>JAMXBC010000006.1:18814236-21314236 GCA_024138005.1 Lumnitzera racemosa | reverse complement strand
CCAGCCTAAGACCAGCAGCCACAGCATTGTGAAATTCTGGCCAAGACCTAAGTTCTTGTACATTTCTTGCACTTGGGTCAATATTAACCTATGTAACATGTAAATACAAGAAGAAGATAGCATAATTGCATATGTGAAACAACCAGATATAATTTGGATGTTACAGAGGTTAACATGTAAATACAAGAACAAGAAGACACGATTGCATGATTGCATACGTGAAACAAACAGATATAATGGCATATTTGCACTTGGGTCAAGATTAACCTATGTAACATGTAAATACATGAACAAGAAGATGTAATGGCTTGCATATGTAAAACAAACAGATATAACAGCATAAAGCTATTTCACCAAGACATGCATTGATTTTATGGCTTGTTGTACAGAAAAAACTCCTCACTATGACAAGTTGCCCTCTTGGGGTATCATTGACAACAACAATTGCTATTTATGTCAAAATGAAGAAGTAAGTCAAGATCATTTATTCTTGAAATGTTCCTTTGTGAAAAACTTACGGAAAAGAATTGAAGATGCTACTGGATGGGGGAGAAACAAGCCATCAGACACTTCATGCCTCTCATACCATCTGTCTACATCTTCCATTTGTTCCATGAAGACAATCCACAGGAAATCTTTTGCAATTGGGTGCTATTTTTTATGGAAAGAAAGGAATAGGAGACAAGAGGGAGGAGCATCAAACTCTTTTTAATCTATTTTAAGAACTATTTATTTGTTGTATTTTCTGATTTTTAAGAGCACTCTAGATTTGCATAATTATATAATCGAACCAAGTATCCTTTCGTTCATTCAATATTTTGTTCAATTGTGAATGTCTCATTGGGTATTCTCTTTTGTACATCCCCTGTGTGAATTTTGGAACGAAATATACCTAATCTTAACCCAACCCCGCCCACAAAAAAACCCCACCCCCCCCACCCAAAAACAACAACAACAAAACACACACACACACAAAAAAAAAAAAAAAAAAAGAAGCCGTTGGAAGTACAATGTTTTTTTAACCTTTTGAGGGCAAGTTGGAATTCAAAACATTGAAGCATAACATTATCGATAAAATCTTCTACCAAAACCATTGTCTAAGAATTGGGTTTGGGAAATATAAAATTTGAAAAAACATTTAACATGCAGAAGAAGTTAACAACCACTGCTAAGAAAGCATAACAGGAACATACTGTTGCATTTTGCTGAGCAGGTAATTGACCAGCTAACACAAGCTTTGGCACAGTGAAGGTCTACAAGCAAAGGCAATGGATGAGACCTTGGTATTTTTTCAATACAAAATAGACTAACACAGCCATACCTCTGTCAGAAGAGTATATATAGTCCCAAGAGTAAATGCACCACGACCAATGGGAAGTGCAGTGGTCCTCTGAGCAAGCTGCCAAAGCTGAGCCTTTTTGGATGTAATGGGGAGATAAGAAGAAATGATTTCAGATAAGCCTCTCCCAATAGAGAAATTAAATCATCAACATCACAATAATTTTGAAAGCAGTACGGTGCAATCATCTGAATAAAATACAAACTCCAAAGGCTACAGCAACCCACGAAAAAGCAAGAAAATCACATCAGGTTGTGTAACACTGTTCCTTATAAATTGACTTCGAAGTAGCATATCCAAATTATAAGAAAGCATTAGGTTTCTCGAAAAAAATGAGAGTTAAATCTGACAGGAAGTTAAGTACAACAAAGTATTCAGAGGAACAGAAAAGAATACCTGCTGGAGCTCTTGATCGGAGGCAGTAGGGTTAACAGATGTTTGAAGAGCCACGGATCTAGCAGAGCACAAGAGTCGTCTAACCTAAAAAGAAAAAGCAGCTTGAAGAACAAAATGCATAGCACATGCAAAGCCACAACCCGAAACAAAGATGCGCCCCATAAAGAAAGGAGAAAGAAAAAAAGCATTACCCTTTGATCAACATATACAGCGAACATTATACATAAGTAGCATTCCTCATTTTTCAGGGAGTAAAGATTTGGAAATTTCTCAAAATGCAAAAAATAAAGTACAAAATTTAGTTAACACGGGTATCCTTTGGTAAACAAAAAGACAATCTAGATTATCCAACCCTGCAAAAGGCACCAGCAAAATCATTACAGGTATCCTCCACCTCCAGTCATTGCTCTTCTTTCTGTTACTAAAAAGTTGTAGCTTCAGCTTGAAAGAAAAGAAAAGCAAAAGAGGTAAATTTAATTACAGCAGTTGGCTGTTGATTGGTCAGTAGCTACATGTTCAGAAATACGTTTAGCTCTTATGGGCTAAATTTTTTTGCATATTGAATAGTGCATCAGCATAAAAACTAGACCACATAGGCAAGCATTTACAGAAAATGTTCACATAAGGAAGTAAGATGTGTCAGGTGAAACTTCAAGTAAGCAACAAAAATGCTGAGCAAATAATAATGTATTCTGTATGGAAGCACATGAATAATGTCTAGCAACAGATGAATGCTTAAACAATGCCATAATTGATTAGGGTACCAGAATTCTGTAGCATTACAGTATAAATTGTCCAATTTCGCAAAGCAAAACCCAACCTCATTCAATCGCAAATCTCGTCCATAACGCAGTTGCGTTGTAGAATTGAAGATATGCTCCATTCCATCCAGCATAGCTCCATCTACAGAATCTAATTCCACAGTTTTAGCACTCTCTGACCCGATGGAGTCGGAAACAGTGGATGGAATTGTCACAGGATGTAAATGAAGCATGTAAGGCGTAGACATAGATATTAAATTCAAATATGTTTTTGTTTCAAACTCGTCAGATTTGCATGAATGTGCCAAACATGATAGAGCCAGATCTTGTCGACCAAGAAGAACATATGCAGCTGCAGGCCAGTCATTAGGAGGAGACTCTCGACATGCATCCAATGCCTAGAAAAAGTCAAACCAAGGATTATCAGACTAGGCTGGAGTTCATAAAATTATGATTGAAACCCAAAGTCAGTGGACTATGGGGAATCCCCAGTGAAAAAAAAAAAAAAAAGAAAACAAATAGCTCTCATAAAGTAAGTTGCTTGATAACAAATCAGACTCCTTGCATAGAAATTCCTCTACTACCGTGCTAACTGCTAATGCAAATCCATTTTCCAACACATCATTGAACAACTGAACAAGAAATGTACTTTCAACAAATATTTGAAAAACTTGAAAATTCTATAGCCAACACCAGCTACAGACAGAGTTATGAAATTGGCTTTGGTGAATTAAACTTCACTCTGCTTTACTTACATGCCGTAAAGGAAGAGATACCCCTGGAGGTAGTGTGTCTAGCTCTTGCAGGCTAAAATTTTCGCCAACCATTGCCAAGATAGTGTGCTCCTCACAACTTGAATATGATCCGGGAGCAATGTTACAGTAAACGCCAGAAGAAATTTTCCTTCCTATTTGAGCAGCACCACCCAATAAACTATAGAATGAGACTACTTTTCTGGCCCGGCTTACAGCAGAACACCCATCCCTACAAACTAACGGTGGAAGATGACAGTTTTCAGAAGAACTACAACCATGGAGCAAACAAACTTCAAGCCATCTGAACAAGCTGGGAGGAGTTCTACAGGACGATGAGTTGACATGATTATCAACATTCTCCAAAATAACTGGAAAATCACGAATATAATAATCCAAATAACTTGCTTCACCCAGAAACTTTGAGATATTACATAATAGAACAGCCAAAAGCTCCATTTCCCTGAAAGCAGCAAAGCTGTCAATGACCAGCAAAACTAACAAATTATAGAGCAAATCATTACATATAACTCACCACATAAGGAAGAGGGGTACAAATAAAATGAATGCAAATGCAAATAAAAACAATAGTAGGAAAAAGAAAAAAGAAAAAAGAAGGAAAAAAAAAAAAAAAAAAACCTCAGCATGTACATAAGAAAGTGAAAGTATTTACTGATGCAGTTTGTGGAAGTATTACCAATGTTTCCTTCTTTTCAAAGTAGAAGCAGAATTATTTTAACCCCATATTGCAGCACTATATTCAGAAGCTCCTTCCCACGTAAATTAGCACCTACAGGTCAAGATGAATATACCGCAATTCTATATCTAGCTCATCTGGCTACTTGAGACATCAAGTGTCAATAAATCATTAAAATTCTAGCATCGGGCCTATATAATACTCATTTTATTTCAGAATGCTAGATATTTTAATGTAGAATTTGCCTGTATCAATGAAATACACTATGCAATTGCTATCTCTAAAAATGTAATTTTAACTGCAATTCAATCATCAAAAAGATAATTAAAAGCAACTTTTAGAAAACAAAATATGTTACAAAAGATAATAGTGCAAACCGCTCAAGAAACAAAGACTAAGTTAGCAAATACCTTTTCCGAAGAGTCTCCAATTTCAAGCTTTCATAGACTGCATGTAGAGGATCTAAACTTGCTTTCAGTAGCTCATGGTAAAATAAACTCTCTCCATTTGATTCAGCTCCTATCTTGACCTGGCTAGAATCTGCTTCAGAATATCCAACTGACAATTTGGAAACAGCAAAAGGGTTTAATCTACAGTAATCCCTGTGATATTGGCTGCTCACAAGGAACTCCCAGGATGAACTGCCCACTGACACAGAGAATTTATCTGTGATTGCTTTCGACAATCCACACATATGCAGCATAATACTGCAGAAAACATTCCACTCTGAATCCACACTAGAATCAGACTCTGATAAGTGTGCTGAGTAAGTGTCTCCCCAAAAAGCCATGAGAAAATGATGATAAAAACTGGAGCTGATTCCTTCTGCCAGTGCCGTTATGCAGTCACTCACCAATGATGACGTTGGGGATTGGCGTAAAGCACACCGAAATATCTAAACAACCAGAATTTGCCATAGTAAAAGTTTTAAAATGCTTGTGCCGATATTTGTGAGGTATATACATCAAAGAATTAATAGCATAACATTAGACAAAACTTACTAATATATATAACAACTTGCTTTGAACATCATTACACATGATCAACCACAAGGATTGAGCATTAAAATATAACCTTAAAAGGCTGAAGGAGAAGACAATTTCCTGAAATCGTAGGGCACACCTAAAAAGTAATTTTTAGAGAACAACAGCAAAGCCTAAATGTGGTCATTGAGGATTTAAAGGTAAAAATTAAGACTGACTTGCAAGCTAGCGGGTTACAATCTGATAGCCAGACTAACTGATTGCACCAAGAAAAGAATTATCAAAAATTGACTAATGCACAGAAACAAAGTCCATCAAATCCCTAGTGTGAAAAGTGAAACAAATCAAATTTACGATAAGAAAAAACAATCCTAACTAGCAAGATCTAATTCGTAATTTAAAGCTCCAAAATGACTTTCATTACTCTAAATCCTATTTTGTGCCCTAAGACATCTATAAACTCGCCTGTTCTTCCTTCGTAGCTTTTCCATGATTACTGTCTTATATGGGAGAGAGAGACTTAACTGAGAAATTATTTTCACTATGTTCAATCATTCATCATTTTCCTTTGAAAAACTAAGGATCGTGTCATGTAAATGAGTGCTCAATTGGGAATATCCTAGGATTCTACCACCCTCTTCACCATTTTATCAGGAATGCAGCTTTAAATATAATAATAAATGATATACTTTGTTAGCTTTATTTAACGCAGATTATTATTATGGATCTTTTAGTATATGTTATAAGGAAAGTAATCTTTTATTTCCACACCTTATTAATTGTTATAGATATATTTAAAGAATACTTTCAACTTAAAAGTCATTGGGTCCTAAGCTTGTATAAATAAGTGATTTATAAGAGAAATAAACAAGCCTGAAATATTATTTCTTAAGTAGTGTTTTGGTGTTCGAGTTTAAAAAATTGGAGGTCCCTCGACCAAGTCCTCAAAAATAGAAATCAGAGGGTTATTGATTTACTTGAAAAGCTGTTAACCTTTTCTATAACGTATATATCACTTGTAGGCAGAGGACTATAACAAATGGTTATTAGAGTCATCATGGGCAATTCAAGCTGTTTGCAAAAACAATTTACCATCTACATGCAACAATACACAAATGACCAAACTAGGTAGTCTTTTACTTTTAGTAGCTCTTACGGCTTATAGGCATTCTTAGAGGATACATTTTACTTTAGAAGTATTCAGGTCCTTAGCTTGCATAAATAAATGATTTCATTATAGAAATATTGAAGCTAGAAGTACTAGCTCTTATTTAGTATTCCAATTTTAATGTTTATAAGATTGGAAGGTTTTCTCCAACAAATTAGTATTAGAGCCATCATGAGCGATTCAAGATGTTTGCAAGAAAAATTCACCACCTGCGTTCAACAATATACAAACAGCCAAACTATCTATACTTATATTTTTTGAAGTTCTCACACAGTATAGGTGCTCTAAGCAAAATTCTTTTTACCTTATGTAATCAGGTCCTGGCCTTGCATAATAAATTATTTCGTACAAGAAATATGGAAGGTAGAAGTACTATCTCTTAATTAATGTTACAGAGTTTATCTTTATAAGATCAATTGATTCTCTCAAATGAGTCCTCAAATTAAGAATTACAAGATTTTCTCCAACAAGCCCTCAAAATGTTTTATATACCTCACACGTGGACCAAGGACCACAAAATATTTGTAGCCTGAAAACTATGAAAAATGCCCCTTCTAGCCACTATACTCGACAATAATAAACTCTGAACCTTACAAACCAGTTTAGATACAAAGATTGATATGAAATACTATTTCTCCAGCTAAGACTCTTACGGGATTCAATAGAAGGTCTCGTAATTGGTCTGTTAGCTGTGAGTTCTGGTTCAATAGGTAGTGCAGAAGGCTTCATCCTATGATTCCCCATGGTTGCTAACAGTATTGGGCTCATTAAAGAGAACCCATGGACCTCTGGTTATGAAACCGAGTGAAGGAAAATACTGAACAATTTTCATTCCAGAGGCTAATACCATTTTTAGGATACAAACATAGCAGTTACTGCTGTGTAACTGCTTTTCACAACTTTCCACCACATGCACTAACACACTACACACAGAAACTGTCCAATCCTCCCTTACATGTGACAGCACCATTTTACAACACAAACTTACCACACTTACAACAACACAACCCATGCACAAAACAACAACACCCAAATACACAGCAGCTTACACAAATACAAGACAGCAACTAACATATTACACATATAATAACAAAAGAAAGCTCATGGACTCTTCTTCCTTTTGCACACATACACCTGCTTAAAGGAACACTTTGGCTTTGTAAGCTTGAGCTTGGCTCATGCATAACAAAGCCTTTGTCCAAAGGTTAGGCCATACACTGCCCCATTACTCAAAAACATAATTCACAAAATTACAAGAAACCTCCATATAAAATACAATAAAAATACCTGCCCATTGTTAATAATTACATTAACGCGTCCTTCAACAGCATCAGCTAATCCTATGATCCTTACATCTATGGAAACAGCCATACTTCCAGAGAAATCCAAATTTGGGGGCTGACATTTATTCAAACTAGAAGGCAACAAGTACCTACACAAGCATTGCTTCCCTGACTGCAATTTCAGCACATGAGCAGTCAATATCTAAAAATGGGAGCATAAGATATATTGAATCAGAATATAAGAAACATAACAATTTATCATTGAAACTAAGAAATTAAAGTTGGCCCTTCCTAACCATCTTATTTGTTGTCAAAAACATAGAGTATCCTAACCCTTTTCTAGTTAAAGTTGATTATAATACCCCAACCATCTAATTTTCTTGTCCAAAAGTAGAAACATAAGAATTCATCATTGAAAATAAGCTGGCTCTTCCTAAGGGATAACCACCTCTTTCCAATAACAATTTTCTCTTCTCATCTTCGATTAAATGTAAAGGTCATCAATAAATACTAATCAACTTTTCCATCCATTTTTATTGTTCATATTGTGTTACTAGTATCGACACCTAAATTGCTCCCTCACTAAGTCTCACAAAACCCCCACTAAGATTTCCCCATTATTAGAGGACACTTACTGGGTAGTAAGCCACATATGCTCAACTGAACTTTGAAGTTTGAACAAGCTCTATCATGAGGATAAGTTAACAGAGATAAAACATGTGGCACTTACATGGAGAAGAAGTGTGTTATCCGGAGCTAAAATAATTATATCCGTATAAGTTGTTAATCCTGCCTTCACTCTAACAATTGAAAGAAAAATTTTCTCAATAAGCAGGTTGAACACACTGTAGAAGGAGAGAGAGATGATGATTATCCCACCTAGGTCGAGTTACTGTCACTGGTGCAGCCGATAGAGCAGGTATACTCCAGCTCATGTCAGGTTTGACATCTATAAGAATATCATTATTTAATTCAACTGTCTGAAGCCTCACGGATAACAACTTTTTCTGTCCTTGGAGAAGGAAACAGATGACAGGAGCCATGTCATCATCAGTTGCAAGAAAAACCTGATTGAGAGAAGATGTTAGAAACCATAGTGACACAAATAAGGAGAGAGTAATATGTCAAGTGATGAGTTTCGTATCAACACAAATAAAGCATACAATTAAAATATAACAGCATTGTTCTGTTGGAGCAATGATTATAATGCATGTCTGACAGTCATGATGCTGCATTATATATTCTCCCTATTTTTACTGGTATACAAGCAGCTATGTCAGAGAGGATGACCAGATGATAAATGTTAAGCGTGAGAAATGCACGAAATTTAACACTTCAAGGTTAAAGCTGTATCCCAAATGCTTCAAACCAAGATCTGGTCTGCAATCAGCAAGACTGCCCCAACTTGGATATTCTCTTCTGATCACAAATTATCAAAGTTGCAAAAGGCACGGATAGCAGATCTTGAACCTACTTTTAGCATGTTTCCAAGTTGTAAAGGAGAAAACCCTTATATGTGCAATATCTCTGAGGCAACAAATCACCATTTTTGTACAGAATGTACTAGACAAGCAATCAGTATGACCCAAAAAAAAAAAGAAAGAAAGAAAAGAAGCTAAGAAAAACATAAACTGGAAGATACAAAACTGTTTGGGCAATTCCCACATAAAATGTTTTTGACAATCCATTCTAAATGTAAAACAACTAAGGCCATGTTAGGTTGATTCCATGGAATGTAATTCCGACAAATCCAGTTACTACCGTTTTACTGAAAGAATGACAAGACAAAAAAAATTATTCATGGCCTTAGTTCTTGGAATTTTGATCCATTTCTCCTATAAGTTCTTAGCATCCAAGTTATTGGTGTTGACAAAGTGATATATCTTGTCTTCTACTATACAACATTGTGAGACTCAAAAACAACAGTAAGATTTTGGATTGTCCATAACCGTAAACCATGGAAAACCAAATAGGCTTAAAATTGAAGTAAGCAATAGGCAATGCATTTAGTGGCACAAAGTTCCTATACGTCAACCTATTTTCTTGTTGCACACAAGATACTACTTTATGCACCCAAATGCTTGTGTTGAAATTAGGATGCAAAAGGCACGCAAAGGCCCTCAAGTATATCCAGTTCAAACGACATTAGGAGCAGTTGGGAAGGAATTTTCAAATCTGAGCCTATGAATTGTCAACAGAGTGCAACAAAGAAAATACAAGAAAATCATTAATACCTTAGAAGCCGCTGTGTGGGCACCCTTCCCCTGCCAAATTCGATGAAACAAGCACTGCTTTGCTAGTACACCAGCAGGAATTACATCATGCAATCTTAATGTAGCACCTTCAATGTTAGAACTCACAGTTTCAACCACCCATACAGAATGTTGCATCTTTCCTGCCAATTAAATGCTACATGATGAGCATAAAACCCCTCAATGATTCTTAAATTTTGAAATTTGATGCTACAGTATGCAACAACCTTTATTATATGAAGCCATTAGAGGCACCTGATCACTTGTCCATATTGTTCTTTCATCAGGGTCATTCATTATGTTAAGCTTTCCCCTTTCTTCAATACAAATCAGCTGAATGATGCCAATATCCAATATTAGAAGCAGAATATCACTTTGAGATTATATCATGTCTTTCTTGAAGTACCTCAACCAAAATGCAAATAGACATATTAAAGCAAGCAGATAAGAAAGCCCAATAGATTTCAAATCCAAGATATTGAAAGCAAGCACTATTTAAACCTGTGGTTCTTCCATTGGATCCCTTAGGATTAGATGCGATGATAAAAAAACCGTATCTCCCTTTGTTATACCATCAAAAGCTTTCGATAGATTCAGATTGTTTTGGGGACTTTGTCCCACTTCTCTTCTTGGGCGAGACACATCAGCAGCACTGAAGCTTGAAGATGGAAAAGAGAGATTAGATTGAAAGTCCCCTTCAGCTGCTTGCTGCAGCAGTAAACCAAATGGAAGAGGCCAAATTGAGGAGACAGAACAAGGGAGTGGAATTGCCACAACGTCACCTATCAAAGCAGCACCCATATATGTAACTACAAATAATCAAAGTTCAAACTAAACAGCCTATAAGTCACATGACACAGACCAGCACACGGTTAAATTATCATGCAATATCATGTATATCATGCATATTCAAATTACCATTAAATTTAGATCCACATTGAAACTCGGACTTTTAATTGAAACATATCGAGTAGATCAATTAATTATATAGAGATTAACAGATGACACATAAAATGGAACCTATAGTCCCCTACTATGATGCCATATTGAATGTAAATCAAGAACCAACTAATCAGAGATTTAAGATAATAGAATACTGTTCATGGCTTTCTTACTATATATTTAACTCAATTTATCAACTTGTGCAGGGAATTTTATGTTGTTCATCTCCTCCTCCCAGACAGGATACATTTAAGAAGCCAATCCACTGTAACCAAAAGTATACTCAAATGAAAAAAGCAAGAAGAGTTACACTCCATATTGGAAAATTAGATGGTATATTCTAGTGAAAATCTCATCCGTACAAAGTGGAGAAAGAGAACCAGTAGAGCAGATATTAAACTCTAGAAGCAAACCAACTAGGAAATGCGCAAGTGCACGCCTACTAACAAAGCCCTTTTCCTCTGGGAAAAAATATTCATAAATTACAAGAGAATCATAAAAATCTACAACACCAGAACCTTATCTTCTTCTCACCAGATATGCTGTACAGTGACAAGGTTCCAATTTGCAAAACACAGAGAAAAGCCTCAGACTTGTCATCCAAACGAGACCAGCATGCCTACAATCAAATACACCCACAGCAAAGAAGAGGAGAGAACTTCCATTACAATGATTACTAAAAGAATTTGTAGAAAATAAATTAAGAAATGCAGCCAATGGACCAATAATAGCAATATGTTAACAAGGAAAGTGATGGAACCATTCCCACAACAACCCCCCCCCCCCCCCCGGGACCCCGCCCCTCTACACATGGAACATTTTCATAGAGAAAAATACGTCTTTACCATACTTAAAAAAAACTATTTTTTATAAACCAGAATATTTAGGGGAGTGTGTGTGTGTGTATGTATGCATTGACAAAGTACTGGCACAAAAACATGTTTTGAAATACATTTTTGCTTCAGTTGGCCAGGAAACTGTTAAAAATTTTGATGACCTGCTTTTGAATGCATGTTCTGAGAATATGTTCTCCTTCTTAAACTTGCTTTGTCTTCAAACTGCAGTTCATCAAAGGGATATAAAGGACCTCAAGCACCAAAATCTTTTGCTTCCAAAAATGCTTCCTTGCATAACTCCCCCAATGCCTACTTATTTCCAATCCAATAAACACACAAACATTTTCATCTCCTGACATTTCATGATAGGATTCAGACCTCAGGTCTGATCACTAAAGTCAGGATGTGCAGAATCCAGAACCTCACATGCAGGTCCTACCCAATCAACTGACTGAGGACAACAATACGCACGTGCAATCCTACGAGCTGTATCATCTACCAAGCCACAACACTCTCCTAATAGTCTAACAAGTCAAGGAAGACCTTAATGGACCGACCTAGAGTAACTTTCTTAACAATCTCCAGGGGTACACAAGTGGCATTGACATTTTCTCACCTGCCAGATCATGAATACCAACATGCACCTTGTGGTCTAACTTGTTCTGCCCTAGCACACCAGTCTCTGGATAAGGATTCTGAACAGGCCAGTGGATGTTGCACCTTATAAGGGAAGCAAACTACTCAAGAATTTCACATTTCATTTATGTAGGAATTTAAAATTGAATCAGGAGCGGTTCAATGTGTAGAACCGTGATCAATAAATTTAATAAAATATATTTTTCAAATAATGATAAAAAAAAATTAAATTGCACAAACTATAACTTAATAAAGCTCAATTATATAGCTTGAAATAGTGAAGTTCAGGTTTTTTTAAGCTTTCAATTGGTTTTGAGTTGGCCAATGGAAATAAAACAAAGATTACCTCTAGAGAAAGGTGGGAAAATCAGAAGGTTGCATAAGCAATTTATAATTGAGTGTATTTATGTGAATAGGGTTAGTGCAACAAGAGACAATGGTAAAGCAATTGAGAGGTGGGTGTTTAGGCTGGTCTATAGTGAGGTAGAGGGAAGGTAGTAAAATGGTAATGGATGTTGTACTGGCAATATAGAAGTGAGGGGTAGAGGTGATGGTGGCAGCTCAAGAGATGATTGAAGTGATTGAGAAGGTGGTAGCAAAATTTGTGGAGGAAGATGCTTGTGTAGCATTGTTGCAAATGGTATAAAGAAAAACTTTCGATTTGGTTGTGATAATTTAATTATAAGTAGGGTTCTCCAAAAACTCAGAAAAGAAATGTTTGAGTTCTTAAGAATAAGAAAATATTTATAATAATAATAATAATTAAAAATAGAGAGAGAGAGAGAGAGAGGCAATACATTTTCTCTTACAACATTATAATTGGTTTATAAGAATGGATCAGGATCTCGAGATAAAAAACTCACCATTGTGCATATACATAGTTTCTCTAATCCTTAATACGGAGGGTGTTCAATACCTATAAGCTCACATTTAACGAGCTTCTTGATCTAAGCAACTCAAGTACAACTTTCCTGATTTTCTGCTGTAACCTCGAATTCAAAAAGAGGATGCAATAGAAACATAATACAAATAATTTGATGAAAAATTTTCAGTACATAATGCATTAGAATACACAACAGAAAATACCAAGAAAGCATCAAGCAAAATACAACGAAGTAAACATAAAGAGAGAAGAAATAAACACAACTAAGTTTATCATGAAACTCCAATTATGAGTCAAAGACAGTGGGCAGCCAAGGAAAGCAATCCACTATAATGACAAGGGAGCATACAAAAGAATTACCTTATCACTTGCCTCAATAACCTAAACCAACTCACAAAACTCGCTTATATCGGAGTACAAGCTTCAAGAGTTACAAAGATTCAACATCTTGTTCAACACACTCCAATTGTGAGAGGCAAATGCAGGCTCACACTATGCTTCTTTCACCAACAGCCTAACACTCACATGGTTGCCTCTCACACAACTAATTACCCTCAATACATATATTTATAGGTCTTGAGTAGAAACCAAGTAACATAAAATAGGAAACTATGGGACATCTAAAAAATATCTAGAGAGAGAAATTCCTCTACCTTCTCTCTAGACCTTCATCCTTCTAAACCAAACACCTACCCCCCCCCCCCCCCCCCCCCCCAAAAAAAAAATCCAAAAACAACTTAACCCCCTCTAGAAAACCACTTTTTCTAGAGCTTTTTAACCTTTCTTCCTTTCTTAGCCGAGTTTTTTTTTAGCACCTTAGTTTCTTTCCATTTGTTAGCCTTTCCATCTTATTTTGTTTTGCTTTTGGTGCTGGATGTATTTTTTTGGGTAGTGCATTTAGTATTCTGATCATAACCAAGAAGTTCAAGTTAGGATTTTGGCATTTTGATTGCCGTCCAAGTATGGTAGTGAGGCCCTCTCCAGTAGCGACTGGTTTTGGCATGTTTCTCTAATTGTGTTTAGGTTTCTAGTCAGAGCAAATTGTTCGAGTTAGGACTTAGGCCTTCGTCGCTATCTAAGTGTGGTAGTGTAGCCTTACCCTTTTTGCACTCGGTTTTGAGGTGTCGTTTTGCTTCTCTCAACCACGATAACCTTCACAAGGAGAAACAAGAAGCTAATAGTCCTTGAGCTATCTATCAAGTTGTACTTAGTCAAGGGGTTAGATCCCAACGACAAGAAGAACAAGAAGAAACTTGCTATTCCTTAATCTTCAAAGGAGCCATCTTCTAAGAAGGAAGTTTCTGGAGAAACAAAGGCTGTTTTGGCGTCTATCCATTCAAATAATGTGCTGGCCAATGTAGGGCCTAAGAACGCACTTTAGCAACCTTCTCAAAAGAATCCCCAAAAAAAGATAAAGGATCTTAAAAAAATTTCCTTTTCCAATGTAGCTCCTAAACCTATGAACCAAGAGCATAATGGAGAAGTTTCCCTCCCTTATGAAAGTCAGAACTCTCTTAGTGAAGATACTTTTTTGGCCATGTCCAGAGCAACAGCTAATGTGAAAAATCAATCAAAGTTAGGCAATAAAACAATTTTGGAAAACCACCCTTCTCAAAAAACCACTCTTACTCCCTCTAATGCTAAGGCAATTGTAAACTATAGTGCTTTTGTTGACTCACAGAAAATCAATGTAGCTCTTTCTTATTTTCTTACTACACATGAAGGTGATAGAATTGTTGTAAAACCTGCTAGATTGGTTTCAGAAGTGGGAGAGAAAATTTGGAGAAACACAATTAGTTATTTTTTAGGGCACAATCTTGCTTTTCCTATGGTACCAAAAAATTGCATTATCTTCATAGAGCAAAGATGGATTATTGGAAGCTTTAACCAGTGGTTATGATTATTATTTCTTTCAGTTTGTAGATGAAAACTCACTTTGAAATATTCTTCAATGGCCTTGGTTTTTTGCTAGACAGCTTTTAGTCCTTAAACGATGGAGAATTGGTGTGTCCTGATCTCATGTTTGGCTGGAAAAGATGCCTATCTAGGTGAAACTTTGGGATATCCCAATGGAATTTTTGCTTAATGAGGGGGTGAGCTATACAGTTAGTGCTATTGGAAAACCGTTACAAGTTGATATAGTGATTTTGAAGAACGAGAGCAAGATACGTTCATGCGTCAATAGAAATGGAAGCTAACGGGGGTTTCATTAAATCATTTAAGATGGAATGTTTGGACATAATGATGTTAGATGTCCTATCCTGAAATGTCAAAATATTGTGAGTTCTCCAGAAAAAGAAAACTATAGTGACCCCATGGTGACCCTGCTGCCAGTGGAAAAGAGAAGGCCAAAAGTGTCCTACATAACCAGCAAATCCCTTCTTCTAAGCCTAGACAACAAGGTATTGTGATAGAGAAGGAAGTTGAGTGAACCAAACCAAAAACGCCAAACACATCTGGCAGAGAGAAGGCTATTAAGTCAACAATTATTTAAGAGCCAATCCCAACTTCCCCAAGATTTGCTATTCTCAATTCAAATTCCACTTTAGAATCATCAAAACAGGAATTGTTGAAGGATAGTTCAAAGGAATATGCTAATACTTTCTATCATGACAAAATCCCATCTCTCTTTGTAGAAGGTTCAAGTTCCTCTTCCTTTGTTCCAAATTCTATAGAGGAGAAGTCAGTTTCTGTAGAGAAAGCTGACTTGGTGATTATCTCTCAAAGTCTACAATTGAACCATGATGAACAGTGGACTGAAGCTCTAAAAATGAAGAAAGCAAAGAAGAAGAGGGATAGAGATATGAAAAGTGGTGAGAATGCCACTTCCCCTTTGTGTTGATCTAGTGTGGTACCCTCAAATCTTCTTTAAATAATTAGAATAGCTATATGGAATATAGTTGAATGACCCAACAAAAGTAAGAAAGTTAACAAATTTTGTGGTGAGGATAGCATTTCTCTATTAGGTTTGTTAGAAACTAAAGTTAATCAACAGAATTTTGGAAGAATTAGACAAGGTGGTTGCTAAGTTGGAATGTCGATTCCAAATGTTGTAAACATGTTTGGTTTGCTTGGAAGCCTAATGTTTGGGATGTACAAATTTTGGATTTCTCAAATCAATTTTTACATTGCTCTTGCAGTAATAGAAGGTTTTACAATCCTTGTCACTTTTGTCTATGTTGTGAATAATAAAGTAAGAAGGGCAAGCTTATGGAGGGATTTGTTAATTTTGAAAGCTTCAATGGATGGTCCTTAGCTCGTCTTAGGGGATTTCAACAAATGTAGATCAATGGTAGAGAAATTTAGAGGAACAGAGGTGACTTATAGGGGTATGGAGAGCTTTAATAACACTTATTTCCACTTGAAAGTAAAACAAGCTACTACCATGGGACCCTTATATTCTTGGTCCAACCAAAATGATTCCTATCCTGATATTCGTTGGCTAAATTGTGGATTAATAAACAATCATTGGTAGGCCTCTTTCCAATACTTAAAAATATATGTGCACAATCCAAATATTTCTGATCATAGCTAATACGACTCCAAGGGTGCACCAACCTTTGCTTCAAGTCTATAAGAGAAGATAATACGTGTGTTGTTATGTGTCTGTGTCATGTGGTATAGTAAGTATCGAGTGGTATGGTAGTGTAGCCTGTATGTGTGTATACTGTGTGCTGACGTAATGGTGTAATGCTTGTGTGTATGTGTGTGTGTGTGCATACGTGCATATACTGGTATGGTGCTTATGTGTGTACTGTGTGGTGATTGTTGTGTTGTAGAGGGTAGTATTGTAATTGTGCCTACACGTGTGAAAACTATAAATAAGAGGTGAAAAGAGTTAGTTAAGGAGGTTAAGGAAGATAGAGTAAAAAGTCGGAAAACTTAAGCCGAAGGAAGAATTCTCCTCTTCCAAAGTTTGTTGGACCTGCAAAGTACTATTTTAGTGTACGGCTTTGCAAGGTTGAACTTACTACAAGAAGTAAGTTCGATATCTCAGTCTGTCAAAGGAGAAAATCAATTTTCAAATATTTTGATTTTTGGCAAGGGCATCCTTCTTTTATCCATATTATAAGAGAAGTATGGTAAACTAGAGTTGAAGGGACAGCCATGTTTAGTGTATGCAAGAGACTCCAAATGTTGAAGAGTTAGTTGAAGAACTTAAATATCAACCATTTTTCCAATCTCCCTGCTCATGCTAAAAGGGCAAAGGAAAATCTTGAAAGAATACAAAATATGAATAAAACTGATCCTATTTCTACAAATTAGCAGCAAAAGAAATTGTTTTGTTCTGACTTTTACTACTAGGGTGCCTTAGAGGAATCTTTCTTAAGGCAAAAAGCTAGAGCTACATGGTTAAAATTGAGAGATAGAAACAACAAGTTCTTCTTCAACTCTTTCAAGTAAAGGCACTACAAGAGTAGCTTCACATCTATTTTGGATGATCAAGGTACCCGAGTAGGCTCTATTGAGGGTATCAAATCACTGGTTGTGCATTACTTCCAAAACATGATGATAGATTCTTCCTCAAATCTTGAAGACTTTAGTGAACTTAAAAATTTGCGTCTTAGTTGCATACAACTGAAGCTCAGGATGAATTGGTTAAACAAATTGCAAATAAGGAAATTACGCAATGTATATGGTCCTTGGCTAAAGATAACGCCTCATGTCCATATGGATATGGTGTGAACTTTTTTCATGATTCTTAGGACATTTTAGGAGAAGATATCTATGTGGTTATCAAAGATTTCTTTGCATCCGATAGAACGTTAAGTGAACTCAACTCTACTTATCTCTCTTTGGTCCCTATAAAGGATAATCCTTCCTCCTTTGCAGATTTTAGACCTATCGCATGTCGTAATACCTTGTAGAAGTACATCTCTAAAATCTTGACTGAAAGGTTGAAAACTGTTCTTAGCTCTTTAGTAAGTTAGGAGCAAACGGCATTTATAAAAGATAGAACAATTGTTAACAATATTCCTGTTGCACACAAACTACTCAAAGGCTATCATAATGATAAGAAGCGACCAAGATGTGCTATAAAGGTAGACTTAATGAAGGCTTATGATAATGTCAAATGGAGTTTCCTCCATCATATCCTAAGAATGTCCGATTTCCCATCTCAGTTCATCCATTAAGTCACGTCATGTGTCACAACCACCATATTCTCTATTAATATTAACGGTGAGCTTGTTGGGTATTTCCTAGCTTCTAAAGGATTGCACTAGGGAGATCCTCTTTCTCCTTACATGTTTGTTTTAACTATGGAAATCTTTACATCCATAGTGCAGGAAAAGGGTGAGCCAGAGGATTTTAGATTTCATTGGATGTATAAGGAAGAAAAATTGAACCACTTGTGTTTTGTAGATGATGTATTGCTTTTTGCAAAAGGAAACCTTTGATCCATGGAGCTCATAAAAGGACTACATATTTTTCATAAGTTTTCAAGGCTAAAGGCAAATCCTTAGAAAAGCCCCATCTTCTTAAGTGGTGTGAATCCTAGCATGAAGAGACAAATTAAAGATTTATTGAGTTTTGAATTGGGTACTCTCCCTATGAAATACTTAGGAGTTCCGCTATCATCTACAAGTTTATCAAAAAAATGATTATATGATGCTAGTAGATAAATTCATTATAAGAATCAATCATTGAACAGTTAAATCTCTATCTTATGCAAGGCGCCTACAACTCATTAAAAGTGTCTTATTCTCCCTTCAGGTATATTGGTCAACTCTTTTTATATTACCTAATAACATTCTTAATTGTATTGAAACCAAGCTAAAGAGGTTTCTGTAGAACGGTAATGATGAATCAAAAGCCAAGGCCAAGGTGAAATGGAAGAACATATGTAAGCCTAAGATAAAGGGAGGCCTCAGAGTCATTGACATCAAACTATGGAATAAAGTGGCACAACTAAAATATATTTGGACACTTTGCCTATACAAAGGAACTACTATATGGCCAAGTTGAGTAAAGAAAGAATTATTGAGGGGTAGAAGTTTTTGGAGTATAAACGTCTTCGGTGATGCATTAAGGGTGTAAAGGAAAATTCTTCAATTAAGACCATTGGCTAAACAACTTCTAAAGTGAGAAGTGGGAAATGGTAAGCTTATATCATTTTGGTTTGATGATTAGCATGTGCAAGGGCCGCTTATAGATTGGATGGGTTCTCAAGTCACTATATACCTAGGTTGTCCCCAAGAAGCGCTACTAGGGAACTTCATTAAAGGAAATGATTAGGTTTGGCCAACTGGAGAGAGATGGTGAGTAGTCAATAGCTCTATTAGAACCTCGAAGCTGAATGAAGAAGAAAAGGATAAAATGGTATGGAGAATGGGAGAGAAGAAAGATTTTTCCATTAAAACAACCTAATTCCTATCTAGACAGAAAGAGCCTAAGGTTGTATGGTACTCTCTTTTGTAGTACAAAGAAATCTTACCTAGGCACCCCTATATCCTTCACATGGCAATACAACAAAGGTTGTTGACAATGAACAAATTAACAACTTGGGGTGTGGTTGAGACCAATAAATTTTGATCATGTCAAAGGAAGGAAGAATCTCGTGATCACCTTTTTTTTGGGTGCCTTTTCACAGAAAAACCATGGAACTGTATAGAAAGTGCTAGTGGATGGACATTAGCTAAAGCCTCTGAAGCTGAAACTTTTGCAAATTTTGTGACACCAGAAAATTTAAAGACTCTTAACAAAAGAGCCTTTGCTGCTATTTGTTATCATATTTGGAAAGAAAGAAACAAGAGGAGAATAGAAAATATAACAACCCCTATAGAAAACCTTTTTAGACTACTTTCATATTATTTTTTATTTGCTGAACACCTTAGAGCTATTTATAGCTATTTAATCAAGCTTAGTATCTTTTTTGATGATACAGATACCTTCATCGATTTTATAGGTATCTAGTGTGCTCTTTTTGTACACATCCCATGCACAAATTGATTATGAAATGAATTTTCTCATCTTACCCAAAAATAAAAAAATAAGAAACTATGAGAGCTCAAAGAAGAATTTACATAAAAGAATACATGAAACTGATGGAGTATGCAGGCCTTAACAGCTGGTGTTACACAGACCAATCTTCATTTCTCTTCGGTCAAAGCACATCAGATTACTTCTATTCTATCACAGATTTTATTAATGTCCAAATATCTCATATCTCTGTCAAACCGATTTCAAGTCATGCTCAACAGTCTACCTTTTAATGCTTGCGTATTGAGCAACTTGCATCTCAAGCTCCAGATTATAAATTATAGGGCCTTCATTGTGATTTGCATATGAACGTGGTCTTTCTGTTATCTGGATGGACAGGTCAGCATCCCAACCTATCATTGAGCTCATAGTTTGACCTATCATCAGAGAGATTGAAGGACAGTGCTATAGCTTTATGGACCAATACATTCCTGAAGTACCATCTACATGGCACATTTTTTCCACTTTTCTTCTGCAATCTATGTGGTTGAAACAACAAACAGAGAGCACGGGAATGGCAATTCACTTTAGTATTGTACAGATATGAGTCCTTTAGAAGAAATACATACCTTAAGTACAGGTGCAGACAGTGTGAATCTCTTACAAACTCGTGAACCAGCTGTCCATATAATCCTGCTTCAAGCAAGTTCGATACATTTACATGCCAGCAAAATACAGCATTAGAAACAGGAAAGAGCAGTTAAGAAAGAGGCAGCAGCCCTGGTTCACCCCCCCCACCCTCCCTGCCGGTTAGTCACAGTACATATGGACAAGGTTAATTATGTAAATAAGCTAAAGTCCCCATGGCACAAAAATCAGGTACGGCATAGAGATGCACCATTATACAAAGTACCACAACCTATCACCCATTCATGCTGAGGGTTGCTGCATGATAAATGCATTCATAGGAACCAATGGGTATTCCCTAAAGTGGCACAAAAGGTTCTTTTGCTCAACTATGCAACAAGCCTTTAACTAAAGTATATACGAGATGTACAAGTACTAGTAGTTGTTGTGTTCATAGTAGTGTTGTATGTATATTAGCGGTGTTTGTATGTGAGGGGGTGCTCTATGGTGTACTGCTATATGTGCTGTTATGTGGCTTCATTCATGTACTGTTATGTGTTTGCTGCTTGCTGCTGTATTTGTTGTATGTTTTAGTGTTTGCAGGGATAGTCTTGTAATAGTGTAAAAATTGAAGGGGCAAAATAGTTTTTGTAATAAGTAGTAATAGTGGAGAAAATAAAAGGAGGAAGGAGGCTGGAAAAGTAGTTAGAGGGAGAGAAAAAGAATTTGGTTTTGCTGTTGGCTATCAAGAGAGTGCTAGTTTTGGAAACTTCTTTGGTGAAGAGCAAGCGATTAAACCCTAATTGGAGGTGCCTGAGTGGGTGTTCCTCTTCCACATTGTGCATCCATTGCTAAAGGTAAACCCTGCTGCTCAACTCAATCATCCTAGTGTTTCAAACCGTATATCTTAGAAGATAGTATCTGTTATTATTTGTTTTGTATTTTTTTTAACTTTCTTTCTTGTTTGTTATGTCCTAGTTTATCTCAGGTTGTATCTGGTGGGCGCATGTTCCACATGGCAGCACAACAAGGCCAAAACCTCCAGCCCGCCAGCCTCCTTCAACCACCACCAATCCTCACCCGATTTGATCCAATATTTCAGTGGATTTTATTGATGGGCTTCCCATTTCACATGGGAATTGATGATACAGGTCATCATTGACCAATTATATAAGTATGCTCATTTTATTTCTAGTAAATCACCCCTATATTGCTATCACAGTTGCTAAACTTTCCCCTGGTTTGATCTTTAAACTTCATGGTTTTCCAGAAACAATTGTGGGTTACCAAGACATTGTAGGGTGTTTTTTTTTTTTTTTTTGGTTTTGGGTGGGGGGGTGGGGTGTGGGTGGGTTTGTGGGGGGTGTTTTAGTTTTCATCTGCCTATCACCAATGGCCAAACAGAGGTATTTACCACACTATTGAAATGTATTTGAGATGTTATACAAGTGATCAACCTAAGCGATGAACGGAATGAATTTCGAGGGTAGACTATTGCTAGAATACCAGTTATCATTCATCACTCAAGGCAATTCCATGTTAAGTGGTGTATGGTAGGCAGCTGTCCTGCTTGTTGTCCTATTCACCGAGCAGTACTAAGCTGGAAGCAATCGAACAAGCCCTACTCAACTGTCATGAGATGTTGGCTGATTTGTGTGATCAACTATTGCAGACATAGCAAGTAATGAAGGACCGCCATGATGCTAAACATCAGGAAGTCAGCTTATGTTGGGGACCTGAATTGGTCAAGCTTCTGCCTTATTGCCAAACCTCACTATCCACCAAAAGGACTCACGAGTAAGCACTAAGGTTTCATAACACAATAGAAGCTTAAACGGTTGGAGTCATCACTATTGGCCTTCAACTTGCCTTCAACTTCATGCCACTATAAAGATTCATCCCGTGTTCCACATTTCATGTCTCAAGAAGTTTATTAGACAAGCTCTAGAGCAGTCTGCCTTCATCCCAAGTAGGTGCATCAACAGGAACATTTTTATCACCACATGGGCATGACAGCAACAAGGAATCACCAAAATGTGCAACTGAAGTGGATATAATGAAAGCTTGCAAGACTTTAAGTTTGAAATTTTTGGAAGTGGCAATGGTAGACTTTGGTTTCCCTCAACATTTCCAACACCTAGTGACCCAATGTTTCACCATGTCTGATTTTCCCTAATTTTGAATGCCAACTTGCAAGGCTTTTCCCTAGTGAAAGTGGTTTTCAACAAAGCAATCCTATATCACCTTATCTCTTTCTTAGAGATGGAAGTGCTTTCAATTATGTTGAGGAAGTTATTGAATTCCCCGCTTTTCTCATATTATTGGAGGTATAAAGAGGAAAGGCTCACCCATCTATGTTTTGCTATGCTCTAATGTTTTTTTGTAAAAGAAACTTTTACCTAAATTTGCTCATCCATGTATCTTGGATAATCTTCAAAATTTGTCGCATCTTAATGCCAACAAGAAGAAGAGCCAGGTGTTCTTTTGTCACATCACTCTGGAAAAACAAGATAACCAACAAACTTTAAGTTTTCAAGAAGCTGTTCCCCGAATCCTTAGTGGTGCTCCTTATCCCATTCAAGCATACAGTTCCAGACTGTGACTTGCTTTCAGACAAAATCACGACTAGAATCCAGTTATGGACAGCATAGTATTTATCTTTTGCCAGAGGACATCAACTCATCAATCACCCCTTTTCTTTATGCAAGCATATTGGGCTTCCATGATCCTACTCCCAAAATGCTTAATTAAACGCTTGGAAATTATAATGCGAAATTTCCTTTAAAGTGAGAAACCAGACATTACTACAAAAGCTAAAGTGAAGTGGGATGTTGTTTGTACTCCACTTAAAAAGAAAAGCCTTCAAATTCTAACCTAGAAATCCAGAATAAAGCAACACAAGTAGCACTTCTTTGACACTTGTGTCAAGGAGTTTAAAAGGCATTATGGGTTGATTTGGTGCAAACTTATCCCCTTAAAATACCAAGCTTTCAAACAATCAGAGTTCCTCATGCTCATGAAATTGGAAGAAACTTTTCAAACTAAGGCCCATCACGCATCTACAGTTCAAGTGGCTAGTAAGGGATGGCCTATCTACATCTCTCTAGTCAAATGTTTGGCTTCCACTGGGCCCATTAGACTAATGCTTCACAACTAGAATTGTCTAGCACGAACCTCCCATCAATGCAAGGCTTTGCTCCATCTTTGAAGCAAATGAATGGTCTCTTATTGACCTCCCTGTCAATCTCCTCCTCCATCAAACCTACTCCTCAATCAAATGAATTAGAATGGATCCACCATCCATTAGGTCAGTTTTCTACCAAAAGTTTCTACAAAGCCCTTTCTTGTCCAAGACAAAGAGTGGCTTGGGAAAGAATTATTTGGTATAAGAAATCTATCCCAATACATTCCTTTTTCTTATGGCTGTCTTGGTTAGAGAAGTTGTATACCCTTGACAAGCTACAACATGGGAATCACAACCTCCACTCTTTGTTTTCTTTGCTCTACAGGAATAGAAACCACCCAAATCCGTTTTTGAATGTCCATACACGTCCACCATTTGGGCTGAAGTCAAACATAATCTGGGATTTCCAGGTTCCTATAGCTCTTGGCAAGGCTCTATCTCTAGTCTGATTGCAACTGCAGCATCAGCCACTCCATATCATATCTTAGAGATTTGTATAGCAACTTCTATGTATTATGGAGAGCTGTGATGTTATACACCTGGGTGATCCTACAACATGCCCCAAGTCCTTAGCAAGGCTGATTTTGTCCTACATTTCTTTGCAACATACTCTTCTAGAATTTGTAACCCCATCTCTCCTTGGAGATTGTACATTTTCCTATAGTGAATGAAATTATTATTTGTTTGCACAAAATATATATATATATATATATATATAACAGATTGAATTACTCCCTAAAATTTGTTCAATCGAGTTTATGTTGGATAATTTGAAGAGAATGATGGTCACTAAGATGAGGTGAGATGCCCTCCTTTGCTAGGCATCACTTGGTTGGTTTCCAAGTGAATATAATATAAGTTTCTGTATTCCACTTGCTGGGGTTTTTATTGAGTTATCACTCATATTCATGTGATGGGGATGAGCGTTGCTTTGATATCATGAGCAAAAGATAATAGCTCATCTACTTATTTTAGTCTTCAGTTGTGAATTAAATACTCAACATTACAAGGAATTGGATTAAGGATAATTCTCAATCCCTCAAAAATAGGAAACTAAACTAACAATTATTATTTAGCCAAATCTACTAATAGATCTTAACGAACCTTTATTAACACGAAATACTAGAAAACAATAATAATCTAATTACTTCCCAACACGACTGCCAACAATGAACTAAGAGTCAAAGATGATGGGGAAATGGTAAGGTTCAAAGTATCAACAACTAGTTGGTAGACTGATCTATCTCGCTCATGCACATGCAGACATGGCCTGTGCAGTAAGCTTTATCAGTCAATTTATGCATAAATTTAAGGAAATACACCTCAGGGCAGTAAATCATGGTCTATGCTACTTGACGTGAACACTTGGTAAAGGTTTGATGTTTAGAAAAGGTTGCAGTCCAACTATTGAAGCCTATTTTAATGCTGATTATGCAGGATCAGCTATGAATAGGAGGTTCACATCAAGGTGTTGTACATTTCTAGGTGGAAATTCAATTATTTGGTGAAGTAAAAAACAAGATGTTGTGGCTCACTCAAGCATCAAGGCAATGTTCAAATGCATGGCACGAAGGATTTGGGAATTGCCATGGGTCAAAATTATTTTGGACGGTCCGAAAATTGAAACAACAAGAAGTATGAGATTGTTTTGTGAAAATAGGTGAGCTACAAGTATAGCTCATTCAACATGATAGAACGAAGTATATATATTATAGAAGTTGGACAGCAATCTATCAAAGAGAAACTAAACTCAAGGTTGATTCACACTCCATACGTCGCATCCAAAAATCAAAAATCAGATATTCTAACAGAAGGATTAGCAACGAAACAACTTCATAATCCTGTGCCTAAGCTAAGAGTGTAAGAAATTTATTCACTAGCTTCAGGGGAAGTGTTAGAAGATATTATCCGTTACCATTTGTTGTACTTTATTTTTCTATTCCTTATTTGTTATGTACTAGTTCATCTCCAGTGCATCCTTGCAGTTAGTGTAGATAGAGGTATATCTTCTTGTTGTATCCTATAGTCAAGGATTATTATCTTCTCTCATGATCCTTATCTTTTTGGTTTTCTATCCTCATCTGGCCAAGTAACATGGGGCTATTTAAGAAGCTGCATTATATATCCAAAATATGAATGAAATCATCATTTTCCACAACATATATGCCCCAGCTCCAGAAATGCCAGCTTTAGATCTTATCAATCCAGCTCAGAGCTAAGGAATGCCCATTACCAAATACCAGAAAGAACAGACTAATAGAATAAGTTTACAGCTAGATAGAAGTTGGTAATTGCCTTGTTAAGTTTGATCCCATAACATTAATCTAAAAACTTGAGCTTGTGGATCACCATCATTTATAGATATATATACTAACACCACTCCTCACATGTGGACTGAAATAATTTTGGGTAAAAAATTCATTTGCCCTTAGAGAGTTCGACCACTGATGTGAATTGCAATATGATTGAAATTCAAAAAAAAAATTAAATGGGTCTAAACTAACAGAACATAAATTTAAATGTTTTTTCACTGCGATAACATGTCAAAAAAATACCCCAACCAACTAATCTAACTACTAAAATTTCTATGTCAGATGCATGTTCATAAGTTATGTGACAATATTATTTTTTCACAACATAATTAAAGGTTTCAGTCCATCCAATGAACCATTCAGGTTTTGCCTTAATAGAGGTGCTCACCTTGGAACTCCGAATTCACTCACCCAAGAAACAGGGGGGGGGGGGGGGGGGGGGGGGGGGGGGGGGGGGGGGGGGAACCAAAAGAGCAAGAAAGAAAAAAGTTCCATGCCGAAACAAATAACCTTGTACATATGGATTGCTCGTTACAAAATACAAAATTTGTTTATCGCCATGTCCGTGCCCACTTGCCTTGATACAGTCATACTCATTGCTTGTTTGAATTACTTCTACAAAAATTACTTTTGGCAAGAAGAAACTTGTAAGGAAAAAAAGACCCATCATGAAATAGCATGCACTTCACAATGGCTTTGCTCATTCCACATATGACATTCCTTGTGCAATAAGCAGATTTACAGCTTGTAAGCAGAATTTTAGGCACTAATTTTAGCAAGCTATCTAGGCCTTAAACAGACTAATGGTTCGATACTTTGTTGTTCAAGCATCTCTCTTGTTCCTCAAGAACCATGAGGTCAAATTAAGTTAAAAATAAATCAAAGCATGAATGCTCTTCACTTCATGGTCCTCACATGGTATGGCAACTCAAACATTCATGGCCAACTAAATTCTACTACTAAAAAACAAAATTCCTTAATCTAGTAATCAAAATTACCTATTCATATGCTGACTGACCATGTACTAGAAAGAGCTGCTCAATTTGGTGGGGCTGGGGGAGGGCAAACCACTTTACTTGATTCAAGCTGTATAGCTTCCCCTTAAGAAGTGTCTCCTAGGCACTTGTAAAGGGACTAAAAATTAAACTTTCAAATTATTGAAAATTAATTACACTGCTTTATAGAAAAAGCAATTAGATTGACAGGTGAAATGATTTTCGCCAAAAGCAAGAAGGGCGTTTTCCTCATCACCACTCAGAAGGGATCCTAAAAGTGATTTCTTGTTGGCACTACCACCGCAATGAACTTCAAAAATTAATAATCCAAATCAAAACTTCCACGGTTGGCCACAATTGGCCCACTATAAATCAATTCCTAAATCATATGATCATTTTTTTACTCCACAATCACGTGCTATGCCTCTAAATTCTAAAGAGTGATACTCATAATCAATCACAGCATTTGTGGGTTTTACATCAGATTCCATGCTTCACGGTGCAGGAAAGTTTCATCTACTATGAATTATATCACTTTCACGCCTTTAAACTAAAGGCCATTCATGAAGTTTTGAATTTTCTCACTCGATAGGAGAACCTCCGTTCTTCATCAGAACACTCAAATAGCATGACAAAACAAACCAAATCAAAATCTTTCCTTCAATTCACTCATTTTCTGAACAATCTATCGTCTTTCAACATGTGACTTAATTAAATAGGAACTATTATTTTTCTATTTTCGCACATGTATCTTCAACCTAAACCAACTAGGCCAAAAACTGAACCGAGTAGAACGTGAAAGCGTACCTATTTCCTCGAATGAACAGCTCGTGATCACCTCCACCACTCGTCGATGCATCGGAACCGGCACCTCGAACAATCTTCGGATCGAAGAGGACGTAATCGTACTTGTCATTGACGTCATCGAGGGGCTTTCCATCGAGAGCTTCCGCTACTAAACCGAAAGGCTTAAACTCACCGAGTACAGTAAGATTACGAACTCCAGGAAGAGGCATTGCGAGAACTTCTAGGGAACTGGTTCGCTGACTCGGCTCGGTGAGTGACCGAGTAGGAGTTGAGTGACTGAGAGGGACCAGCGTGTAGTGTTACTATTTAGTTTAGTGGGAGTCCCGCCTTTTTTTGGGTTTTTGAGTTTAGAGAAGGGGTGAGGAATGTGGAGGACACGACCAGTTTAAAACCCTAGTCCAAGGGGTCTATGCTTCTCCTTTATCGGCTGAATTGAAAGCATGGTACCCGAAATTACGCTCAATTATTTATTTGAGTTTTATACCAGTACACTTTTTTTTTTAAATATTACGAAAAAAATCAAAAAAATTATTAATATAATATAGCATTAAGTGAATACACCTGGGTATCTTATAATTTTTATATTAAAACGCATCTAATAAATATACCTTATATATCTTATGATTTTTACACTAAAACGCATATAGTGGATACGATTTCAGTATACCACCTATATAAAACTTAATTCATATGGCCAAAACTCATTCTTATTTATATCGGTTTCTAAAATTTTCAAAACACAGAAAAAATTAAAAAAAAAAAAGTTATAGTTAAAGTACCGAACCATTTCCTAACGCAAGTATACATCATTAACAAGTAACAATTTATAACTTACGTAAATTTTATTTATTTAATTTTTTTTGTTATCTTAGTAATTATCGACATTAGTCAATACTTTTTTATAGAACAAAATGTATTAGTTAATAATATAAATTTCATAATTATAAATTTACCGTAAATTATGTAATTTACAAATTTTTGATGAAAATATATTTTATGATGTCTAAATTTAAGAATTTTTTGTGTTACAATACATAAGTTATACGAATATAGATTTCGTAATTATAAATATACTGTAAATTGTGTAAATTATTAATAATTGATGAAAATACATTTTGTGTTATATAAAATTAGGAATTTTTTTTTATTACAGTATATATATTAACATTTTTATTATGTTGAGTCAAATTAAAAAGTCAACGTTAGGTATTTGTGTTGGCAACGCAGCTTAACAAGATGACTAAGTGCATTTTGTAAAGTTGTTATTCAATGTATAGATGACATTTTTTATTTCATCTAAATATTCGACTCATCATGGCATTATCAGGATGCAAATGGTAGATTACATGAAAGTAATTGTCTATGCGAACGGAAATATAGTGATGTGTAATTAATATACTAAACTTATTTGTATGTGATGGCAGGATAGATGGAGTCAAGCCAGTCACCATTCACAAGTCGTTTAAAAGGGTAAAGTGATATGTTACTTTCTAACTTAACTGAATGTCTGTTTAAGAGGCAGCATATACATTATGGGTGCAATGTAGTAAGACGTAATTACGCAAGGATGATGGAATATCCCTATCCATCCTAAGATAGAGCCGTATGTACGGAAGGCTGAGGCATAAGGAGTTATACAGCTCTCATTTATTATATTGAATTAATATTTGATTACAATACTTATCGAAAAATGGAGGCTCGAGATACATAAGTTCCACCTATCCACTGGAGAAGTAACCATCACACTACAAGATGTTGAGGTTTAGCTTAAACTTTCAATTGAAGGGTTTGCAGTAGCGAGACGAACAAAGACAGATGATGAGGAAAGCTGGGTTGATGTAGGAGAGAGGTTGCTGGGCATGAGGCTTACTTGGATGAGGGGTGCTCGCTTATCTCTAACGTGATTACGGAAGCACTTCTGGATACTTCCCTGTAGGGCGGACAACGAGACAGTCCAACAATACTCGTGTACATACATACTCAACTTGATAGGAGGATTTATATTTGCGAATAAATCCTCCAGCCTTATCCATTAATGTTCCTACCATTGCTAGAGGACTTCTCAATAGTTGGGCGGTTTAGTTGGCGTGCTTGGCATGGTTGTACCGACAGCTGTGCTCTACCTCCTCATCTAACGCGCATGAGCTAGCAGGGGACACGATTCTACTGCAAGTCTGAGCTTGGGATAAATTCCCATATGTCGACTCCCTTAGTTAATATATGTTTATTATCGACAGGGATAGGCCAATGGCAACTAGATGGAGGGTAATACGGGATATTACTCAGCATTTGACATACAGACGATGCAGCAGATATGATATAATAAGTTATCCTCTTTACTGTCCTTTTCTTGACTGTGAGTGATAACCATTGTTGTTTGATTAGTTGTTTAATTTTTTTTCTTTGTCTTCTTTCCTTTTGGTTGTTTAAGAGTCTTATACAGAGGAACTACTGCAATTACAGCCTCGATATTATATTGTCGGGCAATACATTTGGACTTCTTAGATACCACTCATATGTTTTCACATCATTGAACGGTGCTTTCTAGATCATGTTGGCCGACAATTTGAAGGGTATCAGTACGTTCCACGAGAGGTTGACACATCAAAGCAGCTCCACCAACTGGACCTCCGGGGTAGGACAAATGTTAACTGGATTAACATACACTCTTCCTGCATTCAGGCTTGGGGACAAAGATATGGATTCTTAATACACATCCAGGGTCTTTGAGAGGTCGATGAGAGCTATTGGTTGTGGTATAAATAGATCACCTGATGTTATATTACACACTACGAAGTTGTCATTAGTCGATTGATACGTACATCGAAAATTGTCCATTATTTTATTTTTTACTCGTTTATACTTGCTATCATATATACTAACATCTATTTTCTTTACTTATTTCAATTGGACTTGCTCAAGAGTGTTAGTCTAGCACCTGACTATCCTACAGCGTTGGGTATTGCAGATGGGGCACTTGACTTCGTTGAGCAACACAATGGTCTTATCCTCTACTCACAGCAATGGAGCATACATGACCTACCTCATATGGACTACAACAGGGAGCAGGGACCACCTACTAACGAAGAGATGCCAACTCCTCGTGCACCACTTAAGGGTAGAGCTAGAGTTCGAAGAGGCAGGGCTTGAGCAGTACATCATCGGGCAGACCTTGGTGATAACATCTCACCACATGCCTGTCATTCAGAAGACCTAAGGCATATTAGTAAAAGATATAGCACACACCCTGGGTCAGGTGTTGCCTCTACATCGAGAGCTAAATCCAGCTCTAAGCCTAGATTTAATATATACATGACTCTCGAGTTCCAGCAACATGTTGATCTCGCTACTCCACCAGCTCCTCAAAAGTGATATTCTACCCTCATACAGTCATCCATGGGTAAGGGCATCACTCAGCTGCATTCAGGCCATCCATCCAACCTAGTTCCTCCTAAGGAACTTAAGCTCGACGATCCACCACCTGAACCTACTCAAATACATGATAGACGGGGTTGTTCACTTCTTTCCCGTGCCGTGATGACCTTTACACGGCGTAAGCATCAGTAAATGTGTTTAGTCTATTGTTTTTATTTTCTTCTTTATTTCTCTATTGTATTAATGTTGTCATTGACTGATTATAAATTTTGTATATATACTGATTATTCGAAATACAATTCACTTTTCATCATATATTGAATTCAATGCATTGTTTATTTATCAGAATTTTACAATTTGTAATTATTTTTCCTTCTATCCAATTCGTATGGTCATTGGATGATCATCTCATGCGCTTCTTTCTTCCCCGCTTGCCATATTTGTTGAGTTGTTTCACCAATTGTGATTTTATGTAAGGTCTTTCCTACTTACCTTCAATAGACTATTTTAGTAAAAATTAAACTAAAAGTGCATAAAGTGTATGTGCCTTCAATATAAATATTTACACTTAAGGCACATAAACTTGATGTACCTTTAGTTCAAATTCTAGTTCAATTTCTATTTAACCTACTAATATTCCCCTGGTCGAAACAATAAAGTAACGTTTTTCCAACTATTAACTTACAAATTGAATAGAAAGTTTGATATAATAATAAATTACATAAAAATAAGCACATGAGATGATCATCCAGTGACCATACAAGTCAAATAGAAGAAAAAATAATTGCAAATTGTAAAATTATGATAAATAAACAATGCATTGAGTTGCAATATATGATGAAAAGTGAATTGCATTTCGAATAATTAGTATATACACAAAATTTGTAATTAGTCGATGACAATATCAATACAATAAAAAATAAATAAGAAAACAAAAACAATAAACTAAACATATCTATTGATGCCTATGTTGTGTAAAGGTCTTTACGGCACGAGAAAGAAGTAAACACCCTTGTCTATTATGTGTCTGAGTAAGCTCAGGTGGAGGATCGTTAAACTCAAGTTCCTTAGGAGGAACTGGGTCGACCGGATGGCTCAAATACAATCGAGTAACGCCCTTACCCATAGATGACTACGTGGGGGTAGAACATCGCTTTTAAGGAACTAATAAAGTAGCAAGGTTAAGATGTTGCTAGAACTTGGGAGTCATGTATGAGCTAGATCCAGCCCTAAAGTTGGATTCGGCTACCAAAGTGAAGGTAACACCTGACCCAAGGTATATGTTGTATCCCCCATTGATATGCCCTAGGTCTACAGAATAATGGGCATATGATAAGATATCGTCACGGAGGTCTGCCAGACAACATACCTCTTGAGCCTTACTTTCTTGAACTCTAGCTCTACTCCTAGGTAGTACATGAGGAGTTGGCATCTCCTCGTCAACAAGTGGTCCCTACTACTCGCCATGGTCCATATAAGGTAGCTCATGTAATCCTTCTTGCTATAGGTAAAAGATAAGGCCACTACGCTACTCAACGCAATCAAGTGATCTATCTACAATACTAAGTTCTGTAGGATAGTCAAGTGCCAGTTTGACACTCTTCAGCGAATCTACCTGAAATAAGTAAAGAAAATAAATTTTGTTACATATGATAGCAAGTATAAACGAATGAAAAATAAAATAGTGGACAATTTTAGATATACGTGCCAATCGACCAATAACAACTCCATGGTGTGTAATATAATGCCGAGTGATCTGTTTATACCATGGCCAGTAGCTCTCATCGACCCCTCGAGGACCTTGGATGTGTATTAAGAATCCATGTCTCTGTCCCTAAGCCTAGATGTAAGAAGAATGTATATTAATCTAGTCAACATCTTATCTGGGAGGTTTAGCTGGTGGAGCTACTTTGAGGTGTCGACCTCTTATGGAACATATTGATATCCATTAAACTACCAGATGACATGGTTTGGAAAGCACCACTCAATGACATAGAAACATATGAGTGGTACCTGAGCAATCCAAACATGTTGCCCAGCAATACAAAAGCAAGGCAGCAATTGCAGCAACTCCTTTATATAAGGCTTCCAAACAACCTAAACGATAGAAGAAAAGGAAAATAAAAATAAACAACCAGTCAAACAACAATGGTTATCACTTATGTCCAAGAAAAGAAAAAGAAAGATAATAACTTATAATATCATACATGTTGCGTCATCTGCATTTCAAAAGCAATGCGATATGTATCTATGACATGTAACGAATGGTATCCCATACTACCCTCTATGTAGCAGCCAATAGCCTATCTACGTCGATAATAAACCCATATCGACTAAGGGGGGCAACATGTGGAAATCTATCCCAAGCCCAGACTTGCAATAGAATTATAGTCCCTCCTAACTAATGTCTGTCAAATGACGAGGTGGAGCATAACTGTCTATACAACCATGCCAAACAAGCGCTACCCCAGCTAAACTAGCCAGCTACTAAGAAATCCTCCAACATTGGCAAGAACATCAGGTGAATAAGGCTCAAGGATTTATCTGCAAATATAAATCCTCCTATTAAGCTGAGTACGTACGTACGTGCGAACCGTCTCGTCATTGGCCCAACGGGGAAGTATCTAGAAGTGCTCTCGTAATCACGTCAAAGATAAGTGAGCACCCCTCATCTAAGCAGACCTCACACCTAACAGTCTCTCCCCTACATCACCCCAGCTCTCCTCATGATCAATCTCTGTCCGGCTCGCCACCGCGAACCACTCAACTGGAAGTCCAAGCTGAACCTCAATATCCCGTAATGTGATGGTCGCCTCTCAGTGGGTAGGTGGAATGTATGTATCTCAGGCCTTAATCTCTCAACAAGTGCCATAATCAAATGTCAATCCAACATAATAAATGGGAGTTGTACAACTCCCAAAAACCTAACCTCCTGTATGTAAGGCTCTACCCTAAGATGTATAGGGATATTCTACTTATCCTTACGTAATGACAACTCATTGTGCCACACTTATAGTGCATAGGTTGCCTCCTAAAGAAACATTCATTAAGTTAGCAAATAACACCTCTTTAATAAAGTAATTGACTGGAAATGATGATGACGTTACTTACTTTGCCCTCCTAAACAGCTTGTGAACGATGACTAGCCTGCCTTGCAAGTACGCATAGATCAATCGGTCCTGGCTCCATCTATTTTGCGACCACATACAAACATGTTTAGTAGAAAAAAAAATAAAAAATTGTCAATCATCATACTTATGCATATATTACAATGTAATGCTTAGATAAGAAGGAAATATGTACCGGCCCTATTAATATCCAGACACCTCATCCAATTATGTCCTTTTTGCCCACATGCATTGCATCTAGTTTTGTTAGACCGCTCATGAATATCCATCACCATGTGATATCGCTTACGCCTAGGTTTACTTTTTTTTTTTTTAAATAAGTCGATATTCGAGTGAAGATAAGGGAAACTAACTTATGGCCAGTTCAGCTCGCTACTACTCAGGTAGAAATGAGCTCGGTAACGATCCATCTGGTTTGCCCACTTATACCATGGCCCTATTTTCAATTTGCTGTCCACCCTTATACTTGCTCAAGCAGCATATGCATGAGAGTAAGAGATCCTATATATTTGCCACTTTTAACAAGTGCAAGTGCGGCCCTTGAAGTCAACCGTATGCGTCCTTCCTCCTCCCTTTAATCTTAATGTCATCATTCGAGTACCAATTAAAACCTTGAAAATACCATTCTATAAGCTAAATGAAATGACTTTATGCACGCTTGCCTACCCCCTCCAAGTTTCATACATCTTTACAGCGTAATCAGTGTAGGTCTTGCCAAAATCGATTGCCTCCTTGGCGTCCTTATACCTCTCCTCCCAATAGGCGATACGGTTGTAAAATATCTTCTTCACGAATGCAATGATAAGTAATATATGCGTTGATTTCAAAACAGAGTTATAGCTTTCAACAATGTTTGATATCATGTATCCAAAACAGTAACATCCATCATATGCGAGAGTCAACCTGTCCAAATCTACATTGTTGAACCACACGAGAGCGTCCTCCTTAGCCGGGGTTAACTTCTGCATGAAACATTCGAATTTCCTCTGTTGTGCCTGAACACCTACAAACCATATAAGTTTCTTGTATAACTAATTTTTGTAGACCATGTTGAAGTTACTAGCAACATGCCACAGACAATATCTCCAAATTGCAAACGATGGTTACCGGTCTACTAATGATTCCTTGTACACAGAGTCAATACTAAATGCCCTATCGGATACAAGACATAAGGTTTCTTCCTTCTGGCCAACTACATGCACTCTAAGCTTTCGTAGGAACCACCCCCAAGTTTTTATCGATTTTGTGTCAACAAGAGCAAATGCTAATGGAACAATTAAATTATCCCCATCCATGTTACAAGTTACCAATAAGTTATGCCCGTACTTTCCATATAAGAATGTGCCATTGACACATACAATAGGTTGACGGTATTTAAAGGCTTCAATACATGGCTCAAATGTCCAAAAAACCCACTTGAACTGGGATTGGCCTTGCTTTAGTGAACTACTCTAACCTCAATCCACTTGTGTCCCCAAGTTGCTCAACTTCATTGCATTTAATGTTATGCCCCGAAGTCACAGAGTCGCACAGTCCCGCCATGTAAATCATTCTATGATAGTAACTAGCTTCACAGTACTTACCATAGACATGATCTACACAAGGCATCGACGACTCCTCTCTTTGAAGTAAACAGTCTGATTAACAGTTATGATAAATAGTACAAATTTCTAATAAACATTTATAATTATATATAAATCCACAGAGCTTCCCAGGAAGTTTTACATTAACATAACAGTTCACTAAATTACATAATAACTATCAGTCTTTCATCCTTAATTACATAGTCACTTTAGTTACACATTATACTAAGTAACTTGATCCCCACACCCCTGGCTTCCAACGGACTAACCTCTGGGTAATTGTAGGGCGGCATAGTACTTGAAGTGTTCAGAAATCAGAACCTACAAAAGGATCTATAAGGATATGAGCAACTACAGCTCAGTAAATTGAATTGGAGACTCATGAATGCATACAAGCACAAACAGGATTATCAAACAATTATTTTTATGCAATGCAACAATCAAGTGTCATCGCACAACGTAGTCCGGTCCGTTGTGAAATTAGAGAAATTTCACCCGCTCCAATCCGGGTTGAGGAGTTTCCATGTTATGCAACAGCTCACAACCAAACCTAGGCTTGTGCAATGGAGACCTCGCTCCTCCCACAATTACCTTCGAACCATTGACTTCACCCTCGCCGTGACCTCCTTTCCTGTCACTTAGTTCGACTAAGGATGAAGAAGGGACCATTTTGCAATCCTGCGCTATCCCTTTCGAAGGAGTCGGTATTTGGTTAGAAAATCCTATGATCCCTTAACAGGTTGTAATACATGACATTTTTGGTTATTAAGGTTGACTAAGATTAAATTCCGTTTAGGGTGTTCAGACAATTTCATACCAATTCAATCAGTCACAAAATCACTCACAATACAAATTCAGATACATCAAATACATGCGTAAGCTACTTACAATCATAATTATATACAAGCCTAAGTCTCCGAGTACTACAAAACTAGTACTCTATGACAATAAGCAATAAGCCAACTTACTTGAAATTGCTCGATCGCTCGGTCCCTTAATTGTAAGCTGATGTATCTCTGGGTGTCCTATAATACAAATAGGTCTTTTTAGTACTTATAATTTATGGTTTCATATTCTAAATTATATTTTAACTCATTTTTTTCGTGTATACCCATTACGTCCTAATGATTCGTTGTACTCTATTTCGGTGTTCGAATCCTAAATGAGATTTTAAATTTTGATTCCTAAGCCTTAAATATGCTCGAATCCTAATGTGAAATTAATCACATTAAGCTCGAGTGTCCAAATATCTTATTGGGTCGTAATTTGGTATTCTACATTATTCGGTACACGCTAACCCTAATTGCGGTATCGGATTTATTCCCAATGTATGAAAATCTTACATTTTAAGACATTTACTTAAAATTAAATGTTATTTCAGATTTATTATTTTTCTGATTTCTATTATAATATTATCTAAATAACCCTATTTTTTTTAGATTTATCAATTTACAATTTCACATATTACTAATTTCTTATATTAATTACCTAATTTTCTAAATTAACCATACTTAATACTCCAAAGGCTAGGATTAGGGTTCCACATCAGAGATTAACATCCGTAAACATCTAATTAATATCTAAATTAGTAATTAATATCTTAATCACCTAATTAACCCAAATCACCCAATTTTTCCATCATTTTAGGGCTAAAAATTAACTTAAAATTTTCAAAAATTAATTTTAAAAAATGGCTTCATAGCACTGTTCTATATCATATGAGCATCCTACAGAAAAAAAAATGAGTTCCAAACTACACTCCTAAACCTATTTATTTCTCGTTCTAATCATGCTCGGTTTTGAGTAATTTGTTAAGAACCCTATAATTACAGACGTAATTAAACTAAATCAATATTTTTCCCTAAATATGCATTTAATAAAATCTTAGAATAACAAGTTTCATAATTTTCTGGGCAAAATAACTAATTTTACAAAATTATTCAAAATCGGGAAATTTAAGAGACTAACCGGTCCGAAGCTTTCTGGCCGTCCAAACTCAGTCCAAGGCTGTCGGCCAGCCTAGACGGTGAGGTTAGAGTGGTGTGGTGATGGTGACTCGGTCCTAGGTGGTGGTGAGGTGTGGGTTTCTTTCACTACACGAATTTGCACAGTTTCCTTTTCTTTTCTTTTTTTTTTTCTGGATTTTCTCTCGATTTTTTCAGTTTTCTTATTTTTCCCAAATGACTTCTGAAATTTTTTTCCCTATTTATAGACGATGTTTTGTAATTATTATGCATTAATTAGACAAAACTTTGCCCAATTTCCTTGATTTTTGGCTTTTATGTTGTCTAATTTTAATTGGTTGATTTTTCTTTTACAGAGTTTGACTTTCCACGACCTGATTTGGATTTTTATAGGCTCTTTTGATTTTTTTATGATTTTTTTCCATAATTAATTTATAATTTTCCTTAATTATTTACTTAGTTTTTAGCCAATTTAGGTAATTTCGCATATTTTTATCTACACATAAATACATGTGGGGTACATGTGAACATTCCTAATTATTATTTTGGTCATTCTAAAATTTTTAGTATACATATAATCTATCTTTAATAATTTATTAGTTATTCGATTACACTTTTCTCCTTTTCGGTAATTAGTACTTATTATGCTTAAAATTTGAAAATTTTATAGTTTCCTATTTTATTACTTATTTTCTTAAATTCAAGTTTACGAGGTCATTTTTACTAATATTTCTTTCAATAGTTTATAATTTGGGTTTAATCGGATCCATTAATCAATCGTCTTAAACCTTGGGTTCTAAGTTCAAGCCTACGGTCACTTGGCTTAACTTTAGGGCTTACATTTAATAATCTCGGCAAGTCATTATATGACTTCTCCCACTTACTATATACCATCTCAACAGCCTTTCGCTTGGTCTCGAAAACCCTTCTATTGCTTACTGTATACCCATACATAGTTTGTACATTAGCTATAAGATTAGGTATCTTAACCTCAAGATTGTTCCGTATACTATTGATGAATAGTATAACCATTATGTTGCTGTCGAGTTGAGAATGATCTTGATTCATTATCTGGTTCACACAAGTGTGCGACCCTCTAGTGAATTGTTATTTTGAAAAAACTTTTTACTTTCTTCAAACAAGCCAGTAGCCTCTACTTACAACCATGTTCTTTCTTTTTACAGTAGATAGCATATACATTCGATTTTGAAATGTCTATATGAAAATCACAATGGTTCCTTAGATGAAATTACTTAACTGCATTTATAAGATCCTTCTTTGTATTGAAATACATATTGATACTCAAGTCATCAGAGTTGATAATGTTGTTGTACATTTCATTAACATCTCTCTTAAATGTTGCATAGCCGTTGCCATCATATCGACTGTTGTAAAATGGGACATGATCTCTAATAAGCCTATTAATAGGTTCATTTATTTGCAGAAAGTTTTCAAACTGCTTACTTGACAATACTTCACCAATTCAATAGTATGGCTTGCTAGAGCCATCGTCACAATGTGTCCAAACCGACATACTGCCCCCGCCAATATATGGTCTAACTTGGGCCTCTCCCAAATCCTTAGCGTGGTTAACTTTGAGGCCAACATCATCTTCATCACCATCCCCATCATCCTCATCACCATCTACATTTGTCGCATTCTCCCCATCATTGACATCTATATCCATGTGCATTTTCTTTACATACGGATCATAAGACTCTTTACGTTCGATAATGAGACCTAATGCTCAGTTAGGCTGCTCTTCTATGATATTCATGTGCTTGTACTCGGATAAATCCATGTACGATTCATTTGATTGATCCACATTTGTTTGCTTTGCACAAATTATTGTTGAAAGCACATTAAGATCCGAAAGGGTTGGATTGTCTAGCTCAGGTATTTCATGTTCATCTCGGCACTCAATTCCCCAATATGCCTTATGTACACTTCTTGAATACTTCGTTCCCCAAAAGTCTCTGCCATCTTAATGAAATTCTCAACATCCTCATCATTTCTAGTGGCCATCAACTTGTACACAACTCCAACATCATGGAAAAAGAGATGTTTGTGCATCAGTTCAACACCACTCGGGTCAACTCTAGCGCATCCACAATTCTTCAACTGAGATGAGAGAAGTTTTAATCCTTCCTAATTTTCAACTTCTTAACTGGCTCCCTATCATATTCTGACCCTCAACTACCCATCGCTATATTTTCGTTCGCATATATAATAACTTTCACATAATCTGTCATTTCCATCTTAGTAATGTTACAATGAATTGAATATTTAGATGACATTATAAACTTCATATACACACCAAGTGACAACTTTACAAAATGCACTTAATCATCTCGATAAGTTGCGTCGTTAACACAATTACCTAGCTTTAACTTTCTAATTCGACTCAATACTATAAAAAAGTGCAAATATATATATATATACACACACACAGCAATTTACACTTACATTGCAACATTATTTATACCTACATTCGTATAACCTATCTTCCGCAATACAAAACAATCATAAATTTATACAACATACAATAAATTTTTATGACATATTAATAATTTATATAACTTACGGTACATCTAAAATTACAAAATTTATGTAACAACGTAACAAATTTTTTTCTAAAAATAATAATTGCAAAATGTTGATTATTAAAAAAATAAAATAAATAAATAACATGCTTAGAAGTTATAGATTATTACCTGTTTCAGACATTCACTTGCATAAAGAAATAGGTCGGTACTTTAATTATAGGTTTTCTTGAGTTTTCTCTGTGTTTTAGAAATTTCAAAAACTGATATAAGTAAGAATGAGTTGTGGTTATACAGAATGGGGTATTTATACTTGGCCTACTAAAGGTGCATATACTGTATGCTTATTCAGTTATAACTAATTATACTAAAAGCGTATGCAGTGGATACTGTTTTAGTGTAAAAAACACGAGTAACTAAAGATGCATTCAATTAATGCGCCTTCAATATATTATATTTATAATTTTTTTTAAAACAAATCCTTTTCCATAATATTTTTCAGAAAAAAGCCCCTATTCGTATAAAACCATGGCATTGTTATCCATCCTTAAATGGTGCATCTAAAAACAAATATATCTTATGATGGCAAGTAGATTCTTAGACGAGCTGAAATTTCACTCTTTCTCTTTAATGTTAGCTTATATAGCTTTTAGCTCGCCTACTATAAATTGTTCAACCAAAATTGTGGAAAAATATGTTTTTTTTTTCTTAAGTATCTTCCAAAAATTTTGTTTTAAACCGCCACCACCTAAATTATGATAAAATAAAAGGGTTAAATCGAATGGGAAGATGGATTTTAATTAGGACTGGTCTAATTCAAATATTAAGAGTTCAACAACTTTAATTTTAAAGTAAAATGATACCAAATCAAGTTTTTGAAATAACGAGCTTATATGATTTGACTATGAAAAGCATGTATGGGGAATCTCAAATGAAAATAATTATGCCAAGGTTGTGACGATCTAATGACGTCACTACCAATCTCATATTAAGATGGACGAGTTCAAATCCTCCCTCTCTTGAGTTGTAAAATAGTTGGTAAAAAAAAAACGAAAAGAATGTTTATCATATTTGGTGCGAGGAAATGATTTGAAATATGATGAATTGGCATTGAATTAAAAATAAAGTTATGAATCCATTCCTATATTTGAAAATATATTGAATAAAATATTTTTATACTAGTATTTGTTAAAAGAACCTTTAATTATTTTCTTTTTTGGCCAAAACATTTAATTATTTAATATCATAATTAGGTTGAAGATTTATTTATACTTTGATGATTTGTTGTTGTTCGAATGGACATGGTTAGCAATATTGAAAATAAAAAGTATATTGCCCGCGATTCGAGATGAAACATAGAATGTTGGGCATTAAAGTGTTAAAGTAGTAAAGGTATTGTATCAAGTCAATCCCATCATATTTAAAAAATTTGTGAAAATTTTAAATACTTCAATATTTTTTTTTTAATATTTGATTATTTATGGCCCTCATTTTAAATTGGGTGAATTATATGAATCATCCCTAAAAACTCTGCAACTTGCATGAGTAACCCAACTTTTCTAAAGGTCGACATTTAACACTCCTGTCATAAATGTGCTTGGTTGACTTTTAGGAAAGTTTTATATGCACATTTGGTTTTGTGTGCTGGTGTTTGGTGGAGTACATAGGGTTAAGCATCAACTTGGGTAGTTATTGTGGCTGTATGAGTTAGTGTTGGGGGTTGTTGTTGTGTATGTGTTGTTAGAGTGTATGTAACATGTAAGGTATGTTATGGAACAGTCGGTGTGTGAGCTATTTTGTAGTAGAAGCGGCACTAAAAAAAAAAAAGAAAATAAAAGTTATGAAAAGGGACGTATCCAAATAGATAATCTAAGAATAGCACTGAAAAAATTGCATTACAACCGTATACCTTCAATTGTACACTAGAAGGCGCATAGCAGTCATGTACATTTCAGTTACACACTTATTATAACCAAAGGCACACAACAGCCATAAACCTTCTTCTAAATAATTGTTACAACTAAAGGCTCATTTCTTTAATGCTATTCTCAAATTATCTTTATGGATAGGCCCCTTTTCATAATTTTTGTGAGACCTTACAAAAACTGCTAATTAATTTACAATTGGTCAGTTCAAAGACGGTTCATAAAATTTAGGATAATCGCATAAAGTATTCGATTGAACCCAAATTTTAAGACAAATTAAAAATATTAGTAGAAATAACCTTGTAAGTTTAGAAATTAAAAAATAAAATAATTAAATATTAAATTATTAAGTTAAATGTATATTACCTATATTTATCGGAAATACATAAAGCGAGTTTTAATAATCAACGAATCATTAAAGATAAATTATATACAATTATATAAATTAATAAAAAATAAAATGAAAAACTATGTACTTAAGACACACTTTAAAAATTATGAATTATATCAACGTTCTTATAGTTAAGTTAAATCTTCATGATAAAGGTAATAAGATTAAAGGAAATAATTATATAGCTTTAATATCTCAAATTAATCTCATGTATATACGATTTTATTAGAATTATTAAGTTTATCGAGTCTAATTATTATATGGTAAAATTTTGTAATTTTAGATATAGTTTATAATAAATCTTTTGAAATTAACCGCGTAATCTTAATAATTAATACTAATGAGCAAAATTATATATAAGTGTATATAAATAAGTTCTAAATAATTGATAGAATCTATTTATATATGTCATATATTAAATAAAAGTGTAATTAGGGTCTTATCTTGAAAAATAAGACTAATAAAAGATTAGTTTCAAATAAAACCAAATAATAAGATGAGTTTCCTAAAAGTTATAAGGAATAGTCTTGTAAAGTCGAATTTCGAAAAATAAGTTGAAATAAAACAAATATAGATTATATCATAAAGTTTATTGGGTTAAATTCTAATTAGTCTAGAAAATAGAAATTTTAAATTAGACATGCAGTATAATATTTTACTATTTTTTAAATATATTATGAAACTTTATAAATAATAAATTATAATAAAATAAACCTTAAAGAGTCACATAAAGTTGGGCTAACAAAAAAAAAAATAAAATAATGTAATATAACTACAATTGCCCTAATAAGCCAATGAAGTTTTTTATATAGCTATGCAAAAGTCAAACAAGTGAGAGAAGGAGAAGAATCAGACAGACAAAACGAGAGAGAGAGAGAGGGGATGAGAATAGTGCTAAGAAGAAAATAAAATTTAAAAAAAAAGAAAAAAAAAAGAGAAGAAGAACAAAAAGAAATTAAAAGGCTTAATTTTTCCGGTGTCCTATATTTCCAGAAGTAAGCAACAATTGTACAACTCACATCAGACTTAAGTAAGCAAATTGAAAATTTCAAGTAAGTTAGGATCCATGCTTTGTGGTATATTGGAATATCGTATTATGGTACTCGAAGACCTAAGAGTGCTTTTAATTGTGCTTGTAACTTAATTGATTTGTACGCATGCTTCGTGTGTGATTGTTACATGAATTGTGGTATTGGAGTGCTTATTTGTATGTTCATATTCGATTCACTTTTCTTTAAGAAATGATTAATCACTATCATACCCTAAACCAGAGAGTTGTAATAGTCTAATTGTGTAAACTAATTTACACTAGAAGCCAGCTGCTTTAGCTGCTAACGTAAGTATAACTTACATAGGACTTTTACTACTCTACTACTTAGAAGCGTCTCATATAGTATTTGGTAAGAATCAACTTGTAGTGTAACTTTTCAAAATAGCTATTGAAAATAGTTTTATAGCTTAAATATTTGAGGAAAAATCAAATTTTATAAATCATATGAAAAACAAAACCTCACATTTTATAAAAATCTCAAGAACAACGTTGTTAGGAAAAGATATAATATCTATTAAAATTTTACTAGAAATCACAGGCTTGTAGCGTATGGAATAAATCTACTTAGTTGAAAACTAAGGGTCACTCAATAAGATCCTATTAGTTTTCCCATAAGTTAATACAGTTAATAAATCAAATATAAATCTAATAAGGGAGTCTTGAATCTCACTCCCCGACCCCATTCTCTATTCTTCTAGAACTTGAAGTAGTACCGGTGAATCTACTAAGAAACCTACAAAATTACTATAAGGAAATGAGCGATAATTTGCTCGATAAGTAGGACGAAGATAATAGCACATATCTAACACAAAGCAACTAGGGTTTTCAAGCAAGTTTAATTAGATACAATGCATGTTTAAGCAAATATCATCGCATGATGTTGATTGGTTGTTCTGAGATCAAAGAAATTGTGCTTGCTCTAATTTAGGTTTTAAGGAGTTTAACATTATTGACAAGCGAATTTAGTCACCAAATCAAAGCTTATGCAATGGAAAATACCTTTCGTCCGAGATTATCTTTGAACTACGAACCTTAACTTGGTCGTGACCTTCTCTCTTGTCTATTAGTTCAACTCAGGGTAAGGAAATGACCATTTTTATTATCCTCAACGAAGGGTCTGAGTTTAGCCTACTTTTCCTAATCGCTTTCCCCTAGTAGGTTGTAATGCAGGTTCAGTTAATAATTAAGCTAAGTTTATGTTAGATTACTTTCTGGGTGATCAAGTAGATTCAAATAGTTTAAAGCATATAATATCATGAAACAATCAACATATTATAACACCACTGAAATAGTACAACAGTATTCAAGTACATATGTTGTATGCGCACAAATAACTAACTTATAACTATAGACAATACATACACTAAGGTCTCCAATTATTCTTAAACAATACTTCAAAGTGTAGTGAAACACTAATCCTACTTACTTAGATACTGATGCTCATTCTCTTCGTGCATCGCTCGGGTCTTTTTTTATTATTACTAAATTTAATATGACATCTTTAGTTTCCATCCAATATATAACATATGTGTTCATTGTAAATATTTAAATATATTTTCAATAGTGTTAGGTGAGTTTTTTAAGATATTTATTAGATATTAATTAAGTATGGTACATTATGTTCAAGGTTCTAACCGGATACAAATTATTAACCAAAATTCTAACTTTAGTAAATTCTTAAAAGACAAAATTAGGCAACTTTCTGATCTACCCTTCAACTCCTAATGATACAACATTCAATACCAACCGTCTTCAAACTCCCAGTTGTTCTTATAATTTTCGGGTAGCTTCTGGCTTCGACATAGGTATTCATATACAAATCATTGGCTGATTTACCGTTGAACTCCTGATGTGGTCAAGGATATTAAATACTAGACTACATTCTGACCCAGTTTTTGAAGAAGTTTCTAACCTGCAGTCTTAAATTAAATTCTTATTTAGGAAGTTTATAACTTATATTTTATTCTCTAAAAGTAGTGTAGAGTCTAAGGATAGCTACTTACTTATCTGAATCAAATTTCTAGTGTATTCACTATATTCATACTAAGTTACATGTAACTTTGGCCACCATCTAAGGTAGGGGTTTGTCGACTAGGTTAGGAGCTGGCCAATCCTTCAAGCGGCAGCTAATCCTTCAAGCAACGTCTTACTTTTGCTTCTAAGTGGTTGTCTTCCGTAGATACTCATAAAACCCCTAATTTGCTCACTTCCTTTCCTAATTTTTGTTTCCTTACTCTCCCTTTTTATTTTCTACATTCTATATTTTTCCAAAACTTATAATTGACAAACTTTGTCTAGGAAGTAGACGGTATTCTTTTATTACAAAGTTTTAGGGTTATTTTGTTTTTTTTTGATTTCATCCTTTAACAAGTGTAATAATAAAGATGAGGTGTCAAATGAAGGTAACTCTCACCAAAATCTTGTTTCCTTCATAATGCCTCACATCAAAAATGTTTCTTAGGTTGTCCTCTATTTTTTTTTATAGTTTTTTCCATGGTTTTATTAATTTTTAGTGAATTATACTAAATTTAAGATATTTTCAATAATTATAGGTATATATATTTATATAATAATTATACCCAATGTGTATATATGTTATATATATTTTTGATAATATTAATTATATTATTCCTATAATATATCTTTAAGTGTTTGTTAATTTTCAAGACCTAATTCATACATTATCAATAATAAATATAATAATTTGTTACTATTTTAGTTATATTTTAATATTTTATTATATTTTTAAATTTCAAGCCTATGGAAACTCTTTGACTAATACAATAAAACCCCTTGTAAGTTTCTAATTTAATCGACTTATCTTCCTAAACGCCTAAAATCGGATACCACACTTAGTCATGCCAATACGAGTCCCACAATCACCACTTAACTAGATGTAACTCAAAACTGATCTTTTACTAAATGAGCATGCATAGCAACTATTATGATTCTTGAACCAATCGTAGACCTTTTTCGATGAAGATAGCTAAAATGGTTATTTACTCACTTTAGTTGAACTAAGTGACAAGAGAGGATATCGCCACAAAATTGGGGACCATGATTCCAATGGAGTTACAAGTAAAGGGTGCACTCCATTACACAAGTTTTAGTTTAGTTTCGATTAGTAAATGTGCAACATCAAACTTCTCAATTCGGATTAGAGTGGACGTAATTTTTCTAATTTCACGATGGATCAGATAATATCGTGCGATGACATTTACTTGTTTGTATTGCATTTCATTAAAATAAGTTTATTGAAAATCATGTTTGTGATTTATGTGCTCATTTATTTCTGTCCCGATTATTAAACTAGTTGTGTTCACATCCTTATAGATCTTATTACAGGTTGACTAATGATTAAGGATGCCATGTCATAACTACCCTCAGGATAACATACTTCAATTGTGGAGTGAGGATGGTTGAATATCTACAAGAACTAGACTTTTAGTTGGTCATCTTTAGCTTTTTATGAAAATTAAATAACCTATGATACTCTAGAGATGCCACTAATTTTCAACATGTTGTACATAAATGCCAAAACTTATGGTTTTTGTAAACATTTCAAGAATGCTAGAAACTTTAGATGTATGGAAATACAACTATTTTATTAATATGTAAACTATTGGTATTTTTGAGCAGATATCTTAAAAAGCTCTAACACATATTTCACTAATAATAGGTACATAATTGGATACTTTAAAGTAATTGAATCGAGTATGCTTGGTATGAACTAGGTTTACGATAGTAGTTATAAAGCTGTCTTTTACTCTACGATAACTCACATGGCAGGACTATTGCGACTTTATCTCTTTAGAGAATAACAATTTTCTTTATAATACCTATTTATTTATATGAATTTATGTTTGTTTGTTTTACCTATTTATCCACTCTAAGGGAGATGATGAATGATGATGTAAAGACCAATGTAAATATGTGAGTCCTAACATTGGTTTGATGACACATTGTAAGAGAGAGTTGGTATAACTTAGTGTAAAGATATTGATACTTATGTGTGAAATTTTTGTGTGCTCCACGTTAATAAGTATTTGTTTATATCTATTGTCATTGATATATATCTAAATTTTATTAATATTTGTTTGCCACTCATTTAAACACATAGTATATTAGTATAATGAATCTTTATTCCAAGGGTAGGAAGAAAAAGTTTAAGGTTTGTTTTGCTTTTAATAAAATATTGAATAAAGTAAACGGGAATTGATAGGCATTTGTTAAATAAATATTGGGATGAATCAGCAAATTCCAATTTCCATCACGCAGCTTGCAACGAAGATTAATGAAGCTCCAATTGTAGTGTTTTCTGTTTCAACGAATAAATGCCATTAATAAAAATCCCTATACGAGGATTTCAGTTGAAACACTATTTTAGTGATCTTAAGATGCTCTAAGGTCATTTCAACGGGGGCTTACGTTGCGATTAATAATTCTAGTCCTCCATATGTTAGAAAATAACAACATTTTGTTAAAGTAAGAATCTCACAAATTCTATTTTGAATAGTATTTTTTTTTTTCAATTTTAGGTATGAATTTCAAAGTGTCACGTTCATTGAATTTTCACTTGCCTGAATTGTTGTCTTCATTAAATTTCTGTAATTCGTCATTCGATACGTACACTTTAAGTAATGGCATAATGATCGGCTAAAGAAAAGAAGTATTATATGTAAGCATTCACATGAGAAGTTAACTTGGAAAACAAGAAGAGATATCATAGTTCAATTGTATATAATATTTAGCAGTATCAAGTTGAATCGCGTACAACATTATCCTATTCGTTTGAGTCAGTGAAAAGAGTGCTTGAGTATATAACACCTTTGTGATTCTTAGGCTTGCAAGTCAGGCGTCATATTCCCATACCAAAGAGCCATAAATAACAACTATGGCTGACATAGCTATGGCAGCGGCTCTAACCTTGCTTGTCAAGCTTTAGTCTTCCATCCACGAGAAAATGAATCCTAAAATCGATGTCCATGATGATATGTAAGCCACTGAGGGTTGGTTAAATACAATGCAGGCCTTCCTACATGATATAGAAGCGATTGGAGGAAACCAAATTTTACGGGATCGCAGATTCGAGATACGGCATATGATATCGAGGATGCGATTCGTAAGTTTATGTTTGTTGTGCTGCATCACTTTCCTAGACATAGACTTACTGAGGTAGCACACAATCTTTTTTATTCAGGTATGAACAAAAAGGCACTTAATCAGGTGTCTTTGAAGATGAAAGATGTCAGGAAGAAGATTGAAAAATTTAAAACGATTAAAAACTAATAATATCAAAGTGAAAGAAGGCTTAAGTTCTACGAGGAGTTTGAAAAATCATTTGTCTCATAAATCTCTCGTTGGAGACGAGATGGTGAGTTTTGAAATATCATTTTTTTTTTTAAAAAAAAAAAGTTTCTTGATGAGTTGTTATCAGAGAAGCCTATACGCTCCTTGATTTTGGTGGCTGGACCTCTTTGATCTGGTAAAGCTTCTCTTAGACAGAATATTTATGAGAGCAGAAGGGTACAGAGGAATTTTGATTGCCTTACTTGGGTTCAGTTCTTGCGTTGTCTAGATCTTCAAAAAACATTGAGGAATGTACTCCCGCAATGTTGCAAGGGAATCGAAGAGCCATATCTCCATGACACAGTTGCTGTGTTGGAAACATTAAATAAACGTTTTTGTCAAAAGAGTTATGCAGTTGTTCTTGATAGTATATGGAGCAAACAAGGCTGTGACAAATAAGTTACCTATCAGTTCGAGGTTTAGTAGGATTAGCATCACATGCCGAATCTCAGATGTTGCCTCTTCTTGTCAGCATAGGCATGTCTTAAAAGGTTGCCAAGGCATGTCACGGGGAGTCTATTCTATAAAAAAGGCTTTCGTAACAAGAAATGGGAGGTGTCCTCCAGAGCTACGGGAATGAGTAGAGAATATGGTCAAGAAATGCAAAGGATTTCCCTTTGCAGTTGTGGCTTTGGGAAATTTACTATCGACTAAGAGGTGGATTCTGCTTGAATGGAAGAAAGCAAGTGATGGGGCAGGAAACGAAATTTCTATTATTGGCAATACCTTGCTTCTGAGTTACATAGATCTCCCAAGCGATCTCAAAAGATGTTTCATGTACTTCAGTATCTTCCTTGAGTATTTTTCTATCCTAAGTGAAAAAATCGATACGCTTATGGATAGCTGCAAGATTTGCGGTGCAAACAAGAAATAGAACATTGGAGGAAGCTGCAGAAGACAATCTCAATGAGTTCATTTAGAGAAACCCGGTTAACGTTTGTGCAAGGGACATTGATGGGCAAGTGAGAAGTTGTAGGGTGTTAGGTCTTGTACATGAGTTTGTTATTAGTAGGGCTGAGGAAGAGAAGTTCAATAAAATTTTGTCTAGAAGAAGCATCTAACATTGTAGAGAGAAAGTTTGCCGTTTGATCAGGCAGTAAAGCTTCATTAGAAGGTGAGAACCTAATACATGCTCAATCTGCCTTCCTTTTTGCAAGGGCTTATGATAATTGCTCATGTGGTTTCAAGTTATTGAGAGTATTAGATATGCAAGGTTCGCCAATAGTGAGCTTTCCCGAGTAGTATTTGAGTTGGATGGAAACAAATGTTAGTTCAGCTCCCTACTCCATGAACCATCTTGCGTTGTTGGAAACTTCAAATCTTAGGCAGACTAACGTATTGTAGCTGCCAAAATCGATTTCCAATTGCTGTGTCTTCGACATCTCTTGGTTTATTGTGATGATGTCAAAAGTTACACGGCATTTGATAGTATAAAAGGGGTGAAATTTGTGATGATGTAATAAGCTTAGTGTAACAACTTAATCAGGACTCCTCCTATCAACTTATTGTTCATTTGGTATCAAAAGCCACAAAGTTTTATCCTTGGTACAACACTTAATTTTGAAGTTTTAACAAACTTCATACCACTATACGAAAAAATACTTTAATGACTAAAGTTTTGTTATCTTCTATTTAAAGGATACCATATTTTACCCCCTTATAAACTGAAGTTATTGTTAGTTTCATTACATAGGTAGAAAATCACTGTTGCACAAGAACTTTGCCCTTCCATTTAGTGATGGAATGTTTTGATACCATCCTATAATCCTTCCATCGATGTATTATCCGTTTTGGTATCAAATGTTGCACAATCTTATCTTATGGTGCAACTGCTTCTCAGGAAGTTAACTATCTTAATATTACTTTAGCTTAAACATGTTTAATTTTCGAATTATGATAAATTTTAAGCCGCTGTACCAAAAAGCACTTCGATGATTAGAAATTTATTGGTATCCACTTAGGCAATTCGTTCGACTTACAAAAATTATCGCTTTTATGAATTGTTTATAAGAAAATTGAGTGATTTCATCAATTAGAGAGAGCTGAGGCTCATAGAAGTGAAAACAAGTGCTGGAAGAAAAATTGTGATATCCAAACCGATAGCCAAAGGATATCACGGCGGAAGCTAAGAAATCTTGGGTTGTATTTTCCTAGTCTACGCAGCTTTGAATTTCTTAAACGCTTTTACCTGGAAGGACATTTGTCAAGGCTTCCACGATGTGTTCCTACAGTTGACTGTTTAATCAAAATAAGTCCGATGTGGTCATGGTTAAAGATTACTCCATTCATGGTCCTAGAGACATTGCCAAATATAATGGAGCTTTAGCCGATTGATGCTCATGCTGGAGAATCACTGGAGTTCAAAGCAAACACATTTAAGAAACTGAAGATAAATCTGTATCGATCTACTTAGCCATCTCAACACAGAGAGAAAGGAGGAAAATGCAATACCAAATCTTGAAAAGCTTCTTGTTTGTAGGTGTTGGGAATTGGAAATTTTGCCTCTTGGCATTAACGATCTTCTACACCTTGAAGAACTCATTCTGTATATATGCCCGCAAACTTCATCAATAGGCTTTAAAGAATGGGAGAAGATCGTCAGACGGTAGATCATGTCCGCATCATACATTCTTATAGTCTTGGTAGCAAGAAACAATTTCGCTGCAGAATCTCTCAAAGATTTCGTCTGTCATGGACGATGACTTAAGCCATCATAAGAGCTGAATACGCTCACTCATATAACTCACCCTTATTTTTCTCTGGTTCATTACTTGTGTATGGCTGCTGCGTCTTGATGACTATGGACAGGGCTTTATGCATGCAATTTCAAGTTCATGCCAGGAAATTGACTGAAAATAAAATTACAAGAAAATGTTTTTGGATAAATTATGTTCACCGTCCTTGAAGTTTTTTGAAATTATAGTCAACACTTCATTTCTTTTAACCGTACACTTATAAACCTGTCTTGATATATTGGGTGCCTAATAAAGTTCTAAAAAACATCCTTAATAAGATTTTGTAGGGGCACAACCACCTCACATGGTTTCCATAAAAGTGGATCTAATGAATGTCAAAAGAGTGTAAGTGCACAGTTAAAAAAATTGAGGATGTTGTTCAAAAGTTGACGAGGGATAGTAGGTATAATTTACTTAAAAGTTCCTAAATCAATTGGATTTTGTATTTTAACATCCCCTTGCGTCAATTTACTATGGTTTTCTCACACTGGAAAACAAATAGACCAATTTTTACTTAGTTGCCACCATAAATTTATGCTATTCCATTCTTGTTTTGTGTCATACGGGCACCTTTGTTGCCAATTCCTTGTAGCATTACCTATGGCAATTCGTGTTCCTCGAGGGATAGAGTGCTATCCTTGCCAATGACAACTTCCTCGTCAGGGGAACGGTAAAATTATTTTTTCTTTTTTTATTTTTTTAGTTGGTTGAATGTTGTTATTTGGCCGCACAAATTTTGAAAAAATGTTAAAAGAATTTTTATAAAGAAACTTAAGGATAAACTTATAAGTTTATTGAGAAAAAGAGTTCTATGAGTTATTAACGTAACATCTAAGAATCCAAAACGTAATCCTTAGGAATATATATGGTCTAAAACGACAAACCATTTACAAAGAACCAGCATCGAGTAGTTTTTACCAACACAATACTTGTTGGTCAACTAAAGTGACTTGACCACCCAAAGCACCTTATGAGAATTGAGCTACTAGATCATTAACCTGTAATTAAGCCTGAGAACTGGAAGGCCTAGTACGGCAGATTCTTCTATTCTGGCCGATTCTTATCAAGGTTAAGTATTTTCTTGCCAACTCGTTTTGCATATCAAGCCGAATGACTCCCTATTTCTTGAAAATAGTGAGCTAAGAAACAGAAGGTCGAGACAGCAACCAATTCTCACTCTTACTCATGTTTAACCACTTACTTATTTGGCATCACTATTGCTGATATGGAGAGAGAGAGACTTCAGACTGACTAAGCCACCTCTACTCGGATAAACCAGTTGACCGTACTTTTTGTTCGCATCTTTTAACGGCATCACTAATATAGTATCGCCACGTATACAAAATCATGTGTAAAGTCCGTCACATTAATCATTACTTTCCCGGAATATTTATGTTTATTTTTTTGTATTCTTATACGTTACTTCTCTAGGGTATAAATACCTCTTGTACTTGTAACTGTAAGGAATAATCAGACATATTGAATATTAATACACTTGAGCATTTCTCCTTCCTTGTGTAAACACTATTTGATTACTCTTGATATTACTCTTATCCTAACCCTTAAGTAAAACTAAGTGACAAGTAATCTCACTGTATTGTTTCGTGCATCATATCGAATTGTGCTGTGAGTTTTCAAAAGTTTCATTAGTGCATCATATTCTCTGGAGCTGTTCATAGGTTTTGCTTACTTTTCATTTGTCATTTATTCTTTCGTGCCATTCCCCAATACTTTCAAGCTTTCTGTGAACTTGAATCCATCCAGTGACTGGTCTTGCATATTCTTGGTCACGGTTCGCAATAGCACCCGCATTTGTCTATTTTTGTTTCATCTCTTTGCTTTGCTTTTTATTAATTGTTTTATGAGGAAAGTTGCTTAGAGTCTTACAAGTGTTTTAGTTTTTGAGTAAATTTTAGACTCTACTAGAGTGTTTATAAGCACGAAAGCTTTTCCCTTTACTCTCTTTAAGCATTATAAAGAGTTACTTGTCGAGATGTAGCTTAAGAATGTTTTCCATATCTCTTGGATAATCTCTTTTTAATCATTAGATGATTTGATCTTACATGGTATAATATGACGAGAAAACATTTTGTAACAAATTTTAAGGATTAATATCACCATGTTTCATTTTTCATCAATAATTAGAGTTTTTCTTGCCCAAATCCTTATAACCTAATGACATGAAGAATTAGTTTTCTGATAAAATAAATTGGGATCAATTCCACATCCCTTAGCTATTCTTTAATGCATAGTAGTTAGGAAAAGTAAAAGTGTTTTTTCCTTTTGTAATTTCCATATCATATATGCTATATTTCGTTGAAATTATATAATATACAAGATTGTTTATACTAAAATTACATGATAAATAATGAGTGTTTGGAGTTTTTACTTGCATAAAGAAATAGCCAAATAACAAAGAAAATGAATTTAAGAAAGACTAGATTACTACCAAACTAAATAACATGGAATACCAATAACCATCTTAGCTTCACCATAGTAAGTGTTTTCATACCACCTTGCAAGAGGGAGAGCCATCGCTAGAAGAAGTCCCATCCCCTTTTTTTCTTTTGGGGTAAGTAATTAAATACCATTGAAAAAGAAGAATGCACAACCGTCTAATGACGGGAAGATTATAAAGCTACTCTTTACAAGATTAGAGTAAACAAAAAGGTTGTTGGAAACAAACGAGAACTCAACAATGATAATCCATCTCAAAGTGCAAGAGGCAAGAATGCGATTGGCTATTGACCAAGGGTGTTGAATATTTCTTCCAAGGCGAACTTGATTCTCAGTGTGCTACGTGAAATAAATGGCAGCAGCAAGCGTTGCCCTTCATATGCTAATTTTTGGATGTTGGGAGCTAGCAGTAGCAACTAAGGCATCAGTAACGCCCTGCCAAAAGTGGTAACCCATGCCTGAGAGGTGAAGGGACATTGGAAGAACAGATGCAAGTGGTCTTCTGATCCTCATGTACAAAAGAAGCATGCTGAAGAAGTGACAAGGCCCCACGCCATAAGTTTATCAAGAGTCTGTAGTTTCCTTAACCAAGCTAACCATAGAAAAAAGGCATGTATTGGAATAGAGCTTTTTCCCCACATAACTCGATGCCATGGAACTTCAGGCGAGTAAGACATAAGAAATTTGTAGGCACTTTTAATAGAATACATCTCATCTTTTGCAGCAACCCAATTTAACACATCAGCACATAGCCTTAAAGTACCTTCTGGTAAGTTCTAGACATCTCCACTCATTATGAAACACAATCCATCTTTAAAAGGTACCCCAAAATTAGTTATTTCTCTAATAGTGAACATAGAGTTCAATTGGCCAGTTGGTAACCAAAAGTTTGACCAAAGAGAAATGGACAGTCCATCCTTAACCTTCTATCTATATTGATCCTCTACTAGGGGCCGTAATTTCAAAAGCTTATTCCAATTCCAGGACCAAGTTGTGGCCACATTTACACTCTAAAAACTACTTCTCTTGAGAAACACTGATGCATCCAGTCAACCCATAGTCCTCTCCATCCTCCTCTATACAAGTGCCAGATGTGCTTGACTTGTGCAGCTTTGTTCCAATATGCTAAGTTGTAGATATCAAGTCCGCCAAACTTTTTGGTTTACGTACATCTTCCCATTTGACCTTCACCTTAGTGGAAATGTTAGGTCTGCCACTCCATAGGAAATTCCTTAAATTTTGTTCTATCTAGACAATAGCAAATTTGGGTAATATAAACACGAAACTCCAATATACCTGCAAAGAGAAAAGGATTGTTCTGATGAGTTGTAGTGGACCTGCAAAGGGTAGAACTTAAGATGTCCACATTAATCCTAGTTATAATCCTCTCTTGAAGAGTCTTACGGTCTTGATTTTTTGGCTTATTGGAGATAAAAGGCACACCTAAGGAACGCATAGGCAATGAAGCCACTTGAAACCGAGTGGTGGCAAGAATGCATTCCCTTACATTGTCCTGGACATAAGAAAAGAACAAGTTACTCTGACCTTCATTGGCTAACGGGCTTGAAATAGAGTGGAAGACTTAAAAGAGCTTCATGTACATGCTTTACTGATTCCAAATCACCTTTACAAAAGACTAGGAAGTCCTCTACAAAACAAAGGTGGGTTATTTTCTCCTCTTTCCAAACAGGCAAGTGTACTCATTGTATACTAATATAATTCAAAAAACGGGTATCGTTCTTATAAGGACTAGGAATACTAATTCTAATATCTCCTTATTATCTAATCGATAAACTTTAATTCAAGAACTTAAAAGAATTAAATCTAAGTTATTGCTAAAATTAATTTAAAGATTAACTAAAACTCGATTCAAGGAATTAAAAAAAAAGTAATTCAATTGAAAATTAATTAAATATTCAATATTGTGCCTAGATTTTACTTCCTCTATAATTACACATGTTACTTTACTAAAGAATATGTAATTCGATCCTTAATTTTCTTAACCAAGAGAATTCTTCATTAAATTTAATAACATTTTCAAGTCTATTAATCGTAATATTCAGATCTTGTATTAGAATCTCTTCTCGATGGCATAATAAAAAATCACACCAAAGAACAATGAATTCTTTAGCTAATTTAATCGTGATTTGGAAAGATTTTGCAATTTATTTCTAAACTTGTAAGAATCTTTATCAACTATGCCTAAATTTAATTATATAAGAAATCTCTTAATTCTCTTGCATAATATCAAATTTTAGACTAATACCCTAGAAAATATTAATTTAAACAATCAAGCATACGTGGTTGAACCAAGAAAATTAAAAATCTTTATTAGATTTAAAAAAACCAACATCATATAATAATTATAGGTTCACAAAACCTAGATATAATAGATTTAAGCGCTAGTATGATAAAGCAATAATCCTTAACAAAATCTAAAGAAGAAATAGAAAAATAAGTCATGAAATCAATAGAAAAGCTTGAATCTTGAATCTTAAAGTACGTCGCTCTCTTGAATGTTCAACCCCATTGAGTTTCTCAAAAAGTCGTCTATAAAAATGTGACAAAAATCCCTAAAGAGCCTTTATATAAGAGATGTAAAATTTTGTATGTCGCTAGAAACGACATGACCTAATGACACCGTCATATCACTAATCGTGTCTCCTGAGATACGCTAAATCTTCTTAAATCTTTGTCAAACCTTCAACTGACTCAACTTAAGAAATGGTTGTGTCATCTAAGTCGTGTAACTCATTGTCCATTCCACTTTTTTGTTCAAATTCTTCACTTAAATTGACATAGTAGTGTAGTTTGCTTATGTCATTTCAAAACTTTATAATTTCTTCATTTTAATTTCGATTTAAATGAAACTTATTTATATTTTCTCTTTTTCTTCCAAAACTTATAAATCAAGATTTTACTTAATTAACTATCATTTCATTAAAATAAACTCAAATTTTAAAAAAAAATCACTAAAAAATACTATATAAAATATAAGCAATTAAGAGCTTATCGAAGGACAAGTTTAGTGACTTTAGTAATCTCCTTAAGATATATGATGGGACCTGCTTACTAAGTGCAAATAAATAGGGGGAAATGGGAGCCCTTGGTCTCGACCCTCTCTTGTTAGGAAAAAAATCCCACAAGTTCACCATTTACACTTATAGAAAAAGGAAGCCTTAAAAATACATCGTTGAGTCAACCTTCTAAAGTGTAGAGGCAACCACATGAACTCTAGAGTTTTTAACAGAAAACTCCATTTGATTTTATCAAAAGCCTTCTTTAGGTCAACCTTTAGTGCAAATTCAGGAGAATCTTTCTTTTATGATAACCTACCATTAGTTCTTATGCTAGAAATATATTGTTTGTAATTATATGAACTAGTTACCTTGCATAAATGCAACCTATTCTTTGGCCATAAGAGTAGACATGATATTTTTCAGACGAGTGCCCAAGACTTTAGAGATCACTTTATAAATGACATTGCAACAAGCAACAAGTCAGAAATCATTCACCTTAGATGGGTTGGTCACTTTAGGAATCAAAGATGATGGCCGCATTCATTTACTTCAATTGGAAACTGGACTTGAGGAACTCTTGGATTACTTCCATAAGGTTATGCCCAATTAAATCCCACATTGCTTTAAAAAACCTTTGCTAACAACCCATTTGGCTTCAAGGCCTTGTTGTTAGTAGATGTGTGCAAGTGGTTTAAATGGGCCAACTTGGCTTATGTAAGATCCATAATTAGCTACTTGGAGTTTAGCTTGTAGAATTTAAGGCGATCGGCTAAAAGATCCGATCAAGCCTAAATTATCAAATAAATTTAGAAATATTAGTAAAAGTAATCACGTAGATTCAAATTTAAGAAAATAAGTAATAAAATAAAATAAATATGAAATTTCCAAGTTTTAAATATATTATTCATTATTTATTGAAAATACGTAAAATGTATTCCGATAACTAACGAATCGCTAGAGATAAATTATATATACACTAAAAATCATAAAATAACTTAAATAATATTTAAGAGTATTTATTTGTACTATATATGAATTTATATGTTGGTAGAAATACATGTAATTACTTAAAACATGCAAAATAGGCTAAAATAATGTTAAAAATTAAATAAAATTCATAAATAATTAAGAAAAATCAGAAAAAATTAGAAAAACTCTAGAAAGTGGTCGTGATAATTTGGAATTGAAGAAACAAAATCAACCAATTAAAATGCAACAAATAGAAAGTGAAAAAAAAGTAGAAATAATGCAATTGTCTTGTCTAATTAATGCACAATAATTCTCTAATACCTCTATAAATAGTAAGAAAATTTCAAAAGCTCATTTAGTCAGTTTGGAGAGTGAGAAAAATAGCGAGAATTGAAATAGTGAGTGTTTGGATTAATTACAAAAAAATTACTCAAATATGTGCAGTTAGGGCCTTAGATGGAAACCAACACGAAACGAGCAATTGGGAGTAGATGGCCATCACCACCATACGATAGTGGCAGCACCCAGATTGGCCGATAATGCCACGGTAGCCGGCGATGGCCGGAGCTACCTATACAGGTGAGTCCGATTTTTAACCTGATTTTGTTTAGTTTTGTAAAAATATTAAATATTCTTAAAAAATTATAAAATTAAGTATTCTGAGGTTTTTAAGTATGTAGATTTAGAGAAAAATTTTATTTTGATGATTTTGTGTTTATAAATATACTGTTCTTAAGAAATCACGCAAACCCAAACTTTATTTGGATTAGAAATAAATGATCTTAGAAGTGTAGTTTTGAGCCCAAAATTTTTGTGTAAACTACTTAGGTGATATTGAACAGTGCCATGAATCCCTTTTTCAAAAATGAATTTTCGAAAATTTTAGATAATTTTTAGGCCTTAAAATAGTGCATAAAATGGGTTATTTTTGGTTAATTAAGTAATTGAATCATTAATTATTGATTTAGTAAATAATTATATATTTTAGAATGTTGAACGAGTTGAGCTTACTTGACCTGCTTTTAAATAGGTCAAAAAATTTCCCTTATTTGCTCATTGGAAAGTTTTGGAGGATATAAAGTCCTTCATGATATTTCAATTAAAAGAGGGTTGCATATCATTGTTATGATATAGATTTTGGAAAAAGCATAATACTTCTTCATGCACCTGCAAATCACCCTTTACCTTGCTACCATCTTCCTTGTACAGGCTACAGATGGCACTTCGATTATGCAAGTTGATCATGGATTTGTGGAAGAAGGTTGTATTCTTATCCCTTAGTTTCAACCATTTAACTCGAGACTTCTGTTAATATTTGATTAAAAAATAATCAAAATATATGAAAATATTTGAGATGGAGTCATATGCACTAGATGTTAATATTTAATGATAAGATGTACTCTTGACATTATTTCCAAGCATATGAAGCAAAATGAAATATGGAAACATGATTCTATTCCATACTCATTTTGAGGTACCAAACCTACATTAACTTGTTCTTTCTTTAGCGATTGATTAGAAAAGCAATTTTAGTATGATATAATGAATATATGGACTGGTATATTAAATGGTCATATAGCACTAGGTTAACATAGTTCTCCACATAATTTAGTTTATAGATTATATAATGTCACGCTTCAAAAAGGTGAAATCGTAACAATCCCACCATATGAACTATCCTAAGATAGAAACTACCCTTATAATTACTATCTTACACCTAGTTCACACCAGGCGTACTCTATCCCTTTGAAGCGTCTAATTCAATACCTGTTTGATATAAGCTTGTGGAGTAATCATTTGATATAATTTGTAATAATAAACTTATCATTTGGCCTTATAAAAGAATAGTAGTAAATCTTACAGGTATCTGTCATTTCATACACAAACTAAAATATTGAAAAACTACTGAGTCCTTTGAGAAGTCTTATTTAGTTTTCCTTCAAAGATAAAAAATTAATACTGAGAGTAATAATTGGCCATTGCTTGTTATATCTAGCTCCCTGTCCCAATTTACTAGGGTTTTGGTATTGAGTAGGCACTTATAAGCCATTTAGAACCTGTTAAACAAACTATAAGGGAATGAACGATAACTTACTCAGTAAATGGGGTGAAAATAGAAGTATGCACTTAACACACCACAAGCAAGATTTTCAATCGAGTTGGTTAGATGCAACGTATGTATAAGCAAATGCCATTACACAACATTATCTGGTCTATCGTAAGATCAGAGACATTTCACCAGTTCTAATCTGGGTTGAAGAGATTGACGTCACACACTCATGGATTGAAACCAAACTGAGGCTTGTGCAATAGAGAACACCTTCCTCCCATAACCACCTTTGAACTACGGCCCCCAACCTTGTCGCAACCTCCTGTCTTATCACTTAGTTCGACTAAAGGTAAGGAAAGGACCATTTCAGCTATTCTCTTCGAATGGAGTCCATGTTTGGCACAAGAATCCTAATTGTTACCCTAGTGGGTTGCGATGCATATCAAATTAAATATTAAGCTAAGTTTGAGTTAATTTATCTTTTTAGGATGATCAACCAAGCTTAAACAATTAAATAATAATATTCATAAAACAATCATAGCATGGAGCTCAGCTCTCATCACAGCAAATTGAAACCTAACCACAAGCGTTGTATACGTACAAACAGTTAAATATAATCATAAGCCAACACATACTAAAGTCCCCAGATATTTTGAAATAATATCCCAAAATTCGATAAAGCATTGATCTCACTTACTTATCTTGACACTTACTTTGGAAGACTCGTGTCTTCAACGGTTTGATTATTGAGAGGCTCTATATATATAGAACCTAAATTCAATTTTCGTAATAGTTACAAAAACATTAGAGTTTTATCTAAAATGGCTATATATATATATATATATATATAAAGTATATGATCATTTTCCTTATATAATAATATATAGTTTCATTATATCGGTCGAGTTAAGTTATTAAGTATTAATAATATACGCAATTATACTACTACGTATAATATATCATTCCGATTGTATCAAAACGTACTTTTAGTCATTTAAATCACGTTTCGATTACGATAGAATTATAATAGTGCGTAAATTAGTAATATTGTAGAGATATAAGTTATATTACCTAGGTTTATCCAATTTTAGTAAAAATAGTGTCGTTGGGCTTGTACAGACTTAATGATATGTATTACAAGTCTTAATTTCTAAAGATGACTTTTAAGGGGTAATTTGAGTTTTTAATACAGTTATACATATCTAATTAAATATTATCATACTATACATAATTTATGTTATTAAACTATATTTTACCTAATTTATCGATATAATCCATAATATAGGTATTATTTGACTTGAATACCTTTATAGCGTGTCCCAATTATTAAAATATCATTAAATATATAAAAATATATATAATTTTTATTCAATCTGGCCAGTACATAAATAGATAGTTTTTATTCAACTGTTTATCATATTTTAACCTATTATTACTAGAATTGGGTATCGATTTGTTATTTAAGCTATTTTATTACGTAAATTCGTAATAAATAGCTTGAGTTACCAAATAATTCTCCAAAAATTTTTATAGACTCCTAAAAATATGTGGAATTCAGTCATCACTTAGTTTCATGTTATCAATTCATCACCTATATATTTGAAATTACGATTTTACCCTTAAATTATACTTAATTACCTAAATATGATTCTTTTTGTACAAAAGTATTTTCAACCTATCCTAACATCATTATACTTTATTAGGAATTAGTATGGGTCAATTTCACTATTTAATTTCATAAATCCTATTTATTTAACATTTTTAGCCTAATTTTGAGCTATTTTTAGGCCAAAAAATAAAATAAAAATTTAAAATATTCAAATAAAAAATCAGGATACCTAGAAATTATCTATATATCATAAGTATCTTACACAAAAATTTTGAACTAAAAATTACATCATTTAGTGTATTTATTTTGAATTTCAAATTTTGGATGAATAGTATATTTGTTAAACAAGTATATTAAATATTTTTAATTTTGAAAAAATAAATTTATAAAATGGAAGTACATATAAAATAACATAGGAATTAATTTTTTTACATTTTTCCTAATTAATTTAATAATTTTTCAAAAATAGAAAAAAATAGGACAAAAACTCAGAATCTGAGTTCATTGGAGTTCCGGCCATCATTGGTCGGAGAAGGGTTGTTGGTTGACCTAGTCGGTGGTGGCTTTACTAGGTGGAGGCGAAGCTCCACATTAGGTCATTGGATGGTTGGGGAACTGTCTTGGCTCGGTCCTTGCTTTGTTTTTGTTCTAATTTTTTCTATTTTCCTTTGATTTTTCCTTTTTGTAATTTAGGTTCCTAAATGTGTATTTGTTGTAGGGGAGTCTTATTTATTGTAGTGAGGGTCGGTTGAGTACTTTTTGTTAATTATTAATTAATTTATTTTAATATTTTTCTTAAAAAACAAAAAGTATGAAGTAGCAAATTGTTGATGATTTACTTTTGAGTCATAATTTCCAGTTGTTGTTAAAGTGACATGTAGATTCCAGCTATTCCCACATCATTTAGATAAGTTTTGGTTAAATTTTAGTAAAATTTGAATAATTTAAGTATATTTAATTATTATATTAATATACGTATATATATACACTATATATATAATACACGTAATGAGTAATTATATGCATATAACCATGTTGCTAACATGTATTTTATTTTTAAGATATTTTTTTATTTAATTTTTACGAATTTAACGGTTATTATGTATAATTATATAGTTTTAGGTTAATTTACAGATATATTTATTATATATACCGGGTATATTCATAAAAATTTGTGTATACTTATATAGTATATTATGCTATATTATTTTCTTTTATTGCTTACTTAACTTATTTCTAAGTCTTTGTCACATTTCGAGCTTGGTTTTAGGGATTTTGATTATTTTTACATTATATTAAGTAATCATACTTTTAGGGGTAAAATCGAGATTTTGAGTAATTATTTTCAAAATTTAACTTCACCAAATCATTTCGACCAACTTTTCTATCTTAGATGTAAAATTTAGATTCATTCGAATAACTTTTCCTGCAAATCCTAAATTTAGATACGATTGCCCTAAACTCAACTTTGGCGTTTCATATGAAGTAAATTTTCACTATCTTGATTATATTATTAATATTTTATTATATTTTTAACTCCCACGTGTATGGAGATTCCCCAATTAGGGTTATTATGTTTCTCGTAAACTTCTAACCTACTCGATTTATTTTCTTAAATGACCTAGATCAATTATCGATTCTAATCGTATAAGCACAAGGCTTTGTCGTAATATTTAGATATCCATGTCTTAATATAAGATATCATGTATTTTTATCATATTAATATTGATGATATGCTTTACTTATTGTCGAGTCTGAATTTTTTGTTTTCCTATTTTTAATTTGATTTCCCACATTCTAATTAATACTAAATCCAAACACCTTTAATATTAATTATTCACTAAAGAAATTGATAAATTTCATTTTTTTTTTTAAAAAAAAAACTTTTGGAGTCACCACTGATTTCAATTTAATTGAAAAATCAGAAGATTCTGAATTCGAGAGCTAACCCATTAAATCTTAATGAGTATCATTTATTTTCTAAAATTAGGTTTATTTCTCAAATTATTTTTTTAATATTTTTGAGAAAAATAAAATAAAAACAAAAGAAAAAGTTAAAAAAAAACCTAAATTTCTATAGATTTTATCGTTACTCGAAGGAGCTTATATACCCACTAGTCGGATCAAACGACTGCAATTTTTTCTAAAAAACTTGAATGTGTCGGTTTATTTTTAACTTTAAAAATCGATCAAGTTTACGTTGTTACCAATTTATTTTACCCAAAAAAAAAATTCAAAGGATCCTAACTCTCGAATGTTTAAAAAAAAAAAAGAAAAACCGTCTAAAATTCCTATTTTTTAAAGGGTTTTTATATCATTAATTTTTCTTTTTCTATGTGAGAAATTCTAAAAAAAAACTTAATCCTAAAAATTCCTAAACAATATATATATATACGTACATACATATATATCTATTTACATATTATACAATATATTAAAAAATAGAACCTAAACGAATTCTTGCGGTGAAGGACAGTGCATTTGGGTCAATTGTTTCCTTCACCACCTCAGCAAGTTCAAGCGTCGTACATTCACCGGGATTCCCAAAATTGAAAGGGTCCACATGCTTGCCTTCCATCAGACGCATGAGCCCCTCGACTAGGTCAAACACGTATTGGAAACTCCAGGTTTGCTTGCCATCTCCATATACGGTCAAAGATTCCTTCCTCAATGCCTGAGCAACAAAGTTGCCGACGACATGGCCAACGTCGATGCACATGCGAGGTCCATACATGTTAAAAATACTGGTAATCCTTACCTCAGCATCGGCACCTCTATGGTAATCCATGTTTAAAGTTTCGGTTGTACGCTTTCCCTCTTCGTAGTAACTTCGGACACCTGAATTGCTGATATGAATTCGACGTGCACGGACCGTGGCTTACATTGACGCCTGGGTTGTGTGGCTGCGAGTTGGCATGCATCGAGCTGTCGTGTGTTAAAGATGATGTGAGAGCTACCGGCCGTGGCTGTTCGTGGATGAAGAACTATTGCGTGAAAGTGATTCTACTGTGCTCGGTCCGAGCGTGTAGGAGTTGACTATGCATGTAATGTATGTTCATGTTTTGGTTGCTATGGGTGTCGGGTGTAGGGGACTGCTGCTGTGTGTGTATCCAGACGCTGCGTTTGTTGTTGTGGAGTGAACAATTCGCGTGCAGTAATGGAGTTGAGATGCTACTATGTGGTAGAGACTTAATGAATTGTGGGTTAAGAAATAGAAAATCAGTTTCCTTTTTGCAAGTATGTAATTGTTTCCCTTTTTATAACACACATAATCCATATTTATAAAGTTAGAAATAAATCATATCAAATTGAATCTTCTTATATTGACTCTCAATCTGATTTGATAAAAATCAAATTAAATTTAAATCATTTATATTGATTTAAACTTGATTTGATAAAAGAACAAACTATATTTAAATCTTATATATACGTTATATTCAAAAGATTTGATTATATTTAACCGATTCTTTGTAAAACAAGAGAAAGAAAAATAAAAGGCATATTTATGCTCAATGAGATTTGAACATGTGCCATTAAGCTAATCTAATACTCATATTTCAATACTTATCTGGTAAATCGTTAGCCCATACCTAAATATTTAGTACAATTAAATTGTATTTAAATCACTTGACTTTTAAAATAATTATTTGAACCAAGCTAAAACTAAACTAATTGACTTTAAAATAATTTATTTTCTAAAAATCTTAATAATTTTTTCTTTTTTTTTGTATTTTCATCATTTTTCAATTTTTATTTTTCATTATTTTTTATTTTAGAATTAAGACTCTATTAAAAAAGAACTTAGAACTACAGAAGGTAAAAATTGGGTGTCTACACTTATATTTATATCAATTGGCTTTAAGTCAACTAAATGAAAATTACTCAATAATCACTATTATAATATTGCACAAGAAATAAATGTGATTACGAGATACTTGTTTTTCGCCACATACATCATTGGTACATTATCTATACCTACAGATTTTAAATTAACAAAACTAAAATAAATAAATAAATATTAAGGAAAAGTATAAAAAAGTCTCCAACATTTACATGTGAATCAATTCTTAACATTTTATTTCATCTATTTAAGTGATTAATATTTTCAAAAATTTACAAAAAAGTTCATTCTTTAGTTTTGCCATTAGTATAGACGCATAACAAAATTTGATTCACTAAAATAATTAATTTTATTAAATGAACTAATAGTATATATTATATAACTAAAATTCATAAAAATAACAAGAAATAAAAAAAATAAATATTAAAATCTAAAAAATAATACATATATTATTTAGTAATATATATTTACATACATATATATTAATTTTAATTTAAAATAAATTAATATAAATTAACAAAAAAAAAAATCCGACCATCCTAAGGTTAGGAGGGGTAGGGGAGTGTTGTGTGTTCAACCGATCTCTCTTAAGTGGTGAGTAGCTACCCATAGCCGTCCAAAACTTAAAAAAAAAAAAAATCAGTTAAAAACCTAATTAGATTAAGACTGGATCACATGACTCAATCAGATTTCACTTTATATTTTTTTTTATTTAGGCAATCTAGAGTGATTATTCACCACCTTAGGAAGGTCGCACAACCCCCTTTAAGGGGTGGGTGGTCGCTAATGGGTTGTGATTCACATTTAAGTGCGATCATTTTCTAGCTACTCCGATGTTAAGAGGTAGTTGAATTTTAATTGTTTTTATTTATTTTTTTTATTTTAAGTCAATTTATTTTAAAATAAATATTAATATATATGTATATAAATACACACAACCATTATATACATTACTAAGGGCTTTTTTTTTATCTTTTGTAGAGTTTCTTTTTTTTTCATTTTTCTTATTTTTCTATATATATATTTTACTTTTTAATCATTTTTTATAATTATTTTATTATTTTTATTTAAAAATTATATATTGATAAATTATATACTAACTTGTGTTTACATTAACAAAAAATTTAACAGAATACAATGAAATTATTTATTAGATATGACTTAAAAAAGTTAGAGAACTAAAATTGATTAATTAAAGGTTAAGAACTAAATTGTAAAAGTGTCAAACGTTATAAACTTTTTTGTATTTTTCCTTATATACTAAAACATTGTTATTTTTATTCCTAAATGCACCTTCATTACCCAATATCTTTTGAATGAGCCCCCAATTATGATTTTTTTTCTTTTCCTTTCTTTAAACAAACACTCATAAAAAATTACCAGTATGGAGTACTTAACAAAATAATCAAAAGATCCTTAACTTTCCCTAATAAGTAACGTTCAAATTTAACTACAATAAGGTATTCGAAATACCAATGCCATGATTGAGTTTCAGAATTTCTTGGATGCCATGGAATTAGTTGATTTAAGGTTCATGGGTGACTTCTTCTCGTAATCTTAATAAGCAAGGGGCTAACCTATTCTCCACAAGCTATACAGAGCCTTGGTTAACTCCCTTTCCAAGGACTTATGCTGCATTTAAATCACATCTTCTCTCGAATCACTCCTTCGCTATTACCTACACATGCTTTGCCCGAAGCAACATAAGAGTTCGTTTCAAATTCTTTAACTTTAGGCTGACCATAAAAACTTCTTGAGTTTAGTTGAAACTGTTTGGAAAACTAAGGTAAAAGGATCCAAGTTGATTTAACTTTTAGTTTTATTTGATTTTTTTTTTCCTATTCGATTATGTAAGCTGTGGATGGCACTTCAATTATTTTTAATGCTCTTTGTGTGAAATTTGATGGAATTATATACCAATTTTTAAATGCGAAGAGGAAAGAGGATCCAAAGTTATCTTAGCATACAAGATATGGTATATAATATAATAAGTTAGGGAGTTGTGGAGGTATACAGGATTTTCTTCTTTATGGGTTGAAAATATGATATTTCATATTATTTTTATGTTACATTTAACTACTAGACTCTTGATTTATTTAGATCATTTCCTTTAATTTCTCTTTCTAGTTATCAAAGTGTTGATTTGATAATTATTTAAGGCTTTTTATTTCTACAAAAGATTTTTTAGTTAATTAACTAATATATGTTTTGTAAGATTCTAAAATCGCATTTAAGGTACCTAAACTTAGGGTTTTCAGACAAAAGTTTTCCAATCGAATTTAAATTTTACGATGAGACCATAAGTTAGTAGAATTGATATGTATAATAAACTTAGAATTCAAAAAATAATTTTAAAAAATACTAATTTCACCTATAAATTTATACTATTTAATATAGTACTAAATTTATTGAAATCCCTACATTTGAGCTCCAAGATATAATGAGACACTAAAGATAAATCATTTAAACTATAAAGTAAATAATATGACATAAAATAATATTAAAATCATATGTAAGCCACCTAAATATGTTATATATTTATGTATATATAGTATATAATAAGTATACCTATAAATTAACTTAGAACTCTTACATATATGAGTAAATAAGATCTTAAACTTATGAATTTTGAAAGAAAATATGTCATAAAGACTAACAATATGAATGAAGAACAACTATGAACATGTATGCTCATTACATGTACCAAGCGTATGTGTATCAAGTATGTAAGATATATACTCATATATTAATAAAAATGCCTAAATGATAATGAAATGTACTAGAATCTACTGTAGCATGCTTGAATGAATTGAAAAGTGAGTTACCATATTTAGACTTAGAATGTAGGCCTAACTAGCTCAGGCCTACTAGTTTGCGAGTCACCAAAGTAGTGAATCGTAATCGGCCTAAGAGAGGTTGGTTTTGGGCTTGTTCAATGGCTCAAGAACTAGTATTTCGAATTTTTTTTTATTTTTTTCTGCAATCATCTATATATATTTATGTATATATATATATATTAACATACATATATATATACATATTTATATAAATATTTACATACATTCATATATATATATATTAATAACATGTCTTAAAAAAAATGTGTTTATTCTTCAAATGTTTTTCCTCACTCCCTAGGATCCAACAGTTGCTAGCTTTTGAGTAGTTGCATGCCGATTTTTAGCCAGCACCTACAGCTCAGTAAGTTAGGATGGATGACTTAAAACTATATTATAAACACAACAAGGTTATCAACCAACTTATTAAGTGCAATGTATGTTTAAGCAAATACCATCGCAAGACATTGTCCAGCCTGTCATGAGATTAGAGAAAGTGCGCCCACTCTAATCCAGGTTGAGTAGTTGCTATTAATGCAACAGCTCACGACCAAACCCAAGCTTGTGCAATGGAAATCTCGCTCCTCCTGTGACCACCTTCAAAAAATTGACTTTACCCTCACCACGACCTTTTTTTCTGTCACTTAGTTCGACTAAGGATGAAGAAAGGACTGTTATACCCCAAAGACGCAGAGTCGCAACAGTCCCACCGTGTAAACCATTCTATGAAAGTAACTGGCCTCACAGTGCCTACTATAGACATGATTTATACAAGGCGTCGACGACTCTACGCTTTGAAGTAAACAGTTCGATTAACAATTAATCTACAATTATGATAAATAGTACAAATTTCTGATAAACATTTATAATTATATATAAGTCCACAGAGCTTCCCAAGATGTTCTACATAAACATAACAGTTCACTAGATTACATAATAACTATCAGTCTTTCATTCCTAATTACATGGTTACCCTTGTTACACACTATACTAAGTAACTTGATCCTCACACCCCTGGCTTCAAACGAATTAACCTCTGGGTAATTGTAGGGCGGCATAGTACTTGAGGTGTTCAGAAATTAGAACCTACAAAAGGATCTATAAGGGTATGAGCAACTACAGCTCAATAAGTTGAATTGGAGACTCATGAATGCATACAAGCACAAACAGGGTTATCAAACAATTATTTTTATGCAATGCAATAATCAAGTGTCACCGCACAACGTAGTTCAATCCGTTGTGAAATCAGAGAAATTTCACCCGCTCCAATCCGGGTTGAGGAGTTTTCATGTTATGTAGCAGCTCACAAGCAAACCCAGGCTTGTGCAATGGAGACTTCGCTCTTCCCGTGACTACCTTCGAACCGTTGACTTCATCCTCGCCGCGATCTCCTCTTTTGTCACTTAGTTCGACTAAGGATGAAGAAGAGACCATTTTGCAATCATGCGCTATCCCTTTCGAAGGGGTCGGTATTTGGTTGGAGAATCCTATGATCCCCTAATAGGTTGCAATGTATGACATTTTCGGTTATTAGGGTCGACTAAGATTAAATTCCGTTTAGGGTGTTCAAATAATTTCATACCAATTCAATCAGTCACAAAATCACTCACAATACAAATTCAGCACGAATTCAGATACGTTAAACACATGCGTAAACTACTTACAATCACAATCATATACAAGCCTAAGTCTCCAAGTACTACAAAACTAGAACTCTATTACAATAAGCAATAACCTAATTTACTTGAAATTGCTCGATCACTCGATCCCTTAATTGTAAGCTGATGTGTATCTGGGTATCCTATAATACAAATAGGTCTTTTTAGTACTTATAATTAATGGTTTCATATTCTAAGTTATATTTTAACTCATTTTTTCCGTGTATACCCATTACGTCCTAATGAGTCGTTGTACTCTATTTCGGTGTTTGAATCTTAAATGAGATATTAAATTTTGATTTCTAAGCCTTAAATATATTCGAATCCTAATGTGAAATTAATCACATTAAGCTCGAGTGTCCAAATATCCTATTGGATCGTAATTTGGTATTCTAAACTATTCGATACACGCTAACCCTAATTGCGGTATCGGTTTTATTCCTGATGTGTGATAATTTTACATTTTGAGACATTTACTTAAAATTAAATGTTATTTTAGATTTATTATTTTTCTGATTTCTATTATAATATTATCTAAATAACCCCTTTTTTTAGATTTATTAATTTACAATTTCACATATTACTAATTTCTTATATTAATTACCTAATTTCCTAAATTAACCATACTTAATACTCCAAAGGCTAGGATTAGGGTTCTACATCAGAGATTAACATCCCTAAACATCTAATTAATATCTAAATCAGTAATTAATATCTTAATCACTTAATTAACCCCAAATCACCCAATTTTTCCATCATTTTAGGGCTAAAAATTAACTTAAAAATTTCAAAAATTAATTTAAAAAAAATGGCTTCATAGCATTGTTCCATGTCATATAAGCATCCTATAGAAAAAAATTGAGCTCAAAACTACACTCCTAAGCCTATTTATTTTCTGTTTTAATCATGTCGATTTTGAACAATTTGTTAAGAACTCTATATTTTCAGACGTAATTAAAACTAAATCAATATTTTTCCCTAAATCTACATACAATAAAACTTCAGAATAACAAGTTTCATAATTTTCTGGGCGAAATAACTAATTTTACAAAATTATTCAAAATCGAGAAATTTAAGAGACTAACTGGTCCGAAGCTTTCTGGCCGTCCAAACCTGGTCCAAGGCCGTTGGCCGGCCTAGACGGTGGGGCTAGAGTGGTGTGGTAGTGGCAGCTCGGTCCCAGGTGGTGGTGAGGTGTGGGTTTCTCTCACTACATGAATTTGCACAGTTTCCTTTTTTTTTTCTGGATTTTCTCTCGATATTTTCAGTTTTCCTATTTTTCCCAAATGCTAAACTGTCCAAATGACTTCTGGAAAATTTTCCCTTATTTATAAACGATTTTTTAAATTATTATGCATTAATTAGACAAGACTTTGCCCAATTTCCTTGATTTTTGGTTTTTATGTTGTCTAATTTTAATTGGCTGATTTTTCTTTTACAGATCTTGACTTGCCACGACCTGATTTGGATTATTTTAGCCTCTTTTGAATTTTTTTATTTTTTTCATAATTAATTTATAATTTTCTTTAATTATTTACTTAGTTTTTGGCCAATTTAGGTAATTTCGCATATTTTTATCTACACGTAAATACATGTAGGGTATACGTGAACATTCCTAATTATTATTTTGGTCATTCTAAAATTTTTAGTATACATATAATCTATCTTTAGTAATTTATTAGTTATTTGATTACACCTGTCGCCTTTTCGGTAATTAGTACTTATTATGCTTAAAATTTAAAAATTTTATAATCTCCTATTTTATTACTTATTTTCTTAAATTCAAGTTTATGGGGTCATTTTTACTAATATTTCTCTAATTAGTTTATAATTTGGGTTTGATCGGATCCATTAACCGATTGCCCTAAACCTTGGATTCTAAGTTCAAGCCTACGGTCACTTGGCTTAGCTTTAGGGCTTATAGGGACTATTATGCAATCCTACGCTATCCCCTTCGAAGGGGTTGGTATTTGGCCGGAGAGTCCTAAGTTTCCCCTAATGGGTTGTCATGCAGGTCCGATTATGATTACAAGTCGTATATTTGATTAGGTCCAGTTTAGAGTGATCAATTATTTCATATAAATCACATAATACAAGCTAGAACAACAACAGAATCATAGGATCACTCATAATCAATTACATGCACACAACGGACTATCTAATAAGCATAACCAAGCATAATTTCAAGCCTCCAAAAAACAGCATTATATTAATCCTAACTTACTTGGACTCCTCGCTCACTCATTCGAGGTCCGACTTGCTCAAGCCATCGCCGATTGTCTTTATAACACAAACGTGGTTTTAGTTTTTCATATAACTATTATAGGTTTGTTTTGTCCTATAACGTTTGTTGTTATGTTTTTGTTTAGGGTTTCATATACATAATTATCTAGGTATTAAGTCTTTTACAATTATTCTAGGTTTGGGGTTAGGTTCGGGTTCGGTTTTCGCATCGATTTCTAAATTAGATTCTAGTTCGATTTCTAAGTACTGTTTTATACCCGAACTCTAGAAACTTGTTTTAAATCATAATGTGAAATTAATCACATTACTTCTAGATATCCTAAATATCATCATTACCTCTAATTAGTATTTTATTCCACCCGGTACACTTAAATCCTTATTAGTGTACCGAATTTACTCTTGATGTGAGAAATTTTTACATCTTTCATATAATTATATAAATTTAAGTTTTCTATCAGTTTTGTCATATATCCCTATTATTTATATAATATCAATTTTTATCCTAATATTTTCTATTTATTATATTTCCACTAATTGTGTATTATGTACTATTACTTATTATGTATATAATACACATCTAATATTTTTATCACTCTAATTACTATCTCATAACATCATTTATCATTTCAAAATGTCTAAATTCATCCTAAATCAGATTTTACTCCTAATTATCCTAATTTACAAAATTAACTTAAAATTTACTATTTTTTCCTATTACTCATTTACTACATAATTAACCTAATAATTACATCTAATACCCTAAATGCTACAAATATCATACTTCATCAGATTTCAATATCCTAAAACATATAATTATTCACTAAATCAGTAATTAACCATTTAATTATTTATTTAACCTTAAATTACCCATTTTATGCCTCATTTTAGGGCCTAAAAATTATCTAAAATTTTCAAAAATTAATTTTTGAAAACGGGTTTTATAGCACTATTCTATATCATCTAAGTAGTCTATACAAAAATTTTCAGTTCAAAAATACACTCTTAAGGTCATTTATTTTTAAACCGAAATATGCTTGGTTTTGCATGATTTCTTAAGACCATATATCACGGGATATATTTTCATCAAAATAATATTTTTCCTAAAAAATATATACAAAAATATTCCATGATAACAAAATTCATAATTTTCTAAGAATATTTACTATTTTTACAAAATTACACAAAATTGGGCTATAAATCAAATTCACCAATTTGGGTTGCTCCGGCCATCGTGACCTTGTCAGCTAGTCCTGGCGCTGCCATCATCATGTGGTGGTGGTGGCCGTCCACTCCCAGTTGCTCGTCTGGTGTGGGTTCCCCTTTTATGTCTCTAATTGTACAGTTTTTTCTTATTTTTTTCTTAACCTTAATTTTTCTCTCAATTTCGCATCTCCCTATTTTTCTCACTCTCCAAACTGACCAAATGAGCTTCTAAAATTTTCTTGTTATTTATAGAGCTTTAGGAAAATTATTGTGCATTAATTAGACAAAACAATTGACTTATCTTCTTCCAATTTGACTTTTGGGTTGTTCTAATTTAATTGGCTAATTTTTTTTTTATTTTCCCCAGCTGTCACGACCTATATCTGGATCATTCCTCATTTTTCCTGATTTTTCTTGATTTTTCCTTAATTAATTATGAATTTTCTTTAATTATTTAGTATTATTTTAGCACATTTTGTGTATTTTAAGTAATTACGCATATTTCTACCTATATGTAAATTCATATATAGTACAAATAGATATTCTTAAATATTATTTAGGTCATTTTATGACTTTTAGTATACATATAATTTATTTTTAGTGATTCATTAATTATCGAGATTCATTTTACGCATTTTCGATAAATAACGAGTTATATACTTAAAATTTGCAATTTTTATATTCTTTTATTTTATTACTTATTTTTTTAAATTCAATCTTACGAGATCATTTTTACTAATATTTATGGCTTTACTTATAATTTAGGCTTAATTGGATCTTTCAGCCGATCGAAACCTTGAGTGACTAGTTGTAGGGCTTACATAAGGTCCATCGGTTTAGCAAGTTCGTAATGTTGAATTGCCTTGACCTGCTAAGCTTGGTAAGTCATTGGGCAATTCAAGCCCGACCTAGTTAGGCCTAATCAAATTCAGTGAACCAATGAGTCTATTCACGATTAGAAACAGACCCTATCCTATGTTTAATTAGATTGAATATTTTGCATTTTAGCCACCTCATTAATAAATGTGCAAAATTAATTGAAAATGTAGGCATTAAGGATTGTAACCGACCCAAATTCCTATAAATATACATTAAAGGACCATCATCTCATATTTTCACAATTTGGTTATAAAAGCTCATAGGAATTCAGTATAAAAATAGAAAAATTAAAAGAAAAAAGCAGGAAAAATAAGGGAACTCACTGCTTTGGAAATGTTCAGGGGTCAGATGATAACATGCTGTTGAACCCTTCTGGCCACTAGCAAAATTACTCGCGTCCACTACTTCAATTGTACCCCTATTACCTTTTAGTGACCGAAGCTCCAATGAATGGTAAGCCTTCTTTCTTGCCTTGTTTTTACCCTGATTTCTAAAGATACTAAACACATGAGAAAATTGCAAGAAAAATTAATCCTAAGTTATTTTAGGCATACTTTTATGTTGTAATTTTATTTTTATAAAATTTGTAAGTTTTAATATATATGCTTAAGAAATTGCCTTATTCGTTCAAATTTTAAAGTGCAAAATAAATAAATTAATTTTTTGTTCAAAAATTACTAGAGAGTTTACATGTATGTAGCCAATTTTTTATGATATACATGTTTTCTATTTATAATATTTTTTAATCTAAAAACTGTATAAACTATAATTTATTAAAATAAATTGATTTTTACAAAAATGACCAACGAGATTGACATTTCTTGATTCCTAGAGTGTTAGATTGAGGTTGATGATAGTGGGTATCATTTTTTGATACAAAATGTAACTATTTAACTAATTAATCCTAAACTAGGGATAAAAATGTAATTTTATTTAGAAAGGCGATAACCTCTTTGATTGATTTCTACGTATTTTTCTAAGTTAATGTGAATTTTTTTAATTATTTGATTACTTATATTTTTTGCTATGAATTTCATAAGTGAAATAGCCTAATTTACTATTCGCGATCTATTTTTAAAATGTCTTATTAAAAAATATTAAAAGGGAAGTAATTTCTATATTGATGTGATACTGGTTATATTTGGTTGTATATGAATGTTAATCAATTTTGCAATATAATAAGCTCAAGTTATGATATGTACTCGCTAGGATAAGATAAACGAGCATGGTTGTTTAGGATTTTATTATATTTTACTAAAATTAATGCAAAATGTATTTTAGTATATAGGATAGAATAAAGATAAATAAATAATAAGGTAACATGCTAAGTCAGTTGACGTGTGTATTAGAACTAAAAGTATCATTTAGAGTACGCTTTTATACACAAAACCCATATTACGTATCATTGAGTTCGTACAAATAAAATATTACTAATTTTACCAAATTTGGATAACTACATAATAATATGGATATTTTTCTATAATATTATGAAGAATTCCATCTTATGATGACCTTTCCGTATCAAAAACATGATTTCACTAATAAAATTTGCATTTCCATATGACCAAAACGATATACAATAAATAATATATTAAGAATATTTTAATATAAATTATATAGTATATAGTGTAATGTAAAAATATAACAATTATGTTATTATTATATTTATATATGTCATAGTTTCCAATAAAAAGTCATACTCTATACATATGCACACACATACATACATAGTATGATTGAACGATTATATTGTTTTTGCTATGTAAATAAATAAAATATATATTATAATATTTGATAGTGGAATAACATGGCTAGTGATTTAGATGGAATCCTTAATGTTTTCGCAACACTTATGAAAACTAAATGTTGAGCTTGATCTTTTGGTTTCTTTTATTTAAAATTAATTTTCCCATTTCCAATTAATATTAAACCTTAACTTATTTAATATTAATCTTCGACTAAAGAAATTGGGAAATTTTGATTTTTTACTTAGAAAAAATTTAGGAGTTGCTACTCGACTGAAGTCGGAAAAAAAAAACTGTAATCAATTGAGTAGATTAATTACGATTTGGTTATCGATCTTTAATTTTAATTTAGATGAAGAACCAAAGGGTTCTGAGTTCGAAGGTTAATCTATTAAACCCTAATGAATACCACTATTTATTTACCAAAATTAGGATTATTATTCTAATTATAATATTTGAAAAAAAATAAATAAATAAAAATCAAAAGAAAAAGAACCTAAGTTTCAACATATTTTATTACCGTCTCGAAGATGCCTACATACCCACTAGTCAGATCAAACGGTCGTAGTTTTTTTCAAAAAATATTTAATGTTTTAATTTTGAAAACTGACCGAACTTACATTATTAATTGATTCAATTTATTTAAAAAAAGAAAATCTAAAGAATCCTAACTCATAAGTGATTTAAAAAAAAAAAAACTCTCTTAGACATCCTAAAAATCCTATTGATATTTCATTAATTTTTACTTCTAAAGATTGAATATACATATATATCTATACCATTATTATTAACTCACTATCTAAATAAGTAAAACATAATATACTTAGTCTATATACATATACGAGGAAACTAACACAAAAAGAAACGGCTAAGTTAATATATGTAACTATTTATAACTAACTATGGATCTAATATGATACAATAATGCAATATAATAGAATAACTAAATAAAATAATAAAAAAGAGAAAAAAAAAAAAACAATCGAACCTGAGGTTATTCAATTGGAATGAGCTGCTGATTGCTTTTCGCGTGGTAAAGGACAGGTGTCGTATGTGCTGTATGTGCGTTACTGCAGTAATGTTGGATGTTGATTGGTAGGCGATGGACTGATCACGTGTGTGGCTCGCTGCAAAGTTAGGTAAGTTTGGATGTGCTTGGCTTTGTGGTCAAGGACAAGTTAAGCATTCGTGTGTTGTGGTCAGCGTGGCGTAATTGAGTTGCTATTTCATCTGTTGTCCGATGGAGTATGCTGATCGGTGTGGTCAGCAGTGGGTGTGCACAAGTGTAGCATTGCAGTGAAGCAGACTGACAGTGGATAGAGCACAGATTATGCAGTGCATGTCCGCGGAAAGTGCAGTGAAGCAAAGTGTGATAAGTGAAGTATAGTGTTGCGACAGATCAAGGAACTTGCTACGCGTCTATGCTATGTAATGATGACTGTTGATGCACTTGCTGTTCGTGAGCAATCGATGGACACAGCAGTAGTCGTAGACGGTGCTAATGCGCGATCAAACAGCGCTTGGTCAGTAGGGGAGCTGTTTAGACGATGATGCAGTGAGATGCGGTCAGTTGTTGTTTGGCGTCGTGAAGCTTTGGTGGAGTACTGCAGTTGTGAGTGTGGCGTTGCCACTGTCCATGGGAGTTCTACAGTGGATTTTGACTTGCTGCCGTAAATGTAGATGGTGTAGAGGACAATTGTGGATGAAGACAGTGGATGTGCGGCCGTAATCTATTGTGCGGTGGCGTGTGGTTGACGTATTGGATTAGTTGGTTATTGGAGTTGCGACCGTTGTATGTAGGTGAGAGAGTCGCTGGCAGTTAGGATCAGTCACTGGATTACTATCATGAGCGTATGTCACGTGATGAAGAGAGGGTGTTAGGTTGAGCAGTGCAACGAACGTGCATGGACGTACTGATTAGGATTGCGGCTGTAGATGGATTGTCGGTGCTTGCGTGTACAATAGGCCATAGGTGTATGAATGTTTGCTCGTTGGTCAAGACTGTTGGAGCATGGATGCGGTGAGCTGCGGATCCTGCTAGAGTTTAGATAGTTACTGTATTGGCATGTGGACTTGGGATGTGATTCAAATGAGAAAGTGCTTTTGAGCGAGTGTATAATTATAGTAAGGGTATTTTTTTCATGTCGCGCCCTTCGTATTTATAAAACCTAAAATAAATAAAATCTAATCGAATTTTTTGTATCGATATGAATCCGATTCGATAAAAATCAAATCATTTATATCGATTTAAACTCGATTCGATAAAAATCAAACTAGATTTAAATCTTTTATAACGATTCAAATCTGATTTAATAAAAATCATATTATATTTGAATCTTACAAATCTTTATTACATTAGATTTAAAAGATTTGATAAAATTTAAAATTAAATCTAAATTCCTTACACTCAACAGATTTTTTTATAAAAATAAAAAGATCGAAATAAAAGAAACCTAAGTATCTAGTAAAATTCAAACCCAAGATTTCAAATTAAATCCAATCCAATACTTCAATGCTTATTCGTTAGGCCATTAGCTTGTGTCTTGATTTTTAGTACAATTGAATTACATTTAAACTATGCGACTTTCTAAAATAATTATTTGAACTAAGCTAAAACTAAAACTATTTGTCCCTAATATAAGTTACTTCCTAAAAATCTTAAAAATATTTCAAATTTTTTCCTTTTCTTATTTTTTTGGTATTTTTAGCATTTATCAAATTTTATTATTTTTTTATTATTATTTTTCTATTTTTTTTATTTAGGACCCTTTTTGTAAAAAAAAAATAAAAAATTATGACTACAAAGGAGCAAAAATTAGATATTTACATTAAGCATAGGCTTTACTATATAGGCTTTCTAAGCAATTGGGCGTTTGAAGCTATTGACCTGCTTGAGTGAGCATCTTTGCAAGTAAGTGATAATTCTAAAGGTTGAAGTATATTCTTACTTATGGTTGTAAGTGGTTAACAGTAAGCAAGTTATGCTTATCCGTAGGATTAATTTATTGGATGGTAGTTGAGCCATATGTTTTGTTGTACTATTGTAAAATTGCATCTTGTTTGGTATGTTTGTGAATTGGTTGATAATCCTTAATTGGACTTATATAAACTCAAACTATAACTTTAAAATGACATGTATTGCAATCTATTAGGGAAAGGATAGGATTGTCCGGTTAAACTTTGACCACTTTAAAGGGGCATCATGAATTGATCTTTCTATACCTTTAATTGAATTAATTGATGAGGGAGGAGGTTGTGGTAAGATTGGAGGCGCTAATTCAAAGGTAATCATAAGAGGAGGAGTGTCTTCATTGCATATGCTCGGGTGTGGCAATGAGTTGTTATATTACACTAAAACTCCTCAACTCAAGTTTGAGAGAGTAAAATTTCTCTAATTTTAAAATAGATCGAATAATGTTAAGTGAATGGCATATGCTCGTATGTATGCATTATATTTAATAATTGTTTAACAACCTTATTGATTTGCATAGATTCCATATTCTTTTTGCTTCTCACCTCTTACTAAGTTATGGTTTGCTCACTCTTCTATAAATTTTCTTGTAAGTTTAGATTAATCATGTCCGTGACAACCATTATCAAGTGTGCCATGAATGTAAATAGGGTTTGATGGAGAAGAGGGTGTTAATGGATCTTCTTTTCAATTCTTTTTGTTTCTTAAGTTCAACTAGTTTCCAAAGTACTTTCATAAGTACTCTGCACATACTCTTATTGCAAATATAAGATTGTTTACTATTGTGCGTATAAGGTACATCTATGGAATTTTAAAAGTTGTACAAGCCTTATGTACGTCAGGTTTATGCTAGCAATGGAATGGATAGTGAATTGCATAAATTGACATATACAGCAGATTGTTAAGATTTAATGGCTTTTGGGATATAACATGTTTTAAACTTTAACTCAATTATAATGTATAATTTCTTATGTCTTATTTGTAAATTTGTATTCTTTTGTGATGGAATTGATTAAATTAATTTGATCTTTTCAATTTTGAACCCAATGTAACATTGATTTTATAAATTATAAAACACATTCTCTATGGCAAAAGTATCAAAAACATAATATTCAAATATTTAATATAATAATATCATAGATCAATCTATTCAATATCCCATAAAAAAATAAATAAATAAAATTAGTTCATGATTATAGAAAAGTATCTCAAACCACGAGAGTAAAAACGCAATCCATGAATGAAATTCTAGAGAAAGAAAACGCTTGTGTGGATGAATTGAGAGCTCGATCTTTGCAAAGAGTTGCGATTCGATGTAGATCCTGTTATTAGGAAAAGCTAAAAGTAAAGTCTCCTGTGATGTATTCGAATTTGCGTGGATCGAAGACGTTTGGGCTTTGCAATTTCAATCCGTGGGCTTGTTATGGGCAATGGATAAAACTTGTGAAAATTCCATGTGGGCTGATGTATTGCTTCTAAACGCGGGGGCTGGACTGATTTATTAGTCTAAATGGATGCTTGACATTAGTGTTTGAGCTCGTCTATCGAGGTAAAGGAAAATAATATTGTAATTTTTATAAATAATCGAAAAAATACCACTCTTGTAAAAATAATCTCAAATATACCAAACTTGAATTTGGTTTTTCAACATGGGAAATGATGTAGTGCTAAATTTAGTTTTTGAAAAGTTAATTGTATGTCTTTTATATATAATCGATTTTTCAAAAACCATATTTATTGAAAATGTAATGAAATTGGCTTTTGGCAAGTTGATTTTAGTAACTAAATAAAATCGACTTCCCAATAGCCTATTTTATCGGGATATATCTAGCGACGCTCATCTTTTTCCTCATTTAGAGAACAACCCTCTCTCTCTCAAATAATCCTAACACGAAAATCTCTCTCCAATCCTCCATTCACTAGGCAATTAAAGTTGAAATTGAAATCCAAACCACTTTTAACACCGTAGCTAGTTAGATTTTGCGATTTTCTCAAAAAATCATGTGAGTTTCAAGCGCTTTCTTTCTCTAAAGTTTGTTCCACACTTGAAGTTACTTTCTCTCTCTAAATTGTTTTTCCTTGTAATACATCATGTACTCTTAGTCTAGAAAGTTGATTTGAACCTATGTATTGTATGATTAACTATTTATAATCTACCTTTGACATGTGAAGTGAAGGGGGTATGTGGCCAATTAGCTAATGAAATTTTTGTGTCATAAATAAGAGTAGAGGACACTAAGATATAAAATTTTATGATATCCAACACGTTAAAATGATCCTTTACAATGAGTTATCATGTCCTTGTTTTCATTTTCTTTTTTAAAAATATATATAATTATATTTCAATGTCTAATCATTTGGTACTTTACCGGTTTCAAATTTTTCTTTAAAGAAAAAGAAAGGATATATAGGAGATATATTAACAATTGCCTTTTGAAGAATCATAATTGTATTCTATTTTAATTAAAAGAGTCTTTTTTAACCTTATAAAACATAGATGATGCTATGACCACTATATAAGACTTAGAGGATATGTCAATATATGAATTGATTGTATTCTGTAATCAAATGCTAGCTACACTGTTATTCAAAAGCCATCTTTAGTGATGGTGTGATGCTATTATGAATTTGTTTACGAATAAATGTTGAATGTAAACATGTGAAAAAATGGGTAAAATACGGGTGATTTGTTATACGCATGGTTACATTGTGAAAGGAGATAGTGAGGTGTGTTATGATAGACATCTGAAGATAATAAATGAGGTTTTGTATGGAACAAGTTATAAGCAGTTAATGGGCATAATATACAATCATATTTAGACTAATTTGATGACCCATCTAGTTAAGTTGATCTAGAGGCAACCCCTTATAGGAGTTAGTAGGGATTACTTTTGTATTGTACCTGTAAATGATGATTGTGATATTTAAGAAATATTGGCATCATGTTAGCGATATGGTGGAGTTAGTGGTTTTATTAAGTTGTATATCGAAATTCATAAAGTTGATTCTCTTGCTATAGTCGGTACAATGTATGTCAGGAGAATAATATTGAATATCAAGTTAAAATCAAATCCATGAATCTTAACATATCCTAACTATTCAAGAAGTAAGTAAGAATCAAGGCTCCCTTGAATCTAATATTGTACTCAAGAATGAAGTTAACGGGAAGATGGATATTGAAAATAACCTAGCATGTGAAGAAATGTTTGAGGATTTTGATGATACAAATTTTGATAATGGTATTAGAAGAAGCGAAGGTTGGCTTTAGACACTAGATGAGGCACGTGGGTCCGATATAAAGAATAATTTATAACTTGAGTTCTCGACAAATGTGGATGCGGTTAGAAGTCCAAAAGTTATGCCATTCTATCCAGCTAACATGGGTAGTGGATATGATTCGTTCGAAGAGAGCATGAATGATTGGAGTTTTAGTGATAAATTAAAGGTGGGTGTGCAGTTTTCAAAGAAAGAGCATTCTATACATGCTGTGAAAATGTACCGTGCTATAGACCAGCATAACTTCATAACGATAGAGTCATAAAAGAAAATATCCATAAAATGTGTTTGTCAATTTTGAATCAATTTTGAAGTGTCGCTTTGCAAGAGTCAAATGATGCACTGGTGTTGGGCTCTGATGTTGGGGGTAATGGCTCTACATTACACAAGATGCCTTAGGGAGGATGTAAACAGGGATGATGTTACGGTTAGGGCCATGGATAAGGTAAAGTATGGCGTAAACGAGGACAGTTGCAGATTAGAAACAATTACTCACTCGAGTATTACTTACCCTAATACGTTTGACCATGTAGATCTCCTCTACAACCTGCATTCCAATATCAGACACTTATTATAGGGGAGAGCTCCAACGGTCCTTCCCAAACACTTTCCACTCCATTTTAGGGGTAGCTTATCGATTTACCTAATGACATGAGCGAGGGGCTTACATAAGTTGATCCCCATCCGATACTTATGCATATGTCCTCTACACATGGCTCATAAGCTATAGGTTGGGATGGCACACAGATTACTCAAGTAGATTATGATCAATTGGTGCAACCTCAAGCTACTACTTAGAAAGATGATTAAGAAGAGATGCGTGTCTATAGGGGTCACCGATGGAGACATCCTTAGGGATCACCATACATGCTTTTTAGTCATTTCAGATAGATTTTGCATACATGTGCATATTCAATATGTTGAATTATTGAAACTTTTTATACTTATTGAAATTGTGGTTAACAACTTCTTCATCCAAATTTTTTTTTCCTTTTTTATTAATTGCTTTTGAATTATGGTCAAAAAAAGTTTAGGTAAGGAGCTACAAAAGTTTTCTGCATATATGTCATGCTCTGAAAAGTTGGAGTTGCAACAATTTCGTTGTGTGAGCTATCATAAGATAGAAACTAATCTTACAACCATTATCTTAGACTTAGTTTATATTATGTGTAATCGACTTTACTCCTTTGAAGCATATAATTCGATACTGATTTTGCTATAAACCTGTAGAATAATCTTTTGAAATTATTTATTAAAAATAAACTTATAATTTGAATTTGCAAACGAGTGACAGTAAATCTCACAGCTACCTATTATTTTATATATAGATAAGAATGTTGAGAACTACCGAGTCCCTTGAGAAGTTTCGCGTAGTTTTCCTTAAAAGTTAGAAAAGTCAATACTAAAAATAATAACTAGCCATTTCTTGTTCAGCCTCATTCCCCATCTTAGTTTGCTAGTACTTTGGTTTTGGGTAAGTATTGGTAATCCATTTAAAACCTACAAAATAAACTACAGTGAAATGAGTGATAGCTTACTTAGTAAGTAGGGCAAAGATAAAAGTACATATCCCTATATTCAACAGATCACAAGTACAGTTTTCAACAAAGTTAGTTAGATGCAGTACGTGTACAAGCAAATATCATCACATGATGTTGTCCAGTTTATCGTGAGATTAGGGAAATTGCATCCGCTCTAATTTGTCTTGAGGAGTTTAACATCATGTGCTTGTAAACTAAAACAAAACCGGAGCTTGTGTAATGGAGAATATGTTACGTCTCGAAGTCGCTGAGTCGCTGAGTCGCTGAATCACAACAGTCTCGCCGTGTAAACTATTTTATAATAGTAACGAGCTTCATAGTGCCTATCATGGATATGATTTATACAAAGCATCGATGACTGTTCGCTTTGAAGTAAATAGTTCAATTAAAAATTTAGTTAGAGTTACAGTAAGTATTAAAACTTTAAGTTAATATATATATAATTACATGTACATTATTATAGAATTCTCAGGTGATTTTACATCATATCATAACAATCAGTTGTTTTGCATATCAAATATCAGTTTTTTAGTCTTAAAGATACTAGTGAGACTATAGATATAAATTAACTATTAAGCAAATTGATCTTCACACCCTCAAGCTTAAAAAGAGAACTAACCTCCGGATAGTCGTAGGCCAGCATATTAGTCAGAATAATCAAAAGTCAAGAACTGTAAAAGGATCTATACAGGTATGAGCAACTACAACTCAATAAGTTGAATTAGAGACTTATAAATATATATAAACACAAACAAGATTATTAAGCAATTATTTTCATGCAATGCAACAAGTAAGTATCATCACACAACGTAATTTGGTCCGTTGCGAAATCAAAGTAATTTTACTTGCTTTAATCTGAGTTAAGGAGTTTTCATGTTATGTAACAGCTCACAACTAAACTCAGGTTTGTATAATGGAGACACTGCTCCTCCTAAAACTATCCTTCGAACCAATGCCTTCATTCTCACCATGACCTCTTCTACTGTCACTTAGTTCGGTTAAGGATGAGGAAAAGATTAAATTGTTATCCAGCGTTATCTTTTTTGAAGGTGTCGGTGTTTGGTTAGAGAATCTTAATGATTCCCTAAAGAGTTGCAATGCATGGCAATTTAGGCTTGGTTGTGATTAGGTTTAATTTAGGGTGTTCAGACAATTTCACACTAATCCATTTATAACAGTCATCAATTACAACACAAATTTCAATACGAAGTCAGATACGCAAGTATATACATAAAACGACTTACAATCATAATTATACATAATCCTAAGTCTCCGAGTACTCTAAAATAGTACTCCAAATACGGTGAAGTAATAAACCCACCTTACTTGGAATTTTAAGTCGCTCAATTACTTGTTGCAGGTTGATTCGTATCTGTGTGTCCTATAATATAAATATACTCTTTTTAGTATTTATACTTAGATGATAGATATTCTAAATTAGGATTTAACTCATTTTTCCTTATATACCCATCATTTACTAACGATTCATCTTACGTTAGTTCAGGGTTTAGTTTCCGAATTTGATTCCAATTCAGGTTCTAATTCAATTTCAACTACAAGGAATCCTAAATACGCTCTAATCCTAATGTGAAATTGATCACATTAAGCTTGAGTATTCTAATATCATACTAGGTCTTAATCTAGTGTTCTAACCTTATTTGGTATACTCTAATCCTAATTAGGATACCGGATTTTACTCTTGATGTGAGAATATCTTATATTTTTTAACCAATTACCTAAAATTAATTTTTGTACCAAATTTATTTTATACTGATATTATTATTATATTATCCAATTTAACCTATTATTTCATATTTATTAAAATCCCAACTTCACATATTACTAAATTTCCTACGACTACCACATAATTCCCATATTAATTACAATTAACACTTCAAATATTAAGATTAGGTTTCCACATCAGAGATTAACATCCTTAAACATTTAATTATCTTCTAAATCAGTAATTAATTATTTAATCACTTAATTAAGCCAAAATTACCTATTTTTCTCATTATTTTAGGGTTAAAAAATTATTGAAAATTAATTTTTTAAAAATGACTTCATAGCATTGTTCTACAGAACTTAAGTATTCTATAGGAAAAAATTGAGTTTCAAACTACACTCCTAAGCCTATTTATTTCTAATTCTAAACACATTCGGTTTTGTCCAATTTCTTAAAAACTCTATATTTACAGACATGATTACACTTAATCACTATTTTTTCTTAAATTTACATACAATAAAATAAAAAAATAATAAATTTCATAATTTTTTGGGCATAATTAATAATTTTAAGGAATTTTGCAAAATTAGAGGAGATTGGAGACTTACCTTGTTCATGAGTTTTTTAGCTTCCAACACTGGTTCAGGTGTGTCAGCTAGTCCAAGCGGTCAGTTTGGAGTAAGGTGGTGGTGGTAGTGGTGTGTAGGTTGAGCCTATTTACCCTAACTATATAGATTTGGTAAAAAAAATTCTAAAACCCTAATTTCCCTCTTAATTTTGGTTTTCTCAATTTTTTTTTTCAGCTCCCAAATGACCAAATGAGCTCTGAAAATTTTCTTACTATTTATAGAGTTATAAAGGAATTGTTGTGCATTAATTAAGATAAGATAAGACCCATATCCGTTCTATTTTTGCTTTTTATGTGTCTATTTTTTATTGGTTAATATTTTCTTTCTTTTCCCCTTGCTGCCACGACTAGATTTGGATCATTCACTATCTCTTTGATTTTTTTTTCTAATTTTTCCTTAATTTTTTAATAATTTTCTTAGCAATTTTCCAATAAATTTCGGGCAATTTAAGTGATTTCACATATTTCTACCTACACGTAAATACATATGGGGTATAAGTAAACACTTTTAAATATTATTTAGGTCATTCTATAATTTTTAGTATACATATAATCTATCTTTAGTAATTCATTAGTTATTAAAATGTATTTTACGTACTTTCAATAAATAATAAGTAATATACTTAAAATTTAAAAATTTCATATTCTCTTATTTTATTACTTATTTTCTTAAATTTAAATTTATGTGTTCATTTTTACTAATATTTCTAGTTTTAATTTATAATTTAAGTTTGATAAGATTTTTTAACCGATTACCCTAAACTTTGTATACTAAGTTTGATTCTACGGTTACTTAGCTCATATTTAGGGCTTACAAAATACCCTTCTCTTGTGACTACCTTTAAACCACAGCCCCAAACCTTGCCGTAACCTTCTCTTTTATCACTTAGTTCAACTAACATAGGGAAAAGGTCATTTCAGCTATCCTCATCGAAGGAAGTTCGTGTTTGGTCCAAGAATCCTAACCGTTATTCCTAGTGGGTTACAATACATGTTAGGTTAGATGTTAAGTCGAGTTTGAGTTAATTTATATTTAGGGTAATCAACTAAGGTTAAACAATTCAAGCATAATAACGTTCATAGAATAACTATAACATGGAGTTTAGCTTCCATCACAACAAATCAAATCTCAAACATAAGCATTACATATGCATAAATAACTAATTACAAGTATAAGCAAATATATACCAAAGTCTCTAATGGCATGTTTATTTCATGGACTAAAATGAGAGGGAATGAAATTGGAATTGGAATTCCATAAGGAATAGAATAATGGTGTAATATATATTACTTTGTTTAGTTGGATTTATGAGTAATTTAAGAATAAACATATAATATAACTTTAATAACTAAATTATCTTTGATCTATTTTCTTTCTCAACTAATTCTAAAGTAATAGGTGGTAGCGATGGTGGTAGTGGTAGTTGATAGTGTAATGGTGGTGGTGCCTACGGTGGTAAGTGATGGCGGTAGCGGTATCGATGGTAGTGGTGGTGGTAATGATGGATACGGTGATTGGTAGTAGTGGCGACGGTAGCGATGGCGACGGTAGCAGTGGCAACAACAGCAATGGTAGTGTCAACAGCGGCGACGGTGGAGATAGTGATGGTGATAGTAATGGTAGTAATAGCTATGGTGATCAATCATGGTGGCAGTAGCAGCGACGACGGTAGTCGTGGCGATGATAGTTGGCAATAGTAGTGGTGATAATAGTGGGAAATCGTGATTTTTTTCTGAATTAAGCAGTTTCTATTACTTGATTTTAAGTAATAAGGATTTTTTTGGAATTACAATTTTATGATAAAAAAAAACCAAGTGAATATCATAAGAAGAAATAAATAAGGAATTAAATTCTAATTCCATCAAGTAATACGAATAAGATATTGGTCAATGCATATCATGCTAGCATGATGTAACGTTATTACATTAGTGTTTGTTATTATGCCTATTTATCTATTACCTACTCGTGTATATTTATATTGCTATTGTTTTTGTTTACTAGGTTTATGAAGCTGGATGGGGATATATGAGAGAGTCAAGAAGTAGACTCTTGTACATGGAATTTGAATGTGGCATGAGAAGATTGTCGTGTTCTGTTGATTCTCTAAATTTTGCTCTCACTTTCAATCCTAATTTTCATAATAAATTAATTTGATCTCTCTCTCTCTCTCTGCCGAAAATAACACTAAAAAAATTATATAACTCATTACATCTCATCTATATTCCCCTCATGTTATTTGATACTAGAAATTCCGATACTCGAGTACCCGTGAACCGTTGGAATTCCACATTCATATTTCCATAGCGAACTTCGTATAAATTCTTTAACTAAAATGATTAATTTCTTGTCTCTAAATTCTTCTTTTTGCCGTTTTATTGAGTAAAACCGATACTTTCCTTAACTATCTTAAACAATTTATTATCATAACTAAATGTAGTACTTACGATACTAAATCTATGATTTTCATGAATTGGATAAATACGACGGAATAAACGTAAAAGTTAGAAAGTTTACGAATAATGAAACATATTGGCATTTGACTTATACAATTCTGTTGAAAAATTGCAATAATATATCCCGACTGTCATAAATAAACCCTGTAATTGTGGATTAATAACATGGAATTCTTAGACGCCTACGTCATCCCCATTCCTAGTCGCGATTGGCTTGAAGAGAACACGACAACCTTAAGACAACCAAAAAAAAGGGCCAAATCCGAGAACCGGTCTGGTCTAACAAAATCAACTAACCGTTACTGTCAACAATTGCCTGAACTATTGGCTTATTTTCCCTAGTTATCGGATTCCTCCTCCTGAAAACAATTTGACCCACTCACTCGCCACGTGATGGTTTCCTTAACAGGTCCAATTGCTACTATCTTCTAGATCTACTTGTAACATGGCTGCAAATTCATCTAACATACCTTTATAATTATAATATCAGAAAACTTGTAAATACTAATTTCATATGAGGGTAATAAAGGACAACAATAAAATGGTTCCCTCGAAACATGATAAAAGGTCTGGAGGGGACTATTCCATATCTCTCTATGTTTGACTCGTACCGAGCATTGTATAGTAAATTACAACCCAAGATTTTATCCTGCTCCGATTAGGAGGATTAGGATAGGGCGGGATTCTACATAATAATAAAACTCCTTGAGTTGATAAAGAACGTACAATATATCGATGTAATCCTTCAATTTTCACTATAGGCTTAATTATCGTGTTATATGTAAATATATATCTATGAGCATTCACTAGCAGTACGGATGTTATAATCCGAAATAGAGGACGACTCAAATGGCTTAATATAAGTTTAGCAATAATGTATTATCAGTTGTTTCTTTCGTCTTTTCATAATTGGGCACACGCCAAGCCGAAGGAACCAGCATTCCTTTCGGTGAGATTTTCTCGGCCTTTTAATCATTTTTTAAATATATATTTATGAAACGTTACGTACTTTTACTATATATGTAATATATACATTTTAGCATATATGATATATATCTAATATTATATTATTTACACAAAATAGTGGTATATACGATCTAAAAGATAGTAATACATGTCGTTATGACCTAAATAATCAGAATTTGTACTAAGCTCTCAAGTTATTTTAAAAGTTATTAAAAATGAATCTACGAATTTACGAACTTTCTAGAATTATATTCACATTTAAGCCACTTAATGCTCTCAGCCTATCTCTCTCTCTTTTTAATCTGATTTTTCCCGACAAAATGTATTTCTAAAAGTTAATCGGTTTTCATGCCGAAGACATGTAAATTGTAATCATGTATAATCGCAGCTAATCTGCCTATATCGTTTCCCTTTTACTATGTTATAATATAATTAACCCTATATACCGAAAAGAGAAAAGGACAAAAGGAACTTTTTTTAGGAATTTATATGGTACATCTGTATTATACTCAACGTTTTCGGACCTGGACTGGAAGAATGGCTCAGAAACGAGGCGAGGTGAACCAAAAATCCAGACGAATCGGATTAAATCAGAATTAATAAAAATATTAAAATATAATTTATATTTATTTATAAAATAATAAAATTATTAATATCTTTAAAATTTAAAAGTTAAAATTCTTTTATAAATTATTTTTGTTTTATTCAATTTAAATTTATTTTTTAACTAAATTGGTATATTTTCTAAACTAAATAAGAGAAAATAGTATATATAAAATCTGAAAACTTAATTAGATCTTATAAGAATTGAATTGAATCGAATCGATTAGATTAGTTATTACCAAGATAAAAAAAAATAATTCGAACCAATTTTAAAAATGGATTAAGCTAAGTTAAGTTTGATCATGTTGTTCAACCTGAATCTAAAAATACTTATTATTATTTATACAGCTTTGTTGGCAAATTGCAGTGATTTATCCAAACTATCTATGCATATAGACATGCTATAACTATGGATTAATAACTGCGACCAAATCATAATACCCATGGAAATCTTCGCTGGCGCCAACATTCCCAATGCTAGCCGCAATCCGCAATTGGATTGAAGAGAACAAGACAACCTTAAAACGAACGGAAAAAACGTCAATAATAGAATCGGTCTGGTCTTACAAAATCAGCTCTCGGTTTGCACCGTCAACTATCGCCTGAGCTTTTTGTCTTACTTTTCTTATTAAATATTATTTCCACTTACTTACCCCCAGAAAAAACATATTATTTTCACTTATCCTAATTTGCATGGGAAAATGATTTGACCATCAACGTCCTCGTATTTTCTGAGAAAAATCGTCGCGCTCATTTGCCATTTAATGGTTTGCTTAGCATTAGGTCCGGCTGGTATCTTCTAGAACCAATTGTAAAACATGCTCATGCAACATCTCAGTGCAGATTAACAAGAAAGTATAATGAAAATATTTCCAGGTGCTATGCCTCATATGTGTAATAGTATAAACATTAATTTCTCAAGAAAATATATTAGGCTTTTAATTTATAACATAATTGGTAAAAAAGAAGTCTCTGGGTATTTGGTATAACAAAATAACTACAATTTCTCTTTAGCATTAAGTGGTGATAAATTATGACAAGTCAAATTTTTGGTGGTAAGTGATTAAATAAAATGCTAATGAAAAATTCATTTCCTTTCTTTCTATTCTTTTTTTTTTTTTTTCTGTATCACATTTTTTCATGATGTTTAACTACCACTATTAACCATTAATTGTTATCTATATGGGATTCCCATCATTGCTTACCACCAAAAGCTACTATATTACTAATCAAAACTTTTCAAGATTATTACAATAATTTTTAGCAATCTTATAATTTTTGTTTCAAGAAATATTGAAAATAATTCTAAATAAAAGAATTTTCAGAAATAAGCATGCATGGAGTTACATTACCTAGTCACGATAATGTGCTGGATAGCATGAGAAAAAAAAAAATTCTATCATATGTTTGATGTTTAACAAGTAAGGGTGAGTTAATAATCTTATTATATAGGATATGCATCTATATCATGTTTGATAAGGTAGATTTTAGATAGGAATTGAGAGTTATAAGATATGTTTCGAATAACAATTTTCTTAAATCTACTTGTACAAGATAAGGGATGGGTATATAATGTTTTTATTTCCTGCACTGCTTAGGAATCTGTATTTTAAAATATATAGGGTACAACATCTAATGTACTCCATACCAACCCTTTAAAATTTATTAAATAATATAATATAGATTAAGGAATGAAAAATATTCTTACATTTTCTCGATTGAGAAAATTATGAAAATAGAAACAATATTATATTAATATTAAAAAAAGACTTAAACTCGATTCAAATCCTAAAGTTGAAACTAATAATCAAAACGTAAAATAATGACTTTAACTTAAAGAGATAGTACTTGTTACAAATGCTAAAGAACTTGTATCTTCTTTCTCTTTTATGCATGCAACTTCACGGGTTTGCCATTTAATTGTTTTGCTAATAATGGGTGCTATTTAGTTAGTTTCATATAAATGTAACTTCAAAAGTGATTTTTTAACATGGAAAAGAAAAATTATACCAAGATTTGCTACGAAAGAAGATATAAAGTTGAAATTTATGTTAAGATAGAAAAAGGTTCACTTGCTTTATTGGGTATTCTATATCTAGTAAGTTCTATTGGATACAATCTAGGGTGATTTCAAAGTGTTATAAAATTCGTTACAGATCCAAAATTTAGGAATATATACTTATAAAATAGAATATGAATGTAGCCTCATATCCTACATACTATGTATTTGCTTACCCCTAATACAAAGCATCTTTTGAGTTGGATGGTATGTTCTAAGCACAAGATGTGATGGGTCCGCTACATATTCCTATCATCTATTGAAAATACGCTAAAGCTATTACTCTACAATAATCTCTGAAAGGAAATCTACTTTGCATGATTCGGTAACCTGTCATTACTCTTGAGTAGTCTATTCATGCTAACAAGCTCAATTTAAATGCAAGGGAAAATTTGGAAAGGTCTTCATAGGGATGGCAATGGGCGAGTAGGTTCTAGGATTTGTAAAAAACTTATTGGTAAATCGCTATTCGATAAAAATAATAAATTAATAATATAATATTAGATAAAATATCAATTAAAGGAATAATAAATTAAAAAATTTCACGTTTATATATATATATATATATATGGAGAGAGAGAGAGAGAGAGAGTAAGGTATCATAAGTAAAGTCTTAATGGGTTATCTTTAGTTGAGTCATCAATAAACTTCTATATACAATATTCGCCTCTCTTATCTAGACTTTGGTCTCTAGGTTTCCTTCTTCTCTAGTCTTTTTTAGTTCAATCTATCTCATATCTTTCTCTTGAATCCACTCTCTCAGTCTCCTCTTTTAGTTTTCACTTCTTTAAGTTCTCATATTTCATGGATCATGGTAACAGCATCAATATCTCACATTTAAGAAGCAACTCTAATTTAGCATCTACGATTATGTTGTGTCTGCCATCTCTTACTTTTATTTTTTTTCCCACTCTTTTCCCAGTTATTATTGAAAATATTACCATTTGTTCTTTATTTTGGTTTTATTTATGCATTTTCTTTTCTTTTTCTTAACAAGATTTCATTTTGTTGGTGTTGCTGATGGTGAAACAGTTTTTCCTTTTAATGGATGTTTGTAAATTTATTTTTTACAATAATGTCAATGCCATAAAAGGATAAGAGATATAGGTGTGTTCACATTGTCATGGGGTAATATGGAAAAAAACAATTCTAGTTAGTTCCAATGAATCGAGAAATAGGTACCTTATTAAGGTACTAGGATGGGGTTTGGGAACGGGGTTGAAAACTTGTTAGGGTATTCGAACGGGTTTGGAAATCCCATTCTAAACTCACTCCATTACCATTTCTAAGTCCTCTTACTCTAACTATTGCTACTTTTAACTGTAATGATATTTATTAGTGAGCTCACTACCATTTGTTAGATCAAGGGCAACTTCTTGTATAAATGAAGGAGATCACTTGTACCTAAAACATAAAATTCCCAAAAGGGCAAGCTACAAAATCTAGTATAAGCCACCATATACACACATACACATACACACACATATATATACATTGAAGTACCTGCGTTGAAGTGTCGTGTATGCAAAAATTAATTTTGTTTTCACATCTAATAAAAAAAAACATATAGTTATTTCAAACTTACAATAAAATATTTTCTATTTATCATTATAAATTTCACTTTTAATATATCTATATAATATATAATAACTTCTTTTAAAAATTATGGTTTAATAAGAGAAATCATCAAAAGTGTGCAGAAAATGGTTTTATTGAAAATTGTGAAAAGAAAGAAATAAGAAAGTGAGAGAGAAGAAAGTGGAATGTGGTTTGAAAGAGTAGGAGAAAGAAATTGGGTATGGGGATAAAAAAAAGAAGAGAAAAATAGTATTCAAAATATATTGTATGTTAATGAATTAACAAATATATCCAATTTTATACTTTAAGTAATTTAATTTAATGTTAGTTTTGTTGTTATATATATATATATATATATATAATAAGGATTAAATTGTAATTTGAGGAAATTACAGTTATCTAAGTTCTAAGGGACTTTAATAATATAAATATATCATAATCACACACTAAACTTTTTATTAATGATTGCAACAATCGGATTCATTAAAATATTATTTAGGTGAATTACTTAATACCCACAATTAAAATTCAAAACGACTCAGTTTCCATTTTCAAGATGCGATAGAACTGCAACTAGTCATCCCCACTGCTTGCAACAGCACACTAGCTCTAAGGATCAACTTTGTTCCCCTTACCAAATTAACATTATGTATCATTTAACGTTTTATCTTGTTATAATATATATAGGGATTTCGACATAAAATCAAAAGGAAAAAAATACAAAGAGGTTGGCTCTTATAAATAACCAACTTCATGGGACTCGATAGAAATCCAATTACACAATTCTTCATGGGTACAATATAAGTTTTCTTATAACTTTTAATACTTTATAGGGTTGTGAAAAAAAAAAATTGACTTAACACTCAATAACGTAAACTTGATTTTATATACACAAGCTATTCTTAATTTTGTTTTTAAGGATTTGTATTTTTTATACATAAAAATAAATTTTATGTATTCTAGTTAAATAAAATTAGCTTATTGATCCTATAATGCTATGAATTAGTTTTCAAATGCATGTTAAGATAGCATGCCCGGTCCGGTTGATTGCTCGTGCAAAGGGCAAAGCTCAGGAAATCAAACCATGAAGGCCATTCTATTCTAAGTACAAATATTCCTACGGCGTAGCATGTCCATTTCAATTATTAATTCTCAACTCGGTCAGCTGTTCCTCGGTCAAAACAAATTTCACTTCCAACTCACGAGTCACGACTGGTGGTCGACCCCAAAAATGCCACCTTTCTACTACATAAAAGAAACCTATATATTCCCCTCCCTTCTCTTTTTTTCCCAACGATTTCTTTGCATCCCTTCTCTCTCTCTCTCTCTCTCTCTCTGTGAAAATGTCTATCACAGTAGCGATGACGTCAGCATCAAGCTCTCCAGTCTTCTCACCATCTCAAAACCCACCTTACTTCTGCAAGACCCCAACTTTCCGTCCTCCATCTCCTCACTCGCTCCACGCCCCCACGCGCCGCAGCAGTATCAGCCCCACATGAAGCCGTTGTCGATGGAGCCGAAGCCAGCTTCGGTTTTGAATAGGAAGAGACCCGCGAGTATTGCGATACCTGTTGCTTCCGGGTTGGGTTGTTTCAGTGATGGTACGGCTACGGTTAAGGAAGTGGAGGATAGAGGTGAAGGGTATTCAACTGTTTGTAAGAGAGGAAAAAAAGGTTGTTTGGAAGATCGATTTTGTGTTGTCAAGGATTTTCAAGGGGATTGTAGTCAGGTAATTTCACAAGCACATTTTGTGAAGTTTTGTTTATGGCTGTTTGCCGAAGCTCGCCACTCGGTATTTATTCGAGTTCAATTTCACTAAAGATGATGCATTTTATGGTTCGCCCCATGCTTGCCTTGTTGCCCCCTAATTTAGAGGTCTGGAATCGCAAGAGATTGCTTAATCAAGACAAAAAAAAAGATGTGAATACGTTGTAACGTTTGCTTTTATATATATATATACATATATATATATATATTCTGTCTTCGGATATCATCTAGTCAGTATTTGAGATCATGCTGATCGTGCAAACATTGTGCAGGCTTTTTTTGGTGTTTTTGACGGTCATGGTGGGGCAAAAGCAGCGGAATTTGCAGCAAAAAACATGAACAGGAATATTACAGAACAAATGAAACTAAGAAATGAACTAAATATTCAGGAAGCAGTGAGAGATGGTTACCTCAAAACCGATGCAGACTTTAGCAAAGAGGATGCTTATGGTGGTGCTTGCTGTGCCACTGCAATGATCCACAAGGGGGACCTTGTCGTGTCAAACGTAGGCGACTGTCGCGCTGTTTTGAGCAGAGGAGGAACCGCGGAGGCCCTCACGTCTGATCACCGCCCTTCAGTTGAAGATGAAAGAAAACGAGTTGAAGCCCTGGTAAGTAGTGTCTAATCATAAATTGCAACAAGTACGATTGTAAATACGAAGATATTGAGGATTATCCATGCCTAAAATCATAATGCTTCTACTTGATGCTCATTGTTCGGATCGAATACCTGTGCAGGGTGGCTATGTAGATTGCCATCGTGGTATTTGGAGAATACACGGTTCTTTAGCAGTGTCGAGAAGCATTGGAGATGAGCATCTGAAACCGTGGGTAATAGCTGAACCCGAGACAAAAATTTTACCAATCACCCAAGATTGCGAATTCTTAATCTTAGCCTCCGATGGCCTTTGGGATAAAGTAAGTTGCTAATCCTCCTGAAAAGGACTTTTTTGGTTTTATCAAGTTTTTTCAAACTGCAGAATGCTAAATTTCTATCTTTTGTTTGATCAGGTCACCAATCAGGAGGCTGTAAACGTAGTTCGGCCTTTTTGGTTTGGAAGTCAAAAGCCAGATATTCTTTCAGCTTCGAGGAAGCTTGTAGATTTGTCCAGTCGACGAGGCTCCATCGATGACATAACCGTGATTATAGTCGATTTTGGCTCTTTCACATCCTAGACTTCCATTGCATCTACCATTCCGACGAAGAATTGGTTCCAAGCAATGCAGTTTCGGAAAGTAACACTACCAGAACATCAGTAGGGGATACACTTAGAATCATAAATAACATTGCTCCAAATGGGGACATAACCATGCAACTGTATACGTAATCTTGCAGCAATTTCAGTATAATTATGTGTCTTTTTCGTGCATATATATATTTTGGTCACATGGTTTTCCTGCTCTTTATAGACAGGATAGGAACTTAATTGTTGGGCAATAATCTAGTAAATTGAAAGCGTTATGTTGATGGTTGCCTCGAGCACTTAATAATAACTTCACTTGAAAAGAAAGATACAGGTGATTCACATTTGGTAAGTAGGAAAACATAGTGGGAAGGGGGAAAAAAAAAATTCTTTTTAAGCAGTGCAGTGCATGAGTAACTTAACAAAATTTCAATAGAGAAAATACTCTTTGGTTAGGCGTGTTCTTATCCGTATATTCACCAATAATATACTTCCATGTATGAAAAAATATGTAATAATTTTTAGGTTTATTTATTTTACTACATAGCAATGATTGTTTTAAATTGGACACAAAAGGCTGCCCCATTTGGCTTGTGGAGCCTGGGAAACTTTATCCCCTCCTCCTGCCCGTCCAATTTTTTTCTTTTTTCTCTCATTACAGCATATTACGATTTTAGGGAGAAAAAATCAAACAAAATTTATTGAGTTAAAAGGTTAATATTCATGCTAAAAAAAAAAAAAAATACAATCACCTTGGGCTTCTTTTTATCTGTTGTGTTACGACTTTAGATATCTAATATCAATTATATTGGGCAGAGACAAGAGTCTGATATATTACATTTCATCTTGTGACTTTCGTGAAAAAGGGGAGGACCCAAAAAAAGAGTTAGAGCTAGCAATGGGGACTAACTCCATGTTGACTGTTATTTTGTTTTATTCTTTTCCCCCTTTTATAAGTTGTTGCTAATGGAAGCTGATCTTTAAAAAACAAAAGAATTTCGTTGCGCTTTTTTTTTTTTTTTTTATGGTCATTTACTTGGTCGCTTTGACTTTGAACCATTCAGCCGAGTTTCGACAGCGTCTATGTTGATGTTTTATTTGCCGTTCTAAGTTGGACATAACATACGGGACTTATGAAACACGTGCTGTTATCCGTCACTTGAAAAAATCCACTTTTGCACTTCTTGTTCACGTATTGAGCCAGGGCCCCCCTTGCATGAGTAAATTCTGGCGGCCTATAAGTTTCATATGGTAGGAGAGTGAAATTTTGCCCGAGCCAATATCTTTGTAACTAAATAAATAATATCCGTTTTTATTGGGATGAATTAAATTTAATTTTTTGTAACTTGCATTCTAATTTCCAAAACCTAATTTTTTTTTTTCTTTCTTTTTTAAGTCACTAAGACTTAAGGTGACGGGGATTAAGAGTTTTCATCAATTGATTAGACTTTATCAAGACCGTACTAAATAGTTGCAAAAAGTTAACATTGAATCTCATCCGGATTTGTATACTATTTTCTAATATGTCAGGCAATAAGTGAGAGGTATCACTATTTTCACATAAAACCGGCCCTCTTCATATTTTTCCTTTTTCCCTTCTTATGGATATTGACCTTTTGATAGTGTATGATTTTATTTATCCCCGGTCCTCGCATTTACGATCTCCCAAAATTTAGATAGTAATCTCAATAATGCTAGCCACCAAAACGCTAGAATTGATATTCTATCTATAATGGATAACGTTATTTACACACAAAAAAAATAAATAAATAAAAGAAGATAATGTCAACGAATTATTAGAGTTACTAGTTAGGATATTGCTTTTATTCTTTCCCTACACATTTTCTTTCTAATCATGAAATCGATATTGGAAAAATGAAAATTTTCCTAATCTCTTAATAGATGCCTAAGATACCTTTTAACTAAGTCTAAATGTACTTTAGTAACATGAATACTAAATGGACCGAATTCAATTCACTCCTTCCTCAACAGTTGTAATATACAATATCAAATATGCATAGTTGGCAAAAAAAAAAAGAACAAAAAAAAAAAAAAAAAAAAAACAAAGTGAAAAACTAATATTACCTCAAATAAAAAATAAAAAATTAATACGGTGGAACACACAAAACTTCACCATCAAAAATCATCTTCAGTCTGGGCGAAGGAAAGTCCATTCTGTAATCAAAAGCCACCAATTTGGCCAAAAACTTTGAGATCAAACAAATTTATTTCAGAAATGGAAGTTTTCTATAGTATTCTACAGAGTAGATAATAAAGTAAAAATTGACCATCCAAAGAGCGAAAAGAGAATTACTCTACAGGGAAGACTACATATTCATAGCTTGAGATCATTGTCAAAGGAAAATCCATTCCCAAGATTGTAAATAACTTTTACTTTTTGCCTGTATACAATATAATTGCAGAGCGAAGAGACTAATACGCAGCAACTATAAGAAACATAAACATATTAAGTTCTAATACAAAAGCCAAGGACTTAAGCTCCATGGATCTCTAAATGTTAGTCCCTCAATTAACTAAGCATTAAACTAGCAAAGCAAAAAAGCAATATCATGGCAAACTTTTGTTATTATATCTGGTCCTTTTTGAGTTCTTTCAGCCATGACAAGATGACATTGGCACCTTTTTCCCATGAGCAATCTAGCATCATGTCATGAGCTACACCTTTGATGCATATTGGTTCAACTCCATAGAACTTAGCTGTTTCCTTGACTCCTTGGGCATCCTTAAGAAAAGAGAAAACCATATAAAGAAAGAGAACGAGAAAGTGATATTCGCAAAGTAACTGGCCCTTAGCTTCTAGTAGATTCTGATTCTCCAATTCAATTATCTTCAACACAGAACATACATTTTTTTCAGAATGGGTAACTGAAAACTTGCAGATTTACACCATACACAAGTGATGCCCACCACAATAGAATATGTAAGGGGGTGTCTACATCCTTAATTCATAAATAAGAGTCTATGTTGAAATAAAACTTAGAGGTGCAATCTGATATGAAAGGGCAACTTCAAAAGCATACAATTAAAAAGAATTGGATTGCCATGCAACTTTGAAAATTTTCAGGGATAATTGGTGCGGGTTACCATTTTTTAACTGGTTGATCAGGAAATTTCCGAATAGTTTTTTCCATCAAGTTGTGGCATGAATTTCACAATTTGTCTCATGCTTAGTCTTCCAAGGAATCTGGATAAACATTGTTACTAGTTACATGGGTAAGCTCACACCTTGGACCTATCTATCTCAAGGTAGTGGTACTGTTGTTTGCATGGTTACCCAATCGTTTTTTTGAATGTTTCCAAAATAATCAATTATCTTGATTTTAATTTTTCTTTTTTGTTCATTCGCATTTGCTTATGTTATTTATGCTTTAGTTTTCTATTCTTTTCTTCAATTTTATAAACCTACTATAAAGAGAAAATTCTCCTTATAATAAGGTCTTGCAATCAAAATCAAACAACTGGCCAATTTAGCATTACATTGGGGACAACCCAGAGACAGCACTACAATCTGATAATCCATTTCATATTACTGAAAGTCGTGCTCTGGTAACTCGAATTATGCAGTTTTCCATAGGATGTCAACTAGCTCAAAAAGCAGTCTCCAGATATACTAGTCGTCAGTTAGTTTTTCTTCCTTGCTATTAGCAAGACATTTCTTGTATCTAAGGATATACTAGACTCCCAAGACAACCTTAGGAAAATCTTCCACATTCTTCTTCTTCTTCATTTTTTTTTCTTTTTAGTTTTGAGGTTTTGGTTTTGGTCTACATCATCACATGTAGCTTACACAATGTGATCAAAGCATGTTATATATCCATGTTCCTACCTTCACCATCTGTTAATTTTGCTTTCACATTAATTAGCTTCTTTATTTAGCTTTTCATCTTGATCTCCTTATTATGGAAAAGTGGAAAAAAAGTTGAATAGAGAGACTCTAAAATTTGAAGGGTAAAGAATAACCGCAATGATACGACCCCTTTTTTCTCCTAGTGACTTTTGTTTCTATCACATCCCATGACTTATCAATAGCAAGCTAGAAATAATGGTTGGAGAAAGATCTTACCACTATAAGATCATCACTTGCACCTAAGACAAGGAGTTCAATGGAGGATTTTGGCACTGAAGGAACTGGAAGGGATGCATTCAATTTCCTTAAGTCGAGCAATGGAATCCTTGAGCTTTCTTTCATCAGATTCTGATAACTAACAAAAAACAGAAAGGTTAGGCCACCAAGAATCACAAGAGGCACGCTGTGGCTGAAATTTTGTAAATTCTAACATAATTGAAGCATGCAGTTTCAGAAAAATGATATCTTGATCCTAATTCTTTCTGTTGCACTTCCTAATGCCAAAGAATTTTTATAGCTGCCATCCAATTACAGAGAAATTTAATTGAATTCCAGCAATAAGGTGTGTTTTTGACCAGATGTTTTCATTCAAATTGTGGAAAAGAAGGACTAATCCCAGATGCTTGAATTTCCTGCTTAACCACTGGTGCCAACTAGCAGTCATCACTAATTTCCACAGCTACATTTTCATATATCATTCACCAAAAATTTCATTTCTTAATTCGTTTGTGCAGACAAAATTCATCTTTGCCTGAGCAATACTAGCTGAACGGAACAGTTTTCCATCATGACAAGCTCAAATAACACAGAATTTCATGAACATACTGCAGCACCAGCTGATCTTCCATTGCAGCAGAGAAGAATGTCTCCTTACAAAGAGGAAGAGAAGTTTGAAAAGCTTTGGCAGCCAAGCTGCGGGTGACCTGCTAAAAAAAAAAAGTAAAGTTATCAAGAATGAACAAAAAGCTACTGTGAATCAGAAAATATAGCTTTTTCTTTCTTCTTCTTCTTCTTTTTGGTGGCGGGAATCAGAAAATAGTGAAAACAGCAACACTATGACTCAACCATAAATTTTAATATACGAGTCTACAATGAATTTGAGAAACTAAAATCAAGTATAGACGGCAGCTGTTTGCAGATTCAATGTTCATTAGTGTACACTTTTACAATTTACATCCAAGAGATGGAAATAGAACGTCATGCAAAATGGCACAAAGCACCTACCTTCAAAGCTATAACGGGCTTGGAAAGTATATACCGCCATACTATTCCACTGGAAAGAGAAATAGAAGACAGTCAGTCTACCAGCAACCACCTTGAAGCAGAAAATAAGAGGTACATACATTTAACAAAGGGGATCACCTATTACCAGAAGGAGGCACAGAGCAAAGAAGCAAAGCTCCTTCAAGGTCTTGGAATAAGCTTTCTGGCAGTGAAAGTAAAAATGGGATCAGCAATACATCCAATAAACAACACTGCCATCTGTTTCATCAAATACCTTGAAGCTTACCTGTAGGTTGAGAACTTCTTATATTTGCAACATAGTACTGGACGATGAGCCCTCCGAATGAATGTCCAAGCAATACTGGGGGATCTACGAGTCTCTTCTTGATAAAATTTGCCACATCAGCTGCATGTGTCTACTGCACAAGTCAGGTACAGAAGTGCAGTCATCATGACAGAGTATCAGATAATACTTTGACTAAATATTAATTTATTCTGGAAATTTGCCTTTCACTAGATTCTCATCATAAAAAGTAGAGATACCTGAAGGGTTCCAGCAACAGAAGCAGAAGGCACATCACTTTCACCCTGATCATGGACAAAGATAGAAGAGAGGTGAAAACTAGTACATTGCTTGGCTATATAGCTGCTGCAATAATTATGACCAACCATGCAGGCAACAATATTTGACTGTTACTGAAATTTTTTTTAATTCAATCTTCTTACATCCTATTACAATTCATACCCCCACATCCCCCAGTTCCCCAAAACAACACCCCCAGCCCCTACAACCCCAATAAAAGAAAAAAAAAGATGGAAAAAAAAGAAAAGAAAAACCCTAACAATTTGATTACCACGACCTTCATATTTATCATGGTGCCTCTGTGTTGGTACTTATTACTTCTGGAGAACTACATAAAACCTCAAAACTGCAAAAAAAAAATAGTATGAATCTATAGCAGTCAGGAATAAAAATGAATTGCCTATGAAAGGAAGAACCAGATATAGCCTTGTTTTAAACATCCACGCTACATGTATGGAAAGCATTCAACCAATAGTCCATGCATCTTGTTATCGTTTCATTTTCTTGCAGATGATTTGGCAGCTTAAGTTTATCAGGATCTCCAAGCATAAATTTTATGATCTTTCATTTGTCCAGTGAAAATTATTTGTTAAAGAGTTTGTTTTCCCTTAGCACCAGGGTCATTTAATTTTCTGACCTATGTCACACTCAACTGTGGTCCCCTGCATATTAAACATATACTTCCAGTTAGGAGGAACTCGACCGAATAGAGCAGTTTCCGTAAAACACCATAATCAAAAAGCCAAAAGTATCTCAAATCATGACAAATTTTGCTGAAGATGACAGGTTATGCTGCCTACAATGTAAAGCAACTCCACCGCTGCAATTTTGCTGAGACATACCATAGTGAAAAATTTTTAAATTCAAATAGGACTAGGACCTGCAAACATTGAAAATGTTACCAAACCATGAGGCAGTAACAGAGAAGAGAAACAGCCACAGGAGCCACAGGACAAGACTTCATCATTAGGTTGTTAGATGACAGGATAATGAACACTTGGAAAAACCAGCAAATGCAAGCATGTTTCAAGGGGGTAATGTGTGCCTAATTAGTTGCTAAGACAAATAGATGGTCTTTTTAAGTATCTCTCTGTGGTTGACAATCCAAAATCATCCTGGAGAAGATTCCAGGTTAAGTCTTAGAGGTAAGCCCTACTCGTTCTGTACAAGAAGGATGAAGGATAAAGATCCTCACTGGTTCACTCTAAAAAAGGTGATATACTCCTTGTACTTGGACTGTCCCAAAGCCTTGAAGCACCCAACGTTGAGGGAAAAGTAACAACTAATTTTCAGAATTATTTCTACAGCCCAGAAGCATATAAACTAAGAGCACCCTTCAATAAAAAATGTCCATATTGACTCTTTTTCCTTCTCGAGAATACTCCTAAAGCATTAAAGTATGTGGACTCCAAGTACTCTTTGAATGAGAAGTGTCTCAATGGAAAAGCCCATAACTCGTGCTCTTGGATTAGCCTTAAAATACTTCAAGCACTCAATCGAATATTTCACTGTTATCTTAGCATACAGAGTACAAAGATTCCAGAAAGCCACTGAAAGTCTGAACAAGGGAAAGATTATTTAATCACTTGGCTACAAGAAAATCTCAAGAATTGTCACATATTGCACCCAAGACATTGTTGCTCAAAATTTAAGCATCCCAATGTGAAAAGTATTCCTTATAGGAAGAACAAAATTTTCCAAATTGCTAAGTATGGTCTTTGTGGTTGACATAAGTATACTAGTTTATAAAGTATTACTTTTATTAATGGTCCATTGACTGGACAAAATTGTCATCCTAGTAGAGCTAAACTTAACAGGCTGTTAGAACAGCAAATCTGAGTTCAAATCCCAGCATCGATACTCAACCCCCATTTAATTAAGTAATCGCTTTAATGAAAAATATCAATCCACAAGTGAGGAAGCATTAAGCATAGATTATGAATAGCCAACACCAATCTACAGGACTAATCAATGTCTAATGTTTGTAGAAAAAAACTGAACATCTAAAACCCCTTTACAGTACAAGCCTCCAATCTCGATCTTAAACTACCAAAACTGAAAAATAGGCATGCTTTGGAGATTCTGAGTTTCTAGTTTCAAAGTGAACTGTTAAGGACTGATCAACGTCCAACTGTTACCACTTGCCTAAATTCTTTGCTTTTTCTTAATGTATATTACCCGCATTTGTTATTTAATTAACGCAAATTAGAATGCAGGGTACTGTTGAGATCTATATAAGCATACCTAACAATTATCTGTACCCATTTCATAAAATTTTACATAAAATATACAATCTAGTACAATAATTGTTAAGAAGGTTCACACTGTTCACAAGTACCCTGCACTAAATCACATTTACGGTATCAGTATAATTAGATACAAACTGAGTTTGAAACTGGGTGTTTAGTCAAATAAGATAAAGAAAGGAGAACTGACAAATAATGTATGGGACACAAGTCTGGATCGTATCATACAGGGATTAGATAAAGATAAGATACCAACAGTGACCCTATACCTGACCGAGCAAGCTAGGAGCATAGCAGTCAAAACCGTGGCCAGAAAAGAAAGGCAGCCAGTGCTCAGCCCAGCACCAAGCAGCATGATAACTCCCATGGACAAAAACCAATGGCGGATTGCTGTTGCCGTTTCCTTCATTCGTAGCATCTCTATTCCTTTCTTGCACTATGACTTCCATGGACAGACCGGAAGGAAGCTCATGGAAAAGACGAGTCTGCCCCTTCTTTAGCTCGTATGGGAATCTCGGTTTCTTCTCATTTCTGTTGAGGACTGCACTTGGAGATATTCTGGGTTTTGCATGGGGAAGTTTATGAATGGAGGCTGTGTGGAAGGGAGAGAAAAGGGTAGCCATTACGGAAGAGACGCTGGTATGGAGGTGGATAGAGTGAATACTGGGAAAACATGAATTTTACCCTATTTTTGGGATGTGGGAAAGAATTAGAAAAGAATGGAAGTAGAAAGAAAGAACTAAAGATAACAGATTTTTTTATTTGGTTAAAGAATAAATGAAAGTCGAGAGAGAATGGTAAAATTGTTTATTTTATTAAAATGTTAAAAAATCTTTTAAGTTAGATTTATATTTTAACAATAAAGATGATAAAGTAATTTCAAGATATTTTCTTCGTATTTTCTCCATATTTTAATAAAATAAATGTACGTTTTTCTATTCTAATTCATTTCCTCTTCTTTGCTTCCTTCGATTCAAACACAATGTTAAGCTCTGTCTGGTGCAAGCAAGAAAGGATCCTTCGTGGATTTTATGGGTTTTCCATAAATTTCATCCTTTTTTTTTGTTTTTCCTTTTCTTAAAAAGGGATAGCTTCAAAAGATTGGATTTGCATCACCTAAATTTAAATTCCTCGATTTTTTATTTAATCTATCTTTTTAAAATGTTGTTAAATGTTTACGGTTAAAATTATAAAAAAAACAAATGACATGGCAATGATGCTATAAAATTGTTTAAAATTTGGGTCTTGTTTGGATTATTTTATTTTGTTTTTTAACATTTGACTTATATTTATGTGTCTAATCTAATATTAATTTGAAATTCAATATTTAAAAAACTATTTTATCTGTTTTCGTTTCACAATCATGACGAAGGAAAAGATTAGAGTATTAAAATTGTAAAATAAAAATTTACATACTTTTGAGAGAAAAATATTTTAAAATATATATATTTTATATATAGAAGATTGCTATTTTAATTGATATTTTTATAAATATAAATAAAATAAATAATAGATAAATTTAATTTTATAGAGATTTGTTAAGTATTTAATTTTATAAAAAGGGTATATATTGAATTATCTTTTTTTATATTCTTAATGTTTTATTCTTAGCAAATATAAGATTTGAATAAATATTACTAACATACTGAAAAGATGGGAATGGGAATAAGAAGAACCAAATAGGGCCTTTATAAAATCTCAATAGCTGATATGAAAATCAAGGGAAATTTAGGATATGCAAATTGAGAGGATGAATATCGTCAAAATTAGCGCACAGCTAGTGTTCCACTCCTACCTAGTAAATAGAATGCCACGATACAAATCCATAAAAAGCGTATGTTTTATGCACTCTTTAATAAAAACCTAAAATGTACGTATGGGCCTTTAATTCTTATTAATTATATTGAAAGCAGCATGTGCATTCAATTCAAACTCTATATAATGTACCAGTAACGAGTGCTTGCTTTTATATACTAAACTCACACGACTCTCTCTAACTCCCATGACTAACAATTCTTCCGACTACATTGCTCTTCACACCCAATTGTCTCAAGTATTTCCACTAAACACAACTAGAATACATTGTTTACACAAGGTGCATAATTATTATCTTTAATTACCATCTTTAACCTCGGTAATTTCTATATCCATAATCACTACTAAACCTTAATTTCTTGAAATTGTTTTCTCATTTTATGTTCTTTCAAATAAATGTTATTACTTGTTTATAGTTGAATCTTACTTTGAGTATGGTGTTTTTTTTATAGAATGTGGTAGTTTGTAATGGTTGAAATAACTATATTCTTTAGTAAATTTTTATGCCATCAAAGGTGCTCAAGAAAATTCCTCTTAAGTTTTTCTAAGATAGGAAAATGAGTAGCTTCTTAAGACAATTAAGCAAATAAATTAGAGTTTGTTAGTTTCAAAATCCTCTCTCTCTCTCTTTTTTTTTTTGTCTTTATGGTATCTATTTGGATTTTATGTTTGATAAAAATAAGATATCAAAAATATAAAACCCTATAAAGTTGAACATATTGAAACTTGTACAATTGAACTTATATATCATTTATTTTACTCATTTTTACAAATATACCCATTAAAGTATTGTTTTCTACTACAAAATATATACATTTTCTCTCAAAACAGATGAATTTTTACTTCCTTATTCACATACTCTAATCACCACCTTCCTTTATGAAACCATTTAGATAAAATATATTTGGGATAGTTTTTTAAACACCAAATTTCAAATATATGTAAATTATGCACAAAACAAATACATATGAGATATGGACAAAAGAAAAAAAAAAAAGACAATTAAAAAAATATTATTGATTACTCTTCACTTTGATTTATCGGTTACAACCCGTAGACTAAAAATGGTTAGATTTGTGAAATTTATTATATGTGTTCATGAAAACATTATGAATGGCCAAAGTACGATGGAGATCAATTAAGAATTTGAAAATGAAAAAAAAAAATGCTAACTATAGTGAATTTTTACACTAGACATGTGAAATCATTGGAATTGATCCTGCTACAACCTGTGTTGAGATATTACCTAGGTACCCTTGTTATTGTCAAGGTAGTATATTGTATTAGTTAATGGATATATGGGATGATAACATGTTGAATGCCTTATTGAAATTGCTAAAACTCTCAAAGAAGATTGCGTTAGATACTTATATATTAAGATTTAGTATTTTTTTTTATTGCTTTTGTCCAATGGTAATATGGTTAAATAAGATCTAAAAGCATGTCATTTAGAAACTAAGTAGCAAACTGCTAGATATCGATTAGAGAAAGTTAAGAGCACATGAAATTAATCTAATGAATGTATATGTAAATTACATGGATCATTGTTGAAAACTTTAAAAATCGCACAAACATTCTGTTTTTTCTATAGTATTTACTTGTCCTCCTAATAGCTAATAGCAATTAATTATAATTATTTAGTTAATTAAATTAGAAAAGTACCAACATAAACAAAAAAAACATAGCTTTAGCCATTGCAACCCCTCGATGGTAGGCCAACGACAACCCTGGGGTTATAAAAAAATCACTACACTAATTTTCTTTTTTATAATTGTTTTCCATTTTTTTTCCATTTTAACTTTTACTTTTTATTGTTATTTTTATTATATTTATACAAGGAAAGAAATTAGGATGGCCTTAACCAAGGAAAGATTTACCACTACCACTACCTCCACCTCCTCCTAATATGTTGGATCCTGTTCAATTTGGACAAATGATGACAAATATGCATATTATGATCTAACAACAAGGAATTTTAATTCATCATCTTATAACTCGTAGAAATACCATAGGACGAAAGCAACCTAAAGTGGAGCCAAGGGAATAATGACCACCAAAACTTAGTAAGCTTATGGAGTTTATTAAAGCTAATTGGTATTTCAAAGGAGAGATGGGAAAACTAACCTTAGTTGATGATTAGTTGGCTTAGATCGAGTAAAGTTTCAAAGCTTTTCAAGTATCACAAGCATAGAAGCTTTCATATGGAACTTTCTTACTGAAGTCGAGAGCACAAATGTGGTAAGACTCAAAAACTCAGACTTTACTAGGTGTTGAGCCTGATTTTTTGTCCTTTTTTTATTAATTTTACTTAATTCAACCAATATTAAATCCTATTAATTTAATATTGATTATTGACTAAGAATTAAGAAAAACTAAAGTTTTTAAATGCATTTTGAAATTTTTGAAGTTGTCACTCGACCGGCATTGGGAAAAACAGTGGGTTAGGTTAAATCAATTAGATGGATCGATTTGACCTAAACACTAGTTTACTTAAAAAATCGTTTTTAAGAAAAAGGTTTTAAAAACCAAAGATTTTGGATCCGAGGGATATCCTATTAAAATTTAATCGAGTACCACTTTTAACTTTCTGAATTTATATTCACTTTTTAATATGCCTTTATAATTTGATATTAGAACTACAAAAATAACCAATCAAATCTAATCACATGCAACTAAGTAAATTGAGATGGATCTATAAAAAAGGATAAATTGAGTAACTATATGCAAAATGTAGAAAATAATTTTTTCTTTCATATTTTATGTTACCTTGTATTTACGTATAAGTGCTTATATATCCGTTATTCGGAATTAGACTTCCATAATTCATTTATGAAAATGCTAGCGGTGTTGGTTTATTTTAAATTTGAAAAGTGGCTAACTTTATGTTTTTAACCTGATTCAGGTTATTTAAAGAAATTTTCTAAAAGGATCATAAACTTGGTTTATTTTTTGAAAATTCTAAAAAAAAGTCCAAATTTTTTAAAAGGGGTTAATTTATGTTATTTATTTGGAAAGTGGATTTTTCTAAGTTATAATACAAGTTTTCATTTTTTTAATTTTATTATTATTATTCTTTTAGTTTTATTGAAGAAAATCAAATTAAACTTCCCTATGTTTTCTTTTTTTCTTTTTCAGATTTTTTTTTTTAGTTACAATTATAATAGAATATATCAAAATAAAAAACAAAATAGCAAAAGAAAAAAAAACAACACTTAAAAAAATAGAAGGTGGACTAGTTAGATTAAGGAATGTGGGTCGATCAGCAGATTGAGTGAGTCGACTACGAGTCAAATCGACCTAACACATGCTCTATACATGAGTGGCGAGGGATAAAGAAGAATTACTGGCGGGGTGTTTTGGAGGTGCTTTCGGGTAGCGTTCGAAGTAGGTAAACCCACTTTCATTGGTATTATATTGGTGATAGGGGGTTTGGTAATGGTGCTTCGGTGTGGAGTGGTTGTTGCAAAGTGGTGGCCGACAATGGTATTGGTTAACACATGCATGGTGTTGCTGGATGTGGGAAGGAAGGTTGGTTTTATATGTTAGTGGTTGGCGGTGGAGGGGGGGAGCTTCAAAGGTGAAGGAAGGTGGCGGTTAGGGTTTAGTCACTAGCTAGTGGTTGAAGGTGTTAGAGGTTACAAAGAAGAATAGGATCAGTATCTTTGGGAAGCTCCAAGTATGGGGAACACCATTACATGAGTGGATTAGCTTGAAAAGTTTTAAGCTTTTGTGAATCCTAGAGAAAGAGAAGGAACTCAAATAGGAGATTAGGAGCATGTTTGAATGTCTTTGATTCTCAATGTCTAAAAAAAGCTTCCCCCATCCCCTACTTATACTAATGGAAGGAGGACTGAGCTTGGAATGTTTTGAATTCAAAAATTAATTTGAGCATTTAGTCAAGCTCGGATTTTGCGACTTTAAGTGAATCAATAGTCAAAAAGCTTGAATCTTGCTTGGTCAACTTGATGTTAAATGTAAGAATCTGATTTTTTTTTTCCATTTTTTCCTTTCGATTTTGATCGTCTTAACATTTAAATCTAGATAACTTCTTAAATTCCAATCGAAGTAGGCTATGCGAAGAACGGTAATCATCTATTAATTGGTGTATTTACATGAGGAAATTACATGAAAAATGAGGCCAAAGTGAGGGGTACAAACTGGGTTTGTTGGGGAAAAGGAGGGAAAGAGAGAGAAAGATCATTGATGTGGTGCTACATCAACTACCCAATCTAGTGGTGTCTTGCTATGTGTCTTGACAAGACATGTGGTAGAGAGTCGTCGTGTCATTGTACTACGTGTTAAGATACATGGCACGACATGTGTTAGAGATGTTGATGTGGCACCGCATGGGGCCTTATCAGCTCATGGTCATAGCTAAGTGGTGCCATGTATCATCAACGAATAATGGTTTAGTGACATGCTGACACGTGCTAAGTGAAGTCTTTGAAAAAATAAAAGGCATTTTGTGCCATTACAAGATTCAAACCCAATACTCCATGTTACATGCAAAGTTTAGTCAAAGTGTAGTACCATTAGGCTATTAACCTATGACTTAGCAATTGCATATACAGACTCAATATCCTCTTCTCCTTTTTTTTATTATTTAAGGCCCTAAAAAAAATACTAAGGCTAAAATAAAATTTCCCATTCTATTTAAACTATCTTCTTCTTCTTTTAAATTAATTTTCTAAATTTTCCATTTTTATAAATTTTTCTAATTTTTGTGTTTTTTTTTCCAAATTTTCTATCTTTTGTATTTTTCTAAATCAGAACCCTTTTTTCTATTCAAAAAAAAAACTTTAAAATTACAGGGGGGGAAATGGGGTATTTACAATTGCCCTCCTTATAGTGAAATTTAAGTAAAACTTTACTGCAAAAACAAAAAAGAGATATCATTTTTATCCTAGAGATGAATTTATCCTAAGAAACGCTACAATTAGTTGGCTGTTTTAGGCTTAGTTTGCTAGAGATTTGGTGAATGATAAAAGAGAGAGCAAGCGCTATAAAAGTTGGACAAAACACAAAAGTAAGTTTTAAAAGGGTCTAGTACCTTAAGAGCTAGCTAGAAAAATTGGTTTAAAACTTAGTTGTGTTCTTCTAAACTGACTAAACTGAGCGAGAGAGTTTCTAATGGACTAACAACTCGAAATTATAATCGATTTGAAAGAACCTAATTGTGCTCTTTTGACTCATTAACCTAGGTGGGAGTATCTTTAGGGGATTAGTAACCCTAAATTGGAATCGATTTAAAATAATCTAATCATGCTCTTTTAAGCTTATTAAGGCGGGAGCATCTCTAGGGGATTAACAACCCTAAATTAGAATCGATTTAGAAAACTTGGTTGTGCTCCTTTGAGCTCACTAACCTAGGTATGAGTGTCTCTTGAGGACTTATAATCTTAAATTGGAATTGATTTGAAAGAACTTAGCCAGGCTCCTTTAAGCTCACTAACTTAGGCAGAAATGTCTCTTAGGGATTAGCAACCCTAAATGAGAACTGTAGAAACCCCATTTTTGCCTCCTTTTACTTTTTTTTAAAATAAGGTAAAGGGTCCTAAAATTAGTGAAAAGTACAAAAAAAATAGAAAATCTAGAAAATTACAAAAAAAAAAAAAGAAAAGAGAAAAAGTTAGTGAAAATACAAGAAAGAGAAAATATACAAAAAGATAGAAGATTTACAAAAGATCACAAAAAATAAAAGTTTAGACAAAAAATTAAAATACAAAAGTAAGGAAAAGAGAAAAACAACAACAAAGGAATTCAGAGAAAAGAGTGAAGCTAGGATTCATGATTTTATTATTTTTATTATTATTATTTAAAAAAAACAGGGGATAAGGGATTGAACTAAGTTTTAAAACCTGGTTTGCATATTTGCTGAACAAGGCCTAAAGCTAAGGCCCCATTTTCTTTCCGGATGGCAGTAGGGGGTAAACTTTCTTGAAACATGTGTGTGGAGGCGCGTGGCATGTACCCTATACGTGACCTGCAACCCCCATCTTCTTCTAGTTTTTTTTCCCCCAATTTCAACTCCTACTTCCAACTTTTTCCATTTTATTCAAGCTACTTCAGGAAATTTTTTAACCCTATTTACTACATAATTTCATTGAATTTATGGTAAAATCTTGTAATACATTTAGCATACTTTGAATCGGGATAAAAAAATCGTCCAAATTCATCCATTTATGCAGCCTAAATCAAGCTTGAAAATTAAAAAAAAAAAATTGGATCAATGTTCATCAATGGAGATTTTCAAAATTTCCGAGCTTAATCAGTGATGGATTAGTATAAATAGGAGCCACTTATTCATTCCCAAGCACATGCAAGATTAGAAATCATCTCTCTTTCTCTATCTTTAACCCACACTCTCTCACCTTCTCTCTAAGTGTCCTCATCCAAAACTACTACCACGATTGATTTTATAGTGGTAAAAGAACTAAGACCTGACCTCCCACTCCCTTCTAGCAATCATCGCGTGCCACCATTGACAACCACTGCAAGCCACCAACTTCGATCACCACCTAAAAGACCATCGAACAAGGCACATAACCTACCCTCCTAAGTCCAATATGAAAGATATAAATCTCCCATTTCCCGCTCATTTTAACGTTAATAATCGTTCGAAACCACCTCGATTAGTCACTGTAGTTGAACATTGAAGTTGATCCGAGCTAACTGGTCTACATATATATATTTTTTATTTTTTAACCATGTAAAGTAATAATAAATAAAAAGAAAAGAAAAGAAGAAAAAAAAAGGAAAGAGAAAGCTCAAATATGTCGTTTTTTTTATTTATGCTTTGTATTGAAATTTAAATTAGAAGAAATAATGATGAATAATAGCAATAATATTAAAAATAAGATAAAAATAGGTTGGTGAATAAAAACCATTTTACCACTTAGACGGTCAATTTTCTAAAATAAAAATAAACGATTGTTTTTCAAAATTAGGGCCTTTTAGGATCTTTCCAAAAATAAAATTCTTGATTTGGGACCTTTTTTAAAAATTTCCTTAAATAAAACAAATTGGGTTAAGAACATGAATCCAATGTATTTTCAAAATTAAAATAAATCTAACACACAAAAATTTTACAAAAAAAAGAACTATGAAAGTCTGATCCCGAATAATGGGTATGTAAGCACCCGCATGTACGGAGCAAATTAAAACATGGAAAAAATTTATTTTTCCTCCCTTTAGTAAATAATTCTCTAAATTTTTATTTTTTGTAAATAAGTATAATTTCAATTATCGCTTGTAAATAAACATTATTGGAAATGTATTTGAAAAGCAAAATTAAATTTGGAAAGTTAAAAAGTAGTACCCATTTAGGGTTTAATAGGATAGCTCCCGGATCTAAATCTTTAGTTTTAAAAATTAGCTTTATCAATAAGACCAGTAGCTAAGTTATAACTAATTCACTCAATCAATTATAATTTAACTCTATTTTCCAACTTCGATCGAGTGGCGACTCCAAAATGTTTTCAAAGTTAAAAGAATTAGTTTTTCTTTAAATCTTAATTGAGAGTCAATATTAAACGGGAAGGGTTTAATAGTGATGGGTTTAAAGAAGACTAATTTATAAAAACCGAGAGAAAAAAATAAGGCTTGATAGCTTGGTGACTCCATTGGGGACGTTAAGAGGGTTTGTCACTTAAAAAACTTTCTAAAAGTAAATTTACCTTTCAAAATACATGCGTTGTTTATTCATTTTATGTAAATGTTACTTTAAATTGCCATGTTCATCTTGCATACATTATACTTGGGATATGGGGGGTCATTTATTGCATCAAAGATGTATGGTAGATGCGGTCAAACCTAAGCCATTTTAGGACCTTCGAAAAGGGGACTATTGTGTAGGCTTCGAGTTTAGTGGGGTAACCACCACTCAGGTTTGATTAGGCTACCTTACTTAAGCTGTAATGTAACCAATGAAGGCGTTTTCTAAAAACAAGTGAGGTCACAAAGCTTAAGGACCTTTAGAACCCACCCTAATTGCATATATCTCCCTTAAAGCTTGAATTAATATACTACTCCTAAGAATTGCAACCCTACTAATGTTTGAAAAATTTAGAAATATAATCGGTCTTTTTTAAAAATAAAAACATCAAATCAAATGATAAGGTTGCAACTTAAGGAGTAATGAACTCACCTAAGCGGTTGTAGCATATGTATGTTTCTACAAATATTATTGTATTTTATTAATGAATGATTCTTGTCCATGAAACATCTAAGCCTAAAGATAATGGTAGGTAACCAATAAGAAAATAATCAAAGAGTCAATAAGCTGCCAGGTGCCCTAAGAATCCATGAGCAACTATTACAAATTGAAGTTACCTACGGGAAGCAAAAACCTAGACGTACTGAGGCCTCTAATTGAGCCTTGTTAGCTTAGGTTGAAAAAAGTGAAAGAACCATGGATTAGGCTTTAGAGATGTTGGATAAGATTAAAGCCTAACTAAGCTTTAGAGATGTTGGACAAGATTAAAGCCTAATTACGAAAGTTATATTAGAAATTTAGATGTGGTTAAAAGACTTTAAATAAATTTTAAGTTTCATTAAGAATAACTGTTAAGCTCTCTTCCTTTTGTTTTCAGTACTTTGATCCTTCAAAATAATAATTTTTCTCTTTTGTTTATCGTTCTTCATTCTTTAGCATTCACTTCCTTGTAAATAGTCATTCAATAAAACTCACCTAACTATTGATTCTCTCACACTCAGGGAAATGTAAATAAATCTCACAAACTTGTAATAGAACCCTAAAATAAACATCAGCTTTATTTGGATTTTTTCAGTTTCTATAAAATAAAACTTTATCTTTCTCTCTCACTAAAAAAAAATAAAAGAAAAAAAGAAAAGAGAAGTTGCTAATTGGTAAAGAATTCTTCTAATCAGGTTCACGTAATTGATGACAAAATCGCTTCCTTGGAAAAGATGGTACGTCAAATGGCCCAACAGTGGTAGATCTTGTTCCCAATAATTACCACTCTCCAAGTATCTCAATATTCAAACCTAGAAAGGAAACTCTCAAATCTAGAAGAAAAAGGTAGCCATACTATAAAACAGCATTACAAACCTAGAAATGGCGATAGGCCCAACACTTAAAAGATTTCAACACTCGGCGTTCAATATTAATCAAATGTCGGTAAGCCCAAAGAACTAAGGAGAAGTGAGAAAAAACAAAACTAAGGAGGAGTGAGAAAAAACAAGCCCAAGGGACTCAAAGGAGACAATTCACTCAATTGAAAATCTCAATGACCCAAATCTTTCATCATTTAAAGGAAGGGTTATAACCTGTGAAGCCCCTAATCCAAATTACAAATCATACAACTTTAACCTTGAAGCACAATGTAACTATCATATGGGTCAAAAGGGGCATTCCATTGAAAAATGCTAGAGATTGAAAACCTGATTGATGCAAAAGTTATTCAGCTAGAGCTACAATAAGTTGGTCCTTCTTCAAGTCATGGGGGTAGTTCAACTAAGTCGTCCAAAGGTCCATTGCTTTTGAGTATGCCAATGCCTTCTGATGAGCTCATGGGTTGTCTTAAGTAGTTGGATGCTTAATGTAGGGGCAAAGAAAAATCAAGTTATTTTCAATAAAGTATGTTTTTGAATAACTTTGTAATAGCTGGAATAATGTAATCTTATTGCCTTTTCAATTGAATGATTGCAGTGTTATAAATAAATCTTTCCCTAAGGAATTGATAACTCACTTTTAAAAGGTTTAGAATGAAAAGAGGCAAACTTCATCTCACACACTAACCTCTAAAAACATTTTGAAAGTTGATCGGCATCGAAGTAAGGACATTTTAGGCTTATTCCTTAAAGGAGGTTGATTTTGAATTTGATACTCAGATTAAAGTGAAGTTAGGCATTCATTTTCAAATCCCAAACACAACTATCCATTGTTAAACCCATTGGACCAATTTAAATAATTTTCAAATTTAAACCCTGTCAAGAACCACCCTACAGTGGGTCGATTTTGGAGGTTAAGGTAACTGATAAAGAGAGAAGGATAAAATTGGTTCGTGTTTGCCTCAATAACGTTAATTCAACGACAAATTTTATTTCACATAAGTTATCTTTCTCTAAAATGAAGATGAGACCAACTTTTTTCAAACACCTTAAGCCTACACATACCTCACCAGAGCTTATATGCTCGGAATCTATGGGTTAGGGTTTTAAATCTCTCAAAGGCAAAGACTTGGCAATATAAATATTTACTTTTTGGGCCAAAGAAAAAGAGAAGTGCAAGAAATAATAGGGCAAAATGATAAATAAGGAAAAAAAGGGGCAACAAAAGAGAGAGAGAGAGGAAAGTAAAAAAAAATAATTAAAAAAAAAGAAGAGCTTGAAAATTGAGACTTATGTATAAAAGGAAAAGCCCTAACCGAAGAAAGCTTAGAAAATGTAAGGTCCATAATTTAAGCCCAAACATTCCCAAAAAACACAAAGCCTTTATGCCCATTCTAAATCTCATGAGCCCTAATCACAAGACACAAAGCCTCTTTACACATCTTTAGCCACAACCACAAGACTTTTCGACCCCCAATACCTCCCTTACTTAATAAAGCTGTTCCGATTTTAAGAGATAATTTATCTTTCATAAAAATTATTTTTAAAACTGGGGTAAGTATACTTCTTATTTTTCTTTAAAGGTTCTTGATTTGTGCACTTGAGTTGTAAATCTTTTAAAATGAGCCTTTTTGTCAGTCCTCTTTGAGACCCTTAGACCAAAAGTCCAAATTCATAATATTAAACCAAAAAAGACCTAATGGGTTGATTAAGGCATATCACATACAAAATTGACTATAATTTTGGAACTATAATCAAGAGTATAATATAGACTGAGAGTTTGCAAGGAAGTCCTCTTTGACTAAACTAATCATGAGTTACCTTTTCCTTAAAAATAGGGGTGTTTGAAATTATAGGGCCCCAACAGGTGGCTCAACATCAAGGTCAGGGAAAAATAAAAGGCCTCATGTGATTATCAAGAGAGGGTTTTTCTTTACCTATTAGCAAACTTTAAAAAAGAAGAAGAAGAAGAAGAGAAGAGAAAGTAAAAGCTTGTTACAAATAGTTTATCTAAACCATGTCGGCCCAAGCGGCCAAGTTTTCAATATATGTCATCTAAAAAGTTAACCACAATAATTTGGGTCATTCTTAATCATTCCAAATGAAAGCGATTATCCCTAATTTTTTTTGTCATGAATTTTCACCAAATTCTTTATCTGTAAATACTTTTAGACAAGTTTAATTTCCTGACTTTGCGTCTTTCATTACTGTTAGAATTATGGCTAGCTCTTAAAGTGTAGACCCTTCTTTTATTCTTTTTAAGGTTGTAGCTAGCTTTTAGAGCGCTATCCTGTCTTTCATTTTTGAGATTTTACCCAACTCTTAGAGTGTTGACCCTTCTTTTATTCCGTTTAGAGTTCTAGCTAGTCTTTAGGGCATTGTCCCATTTTTCATTCTAACCATCTTTTAGAGTGCCAACCCTTCTTTAAATCTCTTTTAAGGTGAACTAGTTCTTAAAGCGCTATCCTATCTTCTATACAATCTTCATTAAACTCTCTTTAAGGTCTTAGTGAGCCTAAAGGGCGCTTTCCTTCATCGATTTGTCCTAGCAAGCCCATAGGGTGCTTCTCCTCAGTAATTCCTTGTACTGAGCCTATAAGGTATTGAGCCTATAGGGTATTTCTCTTCATCAATTTGTCATAGCAAGCCCATAGGGTACTCCTCTTCATCAATGCCCCCTAGTAAGCCCTTAAGGTGCTTTTCTTCATCAATTTGTTGAAGCAAGCCTATAAGGTGTCACGCCCCGAAGCGGCAGAGTCGTAACAGCCCCGCCGTGTAAACCACCCTAAGATAGAAGTTAGCCTTACAACCGCTATCTTAGACCTGATCTACATAAGGCGTCAACGACTAACCCGCTTTGAAGTAAACAGTTTGTAAGTTAAATAAATCATTCATCTAAGAAAGTGAGGAAATATATATATTCACTATAATTTAGCGATTACAGTTATTGTTTGAAATGTTTCTCCGAAATATATTTCCTAGTTATTACATTATTAGAAAAAACGAGAAGTTCTAAAGTAAAAGCTTAAACCTTAAAAATATATGTTTGTTCTTCAATATTTTTCCTCACTCCCCAGGATCCAGCAGTTGCTAGCTTCAGAGTAGTTATGGCCGCTTCTTAACCAAGACCTGCACGATGTCTATAGGGATGTGAGCAACCACAGCTCAGTAAGTTAGGACGGAGGACTTAAAACTATACCATATACATAACAAGGTTTTCAATCACTTATTAAGTGCAATGCATGTGCAAGCAAATGCCATCACACGACGTTGTCTGGCCCGTCGTGAGATTAGAGAAATTGCGTCCGCTCTAATTCGGGTTGAAGAGTTGCCGTTAATGCAACAGCTCACGACCAAACCCAAGCTTGTGTAATGGAGACCTTGCTCCTCCCGCGACTACCTTCGAACCATTGTCTTCACCCTCACTGCGACCTCCTCTTCTGTCACTTAGTTCGATTGAGGATGAAGAAGGGACCATTTTGCAATCCTGCGCTATCCCTTCCGAAGGGGTCGGTATTTGACCGGAGAGTCCTAAGTTCCCCTAACGGGTTGCCATGCATGTCCGATTATGATTACTGGTCGGATATTTGATTAAGTCCAGTTGAGGGTGATCAATCCTTTCATACAATACGTGCCAGAGCAACAAACAGAATCATAGCATCACCCATTATCAAATACATGCACACATTCAACTATCTAACAAGCACAACCAAGCATAATCTCAAGCTTCCCAAAATACAGCATTATATTAATCCCAACTTACCTCGACTCCTCGCTCACTCACTCGAGGTTCGATTTGCTCAGGCCATCGCCGATCATCCCTATAACACGAACGTGGTTTCAATATTTCATATAATATTATAAGTTAATCTTATCCTATAACACTTATTGTTAGGTTTTGTTTAAGGTTTAATATGCCTAATTATCTAGGTATTAAGTCTTTTATAATTATTTTAGGTTTGGGTTTAAGTTCAGGTTCGGTTTTCGCATCGATTTCTAAATTAGGTTTTTAGTTCGATTTCTAAGTAATGTTTTAGATTCCAACCCATGAAATCCATTTCAACCCATAATGTGAAATTAATCACATTACTTTCCGATCTCCTAAATACGATCAATACCCCTAGTCAGTATTTTATTCCATCCGGTACATAAGGTGCTTCTCTTCATCAATTCGTCATAGCGAACCCATGAGGCACTCCTCTTCATTAATGCCCCATAGCGAACCCTTAGGGCGTATCTCTTCATCAATTTGTTGAAGTGAGCCCCATAGGGCGCTCATTCTCACCAATTTCTTGTAGCGAGCTCGTAGGGCGCTTCCTTTTGTCAATTCCTTCTAACGACCCCATTAAGTGCTTTCTTTTACCAATTTCTCTCAAGTAAGCTCATAAAACACTTCTTTTCATCAAATTCTTTTAGCAAGCCCAAAAGGTGCTTCCTTTCATTATTAATTCCTTTTAGCAGGTTTTCCAAATCAATTCCAGCTTAAAGTTGCTAGTCTCCTAAAGACGCATTTGCCTAGGTTAATAAGCTCAAAAGAGCACAACTAGGTTTTCCAAATTGACTCTAGCTTAGGATTACTAGTCTCTAAGAGATACCCCCTCCTAGGTTAGTGAGCTTAAAAGAGCACGACTAGATTTTCTAAACTGATTCTAACTTAGGGTTGCTAGTCCCCAAGAGACTCTCTCGCTTAGGTTAGTAAGCTCAAAAGAACACTACTAAGCTTTCCAAATTGATTCCAACTTAGGATTGTTAGTTCCTAAGAGATGCTTCCGCTTAGGTTAGTGAGCTTAGAATAGCATGACCAGGTTCTTTAAATTGATTCTAGCTTGGGGTTGTTAGTCTTCGAGAGATACACTTGCCAAGGTTAATGAGCTTAGAAGAGTCAGACTAAGTTTTCCAAATTAACTTTAGCTTAGGGTTGCTAATCCTTGAGAGATGCTCTTGCCTAGGTTAGTAAGCTCATAAGAGCACAAATAGGTTTTCCAAACCGATTCCAACTTAGGGTTACTATTGTAAGCCCTACAGCCAGCTACTCGAGGTTCCGATTAACTAAAGGATTTGATTGAGTTTAAATTATAATGTAAAGCTAGAAATATTAGTAAAAAACGATCTCATAAGTTTGAATTTAGGAAAATAAGTAACAAAATAAAAGAATATAACATTTTTAAATTTTAAGTATATTACTCGTTATTTATCGAAAATACGTAAAATGTATTTCGATAACTAATAAATTGCTAAAGATAAATTATATGTACTAAAAATCATGAAATAACTTAAGTAATATTTATGAGTATTTATTTATACCATATATGTATTAACATGTAGATAGAAATAAGCGTAATTACTTAAAATATGTGAAATGCGTTAAAATAATGTTAAATAATTAAAAAAAATGCATGAATAATTAAGGAAAAATCAAGAAAAATTAGAAAAAATGAGGAAAACTCTAGAAAGTAGTCATGGCAATCTGGAATTGAAGAAAAAAATCAACTAATTAAAATCCAATAAATAGAAAGTGAAAAAAGAGGAGATAAGGCAATTGTCTTGTCTAATTAATGCACAATAATTCTCCAACACCTCTAAAAATAGCAAGAAAATTTCATAAGCTCATTTGGTCAGTTTAGAGAGTGAGAAAAATAGAGAGAACTAAAATATTGAGTGTTAGGAGTAATTACAAAAAAATTACTCAAATTTGTGCAATTAGGGCCTTAAAGGGAAATCAACACCTGACAAGTACTTGGGAGTGAACGGCTACCATCACGATACGGTGGTGGCAGTGCTCAAACCAGCCAACAAGGCTACGACAGTCATCGGTGGCTGAAGCTACCCACATAAGTGAGTTTGATTTCCAACTTGATTTTGTTTAATTTTGTAAAAATATTAAATATTCTTAGAAAATTATGAAATTTGGTATTCTGAGGTTTTTAAGTATGTAGTTTAGGAAAAAAAATTTATTTTGATGATTTTGTGTTTAATTATATACTATTCCTAAGAAACCGTGCAAACCCAAACTTTGTTTGGATTAGAAATAAATGACCTTAACAATGTAGTTTTGAGCCTAAAAATTTTGTGAGATTACTTAGGTGATATATAATAGTGCTACGAAGCCCTATTTTAAAAATGAATTTTGAAAATTTCAAGATTATTTTTAGGCCTTAAAATGATGCATAAAATGAGTTATTTTTTAGTTAATTAAGTAATTAAATGGTTAATTACTGATTTAGTGAATAATTATATGTTTTAGGATGTTAAAATCTGATGAAATATGATACTTATAGCATTTAAGGTATAAGATATAATTATTAAAGTATTATGTAGTAAATAAGTACCAGGAAAATTAGTAAAATTTAAGTTAATTTTGTAAATTAAGATAATTACGTGTAAAATCTAATTTATGATGAATTTAGATATTTTAAGATGTTAATTGATGTTAGTAGATGATATTTGGAGTGATAGAGATATTAGATGTATATTATATACATAATAGGCAATAATGCAAAATATGAAAAATTAGAAATATAATAAATAGAAAATATTAGAATAAAAATTGATATTTTACTAATAATAGGAAAATTTATAAAATTTGGTAGGAGACTTAAATTTAGGTAATTATATGAAAAATATAAAAAATTTTCACATATAGGGTAAATTCAATAGTTAAGTAAGATAAGAAGTATACCAAATGAATTAACATACTAATTATAAGTAAATATGATATTTAGGAGAGCCGAAAAATAATATGATTAATTTCATGTTATGAGGTCGAAATGAGTTTTAAGGTTCGTGTATAAAACTGTATTAAAAAAATGAACTAGAACCTAATTTACAAATCAATATGGGAAACTGAACTCGAACTTAGCCCGAATCAAGAATAATAGTAAAAGACTTAAGAACCTAGATAATTGAGTATATTAAACCCTTCTAAAAAAAAAGTGTTATAGGATAAAACCAATCTATAATAGTTATATAAAAAACCAAAACCACATTTGTATTATAGGGATAATCGATGATGGCTTGAGCGAGTCGGACCTTGAGTGAGAAGGCGAGGAGTTTAAGTAAGTTAAGATTAATATAGTGTTGTATTTTGGAGGCTTGAAATTGTACTTGATTGTGCTTGTTTTGAGTTGATGATATAATTTTGATGTTCTGCTTTGACATTTATTATGCAATTTATATGAAACAATTGACCATTCTAAATTGGACCTAATCAAATATACGACCTGTAAATATAAATCGGACCTGTATAGTAACCTGTTAGGAGAAACCTAGGATTCTCTGACCAAATACCAACCCATTCAAAAGGGATAGCGTTGGATAACATAATCAGTCCCTTCTTCATCCTTAGTCGAATTAAGTAATAGATGAGGAAGTCATGATAAAGGTGAAGTCAATGGTTTAAAGGTAATCGCGAAAAGAGTGGTGTCTCTATTGTACAAGCCTGGGTTTGGTTGTAAGTTGTTACATTAACGCCAACTCTTCAAACTAGATTAGAGTGGGTGCAATTTCTCTAATTTCACGACTGGCATACATTACATTTAACTAAGTGATTTGATTGATAACCTTGTTTATGCTTGCTACATGGTTTTGAGTCTCCATCCTAACTTACTAAGTTGTGGTTGCTTATATCCCTATAGACGTTGTTGTAGATGCTAGCTAGGAAGCAACTTAAGATTACCCTAAAATTAGCAACTATTAGATCTTGGGGAGTGAGGAAATACATTTGAAGCACATATATACCTTTAAGGTCTTAGCTTATATTTAAAATCTTTTATTTTCAAATCATGTATTACTTAAGAAGTATAGCACAATAAAACCCTATAAATATTATTTGTAATACTTGAACCTTAGTGTATGTATATGTTTCCATACTTTCTTAGGTAAATAACTTATTTAATTTATGAGCTGTTTACTTCAAAGTAGGTTAGTTGTGGATGTCTTATGTAAAACAAGTTTAAGACGGTAGCTATATGGTCAGCTTCTATCTTAGAATGGTTTGCACGGCGAAATTGTTACAAATTTGTCACTTCAGGGCATGACAATTAGTCCCTAAGAGATGCTCTTACCTAGCTTAGTAAGCTTAGAAGAGCACAACTAGGTTTTCCAAATTGATTCCAACTTAAGGTCGCTAGTCCCCAAGAGATGATCTTGCCTAGGTTAGTGAGCTCAGAAGAGCACGACCAAGTTTTCCAAATCAATTCCAACTTAGAGTTGCTAGTCCTTAAAAGACGTTCCCACCTAGGTTAGTAAGCTCAAAAGAGCAAGACTAGGTTTTCCAAATTGACTCTAACTTGAGGTTGCTAGTCCCTGAAAGATGTTCCTGCCTAGGTTAGTGAGTTTAAAAGAGCATAATCGGGTTTTCAAAATCGATTCAAACTTAAGGTTGTTAGTCCCCAAGAGATGCTCTTACCTAGGTTAATGAGCTCAAAAGAGTACGACTAAGTTTTCCAAATCCATTCCAGCTTAGGTGTTGTGAACCATGACTAAGAACAAACAAGGCTGATCACTGGATGGGTCTAAGCTTATCGAAAGCTCGAAAAAAGGGTTAATGGGAAAAGGTATGAAAAGAGTGATAAAGATGAATGAAACAGTATATAAAAACCTACAAACAGCTCCAGAGAATATGATATACTAATGGAACTTCTAAAGAGTCACAACACAATTCAATATAATCACGAATTGGTCCAACGAGGTTACTCACCACCTAACTTTGCTTAAGGGAAAGGCCAAGAGTGATGCCAAGAGTAAACAAGCAGTGTTTACGCAAGGAAAAAAGTACTCGAGGGTCTTGAAGGTAATCTAATAAGTTACAACTATAAGTACAAGTCTATTTATACTTATAAGTTAGGATAACTTACCCAAAAAGGAAAAGATAATGAGGACATTTTCTAAAGAAGCAATATATATGATACAAGAGGGTAAAAATGAATATACAAGGAAAGCAATCATTGGTGTTACATATTCTTCATACGATACTGTACACGTGGCGATACTACATTGGTAAGGTTGTTAGGGGATACGGACAAAAAGTAGGGACAAGTGAGCTTGTCCGAGTAAAAATAACCTGATCAATCCAGATTCTCTATCTCTCAGCTTCTTGGTAAAGATGATGCCAAGTGATTGGTTAGCTTAACATTAGAGTAGTCACCAACTCAGCATAACACAGAATAAAGGGTGGTCATTCGGCATAGCATTAAAGGTAACTTGGCAAGTAAGTACTCGACCTCGGTAGGGGTTGGTTGGAACATAAGGATTAATCGTGCCAGCCCCTTTAGTCCTCGAGCTCGGTTGCGAGTCAGAGGTCCTGTAGTTTGATTCCCATCACTCCTTCTGAGTTGTTTTGGATTTGGGATAAAATCTAAATGGTGTTTGCTTAGTTCTCTGTTAAGGTGATATGGATTAAGGTTGGCAATGTTGAAGGCATTAGAAACCCCATGGTCTTTAGGCAGTTCCAACCTGTAGACGTTATTACTGATTTTCTAGAGGATTCTAAAAGGCCCTTGTGCTCTTACAGATAATTTGTTCTTCCTCTTGTAGGGGAACCGTTCCTTATTGAGGTGTAGCCATACCAAGTCTCCAAGCTGAAATTGTTTAGCAGACTTACCCTTGGTCTTTTCTCGCATTCTTCTTATAGCTTGGTTGATAAGCCGAGTGACCTTATCATAAATGTGCTAAAGAGGTTGTACTCTGGCTGAGGTGTCAGGGTCCTATTACGCAGGTGCTAGTATAGGGGTATAGTCGAAGGGCAACTTAGGATTAAATCCATAGACTACCTCAAAGGGAGTTTGCTTATTAGTATCATGTACGGTCCGGTTATAGGTGATTTCGACCACTGGTAGGCAAACGTATCAGGTAAGTTCTTACCTATTGCAACTCAGAGTAGTGACCTTAAAATACCATTAACCACCTCTATTTGGCCGTTGGTTTACAGGCGACACGAGGTATTGAAGAGTAATTTGGCTCCTAACTAACGCCATGGGGTTCTCTAGAAATGGCTTAAGAACTTTAGGTTCCTATCGAAAACTATAGTCCTCGACATGCCATATATTTGCATAATCTCCTGTAAGAAAGAGAAGTAATAGTCGAAACGTCATTAATTTTGGTGTGAGGTACGAAGTGCCATTTTACTGAACTGATTTACGATAACCATTACATAATCTTTGCCTCGAGCAGTTTGCGGCAGTCTGAAAACAAAGTTTGTACTCAGTTTAGTCCACGGCCTCGTTGGAATAAGTAAGGGCATTGCTTTTCCTTGTTCAGCTCGGTACTTAGCCTTTTTGCACAATGTATAGCTTTCTATAGCTCAGTGCACATCTCTTCGCATTTTTGGCCATTCAATAGTTCATAGGTCATCCTTTCTCCAAAATGTCTGGAGAGCCCTTCGTTGTGGGCTTCCCTGATTAATAATTCCCATAGGGAACAAGTCAATATGCATAGTCTTCCTCCTTGGAATAAATAGCCATCCTGCACATAATACTCGTCCATTGTCCTCCCTTCTATGCATCATGAAATTATTGGTCCAAAGTATGGATCCTCGAAGTATTGTTCTTTGATACTTGTAAAACCAAACAACCTAGTTTATAGTTCTGATAATAGCATATGCCTCCTCGAAAGAGTATCTACAACTACGTTACTCTTTCCTTACTTGTACTTTATTACAAAATTGAACCCTTTAAAGAATTTAACCCATTTCGCCTGCCGCTTCGACAACTTGGTCTGACTTCGAAGGTACCACAACGATTCATAGTCAGCATATATGACAAATTCTTTCGGTAGTAAGTAATGTTGCCACACTTACATTGCTTGAATCGGTGCCAAAAGTTCCTTGTCATATATGGAGTTGTTCAGCTGTGGTCCTCGGAGCTTCTCATTGTGAAAGGAAATTAGTCGGCCTTCTTGCATCATGACAGCACGTATTCCAATGCCCGATGCATCGCATTTCAGGTAAAAAATTTTGTTGAAGTTAGGTAGTACTAACATCGGACCTTTCTTTTATGTCAACAAAGCTCCTCTCCTCCCTTCCTCCCCACCGGAAGTTAGTGTTCTTCTTTATTAGCTTGATAAGCGGTATGGTGATGGTGCTAAATTTCCTAATAAACCTTCTGTAAAATGAAGCCAATTCATGGAAACTTCTTATGTTGGCACAAGTAGTAGGAGTTGAACACTCGACAATTGCCTTGATCTTCTCGTCATCAACTCGCAAACGTCCTCCATTGACTACATACCCTAAGAATGCTACTTCCTCCTGGCAAAAGCAACATTTCTTCAAGTTGTGGAATAGTCTCTTGGCACGAAGGATATCCAAGATTGCTCAGAGATGTTTAATGTGACTCAGCATGTCGGCACTATAGACCAAGATGTCGTCAAAGTACACCACGACACACTTCTTGATGAGATGTCTCAACACATGGTTCATAAGTCTCATGAAAGTGCTTGAGGTATTCGACAAGCCAAAGGGCATGACCCTTTACTCGTAAAGTCTATGCTAAGTTTTGAATGGAATCTTCCACTCGTCTCTTGACCTCATGCAGATTCGATGGTAGCCAGACTTGAGATCAATCTTACTGAAAATATTGGCTCCACTCAGTTCATCTAACATGTCTTCTAGCCTTGGGATTGGATACCTGTATTTGATCGTGATTTTGTTCATAGCTCAACTATCAATACACATCGGTCAGGTTCTATCCTTCTTTGGCACCAGAAGTGTAGGCATGGCATAAGGGCTGGGACTCTCTCTCACATAACTTCTCTCCAGCAACTCATTAACTTGAAGTTGGAGTTTAGAAGCCTGCTCGGGATTCATCCGATAAGCTGGCTTATTTAGCAGTACAGTGCTGGGTACTAAGTCAATGCAGTGCTCTATGCCTTGAGTTAAGGGTAATCCTTCAGGTAACTATTATGAGAATAGGTCGACATAATCATTTAGCAACCCCTTGATTTCCTAGGGAAACTCACCCCACTCCTTCATTTCCAATAGTTTCTTGACCAACAATAGGGTCGGTTCATCAACATTAATGGCTTCTTGGAGCTCGGCTCTACCCATCATCAGAGATTTCTTTGATCTATGAGTGAGTTTCGTCTGTAGCTTGTGAACTTCTCTTGGCGGCATTGGATTCAGCATTATCTTCTAATCATTCTTTTCTAGCATATACATATTCCTGTAGCCGTCATGTATAACCTTCTTGTTAAACAATTACAACCTACTTAGCAACACGTAGGAAGCACACATAGGCAGCACGTCGCAGAGGATCTGGTCAGAGTAATTCCCTATAGTGATTGGCAGCAGTATTTGCTGAGTGACATGCAATGCTCATTTCTCACTCAACTAGTGCAACTTGTACGGCATAGGATGTGCAACAGCCGGTAGCTTCAGTTTTGAAACAAGATCAGCCGATGCCATATTGGTGCAACTTGCACTATCTACGATAAGAGCACACATCTGATCATTTACCTTACAGGTTTTATGAAACAAGTTCTCTCTCTACTCCTCCTTTTATGAGGGTTCCATGCTCATCGTACACCAGACAATCATAAGTAACTGGTCTAAGTCTTTGAGAAACATGTCCTCCTTGTAAGCCCCACAACTAAGTAATCCGAAGTTTCGATCGGTTGAACGACCCGATCGAGTCTAAATTATAAAGTAAAGCTAGAAATATTAGTAAACCAATCCCTTAAGTTTGAATTTAAGAAAATAAGTAATAAAATAGGAGACTACAAAATTTTCAAATTTTAAGTATATAACTCGTTATTTATCGAAAATGCGTAAAATGCATTCCGGTACTTAAGGAATCGCTAGAGATAAATTATATGTATACTAAAAATTATAAAATAACCTAAATAATATTTAGAAATATTTATTTATACTGTATATGAATTTACATGTGGGTATAAATACGCGTAATTACTTAAAATATGCAAAATGTGCTAAAATTATACTAAATAATTAAAGAAAATTCATAATTAATTAAGAAAAAATCAAGAAAAATCAGGAAAAATCAATAATGATCCAAATCAGGTCATGGTAGGTCAGAATCCACAAAATAAAAATTAACCAATTAAAATTAGACAACACAAAAACAAAAAATCAAAGAAATTGGGCAAAGTCATGTCTAATTAATGCACAATAATTACACTAAAGCTCTATAAATAGCAAGAAAAATTTAGAAGCTCATTTGGACAGTTAGAAATCAGAGAAAATTAGGAAGAGGCGAAAATTGAGAGAAAAACCAAAAAAAAAAAAGGAAAACTGTGCAATTAGGGCCATAGAGGAGAACCCAGATCCGACGGGCAGCTGGGGGTGGACGGCCACCACCACCACAAGGTGGTGGCAACCCCCAGGTGGGCGGAAACACCCATGGCCACCAGCGGTGGCCGGAGCCGTCCAGATCGGTGAGTCCGATTTTCAGCCCAATTCTTGTGTAATTTTGTAAAAATAGTAAATATTATTAGAAAATTATGAAATTTGTTATTCTGAAATATTTTTGTATTTATTTTTTAGGAAAACTATTATTTTGATGAAATTATATCTCGTGATATAGGACCCTTAGGAAATCGTGCAAAACCGAACATGTTTCGGTTTAGAAATAAATGACCTTAGGAGTGTATTTTCGAGCCCAAAATTTTTGTATAGATTACTTAGATGATATAGAACAGTGCTATGAAGCCCATTTTCAAAAATTAATTTTCTAAATTTTTAGATAATTTTTAGGCCCTAAAATGAGGCATAAAATGGGTAATTTAGGGTTAATTAAGTAATTAAATGATTAATTATTGATTTAGTGAATAATTATATATTTTAGGATGTTGAAATCTGATGGAGTATGATACTTGTAGCATTTAGGGTGTTTGATGTAATTATTAGGTTAATTATGTAGTAAATGATTAATAAGGAAAAATAGTTAACTTTAAGTTAATTTTGTAAATTAGGGAAATTAGGAGTAAAATCTGATTTAGGATGAATTTAGATATTTTGAAATGATAATTGATGTTTAGGGATGGTAATTAAAGTGATAGAAATACTAGAAATGCATTATGTACATAATAGGCAATAATGCATAATATGTAATTTTTGAAAATAATAATAAATAGAAAATATTAGGATAAAAAATTGATATTATATAAATAATAAGGATATATAATAAATCTGATAAGAAACTTGAATTTATGTAATTATATGAAAAATGTAAAAATTTTTCACATCAAGAGTAAATTCGGTACACTAATAAGGATATAAGTGTACCGGATGAAATAAAATACTGACTAGAGATAATAATGATATTTAGGAGATCGGGAAATAATGTAATTAATTTCACATTATGAGTTGAAAAGAATTTCTAGGGTTGGAATATAAAACATTACTTAGAAATCGAACTAGAACCTAATTTAGAAATCGATGTAGAAACCGAACCCGAACCTAACCCCAACCTAGAATAATTATAAAAGACTTAAGACCTAGATAATTAGGTATATTAAACCCTAAACAAAACCTAACAATAAGCGTTATAGGATAAAATGAACCTATAATCATTATATGAAAACTGAAACCACGTTTGTGTTATAGGGACGATCGGCAATGGTTGAGCAAATCGGACCTTGAGTGAGTGAGCGAAGAGTCGAGCTAAGTTAGGATTAATACAATGCTGAATTTTAGGAGGCTTGAGATTATGCTTAGTTGTGCTTGTTAGATAGTTGGATGTGTGCATGTGCTTGATTATGGGTGATGCTATGATTCTGTTTGTTGCTCTAGCATGTATTGTATGATTTGCATGAAATAATTGATCACCCTAAACTGGACTTAATCAAATATATGACCAGTAATCATAATCGGACATGCATGGCAATCCTTTAGGGGAACTTAGGACTCTCCGACCAAATACCGACCCCTTCAAAAGGGATAGCACAGGATTGCAAAATGGTCCCTTCTTTATCCTCAGTCGAACTAAGTGACAGGAGAGGAGGTCGCGGCGAGGGTAAAGACAGTGGTTCGAAGGTAGTCGCAGAAGGAGCAAGGTCTCCATTACACAAGCCTGGGTTTGGTCGTGAGCTGTTACATTAACAGCAACTCCTTAACCTGGATTAGAGCAGGCGAAATTTCTCTAATCTCACGACGGGCCGGACAACGTCGTGCAATGGCATTTGCTTGCACATACATTGCACCTAATAAGTGATTGAAAACCTTGTTGTGTGTATGGTATAGTTTTAAGTCATCCGTCCTAACTTACTGAGCTGTGGTTTCTCACATACCTATAGACGTCGTGCAGGTGCTGGCTAAGAAGCGGCAACAACTACTCTGAAGCTAGCAACTGCTGGATCCTAGGGAGTGGGGAAAAACATTGAAGAATCAACACGTATGTTATTACTTTTCATTTCTGAATAATGTAATAACTGAATCATAGTGATTATATATAACTGTTCTCACTTTCTTAGGTAAATGAATTATTTAAATTACAAACTGTTTACTTCAAAGCGGGTTAGTCGTGGACGCCTTGTTTAGATCAGGTCTAAGATAGTGGTTGTAAGGCCAACTTCTATCTTAGGATGGTTTACACGACGGGGCTGTTACGACTCTACCGCTTCGGGGCGTGACACTCCTCAATTATTTTTTTTTGGTAAGAACCTCCTCCTCCTTGGGTTCTTCATCTGTACTCTCTACTTCTAACTTCGAGATGTCTCCCTTAATGACCATCGTTCTTTGGTTCGGGTACTAAGTAGCCATATGTCCGAACCCTTAACACTTGAAGCACTTAATTGGCTAGTCTTCCTACCAGACCCTTGTCCCTTCTCATATGTTGGGGTCGACACTACATCTTTGGGTCGGCCTTTCAGCTCGGCTTTGACATCAACTCTTTTGCTCAATTCAATACTAAACTAAGCTCGGTAACTAAACCGTCCCGGTTAGCTAGTCGGCATTTTGGTCGTTACTCAGCTTGTTCTTTGCTTCTCCACTCACTGGGCAATTCTAATAGCTTCATCCATTGTATCAAATCATTGGAGTTCCACAATGTCTCGGATGTCTCCTCTTAATCCAGTAATAAACCTTGAAACTGTTCGGGCTAGTGGTGCCTTCAATTCTCATTTTATTATAAGCATTTAGAATTCTTGAACATATTCATCAACAACTCGGCCTCTTTGTCTCAGCTCCTAAAGTTGAGTGAAAGTATCTTGGAGATACGTTTCTAGAACAAATCTGTTTCTAAGCACTCTCTTCATCTTGGGCCAAGTGTTAATCTATCGGTACCCCTCTCTTCTTCTCATGACTTGAAAATTCTTCCATTACATGGCAGCATATCCGAAAAATTGAACAGCAGCAGTCCTTACTTTCTCATAATCCTCATATTGATAGTAATCAAATACACTCTCTACCTTCTCTTCCCAATCTAAATACTCGTTAACATTCCCAAATCTATTGAAACTTGGAATCCAAAGCTTCACATGGTCAGATGTTCTGGGGACTCGTATACGTTCCTTTTCAAAATACTCTTCTACCTCCTTATCAAGTTCTCTTAGGTCAATCCTTCGCCCTACTTATCCACCAACTCCTCCACCTAGAATTAGTTGAGTTGGGTTCTGACCTTTAACAGGTTGAGCAACTTGTAGAGTATTTTACGTGGCCTTAGTGGGCTGGCGAGATATGGCATGAACAGTTCTTAATGGGAATCAAGTTACGAGACTTTTGACCGGTAGTCGAGCTCGAAGACTAGAGGGGTTAGCATGATGAATCTTTATATTCCAACCAACCCCTGCTGAGGCCGAGTACTTCCTTGCCAAGTCATCTTTAATGTCGTGCTGTATGACCACCCATTATTTTATGTTAAGCTAAGTTGATGGTTACTCTAGTGTTGAGCTAACCAATCACTCGGCACCATCCTTATCGAGAAGCTGAGAGACAGAGAATACGAATTGATTAAATCATCCCTGCTTAGACAAGCCCACCTGTTCGTACTTTTTATCCGCATTGCCTAATAACCTTGCTAATGCAGCAACAACACGTGTACAATGTCATATAGAGAATCTATAACACCAATGATTGTTTTCCTTGTATATTCATTTTTAGCCTTTTATATTATGTATATTGCTTCTTTAGGAAATGTCCTTATTGTCTTTTCCCTTTTGGACAAGTTGCCCTAACTTATGGGTATAAATACCTTTGTACTTGTAGTTATAACTTATCAAATTACCTTCAATACACTTGAGTACTTTCTTCCTTACGTAAATACTGCTTGTTTACCTAAATGGATGAAAGATGGGATAATGCTCTAAGAGCGTACTAGAACCTTAAAAATGGATTAAAGATGAGCTAACGCTATAAGATCTGGTTAGAATCATAAAAATGGATTAAAGATGAGGTAGCGCTTTAAGAGCTGGCTAGAACCCTAAAAATGGATGAAAAATGAGATGGCACTGATAACTTGGATTTTAAACATATTTCACATGGTGATTTTATAGTATTTTCCTTACATTTTTTGTTTTCGTTAAAGAAATTAAAATTTAATTAAGTAAAATTTTGGTTTTTAGGTTTGAACGCATTTTAGGATTGAAAACGAAGAAAAAGAATCAAATTTCACTCAATTTGGAGTTCAAACGAAGAAGTTATGAGGTTTTGAAGTTACACAGTCTATGCAGGGAAATTGGCCAGGAGTAGAAAGTTACACGACTTAGGGACACGGTCATGTCCCAAGTCGTGTCTGGTAAAGAAAATGAAAACCTTTTGATACACTATAAAAGGACAGATTAGGTTTTCATAAGACATATGAGACATTAGAGAAGACAAGAAACTTGAGGAGAAGGAGAAGAAAAAGGCGAGAACAACACTGACTTCAAGATTAGAGAAATTGTTCATCAATTAAAGGGGTTTTCCATGTTTTATTTTACGTTTTTGATGGAACTCGTTTTTAGATTCATTATGATAGCTTAGAATTCGTGTATTTAGGATTATGGAACCTAGGGTTTCATGTAATTCTTGGATTGATTTAGAATTTTCAATAAAGTTTCTATCTTTGTTTGATTCAATTATGTCATTTAATTGTTAATTGATATTTCTAGAATATCAATATATGATATTATGCATGTTGATTGAGAAATTGCATGTATAATTAGATCTTTACATAATTGGAGAGAATTACATGTATACTTAGAGATAAGATATATGTATACTTAGAGATAAGATACATGTTTCTTTCGGAAAGTTAATTATCTGTATGGGAATTCATTATACATTAATGCAATTCTAAGTTATATTACTAAGTGAACAGATTCCGGTAAATAATTTAGGATTAGGGTTAATATACTTGAGAAAGGTATTAACTTTAGTTGTGAATCTCTCCGGTCAAGAATAATAGAAACCAAATCGAATATATTTTAAGCGATCACATGATTGACTCTAGGGGAAATAATTCCTAAATACGTTATTAGTTTCTTGAAGTCGTTCTTAATTTTATCGCTTTTTCAATTGTTTAATCAAGTCTTATAAATAAGTTAGTTTGTTAATTTTAGTATTTTTAATTAATTCAAACTTTCGTAATTTTTTTGTTAGATAATAAAGCTAAGGTTAATATTAGTACTCGAAGCCTCTGAGGGATCGACTTGGACTCACATCCGCTATATTAAAACTAATAGGTGCACTTGCCTGATATCAGGCACTCTAAGAGTTAGCTAGAACCCTAAAAGTGGATTAAAGATGGGACAACACTCTAAGAGTTAGCTAAAACCCTAAAAATGGATGAAAGATGCAAAGTGAGGAATGTAACCAATTTGGAAATTTTTTATAAATAAACAATTTGGTGAAGACTATTCATGACAAAAAGGCATCAAGGATTAGGTGCCTTAATCTAAAAAAAAGAGTTAATGGTCATAAAAAACTATATCAAGGAAAAATAATCTAGACTATTATGGTTAACTTAAAACGTGTGACCACATTGAAAAAGGGAGTTGGTGACATGAATTGAAAGTTTAGCTACTCGAGTCCACATGGATTTGTAACAAGCCTTTACTTTCTCTCTCTCCTTTTTCTTTCTTTTTTTTTTTTTCAAAAGTTGGCTAATGAGTATAAATTCTTATTAAAGAGCAAGTGTTGTGGCTATCCCCTTCTTTGATACTCGTTAGGGCCTCTAATATTTTCCTTAGTCTTTCAAAACGTCTCTTGACCTTGGTATTGAGCTTCTTAGTAGGACCTTATGATTTTAAACATTCATTTCCTTAGGAAAAGTTAACTCATGATTAGTCTAGTAAAAAAGGGCTTTTTTATGAACTCTTGATCTAGATTACATTCTTGACTATGGTCCAAAAAACTATAGCCCATTTTGTAAGTGACACACCTTGATCAATCTTTTAGGTCTTTTTCTGTCCAACATTATGAATTTAGACTTTTGGTCAAAGAGTTTCAAAAATGACTAATGAGAATGCCTATTTTAAAAGATTTAGTTATTCAACCCAAGTGTATAAGTCAAGAAACTTTAGGAAAAAATTAGAAGTGTGTTTACCTAAATTTCAAAAATAATTTTTATTAAAGATAAATTATCTTTGTAAGATTAGAAGAGCTTTTATCAAGTATAGGAGGTATTGTAGGTGAGGCGGCCTTATGTGATTCAATATAGGTAAGAAAGGCTTTAGAGTGCATATAGGGGTTTTGTGTTCTTAGGTTCGGAATGTGATTTAAGGCCTTACGTTTTGGAGTTATTTGGGCTTTGATTCCCTAGCTTTTGATTCAATTTAGCTATCCTTACTAGGATGTGATATATCTTTTGGGGCTTTCATCTTATATACAAGGTAAGTTTTCAAACCTTTCTTCTTCTTTGTTTTTTTTTTCTATCACCCCATTCTCACCTTATTTATTACTTTACCCCATTATTTCTCACCCTTCTTTCTTTTTCATAACTCCAAGAGTAATCATTTCCATTGTCGAGTTTCTTTTTGTCTTTAAGAGAATCAAATCCATGGATTCCTAATGTATAGGCTTAGATGAGGTATGTATAAGTTTGAGGTGTTTAAAAAGGGGTTAGCTCTTCTTTATTTTAAAGAAAAATAACTTATCGGAAATAAAATTCATCTTTAAATTAACGTTACTAAAATAAGAACAAACCAATTTTATTCTTTTCTTCTAATCAATGACCCTAACCTCCAAATTGCCCCAGTATGGGGTGGTTCTTAATAAGTTTTAAATTTAAAAATTCTTCAAACTATTCTAACGAGGTTGACGATGGATAGTTGTGTTTGGGATTTGAAAATGAATATCTAACCTTATTTTAATCGACCTATCACAATCAAAATGGACCTCTTTTAAGGAATGAGTCTAAAATATCCTCACCAATTTGTCACTCAACTCTCACAGTGTTTCTGAGGGTTAGTATAAGGGATGAAGTTCATATTTTTTTATTCTAAACCTTTTAAAAGTGAGTTATCAATTCCTTAGAGAGGAATTTATATTTATTTGCCCCAATATTAATTAAACTGCAACTCACTTAATTAAAAAGGCAGCCAATAAGACAATTTTATTTTAGCTGTTACAAAGCCATTCAAAATATCTTCTTATGAGTTTATTATAGAAGTTGATTCTTTGTTGCCTTTGCTTTAACTTGCTCCATTTAAGCACCCAGCTATTTGAGACGATATGTAAGCCTATCAAAGGGTATTGGTAGACTCAAAAGAATTAGAGCTTTAGGTGATTTAGTTGAACTCCCCTCTTGACTTAAAGAAAGAACAACTTCTTGAAGCTTTAGTTGCATGACCTTAGCATTAATCAGGTTTTGAATTTTGTTCTTGAACCTTTAGCATTTTTTAGGTAGGTACCCCTTCTAACCCATATGATAGTCGCATCGAACTTATGGGTCAAAGTTGTATGGTTTGTAATTTGGATTGAGGCCTTTATAGGCTAAGATCATTGCCTCTTTTAGATGATGAAAGATTTGGGCAATTGAGATTCTTAGTTAAGTGAATTGTCCAAGGCCCTTAAGCTTGTGTTTTCTCACTCATCCTTACCTCTTTTCTTTTCAGGCCACTTTCATTATTTGGGCTTACCGATATTTGATCAATATTGGATATTGGGTGTTGAAATCTTCGAAGTGTCGGGCTCATTGCCATTTCTAGGTCTACAATACTCTTTTATAGTGTGGCTAATTTTTCTTCTAGATTCAAAAATCTTTTTTTCAGGTTTGAATCTTAAGACACTTAGAGAGTAGTGATTATGGGAAACAAGATCTACAACTGTTGGGCTATTAGACATACCCTTTTTTTTTTAGAGACACTCTTATCATCGGCCATTTAAACTTGATTGAAAGAATTCTTATTTGTTAGCAACCTTTCTTTTTCTTCTTCTTTTTTTAAAAGAGAAAAAGGACCGACTTAACTTCTTATAAGGAGAATTTTTACAAAAGTGGAGAAACCAAAAGAAATATTTTTTTACAAGAGACAATAAGAAAGATTTACACAAAAAATATACATGCGAGATATATTTACATGAGAAAAATGCAAGTTCATTGACTTAATTAACAGACTTAACTAAAGAAAAGTATTTACAATTTACAAGTATTTAGAAGAATACTTATATGAAGTTTAATTTAAAAGAAAAGAATCATTCAACAAAGAAAAAATTTACAAGGCACTTGATATTTACAACTAATTTCTAACTATAAAATCTAGATACAATCTAATGAGAAGGAGAAGGTTGGTAAGGGGATCTATTTTACAATTGTAAGACTTTGCACAAATGAACATGGATTTATGAATTTGATAAGGGGACTAAGGATTTATAAAGCTGAGGAAGTCTATGGAAACCTATGATAATCTATAGAGTGGTGAATTTTGTTATTATAATCTAAAATTTTATAAAAAGGCTCACGGACTAACTATCTTTTAAAGCAAGGAAGATTATTTACAAGTTATGTGGCTTTTAATTATTATAAAGGCCAGCTAAAATTATCTACAACTATGCCTTCAAGGGTTAATAATCTTATTCTAATATTTACATAGATAAGCACAAACACTTATATATAAATATAAGAAAGATGAAAGCATATGGATGCAAATGTAAAGGGCCAGCAACTAAATAATGATGTAGCAATAAAAGGATTTGAAGTTAGGACTTTCATCGAAATTCCATTATTACTGTACAAGAAAAGTATATTACAATATTTTTACCATATAATGGAATTCCAATAGAGTTCTAACCTTTTATTGGTGATATGTCTTATTACTATTTATTTGTTGGTCTAAAAAATATGTATGCAATTAAGGTAGGTTTTAAAGATCCTTAAACTCTGTAACTTTAAATGTTTTTGAGGAAACAGTTCATTAATCATATCAAAGCTTAAGTGGGGTGGCCTAATCAACCCCGAGCGATGGTTACACCACTACACCTAAAGCTTATACAATGGCCCTCCTTCCTAGGGTACTAAGACTGCTTGGGTTTGACTGTATCTACTCTGTATTTTTTATGCAATCATTCCCCCAATGTCTCAAGTGTATTACATGCAAAAATGAATACAACAATTTAAAACAAAGCATATATAGGAAATAAATAAATAACATGGTATTCTGAAAGGTAAATTTAATTTCAGAAAGTTCTTAAGTAGCTAAACCTTTGACATTTCAGTAGAGTTGCCAAGCTGTCAAGTCTAATTTTTTTTCTTGATTTTTATTAATTTTCCTTAATTCGACCAATATTAAATTTTATTCATTTAATATTGATCCTCAACCAAGAACTAAGAAAAACCAAAGTTTTTAAACGCATTTTGAAAATTCTTAGAGTCGCCATTCAATCGGAGTTGAAAAAAATAGGAGGTTAGGTTAAATCGATTGGGTGGATTGATTTAACCTAAATACCGGTCTACTTGAAAAATCGATTTTAAGAAAAAGATTTTGAAAACCTAAGATTTTGAATCTATGAGCTATCCTATTAAACTTAATTGGGTACCACTTTTGACTTTTCGAATTTATATTTACTTTTCAATATACCCTTATAATTTAAGATTACAACTACAAAACAACCAATCATATCTATTTACATGCAACTAAGTAAATCGAGATGGATATACAAAAAAGGATAAATTGAATAACTATTTACAAAAGGTGGAAAAGCAATTTTTTTTTTCATATTTTAAGTGGCCACTTATTTGTGTACGAATGCTTACATACTTGCTATTTGAGATTAGACTTCTGTAGTTTGTTATGAAAATGTTATCAGTGTTGGTTTATTTTAAATTTAAAAAGTAGCCGAGTTTATGTTTTTAACTTAATTTAGGTTATTTAAAGAAACTTTCTAAAAATGACCTAAACTTGGTTTATTTTTTGAAAATTCTAAGAAAATGTTCTAATTTTTGAAAAAAGGGTTGATTTATGTTACTTATTTAGAAAGTGGATTTTTCTAAGTCATAAAATGATTTTTAATTATTTTCTTTATTTTATTTTATTATTATTATTATTTTAGTTTCACCGAAGAAAATAAAATTAAACTTTTTCTTTTCTTTTCTTTTCTTTTTAGGATTTCTTTTAGTTATAATTACAATAGAAGATATCAAAATAAAAAACAAAACAGCAAAAGAAAAAAAAAATACAACACTTAAAAAACAGAAGGCCAGACCAGCTGGATTAAGGAGTACAGGTCGGTAAGTAGATTGGATTGGTCAGTTATGGGCCAAACTGACCTAACATGTGTTTTGCACATGAGTGGCAAGGGATGAACAAGAGTGGCCGGCAGGGTGCTTTAGTGGCACTTCCAGTTAGCGTTCAAAGTAGGTAAATCTACTTTCATGGGTATTATATCGAAGGTGTTTAGTAGTGGTGCTTCGGTATGGAGTGGCTATTTAGTGGTTATTGCAAAGTGGTAGCTGGTGGTGGTATTAGTTGACATATGCACGGTGTTGCTAAGTGCAAGATAGAAGGTTGGTTGGGGGTTTTCAACTACCATAAGCACAACCATGGTGGTGGTTTTATGTGAGAGCAGTTGGTGGTAAAGCTTCTAAAGTGGCGATTAAGGTATAGTCTTTAGGTGGTGGTTGAGGGTGTTAAAGATCATGGCAAGGAATAGGATCAGTGTCTTTAGGAAGCTCCAAGTGTAGGGAACACCACTGCATAAGTAGATTAGCTCAAAAAGCTTCGAGCTCTCATGAATCCTAAAGAGAGAGAGAGGGAACTTAAGTAAGAGATTGTGAGTGTTTTTGAATGTCTTCGATTCTTAATGTTCAAAAAAAGCTTCCCTTATCCTTTACTTATATTAATAAACAAAGGATCAAGCTTGGAAATTTTTAAATTCAAAAATTAATCTGAGCATTTGATCAAGCTCAAATTTTGGACTTTAAGTGGATTACTGGTTGAAAAGGTTTTATTTATATCTAAATATACCAAAAAAGCTCAAAGGAAGCTTCTAAAATAATTAATGGAACTTGCATCTTGTTTGGTCAACTTGGTGTTAAATGTGAGAATTCGACTTTTTTTCCATTTTTTCCTTTTAATTTTGACTACCTTAATGCTTGAATCTAGACAACTTCTTAGACTTCAATCGAAGTAGGCTATGTGGAGAGTAGGAATCATCCATTAATTGGTGTATTTAGACATGGAAATTGCATGAAAAATGAGGCCAAATTAAGGGGTACGAATTGGGTTTACTAAGGAAAAGGTAGGAAAGATTGTTAATATGGCACAACATCAGTCCTGTGATCCAGTAACACTGTGCTACGTGTCTTGACAAAACACATGGCAAGGAGTTAATGTGTCATTATGCTACGTATCAAGGATGTTGACGTAGCAAGCAAGGTCTTTGAAAAAATAAAAGGCACTTTATGCCTGTTGTAAGATTTGAACCCAAGATCTTCATGTTACATGCAAAGTTTAGTCAAAGTGTAGTACTATTTGGCCGTTAACCTGTGTCATGTTTATATATGCAATTTAAATTACATATATAGGCTAGATCAACCTGAGTTAGATTTAAATCTAAGTTCAAGCCCAATATCCCCCTTTTCTTTTCTTTTTTTTTTTATTATTTAAGTCCCTAAAAAAATAAAATTTCCTATTCTATTTAAATTATTTTCTTCTTCTTCTTCTTTTAAATTAAATTTCTAAATTTTCCATTTTTGTAAACTTTTCTAAATTTTCTATTTTTTTGTGCTTTTTTTTTTTCCAAATTTTCTATTTTTGTACTTTTTAAAATTTTCTTTTTCTTTTTTGCATTTTTCTATATTTTCTATTTTTTTATATTTTTCTAAATTAGGACATTTTTTCCCTATTTTATAAAAAGAAAAACTCTAAAGTTACAAGGGGCAAAAATATGGTATCTACACCAAGACTACTTACATGGCAATTATTCAAAGAATTTAAGAATGAGTATTTTCCTATAAGTGTTCAAAATCAATTATTAAAGAGTTAATGAGTTTGAAAAAGGGTATGATGGATATGGCACAGTATGAAATGGAGTTTAATCGATTGATTTAGTATGCTTTGCAATCTTATCAAGATAACTTAAAGCCCAAGAAAAATCTATTTCTTGAGGGATTTAAGCCTATGATGAGGTGTAAGATTAAGGACTATGGTTTTAAAACTTACAATGAGTTGGTTAATAAGGCGTGTTAGTTTCAAAATAATCGGATACTAATATAGTCAGAGTAGAGCAAGAAGTTAGTAAGGTGAATCGATTAAGGCCTACTTTCAAGAGATCTTTCTCTAGTGTTGGAAGCAGCAATTTGAATCGAAATGGAAAGAAGTTAGCTACAATGACTAGTGGGGCAGCACCATTGGACAAAGGGTTCAGTTTTTATGATAAGAATGAGAAGATTAAATGTTGGAAATGTGGAGATCAATACTTTCCTCGCTAATGTATGTAATTGAAAGGAAAATGTTATTTGTATGGAAATCAAAACCATATATCTAGAGCGTATCAAAGGATAAAAAATGTGAAATGTTATTATTGTGGGCAAACTAGACACTTTTTCAAATATTGTACACAATTTGGACTTAGAGCTAAGAATGCTGGAGGAGTGGATACTTTAATGGTCCTTACACATGTCTTTCCATTGGAAAGTATGGATGAAGACACCTAAGAATTTAATAAAATGATAAAGGAATATTTTTGTAAAAGTTCGAATAATGATGATGTTGGTATGGATGGAGGTGAACTAAGTTTAGTCATAGGTACGTACACTAACATTGACTACTAATTAATAGTTATATTATAAAATATGCTTAATGAGATAACCTTATGTGTTAAGTAATACAATGGTTAGTAAAATTGTAATAAGTTCTTGAAAGTTATTAGTAATTATGATGATAGTATAACAGGTCATCTGAACGTAAATAGACGAGTTACGTATGTGTTGTTTGATATGGGAGCTTCTCATTCGTTTATTAGTCAGGAGTTTGTGTTGAACCATGGAATTGAAATTGTTAAAACGAAAGCTATGTATAGAATAAAAATCCCTACAAGAGAGCATATATCCTCTAGAAAAGTATTAAATGAAGGGCAAGTGACAATTCAAAAAGGGAATTTCCAATTAAATTGTTAGTATTACCTATAAGTGGTTATAATATTATTATGGGAATTGATTGGCTATCTAAACATAAAGTGAAAGTGGATTGTTAGAATAAGGCAGTGATATTAGATGATGGAAAAATTGTATTTACTGGTAAGATTGAGAGTTGTGGTGTGAAGTTGTCTATTATGGAAATAATTGAGGAAGGGAAAATAGACAATGAAGACCAACAGTATTGCTTGAAATTTGCCTCAGAAGAAAAGAAGGAAAAGTTAAGTGTATTGAAAATACCCATAGTTTATGAATTTCTCGATATATTTCTGGATGATTTACTTAGCTTGGCACTACACAAGGAATCGGATTTCACTATTAAGTTAATTCCTAAAACTGAGCCAATATTCAAAGCTCCATATAGAATGTCATCAATGGAATTATAGGAATTAAATAAACAAATACAGGAACTTTTGGATAAATGATTTATTAAGCCAAGTGTGTTGCCTTAGGGAGCCCTTATATTTGTAAAGAAAAAAAGATGGAATGATGAGACTGTATAACAATTATAGAGAGCTCAATAAAGTGACAATTAAGAATAAGTACCCATTACCAAGAACTAATGGTTTGTTCAATCAGTTGCATGGAGCTACGGTATTCTTAAGGATTGAGTTAAGATCAGTATACCATCAACTGTGAATTAAATGAGAAGATATGCCTAAGGCGACGTTTCGTACACGATATGGACATTATGAATTTGTGGTAATGTCATTTGGATTGACAAATGCACCCACAATGTTCATGGACTTAATAAATCGAATTTATCAGTCTTCTTTGGATAAATTTGTAATGGTGTTTATTAGTAATATTTTAATCTGTTGAAAGACGAAAAAGGAACATGCTTATCATTTAGTGATGTCATTATAGTAGTTGAGGGACAATAAGTGTAGATACTTAATTTTTGCTCCTCTTTTTTATTTTTTAAAATAGGTTATAGGATCCTAAATTAGAAAAAAATAAAAAAATTAAAGAAAACCCCCTAAAATGAAGAAATTTAGAAAAAAATAGGAATTTTAGAAAAATACAAAAAAAGGAAAATAGGAAAAAGCACAAAAAATAAGAAATTTAGAAAAAATACAAAAAAAGGGAAAATTTTGAGAAAACATATAAGAAATTTGAAAAGCAAATAAAAATTAAAAGATAGGGAATTTTAAAAAAATTAGGTTATTTAAATAGAATAGAATTTTAATTTAAACAAATTTAAATAAAAGACCATTGGGCTTAGGCTTAAATTTGAATTTAGCCAAGGCTGACTTATTGTACATATAGATAAGGTACAGGCTAATGGCCTAATGGTAAAGTAATTGGACTAAGGCATTAGATTTGGTTTAAGGTCGAGGGTTTCATTGGAGCTATAAAAGTTGTTTTTTTAATCTTTTTCTCTTAAACTCTATGCATGGCTACATGTTAGGCCGTCATTGGGCCACGTGTTTAATTACGATACGTGGCACTTTATGATTGGTTACGATAGCAAATTTTCTTCCCCCCCCATTTTTCCTCCCTTTTCCTTATTCTTTCTATTTCTTTTCTTTTTTATGAATCACACACATGCATACAAGAGGGGGGCAGGGGTAGGGTAGGAAATAAAAAAAAAACACATTAATGCACGTATAGTACAAGGGGGTCATTTCATCGAAAATACATACAACATACAGAAGAGAGGGGGAATCGTTTTTTTAAAAAACACACATATAACAAGGGAGGGGAGACCCACAACAGGAACAGACTTCTCTCTGTCACCGTTTGATCCCTCTCTCTCTCTTTGAACCAAACTCTCTCCTTCTACCGTTGGGCTCTCCCTCACCCATTCGCGTAACCACTCACCATCAACCCATCGCCAATTCTCTTTCGCCCCATACGCACAACTCACCCTCTCCTTCTCTCCCTCTTTTACCGAAAAAGAACACACTTATAGCTCTACTCGGCACGCTCTCGAACCCTCTTACTATTTAACTCCCTCTCTTTCGGCCACTCATCGAATACTAACCCACTGTTACTTCTCTCCAAACACCATCCCAAACACATATACACTCACATATTTCTCACTCTCTGTCTGCTCTTTCTCCACTACGTCTCTTTCTCTCTACTATCGACCTCGATCTTCTCTCTCTCCTTCGACCCAGATTAATTACCCTTATCCACACAAACATATCCACCTACAGCCACTTCCATAAAAAACCACCACTAGGCTATGCTTGTGGTGGTCGAAAACATAAGAACCCACCTTCCTTTCCATTCCAACAACCCCTGCGCGGCTTAACCACCACCAACACCATCGACCTAAAATCCAAAACCTCCAAAACTAACTCCAACCACCATTGTGCTTTTTCTACACCCCCTCTTCCCTAATTCACAAATTCAAAACACACGAATCCTCCTTCATCCATTTGATTTAGTTGCTAGAAACATCTAAATTGAGCTACCTAAGTCGTCTTCTTCTTCCGCTCGCGTTGACCCGACCCAGAAGTTCAAATCCAACTCAAATTTGACCTAAAAAGCAACTCTGCAACCTGCATCCGACTCGCGAGGAGCTCTACTCGAATCAACCATTCAACATGCTCAAACCCAAAACTCAAACTGGATTTGTTCCTTAGTCGCCTGACCTGAGCTTGCTTACAACACTTAGTCCAACCCATCCGATTTGTGTTCTGTTTATTTTTTATTATTTTATGTTTATTTTTTTTATTTTTTTGCATTGTAAATGTAAATTGTAAAAAATTCGAAAAAAAACAAGAAAAGTAAGAAAACAGGAAATAAAAAAAGGAAAAAGAAAAAAAATTAATTAGTTTTATTTTTAGTTATTTTCACATTTTAACCAAAAAAGGATAAGTAATAAAAACAATAAAAATAAAATAATAATAAAATATATATAATAAAGAAAAACATTTTACAACTTAGAAAAATATATTTTTCAAATAAATAAAAATAAAACGAACCCTTTTCAAATTAGGACCCTTTAGAATTTCCAAAAAGAAAAAAATCAAACTAATTTAGGACCCTTAAGAAAAATTTCAAATAAATCAAAACGGGTAAAAAAACGTAAACCCCGGCTTGTTTTCAAAATTAAAATTAATTAATTTACTATATTTGTGGTAAACGAACTATAGAAGTTTGATCCTAAATAGTAAGTACATAATCACCTGTACGTTAGTATGGGGCAACTTAAAATATGGAAGTTTTATTTTTTCCATTTTTAGATATTCGTGTATATTGATCAATTCAGTCGCACATATCATAATTAGTCGTTTTAGAAATTAAAAAGGGTATATTTGAAAAGCGAAGTTAAATTCGAGAAGTAAAAAAGTGGTATCCGTTTAGGGTTTAATAAATTAGCCCCCAGACCTAAATCTTTGGTTTTCAAAAAGCCATTTTATAAATTAGTTTTTTATTTGATAGACCGATAACTAAGTTATAATTCACCCACCCAATTGGTTATAACTTAACTCTTTTTTCTAGACTCCGATCAAGTAGTGACTCCAATGCATTTCAAATTGAAAAAAAGGGTTTTCTTTATAGTCAAAGATCGATATTAAATGAGTAAAGTTTAATTAATCAGTTTAAAAAAGACCTAATTTTATAAAAAGAACCAGGAAGGTGAAAAACCAAGCTCGACAATAAGTTATAACTAACAAAATGTAATTTTTTGTTAGAGAAGATAGCGTTCTTAGGTTATATAATATTCGGAGAAGGGATTTCAGTAGATCCATAAAAGGTTAAGGCTATAGCTGATTGAAAACAACCAACTACAGTTAATGAAGTAAGAAATTTTCTAGGAATGGTAGGATATTATAGAAGATTTATCAAGGATTTTTCAAAGGTAGCATGACCTTTAGCTCGGTTAACTCAAAAAGATGTTAAGTATGAATAGACTGAGGAATGTGAGCAAAGTTTCCAATAGTTAAAAGATTGTTTGATCTCACCTTCAATACTTACCCTCCCTAATCCGAGTAAAATCCTATTGTGTTTATAATGATGCCTCTCGAAATAGGTTAGGATGTGTTTTGATGTAGGATGGCAAAGTAATTGTTCATGCTTCTAGGCAATTAAGGCCTTACGAGAGAAATTACCTAACACATAATCTGAAATTGGCAGCTATTATGTTTGCTTTGAAAATATGGAGACATTACCTGTATTGTCAACACTATGAGCTTTACACTAATCACAAGAGTTTGGAGTGCTTTTTTACTCATAAAGGGTTGAATATGAGACAAAAGCGGTGGTTCGAGTTAATTAAGGATTATAATCTAACTATTAACTATCATCCCGATAAAGCAAATGTAGTAGCTAATACTTTAAGTCGTAGAAATCATGAGCAAGTAGCTTCCTTATTAACCACCCAAAAGGATTTAATCCGAAAATTTGAGAAACTGAGAATCAAGTTTAAGTAGCATGATGATGAGGTGCAATTAATGAACTTAATTGTTCAACCAACCCTATTGGAGAGAATTAAGATGTGATAAGAACAAGATCCAAGTTTAAAATCGGTGAAAGAAAAGTTGAACTCGGAGGAAGTATCAAATTTTCATATGGATGAAAATAAGGTTATTGAGATTTAAGAGTCAAGTTTGTGTACCCGATGATGCAGAACTGAAGAGAGAGATCATGGATGAAGCATGTGTTACTAGATATACATTATACCTTGGAGGAAATAAGTTGTACAGAGACTTGAAAACCATGTATTGGTGGAAGGGGATGAAAAAGGATGTGATTCAATATGTTGCAGGTTGTATTACGTGTCAATAGGTGAAAGCCAAACATCAAAGACCTAGTGGATTATTGCAACCACTACAAGTACCTCGATGGAAATGAGATAATATCGCGATGGATTTTATGATAGGACTTCCTAGAATTGGGATTGGACATGATTCTATTTGGGTAATTGTCGATAGGTTAACAAAAAGTGCATACTTCTTAGCTTATTAATCCGGTGATTCAATGGAAAGGTTGGCTAAGTTATATGTACGGGAAATTGTTCAATTGCATAGTGTACTAGAGAGTATTGTTTATGATAAAGATAATTGGTTTGTATTAAAGTTATAGGAGAGCTTACATCGATTTTTGGGAACGAAATTACTCTTTGGTACTGCCTATCATCTACAAATGGATGGTTAATTGGACAAAACGATTCATATATTAGAAGATAAGCTTAGAAGCTATATATTGGACTTTAGAGGAGATTAGGATCAATATTTGCCACTAGTTATCAGGCAACCATACAGATGGCACCATTTGAAGAGTTATACAAAAGGAAATGCTTATCACTACTGTATTGGCATAGTCAAGAACATGCGGTGATAAGACCTAAATTGATTCAATAAACAAATGACAAGGTGAAACTTATACAACAAACGATGAAAGTAGCTTAAGATCATTATAAGAATTAGGCAGATATGAAAAGAAGACCTTTGGTATTTCATGTTAGAAATCAAGTATATGTAAAGATAAGTCCATTTCAAGGATTTAAATGATTTAGAATAACTAGAAAGCTAAGTCCGCATTACATTAGACCCTTTAAAGTACTAAAAAGAGTTAGGAATTTAGCATACCGACTTACTTTACCGCCAATTCTATCTAGATATCATGACGTGTTCCACATATCTATGTTAAAGAAATTTGAGAAGAATCCAAATACGGTAGTAGAGATGAGGCCAATAGATCTACAAAAAGATTATACAATAGAAGAGCAACCTATTCATATACTTGATATACGAGTTTAGAGATTACAAAACTAAGATGTGAAATATGTAAAAGTTCATTGGGAAAGTGGTCCTCAAGTAAAATTGACATTGGAATTGAAGACAACAATGCGAAAGAGATAACCTTGGTTGTTTTAAAAACAAGTTTGTAAATCTTTCTATTTTGATTAGTGGCAACTGATTGAATGTTGAAGTGTTTAGACGTTATATTAGGTAGAACGATAATCAAAGTTTTGAGTACAAAACTTTTCTAAAGCAAGGTAAAAATGTGAGCCCCGTACTTAGTGAATAGAAATTGAATGAGTAAATTTAGGGTATCCATGAAATTAAACTGATTAACTTAGAAACGTATGATTAGGCTTAGACATGAGTCGAAAAGACTCCGTGGACTTGGATATTAAAAATATAATAAAATAATAATATAGCTGTAGGTGGGTTTGTTGTTGATGATCAATCGCATGTTATGCATGTGATGGTCGATATTGGAGATCACTTGATTTGATGATACGTATATGGATGCAATAGAGAGATGCGTAGGAGGAGGAATAGGCAGACCTGATCACTAGTATGCACATGTGACAGAAGATGAAGTTTTGTGTTTTTAAGTACTCTTGATTTGTTTTGCATTGAGTAGCTTATTTGATCTTTCGTAGAGTAACTTTAGTAGAGCTTCCACATTTGTCTTAAGCTGGCCAATGTTCAAAATGAGTCAAATAAGAGGAGAAACCTCTTATTTATAGATTTTAAGAATAAGTTTCAACCATTGGACTACTCTAAGATGGATGGCTGAGATCTGGCATTACTAGCAATCAAATCACCTTAAATGATCTAGTGGTCATGATTCACTCTTTCTTTTCATATGGACCATGAGCTTTAGATAGGCCGAATGGGTTACGAAAAAGAATATAAGTTCATTAATAATAAAACAAGCCAAAAAACTCTTGTTTAAGTCTAAATAGGTCTTTTTTGAGGTTAACCAAAGTCTAAACGGGCCTAGTGAGACTTCTTTTGAGCTAACTTTTCGTGCACAAGTCAATCATGTAAGGCTAAGAGTAAAATAATTGATCCAATGATCTTTATTTCGAGCCTATCAAATTATATTTTCCTAAAACATTCCTATTTCGGTCAGGTTTTATAGGTTTTATCATTAACTAATCGAACTAGTTCATAACATTAAATTAGATTAAAAACTCAATTACTATAATGATTATTTATATTTTGCCCTTTAACCAATAGCTCATTTGTCAAAGTCAAGGAAGTTTTGGACATCTCATTTAGTCAATTTCTTTTCATAATCACTTCACCGCCTCACGCATGGTGGTTGAACATTCATGGCATGATATTGATAACGTAGAGTTTTCCAATAATTTCTTTCTTCGTGAGCTCTTGCAGGAGAAATAAAATTGTCTCAGCATTTGCAGAATCCTACGGCTTTGAGACCCCCCCTTGTTTTTTTCGATGAATATCTAATGATGTACTTGTTGAGTTGACCTTTCAACCAATCCGGCTAACTTTATAAATTATCTAGAAAGTGTTGATGTTGATATATGGGGTAGATGCTACTGCTTCGTTTTGCTACTCTCCTCCACATAATTTTTGTACTGGGCCTGGTCTTATTGATCTTCAATATAATGTCTGTACTGCAAATATGATCCTGAAAAACTTTGCTAGCTTAGTGGAAAAAATAATTCTGCCCATTTTCATAAAGTAGCATGTTGGATTCACCTGTGTAGCGATTTGCATCCCTTTAACAATTTTTTTTTTTTCTTTTCCTTTCTTCCTCAATTCTCTCCAATTATTAATTGCAGCTGGAAAAAAATTCGAAACTCACCTCATAAAAGACGGTGAAGAAGCTATTACTCAATCCATAAACACGGTGAAACTACCGTCGCAACTCTATAACTCGTTTGCCACAAAATTCTACTCATATAAGCTTTCTTTCCATCAATAGCTTAGTAACCAAAAAATCAGTGAACAGCAATTATAATTACAAATTAATTTCTTCTGCTTCTCCGGTGCCCCCTTCACCTTCTCATCATCATTCCCTTTTATTTCTCACTAGGATGGTCATTATGGCGATTCTTTTCTTCTTTTCCATTCTTTTTTTACTTTTTACTTTTTCCAATTTTGGACTTCTCGTATTTAGGAATTCTGGACGATAGAAGGAACAGAAAAAACATCTTCTTCCTTTTATTCTACCACGGACTAATTAAATGCAAGTAAAAAATCTCTTCTCTTCCCATATGCTCTTTTTCAATCATTCAAACTTCTTGTCCGAATTTTGCTTTTCTGTTTCCAAATGGATTATCCTTTTTTTCTAAAAAATAATAACAATAATAATAATTCCCAACCTTTTCCTTTTGCATAATATCCCAGCATGTATATGGTCTTGTGAAATATCATTATAAGGCATGTTCCAGACATTTTCCTTGCATAAGATATCATTCCTTCCTTCGGTTTATGTTGACAACATGTGCAGCGGAATATCTTCTTAAAGAGGCGAATAACAATCTTTCCCTTTTTTCAATCAATTTCCTTCGATGGCTTAGATATCAAATTTAATAATCTATGACCATAATAATGAATATTGGAAGCAATCTTTTTTCTTTCTAGTAATTCCATCCATGATATATCAAACTTACTCCCAGAAATATAATGCCCTCATCTATCCTCTCAGCATAAATAAAATCTCAATCTATCGAATGCCTTGGGGAACGCAAAGCAGCGCTCAAAGTCGAGAAGTTATCTTTTCCGGGAAAAAAAAAACCGCTTCAGCTAAACGGTGGGGTAACAACGACGAAGGACGCAATACCAAAAGATAACATCACTGATAGCAGCTTCATGGTTGTAATAGCAGTAGGCTTCGATTTGCAATCCATCGGTGATCGTTGATTCCGAATTTGATTCAACTCTTTCTTCTGGCAGTAGTAAGGCCAATTCCCGACCATCTTAAGCAACATCCTCCGATGCTTCCTTAATAAGAAGGTGAACAGCAGAGGTTATCTTTCATTTATCATGTCGGAACCTCTTTGTTTCTAGTATTACCCTTATTATCGATTTGATTCTCACAATGTACTTTTGCACCAAATTTGCATCTAACATAATCACTGAACTGTTGTATGAATAATTCGCAACATCTCGGGGAGCTTCCATCAATATACACCTTCTTCCCTTTTAACGGATATTGCAACCGTATTCTATCCGCCTTGCTCCCCACCCGCCCCAACACACACACACATATATTCTTATATCTTATCCGAGGGTCATCGTTTGTTTTTTTTTTTTCCTTCGTGCGGCAACTAAGCCTTGATAGTAGCAAATACTCACGGCATTCTCAGGCGCGGTCATTCATGTCAACATTGTTTAATCTTGACTGAATCATCGAGGCATGATGCCCCCTTTTCTCCCCATTATACTGAATACTCCTTTGAAATATATTTGCAATTATGCTGCCAAAATATATGTGTATATATATATTATATTCTACGGGCTATGGGCACAAGTTGTATATCTCTACTTCGATGTTCCTTCTTAGATACTTCAAACGGATTTGGTCGATATTTTATGGCCAAGCCCATAGAGCTTGTGAAATAGGACATGTGGATTTTGAATTGTTAGAATGTGTGGCTTCTTTATAATTGTATGAGCTTAAATTTAAGTTTGAATGCTTGGTCTAACATTTAATTTGTATACGTCTTCTTAATTTTTTTTTCTTTTGGTGATGTGCGCAAGTTGTTACACCTCAAAGTAGCAAAGTTACAATAGTACCACTGTATAAACCAATCTATGATAGTAATCGACATTATAGTGACTATCATTGATACGATTTACATAAGGTATCAACAGTTCTTCACTTTGAAGTAAACAACTTATTCAAAATTAATAATAAAATTTACATATAGAGCCAGGAAATTTAAGTCATATTTATGTAGATATACTTATATTATCTTATGATCCTAAGAAATATTTATATGCCATAATAGTCTAGTAAATAAAATATTATAAAATCATTACATAAACCTAAGAGTTAATTAGAAAAACTCTAAAAGACTTTTGTTCAACCAATTTGATTCTCATTCCCTTAAGACACTTCAAAAAAAGACTAACCTCGGGATAACTATAATGCGGCACCTTAATCAATACCTACAAGAAGATTTATAAGGGTATAAACAACCAACAACTTAGTAAGTAGGGATGAAGATTTAAGAATGCATAACAAACATAAATAGGGTTTTTAAACAATTAATTAGATATAGTGTAATATACAAATTCCATCGCATAATGCGGTCCGATCTGTTGTGAAATTAGAGTAATTTCACATGCTCTAATCCAGATTGAAGAGTTTAAATGTTTATGCAATAGCTCACAACTAAATCGCAATTGAGACACCACCCCCCTACCCCCCAATCACTATCCTTCGAACCATTGGCATTATCTTTACTACGAACCACGAACTCGTCTTCTATTACTTAGTTCAGTTAAGGATTAAGAAAATATTATCATCCTATCCAATACTGTCTTTTTCGAAGGTATTGGTATCTGGTTGAAGAATCCTTACCGTTCCCTAAAAGGTTACAATGCATGTCCAATTGGTATATTTAGGTCTATTATAATTAAGTTCAATTTAAGGTAATCTAATAATCTCACACCACTTAATTCACAACAAACCATTCTAACACCTGATTAGTATTCAATGAGTAATTAGAGACACATAAGCACATACACATATGACTACTTATAAGCACAGTTATATACAATCCTAAGCCTCCGGTATCCTAAGATACATTGATATATCGAACCAATTTACCTGAAATCCTTTATTTGCTATAGGTTAACTCATTTCTACGTATCATATAATATAAATACTCTTTTAGTATTTATACCCTTATAACATATAGGCTTAAATTATGATTTTTCTCGATTATTCAAGTATTTATATATTACTTATTACAGATTTATTATAAGTTAGTTTCTGAATCCATTTTTTATTTTTTATTCTAATTCAGTTTTTTATTACAGGTGCTATACATAAATCTTAAGAACTCATTTCTAACCATAATGTGTATCTTAAATCTTATAATTAGTCTCTAACCAGTATTCTAATTTGTACGGTATACCCTATTTCTCATTTAATTACCAAATTTGGTTTCGATGTAAGAAAAATTTATATTTTTCATATAATTACCTAAATTTGAATTTCATATCAGAATTATTATTATTATTATTATTAGTAACCTACTATTTTCTATTTATTATATTTTCAATATCACATGTCACTAATTTACATATAATCACTACATAATACACATAATAATTATATTTAATGCTCTAAATACTACAAATATCATACTACATTAGAAATTAACATACTAAAAAATATAATTACATATTGAATCATTATTTATACATTTAATTACTAAATTAAGCCCAAAAATCACTCTCTATATATAATTTAAAGCCCTAAAAATTAACTAAAATTTCAAAAATTAATTTCTAAAAAAACTCTTTATAGCACTATTTTAAATACTTTAAATAATCTACACAAAAATTTTAAGCTCAAAACTACACTATTATGACTATTTAATTATAAATTGAAAATAAGCTCGAGTTTCAAGATTCTTAAGCACTATATGTTTTTGAATAGAAATTCATCAAACTGATATTTTTTCCTAAATCTACATATATAATAATCTCAAAATATCAAATTTCATAAATTTTCAAACATATTTGGTATTTTTAATAAATTTAACAAGATCAGATTGGAAGTTAGACCCACTAATCCAATCAACTTTCGGCTACTAAGGGTGGCTCCAAGTGTGTTGGTAAGGTGGGACGGTGGTGGTAGGTTGTGGTGGTGGCTGTTGTCCTTCCCCAAGTAGTCGTTGGTTATGGATTCTCCTTGCAAGCGCTAATTACACTATAATTTTGTTATTTTTTCTAAATATGCTTAACTCTCTCTGTTTGGTCTCTTTCAAAATTTTCTAAACTCACATCTTGTCCAAATGAATTCCAAAAGAAGCTTTTTCTAATTTATAGGCTAGTTTAGGTTTTCTTTTTAATTTTTGAATTGTCAAATGTCCATTATCTTCTTCCTTTTTGCTTTCTATTTTTACGAATTTGATTAGTTACTTTCTTCTTCTCAATCCTTAGCATGCTACAACCTAAATCTAGACATTTCCACACTTTACACCATTTTTCTTATTTTTTTATGAATTTCCTTAATTATTTAGTGTTATTTTAGCTTATTTTAAATAATTTCAGGTATTTTTACTTACATGTAAATATATGTATAGTACAAGTAAATATCTGTAAATATTCTTTATGTTATTTTATAATTTTTAGTATGTATATAATTTATTTCTATAAATTTGTTAGTTATTAAAGTCGTTTTATGCATTTCCAATAAATAACAGGTAATATACTTATAATTCAATAATATAATATTCAATTATTTTATCACTTATTTTCTTATATTCAAACTCACTAGATCACTTTTACTAATATTTCTACCTTTGTCATAAAATTTAGGTTCGATTGGACAACTTACCCAATCGGTCTAAATTTTACATATCGATTTAGAAATTTTTATTTTAGGGCTTATAAAGGTCATTCATCTAGACTGTTGCAAATAATTTGCAAGACCACTCCAACATAAGTTGCCGAAGTTACACGACAAAAAGAGGTGTTGGCTCATAATAGAGGCTGAATACCTGCGATTCCATCTCCTTGTGAGAATTAAGCTGGTAAAGTCTTTCAAAGGGACTCCTTTTGGGTGAGCACTAAGACTTAGGGACCATGCGTGCCCGTTTCTATAAGGGGTTCATCATCCTAGAGGCCGATTATAGGCCTAAAACATTGGTGAGTACAAGATTGGTGCTCTGTTTTAGAAACAAGAGGAAAGAGCTTCCTTTGTCTCTTACTCAATCTACTCTTCCAAAGCACACTACCCCCGATTAGAACTCATGGGTAAAATATATTATGAAGAATACGGATTACATCTCAGTATTGAAGTAGGCTAAGATTCTCAATACTGTACATATGACTCCGCGATTTAAGTTTCGCAAAATGAGGACATGAGATCCTGGTAAGCTCGTGTGTCTTGGTGAAGTACTCAAACTCACACCTTCATAGCCTCTTAGGGTGAACTTACTGTAACAACCCGGCCGGAACTCCTCCCACCACTCCTAGCTACTCATCAGGTCTTCTTCTAGATCTTCTTCTTTAGGGTATTCCTCTAGTTCTTCTTAAAGTTATGAAGAACCTACAAAATTTTAGATAATCAAGTTCATAAGTTAAAGAAGTTGAGACATGAAATAGGTAAAGGTACAATAGAACGAAGGTTTAGACTTAGCAGCTATAGTAGAACTTAAAATAGTAAAGACGAAGCATTACTTGTGGTTTCTTCGATTTTTAGAATAGTAAACGAATATAAACTGTTAGTCTTAGTTTAGTGAGCAATACATAGATATACTGTAGTTTCGAGGATAAAGCTATTGTAAGGGGGGTGGAAGGAGTTCCGGCTGGGTAGTTACACTTATACCCACCATAGAAGATGTCTTTCTCCTCCTCAAACTTCATAACTTTAGGAAAACAGACATTACAATACCATTAAACACACCATAGGATGAAAGTGCGCACAATATCTTGCAAGGTGTTGTTTGTTTAAGTAAGTCTTCATCTAAGAGATCCACTTTTTCATCATGGATTCAATAATTTTTATGGCATGATAAGGAAGAACGGAAAACTAATGCATGGCCCTGGCCATATAGGCGAGTAAGTATCATTTTTCTCATGTTCATATATTTAACCATCTCATTTATGTGCAATAGTAACTTTGTATAACACTTGATGTAGGTACGAGCTTGCAGTATTCATAGTTCTCCAGCTGTCTACGTACGTTTTTCCTTGTGGGCCTAAAGAAGGAGTTATTCCTAGACTCTTCCCTTTGGCAATATATTGGCAAAGGAGAATGCATCGCCCTGGCCCCATTTTACTTGGGGTCACTATATCATCGCTTGGATTTATACCATCACGCTACTATCCATTCCATAGGCCACCACACAATTTTATGTTATACAGAGGTGGTTTTCCTTCAAATCCTTTTTTGTGAAAGATTTAGGGGACACTTTGCTTCTCCTAATATCAACAAGGATCCTAATCTCAATTCGTTGCAATCATGGGCGTAGGTAGAAAGATAGCACAAATGTTCTTTGCTCAAACTCTTTAACACTACTACAGAGTTTACATTTCGTCCATATGTAGAAAAGATCATTGGTTATCAAACGTATAGCGACTACTATCCTCCTTTTGATGTCTTTCGGAGACCTATGGAGATTTGTGATTCCCCCAAGCCAACTTCCTTTAATGGTGTATTTTGGGTAGTCTTCCCTCGTTGGTGGATTGTAAGGGTTTGAGCGGAAATATCTTGGAGCTTAAGGTCATGGTTTACTTTCTACAAAGAGTTGTTGGACAATTTATATTCGATCAAGCCATTCCTTAAGTGATGGTTCCTACTTCAGATTTTGATGCGTGCTGTAAACTTATTTCGCTCGAGGATATTAAAATTAAAGGTATGCATGTAGACTTTGGCTAATGGATCGGCCTGTTTAACCTATTTTTTAAACGGGTTAGGCTGAGCTTTTTTACCCATTTAAAAAGCAGGCCAAATAAGCCCAACCAATTTAATTTACAAACCAAGGTGGGTCGGTTTGAGTTGGCCATCCCGTCCCATTTAACCCACTTTTCAAATGGGTTTGAGTTGAGGTTTTTTTACCAATTTAAAAAGCAGACTAAATGGGTCTAGCTTATTTAACTCATAGGCCAAAGTGGGCTGGGTCCGGTCGAGTCAACCTAGCCCACTTAACCCACTTGTATACCTCTAATTAAAATGATCCATTCAAGTGTTTGGCACTTCCATTTTCCTCTGAATCATAATACAGTAATATCCCTTAATTGGTGTCGAGTTTGATTTTTTCTCAATTTTAAAATATTTTTCTCAACCCAATCAATATTAAACTCTAAACCACTTAATATTGAGTGAGTTAGAGTTTAATATTGAGTGAGTTAGAGTTTAATATTGATAATCGACTAAGAGTTAGAAAAAAATTTAGTTTTTAAAAAAGAATTATATAAACTTTTGGGGTCACCACTGGATCAAAGTCGAAAAATGATTTAGGTCATAACCAAATGGGCGGATTTGATTTTGATCTAAAAATTAATTCACATGAGTAAAAAAATCAATTTAGAAAGAGGATTTTTGAAAAATCAAAGGTTGAGTCTGAGGTTTAGGTTTTTTAAACTCTTACGAATATTATAAACTTTCCAAATTTAGATTTAATTATTTAAATTTACTTTTTAAGAGAAAAACTGACATTTAAATAAATTGGATTTTTTATAATTATACTAATATGAGTAATTTAAGTTAAAAAATGGGGAAAAATACTAAATTTTTCATTTTTTCTATCGCCCTAAAGGTATCTACATACTTGCTATTCGGGATTAAATTTACGTAATTCTTTTCGAAAATATTAGCGAGTTGATTGATTTTAGTAAAGAAAAAGGTCGGGTTTACGTTTTTTACCTGGTTAGATGTTAATTAAAGAAATTCTCTAAAGGGTCTTAATCAGAGTTTTATTTTTTGGAAAATTTAAAAGAAATTCCTAATCTTGAAAAAAAGGTTGATTCATTTTTATTTATTCAGAAAAATAAATTTTTCGAAGTCATAAAATAATTTTCTTATCTTTTATTTATTTTATTTTATCTTATTTTTGTTCTTTTATCATATATTTTTTATTTAAGTTTTAACCAAGTAAATAAATAAAAATTTAAAACTAAGCTACTCTACCTTTTTTTTTTTCTTTTTCCTTTTCCTTTTTCAGATTTTTTCTTTTTCTTTGATTACAATTACAATAATAAATAAATAAATAAAATAACAAAGCCAAAAAAAGGGAATCGAGCTAAGTTAGAGTCAGAGTAGGATGGACGTTGGTTAATCTTGGAGCAGGTCTTCAGGTCAGGTCAAGTCAATCGACTCGATCACATGCTTCTTACATAAGTGGCTGAGAAGAAATAGCAATGGCCGCAATGGTTGGCTAAGGGTGGTTTCCGATGACTTTTGCAGTGGGTAAACCAACTTTCATGGGTACTTTATTGAGCTTAGTGGGTCTAAGAGCGATGCTATGACCAATGGTGGTCATTTGTGGTATAATGGGGGTAGGTTGGTGTTATGCTTACAGTGGTGATGTTTAGAGATAGACGTCATGTATTATGTTGCTTGCAGTAGTCACACGTAGTGTTAAGTTCTGTAGTTGTGAGCGTGGAGTATTGAGCATTTGGGATTCAATGTTGGTAGTCGCTAGGTGTATGTTATTAGGCTTTGGTAGGATAAGGGCTATTGTTAAATGGTCATGAGAGAGAAAGGTCGAAGTTTGGTATTATTCAAATGGGTGCATTGTCACGCCCCGAAACGGCAGAGTCATAATAGCCCCACCGTTTAAACCATCCTAAGATAGAAGTTGGCCTTACAACCGCTATCTTAAACCTGATCTACACAAGGCATCCACGACTAACCCGCTTTGAAGTAAACAGTTTGTAATTTAAATAAATCATTTACCTAAAAATGTGAGGAAATATATATATATATATATAATAGAATTCAATTATTACAATTAGCGTTTTCAATGATAATAGCTTAAACCTTAAAAATATATGTCTGTTCTTCAAATGTTTTTCCTCACTTCCCAGGATCCAGCAATTGCTAGCTTCAGAGTAGTTGTTTGCCACTTCTTAGCCAGCACCTGCACGACGTCTATAGGGATATGAGCAACCACAGCTCGGTAAGTTAGGATGGAGGACTTAAAACTATACTATAAATACAACAAGGTTCTCAATCAACTTATTAGGTGCAATGCATGTACAAGCAAATGCCATCGCACGACGTTGTCCGGCTTGTCGTGAGATTAGAGAAATTACGCTCACTCTAATCCGGGTTGAGGAGTTGCCATTAATGTAACAGCTCACGACCAAACCCAAGTTTGTGTAATGGAGATCTCGCTCCTCCCGCAACTACCTTCGAACCATTATCTTCACCCTCGCCGCGACCTCCTCTCCTGTCACTTAGTTCGACTAAGGATGAAGAAGGGACCATTTTGCAATCCTGCACTATCCCTTTCGAAGGGGTCGGTATTTGGCCGGAGAGTCCTAAGTTCCCCTAATGGGTTGCCATGCATGTCTGATTATGATTACTGGTCATATATTTGATTAAGTCCAGTTTAAGGTGATCAATCATTTCATACAAATCATATAATACATGCCAGAGCAACAAACAGAATCATAGCATCACCCATAATCAAGCACATGCACACATCCAACTATCTAATAAGCACATGCACACATCCAACTATCTAACAAGCACAACCAAGCATAATCTTAAGCCTTCAAAATACAGCATCGTATTAATCCCAACTTACCTCGACTCCTTACTCATTCACTCGAGGTCTAACTTGCTCAGGCCATCGCCGATCATCCCTATAACACAAACGTGGTTTCAGTTTTTCATATAACTGTTATAGGTTCGTTTTATCTTATAACGCATATTGTAATGTGTTGTTTAGGGTTTAATATACCTAATTATCTAGATCTTAAGTCTTTTACAATTATTCTAGGTTTAAGGTAAGGTTCGGGTTCGGTTTCTGCATCGATTTCTAAATTAGGTTGTAGTTCGATTTTTAAGTAGTGTTTTATACTTCGACCCTAGAAATTCGTTTCAACCCATAATGTGAAATTAATCACATTACTTCCCGATCTCCTAAATATCATCATTACCCCTAGTCAGTATTTTATTTCACCCGATACACTTAAATCCGTATTAATATACCGAATTTACTCCTAATATGAGATATTTTTTACATTTTTCATATAATTATATAAATTCAAGTTTCCTATCAGATTTATTGTATATTTTTATTCTTATCATAATATCAAGTTTCATATTCTAATATTTTCTATTTATTATATTTCTAATAATTATGTATTTTGTATTATCACCTATTATGTACATAATACACATCTAATATTTTTATTACTCTAATTACTATCTCCCAACATCAATTATCATTTCAAAATATCTAAATTCATTCTAAATCAGATTTTACACCTAATTACCATAATTTACAAAATTAACTTAAAATATACTATTTTTCCATATTACTTATTTACTATATAATTAACCTAATAATTACATCTAACACTCTAAATGCTACAAGTATCATACTCCATCAGATTTTAATATCCTAAAACACATACTTATTCACTAAATCAGCAATTAACCATTTAATTACTTAATTAACCCTAGATTATCCATTTTATAAAGCTATACTCCTAAAGTCATTGATTTCTAAACCGAAACAAGCTCGGTTTTGCATGATTTCTTAAGGACCCTATATCACGAGACATATTTTCATCAAAATAATATTTTTCCTAAAAACTAAATATATAGATATTCTAGAATAACAAAATTCATAATTTTATAATAATATTTACTATTTTTACAAAATTACACAAAATCGGGCTGGAAATCGAACTCACCGATTTGGGTGGCTCCGGCCACCACCAGTGGCCATGGGTGTGTCGGCCCACCTGGGCATTGCCACCACCGAGTGGTGGTGGTGGCCATCCACTTCCAGCTGCCCCTCGGGTCTGGGTTCTCCTTTGTGGCCTTAACTGCACAGTTTTCCTTTTCTTTTTTTTTTTCTTTGGTTTTTCTCTCAATTTTCACCTCTCCCTAATTTTATCTAATTTCTAACTGTCCAAATGAGTTTTTAAATTTTTCTTGCTATTTATAGGGCTTTAGGGAATTTATTGTGTATTAAATTGGACAAGACAATTAACTTATCATTTAATTTTTAGCTTTTGAGTTAATTGGCTAATTTTTTTCTTATTTTTCTCAGCTGCCACGACCTATATCTGGATCATTCCTTATTTTTCCTAATTTTTCTTTATTTTACCTTAATTAATTATGAATTTTCTTTAATTATTTAGTATAATTTTACCACATTACGCATATTTTAAGAATTACGCGTATTTCTATATACATGTAAATTCATATATAGTACAAATAAATATTCCTAAATATTATTTAGGTTATTTTATGATTTTTAGTATACATATAATTTATTTGGAGCTATTTGTTAATTATCGGAATGCATTTTATGCATTTTCGATAAATAATGAGTTATATACTTAAAATTTGGAATTTTTGTATTCTTTTATGTTATTGCTTATTTTCTTAAATTTAAACTTACAGGATCATTTTTCTAATATTTCTAGCTTTATTTTATAATTTAGACTCGATAGGGTCTTTAACCGATTAAAACCTCAAATTGCTAGTTTTGGGGCTTACATGCATCGTAAATCTAGGTTTGGATTGGATGGTAGCGTATTAAGCGTAATGTGTAAGGTATTAGATAGTAGATATGCTGCTATATTGGCATGGGGGTTGTTATTGTTGTTGCTAGCGTTAGAGAAGTGATTAGAATGCGGGTTTTGGGATGTTAGGTTATAGTAGTGATGTATGCTATTGATGGTTAAGAAGTAGGTTACTAGGGTGATGGTGGTCAAAGAATAGACACATTCGACTAAGTGATTATCGACCGAGGTTAAGTGGATTTCACACAGTAAGCGAGTATCATGTGTAAGTGTTACTATAGAGCGTAGTTGTGTTGTTTGTAAGTATGTAGGATGTTGATATGGTTGTTGTTTGTTGGATTGGGTGCAACAGTTAGTGGTTGGTCGAGGAAAAGGGTCAAATGAGAGAGTGCAGTCGAAGATGAAGCAAATTGTAGCGAGAGAGATAGGTCGGGGATAGGTGGGTAGGTGTCCGAAGTGTTAAGGTATGATAGTAGATGCGGTAGTGATGGCAATTGGTCTTTATGTGGGTGTTAGCTTAGGTTCGATTAGAGATTAGAGAGATGTAGAGAGAGAGATACGGTGGTAGAGAGAGAAAGGAAGCTTAAAAGGGTAAGAGATCGTTAGAGAGGTCCCTTTTTCTTTGTTTTGTGTTCCAAAACCCTTTTATGCTACTATAACATCAATCTAGCTCGGGAAACTCGAGAATCAAATTCAATTTCATTTATGAACTTTTGACCCAAAGTTATGTTTCTTTTTTTTTTTCAACCTTGATTTTTGTCGCGTAGTTAACTGAATTCGAACTAGTTTTAGGCTTAATTCAAAGTAGGCTACGTAAACTGCATGATTTCATCTTTATTTTGGTGAAATTGTGTAGTAAAAGACATCAAAATCAACCTGAAATTGAGCATATGAAGAATTGAGGGAGAAAGGAAGGAGAAGGGAGAGAAAACTGGGCAAGTCATGTATCTTATACATGATACACGTGACCAGTTAGCATGTCTACTGTATGCATGTTAAGGAAAGAATAAGGCAAGTGCACAACGCCTACCCATTGAGGGCTCACTTTATCAGGGCTTCAGCCTTGATTTCATGGTTCAAGTCTTGGACTTGTTCCAATCCTATACACATAAATTTTTTTTATTTACTTTTAACAAAAATAAAAATAAAATAAACAAAAATGACACTAAACCTAAAAAATTAAGCCCCTAACTACTAATTATAAATTTTAACCTAACTTAAAAAGATTTATAGTTCCTAAAATTTTTTGTATTTTTTTTAAATTTTATGTTTGTGTACTAAAACTTCTAAATCAGGACCATTTATCCTATTCTAAAAAAATTTTAAATAAAAATAAAAAGAGGTAAAAATGGGGTGTCTACAATTGGTTATCTCTCTGGGTAAAGTGTTTTAAAAGATTTCAAGCCTATACCTTTTCATCAAACGTGAAGCCCTTGACTGAGGTCACCATTTACCGTCAAGAGCTTTACGTTCGACTTCCAAGATTGAACAATAAGAAGGGATAATCACTCTAACGAAAAAAAGAGAGTTTTTAGAGTAATAGAGGGGAGGGTGAACCCTTCTGAACGTTCTCTTCTTCTTTCAAGGGATGACTAAGATGGTGCTAAACAACCATGTACTCGAAAGGTAATGATCAAGTCTTCAGATTTTTTTTAATATATATATATATATATGTGTGTGTGTGTGTATGTAAACACCCCATTTTTGCTCCCTTTTTAATTTTAGAATTTTTAAAATAGGGTAAAGAGTCCTAATTTAGGAAAAAGCACAAAAAAATTAGAAAAAGATACAAAAAATAGAAAATTCATAGAAAATCACCCAAAAAATACAAAAATACAAAAAAAAAAGAAAATTTACAAAATGAAGAAAAATAATAAAAAGTAGAAAGATAGTCTTTTATTATTATTTGTTTATTTAGTTACTTATATATATATATATATATATTATATAAAAGATGGGGGATAATTGGGTTAGACTAGGTTTTGAACTTAGTCCATATGAATTAGAATTAGGGCTGAAGGCCTTGATTAAATTTTGAAGGCAAGCAAGCAGTCAAGAGAAGCACTTGCATTCACTTTGAGCAGTGCGTATGGCGTGTGCTACACGTGTACCAGGGGCATGTCTCACACGTGCAAGCGTTGTTTCCTTCATCCGGATTTCTTTTTTGCCCTAATTTCCAACTTCCTTTCCCTATTCGTGTGCTCGATTCACGTCATCTTTGACCTCTTTTTCTACACAATTTCATCGAATTAATGGTGAAATCGTGTAGAGCATGTGGCCTATTTCTAAATTAAACCTAAAACCCATCTAAATTCATCCAATTACGTAGCTAAAATGAAGCTTGAATTTTGAAAAAAAAATCTTTTGTTAGGTCAAAAGTTCATCTCCAAATTAATTCATCTTTTAAACTTTCCAAGCTTAATTGGTGATATAATAGTATAAAAGAGAGTTTCTAGACATGAAGTGGACAGACTAATCTCTCGAGCTCTTGAAATTCTCCATCTCTCTAGTCGCACCATCGCCCCTTCTCTCTTTACAACTCTTTCTCTATCCGAACACTCTAAGAATTGGCCACCGCCACTACTAAAACCTTTAGGACCTTAGCTTCCCAATGTGACCGAACTTAACTTCCGTCGTATACCCTAGTGCTTTGCCAAGTGACCACCATGGAAACCCTCACAACTACGGCGTTTCTTTCTTATATCACAACCTAGGGTACTTGTTGCTTCAAACCATTGCCATGGCCAACAAGCTAAGTCTTAAGCCTTATTCACACACCAACTGTAATATCCCGTTATCAATAATAAACTATAATATAATTAGAGTTACAATGAGAGGAAATTTAAAATTTTGAACCTTATATTTCATGGATATTTAGTCAAATAAAATTTTAGAGAGGAATCAAGTTTGTTAAAAAAATATATAATAATAATAAAATAAAACATTCCAAAAATTTGAGAAAAATATTAAAAAATAAAGAAATATAATTTTTTATAAGTTTTAGCATTCAAATATGATACATAGTTTAGCGTAAAAATCGAAACTAAAAAATATTACGTTTTCAATACAAATAGTTAACTGATAAAGAAATTAATATCAGTATCTCCAAATATAGAGTAATGACAAAAAAATCAACTTCAATATATTTTTGTATTATATAATAAATTTTAAGCTTGTCCATAAGTTTTCATTAAAATACGATATAAAAATAATTTTATCATGCGTGTAACTTGTACTTATGTAATAAAGTGAAACAGATAATGAATTTGAATTTTTAGCCACCTTATCTACTAACTAACCCTAAAACATTGACATAGAGACGTGCAAGAATCACTAGCCCCTCCCTCAATCTTCTCTTGTCTTGATACGTGCCCCGTCTGATACATTAATGTTCAACTCTTATTATAAAGAGGCAATCAACTTTCCTTCTTAGACATTTGAGACTACTCCTCCTTTTCATCCTTTCACACCTCTAGATTTACACTTGATGATGCCCCAATTTTCTTTTTACTTAACTCGTTATCCACTCAACAAAACCACAATTTAAACTCACCTACATAAATTACCTTAACCCGACTTTCAACCTAACACCACTACTAAAGCAGAGCCACTACCATAATCTTGGAAATTGTGCACAAAGAGAGACTCATAGCCTGACTTCTTAACACTTGGAAATTTTTCTTAGTGTCAGAAACACCTTCCGACCCAACTACTTTGAGCTTTGATTTCTTTTATCAACGGCCACCACTTGGATAACCATCACCACTACTCCTTTTTAAGCACGGGAAACTTCCAATAATGTCTTTTTGAAGCTCTCGCAAACAATTTGATGGTAAGAAATTCAGGGTAGAAAATCAAAGTTTCTCACTTTATGTAAAGATTCTAACACTTTGAGCATTGATTTCTTACTCCTTCGACCACTATGAGGAGCCACCGCCGCCACCAATAGATTCATCACATAGAAGACTATAAATATTAGCCAATAACTCAACCCAAATTCCATTGTGTAATAAGGAAATTAAAGGTAAAAATTTGAGTTTCCCTTTTTATTTCTATAAAAATAGCTTAGTGTATGCACTTGCAATTGATTAAAGTCTCAATTTTTTACCAATGAATCTTTGTAGAAACTAGATGAAATGAAATAATAGAATAAATTAGAATCAACTTTATCAAATGATCACACTTAAAGTAGCTTAAAATATCAAATTGAAATTCGAAATATATATATGTATATGTATATGTATATGTATATGCTCCAATTTTGAATGTGAAATAGCATGATCCCCCAACTTCAATTATCAATTTGATGATGTTTAAGTGAAAGATTTTGATAAAAATTCATGTCATGAGCCAGTATTGTTAGCTTAGTATCATTTCGAGTCATTTTATGAAACGACTGTTATGATTAACATGGCTAAATTGATGGTAAAAGTTGCTCAAAAATATAAACATTCTACATTAGTGTGTAGATTTTGTTTTATGTTCTACATGGATTTTTTGCCATAGTTAATTCTCTTTATAGGATTATATGACCAAGCATTCATTAACATAACTGTCCCACATGAGTAATTTTGTTATAGGAAGTATATAATTATTAAAAAAGAAAAGGAAAAAGAAGGAAGTGGTGAACAAGTGCGTTGGTGTTTTCTTAAAAAAATTTACAAATAGCATGTCCCATATGGAAAATAAAATAAGTAAAAGACCCCAATATATTAAATGTTAACAAAAGTTGGTTTGAGAAAAGTGCACCTAAGAGACTTGCCTTACGGGTATACGCCGTGTGACTTACGTCTATTCTTCATGTTATATCTTACAATAGATTTGGTCTAGTTACATTTGGTTCTATAACTTAAAATAAAATTTTCTTTTAATTTTTTTTTATTTTTAGCTAATTAAGCAACAAATATATATATATAGATATTTAAGTGTACATATTCAAATAAGATATATTTTAGGAAAAAGGTGTGTAACTAATGTTTTAAAGAATATTTTCATTATGTTTGTATGCAAACAAGTATATGTACAAAACATTGTATATCTTTATTTATATATATATATATACATTCTTTTTCTCCATTAATATATATGTATAAAGATGAGACAATATTATTAATAAGAAATAAATTTCCAATAAGCTTTAATAGTTGAGATTACTTGTTATTTTACAAAGATCACTTCTTTAGAAAATGTATGGAAAAAATTCTTAGAAATGGGACCTTAGCTAAGGTTTATTACTTATGAAAATTTCACATTAAACGTAGTAACGATGAAAAATTCAAGTATATAAGATTATAAAAGTGGGATGACAATATTAACGGAATTGATAGTTAGATGAGGAAACTTAAATAGAATTAGTTAAATGATTTATTTCTAAAATCCTACTTCATTACTTAGAATAATATATATATCCTGGTAACATCGTAGATATAGCGAACTATTTTAACTATGATAATGGAGAACGCTAGGAGTATATTGTGAGCACCCTTCTTTTACTTGTCATAACGTAAAGTGGCTGTGAAATTAAACTACCACTCACTCTTTAAATAAGATATTTTGTTTTCACTTTAGCAAATTGTATTACTTGATGAATTTATAAATGTTGTTGCGATGACTGATTGTCATGTAGTTTGTTAGTAAGAGTACATGACGGACAAAGTTCAGATATAATGACTGGAGCTTGGAATTATCTGTCGTAATATGAGTAGTATTATATAAATTGCAAATGGAAGTGAAGTTATTATAAATCAATGATTATTGTTTCGATTAGCACATACTTTAAATTGCAAAAAAAAAGCTTATTGATAGTTAGTGCTCGATTATTATTGAAATTGACTTGCACATGCTTTAAAATTGTTGCTTGGTTGCCATTAATCAATTTACATCATGTGCATTCATTGCATGGCATGAAAACAGTCTAAGAACCCTATTTTTATAAAGCTTGGTTTTGATTTAAGGACCTAAGGGTCATGTTTAAAAGCTTGATTCAAGAAAAGATGACCTAAGGGTCACATTGAAAGCTTAGTTTGCATAAAAGGGACCTATGGTCACAAGTTGCATAAAACTCAGTTATTTTCAACATATAGAATTGCATGTTTAATTTTGAGTTGCTAAGTACCGCTCAAATATTTTGCTCTAGAGCAACCAAGTGCTGCTTAAATAATTTGCTTAGGAGCTGCCAAGTACCACTCAAATATTTTGCTCGAGAGTCGCTAAGTGCCGCTCATTGTTTGCTCGGTTAGGATACTGAACGGTACATGTCACGTGCATTAGCATAGCATAACATTATATGCATAAACATCTACTATATGCTTATGCTCGCTTGGCTTGATGCTGAGGAGTTAGTTTTGTTCTAACCTTAGAACCTGAAGATGGAGATAACACTGGAGCATAGATTAGGATGGGAATATCAAGAGCAAGGATCAAATATTATTATATTATAAAAATAATGTTGAAGGACTTAATCAGTTTATGTTCAACTTATGAGACCTTAATGGCCATGAGCATTATGGTGCCCATTTATCGTATATCCTAAAAGACGCTTCCACGATTCTTTATAATTAATTATTCTTATAAAATTTGAATTGTGCTCTGTTTCCAATTAGCCTTATCCTCAACTTGAGGACAGCATAGCAATTCGTCTTCTAAGCACCTGTATACCAAACGAATAAGCCCTAGGAGGCGGGGCATTACACCAACAACTGCCATTATGATCACCTAAGCTCTACCACCATTGGTCACCTTGAAAAAAACACCACCATATGTTGTGGCACCTCTACCAACACCCCTATCCCCAATTAAATACACATGACAACATTAATTCCCACTTGAAAATTGCATCTAAACGGCCTAGAACCAACCCTTTTGTCCGTCATTATCCTCTTCCCTCCCTTTCTATCTTTCTCGGCCCTACACGTACATAGTACACGAGCGGATTGGTCGACCCAACCCGATTGCTTTATTCCGACCCGAACATAGTCCTTTAAGACTTGCGCATGTACTTCATTTTCATATTTTTGTGTATTTTTTGTTTTATTTATTTAGTGTAAATTATGATGTAATTGTAACTAAAAAAAAAGAGAGAGAGAGAGAAACGAAAGAAAAAAAAAAGAAATAGCTTAGTTTAGTTTTATTTTTTCGGTTAATACATAAATAAGTAAATAAAAATTGAAAAATCATTTTGTCACATAGAAAAATCAATTTTCCAAATAAATAAAAAATAAATCAATCCTTTTCAAAATTAAGGCATTTTTAGAACTTTCAAAAATAAAAAACCAATTTAAGATTATTCTCTAGAATTTTTCCTAAGTAAAATGAAATGGCTAAGAAACGTAAACTTAGCTACTTTTCAATTTTAAAATAAACTAACACATTAAAGTTTTATTATAAAGAACTACGTACATCTGATCCGAATAACAAGTACATAGGCACTTTTAGGGCTACATAAAAAACGAATAAATTAGTTTTTCCACTTTTAGCTCAAATTACTCAATTTAGTAAAGGTAAAAAAAAAATATAATGTTATTTTTTTAAAAGGTTATTTCAAGAAAATAAATAAAAACGTAGAAAGTTTGTGGTACCCATAAGGGTTTAAGAAACCTAACCCCTTAGGCTTTTTTCTCAAAATTTTCAAAAACCTTTTTCTATAAAATCGATTTTCCTCGCACAAACTAATGTTTAGATCAAAACCAAATCTACTCATTTTGTTTTTACCTAAACTATCTCCTAACTCCGATAGGATGATGACTCAAAAAATTTACAAAATTCTTTTAAAAAATTAGTTTTCTTTAACTCATAGTTGTTGATCAATATTAAACAAGTTAAGTTTTGATATTGATCAAGTTAAGGAAATATAAAATCAAGAGAAAATCAAGCTCACCAATATATATACATACATATACATATATATATATAGGGTTAATGTTACGATTTACACTTTAACTTTGTCACCTTTTGCAATTATACACCTGAGTTTCAACTTATTGATTATATACCCAATTGAAGATTTAGTTATCGCGATTTAAACTTCAATTCATATCGTTAATCCATTTGATATGACTAGTCAATAGGATGGCTACCCATAGCCTTAAAAGGCTTACTTGACCTCCCATAGGTAACTTGTTGCCACCCCTTGTGAAACTGTAAGTCATGACCTACTTAAAAAATATATGTTGTGCAATCTACTAGCGACCGTCTATGGCCATCTATAACTTTACGAGGGTTACATGAACCCCCTAAGATTATGAGCAACTATTCCTTTGGCAGATTATGCCGACTGAACTAATGGTAGGAATTGGAGTTAATTAAAATGTAGACTATGACAACTAAATCTTCAATTGGGTATATAATTAGATAAGTTGAAGCTTCAACTGTATAATTGCAAAAAGTAGCAAAATTGAAGTATAAATTGTGACATTGCCCCTACATATATATATATACTTACTTACTTTCATTTACTATTCTTACGTATCTTTACAGGGCTTTGTACAATCTAGTTCCCATCCAAAAGAGCATCCATCGCTCCTTTGGAATCCAAATGAAGACAACGGTGACCAAGAGTTAGTAGACTATAGGGATTCCTTCAGAAAGTATGAATAAAATGATGGCAATGGTGATTTGCACTCTAAATGCCTATGTTGAGATTATTGATTTTGATAATGAAGCTTGCCCTAATGGAGCTCAAACTGAAGTACTTATTCCCATACTAATTGTGACTATTGAAACTCATGTTGAAGCTTTGCTTTATCAAGGTACTTATGATACAACTATCCTGGTTTAGGCAACTAATCCTCATTATGTGCCTACTGTTGTGACGCTTGTTAGTCAATCTTCTCCCCCAGTTGTTGACTAGGGAAGCAACTCCAACACTGGATATTGATTCGGAGGAGACAATAGGATTTCGTAGATTCGATGTGCCTATACATCTTGTGGTACCTGTAAGCCCCAAAGCTAAGCCAATTGACCGTAGGATTGAACCTAGAACTTAAGGTTTTGGACGATCGGTTAAGGAATCCAATCAAACCCCAAATTATAAACTAACAAGAGAAATATTAGTAAAACTGACCCCGTAAACTTGAATTTAAGAAAATAAGTAATAAAATAGGAGACTATAAAATTTTCAAATTTTAAGCATAATAAGTACTAATTACTGAAAATGCAAAAAGTGTAATCAAATAACTAATAAATTACTAAAGATAGATTATATGTATACTAAAAATTTTAGAATGACTAAAATAATAATTAGGAATGTTCACGTGTACCCCACATGTATTTATGTGTAGATAAAAATACGCGAAATTACTTAAATTGGCCAAAAACTAAGAAAATAATTAAATAAAATTATAAATTAATTATGGAAAAATCAGAATAAGATAAGATGAATCAAGATCAGGTCGTGGCAGGTCCAAATCTGCAAAAGAAAAATAAACCAATTAAAATTTGACAACATAAAAGTAAAAAATCAAGGATAATGGGCAAAGTCTTGTCAAATTAATGCATAATAATTACAAAAATTGTCTATAAATAGCAAGAAAAATTCAGAAGCTCATTTGGCCATATACAAATCAGAGAAAATTAGAGAGAGGCAAAAATTGAGAGAAAAATTCGGTTTAGAAAAAAATTAGAAAAAACTGTGCAATTAGAGCCTTTAACGGGAACCCACACCAGATGAGCATCTGGGAGTAGATGGCCACCACCACCACACGGTGGTGGCAGCGCCCAGGCCAGACGACAAGGCCACGGCTGCCGGTGGTAGCCGGAGTCACCCAGATCGGTGAGCCCGATTTCCAGCTCGATTTTGTGTAATTTTGTAAAAATAGTAAATATTATTATAAAATTATGAATTTTGTTATTATAGAATATTTTTTTATGTAGTTTTTGGTAAAAATATTATTTTAATGAAAATATGTCTAGTGATATAGGGTCCTTAAGAAATTGTACAAAACCGAACATGTTTTAGTTTAGAAATAAATGACCTTAGGAGTGTAGTTTAGAGCCCAAAATTTTTGTGTAGATTAATTAGATGATATAGAATAGTGCTATGAAACCCTTTTTCAAAAATTAATTTTCAAAATTTTTAGATAATTTTTAGGCCCTAAAATGAGGCATAAAATGGGTAATTTAGGGTTAATTAAGTAATTAAATGATTAATTACTGATTTAGTGAATAATTATATGTTTTAGGATGTTGAAATCTGATAGAGTATGATATTTGTAGCATTTAGGGTGTTAGATGTAATTATTAGGTTAATTATGTAGTAAATGGTTAATAAGGAAAAATAGTTAACTTTAAGTTAATTTTGTAAATTAGGGAAATTAGGAGTAAAATATGATTTAGGATGAATCTAGACATTTTGAAATGATAATTGATGTTTAGGGATGGTAATTAAAGTGATAGAAATATTAGAAGTGCATTATGTACATAATAGGCAATAATGCATAATATGTAATTTTTGAAAATATAATAAATGGAAAATATTAGGATAAAAATTGATATTATATAAATAATAAGGATATATAATAAATCTGATAAGAAACTTGAATTTATGTAATTATATGAAAAATGTAAAAATTTCTCACATCAGGAATAAATTCGGTACACTAATAAGGATATAAGTGTACCGGATGAAATAAAATATTGACTAGGGGTAATAATGATATTTAGGCAGTCGGGAAGTGATTAATTTCACATTATGAGTTCAAACGAATTTCTAGGGTTGGAATATAAAACATTACTTAGAAATCAAACTAGAACCGAATTTAGAAATCGATGTGGAAACCGAACCCGAACCTAACCCCAAACCTAGAATAATTATAAAATACTTAAGACCTAGATAATTAGGTATCTTAAACCCTAAATAAAACATAACAATAAGCATTATAGGATAAAACGAACCTATAATAGTTATATGAAAAACTGAAATCACGTTTGTGTTATAGGGATGATCAGCGATGGCCTGAGCAAATCGGACCTCGAGTGAGTGAGCGAGGAGTTGAGGTAAGTTGGGATTAATATGATGTTGTATTTTGGAGGCGTAAGATTATGCTTGGTTGTGCTTGTTAGATAGTTGAATGTGTGCATGTGCTTGATTATGGGTGATGCTATGATTCTGTTTGTTGTTCTGGCATATATTGTCTGATTTGTATGAAATAATTGATCACCCTAAACTGGACTTAATCAAATATATGACCAGTAATCATAATCAGACATGCATGTCAACCCGTTAGGGGAACTTAGGACTCTCCGGCCAAATACCGACCCCTTCGAAAGGGATAGCGCAGGATTGCAAAATGGTCCCTTCTTTATCCTCAGTCGAACTAAGTGACAGGAGAGGAGATCGCGGCGAGGGTGAAGACAGTGGTTTGAAGGTAATCGCGGGAGGAGCAAGGTCTCCATAACACAAGCCTGGGTTTGGTTGTGAGTTGTTGCATTAACGGCAACTCCTCAACCCGGATTAGAGCGGGCGCAATTTCTCTAATCTCACGACAGGCCGGACAACGTCGTGCGATGGCATTTGCTTGCACATGCATTGCACCTAATAAGTGATTGAAAACGTTGTTGTGTGTATGGTATAGTTTGAAGTCCTCCGTCATAACTTACTGAGCTGTGGTTGCTCATATCCCTATAGACGTCGTGTAGGTGCTGGCTAAGAAGTGGCAACAACTACTCTGAAGCTAGCAACTGCTGGATCCTGGGGAGTGAGGAAAAACATTGAAGAATCAACACATATGTTATTACTTTTCATTTCTGAATTATATATAACTTTTCTCACTTTCTTAGGTAAATGAATTATTTAAATTACAAACTGTTTACTTCAAAGCGGGTTAGTTGTGGACGCCTTGTGTAGATCAGGTCTAAGATAGCGGTTGTAAGGCCAACTTCTATCTTAGCATGGTTTGCACAGCGGAGCTGTTACGACTCTACCGCTTCGAGGCGTGACAGTACCATTAGAATGGCTATATGCTTTGGATGGGGAATTCTAGACGGAATCATCATTTTCTCATGCTCCTGTGTGTTGCTAATGTAATGATATGCTAGGTGAAGCATGTCACTCATTGATTGCTCGTACAAGGAGTTGTCTAGGAAGCATACAAACTCCATCATAAAGGCTCACGAGGTATCCCAGTAGTTGGATTCTCGTGTTAACTACCTGAAGCTAGTCGTGGCAAAGGCTTATTGTAATACCACCAGCTAAACAAATCTCATGAGCAGGTCATCAGTGAAATAGAGGCTCTCCAGCAAAGTAAGGATTCTCTTAACATAGAAATAGAGAAACATGAACATGAGATAAACTTTGATTCAAAATTAGAGCAAGATGTAGCACCTTAATATCCATGTGCTTTGTTTGCATTTTTTTTTTTTTAAGAATAATGGAAATGAACTTGAATTATCAATGATAATTATTTCCAATTTCATAGTATCTTTACATATAGTATAAGCCCTGCAATCAGGTATTTGAGATTTGATCTGTAAAATTTAAGATAATCGGGTAAGTTGCTCGATAAAGCTTAAATTTTATAATGAAGCTAGGAATATTCATAAAAGTGATCGTATGAGTTTGGATTTTGGAAAATAAATAATAAAATAATTAATTATTATAATATTAAATTATATGTATAGTATTCCTTATTTATTGAAAATACGTAAAACGAGTTTTCATAATTAAAAAATTGGATAGAGATAAATTATATGTATACTAAAAATGATAATATAACTTAAATAATATCTAAGAGTATTTATTTATACCATATATGTATTTAAGTATTTGCAAAAATATGCGAAATTACTTAAAATACCCTAAGTATGCTAAAATAATGTTAATTAATTAAAGGAAATTCATAAAAATTAAGAAAAAATCAAGAAAAAAAATGAAAAAGTGAATAAAATTCTAGAATAGGGGCGTGGCATGCTATGATTTAAAGAGAAAATAATAAACAATAAAAATTGGTCAAATAAAAAGTGAAAAAGAAAGAGATAAGGGATATGTCGCAATTGAAAATTAAAAGAAAAAAAAACCTTAAAATCATCTATAAATTCAAAAAACACACATCAAACTTCATTTTGGTCAGTTGAAATCCAAAAAAACATTAAGAGAACTAAAGAAGAGATGAGAAAGTATTTTTATAAAAAAAAATAACAAAATAGTATGTAGTTAGGGCTTGTAAAGGGAACCCATATCCAATTACCACCTAAAGAGGAACGATTATCACCATTAGATGGTGGACCCCCCGCCTAGAGCTATCAACAAGGGTGGAGCCACCACTGGTGGTTGGAAGCCCTTCAACCAATGAGTTTCAATTTCCTTTTTAAATTTGTTTAATTTCTTTAAAATATCAAATATGTTTGGAAAATTATGAAATTTAGCATTTTAAGATATTTTAGTATTTAGATTTAGGGAAAAATGTCAATTTGATAAATTTAGGCCTTCGGATGTACTGCTTTTAGAAATGACTAAATCCGAGTTAGTTTTCGATTTAGATTTAAATGACCATAATGATATGGTTTTAACTTCAAAATTTTGTATAAACTATTTAGGACAAATATTTTGATGCCATGAAGATTTTTTCTTAAATATAATTTTCTGAATTTTTACTTAGTTTTTAGGCTCTAAAATCGTACATAAAAGGCGATATTTGGACTTAATTTTCTAATTTAATGTTAATTCGGCGCAAATTCTAATTTAGTAGGTAATTAGATACTTAGGATGTTAATTGCTCATATTGGATGATATTTGTAATTTTAAGGTATTAGATGTAAGTATTATGTGTATTATATAGTAAATATGTAATAGGTAAAATAGTATATTTTGAATTAATTTTGTGATTTGGGGTTAATTAGGTATAAATTTTGGTTTAAGATATAATTAGACATTTTGATATGTTATTGGATGATAAAGAATAATATATGTAGTGTTAGAAGTATTAGATAGGTGATATGAGTGTATAATATGTAATAATATATAATATGTATATATGGGAATTAAATGGGTAGAAAATATGAGACAAAAATTTATGATATTATAATATTATGAGTATAATAAGAATCTAATTCAAATTATGAATTTAGGAAATTATGTGAAAATATAGGTTATTCTTACACTAGTACTTAAATTCGGAATATAATAATTATGCTGATCGAAATACTAATTCGAAGCTGAAATAGAGATTTAGGATACTTAAGTATAGTTAGATGAATTTCAAATTTTAATCCAAAAGGAACTCCTAAGGTTCACAAATAAAAACAATAAGCAAAAGCTAAAACAAAACTTAATTTAGAAACTGATTCAAAAATTGAATTAGAAATTAGTTTAGAACTAATTTGGTTATAAGAGATATGGAATTTGAATAATTAAGTAAAATTATAATCTTAAACTATAAACTAATGATTTAAAGCTTATATGTATATATATACATATGTATAGGTGGTTACGTTAAAATGTAGATCATTCCTGAATTAGAATCTAATTTAGAAGCATAATCAAAATTAGGACTAATATAAGTACATTAGATAGTAAGTCAAAAACTTAAACTAAAGGTTATACTTATCAAATAAATTGTAAGAAAAAGGTTAAAAGGCATTTAAAATACTTACAAACAAAGGGGAATAAAAGGAAAAAGGTAAACTAAAACCTAATTCAAAAGCTAAAATCATAATTGGAATAAGAAGCAAATTCAAAACCTAATTGAATAAGATAAGTAATTCTAAGAGATTTAGACCTAAATCACTAAATATAAGAATACCATAAACTAAAGATAATCGTAATCGACATTACAGGATAAAGCCTATCTATGGTAGTTATGTGGAAAGTAAAACAACATTTGTATTATGGGGATTATTGATGATGGTTTATACTAGTTGTACCTTAAGTAAGCAAGCAGGAAGTCTAGATAAGTTCAGATTGATACTTTATTGTATTTTAGAATACTTTTTTATAGTACTTGGAGGTTTGGGATTATACTTGATTGTGTTTGTTAAATAGTTGTTTATGTACATGCCTATGTGTGCGTGTTTCTGAATGTGATTATATGACTCTGGTTTGATGTTATGGAATGAAATTAGTGTAATTTGTATGAAATGCTTGCACACCTTAAACTAGATCTAACTAAATATATGACTTGTGAGTCTAAATTAAATCTGCATAGTAACCCAATAGGGGAAACGTTTAGGGTTTTTCGGCTAAATACCCGCTTCTTTGAAAGGGATAGCTTTGAATAACATAATAGGTGTCTTCTTCATACTTAGTTGAACTAAGTGACAGGAGGGGAGGTCATGGTGAGTGTAAAATCAATAGTTTGAAGGTAGTCACAGGAGAAGTAATGTCTCTATTGTACAAGCCTGGATTTGGTCTTGAGCCGTTGATATGTATACTAAACTTTTTAACCTGGATTAGAGCGAGTATAATTTCTTTTGTCTCATGATGAACCAGATAACGTCATGTGATGTCATTTGTTTATACATGCATTACATCTAACTAATTTTGTTGATAACCATGTGTATATTTGATGTATTGTTTTAAATCTCCGTCTTAACTTATCAAGCAATTAGTTATTCACATCCTTATAGATATTGCTGCAGGTACTAACTATGCAGCGACTTATAATTACTTTAAAGCTAACAGCTACTAAATCTTAAGGAGTGAGAATATAAAACTAAGGATCAGTTATACTTTTGAAGTTTGAGCCTTAACTTTAAGTTTTTTAATATCAATTTATGTATTGCTAGAGCAAAGTAAGATTAGGTTACTGAATCTTAGAAACACTACTTAAGATATTTGAATATTAGTATGTATTTCATATTTTCGTATATAAATAACATGTTTAATTTATGAACTGTTCATTTCAAAAGGGGTTAGTTATGAATGCCTTGTGCAAATCAAGTTTAAGAGATAGCGGCTGTAATATCAACTTCTATCCTAGAACGGTTGGCACGGTAGGACTGTTACAACTCTACTACTTCAAGGCATAACATATAGGTTGTTTTGATTTTGAATATTATAATCTATATATAAATATATATATTTATTGTGTATGTATAATAAATGGCATTACGACTGTTAAGCCTATCATGGAATTGCTTCAACTCAATACAGCTAATATTGCTATCACAAAAGAGGCAATACATTTGCTGTTAGCTTAAAAGTAGTTTCAACTATCATGCATGATTGCTTCGTTCATTTATGATTAAGGTTGCTTTAACCTTGGGTTTTATTAAAAACATTACAGCTGCTAAGTTTGCTACGGGGTCGCTGGGACCTGTTACAGCTTAAGATCGCTTCGATCTTTATATTTAGATGACGTAGAGGGACATTATGTTCCTCATGTACCTGGAGTCAAGATTATTACCAAACGACCACGACTACCATGATGAGCTAGCTTCGATCTCTCATAGTTGAGATTGCTTTGATCTTAACGTCTGTGTTAAGGCATTATAGTTGCCAATCTTGCCATAAGATTGCTATGACTTGCTATGGCTTGAGATCTCTTCAACCTCAATGTTTGGATGGCATAAAGGGACATTATGTTTACCACAAGCTTGGAGTCAAGATTACTACCAAACGACAACTACTTCCGTAATGAGTTTACTTCAACCTCTTACAATCGAGGTTGCTTTAACCTTAAGGTTTGGGCTAAGGTCTTAGGCTTGTTAAGCTCGTAGTAGGATCACTTCAATTCATCATAGCCAGGATCACTTCGATCATGTTGGAACAAATCACTTTTTTAAAGGAAAAAAAATACAATTAGACGACAATCAACGTGACAAGTGATGAAATCCATTACTATTTTATTTCATTCATGAGGAATTATACGGTAGTTTACAAATGAAACTTCTTAACATACTGAAAATTAATAGGAGCGGTGATGACCTCTGTTTGAGAGTTGCGAAGTTTACAATATCCGTTGTCATGCACTTCTTCTGCAATGAAAGGACCCTCTTATTTTAGAGTAAACTTTGAGGCTAGGAGTCCTTTCTTAACATGCTTAATTACACGAAGAACGACATGACTTATTTGAACGAACGCTTCCTCAAAAGGCGATCATACACAACACTTAACCTTTGAAGGTAGTTGATCAAGTCATGTTTATCCATTTCACGTTTCTCATCCAATGCCTCCAAGTCTCACATTTTGAGCATATCTGGCTCTAATTCAACATTTAGAGCTAGAGGATTTGATCATACTAAAACCTCAACCGGTACTATAGCATTTGTGACATACACTAAATAATGCTCTAATAGGCATGATCTTCGAAGTGCGATAGACCCACAATGCCAATGACAACTTATCGTGTCGTTCCCTCTTATAATCATGTACCATTCGACTAAGGACTTTGAAGAGTATTTTATTTTTTGCTTTAGCTTAACCATTTCCCTTTAGATAATATGGCGTGGACTTTATGTGGTTGATATTATAAGATTCCAGCAACTACCCAACATATGAATTGATAAATGGGGTCCCATTATCTGTCAGCACACACCTTAGGATTCTGAATGTATAAATGATATGCTCCTTTGTAAAGGCAGTTGTTGTCAGCCCGGTTGCCTTCTTTAAGGGAATAGCTTCTACCCATTTCATAGTACACTCAGTGCTCACTAGTATCCATATGCATTCTCTAGATGGTAGATGTATGGGACCGATTAAATCAAATGCCTAAGTGTAGAATGGTTAAGGAGTTATTAAACTATGTAGCTTAATTGCTAGAGCATGAATAACATTGCTATGGAGTTGGCATGAGATACACTTTTTGGCAAAGTCAAAGGCATCTATCTCCATAGTTGGCCAATAATATCCTTTGTCAAGGAGGAGATGATACAACTTCCTACCACCTTGGTGTTTACCGCATTCTCCAAAATGCAGTTCTTTCAGTATCATCTCAGTTTTAGGTAATGCCTTACAATTCAAAGGTTGTCCTTAGAAGGAGATTCGATACAACTCTTCTCCTTATAAAATGTACTTCTTCACTTTTCTCTTGACTATCCTCACGTCTCGATCATTAGTGGATAGGACATTATTCTTTAAAAAGTTAACATACGAGTGTCGCTAATCTCCAATAGTTACAATGAATTTGCATTCCTCACCAGGTACTAAGGAACAGTTAGGGCAACTCAATTGGAGTTAAGATACATCTTTACATATTGATAGCTAATAATATCCTGCATGCTAAATTCTTCTCTGCAAAGGTGGTTCATCCTCACCACACTACAAATCATAAAATTCCTTGAGTTTCATTTAGGCTTCTTCCATTAAGATACATCGAGATAAGATCTCTTTAGCGCCATTATAATATAAGATACCATGGATGGATATGAAATTCTTCAATGTTGCGATAAAAGTAACTCTAGGACTTACTAACTATGCCTTAATAGGGGTATGTCAGTCATCTTGTGACTCCTTATACCTTTAATTAATTGTAGGGCAATATAGGGTAAAGTCCTCCTAATTACATAGATGCCTAGTTCACCATCTGAATCTTACATCGAGACCTTAGAAGTTAAAGTTGCTAAGGCATCATCATAACGGTTTGTAGATCTTTTAATGTACTTGTATCTTATTGATTGGAACTTAGTGACTAGTGTATACATTGCAACTCTATATAGGGTGAGTGTAGGTTCCTTTAAGCCAAACTCCCTATTAGCTTGTTTGATGATCAAATTAGAGTCACCCTTAATACATAAGCAAGCTACACCTACTTGTTGAGTCGAAAGCAAACCAAGTAAAAGAGCCTCATATTCGGCGTAGTTATTCGTATAGTAGAAGTCCAATTTATATGCTAAGGGTATTTCCTAGCCAATTGGGGATGTCGATATAGCTGCAGCTCCCCATCTGGGGCTTTCAAATGAACCATCAAATTGTAAAGACCATTCCTTGCTCATATCTATCATGAGTGCATCTTCATGAAAATCTTCAAGAATATCTTAACAAGCATTATTGTTATTTGTTCCAGGGAACTGAGTTAGCAAATTTGCTAGTGCTTGTGACTTGATTGCCTTTGGAGATGACACGATGATGTCAAATTCTCTAAGGAGTAGCATCCATTTTGCAATTCTCCTCGATAACGCCGGACAAGATAACAAGTATTTGATGGGGCTGGAGTTAGTCATGAAAATTATCGTATGTACTAACAAGTAGTAGCGCAACTTCTTAGTTATAAATACTAGTATAAGACAATGTTTCTTAAGTACAAGGTGGTTAACTTCATTGCTTTGAAGCATTTGACTCAATTAGTGCACCAAATGTTCAATACCATCTATTTCTTCTACCATCAAGGCTCTTATGGATTTATTTGTAGACGTTAGATAAGGAATCATTGGCATCTCCTTTATTGGCATGGTCATGGTTTACAGAGAAGTCAATATCCCCTTAATCTTTTGGAATGCCTCCTCTTGAAGCGGACTCCATTCAAACAAAACTCCCTTCTTCATCATCTAGTGTGAAGGGAAAGAGATTTCAATGAGTGTAGGGGTGAATCGTCGAATACAAGACACCTTAACCATGAATCCCTTCAACTCCCTTTGGTTCTTTGGAGATGGCATTGACTGTATGGCTTCAATCTTTGCTAAATTGACATCAATCCCCTTTTTGTATACAATAAAACCCAGTAACTTTCCAAATGAGACCTAGAAAATAGACTTCAAGTGGTTCATTAGAAGCTTGTAAAGTCAACATTCCTCAAAGACTTATTTCGGGTGATCGATATGATCAAGTGCTCACCATGATTTAATTACAATGTCATCTACATAATCTTCCATATGAATGTGCATCGTGTCATGAAAGATAGTAGTCATGGCCCTTCAATAATTGGCTTCCGCATTCTTTAGTCCAAACGGCATCATGGTATAATACAAGTTCCAAAAGGTGTATGGAAAGTTGTGCACTCAACATCTCCTAAGGCCATCTTGATCTAGTTATATCCATTAAAAGCATCCATAAAAGAAAATAATTCATGTCCAATCGTCACATCAACCAACAATATTTGGGAGTAGAAACTCATCCTTTGGGAAAGCTTTATTCAAGTTATGAAAACCTACACATATACGTATTTAGCCACTTTTCTTCTTTATAAGCACAATATTAGCTGGCCAAGTTGGGGCTTGATAAAGCCTACTTGTAGTAACTTCTCAATTTTAGCTTTAATTTGTACCTTAATATCTGGGCAAAATATGCGTTAGTGTTACTTAACCAGCCTAACACCCAATGCAATATTTAACTGGTGCATTATTAAGCTAGGATCTAAACCTGGCATCTCTTCACATGTCTAGATAAAGACATCTCGATCCTTTATTTCTTTTGCTAAACTTTTATTGATGAAAATAGGTATAGCCTTCTCTTTGAGAGTTGCTAGATTCACTTCCTCTATTTCTTTAGCCCATGGTTTCATTTGATCTTACAATCGAAGAGGATTAGATTAAGCTTCTTGTAAGTTCGAGGGGTCGAACGATGACATAAATACCTCTTCTAACCTCAAAGACTGTCATAAGTGATATACAGTTTGCCAATTTGTCCTAATGTAACTTTCAATCTTTACATCTTGGTTACCCTACCCACCTCCCATTACTTCTTTCGATCTCCATAGTTAGGAGATGTCTTTCTCTTCTTAGGCCCTTACTCATGTTCTTGAAAATCTTCCCATCGTAGTAATGGAATACCGATGGGTCTGCTAATTGCAGTCTCACTATCATCAGCGTACTCGTCATAATATTTTACCTTGGTATAATATGACTCTCCATGCTCAAATGGGCTTTCGGCAGCAGGTACAAACATATCTTTCCCTTTCCAACTTCTCTTAATACACTAATATAGTGTAGAAAGGACAAGATTATGGTCATGTAACCACTTCTTTCTTACCGATAATGGTAAGAGATTGGAGCATCTAACACATGAAACTTGGTTGACCTATGAATGGGGCTAACCTTGAAATTAATGTTAACAAACCCTAGAGATTTAATAGGAACCTCATTGGAGTCATGAATGTCAATCGGCCGACGAACTAGCTTCTTCATGCCTAATCCTGCAACTTTGAAAGTTGCTAAGGGCATTATATTAAGTGTATACCTGTTATCAATGAAAGTTCATTGAATGTGGTGACCATCAAGTTCACTCTTTACATACAGTAGATGATAGTGATTTAGATTGTTAGTGCACATATCAATAGTAGTAAAGATGATAGAATTCTCATGCGCCTTCGACATCTTGTAAATTGACTATACTGCATTACATTATTTAAATTACTGCTCTAAGAATTATATTAGAATAGTCACTGCAACAAGTCGGGATTTGTCGTCAAATCCGAATAGATCAAAGAAATTTCTCACATTGGCGATTTTTAGCAAAACTATCGCAACATAATTACTCGAAGCTAAGTCTACTACCTTCCCTTTGCTTTCAAGCGTCTCTTCTTTCTAGTACACTTTCACGTCCATTAACCTTTGGTTGGTCAACTTCCTAAGCAGTTGTTAGGTGATGTAAGATTAAATTAGTGGCTTCTTGATTGTTGTGTGCTAGAAGCAAATTCTCATGTATTTCATTATTGTTGTCCAGTTTTAGTTCACCACTCTAGACCTTTTCATTAAAGATTCTCCTCAGTATCCAATACTCCCACTTTTGATAGGAATCAACTCCCTAAACTAATTACGCGTGGCCAAGTTAGAGGACTCTAAGGATTCACAAGAATAATATTATCTTGAAGCCTCATCCAAGACAAGAATTCATATCGTGACCTCCAAGTTTCACTCTACTACTAATTTGAATACCAAACTTTCACTTGTACCAGCATAGTTCCTGAAGCTGCTAAGCAAAAGTTTTGACTTGCCAAGCATATAGACTAACCTGCCGAGGAACCATGCCATGACAAAGACAACATTTGAGTGTACCAGCCTCAAATAAACATCTGAGCCTATCTCCCGAGCCGACCAACAACACCCGATCCTAATCCAAGTGGAATAATCTCTAGTGACTAATTAACTAAGCTCCAACCTAATCTAGACCTAATATGGATCAGGTTGGCTCTCATTATGGACTCTCTTTTCTTCATTTTGTCCGAACTATACTATATTTCAAAAGACCAGCTACTATGTGATATGTATTTTCTAATACAACATTCTAAGAGGATTCTTTACTTCTTCATACAAAATATTCTTTGTCTCATTGTCTCTTTTTAGTATCATTCATGTATCCCAATTATAAATTACTTTTTTGTCTTTTCCATATATGTTTGTAACTCTAGTGAGGTTAGTACATAAACCCATTTATTGAATGCAAATATCACCTTTTAATTATTAGAATATATAAGTTTTCCTTTTGAGCAACCTTAGTGTTCTCATTTATCCATAGCTCTTATTCATTTCCTTTAGCAAGAAATAGTTATTGAGCCCTATTTTAATTTTCCTTAATTCAATATTTGTTAAAATCAACTTGCTTAATATAAATTACTCAACATTAAATTAAGAAAAAAAAACTTTTCTTTAAAAATATTTTTTAAAAAAAATTAAAAAGATTGGAGTCACTAACTAGTTAAACTAGTAAAAATGAAATAAGGGTTTTTGGGTCGAAAATTTTCGATTTAGCCATTAGTTTATGAATTTTCTAAAAAAAATAATTTTTCAGAAAATTTAACAAAAAAATTCGAATTCACAAGTTAATTTATTAAGAAAAAAATCACCATGTAAAAATTTAAGAAACTAACTGTAGACACCTCATTTTTGCCATTTTTCATTTTTATTTAGTTGAGCCAAGTTAATAAAAATAAGAATTAAAATAAAATAAAATAAATAATAAATAATTAAAGTTAAAAAGAAAAAAAAAGAAGAAAAGAAGAAAAATAAATAAATAAAGAGTTGTGTCGTATCGTATCAAATGGAATCATTTCGTATCGAATTGTGTCATATTAAGTTAAGTCAAGTCGAGTTGTATCGGATCATTTAATATTAAATCAGATAATGGCTTATGATTAATTTAATAAATCATTAAGTCATTTGAGAGTTGGGTTTTATTAAAATAATTTTAGCCCAATTTGATTTAAAATAGATTTTTATCTAATTTATATTAGACCAAAATAGATTTAGGATTTATTAGATAAGTTAATGGCCTATATTTAATTGATTGGATTAGGCCATAAAAAATAGAAAGCTCGAATTAAGTAGGGTTTTTAGAAAACAAGGTCAAATCTTTAAAAAAAATAAAAAACACATCTTCTGCACTTAAAGTTTGTTACTATATCTTGGGTTTGTTAAGATACAAGAGATTCAATAAGTGAGTTTATAAATAGGAAATTATCGAAGAAGTTAAGGATTTTTTTTCCAAAACCCCGCAATTACGCCAACCTATCTCAATTCCCAACAAACTAAGCAGCATCCAATTCCACACAATTCCCTATTGAATACCTCCCATAATTCATAACACCCCCCCAATCAAATTCCAATCCATTTGCACGCCCCCTTTCCATCGAACATCCTTACCTCGTCCACGTGCAACCCTTGCCTTAATCCCCAACCAAATTCCAAATAACCGCCTTAACAGGCCTGACACAAATCCATAAAGTCGAATTGGTTGGTGACTCCAATTTTTTAAAAATTTTTTGAAAATAATTTCTTAATTTAATGACGAGTAATTTATATTAAGCTGGCTGAACTTAATATAAATTAAATGAAGGAAATCAAAATAGAGCTCAACACTAACTAATGACCTTTATTTTTGGAATTTTCCTAAAAATATGAAAATATACAAAAATGATTTTTTTAATTATTTTTATTACGAATTTTCCCTAAAAAATAAAAAGAAAATAAAAAATTTACAAATTTTACAGTTACCCCAAAGGTACCTACAAACCCGCTAATCAGGATTAAGTCGATCGTAGTTCTCATTATCCTAGGAAAGATTTAATAGATTGAAAAATTTCATTTACGAAAATGGGCCAAGTTTACGTTTTTTAACAAATTTATTTTTATTAAGAAAAACCCTAAAAAAAGAAACGCTAATATTTGTTCCTAATTTTAAAAAAAAAAACTAAAACTCAATTTTCAAAAATATTCCAAGTTAGTATTTTTATTTTAGGAAAAACTACCTACATGACAAAACATTTTAGAAAAGTCATAAAGTATTGTACCTAAATGTAATTTTTCATAAAATATGCAATTGATGTGGAAAATATACCTAAGATGCCTAAAACCATTGAAAAGATATTTAAATTATAAAAAAGGATGTCTAAACTATGGAGTAGATGCCTAAATATGGAAAAAAATGTCTAATTTACGGAATAAAAGTCTAAACCATGGAACAGACGCCTAAATATGAGAAAATAAGTCTAAACCCTAAAACATATGCCTAAATATTATAGGCCTAAATATGGAAAACATGTCTAAACCATAGAAAAAGAAGTTTACTAAAAAAATTTTATTTTATGAAAAACTAATTAGTAAAAATTCAATTTTCACTAAGAATTCCTAACATTCCTAATTTAAAAAAAAAATTCAAATGGAAAGTATACAATCCTAATCTTTTAAGATATGCGACCTATATATGAAATATGCAATTGTATCTAAAAGATGCAATTTTCAATGAAAATGAAAATTTTCTAAGAAGTTGCAATTTTTAATAAAAGATGATTTTTTTTTTTTAAGTGCAACTTGCTAAGAATGTGCTATAATGCAATCTTTCTAAAACATGAAATTTTTCTAAAAGGATGTAAACATTCTAAACATGCAATTTTAATAATAAATATGCAACTTGCAATCTTAAGCATACAAGAATAATCAATCCATTGAAATTAATATAACAACCCGCAAAAAGACTAAAGTTAGTAATACTAAAAATTTTATCATGTAACCAAAAGTTAGTATAAGTTATTATTTCATTATTTGTTTATTTTTTATTAAAACGGCTAAAACTAAAGAAAACAATGCTAAAAATACTATAACTAATATTAAAGACCTAGACTAAGCAGCGAATCAGGCGATCCAGCAAGGAGGGAATGCAAGTTGGGTCAACTGTGGACCCGGTTTTACATTGTGCTTGGTGTTGGTTTGTACAGCATGTGTTGGGTCGTGACTAAGGGTAGCCTGTGCTTATTTGTTTTCATCGGGTTGGTGATTGGGTGTATAGTGCAAGAGAAAAAGGATTGAACCATGTATGTATGTTGTTTCTATCGTTGAATGTGGTAGATGGACACACGGTGCATCTAAGTTAACTTAAGTCGAGGATGGTGTTACGTGGGATGTAGGTAAAGGATGAAGTTTGGGTTGAGTTGAGGGTAGCAATTCGATGTTGGTCCAAGGTAATCTAGTAGTTGTCAAGTAAAGCAAGAGCGTCAGACTTAAGGCTCTTGACAGTGTAGAACATGTTGACGTCAATAGTGGTGTCTCAGATGCAATAGTGATTGGCGATGGACAAAACCTAAAAGTGACTGATTTTGGTTATTCTATTCGAAGTGATGCTTAGCGATTCAAGAAGAAAGTTGTCTTCTTTCTTGATCTTTTGATGCCTAAAAACTCACAAATCGACTCATATTCTCTCGATTCTTATTAAAACCCATGAAATTTTAGAGAGAGAAATTATTTGTATTTATGGGTTTAAAGATAGAATGTAAGTATGTTGGACTTGATTTGTATATTTACAGATGATATTGGAACCCCTTCCTATCTTTCCCATACTCCAATGTTTATAAATATATTGTTTGTATCAAATCTTAAGCATGAGATAACTTACGGTCAACCATAGATGAACTTGAATTAGACGTGATTTTACCAAATCTTTATTTTGTTCATATCAATGCAAATCTTTTATGTATATTGAACTTTTGATAATGATTTTGTAGATTTGCATTAATATCCATGTAAAAATATCAAAGATTCAATAAAATTGGGAGTAGATTCACAAGGTTAGAGCTCAAAACCATTTTTTCAAAATCTTAAAATTTATTGAATTACATGTATATTTTTAATATTACTAAACCTGACCTTAGAAGACTTGCCGATTTAATTTGGATACTATTTTTTTTTCATTTTTTTGGGTCTTTTTACTTTTCTTTTCATTTTTCAAATATTTTATAATTTTTTTCAATTTTCTATTTTTTTTTGTATTTTATGTAAACCTAACCCCCCCCCCCCCCCCCCTAACAAAAAAAAAAAACTAAATAAATAAAATAAATTGGTGGTAAAAATGGAGTGTCAACGATAGTAAAAAGAAACCCTACAGTTCGAATCGATGAGTTATATCCAACAGGTTGTAAGCCGAGTAGGATCAAGTAGTGTATTATCTGGTCGGTAGCTGCCTAGACTTTACGAGTTTTCTTTTAGTGTACTTCATTATGGTACTCATTTGCGTGTTCGACCTTGAAGACACATCAACGTTTGTTTAAGCTAGCTAATGTTCAAAATGACCCAAATGAGAGGAAAAACCTCTTATTTATATATTTTATGAGTAAGTTTTGGGCATTAGATTACTTTAAGATGGATATGCGAGATCTAGCATTACTAGCAACCATTGGATGGCCTTAAATGATCTAATGGCTAGGATTTACTCATTTTCTTCATATGGACCATGAGCTTTGACAATGGGCTCTAAATAGGCCCAATGACTCACAAAAAAGAATGTAAGCTTATTAATAATAAAACAAGCTTAGAACTCTTGTTTAAGTTTAAACGAGCCTAAGGAGACTTCTTTTAAGCCAAATTTTTGCACACAAGTCAATCAAGTAAGGCTAAGAGCATAATAACCAATCTAGTAATCCTTGTTCCGAGCCTACTAAGCCATGTCTCCCTAAAACATCATTATTTGGGCTCAGTTTCCTAGGCTTGTTATTAGCCCATTAAACCAGTTCATGGCATTAAATTAGGCAAAAATCCTAATAACAGAAATGACCCTCTACAATAGCTAAAATAGTATAATTTAATTATATTACATATTATTTGTTGTAATTGTGTAAAATAAGTTTCATTTATTCATAAACTCTTGAAGATAAATTCTATAACTAATAAAATTTATATGGGACATAAAATGATAGATATAATATATACATATGTGTCGTGTATAATTTTTAAATATATACATATACTCGTAATCAGTAAAAATACCCTAATATATGCATTTTTTGCTAAAGTAACCTAAGAAAATTAATAAAAAGTCACTAAGAAATTATAAAAAAATTTATGGTAGTTGAGATTAAGTTTTTAAGGTATGTAGAAAGGCTATAGACCGTTGTTGCTATGATAGATAATGAAGATCATGCAAATTGAGCAAAGTTTTGAGGGAAATTGCATAAGGAGAAAGAAGAAAATTCATTTACAAAATTTACAATCTGAGAAAAATATAAAGATCCCCTCTAACAATTAGTACATGCAAATTAAGGTTTAGAAAGATTAAGTGTTGGATTTGGGAATTTAAGGAAGTAAATTAGGAAAAATTACACAAAATGCATGCAATCCTAGCAATTAAGGGTACGATAGCATTGGGAGTTTCCAATGCTTAACCACCACCACTACTAGAAGCTATACCCACCACTTAGTGCTTCCGATAAGGTGGGAGGAGCTACTAGCGGCTGGAGGCCAACTTTCCAATGAGGCCTAAATTTAACCCAATTTTATGTAAATTATTAAAAATATAAGAAATTCCTAGAAAATTATGAAAAAATTATTCTTATATATTTTTATGTATAGAATTTAAAAAAATCATTCTACATAAATTCAATAGTTATTATATACATCCTTAATAAATCGAAGAAATCGGATGATTTTTTAAGTTGAAATAAATTGGGTAAATAATGTAGTTTCTACTTCAATTTTTTTCTATAGACTATTCTAAGTTAATGCTAAAATGTTGTATTTAGCAAAAATTAATATAATTCCTTGCATAATCTTACTCAAATACTAACTTTGAATCATATTTGGAGTATATATAATTGTTTTGGAGTGGTTGGATTGATTGATAAAATGAGAAGTGATGAAAAGTTGAAAGTTGACTTTAAATAATGAAGTTGGTATTTTACTAGTCTAGTGAACTTGAAATAGTTGATGAATTGTGATGTAATATGTAAGGAATTTGGAAGTAATAAAACCGAGGAAGGTTGGTATGGAGTGTTATTTGATGTTTAAATTTTATTTCACAATTATAATTAGGAAGGAAGTTGGTAAATTAGTTAATCATAAGACATTGAGTAAAGGCAAAGGATGATTTAGAGGATTCTAGTCATGGATTTTCACTAGATTGAAACTTAGATAGTAGGTCACAGGTAAAAGTGAAAATGGAGGAAGCGGAGGATTAGTTGGAGAATGCTGTAATTCAAGATTCTATAGATAATAAGGTCAAAGCATAGCTCGATGGATATCGTAATAAGAAGTTTAACCTGAAGAAGTTTAGAGGCTATCTTGGAGGATAAAATTAGTATAACAAATAACCCTTATATAGTTGAGAAACTCAGAAGATTTATGGAATAAACGAAATTATTCTAAAACTAATTAGAACCAAGCTTAAAGGATTTTTGACAAAGGAAAATCACTATAAATCACTCAAATTATAGCTTAAAGGATTTGGCCGATTAGGGTAATTTGTAAAAATCATGATCATTAATTAGTCGAGAAATCATGATTTTTAAGTGGAAATAACTTTTGAAATTTATGATTAAACAACAAAAAAACATATAAAACAAACTAATGACTAATGAAGTAAGGCTTGAAAATTAATCTATTGTGTATTTCTATAGACAGTTGAAGAGCAAGGAAACAATGGTCAAGAGTAGGGTACCTATAAGCACAAGTAAATTGGGATCTATGCTTAGTGGCATATTGAAATATCACATTAGGATACTTAGAGAAGCGAGAATGCTTGCTTGTGATTCTAATTAATTTATGTGTATGTGTGCTATATGTGTACTTGAGATACTGATTAATGAATTGGGAGTTGAACTTCGAGTGCTGCCTTTTGCTTGAATATATATTGTCTTGCATATATGAAATTAGTTGATCACCTGATAATCTGGATTAATCTTGAATTGATTAAAAACCTAACCCGACATTCATGACAACTTAATAAGGGTAATGATTAGGTCATTAGACTAAATACCGACACTTCAATGAGGATAGCAAAAACGGTTATTTTCTCACCCTTATTCAAACTAAGTGATAAGAGAGGGGGTTAATTCAATGTTGGGAATCATGGTTCGAATATTGTCCAAGGAGGAGGATGCTCTCCATTGCACAAGTTTGGATTTATTCTGATAGTGTTGAGTTAAAACTCCTCAAAATCTAAGTTAAAGTTAACAAAATTACTCTAACTTTACAATAAACCGATTAAACATTATGAGATGTTATATCATTTGTTTGTTACATTTGCATTTAATTAATGATTGAACAACTATGCTTGTTAATATACTCTTGTGACTCTATCTCCTCTAACTGAGCTAGTTAAGCTCACATCCCAATAGATTGTTTTGCAAATGTGGAGTAGAAACCAAAGATGCTTTGTTACAGTTGTCTACAGGTTAGTTTCGATGGTTTGGAAGTGAAGTGGTGAAGTCTAATGAATAGATCGAAGCTCACATCACTTTTTGTTTTTCTTTTGTGGGAGGATTATAAGATCTTTTTAAGGAGGCGTTATAGTCTTCATCGGCTTGCTATTATGTCTATATATGTAATGGAGTCTTCCTGTGGAGATGTATAGTTTATTTTGAAAACTATTAGACTTTTGATGTATATAAGGTAATGTATAAGAACTGATCTATCTATAAATATGAGAATATGTATTTTGTAAACTGTTACTCTACAGGTCTTATATATTACAAGTACCCATCTGATTGCTTCAAAGTTAGTTGAGTTGTGTTTGCCTTGTATAGATTATACCTATGTTAATAACTAAGAGGGTAGTTTTTAGCCTAAATCAGTTTACAGGTAGGACTGTTATGATCCTTGAATTTAGAATGTGACACAAACCTTAAATTGTCTTAAGATATTCACAATTAGGGTTACAAATGGGTCAAACTTTTGACGGCCTAAGCTTAGGTCATTTAAAAATTATTGAGCTTGAGCTCATACACTGAGTAGAACTTTTATAGAGCTTAAAAATTAGAAGCTCGAGTTCAGCTCGTTTTGGTAATTGGGCTCGAGGTCGAGCTTATATGTCTAAACGAGCTTGAACTCAAGTTTGTTTAGATTAATAAGCTTAAACTTAAACTCGAACTCATTTAAATAAATGAGCTTAGATGAGCCCAAGCTTAAATTTATACTAATTTCATACTTACATCCTCTCATTTTCCATATTGAAGACTATACCTTATATTGTTGTGAGGAAACATAAACATAGAAGTATACTGCAATTAACCCAATAATATAACGTCATGGTTATAGATAAGTCAATTGTAGCTATTTCTCTCACATGAAATCATGAAACAAAATTTAGCAATCAAAATGCACATTTTTCATTTCATAATTAATCATTGCCAATGACTCTTATTTAACCATTTGTAACATGCGTGCATTATATGAAATATCTATTTATATACCATGACACATAATAAACATAAATTATATAGTGTAAAACTATTATGTGATGATATATAAGTATAAAATTAGTATAATTAGATGGTTATTAAAATATATGAATTGAAAAAACATACACTACATAATAAAATAAAATAACATTAAAATATGATTAATATAACTAAAAATTAAAACCATTACATTAATATGTGTAAGCTCTATAAAAACCACTATGTCAACATATATAAGATAACAAGCCCATTAATGAGTCTTTATTAATAAGCCTAATGGTGAGCATGCTTATGAGCCTATTCATGAGTTGGCTTATAAGCTTAAATTTAGAACTTGAGCTCGGCTTATTTAATTAAACGAGTTTTATTTTGAGCCCAAGCACAATTCATTTACTAATTGCACTCGAGTTAAGTGGAGGTTAAAGCAAACCAAGTTCAAGTAACTCGCGAGAAGCTTGACTCATTTATGATTTTACTCACAATTTTTTAGATTCTATTAATAATTTAGTAGTTATTTATGTCTTATAAAAGTTATGAGGAAATGAGAATGTTATGAGGAAAGCCCTATTGGCGCTAAAATTGCAAATCAATTAATAAAAGAAAAACTCATATTATTTCATGAAGGGAAAAGGAAACAATGGAAAAAAAAAAAGAAAAACCAAAAGCATGGGTTTTGGGAAACTAATCTTAGGATTATGGCACTTGCAATCGCCTTCACTTCCCTTTGTCGTTTTAGATTTTCCCAAATGACTCATAGGATGCATTAATGTAATAAAAGTTTGGTGCTGGAAAGTTGAATGTTAACCTATGGACAGCGAAGAGTTAAATGAAGGTGATGAGAAGGCTAGCAAAGAAATGGAGAGAATACTACGATGACGAGAACTTGTCTCTCATCACCATTGATGATGCTCGACCCATAGATACTTAAGGTTTATGATTTTTTGTAATAGTTGGGATTATTTTCTTAGGACCAGTATTTTTGGGTTTTTTTCTTTTTTTTTTTGCAAATTTTTTGCCTATCCTAGTATCATGAATCCATCTAAAAAATATAACCACATGATGGGAATCGAGCTACTGGTCCTTTGACCTGCAACTGAGCTTGAGGACTAGAAGGCTAGAAGAGACAAATTCTTCTATTTCAGCTAACTCTTGCCGAGGCTAAGTATTTCCTTGCTAAGTCACTCCTTAAGCCATACCGAATGACTGCCAATCTTTCATAGATAAACTACCGAGAAATGGATAGCCGAGACAACATCTAATCCTCCCTCATGCTTGACTACTTACTTACTCGACATCACATGTTGCCATGCTGATAGAGAGAGCCCAGACTACATAAGCCATCCCTGGTCAAACAAGACAACTGGTCATACTGCTTTGTTCGCATCTTCTAACGATCTCACCAATATAGCATCCCTATGTGTAGAATCCACCCCATTAATTATTGTTTCTCTGAATATTCATTTTTATCCTTTTGTATTGTTGTACATTACTACTTTAGAATAACCCCGGTTTTGTCTTTTTCCTTTTAGGTAAGTTGCCCTAAATTCTTAGGTATAAACACCTTCTGTATTTGTAAGCCACAAATAGACAAATTATCAATAATACACTTTAGTATTTTTCCTTCATAGTATAAACGCTCTATTATTTTACACTTGGCATCACTCTTATCATTTTTCTTAAGCAAGTTTAGGTAACAAGTAACCTCACCGGACCAATTTGTGAGTCCTTAGAAGTTCCTTTAGTGCGTCATATCCTCTACGGCGACCGGCTTTGTTAGTTCTTGGTCATAGTTCGCACCATCTTGGTATCAAAGCGGAGGTTTTATTCAAGTTGACATTAAACCTAATGCTGCCAAGAGAAGTTCATAAGTTATAAACAAAACTTGCTCGCAGATCGAAGAAGGCGTTAATGATGAGTGGAGTTAGGCTCGGAGAGGTCATCAAAGCAGATGAGTTGAGCCTTATGTTGGTTAAGTGACTTTTAGAAATGAAGGAGCGAGGCGAATTATCCCATGAAATCAAGGAGTTGCTGGACGAGTATGCCGACCTGTTTTCGAAATAGTTACCTAAAGGATTACCCCCAACTTAAGGCATAAAGCATTGCATTGATTTAGTATTCAACGCCATACTACCAAATAAGCCTGCCTATCAAATGAATTCTAAACAGGCTTCTAAGTTCCAACGCCAAGTCAATGAGTTGCTCAAGAGAGGATGTGTTAGAGAAAGTCTCAACCCTTGCGCTGTGTTGGTGCTTTTGGTGCCGAAGAAGAATTGAACCCGATAGATGTATGTAGACAACCGAACTGTGAACAAGATCACAATAGAATATAGGTATCGATCTCGAGGCTCGAAGGCATGCTAGATGAATTGAGTGGAGTTAATATTTTCTGCAAGATTGACCTTAAATGTTTACCATCAAAACCGCGTGAAGCCAAGTGATGAGTTGAAAACGGTGTTTAAGACTTGACTTGGATTATACGAATGGATGGTCATGCCCTTTAGCTTATTGAATACCCCCGACACTTCCATGAGACCGATGCACTATGTGCTAAGACATCCGATAAGGAAGTATGTCGTAAGGTACTTTGACGATGTCCTAGTTTACAGTACCGATATGCCAAGTCACTATAAATATTTACGTGCTATTCTGGATATCCTTCGTACCGAGAGACTAATCGGCAATCCGAAGAAATGTTGCTTTTGCTAGGAAGAAGTGGTATTCTTGGGCAATGTAGTTAGTGAAGGGGGTTTGTATGTGGATGATGAGAAGATCTAGTAATTGTTAAGTAGTCAACTCCTACTACTTATGTCGACGTAAGAAGTTTCCATGGATTGGCTTCATTCTATAAGTGGTTCATCAAGAATTTCAATACCCTCATTGCACCACTTACCTAATTGACAAAGAACATCAACTTCCAATGAGGAGAAAAGGAGGAGAGGAGTTTTGTTGAGATAAAAGAAAAATTGACCTTCACCCCAGTATTAGTGTTACCTGATTTCGACAAATTTTTTTAGCTAGAATGCGACGCATCGGGCATTAGCATAGGCGATGTCTAAATATAAGATGGTCAACCAATTGCCTTCCATAGTGAGAAGCTTTGAGAACCCTAATTAAATTACTTCATGTATGACAACGAACTTTTAACACTGATCTAAGCACTGCAAGTATGGTAGTACTATTTACTGCCGAGAGAATTTGTTGTATATACTGACCATGAATCGCTTAGGTATCTCTGAAGTCAGACTAAGTTATCGAAGTGATAGGTGAGATGGGTTAAATTCCTTGAAGGATTCAATTTTTTAATAAGGTATAAGCAAGAAAAGAGCAACGTAGTTGCAAATGCTTTTTTGAGAAGGCATGCGCTTTTATCTGAATTGCAGACCTGGCCGCTTAGGTTCATAAGTATCAAAGAGCAGTACTCTGAGGATCCAGACTTATACTTGTATGATGTATTGATGGAAGAATAGTAGACGAGTACCATGTGGAGAATGGTTACTTGTTCCAAAGTGAAAAGCTGTGGTTACTAACTTGATCCCTAAGGGAGTTTTTGATAAGGGAAGCTCATAGTGGAGAACTCTTTGGACATTTTAGAGAAAGGAGGACTTATGAACCGTTGAATGGTTGAGAATGAGGAGAGATGTACATTGAGTTATCGAAAGCTATGTTATATATAAGAAAGCCAAGTGCTGAGCCGAGCAAAAGAGAGAAATGTGCTTACCTTTTCCAACGAAGCTGCAGACTAAATTGAGCATGGGCTTTGTTTTTGGACTATCGCAAATTACTTGAAGCAAAGATTCTGTAATGGTCATTATGGATCGGTTCGGTAAGATGGCATGCTTCATGCCCTACACCAAGACGAATAAAATTTTAACTATTGCTTCTCTTTTCTTGTAAGAGATTGTACGAATACACGATGTACCAAGAAGTATAGTCTCCGACAGAGATTCGAAGTTCTTGAGCCATTTTTGAAGAACCTTATGGCGTTAGCTGGAGACCAAATTACTCTTCAGTACCTCATGATACCCTCAAATTGACAGCCAAACAAAAGTGGTTAATCGTACTTTACAGTCACTGCTCCAAGCTGCAATAGGTAAGAACTTGGCTGATTAGGATGTCTACTTACCAGTGGTGGAGTTTGTCTATAACCAACCAATACATGACACCACTAAACGTACTCCCTTCGAGGTGGTTTATGGATTCAATATTGAATTGCCCCTCGACCATACCTTTATACCTATATCCGTGCAATAGGACCCTAATGCCTCAGCTAAAGCACAATCCCTTCAGCACATATACGACAAGGTCACCCAGTACATTGACCAAGATGTTAGAAGAATGCGAAATAAAACCAAAGGTAGGATGGTTAAGCAATTTCAGCCAGGAGACTTGGTATAGCTACACTTCAGCAAGGAATAATTCTTAAGTAAGAGGAAGAACAAATTATCCGCACTGGTTAAGGGACTCTTCAGAATCCTCTAGAAGATCAATCGCTACGTTCCATCTTTCTTCGGCACCAGAAGTGCTGGCACAGCGTAAAGGCTAAGACTTTCTTTGATATATCCTCTCTCGAGTAACTCATTAACTTGGTGTTAGAGCTTAAAAGCCTGTTCAGGATTCATTTGATAGGCAGGCTTATTCGACAGTATGGCTTCAGGTACCGAGTCAATGCAGTGCTTTATACCTCGAGTTAAGGACAATCCTTTAAGTAACTGTTTTAGAAACAAGTCAGCATACTTGTCTAGCAACTCTTCGATTTCTTATGGTAGTTCACCTACTCCTTCATTTCTAAAAGTCACCTGACCAACATAAGGGTTGGTTCGTCTACTTTGATGACCTCGGAGCTTAGCTTTACTCATCACTAGAGTCTTCTTCGATCAGTGAGCAAGTTTTGTCTATAACTTATGAACTTCTCTCGGTGGCATCGAGTTTAGTGTGATCTTGCGATCATTATTCTTGAACATGTATATGTTCTTGTAACTATCATAAACCACTCTTGTATCAAGCAAACATGGTCTTCCTAGTAACATATGGGAAGCGCACATGGGTAGTATTTCATAAAGAATCTGGTTAAAGTAGTTCTTAATAGTAATCGATGCTAGTATTTGCTGAGTGACATTTAATGCTTATTTCTCACTTAACCAATGCAAGTTGTACGGCTTTAGATGCACAACAGTCGATAACTTTAGTTTTGAAATTAGATCAATTGATGCTACATTGGTACAACTTCCACTATCCATGATAAGGGCACACACCTGATCATTTACCTTGCAAGTGATATGAAACAAGTTATCTCTCTACTCCTCCTCTTGTAAGGGTTCCATGTTCATAGTACTTTGGACAACCATGAGTAACTGATCTAAATCCTCGGCAAACACGTCCTTCTCGATTAGCTCTTTCTCGACAGGAAACTCTTCCTCCTCAGGTTCATCATCCATACCTTTTACTTTTAGTTTTGGGACGTTTCCCTTGATGACCATTGTTCTTCGATTCGGCCACTGAGTAGCCATATGTCTGAACCTTTGGTACTTGAAACATTTAATTTGGCTTGTCTTCCTTCCAAACATTTGCCCCTTATCATAAGTTTGGTTTGGCACTTCATTGTTGGATTGGCCTTTCTGCTTGGCTCGGACATTAACCTTTCTGCTCGACTCAATACTCAACAGAGTTCGGTGACTTCCCTATTCAGGTTGGCTAGTCGGCATTTTGGTTGGCACTCAGCCTTTTCTCTGCCTTTCCACTCGTTGGGCAATCTTAACAGTTTCATCCATTGTAGTGAATCGTTGAAGCTCCATAATGTCTGGAATATCACCCCTCAGTCTAATAATAAATCTGAACACAGTTTGAGCAGGTGATTCCTCCACATTGCAACGGATTCTAAGCATTTGAAACCCTTAAACAAATTTGTCAATAGTTCGACCTATTTATCTCAGATCCTAAAGCCGAGTGAAAGTATCTTGAAGATAAGTTTCTGGCACGAACCTGTTTCTGAGTACTCTCTTCATCTTGGGCCAAGTGTTAATCTTTTAGTAGCCCTCTCGTCTTCTCATTGCTTGGAAGTTCTTCCACCACATGGCGGCATATTCAAAGAACTCAATAGCAACAGTTCTCACTTTCTCGTAATCCTCCTATTGATAGTAATCAAACATGCGCTCCACCTTCTCTTCCTATTCTAGATATTCATTGGCATTCCTAGATTCATTGAAACTTGGAATCTAAAGCTTCACATGGTCGGATGCTCTAGGGATTCGTACATGTTCTTCTTTAAAATACTCCTCTTCTTCCTCATCTCCCATGTCTACCAAATCAATCTTTCTCCTCACTTGTTTGCCTACTCCTTCACCTCAAATGAGTCAAGTTAGATTCTGACCTCTAACAAGTTGAGCGACTTGTGGGGTGTTATGCACGGCCTCAATAGGTTGATAAGACAACACATGAACAACTTAGGTTAAATTCACCAAGAGGTTAACTACCTCATCAAGTCTCTCGTCGTTACTTCTGGGAGTTCCCTGAGACTGTCGTCCATGGTGGACAACTCCACAGTCATTGCCACTACCAACCTTCACACTCATGTCGGTCATTTTTCCTCATAAATTCAAAGCTCAAATAAATACTTTAGGAAATGAACAGTTAACAACATAGCACTCAAATGAATACAGTAACTTGCTCTATTTCACATATGCAAAATAAAGTATAACAGAACTTAAAAAACACACGTTAACTCGAACAAAACCTCTGCTCTGATACCAAGATGGTGTGAACCGTAACCAAGTACCGATAAGGTCGGTCGTTGGATGGGTCTAAGCTTACAGAAAGCTCAAAAGGAGTAATGAGGAAAATGCATGAGAGAACAATGACAAATGAAAACTAAGCAAAACTCACGAACAACTCTAGAGGATATGATAAACCAAAGGAACTTTTGAGGACCCATGGTACAATTTGATATAACATAAGAATTGGTTCGATGAGGTTATTCCCTACATATTAGTCCAATGAGGTTATTCCCCACTTAACCTTGCTTAAGGAAAATGATAAGAGTAATGTGAAGCTTAAAACAATAGAGTGTTTTCACTAAGAAAGAAAAATACTCAAGTATATTATTGATAATCTATCTATCTGTGACTTATAAATATAAAAGGTATTTATACCTAAGAATTTAAGGCAACTTGCCTAAAAGGGAAAAGACAAAATGGGTATTACCTTAAAGTAGTAATGTACAACAATATAAAATAGTAAAAATAAAGATTCAGAGAAGCAATAATTAGTGGAGTGGATTCTACACATGGGGATGTTGAATTAGTGAGGTCGTTAGAAGATGTGGACAAAGTAGTATGGCCAGCTAGCTTGTCCAAGCAAGGATGGCTTTCATAGTCTGGGCTCTCTCTTTTGGTAGGGGGGTAAGGGTGATGTCAAGTAAGTAAGTACTCAGGAATGAGGGAGGATTGAATGTTGTCTCGACAGTCTATCTGTAAGAGATTGGCAGTCATTCGGTACGGCTTAGGGAGTGACTCGGTAAGGAAGTACTCGTCCTCGGCAGGAGTAGAAGAATTTGTCTCGTCAAGCTTTCTAATCCTCAGGCTCGGCTGCGGTTCAAAGGGTTAATAGCTTGATTCCTATCATTACAAGTGGTATTTATACAAATAACCAACTTGATTAGATCTACCACTAAGCTACTAAGGAACAACAAGAGATTAGATCTCATAGAGTTCAATTTTGTTCTCAACTCATAAGCAATATGGGCTCGAAGTTTCCTTTATAACTCCCGAAACTTTTTTGTAGTAGCTCCATTCCATGCCTCATTTCATAGGGAACCTCAAAGTGACTCTATTTCATTATATTCCATCCATATCACAATTCCATTCATTTAATATCCCTTTGGTGTCATTGATACAAGAGATATCATTTCGAGTCTATATCTTTCTATTTCTATATATGGAAAGTTCAAAAATCATCATTATAACTTCATTCTTTTGAGATTTGGGTTGTCTCCTTATTTTTAACAACTTTAAAGATGTATATGTAATTTACCCATATGACATACATAAATAGTTATATATAAAGTCCATTAACGTTTGTTGTGATGTTTTTCCACACCAAATATACACCTTATAGAAAAAAGGTATATAAAACAAATCTTTATTTGATATTTTGAGCGAACTATAATTGCAAAGGAAAAAGACTACTTGACGATATCTATTAATGCATTTCCTTATATATATATATATATATATATATATATATATATATATTCAAGGAGCTCTCTACACTTGAGAACTTCATGATACCTTGTTTGGAAAATTAGCATAGAGTGTTAAGTTATCCCGACTTGCTATGGGTAAAGATGTTAAAAGGCACCTATTTGCTACATTAAAACTTCATGAAAGTAAAGTTAAGAAAAAGAGCATTTTGGTTATAAGAAAATTTGTTAGTAGATGGGGAAGTAATAGCTAAGGGTATGATATGTCAAGTAGGATCGATTAAATAAATTCATTTGTGATACTTTATGTTTAATGAAGTCTCACATGAATTATGGGATTAAATTGGTATTGATTTATAAGGATATGTCAATGAATCCTATCAATACTAATTACAAAATTTTAGCCAAAGTGATTAAAAAAACTCATTAGTAGTTGTTAGCTTGTTTATTGAATACTTTTGGCTTTTAGTGTCACATATAGTATTTGTTGTCAGGGTATGGCTTATAGCATGTTTTCAGTATGATCTTATAGATTAAGGGTGGCAAGAATAAACTGAATTATGTACTAAAAGGGGAAAAGGACTACATCTAATCGTAAGGTTTCTCAATGGGGGCCAAGTTGTTGTAAAAGGCTAATTAGTATTTGTTGGCTTGTCATTAATTACTTTTAACTCGAGGTGTTACATGATATGTACGGAAACTATTGGATTCAAAATCTATTGGCACTAAGATATAGATCCCTTAATTGAATAAACCACTAAGGTCAGTGATCTTGTTTATCTTAACAGGTAATACTTTTCCCCATAATATTTCCAATAAGATCTGCAACATTCTACTAAGTACTACATGTTTAGAAGATAAGTAAGTATGGCCTTTGTTAAGAAAAGGGAATTATACTATTATAGCAAGTCATTTGACTTTTAGGATGACGCAATACTTCAATCCAAGTAAACATAGTTTCGAAAATGATATAAGATCTAAAGTGAATGTCCAAAATGTTTATTATAGTCAAATTCCCTTAACACCAATTTTAGCTTGTTTAAATGAAAGTATAAGAATACTCTTAAGTGTAATTTTTGCCAAAGAAAAGATACCGATGGACATTTGTTTCTGCAATAAAGATGGACTCAACCTATATGGTGTTGAATGTTAGGTGAAATGGAATAAGAGACAAAGTTTTACTATATATGTATAGTTTTAAACCTTATAGCAAATGTTTCTTTCCCAATTAAAATCCCAACAAATGCTTTAAGTGAGATAGGTCTATCTGTGATATCCCACAGATTACCAATTAGGACATGAACATCTAAATATGAGGGTAAAGCTCTGTTCTTGTACAATTAAGGTTGATGGTTGATGGTTGATTTAAGGTGTTCAGGAAACTAACCTGATTAAATTTAAAAAAAAAAATTATGAGGAACTTAGTAACCCTAATCGAAGAATTCTCGTAAGCTTGGAAGTAAAAAATATAATAAAATATAAAAAATATAATCAAAATAGTGAAGATTTACTTTATGTGAACCCTTAAAGTCATATTTAAAGCAACTGTACTTAAATTTAAGGCTTTTAAGAAAACTTATCTATTTGAGTCTAAACTTTACAATTAGGGTAAAAAAAGTTAGTATAAGTAACCCAATAAAGTTTGATTTTAAAAATAAATTAATAAAACCCCAATTTTAACCTTATAAGTATAGTTATTTAATATTGTGTAAAACTCATTGAAATCCCTAAATCCTAGCTCAAAATGCAATAAGACTTTAGAGATAAGTTATTTAAGTTATAAGATATATTATATGAATACACATGTACTTTTATAAATATATCTGGTATATATAATAAATATATTCGTAATTATATAATAAGTAATAAATTCTCAAGATTAAATAGGAAATATATCTTAAAAATAAATAACATGCTATACACATGATTATATGTATGTAATTACTCATTACGTATATAATATATATAGGATATATACACATATATTAGCAAAATTACTAAATATTAATATAATATACATAAAATATTAATATTTTGCCAAAAAAATCAATAAAAATTATCTAAATAAATTGGGAAAATCTGGAAACCATCATGACAGCTTGGGAAATAGTTAAATTGATGAATCAAAAGTAAATCTACAAGAATTCAATACCTTATGCTTGGAATTTTGTGAACAAAAAGTGAACAAAAACTAAAACAATTATGTGGAAAAATCCCAGCAAACCTAACTTAGTATAAATAAGAATCTCAACTTCATTTCACACATACCTAAAATATTTAAAGAAAAATTCGTGAGAAATTTTAGGAAAGTAAGAAAAAAAACTAGAAAAATAGAGCAAAATACTAACCTAGCATGGTTCACCAACTATCTAGTAACCTAACATGGAGCCTCATCAGACCTAAGCAGAGCCACCTGCGTAACCAACGGTTGTTGGAGCTCCAATGAACTTTAGGTTCAAAATTCTATCATGTTTTTCATGCAATTTGTAAAAATATTAAATTAATTAGAAAAATTCTAAAAAAATTATTTATTGGTCATTTTTATAATATTTTCATGTTGTAATTTTGTTTTTGTAAAATTATGAATATTATACATACTTAACAAATTCATTGTTTATTTGAATTTTTAAATCTAAAATAAATATATTAAATAATGTTGTTTTGAGTTCAAAATTTTATTATAGAATACTGATTACATTTGGTTAATTACTATATATCCCGATTTTGATTTCATATATTTTTAGTATTTATTGCTTTTTTTCCCCTAAAAATGGCTAAAAATAAGATAATTCAGGAGATAAATTGAATTCTGTAAAATTGATGTCTAATGTCTTCTGGAGACTTGTAATAATGTTAAGACATGGTAGAAATAATTTCGTATAAAAATGATATTATTTGCTTAATTAATTGCAAATTAGAGGTAAAAACGTAATTATAAATATATAAGCAATAAACCATATGACATGAAACCACTTTTTGACTGAATTCCCCATATTTTTCTAACTTTATAGAAATTTTCATAGATTTATTTAGTGATCTTAGTTATTTATTGTGAATTTTCTTGGTTAAATGCTTTAATTTACTAACCGAGATATGTTTTTAGCAGTATTAGAATAAAACGTGATAAATAAATCCCAAATATATATAATCTAGTCAGGTGTGATTAGTAGTTATCTATGTTATAATTTATAATATTATATGACTCAGGTTAGGATATACATGTGTTAGGGATAAAAAAATACTCGTTTTATCACATTTTACTTAAAAGTTTTATAAAACTATACTTTATTTGGATAATATGATATTAATGTGATATTGTCTATGGTATGAGTACATACGTAGATTAGAATTAAAAATGTCATTTAAAAGTTGTCTTTCTAAAATGGAACACATATTACGTACCATCAAGTTCATACGGTGATATAATTTTTACTACGATTGGATAATTTTAGGTAATAAAGTAAGTATTTTATAATATTACAAAAATTGTTATCCTGCGATGACTTTTTCGTAATTGAAATATAATTTGATTGATGAAATGAACATTTCGATATGATAAAAACAATAAATTATAAGTAATAGTGTAACTACATATATCGTTAATATTTATTGATCTAATATGACTTATATAGTAAAACTATAATAAAGTACATATATAAGTATAACTATGTTTCACCACATGTGAATAATATACTTTAACACATTTATGCATATAACTTCATAAATAATATTTTAACCAAGTCATACGATAATATAAAGAATTAGATAAAACACTAATGTTTTCATAAATCTCATTAAAACTCAATCTAGATTTTGTATATCTATAGGATTTCTAAATGGAGTAGAAAGTTTATAGTACTGATATACCAAAATGAGAAATAGTGCAAGTAAGTGGAATTAATGCTTAACAACATTTGAGGGTATTATTTTAAAATATCTAGAAACTTTAGTATGTATTTACTTGTGCTTTTAGTTAGTTGCTTGTATGTGTGCAATGCTTATGCTTGAGATATGATTTGTTGTATTAGGAGTTGAGCTCTATGTTATGGATGTTATGTGAGCATTATTATGCTTGAATTATCTGAACTTGGTTAATTATCCTAAAAATGAACTAACTCAAACTCGACTTAATATCTAACTTGACACGCATTGCAACTCACTGGGGGTAATGACTAAGAATCTTAAGCTAAACATAGATTTCTTTTGATGAGAATAGCTGAAATGATTATTTCCTTACCTTAGTCAAACTAAATAATAGGAGAGGAAGTTACGGCAATATTGGAGATTGTGGTTTGAATGTAGTTATAGGAGAAGGGTGCTCTCGATGACACAAACCCCGATTTGGTTTTAATTTGCAAGTACGCGATATCAAACTCCTTAACTTGGATTAGAGCTGGCGCAGTTTCTTTGATCTGTGATAAGTTAGATAATGTCGTACGATAACATTTACTTATACATGCATTGCATCTAACTAACTTGGTTGAAAACCCTGTACGTGATGTGTTAAATGCATATTGCTATCTTCTTCTCACTTATTGAGTAAGCGTCGCTTATTTCCTAATAGTTGCCTTGTAGATTCTGAATGAATTATAAGTATTTACTTAGAACCAGAGTACTAGCAAACTAGGATAGGAAGTGAAGCTTAACAAGAAACGACTGATTATTGTCTTTAGTATTGACTTTCTAACTTTTAGGGAAAACTACATAGGATTTCTCAAGGGGCTCGATAGTTTTCAATATTCTAGTTGGTATATAAAATGATAGGTACATGTAAAATTTACTACTACTCTTTTGCAAAGATAAATTACCAATTTTTTTAATAAATTATTTTAAAAGGTTATTTCACAAGTTTATAACAAACACATATCGAATTGGATGCTTAAAAATGGTATAGTCAAGTATGCTTAATGTGATTTAAGTCTAAGATAATAGTTGTAAGGTTAGTTTCTATCTTAAGATAATTTATATGGCGGGACTGTTACGATTCTACCTTTTGGGACATGACACTGTGCATATGACATATCTAGAAGCATTAATGTCAATATGTGTTTAATAAGGTATAGCTTAATCCTTAAAAACCCAAAAAATGAGGCCTTATGATTTTAGCCGCTAAGATATGAACATCTAAATTAGGGCATTCTCGTAAGTAGTATGATTAAGCTGGATTTTTTACAAGAAAGCATGGGTATTAAATAAAATGATATCGTGAAATTAGATTTTCGAGATATATTAATAAAAATTATATTAAAAAAGTTAATAATACTAAAAAATATTATTTATTTATTGATGACACCCATTTATAGTCTACAGTCGAATGACTTAAATAAACTAATTAGCCATAAAAATTCTTAAAATGAGACAAGACTAAATTTAAAGGAAAAAAAGTGTATACATTAAATATATTTAATATATAAATATATATATTTATATGAATATATCCATGAATAAATATAAGATTTACAATTTCATACATAATGCACTAAAACTTATTGAATAAATTAACAAATAATTGAGAAAAATGATATATGATCAAGAAAAATGAAGCCCATGGTGTAGAGAATTAGTAGAAATATTGAGAATATCAAATTTTTGGATTTAACATACGAAAGGACATAATTCCATATGTAAATTAAGGAATATAGTGGAAAATGACACTTGTTAAACCCTAAAATCATCCATATTAGATCTTTTAACTAGTTAGTAGAGAGAGGATTCAATAGATGCAAATTTAGTGAGCTCACATGCAAGATAGAAGAGATTAGATCAAAATAAGGCAAATTTGGGTTTTACATTTTCTCGAGTTTAGGAGGGAGATGGATGAACTACCACCACCCCTTACAAGAGTAGAGGCATATGGCATGATCAGCATACCCTGTTCCCCAAGAGGTAGTTAGAAGCTACAATGTTGGTGAATCACTATTTTTCTTTTGTTTTAGCTTAAATTTCTAAAAATACTAAATGACATTAAAAAATTATGAAACATGGTTTTTCTAGGTAATTTGCCTATAAAATAAAAAAAATCATATTTTTGAAATTTTAAATTCATATATAGTTTCTTAAGAAATCGTGTGTATACACTAATATTCTATTACATTCTTGAAAACCCAAATAATATGATTTTATCTCAATTTTAATATACAAGATCCTTGAAGAGTATAATTTTAATATATATAAAGAATTTTAAAAAATTGTGACATTTAATTTTTGATAAAAGTTAGTTTTGAAAAAAATACTGAGTTGTACATGGGTTTTCCTTTATGTTATTCAAAGATTTATAGTTGATTTTTCTATAATTTGAGTGTAAAGTTGCTTTTGATGATGAAAGTATAATAACCCATTTGATTTTAAGTGGAAAGCTCGTTATAAAGTGATTTAGTTGAATCTTGATACTGGAACCACATAATTTTTGCTAAACTCATGCATTAGATAGATAAATTAATGTAATTGAGGTTAAACCTCTATGAATTGGAGTTAGATGAAGTTTACTACGATAGTAAGCTTTTGATCTTGTTTTACCACAATAGATTATATTACATTTTGTAAGTATAGGAGTGGTTTTGACAAAAATGTACAAATGAGTGGTTTTAAAGATGAATTAGGCATGTTGATTGATAATTAAGAGCTCGGGCATGATATTTTAGACATGTTGTGAGCATTGTAAAGGGTTGGGCTAAGATAAGAATGATGAGCTTAGTTGATTTGTTGCCGAAATAATGGATTAGGTGTTAAGATGTTGAGACTTAGTGAGTTAGAGAATAAGGTGAAAGGTGTATCATTTGAGACTTTAAGCTTAATTGCTACTTTGAAGTTAAGTCACAAGTTCATAAAGTAAATTTATGTAATTAAATAGGAACGGAAGCTGACCTAAGAAGTGCTTCTAATAAGGACTTTAAAGCAACATTGTCTGAATATGTAAATGAGAAAGTACCTTATTCGGACTATAAATTTAAATCAAACTTAGAATGTGACTTAGAAAGTCCACTGACTAAAGGTTGCCTAAAAACTACATCAATGTAGAACCTCAGTCATAATGTATCAGGAATAGAATTCACACAAGTATTAACTCTAATGACTTAATATCCTAAAGATAATTCACCTAATCACATATTTAACAAGTGAATCAATGATTTTATGTGTAAGGAAATTATAAGTATCAACTATAGTATAAGAACTATCAAGGAATAGTTGTAATAAATCACTTGTGATTATAGGGCTTACAACTAAGGCAAAATGTCATTTAAAAGGTAGGTCAAGAGGATCATTCAACTTGAATTAACTTAAGATTACCTAAAAAAGTGTCTTGGAAATAACTGAAAAAAGTAGAGTAAAGCCTATCAAATATGATAAATTTGAGTAATTGAACCCTAGGTAAGCAAGATTAATACTTTTACAGTATTTTGGGTATTGTTTTAGAATCCTTAGAGACTTGGATATATGTTGTATGTGGTTACGGATAGTTGTACATGCATAGTACATGCGCTTGAGTATCGATATGCTATTATGGAAGTTAAGCTTCATATTTTGTTTATTTGTGTATCTTGTTTTGTTTGGACTATTTGAAATTGGCTAATTGCTATAAAAACAAACTAACTTAAACTTAGCCTAATTTCTAACTTAACATACATCACAACCCATTAGGGAAAATATTTAGAATTTTTAACCTAAACATTGACTTTTTTATGAGGATAACTAAAATGATCATTTTTATATTCTTAGTTGAACTAAGTCATAGGATAAAAGGTTATGGCAAGGTTGGGGACAATGGTTGAAGGTAAACTTAGGTGAAAGGTATTTTTTGTTGCACAAATCTTGATTTGGTCTTCATCTATAAGTGCGCGATATCAAACTTCTTAACTTAGATTTGAGTAGGCACGATTTCTTTAATTTTATAACGGACCAGATAACATTATGCAATGTCATTTGGTTGTTGAAGTATTGTATTTAACCAACTTAGTGAAAAATCTTACTTGCTTTGTGACAGGATGCATACTTCTATAAAGCCTAGAAAAATAAAAACAAAAGAGAAAAATAAAATAAAATAAGGTTATAGAATAGGGCTAGTATGACGTATAATTAATTAATGCTTATAGGAGCATCATAGTCGATAAAGAGTTTAGAAACCCTTTTAACCTTAATACTCTTTTAATCTCTTGCTTAACCAGTAGAAATCTTCTTTGCTGTTTTTGAACCTAGAGTCCAAAATTCAGATCTTCAGGCCTTGCATATAAAAAATCGTAAGAGAAAGCCAATTTCTCTAATAGAACATTATTTCAAAGTTAGCTATCCATGGTTGATATTAGAGAATTTGTTTTTCCTCAGTAAGGGGTGAAAAGCCTTATTAGATTTGTGTTTTATAGCATCACAATAGTGGGATTTGAGTTTTGAGAGTTGTTCCTCTAAAGAATTAAGTAAGTATTGTTAGTTGCTTATTTTGCTTTTGATTTTGTAAAGAATAAATAAATTGAGGTTGATTTTAATGATAAAAAACGTCTGTGATTGTTTGGTTTTGGCATTTGAGGAGTGATTGGGTGGTTACCGATGGAGCATTGTTTGGAGTGGGAGAAAGAATTTGATTTGAGGGAATCACGGCCAAAGATCACAGGCATGGTCTTGACTGCGATCTTCCTTAGAGTCTTAAGTGAGTTTTGTATGTGGAGAAGGAAAGGAAAATTTTGCACGAAAGGATTACAACTAAGGTCTATAGTTATGATTCAGACCGTGTTTGTTCTAAATTGTAAGCAAGGGAACTACAACCAAGTTTTATGTCCGTGATTCCTAGCTGTACATGTATATCTTCCTTTCCTTGTTTCAAACCTTCTAAATCATAATCTAATCTATTCAAAACATTCTTATGAGTCTAAATTAGTCTTAAAAATGTTGATAATAATGATTTTTGAATTCGAGAGTCAAGTAAGCCATAGGAAAACTAAGTTAGGATAAGAAATCTTAGTAAATAGTTTCTAAATGTTGTTATTTTACAATGTATATTAGGTGTTCACCTTAGGCAAACTCTTCTTGTAGATATAAGTGATAGTATCGGTTTTTTAGAAAACTTAAGTATGGGATATGTAGTTGTTTATTATGCATGACTAGGTTAATTGATTATTTGGAATAAATGAAACTTTAACTCATTAATTTTTATGTTGCCTATACTTGGCTTTTACTTCTCATTAGCAGGGTCTAATAGGTTGATGAAGCACCCAGTAATTGTATGTGACTCGCTTGATGGGGGTTCCGTATTGAGACGACCTAATTAGACTCCAAGAAGAGTTACTTGGATAATGGGTAGGACTTATACTAATACGTCTATATGTATATATTGCTTGTTTAGGGGTCATGCATTACCCCAAGTCCTAGGACGCTAGAGTTGTGTTGTTTAATGGTTAATAAATAAGATAAATAAATGGTGCTCGATGCATTAGTTTAATTATGCTTGCATGGGAACTTTGATTGTGTATAACATGGGCATAGGCTTTTCATGTTTTGTATTGAGTTTAGCTTACTCTTCAGAGACTTGGTATTTTTCAGTTGTAGGTACAGGTTATATTGAATTTTACGAGGAGTCTGATTATGACTATTATCATAATGACAAGGAGATTGGTTATTATCATTTTAATGGGGGGATGGGATTCACTTAGAGCTACACTTACCTTTATTAGATACATTAGAGAGATGTAAATAGTTATTTAGTTATGAACTTTATTTATGGTTTGTATAGGGGTTGCTCGTGACTCCTTAGTGGATTTTACATGATGTTTGGCGTGTGAGAATCCTTGTTTAGATATATGAGCTTTATTTAAGTCATACATTAGACAAGCATTAGAAGTTTCATTAATTGAACAAGATGCATAAAAGGGTTATGTACTTGAGACAAATGGTTAAATTACACTACCTTTATTTTATAATTGAAGAGGCATTTAATATGAGTTAGTGATATCTATTTATTTGTAGATTATATACATGTTGTAGGTTACTAGATGCTTTAGCGTGCTGAATTATAGAGCTAATACGTGCCACGGCTGTGGTTTCCTAGGTTTTAAGGCATTACAACTTCTATTTATATTTTATTTACTGAGCAAGTTGTTGTTTACTCTTTTTGTGAATTCTTTTGTAGGTTTGGAGTTGAATGTAGCATTTTACCCAATTATAGACGAACAACGAAGGTAGCTGGGGAGTGAAGATATGGTTAGACTTTCTCTTTTATAGTTTTTTCCTTTGGGAAAACTAATTAGGTCTTCATAGGCGGTTTAGTAGTTTTTTAGTGTCGGTTTGTATCTTATTATCAATATCTTATGGATTTTGTACTCTATACTATTAAAAATACAAGTCTTATATGAAGTAATGTACTATAAGTCTCTTTTGTAAACCCTTTAAAGAAGTTATGCTATAGGTTTATATTTAACAAGCATTAAATAGAATGCTTTAGAATGGTTGAGTCAAGTACGTCTTGTATAGACTATATTTATCATAGCAGTTATGAGCCGGATTTTTATTTTAGAATGATTTACATGATAAGACTATTGCGATTCTCTTTCTCTATATATTTGCATGATACTATCTATATTATAAAGGCATCAATATTTGAAATGTGGAAGTCTAATGACACAGTTAGTGACAAGTATTTGACATGATAACCTTCTTGTATTAGTACTGTTAAATTGAGGGTAAATGTCATATTTGATATATAAACTTTATTCACTTGTAATTGTACTTGAAGTTTAAAAATATCATTATAGTATTTGAACTACGCCCATTTTCTTCATCAACTACTTAAGCTTTGTTAATTTTGTAACTATCTATCTAAATTTTGTCAATTTTTATAATTAACTACTTAATTCAGATATTATAAATGATGGTAAAAAGTTTATAAGTTGGAAATTAACATAGTGTCAAAACGAAAAATTAGCTAAAGGTTGGAATAGAAACATGGTCTCTGGAAGTTGTCCACTGCATCTCACGAAAAGGGAAGTGTTAGGAGTTTGCAGGAATAATTGAAGGCATTAATCCTTTTCAAATTACATTTTGATGCTTGGTTAATTCTCTTTTTTAATCGTAAAGGGCAATACTTATGCCTATTGGATTTGATTCAAGACAAAAATGATTTATGTACGTATTTTTAGGATAGAAGTCACTCTTTGTCCTTTAGCTCATGTAATTAGGCCTTTGGACCTATAACTATTTTTTTTCCCAATTTTAATAAGGAAGCTTTGTTTATTGGGGGGGGGAAAAAGAAGGAGAAAAATAGAAAAGAGCAAGTCGTTTGCCTTACCACTTTAAAATTTCCTCTCCTCCTTGTTTCTTGATTATCATTCCTCCCTCTCTCTCTCATCATTTTTTATTACATTTTTAAAAGTCATCTCATCTCCAATAGTCACCCCACCATCTCAACATAAATCACAACTCATCTATACACACAAACAGCACAAACACCACTCTCTATCTCCCTCTCTTCCTCTCTCCTCCCTAGATCTCTCTTTCTCTCTCTAAGGGTTTCGTCGCTGCATCGGAGAAATCTCGCAGCGATTCGAACACCCGCACACCCAAAACCGCTCTCTCTCTCCGGCTTCCATTTCTTTCTTCTCCTCAGATCTGATCCGCCATGGCTGCTGCCAGTGCTCCGATCACTATGAAGGAAGCGCTAACGGTCTGCTCTATTCTCTCTCTCTAGTCATCTACCTATATATTTAATTCTGTCACTGTGTTATGAAATTGAACCAAACATGAAGCATTTCAAGATTTCAGCGAGATTCATCTTTGTTTACGTACTGTTTTTGTCTAATTTGATTCCGCAGCGTCTTGTTCACTAATTCAACTTCACGGTTTCATTTGATTTGTGTTCCTTTTGCCATATATTCCTCGCATAGTTAGTTTCTATCTCGCGGTTCCATTACGCAGCTGTTTTAGGTAAATGTGTGGTTAAGTAAGATTACTTCGTTTGTTTTATCTTTCGTGTTTAGTTCATTGCTATGCTGTTAGATCCGATTTAAGCTGTGATAGTTAGATCTCTGCCAAAATGCGTTACGAGCTGTTAAACCCAACGATCGGTGTAACTCTTCTTGAACTTGGGTTTTCGGTGAGAATTTGAAGTCATTGAGTGATGAAGTTTTGTTTCTTATCTGATCTAATGGTGCCTGCAGCTTCCAAGCCTAGGCATCAATCCACAATTCATTACTTTTACACACGTGACGATGGAGTCGGATAAGTACATTTGTGTACGAGAGACAGCGCCTCAAAATAGTGTTGTCATCATTGATATGAGCATGCCTATGCAGCCTTTGAGGAGGCCTATTACTGCTGACTCTGCACTTATGAACCCTAATTCTAGAATTCTCGCTTTAAAAGGTGCGACTCTTTGGTTTTAGCTATTGTTTGCCTGTCATCTTGCTGTAGTTGTTGCTATTCAGGGTTTCAATATTAATAACTCTCTTTGCCATCTCATAACTGAAAACAAGTTGAGGGCATTGTTATGTATAGAGCACCCAATAATACATTATGAGTACCTAGTTGACAGTGAAAACTAAGCTAGATGTATCATGGAATATGGAATTCGTGATTTTTCTGGATCAAGCTTTTCTCTGTGTGTGTGGTGAGAGATAGACTGCTCTTCCTTTTGACATGTTATCTTGCCATATTGGAACAAAAGCTATTGGATGGATTCTGTGGAATTGTATCTTCTGTTAGGACATTATTTATGTTTGAGGATTCTGGTTTTTCTAGATAATAGTCCTTGCCCCACTCTTCATTGATATCTCAACCTGTATGCTTTGTGCTACTAATATGATGGGTTATACACATGGAAAATGGCAGCAAGATAGGAAGGGTATTCCCTCATTCAAGGTTGAAAAGGAAAAGAATAAATAAGGCTGAATAATCTGGGGAAACAGTAATAGAAATGATGGAGTGTATAAGCAACTGTAGCAAATTTGTCAATTATGTTAAGGGAACCTTTGGTTTTGGTGCATCATCGCCTCTCTAACAATGAAGAAACTTAGGTTTTTGGGAGGCCAAGTTTGAACCCGTTCCTACAGCATCTAGCTGAAGGCTTCCTTTATATGTGAAAATACAAGGAAATATTGATGTTTCACTTGATGGTCTATCCTTGTATTAATTGTATATCTGTGTGTTTCTTCTTGCTATGTACTTTCATATATTCTATTGACAAGCTGTGACTTCATTTGCAGCCCAACTTCCGGGAACAACACATGATCACTTGCAAATATTTAACATTGAGATGAAAGCAAAAATGAAATCTCATCAGATGCCGGAGCAGGTTTCTTGAAATCACCTCAATTCGGTAATTTCATTTTTAATGATAGATTCGTGTCTTGATTAAGTGGTGATTATCTTTGCTTTCCAAATTATCACATAGGTTGTGTTTTGGAAGTGGATTACTCCCAAGATGTTGGGTCTTGTCACACAAACCTCTGTTTACCATTGGTCGATTGAAGGTAACATAGATATCTTAAGAACATATTGTATTTAGCTTACCCTGTGTCCTCCTTTTTTGGTTTTATATGCTGCAGCATTAAGTACTTGATTTCCCTTTCTTTAATTAATTTTCCTATGGTTCTCAAAAAATTTTCCTGTATAGGCGAATCTGAACCTGTGAAGATGTTTGAGAGGACAGCGAATCTGATGAACAATCAGATTATAAATTATCGTTGTGATCCTTCAGAAAAGTGGTTGGTTTTGATTGGAATTGCTCCTGGTTCAGCTGAGGTATGGCAATTTACATGAACCACATGTAGGATGTGAACAGTTTGAGAGTTAACATGCTGTGCTAAACTTGACTGGCCCATGGAGGATGTGGATATCAGTATATTGAGTCTGTGGTCCAAATCTTCAACTTCTTCAGTAAAATTTTTCATTAAACGAGTGATATAAGTGGTTATTGCATACTTTGTGTATTTGTGCTTTTAGCTTTAAGTTGTTCCTAAATTCTACCATTTCAAAATATTGTGGCATATCAGTGTGGTTAACTCTTTCTTATTTATTTATTTATTTTGGTACTTGGAACCTTTTTGCAGCGGCCACAGCTAGTCAAGGGAAACATGCAGCTTTTCTCTATGGACCAACAACGAAGTCAAGCCCTTGAAGCGCATGCTGCATCATTTGCTACATTTAAGGTGCCATTTAGTTGTTAAAGTTATCTGAATGAAGTGGAAAAGAGAAAAAGAACCATTTGTCTTGTCCGTGGCTTTCATTTACTGCATCAAATGCTCTCTTCTCATTTGCTCATGATGTACTGTAAGTAGTTTGTTTCTCAAGAATTTTGTCTGTTTTGTGATCAGGTTCCTGGAAACGAGAATCCCTCTACTCTTATAGCTTTTGCAACAAAAACCTTCAATGCAGGACAAGTTGCATCAAAGATGCATGTTATCGAGCTTGGTGCCCAACCAGGTCAACTTGCTAGTTTCTCAACCTATCGTTCTTCCTTAATTCACTTAATTTACGGTCAAAATTCTGTCAAGATCTCGCCTTAATTTTTCTTTCCTTTGATGGAATCATCAAACTGGTTCAGCTTATGTATACACCAGGATATTTATAAACCTTTTCTTTTATCAATAGTTGAGAATAACTTACCTAAAAAGAATACCTAGAAATTGTATTGGCCTATTGAGTTTGAATCAATCATGCTTAACCCAAAATCAAGTGATGAATAAGAATTAGGTAGATAAAAATCAAGTGAGTTAATAGTGGCGTTCAATATAGTGCTGTGTGGGCATCTCATGCAAGTGAGAACTATTTAAACTTTAGATGCGCTATTGAATAACTGTGAAAAAAGACGTTCATCTGTCTTGTTTTCTGATTCCATATTCAGGTTAAAGCACCACTAAGCTCGTCATTAGAGCATCGCAAGTTTTTTTTTTGTAGCTGTTTAGGCTGATGATGTAGTTGAGGATGAATTGCTATCTGGGTTATAATGTCTAATTGGGTTATGTTGATACCTGAGGCGCGTCTTTTAATTATAAATACAGTATATCTTCAGCTGGCTTTTATAACCTGCTTTCTATCTCCTAATCCTTCTTTTGCCTTTATTTTCTTTTGTTTGTGCAAAGGACTCAGCTTTATCTAATCGACACTGTAAATTTGTGTGCAGGGAAGCCATCTTTCACAAAGAAACAAGCCGACCTATTCTTTCCTCCAGATTTTGCTGATGATTTTCCAGTCGCAATGCAGGTGTGGATGTATTTCATGCTTTTTTAATTATTGTTTAATTTCAAGCAGCTGGATGAGGGATATTAAGCCACTCATTTGTTTTATAAGCAGATATCCCAAAAATACAGTTTGATATATGTCATCACAAAGCTCGGCCTTCTATTTGTGTATGACTTGGAATCAGCTACTGCTGTATATAGAAATAGAATCAGTCCAGATCCAGTATTTTTGACTGCAGAAGCTTCAACAATTGGAGGTTTTTATGCCATCAATAGGCGAGGCCAGGTGTTGTTGGCCACTGTGAATGAGGCGACGATTGTGCCATTCGTTAGTGGCCAAGTATGTACCGATGAAACTTGTGTTTATTTGGCTTTCTTAACAACATCGTTTGTGTTTATTGTTTTTGCAAAATGTTCTTTGGTGTTTGCTGCAGTTAAACAATCTCGAGCTTGCTGTTAATCTTGCCAAGAGAGGAAACCTTCCAGGTGCTGAGCAGCTGGTAATGCCATCATGTTCTTATCACATTTTCTTATCATTATGGTTCTTGCAGCAGTTTACTATGTTTTGTAAAATGGATGGCATTGTCAAAGGTTAATTTTTTAGTTCTTTTTTCATGTTTGTGTTTAAGAATAATAAAAGCTGGATCAGAGGTGTTTCTTTAGTTTGTACTATTTCAATGGCATCTCCTCTTTGTTGTTCTAGCTAGGCATGTAATTAAGAATGCTATGAATGGGTAATTCTTGAATCTTGTTCAGTTTGCATTATTGTTGTAACATGGATGTTGGTGCAAATCTTAGTAACAGCCACCAGAGGCAGTTATTGTAGTATTAATGAAATATTGGCATGTACTTTCAGAGAACTTCTTCTCCAAAGTATCTCTTTATTCCAATTAGTTGAACCTGGAAGCAAGCATCTTCTTCTCTACTTTGTTCTTTTTTAGTTTTCTTCTCTATCTAGCATCCTCAGAAGGTAGTGAAAAAATACAATTGGAAAACCAACTAAGATTAGTCTATTGATGATTTTTCTGAGCTGCCTGTAACTCTGCTGTGATAAGATGGCTGTTGATGGCAGTTATTACTGTGTTCCCTATCGATTTGTATGGTGGTTCTTCCTTTAGTTTGCTTTTATATTTAACGTGATGACTTTTCGGATTAAGTAAATTACTCCTGTTATTCCCAGTGTATTTTATTTTGATTTCTCACATATGAATCACGTGCATCTGTTGCAATTTAGGTTGTCCAACGTTTCCAAGAACTCTTTGCCCAGACAAAGTATAAGGAAGCTGCAGAGCTTGCTGCTGAGTCTCCTCAAGGGATTCTTCGAACTCCTGATACTGTTGCAAAATTTCAGGTGATTCAACTTGAAGTGCGAATATGTGCTTGTTTTGTTTTTCCCCTCCTCTCCCTCTGCAGTAGGTAAATATATTTTAAGATTGGTTTTATTGCCACTAAGTTTATGGGTATTGCACTCCTAAAAACGTAAGCTTAAGAAATATGGGCAAGTTTTTGATTGTTTGTCTGTATAATGAATTAGGCCAGTGGCAACTTGTTGCAGTTTTTCATTTTTCTTTTGTATATTGATTAGGTTTGCTCTACATAGCATGTGAAATGAAAGGATTTATTTGATTTGGCATTGAGGTGGTGCCATCATTTACAAAGATGGAATTGGAAGTTTTATGTTTTAAAGATTAATATCTCGAGTGTGCATTTTCTACAGATATTGCTCTTTTAAGCTAACTAATGTAGATAGAAATTTTAAGTTTGAAGGAAGATGTCTCACTTTCTTCACTGTGATAAATATTCATCATCTTTATTGTGGAGAATTAGTTGAGCATCTTTCCAGAATGCTGAGTGTGTTCTGATTTCTTTATATGAGGAAAAATCTCTTAACTTGTATGATTATATTTGTCATTTTGACAGGGGTTAATTTTGCCTGTTTATGCTGCAGAGTGTGCCTGTGCAAGCTGGGCAAACACCACCATTGTTGCAGTACTTTGGTACCCTTTTGACTAGAGGAAAGCTGAATGCATTTGAATCCTTGGAGTTATCACGGCTAGTTGTGAATCAAAACAAGAAAAATCTTCTTGAAAATTGGTTATCTGAGGACAAGCTGGAATGCAGTGAGGAACTTGGGGATCTTGTGAAGGTTGTTTTTTTTGTCCAAATTTGCATTTGCTTCTAGCTTTTTAAGCAGTTAGCCTAGGAGAGTTGCTTGGTTCTTCTTGAGCAGTAGTCCAGAGATCCACTGATATCCTATTTCTGTACTGACTGCACTTTTCTATCTTTGTAGACTGTTGATAATGACCTTGCTCTGAAAATCTATATCAAAGCCAGGGCAACACCAAAAGTTGTTGCAGCATTTGCTGAACGGAGAGAGTTTGACAAAATCCTTATCTATTCAAAGCAGGTAAGTTGCTTGTGGTTGCCAAATACCTATTGACATAAGAAATGATTCTTGTGCTCTTTCCAATTTGCTTCTAATCATGTTGGTCATTGAAATATTTTATTTTATTTTATTTTTTCCTTTTCAGGTTGGGTATACTCCGGATTATTTATTTCTCTTGCAAACCATTCTCCGATCAGATGCTCAGGTGGGTATAAGACTTGCTCCTTTCAATGTTGATTTTGAATTGACCGATTAACAATTTTTTACATACTTTTGCTCTTCAAATTGTAATATTCACTTTTTGGTTAAAGGGTGCTGTAAACTTTGCATTGATGATGTCTCAAATGGAAGGGGGTTGTCCAGTTGATTACAATACAATTACAGATCTCTTTCTCCAGGTTCCTTCCCTTTAACTCATTTTTTTGATTATTTTTCCCAAGTGATTTAAATTATTTGCATGTGTAAAGCTGTCTAAATTATTTTTGCCTCATTTATCTGACCTTTTCTTGGCTTCTGGCACTATGCATGTGCATTGTAATTAATTTTTACGTGGTACTTAGGTCGCTGACTTTTATTGTTTACCTTGATACTTCTACTTACTAAAAAAGATAAGAAAAGTGACATCGGTTTTATCATGGCTTATAGAGAAATTTGATTCGGGAAGCAACAGCTTTTCTTTTGGATGTTTTGAAGCCAAATCTTCCTGAGCATGCATTCCTTCAAACAAAGGTTTGAAATCCTGTTGTTGCTGCAGAATGGTCTTCTTTGCTATAATTGTCATCATCGTTATTTCTTATGGTGTTTCCCAATGGATATAGGTTCTTGAAATCAATCTGGTTACTTTTCCAAATGTAGCTGATGCAATTTTGGCAAATGGAATGTTCAGCCATTATGACCGTCCACGAATTGCTCAACTCTGTGAGAAGGCTGGTCTTTATGTTCGAGCCTTGCAAGTAAGATTTTTTGAAAGCTCTACGAGTAATCTCTTTGCATGTTATGGACTCTCACCCCATGTTTAATTTTTCACAGGCTTTATTGACTCCTTTCATGTTTTATTTTTTTCCTTGCAGCATTACACAGAGCTATCGGATGTCAAACGTGTTATTGTCAATACACATGCCATCGAGCCACAGGTATGGATTTTACAGGCTGGTTGCTCTCTTCTTTCAGTTGGTAAATTTTCTGATTAATCTTTCTTATTCTTTGTAGTCGCTGGTAGAGTTTTTTGGTACTTTATCCAGAGAGTGGGCTTTAGAGTGCATGAAGGACCTCTTGCTCGTTAACCTGAGGGGGAACCTTCAAATAATTGTTCAGGTGCATTATATTTTGCTGCTTAGTTTCCTCTCTCTCTTCTTCTTCTTTTAATTTTTTTTTAAAATATTTTTTGGGTTCTACTTTCAGTATCTTGTAATCTGTTGATGTGGTTTAATTGCTTTCTTAACTTCCTTTCATTGTAGGTTGCTAAGGAGTATTGTGAGCAATTGGGTATTGAGGCATGCATAAAACTTTTTGAACAATTCAAGTCATATGAAGGATTGTACTTCTTCCTTGGGTCGTACTTGAGCTCCAGGTGATTTTGCTGGGAAAAAACCCTGCTAGTTTGTTGGTGGAAAGTTTACTTGGAGAGAGTAACTTAATGATGTTTTAAATGCTTGTTTATTGTCGTTTATCGCAGTGAGGATCCTGACATTCATTTCAAGTATATTGAAGCAGCTGCAAAAACGGGGCAGATTAAAGAGGTTGAACGCGTAACTAGAGAGTCAAATTTTTATGATGCTGAGAAGACGAAGAACTTCCTAATGGAGGCAAAGCTTCCCGATGCAAGGCCACTTATTAATGTCTGTGACCGTTTTGGTTTTGTGCCTGACCTTACACATTACCTCTACACAAACAATATGCTTCGGTATATTGAAGGTTATGTTCAGAAGGTATCTAACTTTGTCCTTATTATGTGCATTCTGGGCTCATGTTGTGACTTAGTTTGTAATATATGGTAATTTTGCCTCTTTTTAACAGGTGAATCCTGGAAATGCTCCTCTTGTGGTGGGTCAGCTTATTGATGATGAGTGCCCTGAAGATTTTATCAAAGGGTTAATTCTTTCTGTTCGTTCATTGCTGCCAGTGGAGCCCCTTGTGGAGGAATGTGAAAAGAGGTGCTCTTTCCTACCTATATCTATGCTTTCATATGTCCTCTTCTCTGGTTTATATGATTTAGTGCTGTTGCAGTGTGTGGATCCTGTGCACGGCCTCCTTAACTAGGTGTTTTTTTGTTTTAGGAATCGACTTCGTTTACTCACTCAATTCTTGGAGCATCTTGTGAGTGAGGGTAGCCAAGATGTCCATGTACACAATGCTCTGGGTAAAATCATAATCGACAGCAATAATAATCCAGAGCATTTTCTTACTACCAACCCATATTATGATTCTCGTGTTGTTGGTAAATACTGTGAAAAGCGTGATCCTACCTTGGCTGTTATGGCTTATCGAAGAGGCCAATGTGATGATGAGCTGATTAATGTCACGAATAAAAATTCTTTGTTCAAATTACAAGCTAGGTGTGTTTACACAGTTCTCCCTCTTTTTTCTTAATGTTCAATAGGCTGCTTAGGGAATTCTCAAGCCATTGGAGATAATTATTATTATCATCATTGTGCAGATATGTAGTTGAAAGAATGGATGCGGATCTCTGGGAGAAAGTTCTCAACCCTGATAACTCCTTTAGGAGACAACTTATTGACCAGGTTGTTTCAACTGCTTTGCCAGAGAGCAAGAGCCCCGAACAAGTTTCTGCAGCAGTTAAAGCTTTCATGACTGCAGATCTCCCTCACGAATTGATTGAGCTCCTTGAAAAGATTGTCCTCCAAAACTCTGCATTCAGTGGGAACTTCAATTTGCAGAACCTTCTTATCCTGACCGCCATCAAAGCAGATCCGTCAAGAGTTATGGATTACATTAATAGACTAGATAACTTTGATGGACCCGCAGTTGGTGAAGTGGCAGTGGAAGCCCAACTCAATGAAGAAGCATTTGCAATTTTCAAGAAATTCAACTTGAATGTCCAAGCTGTAAATGTTTTATTAGATAATATTGGAGATATTAATCGGGCTGTGGAGTTTGCATTTAGAGTTGAAGAAGATGCTGTTTGGAGTCAAGTGGCGAAGGCTCAATTAAGGGAAGGCCTGGTGAGTGATGCAATTGAGTCGTTTATCCGGGCAGATGATGCTACTCAGTTCTTGGAGGTCATTCGAGCTGCAGAGGATGCTAATGTTTACCATGATTTGGTAAGGTATCTTCTAATGGTCAGGCAAAAGACAAAGGAACCTAAGGTGGATAGTGAGCTCATATATGCCTATGCCAAGATTGATAGACTGGGTGAAATTGAAGAATTCATCCTTATGCCAAATGTTGCCAATCTCCAAAATGTTGGTGATCGCTTATATGATGATCAGCTATATGAAGCTGCTAAAATCATATTTGCTTTTATCTCCAACTGGGCAAAGCTGGCTTGCACGCTGGTGAAGCTCAAACAATTCCAGGGTGCTGTTGATGCAGCTCGGAAAGCCAATAGTGCAAAGACATGGAAGGAAGTTTGCTTTGCTTGTGTTGATGCTGAAGAGTTCCGCTTAGCTCAAATATGCGGTCTGAACATCATTATACAGGTTGAAATATGATTCTTTGTAACTTGTTTGTGCACTCTAGGTTAGTACTAACTTTTTGGTTTTATGGAAGGGTTCCTACCTTTTAATCATAACAATGGGTTGATAACTGCTTTTACTATGAGGAATTCCTTTCTTGTGTGTATCCAATTGTTTTGTTACATTAAGGTATACCTTTTCATGAGCAAAAATGCATATTTAAATTTGTGCTGTTTTGGCCCAAAAAAGAATCTGTTCTAATTTACTGCATGTACTAATACTGTAGGTGGATGATTTGGAAGAAGTCAGTGAGTATTATCAGAACAGAGGATGCTTTAATGAGCTTATCTCTCTCATGGAGAGTGGTCTAGGATTGGAGCGTGCACATATGGGCATCTTCACTGAGTTAGGTGTTCTATATGCAAGATATCGCCCTGAGAAACTTATGGAGCACATTAAACTCTTCGCAACCCGTCTCAATATTCCAAAGCTAATTCGGGCTTGTGATCAGCAGCAACATTGGAAGGAGCTCACATATTTGTATATTCAATATGACGAGTTTGATAATGCAGCAACTACAATCATGAACCATTCCCCTGAAGCATGGGATCACATGCAGTTTAAAGATGTCATCGTGAAAGTTGCCAATGTTGAACTTTATTATAAGGCTGTGCACTTCTATCTGCAAGAACATCCTGATCTAATCAATGATGTTCTCCACGTGCTGGCACTTCGAGTGGACCATACACGAGTAGTTGACATCATGCGTAAGGTTTGTACCTGTTCAAGAATTAGAAATGGGTCTAGTATGGTTGGTTCTTGAATTCCATATTCTGGTTCTGACATTTAAAAACTTTGTCATCTTTGATTTCAGGCCGGTCATCTAAGGCTGGTCAAGCCTTATATGGTTGCAGTACAGAGCAACAATGTGTCTGCTGTTAATGAGGCACTTAATGAGATTTATGTTGAGGAGGAAGATTATGATAGATTGCGTGAATCAATCGAGTTGCACGATAACTTTGACCAGATTGGTCTTGCCCAGAAGGTGAGCGAAACTTTTAACTGCTGTATGCTTATTTGACTATTTCAGTGTTGAAGCTTTTTAATCTTGTTTTTCCTGGGGCAGATTGAGAAGCATGAGCTACTTGAGATGAGACGTGTTGCTGCATACATCTATAAGAAGGCTGGCAGGTGGAAGCAATCCATTGCCTTGTCCAAGAAAGACAATCTTTACAAAGATGCTATGGAAACAGCCTCCCAGTCTGGAGATCGCGAACTTGCAGAGGAGCTGCTCGTGTATTTCATTGAACAGGTATGGCTTAGAATAGCTCCTGGACGTTTTAACTTGAGTTAATGATTGCTAATAAAAGGCGGTCTTCCCTGTTGTTTGAGTGGATAAAATCAAGTTAGTTTGAAGTTTGAACTTAATAGACCAATTGGTTTGCAAGATTAAAGATTTGGTTTGTGTTTTTTTTAAGATGGGAAGATTTAGCACATTCGATTATTGGTCCAAGGAGTGGATTTATAGTATTAACTATCTGCAACTCCTGGTGATCACTATTGTCTTGAAGTTAGCAGTTAGTGGCTGTCTGGCTTCTTTTAGGTCTGCAGCATGGTTACCCTTTCCTACAAAATTCATGTTATGTTATAAAATGTCAATAATCTGACGTTTCACATATATATAACACACGTATTTATGTATGTATGTATGGATTGTGTCAATATAGGTGGTGTTGGTGAGGAATAATTTATGCCTTATTCTCTCTATCATAGAAGATTGGCTAGCATCCGCTTGCCTGTTCTTTTCTTCCTCTCTCCCCCCCCCCCCCCCCCCCCCCCCCCCCCCCCCCCCCCCCCAACCTTTCTGTTTAGCTGCTTATCTGTTTTTGTCCCTTCATTTTTGACTCATTTATTTCTTCTTTTTCCAGGGGAAGAAGGAGTGCTTTGCTTCATGCCTCTTTGTCTGTTATGATCTAGTTCGAGCTGATGTTGCCCTTGAACTTGCCTGGATGAACAATATGATTGATTTTGCTTTCCCATATCTACTCCAGGTGATCGCTTGTTCTTGGCCACTAAATTCTCTGAAGAATAATGATTGTCAAACTTTTCCTTGATCACACCAGACACCAAAACACACACATGCACACACACACACACACATATATGCATTCTCACACTTTGTATATGCACGCTAGTGCATGGCAACATGTAGATGAACACACAGACCTGTGTTGTCAGTCCCTTGGATTTAAAGCATTTCACATTGTGGTCTACTATGGATGTAAAAAGGCCCCATGGTACTATTAAGGTGTAATTGAGCTTAATTATTGTTTTTGCAGTTCATCCGTGAGTACACAGGAAAAGTTGATGAACTCATTAAGGACAAAATTGAAGCTCAAAATGAAATCAAGGTTAAAGAGAAGGAAGAAAAGGATGTTATTGCACAGCAGGTACCTCTTTGTGGTCTCTTGGTATTTAGAAATTAGTTTGTCTGTGTATGACTTGTGCAGATTAAGGGCACTTTTCTTTCATGGAAAATGTTCTCTGAAGTTTTTAGAAGTTTGCCATAATCTAGTTTTTACAGTTGACAAATGTTATTTTAGTAGTAAAGAATAATTGCAGATATTAGTTTCTTTTAGAGGCAGTAGCAGTGGTCAGCTGGCCATGATGGTTAGTTATACTACCAACATATGATAGAAGAATTGGGCATCATTATCCTTATAATATTGCTATCCATGGTAGAGCTGAGTACCTCCATCCATCTATTATCACCCATCCCAAAAAATTTTATCTAACACCTCTTGGGAATTTTAATTTTTATTTACCAACCATATATTACGCAACTCATGGGGGAGGGTTGGATTCAAACCTGTATTATCTGTGTGGGAGAACAGCGCTTGTGCCAACTAGACTACAGTGGCCTTGGATACCTTTCAGGATTACTGAGGTAAAATATGAAGATTAAAGATTAGATCATAATTACATTTGACATAATGTGGACAATGTTTGTCATGAGACAGGTGTACCCTCAAAGTTGGTTCATTCCTCCTTTATCTGTTAATTTTTTACTAGGAAATTTCTGTTGAAATCATCCTTAACATAGCTGCTTTCCTTTTTTATTTTTAATTAATAATGATATAATACCCAAATCATGTTGGTTATGTTTTTATTTAAATTAAGCAATGATTAGTCTGAGAATCTCATTGTCCTGCTGTGTGTCAGAACATGTATGCTCAGTTGCTACCTCTTGCTTTGCCTGCTCCACCAATGCCTGGGATGGGAGGAGGTTTTGCTCCACCACCACCACCACCACCACCACCAATGGGTGGGATGGGCATGCCACCAATGCCACCTTTTGGCATGCCTTCAATGGGAAGTTACTAGGCCAGTGAAAGATAGGAAGGGATTATTTTTCAAAATGAAGTTCTCATGGAAGTTCTGCATCAGTAGCGTTCATGGGGCATTGGCATCTCAAGCCGCTCTTTTTTTTGCAGATGGGAGTGAAGTCCTACTCAGAATAATGTCATTTTTGTGTCTTATAGGGTGTGGATATCATTGTAAAATTCTTTTGTAAGATTTGGCATTCTTTTGCTGTTATAGAGAGGTAGCTGAGGTTTTTGTTTTGTTTTTTTTTTTTTTTTTAAACTAGTTCTAAGGGCCATCTATGAACCACGTGACAGTAATGGAAGTTTGATATTCACTCTTGTGAAGAGTTATGTTTGCTGCGATTGTCACGTTTTGTTCTGTTTGTTGTTTGCTTATATATAGGGCACTTTCCCTTTCCCCTTCTTCTCTGAGTTTGTTTTGTCAAACCTCTATTTTTTTTTTTGTTATAAAACATATATGTACTGCTTTCTAGGAGTCATGTTTCTTGAGTTAGTACAACGATTTGAAAAGATGCTGCAATGAAGAAGTAATCTATTTCCATAGGTTCATACTACTATCCTTTTTACAATCATAATTTTCCGTCCCTTCCAGCAATTTCCTGGTGTTTGCAGTTTGCCATATTATCAAAGGTTGTGGTTGATCTTCTGAATCGTTTTATTATCAGCTTTGACACTTGCTATGTCTTTCTATTGTCTTGATGAATGATGACCTTATTTCTTATTCCATCTTCACGCATGGGGTTTGAGAGTATGGCGTGCATGGCCACGGATTGCATTTAAGGGTTTTTAAGGTAATTTCTTCTATCACTCTCCGTCTCTTTTAAAATTCTATTTTGGCTTATTTCTTTTGTGCAAGTTATCTGTATTATTTATATTCGATTTTTAGCTGTTAGAAATCTTTAGAATATTGTCTGATTTGTATCCAGCCTGTTTGGTTTTATATATTATGTTCGAATAAATTTCTTTTGTATTTTACTCATTTTCATGGAGGATGAGGTCAGGGAAAGTAGAGTCGATACTTTACAGGAAAAAAAACCTCTGTCTTGCATAACCTCTTATTAGGGAGTTACACACTACTCTCTCTTTCTGCTAACTAGTTCTAGCTGTCTTCAACAGTTTGCGAAGGAATTTGACCATTCGGAGTCGAAAAGTATCTCGAACTCAATAGGAATAGGACTAAAGAATGATAGGACTTTGAATGCTTAGCTCTTCTGGTGAAGTGCTACGAGGCTTTGGCCGTCAATGGTCGATTTCAGACTGTCGAACAGCTAAGGTCGAGAAAGGCAAAAAGCACGCTTAATCGCAATGCCTTAAAAGCACGCTCAAGGCACAATGCCTTGAAGTCATCAACGTAAATTAAAAAATATAAAAAATGTTTCGATTTACAAAATTATAAATATTAATATTCAATAAACAATTATATTTATATTAAACTATTAACAAAAACAATTAGGAGAAGTCAAATATAAAATAAGCATCATGTTCATACCTTATAAAATTAATATCATGTTCATAAAAACTATATTATTAACAAAAACTATTATAGTCTTTCTCTATAAAATTGTAAACATAATATGAGAAATTGCTAAGTTATCACTCCTCATCTTCAACATCATCTAAGTTATTCTCACTTGCATCACTCCTACTTTCCCATTATTCGACTTCTTTTATATTAGCTCATTCGATATTTTCCTATACTTCGTCTTTAATGAATTCTCTACTCGATGACTCCTTAAATTTCTTTCTAACTTGTGTTTAAGATCGAGTATTCATTAGAGGTTTTTCAACTCTTATAGCTCTTTCAACATCGCTCTATGTTAAGTCATCACCCTTAAACACTGGTTCATCTCCCGCCTCAATATATGAGTTAATACTCATTTTTCCTATTAATCACTCATTGCTCTCACTAATATCATCTAATGATATTGGATCAACTACATTATGTTGATCATATCGAGTCTTGAAAGCTTGATTGTACTTGATATAAACTAAATCATTCAAACGTTTTTGAGCGAGTTTGTTTCTTCTCTTTGAATGTATCTTCGAATAATTACATTAATAACATTGGTATTATTGCATATGCCATGTGATGGAAAGTATATTACAGTTAAATTGAAATCATCATGCTTAGCTTACTTATGCAAATATGCTTCAATTCCTCTCACATTCTAATGAGCTACATTTCAAACTTAGGATTTTGATAGCAAATTGTTGTAGATCTGGGGTAGAACTTCCATATAACAACCACCATTCAGTTATGAACCCCCTAAAAAAGATTGTTTAGTTATTAAACTAAAATAATAAAGAAAAAACTATAATTGTAAAATAACAATTTTTAAGTTACTTGATGCTTTTGTTTTACTCGATCTTATAGTAAAATCAATGCTAAAGAGACCCTCAACATGCTTATAAGGAGATAGTTCCCCAATAATCTTATCTTACATTTAGGGTTGAGTAACTAATCTCTTAATAATAACATATAATCCGGAAATAACTTTTTCATCAAACTCCATACTCGGGTTATCGTAAAAATTACCAAGATTTAAAAAAAGGCCAACTACATGTAAGAGATAGTGTAGTTGATAGTTCTACCTATCATCAATGATCTTACTCACTTCAACATATTTGTCTTCATCACCATTAAATGATTTTGTAATGCACTCTTTCTCTCTATCCATAACTTTATAGATGTATCCCATAGTCGCCTTTTCTTACTATCGACTAGTTGAAGCACTCATACAAGAGGACTTATCACTTTAAGAATACTTTAAGAATATATTTAACATTATTTCAAAAACAAGTTGATAAAATTGTTTCACATACCTTTTTACCCTTCATTTGCTTTGCCCAATTGTTGGAAGACCACTCATCTAAAGTAAACATAGCTTTCAAATGAGTTTTGTGCTTGTGGATGTATTGCAAAGTTAGGTAAGATGTGCAAAACCTAGTTTTACTAGGGGGAATGAGCACTCTATCTTTTGTGAAAGATCTCATGGTGTTCAAGAGGCCCACGTGACTATATATAAATCCGGTGACATCGATTGCCTTCTCAATAGTTTTAGCCACTCGAGGAATCTTTCCAATGTCTTCTAGCATTAAATCTAAACAATGTACAGTATATGGCGTCCAAAATAAATGTGACCTCTTGGCATCTAATAACTTTCCTATTAAAACACAAATATTAAAAGGATTGTAAATAGTATAGTTATAGTAAATATAGTATCATGTTTAAATTTTAATAAGTAATATAATAATAGAAACTCAAAAGTATAACTTACTTGCTAAAACATAGTTGGTTCCATTATCAATTATTACTTGAACAACACTTGTTTCTCCAATTTCATCCACAAATTTGTCTAATAAAGTAAATAGCTTTTCTCTGGTTTTCATGTATGATGATGCATTCATAGATCTTATAAACATTGTTCCCATAGGACAATTAACTAAGAATTAATCAAGCTTCTATGAGTTTGACTTACCTAACTATCTGACATAATAGAGTAACCAAGCTTTATCCAAGTGTCTTTATGTTTTTGAAGCAATCCATCAGTATATTTCACTTCTTTCTTGAGAAGTGGCACTCTCAATTCATGAGAACTTGGAGGTTTCTTATTTGGCCTATATTGACCAATAGTTTCAACCATTCACTTGAATAAATCAAGTTTTGAAACATTAAATGAAATGCCTGCTTAATAAAAGAAATGAGCTATATATTGGCAAGCTTGCTCCCTTTTTCTCTTGTCAAAAGCATCATTCATAATAGTTCGTTACAATTTTCCTTTCTTCCTCATCTCAATAACATGCTCCAGCCTCATAGTTATAAAAGCATCCATAAGTCCCCTCTTTTTTGATGGCATAGGACTAATATTTTTGCCATTACTTTTATTACTATTTCCCTCGTTTTCATCATCACCAATCTCAATTATATCATCAAAATCATCAAAATTCGACATTTTATCATAATATCCTTTTTGACTTTTCTTTTCTTTCGCAAAGTCCTCTAACTCTTTTCTCACTTCTGCAGGACACTTCATGCATTTTTTCGCATTTCTATTGTTCCCAATTTGATGTAGCTTAGCTCTTTAAATTTGTCATTTAGTAACTTTTTGACAAAACATATGAGTCACTGAATTTGCATTATTTTTATTAGCTAAAAAATTATATTTTTATCTTGGATCGGTTCGCTTGCCCCAGTCCTAGTCCCACTAACATTGCCTGTATCCATTTAAAATACAATTCCTTTCCAGTATCTACCAAAATATATATAAAAAAATTATCATTAGTTAGGTAGTTAATAAAAGCTAACCGATATATATATATATATATATATGTAACTGTTTTGGTATTTTAAAAAAATTGTTTTGGCATTTAAAAAAAAATATTCTACCATCTACGAAAAAAATTTAATCAACATGTGTAAAAATTATCAACATTAAAAAAAATTGATCATTAGTTATGTTAATTTTTTTTAATCAACATTAAAGTATTGAAAATATTTTTTTATATCAAGCATAATACATGTGAAAGAATCTAAGTTAAAAATTTTGAAAAGACTGTTTTGGTTTCTAATTTTTATTCCTTTAATAGTTTTTGTTTCAATTTTGGGAAAAAAAGAAAAGGAAGAGAGGAAATTGGAATAAAAAAAAGCACAACTGTCGGCACCATATGTACGACAAAAATTAAACAATCAACTGGCGTTAAAAAATCTTTTCTTGTTTAACAACGCTACCAACGGCAAGTCAAAGCTAAACTTGTAACGTAATAATAAATTAATACCAAAGCAAGAATAGTCTATTTAGAAAACATCCAATCAAACCGTCAAAATGTAGTTATAATGTATATGGGTACTATAATATAATAAAGAAGATAAAAGAGGAAGATTTAAGAAGAGAGAGAAGAGACATGTTGCTTCGTGTAGCATAATATGTAAAAGATTCTAACCTAGAGAGAACTGTAAGTGGGGTAGGGAATATTGAATTCTTGGCTTCATGCTGCTTTGCATAAGTGGAAAGCAGAGTGAGAAAGTGGGGCTTATTGCTTCGTGTAAGTTGTAGAAAGCAGAGAGAGAAGTAGGGCTGTTAGGGTTTTATTAGTTTATATTATTAAGTTTCCGTTTTTTTTTTAATTATATTTACCATCTTACCCATTCATCATCTACTTTTAAATTTTTCCTGTTGATCAACTTTTTCTCCAGGCGACCGCCGTAGCGCTTTCGCGCCTTACGCCTCGCTGGCTAAGGCGAGTGCTTTATTGAACGCTCTTCGTCTTGGCATCCGCAAGGTGCTTCCGCTCGCTTTTGATAATGTTGCAAATAGCTAGTTTTCCCTCCAGACATTTAGTTTATCCTCATATGGGTCTCACGAAATTTTTGGGGAAATTATACTTTTAGTAATAGAATTTTATCATTTTTCCTAGTCAGAGTCTTCGAACCTTTTTTCTTTTTTCTTTTTTTTTTCTTCTTTTTTTTAAGTCCTTAAACTACTATATAAAAGTTTGCAAAGAAGTTTTTCGTGAGTGAATAGTTAGTTTTTCTATTAAAAAAGGATTTTTTTTTGTAAAACTTTTAAAAAGTTTGAGAATTGAAATAGAAACAATAAAAGTTGGAGGATAATTAAAAAAAGTGAAAAAATTCCATAACTAAAAGTGTAAAATGTAAATTTTCTCTTTTTTTCTTTTAGGATTTAAATATTTAATTGTGTTTTAATTGACAATCTATGCTTATATATATATATATATGTTTTTTTAGGAGATGATTTTTAACGTTACTTATAATATAAAAAAAAAAAACAAAAATACTAGTTTTGCTGATTTTTAAAACTTAGGTCTTGAAATGGAGAAATACTAAAAATATAAAATCCTAAAATAAAAAGGTAAAAAAAAAAATTTGATCCTTTCGATATATAACTCACATTTAGCTTTACAAATTTTTTAAATTTACATACAGCAATAGCTTTTTTTTCCCACCAACCATATTATATATTACAACAATTCAGGGAGATTGGATTCAAATCTAGGACCTCTTTTTGGGAGACTAGTATTAGTAAAATAATTATATAATTTATTTAATACTTATTCTAATTATTAAATTAAATAAATAATAGCGATCACGAATAATTATTATATTTAATTTAATGATATTATGTAAAGTTAGTCAGAGTATCATTATACATTTGTAAATTAAAAAATATAAATAATGATTATATTTATGATAAGACAAATAATTGTTTTACCAATATTTTATTTAATAACATAATTAATTGTTTTGATTCATTCAAGTTGTACAGTTTTTTTTTTTTTGCCTAGAAAAATTAACAAAAGATGAAAAAAAAGAAAATAGAAAATTAATTTTTAATTTTTGAACTTTATCATTTTTTTTAATTGAGTTCTCAAACTTTTTAAAAGTTTGTAAAAGAGTATTTTGTTAATGAAAAAACTAACGGTTCACTGAAGGATAATTTTTTGAAAATTTTTGGAACATTTGAAGATTGAAATAGAAAAAATAAAAGTTCGATGACTCAAATAGAAAAAATGGTAAAGTTTGAGGATTAAAAATATAGTTTTTCCAAATTTTTGACTGTGCTTTTGTTTGGACAGGACTATTTTTAAGAGAATGTGGTGATAATCCTTTTCCCAATTAGCACACATATATGTGTCTTTCTGTTTAAAATATATTTCATTACTCGGTTAAAATACTTTATGGACGGTTTTAATAAAATTAACAGGTAAATAAGAATAATTTTATGGGGATTTGTCATTAGCAAATTATACTTCTTTCAGAGTGCACGGAGTGGGCAAGTCGTGAATCCTTTCAAGCTCGAACGGCTAAATTTTCCAGGAGTCGTAACGTATACTTTTAAAGGATATTTGGAAAGCTTAAATTTCATTGTACTTTTTGATACAGAGTTTTTAAGACATTCGTATTCCGTATAACATCACACATGTAACTACCGTTACAAGGGTTCGTAAGGTTTATATGATAAACGGTATATGAATAATGCACAACTAGTCATAATCTTTAAGTACATCTTCCCTTTTCCATGTCCAGCCTTTGAAACAGTTGATATAGGCATAAATTTTGGCTATATTACAAATGCACTCTCTCCTACTTTGCTCTATGTGCGTTTAATCTAATTATTTCTGGAATTAAGCATGTAAATAAATACTTAAAAAATTCATTTTTAGCCCGTATGTTACTATTTTACAATTAGATAAAATAATTCAAAAATACTAAAAGGATAAACTACATCGAATACCCTTGTAAACTTTATAAATTACATTAACACCTCCCTTTTTGGAAAATACAATAGCTTCCTGCTCTTTTCTCCATGTGGATGCACATATAGCAAAAGTGATGATGTGAAAATGACATGAAAAAAACTAATAATTTTACCAAAATGTTTATAATTATATATAGTAATCAAATAATAAAAAAAATTAGGAAAAAATAAAAAAGAAATGCTGGAAATTTATTAAAATAAAAAGGGCACCGACTTGGTAAAATTTTGGACGATCACAAATGAAAGCGCTTAGAACAAACTTACAAATCGAAAGATCAAATGGAAAAGAGAAGACAAGATAGCAGCATTAGCAAATAAGGAAAAGGACAAAACTAGAAAGACAAGTAGAGAAGGACAAACTTGTGAACACCCCCTGCGATAAAATAAAGAAGCCACCAGCGCTCTGTTATTGAAAAAAAAAAGGAATGATGAGAAACAGCAGAAAAAGATGAACTTGATCTACAAAAATTAGAAAAACATTAAGAAAAGCTCGACAGGAAGAAAATAGAAAATCAGATCTTAAAACTTTTTATTTTGAAACTAGGAAATGATTTTAACATGCAGATCTCATCTTCCATCAAGCAAGCAAAGCCTTCTTTAGAGTTTCTAAATTTACAATCATCATTTGTAATCGAGAAAATTATATTTTCAGTCATTGGACTTTACAGCATTTTTTAATTAAGTTCTTGAATTTAAATTTTTTTTTTATTTCACTTCTTAAACATTTTAAAAGTTTGCAAAAGAATTTTTTATTAATGAATTATTAGTTTTCTCGTTAAGGAATTACTTTTTTTTCGAACTTTTTTGAAAAATTTGAGAACTGAAATAAAAAATATAAAAATTTGATAATTCAATCGAAAAAAGTGATAAAGTTTGATGAATAAAAGTATAAGATGAAAATTTCCCCTTTTTTTCCTTTAGGGTTTATATATTTAATTGTGTTTTAATTTACTACCTATGCTTATATACAAACATACATACATATATTCTTCTTTTTAGGACATGATTTTTAACGTTACTTATAACGTAGAAAAAAAAATACTAGTTTTGCTAATTTTTAAAACTTAGTTCTTGAAATGAAGAAAAATTGAAAATATAAAATCTTTTAAAATCCGAAAACTGAAAGATAGGAAATTTTTTTTGATCCTTTCTATGTATTCTTTTGTTAACAAATCACATTTAGTTTTACAACTTTTTAAAATTTACATATAACAATAACTTTTTTCTTTCCAGCCAACTATATTATATATTACAACAATTTAGGGATGTTGGATTTGAATACAATCTAGAGTATTATTATATATTTGTAAATCGAAAAATATAAATAATGATTATATTTATGATAAAATAAATACTTATTTTGCCAGTATAACATAATTAATTGTTTTGATTTATTAAATTCTAAACAATTTTTTGTTAGAAAAATTAATAAAAGATGAAAAAGAAAGAAAATGAAAAATTACACTTTTAATCCTTGAACTTTACCATTTTTTCTAATTGAGTCCTTAAACTTTTTTTTTCTATTTTAATCTTTAAAATTTTTAAAAGTTTGTAAAAGAGTCATTTGTTAAAGAAAAAGTTAACGGTACACTAATGAATGATTTTTTTTTTAAACTTTTAATAAATTTAAAGACTAAAATAAAAAAAAATAAAAGTTTGAGAACAACTTATACCGCTTAAAAGGGTCCTCATATTAGCTATAGTAAAAGGAAAAAGTCATTAAGTGATGCAAGCTTTCAACGGCTAGAAGGGATATGCGATTAAATCAAGGTTAGCACGCCACAGTAAGACGATGGGGTACTTAAGTTTACCTACTACGAAGAGCCAACAAAACATCACTTTGGCTTACAGTCAACTTCAATTAGAAAAACTAATAAAATCTGAGGATTAAGAGTATAGTTTTTCATTTGTAATTGCAAACATCATCATTTTTTATTTTTTTTTTGCTTTTGCCTTTTATTTTTATCTTTTTTTCCCAGAGTTCCCTCCCAAACATATTATTAGGCTAGTTACATTCCATCCTAAATATTGAAAGTACCAGACATAAAGAGTGTCCACCTCCAATGATATTTTCTCTTTCTTTTTCTTTTTTCTTTGTAATTTTCATTAATTAAGTTAATTATTTACATATATTTATGTATGTGCGTGTACATTATATCTAATATACACGTTGGAAGTTTGTACATTTTTTGGAAAAAATATTGTATTTTTCTTCTTTCTCTAGTTTTCTAAATTTATTTAATTTTTATTATTTTAGTTAACTTATATATATTAATACTATTTAAATAAAATAATGAAAAATACTTACGACGTGATGATATGGCCATAACAAGTAAACTTTTCTGACAAGTCAGTGTTCAACTAGGCAAAATTAGAACACTAAAATAATAAATATTTTATATATCTCTAATTTTGTGTTGTATTTTGAAAAATGGGATATTTGTGTCATTTAAAAAATTTATGGTGGTGATCAATGTAATTTACACAAATGAAGAATCTTTCTTTTATTATTTTTGAAGGAGCAAAATGGTCATTAAAATAAAAAAAGTATTGTTTTTTTATGAAAATTGAGGATCTAAACCCTCCATTTTAAGGAAAAAGGATTAAATGCTCATGAAGAAAATCATAAAGGGGTGTGATGAGCTTACAAGGGACCTAGGTTTTGTTTACGTGTGTAAGTAAAACAAAGTGGGTAACTCTATTGTATAAGGTACTCACTCGAATCTTACTCCACCAGATAGGTTTTGAATTGGTAATTGTAAGTCCTGCCATAAGAAGTTTGAAGTTGATACGTAAAGTTTAGAGTCATTAGGTAAGTTGTTCGATCAAGTTTAAATTTTACAATGAAGTTAGGAATATTAGTAAAAGTGATCGAGTAAGTTTGAATTTAGAAAAATGAGTAATAAAATATCATAATATTGAATTATAAATATATTACCTATTATTTATCAAAAATACGTAAAATAGGTTCTGATAACTAAAGAATTAATAGAAATAAATCATATACACACTAAAAATTACAAAATAACATAAATAATATTTAGGAGTACTTACTTATACTATATGTGTATTTATGTATAGATAAAAATACTTGAAATATATTAAAATAATACTAAATAATTAAATAAAATTATAAAACAATCAAATAGAAACAAGAAAAAGTGTGGAAATGTCTAGATTCAGGCTGTGGCAAGCTAAGATTATGAAGAACACAATTAACCAATTAAAATTCCCCAAATAGAAAGTAAATTGGAAGTTGATAAAAGACACTTGGCCCTCTAAAAATCAAAAGCGAGCCTTAAACCCCTCTATAAAATTAGAAATCACACACCACAATTCATTTTGGTTAGATTGTCATTCAAGAAAAATAGAGAAAAACTAGAAAGCGAGACTTAAGTGTATTTAGAAAAAATAGTGAAATTAGTGTGTAATTTGGGCTTAAGACACCACCACCACACCCTACCACCATCGCCCAACTTTGCCAAAATACATAGAGCCATTGCTAGTAGTCGAAAAGTGATTGTACATGTGAGTTTGATTTTCAACCTGATTTTGTTTAATTTAGTTAAATTACAAAATGTATTTGGAAAATTATGAAATTTGATATTCTATGGTTTTTATGTATATAAATCTAGGAAAAAAAATTAGTTTGATAAATTTATATTTGAAAATATACAGTGCTTAAAAAATCTTGAAACCTAAGTATGTTTTCGATTTAGAAATAAATAGCCTTGATAGTGTAGTTTTGAGCTTAAAATTTTTGTATAGCTTATTTGGAGTATGTAAAATAGTACTTCCAAGAGAATGTAAAATAGTACTTCCAAGAGATTTTTTCAGAAATTAATTTTCTAAATTTTTAGGCCTTTAAATCATATATATAAATAGTGATTTTGGGCTAATTTAGTGATTAAATGTATAATTATCGACCTAGTATGTAATTAGGTGTTTTAGGATGTTAATTTTTGATATAGTATGATATTGGTAGTATTTAAAGTGTTAGATGTAATTATTATGTATATTATGTAGTGTAATGTGTAAATTAAGAATATGTGAAATTAGAAATGTCATAAGTAGAAAATATATGTTAAAAATGATAATATAATAATAATATTAAAATATAATAAATTTGATATGTAACTTAAATTTAGATAATTATATGAAAAATTTCTTACATTACAAGTAAATTTGGTAGTTAAATTAAGATTATGATGTACTGTATGGACTAGAATATTGGTTAGGGATCAAAAGTGATATTTAGGGTACCCGAGAACGATGTGATTAATTTTACATTATGGTTTAGAATGAGCTCGTGGAGCTCCCATATAATATCGTAATCGAAAACTGAATTAGAATCTAAATCAGAAATGGATTCTAAAACTAGCCTAGAATAGATCAATAAATACATGTATATTTGAAAATTTTAGTTAAATCATTATTTAAAGCTTGTATATCATAAGATAAAAATACTAGAAAAATATTTATATTATAGGAGACGTGAAAATGAGTTGACTTGTAGCAAATCTAGTGAGCGTATTGAGGATTTTAGGTAAGTTGAGTTTAATATATCGTTGTATTTTGGAGTATTATATTAAAGTACCTGGAGGCTTAGAATTGTATGTGATTGTGTTTCTAGATAGTTATATGTGCATGTGCTTATGTATCTCTAATTATTTGCTGAAAACTGATGTTGTGTTTTGGTGGTTCATTGTGAATCAAGTGAAGTGAGATTGTTTGGTCACCTTAAATTGAACTTAATTTCAATTGACCCTAATAGGTTAATTGGACATGCATTGCAACTTTTTAGGGAATGGTTAGAATTCTCCAACCAAATACTAACACCTTAAAAAAAGATAGCATATGATAGGATAATAGTTTTTTCTTCATCCATAGCCGAACTAAGTGATAGGAGAGGAGATTACGGTAAGGATAAGGATAATGGTTAGAAGGATAGTCATGGAGGAAGCGGTGTCTCCATTACATAAACCTAAGTTTGGTTGTAAGTTATAGCATAACCATTGGAACTTTTTAACTTGGATTAGAGCGAGTGAAATTAATCTAATTTCACAACGGATTGAACCACGTAATGTGATAGCATTTGCGTGTTGCATTTCATATAATTAATTGTTTGAAAACTTCGTTTGCATTCGTTATGCATTCTTAAGTCTTCATCCTGACTTACTAAGTTGTTGGTTGTTCATACCATTATAGATCTTTTTACAGGTACTAATTAAAATATTACGTTATAATTATCTTGAGATTAGTCTCTTTTTGAAGTATCTTGAAAAAGTGAGAGTCAATTGGCTGAACAATGTTCTCTAGTGTTTTATTAGTACTTTTTGATTTATGTACTGGTCTTGTAATTCTTTACTTATCAAACTAATATGGCATGTAAATATTTCTTGGGATTATAAGATAATATAAGTATCTTCATGTAAATATTACTTAAAGTATTTAGTTATATTTATAAATTTTATCTATAATTATGAATGAGTTGTTTACTTTAAAGAGAAGAGTCATGGATGGCTTGTGTAAGTCATATCTATAATAAGGACTGTGAAGTTGGTTATCATCATATATTGATTTACATGGTGGAACTGTTGTGATTTCACCGCTTCAAGGTGTAATAGTTCTTGGCTGGTATTGGAGTATAGTTCTAATGAAATCGTTTTGAAGCATCATAATTCAAAAGAAATAGATATCATAAGAACACAGTGTGAGTGGGTAGTATTAAGTAGGCGGTACAAGATTGTATTGAGCATACTAAAGTAGAAATAAGTATAATATTTAGTATACTAAATATTAATTGATCTAAGTTTAATTACATGGTCGAAGGGGAAAGTTGATATTTAGTTGGGTACGTTTAGGTTGGAATGGTGAAGAGTCTCTTGTTGATTATAAGGTTAAGTTGCAACTATTGTTATTAGAGTTAGCCGATTGGAATCTATTTAAAATCGTTGATTAGATCATTGATAAATTTTATAATGAAATGTATTATAGCTGGCAAGATTAGTAGGTGTAGATGGAGAAGGATTTATGGCCCTTATACAATAGGTATACTACTATAGCAGCCTTCAAGCAAATGTGGTTGGAGAGATAGAGAATTATATCTTTAATGACGCCTTTAAGATACTTTCTAGCTAGGTTAAAAGAGATGAGACCTTACCTAGCTAACATCACCCATATTCCTACTAGAGTCTCACATATTCTTAAACATTATTCACTAGGGAATATTGATTGGTTTTCTTATTTTCCACAACCAATTGAAGCATAAATAAAGATACCCTTAGAACTAAATGAACCTAACCCAGAGCTTGTGATGCCAGGACTACTATAGGAAAATCTACCACTTGTAGAATCATAAGAGGTAGCCCGTTCAAATACATAGAGTGGCCATTAAGAGAATGAGGCTAATACTAAGGAGGATCCAGAGGAAAAGGATCCTAAAGAGGAAGAACCCGAAAAGGAGGAACAAGAGATGGAAAGTGATAATGAATCTGGTGTAGATATTTATGCTCTAGTTATGTAAGTGATAGCTGACATTGGGATAGTTAGGATAGGAAATGGATAGGATGGATAGGTAAAGGTAAGACCTATAAAAAACGAAGAAGTAGAACCTGAGGGAATAGGAAATGGTTATGTAATTGAGCTTAAGGATGATGAAGTGCATGAGGTGATTGTGATTCTTAATAGCCCAAAAGTAATATCGATAAGTTCTGAATCTATAAGTGACTAAGAAGAAAATACAGTGGGTGGATACATGGAGTGGGTTCCCTTTGATCAGATAATTGCTACAGATAGTTTCGACGAGAATTATATATAGTTGGCTGACTTGTTTAGTTAGATCCTTAGGTACGATTTAGTAGTAATTTTGGTTGAAACTGATATATCTTTGATCTTTTGATGTATATTTGACTTTTTGATGTATTTTTCAGCTTTTGGATCATGTTTAGCTGTTGTAACCAAGTCTGATGTAATTAAATCTGATGTAATCTTTTCTCAACGGCCTTATATAGAAGTAGCCTCCATCAATGGACAGTTAAGATCTAATGGCTATTATACAATCTTACTTACCCTACTTTACCTACACCTACCTACCAATGTTCAATATATCCGGACACTTCTGTAATATTCCATAGAGTAGATCGGGCCTTAGTCGTGGGCTTTATGTACAATGGACCTCTTTATATAATGTACAAAAGTAAAAAATGGGCTTAGGGAAATAGCCCGTGACATTCTCTCCTACCTAAATTGGTGATGTCCCCATTGCCTTCTGTTCCCTAGAAAACTCTTCCACTAAGTGTCCAAACAAAATGCAGTTTACAACGTTCTCCTAGATGGCTTCACTTTACGGTAGACCTTTCCACTTTACTAAGTACACTAGGAAAGATAGCTGGCCTGGACCTCACATTAGGTACCTTTACAGGATCTTATTTTCCTCCCTTTAGCCTTCCTACCTTATGCCTTAAGTGAGTTTCCTCCATATGGTTGCTGAGGTCTCCCTCCGTTCTATTTGGCGTGCCCCATAAGCTTCCACAAAGGCTTCTATGTATTCTGACATTTTCGACTAATGGAACTTGTCCTCTACCTTAGCTAATGTCTGGTAGAGATTAGGATAAGTTGGTTCCTTTAGGTTGTGACACCTTTCTATGATTCTCATTTGAAGGTCCTTATGATTTGGGACATGTACCCTTCCTCCATTGTGATAAAGCAGCCCATTCTCCATTCAATATTTCTTGGTTTAGCCTCCTTGTTTTCGTGCCAACCTAGCTTAATGATCTTAGGTTAAGCCTTCCTTAATTAACTCTAGTATTTTCCTAAGCTTTGGATCTTTTGCTTCTTGGGCTAAAGTACTTCTATCTTCACTTATGAATTCTTCCTTTTTTCAGCTTTACTTCTCTTCTTAGTGGTTGTAGATTGGGCTCTCTATTGGAGTCTTTCCCTTCACCTTGGGCATCTCCTATGCCTTTGGTTCCAGCTTCTTTAAACTCTAGTCCTTGGTGTTTTTCTCTCTTAGCCCGTCAACGTCTTGCATAGAACATATAAGCTTTTTGGCTCGACCAGGGTTATGGCTGATCAGAACCATGCATTATTGCCCTTCATCCATTATCATGATACAGTTTTCCAATGGAGTAATCTAGGCACATACTTTATAAAGAAATCTATCCAAATTATTAGTTCATAGTTGTCTAAGGGGATTACTTCAAGCATTACCTTTCCTCTCTATTGCCTTCATTAAATATTAACATCGTAGAAAACTCCAGTCGTGGGGTCTTCCTTTGAGTTGATAGTCTTTAGTCTTCTATTTCCCCTTTGAACTTTGAGACCCAGCTTCTTAGCCACCTCTTTAGAAATAAATATGTCGGTTGCTTTAGGATTGATTAAAGCATTCATTCTTCGGCTTGCCACCAATTCTTACACTTCGAAGCGACAGAGTCGTAATAGTCTCGTTGTGCAAATTATTTTCAGATAGAAGCTGACTATATAGTTGCTATCTTAAACTTGATTTATATAAGGTGTTCATGATTAACCCACTTTGAAGTAAATAGTTCATAAAATAAATATGTTATTTACTTATGAACTTAAGAAAAATACATACTTACATTAAAATAATCTGATTATATTTACAATATTTAACAACCTAACATAATTTATATGAGAAATTCGTAAATTGATACTAAAAGTTAAAAGGTAAGTCTAAACTTGAAAGTATATCCAGTCTTCAGTTTATATTCTTACTCCTTCAGGATCCAACGGTTGCTCGCTTTATAGTAATTATAAACTATTTCCTTATTAGCACTTATAATAATATCTATAGGGATATGAGTAACCACTACTCAATAAGTTAGGATGGAGACGTAAAAATATATAGCAAGTATAAACAAGATTATCAACTAAATTATTAGGTGCAGTGTATGTTTGAGCAAATGCCATCGCACAACGTTGACTGTCTCGTCGTGAAATTAGAGAAATTGCACCTGCTCTAATTTGGGTTGAGGAGTTTCCATTAATGCAACGACTTACGAATAAACTCGGGCTTATGCAATGGAGACATCGCTCCTTTCATGATTACTTTCGAACTATTGACTTTACCTTTACTGTGAATTTTTCACTTGTTACTTAGTTTAACTAAGGATGAAAAAGGGACCAATTATGCTATCTAGTGTTATCCTTTTCAAAGGGGTTGGTATTTGGTTGGAGAACTCTAGGTTTTCTCTAGTAGGTTGCTATGCTAGCCCGATTTATGATTACAAGTCATATATTTGATTAGGTTTAATTTAGGGTGATCAATCATTTTATACAAATCACACATTACAAGTTAGAGTAGTATACCAAATCACATAATCAACTCGAAAACAAATATATGAGCACAATCGACTATTTTACGAGCACAATCAAATATAATTTCAAGCCTCTAAGTATTATAAATTAGTATTATGAAATATAGTAACGTATTAATCTTAACTTACTTGGACTCTTCGCTCAGTCACTCGAGGTGCTACTCGTATTAGCCATCGCAAAAAATCCTTATAATATAAATATTGTTTCGGTTTTCACATAACTATCTTATATAAACTCTATTCTATAGTACTTTTGTGTTATCTTTAGTTTATGGTTTAATATATTTAATTATCCAGGTTTTTAAGTCTTTTACAATTAGTCTTAATTTTGGTTGAGTTGATTCAATTTTTGAAATTGGTTTCTAAATTAGGTTTTTAACTCAGTTTTTTATTAAGGATTTTATACATAAATCTTAGGAAATTTATTATTTTTGGATATCTTAAATATCATTTTTTTGTTTATAACCAATGTTCTAGTCTATGCGATATATCCTAATCTTAATTTAATTACCAAATTTACTCTTGATATAAGAAAATTTTATATTTTTCATATAAATACCTAAATTTAAGTTTCCTACCGGATTTATTATATATTTTTATTATTATTAGAATATCAATTTTAACCTAATATTTTCCTATCATTTATTTCTTATATTTACATATTATACATTATCACATAATATGTACATAATATACATATTTAATAGTCTAATCACTTCAAATATCATCTCCCAACATTAATTAAACATCTCAAATATCTAATTTTTTCCCAAAACATATTTTAGACTTAATTATCCTAAATTACAAAATTAACATAAAATTTACCATTTTTACCTATTACATATTTACTACATAATACCCTAACAATTACATCTAACACTCTAAATGCTATAAATATCATATTTTATCATATTTCAACATCTTAAAATATATAATTATGCCCTAAATTAGTAATTATCCTTTTAATTACTTAATTAGCCCAAAATTAGCCATTTTATGCATTATTTTAAGGCCTAAAAATTATCTAAAATTTTTGAAAATAAATTTTTTAAAAAGAGATTTGTGGCATTATTCTATATTACCTAAGTCGTCTATACAAAAATTTTGAGTTAATAACTACACTTCTAAGCCTATTTATATCTAATTCGAAACATGCTTAGTTTTACACGATTTTTTAGGGACAATATATTTCTATACATAAATTCATTAAAATAAAATTTTTGCCTAAATCTATATACTAAAATATTCAAGAATAACAAGATTCATAATTTTTCAAATATTTTTAACAATTTAAGCTAAATCGGGTAGAAATTGAAACTTACTGACGTTTGTTGCGTCGGCCACCAGCAGTGTAAGAGTCACAATCAGCTACCCAATGTTTGGTTTGTAGAATTTAGGGTGATCAACTAAAGGATCTAATTGAGCTTAAACTATCAAATAAAGTTAAAAATATTAGTAAAAGTAATCTCCTAAGTTTTAATTTAAAAAAATAAGTAATAAAATAAAAGAGTATAAAATTTTCAAATTTTAAGTATAGTACTTGTTATTTATCGAAAATGCATAAAATGTATTCCAATAACTAACGAATCATTAGAGATAAATTATATGCACACTAAAAATCATAAAATAACTAAATAATATTTAAGAATATTTATTTGTACTATATATGAATTTCCATGTAAGTAGAAATACACGTAATTACTTAAAACATGCGAAATATGTTAAAATAATATTAAATAATTAAATAAAATTCATAAATAATTAACAAAAAATCAAGAAAAATCAGAAAAGTTATGGAAAAATCTGGAATAAGGGCATAGTAAGCAGAAAATTAAAGTAGAAAAATTAACCCATAAAAATTAGCTAACAAAAGAGGTAATTTAAAAGAGGATAACAGCTTGTTTCACATCAATTTAATGAACAAAAAAATCCCCGAGACCTCTATAAATAGCCAAATTTTTATAGAGGTTCATTTGGTTAGTTTGAAACTCTAGAAAATTAGAGAGCATAGATATTTAGAAGGAATTAGGGTTTTTATAAAAATTACAAAAAATCTATGTAACTAGGACTTTAGAAGGAAACCCACACTCGACGGTCACCTGGATATGAACGACCACCACAACTACCGCCCAACTTGGCTGACACCCCTAGGGTCGCCGTTGATGGCCAGAATCTCAACGACCAAGTGAGTCCGATTCCAACCTAATTTTATGAAATTTATTAAAATTATTAATTTTATTTAGAAAATTATGAAATTTGTTATTCTAGAATATTTTAGTATGTAGATCTAGGGAAAAATTTTATTTTGATAAATTTATTCTAGAAATATACTGTCCTTAAGCAATCATGTAAAATTGAGCATGCTTCAAATTAGAAATAAATAGGTTTAGGAGTGTAGTTTTGGATTCAAAATTTTTGTATAGACTATTTAGGTGATATAGAATAGTTCCATAAAGCCTTTTTTCAAAAATTAATTTTGAAAATTTTTAGATAATTTTTAGGCTTTAAAATGATATATAAAATAGGTGATTTAAGGCTAATTAAGTAATTAAATGGTTAATTACTGATTTAATACATAATTATATGTTTTAGTATGTTGAAATTTGATGAAGTATGATATTTGTAGCATATAGGGTGTTAGATGTAATTATTAGGGTATTAGATGTAATTATTAGGGTATTATCTAGTATTTATGTAATAAGTAAAAATGATATGTTTTAAGTTCATTTTCTAATTTAGGGTAATTAGGTGTAAAATCTGATTTGGGATGAATTTAGATATTTTAAGATGTCGATTGATGTTGGGAGATAATATTTGAAATCATAAAAATATTAGATTTGTATTATGTACATAATAGGTAATATACATAATATGAAAATAATGGATATACAATAAATAGAAAATATTAGAATAAAAATCAATTTATACTAATAAAATGAATATATATAAAATCTGGTAGGAAACTTGAATTAGGGTAATTATATGAAAAATGTTAGATTTTCTCATATCGGGAGTAAATTCAGTAGTTAAATCAGCATTAGGATGTACTGTACGGACTGGAACATTGGTTAGAGACCAAAAACAATATTGAGGATACTCGAAAATAATGTGATTAATTTTACATTATGAGTTGAAATGAATTTCTAGGGTTTGCGTGTAAAATTGCATTTAGAACCTAATTTAGAAATTGATGCGAAAACTAAACCCGAACTTAGCCCCAAAACTAAAATAATTGTCAAAGATTTGAGAACCTAGATAATTGGACATATTAAACTTTAAAACAAAGATAATAATAAATGTTATATGATAAAAACTAATTTATAATAGTTATATGAAAACTGAAACAACGTTAGTATTATAGCGATCATTAGTGATTGACTGAGCGAGTCCCACCTCAAGTGAGCAAGAGAGGAGTTAAGGTATATTGGGATTAATGCAGTGTTATATTTTGAAGGCTTGAAATTGTATTTGATTGTACTTGTTTTAAGCTGATAATATGATTTTGATGTGTTGCTTTGACTTGTATTGTGTGATTTGTATGAAATGATTGATCGCTCTAAACTGGCTTTAACTAAATATATGACTTGTAAATATAAATTAAGCATGCATAACAACGCATTAGGGAATAATAGGATTTTTTGGCTAAATAACAACCTTTTCGAAAAAGATAGCGTTGGATAACATAATTGGTTCCTTTTTCATCTTTAGTCGAACTAAGTAACAGGTGAGGAGGTTGCGACAAAGGTGAAGTCAATAGTTCAGAGATAGTTGCGTGAGGAGCGGTGTCTATATTGCGTGAGGAGCGGTGTCTATATTGCATAAGTCTGGGTTTGGTCGTGAGTTGTTGCATTAATGGCAACTCTTCAATCTGGAATAGAGCCCTGATAGGCCAGAAAACGTCATTCGATGGCATTTACTTGTACTTGCATAGCATCTAACTAAGTGATTTGGTTGATAACCCTGTTTGTGTTTACTATATGGTTTTGAGTTTTTGTCTTAATTTACTGAGCTATGATTGCTTACATCCCTATAACCGTTGTTGCAGGTGTTAGCGATGAAGTGGCTTATAATTGCCTTAATGCTAGTAATTGCGAGATCCTGAGGAGTGAAGACGTAAACATAAGACTAAATTCATTCTCTAGTTAGATTTATTTTAAAGCTTTTAGCATTACTTTACAAATTACTCATTAGATTGTGAATAGATTGCTAAATCTTCTAAATACGCTCAGATTAATTTAATGTGAATATTTATTTTTCTTAAATTTATAAGTAAACAATTTATTTAATTTATGAACTATTTACTTTAAAACGAGTTGGTTGTGGATACCTTATGTAAATCAGGTCTAAGATGGTAGCTGTATAGTCAGCTTTTATCTTAGAATGATTTGTATGACCAGACTGTTGCAATTCTACCGCTTCGGGGTATGATAGTCGACCACCAAGGCCTTGTCAGCCAGGCTAGGCAGTGCCACTACTGTATGGTGGTAGTGGCCGTCCACTCTTAGGTTGTCGTTGGTTGTGAGTTCTCTTCTAAGGCTCTAATTATACATATTTTATTGTAAATTTTGTAAATAAATTCTAACCCTCACTTTTTCGGTTCTCTCTATTTTTCTCACATTCAAATTGACCAAATAAGTTTTTGAATTTTTTTGGCTATTTATAGAGCTCTAGAGAGTTTTTTATATATTAATTTGAGATGACATTTAAATTTATCTTATCTTTTTTCTACTTTCAATTTGTTGAATTTTAATTGGTTGATTTTACTTCTTTATTTCTAAGCTGCCACGCCTCAATTCCAGACAATTCTATATTTTTCCATAATTTTCTTGATTTTTCTTTAATTATTCTTGTATTTTCTTTAATTAATTAACATTATTTTATCATATTTTGTGTATTTTAAGCGATTTCGCGTATTTTTTCTTACATGTAAATATATATGGTATAAATAAATATTCTTAAATATTATTTAAGTTATTTTATGATTTTTAGTGTACATATAATTAATTTTTATCGACTCGTTAGTTATTAAAATTCGTTTTAAGTATTTCCGATAAATAACAACAATTTTCATAAAATTAAAAATTATATTAATTAATTATTTTTCTTAAATTTAAACTTACGGGATCACTTTTACTAATAATTTTAGCTTCATTGTAAAATTTGGGCTAGATTGGATAATTTACTCAATTATCCCAAATTCTACGAACCAAACTCCAAGTAGTTGATTGCGCGGCTTACACCAATGCCTCTACATACATTGGGCTTCGAACTTCCTTAATGGGTTTACTCTGTACGGAGCTTAACCATGCCTCTTTAAGACTTTCAGCTTATGGTTAGGTTAGGCCTTCTCTTCTTCTTCTGCTACCACTAAGGTTACTAGTTTATTTCGAATGAGCCACTCTCTTGGCTTCTGTGTCCCTTCATACATGAAAGAAGAGGGTTTCCTCATAAAAACTCCCTTTCTTCCATAAGAGGTTTATCGTTCTAAGTAAGGTTTCTATCTCTTCTTCTAAGGCTTAGATCCCCTTATTCTCGACTTCTGCACCTCTTCCATTGCTACCCTTTATTCTCTCTCTCTAAAATTGTCCACTCAACTTGAACTCTACGAGGTTTTCAACCGTAGCCATGGCTTAGGCTAGCGTATGGACTATTTGTCTCTCTAATTATATTTGTGTACATTCGTGCAGGCCATTGCAATAGGTGAACATAGCGTCCCTATCACTTATATTGGGAATCTCCAATGATAATTTTGAGAATCCCTGCACATACTCCCTGATGGATGCCTTGTGTTCAAAACACATCTATTGGCCCCGAGCATCCTTCTCGGCATGCTAGGATAGAATTGGGCTTGCAACTTTATCTAGAATTCTTTCTATGCTTTGATTTCCCTAACTCTCGCTTGGTCCCATCGATTCATCTTCTCCACCAAAGGGTAGCTACGTCATCAAGGAACATATGAGCCACCCTTAACCTTGATCCATCATCTAGATTGTCGATTGCATTAAAGTACTATTTTAGGCTCTAAAGGAAGTTATTTATCTTCTTAGCATTTTGGGAGCCATTGAAAACCTTTAGCTTAGGTACATCTAACCTTGCCATAACCCTCAAAGCGTTGCTAGACTTAAGCCCTTAAATCTCCCTACTCCTTCCTTAAGGACTTCACCATTTCTGTAAGGGCAACATCCCTTCTTTACAGATAGCCTGTATATCGATTAAAGGCTGTTAGCATATCACTTAGGAGCTCTTTTTCTAGCTTCTCTAAGCCTTCCTCAACACGTAAACTTAATCCAGTATGTTGGCTGTGGCTAACTCCACTGTAGTTACCCTTACTTCAACTGAGGTTTTACTTTTCGAGGCTTTCTCCTCAAGGGTGAGTTCTTAATCCATCAGTGGGGTTAAGGGACTGCCAGCATACTTTGAAGGGACATCTGATGCACCTGATCCTACCATCTCTTCGAAGATTTGACTCTAATACCAAATGTCATGTATACAGTGTTTATTGGCTCTCATGTAGAGCACTTAAACTCCTTAAACACTCTCTTAAGAGGCTAAGTCAATCATCCTCACTAAAACTCATAAAAATACACTTAATTAGAGAGAGAAATAAGAACTACTCAAATAAGTATCTAACTTGTATTTCTGAGTTGTTTACAAATGAGGGGGTTAACCCCTTATATATAAGGGGCCTCCATCAATGGACAACTAAGATCTAATCGATCTAACAGCTATTATATACCTACCCATACCTACTAAGGTTTAATGTATCTGGACATCTTTAGAATATTTCATGGAGTAGATTGGGCCTTGGCTGTGGGCTTTACACATAATTGACCTCTTTATATAATGTACAAAAATGAAAAATAGTCTTAAAAAAACAGCCCGTGACATCATAAAATAGGTTATAGGTATAAAAGTTTAGGAACTTGTCCTTATAGAGTATGATGTAAGTAAAGTCTCATACGTTACTTATCCTATACCTACTTACTCCTGGTGCAAAGCAAAAGAAAACAAAAGGAAATCTAGAATTGAAGCTTTAAGGCCTCCAAAAGCACAAAGTTTTAGGGGTAAAGGTTGATGATCCCCTTTACATATGTTATTTCTTTTTTATAGCTTCTTTGATACGTGATCATAGTTGCACTCTCTTACTATTAGCAACAACTTCTAAATTGTTCATAACATCCTTGTAACACCTCTATATGTGACTCCTTAAATGTAATATTGCAAATACTTAGGTCTTCTAATGCTTCTTTATTGTTGCCATACTTTAATTGTTTAATCTTCATTAGTCATATTATGATGTGCCAACAATTTACCTTATACTTTTCTTAAACATGGTTTTGTCTCTTTTTCTTATTTTTCTTTAAAATCTATCATGAAGATAATCCATTCACATATCTATTGTTATAAGAATCAGCTAGCATTCTACTCAAAGAAGCACTTAGAGCATCTTTAGTTCTAAGGACTTTATTTCGTATCTCTAAATAGCACGTTAATAATTAAAAACTCTAACTTGTAAGAAGCATCATGTTATTCTCAAAAATAAAACTTCTTAACTTTTTATATATTATTTGTAAGACCCCCATTAATAAATTTTATTTTTTGAAAAAAATAAAAATTGTCTGTTGGATTGCATTGACCATTGGCTATAATTCTTTGAATTTTTGTCATAGTTCATAAGAAAAAAGAAAAGAAAAATAAGGTTCGGTTTTCGATCAAGTACAAAATGAATTTTAAGGAACTTTTGCCAATGCTTAATGTAGGTCCTATATAAGATATCAATTGGGGGGGGTTAATTGATATCTCTTGCAACAATGAAACTTTTTTATTTTTTAAAACAACTCCCTTCTTAATAACTTAAAATGACGTATGAGTAGTAGAAGATTGATTATTAACCTTAGGCGCAAAAACAATAATATAAACAATAAAATACATAAAAGTAAATACAGTTAAGGGAAGAGAAAAATCAGGCAGATGATTTGCCTACTACTCTCTTCCAACTCTATTGCGAAGGACTTGGTCTTCCTCACTAGTATTGTTCCATTAGTCCAATCTTTCACTAATGAAAAATGAAATTGAGGTTATAAGGATATTCGATTGCTTCTCTATCCTATCTCACTATCTCTCATCTAAGCTAAACACAGGCCTATAGAGAACTCTCTAACCATACATTAACTTAATTACAATATCAACAATGCTTACAAGGAGATGAGATAATACAATCAAATATCTCTTTACAATATTTACACAAAAGCAAAGATAATGAAGTGAAAAATCTGTTTTAGATGAGTTTCAGACTAAGTTTTTAACATAGTTTCTAACAGTCTTGCACATGAGAGCTTTTGAAATTCAATGATCTTAAGTGTTCTGTTTTGTATCACGTATAGTTTCGACTTTAAATTGAATGACCTCATACGTAATAGCTAGAAATGGCAAGAAGTAGATTTTTTTTTTCTAAAAAAGTTTTGATTCAAACGCAATTAGCTTTGTTGTTGGAGAGAAATCCCATAAAAAATCAGGAACCAATTTTTGAATATTTAAAACTTGAATGACTGCTCTTCTTGATTTGTTTCTTTGTTGAGCTTGAGCTATTTGAATATTGTTGTACATGTAGGTTGGCTCTGGCTCTCTTTTGATTATGAGAAACTTAAAAAATTTGGAAATCATACTTCAAATATTATGGATAAACATGAAAAGATTTGGATAAATCTTGCTATGTAATCTTTGCTTATTTGAATATCTTTAAGAATAAAAATCTCTTGATCATAGCAGACTGCATCTTCTCTTTGAATAGAACCATTTTGAATATTTGAGATGAGAATTCTCTAAAGATTCTAGTTGAACATATCTCAACACTTAAGACTTATCCTCAATAAAATATCTTAGAATTTCTTGATCTATTCTAATCAAACATGCTGCAATTGGGAATTTCAATGTTGTACCTTATTCACTAAAAACTTGCAATTCAAATCTTTTTGAATTTGAAACAAGAATCTTCCTTATCTAATCTTAGAATTTAAGCTCCCTAAAATATCTCACATTATCCAAACCTATCATTTAATTATATCTCAAGAACTTACGCTTTCATATTAGTAAGTCCACTGCATATTAATCAACTCCAGACCCTTTTATGCTTCGAATAAACATACCTTTTGTAGAGTTCGAATTTAGCTTTTCTTGCAAGATGGTTGCTGTTTCGCTTTAAAGGAAATAATTAAACTTGCTTGAAAATCCTAAAACTTTGCTTCTATGTTAGATTTGGAGCTATTTAATTCAATTCTTCAAATCTGGTTTAAGAATGCTCTAAGGAAATATTCAAGTAAATATAAATCCTCCTTAAGATCCTCATGGACTTAAACCATCTTATTAAAACGAAATTAAGCACGTCTATCAAATATGCCCGATAAAGTGGAGCTAGGCCTTGTAAATTTGTTCAGCTTAACTTGTTTAGACTATTCATAAACTAGCTTAGGAATGGCTTATGATTTTGATTTTGTATACAATCTGTATTATTTTGTTCTTTTGTTGATATACTTTTTTATATACATTCTTTTATATATTATGACCAACACAATTCTAAACTTAATTTTCTTCCTTTAACCGATTTCATTCTAAAGTTAGCCTGCGAACTTATTGTTCTTGTTAAACACATTTTAATCTTTTTCTACTATGGTTTCTTTAGAATGGATCACCATTATATTATGATATATCTGCACACTTCATAACCATATTAGTAATAACTTAACACATATTTTGTTATCGTCAAAACCAATTAGGAGACTTAACACTTAAGAACCCAAGATTGGGTTCGTTGCAGTTGAAAAATTGTTCTTGTTAGTTGCATTGGTGAACTTCATAACCATATTAGTAATAACTTAACACATATTTTGTTATCATTAAAACCCATTTACCTTTGCCAAGGTTACCTTATGGGGGTTAGGTTGGTGGGGTTCTGACCTGCTTGGTTCGTAGGAGTTCCTCTATGCAAGGGGTATTTCCCCTTACTGAGGTTACTTTAAGAGGGTCAGTTCGGTGGCATTTCAACCTGCATATCTCGTAAGAGTTCCTCTATACAAGGTGTGTTTCCCCTTGCCAAGGTTACCCTAAGGGGGTCAGGTCGGTGGTGTTCTAACTTATCCGGTTTGTAGGAGTTCCTCCGTATAAGGGGTATTTCCCCTTATTGAGGTTGCCCTAAGAAGGTCAGATTATTGGTGTTTTGACCTGCCCAGGTGACTATTCATATGCAGAAACAAAGGGAGAGATAAGGAAGTATGTAATCAATTGAGAACTTTTGATACAATTGAAAAAAAACTGTATATGATGAAATTCTAATCAAAATAGAGACATAGATTATGAGCATTCCATGTGTGTGGGATAAGCTCACCATGCAATCTTTTTAGCCTGTAAGCTCCATTACCCAGTCTCTCCCTGACTTTAACTGAGTTTTCCCAATTGGAGGCCAACTTGCCCTGCCTTATTCGTGAATTAGTAGCCTTTAATTTTCAGCACATAAGGTCACCGATCTTGAACTCCTTATGATGGACTTTCTGATTATAATATCAGGCGGCTCGATATCGATATGCAATAACCTGAAGAACAACAAAGTCTCTGATTTCTTCGATTGTATCGACGCTTACCTGCAATAATGAGTCATTTGGGGTAGTATCGAAACTTCGAGTTCGGATATTGAGGAGCTCAAGTTCGATAGGGAGGACTGCTTCTGACTCGAAAGCCATATGGAAAGGGGTTTCACCTGTTGAAGTAAAGTGCGTAGTCTTATACCCCCATAAGATATTGGGCCGCTCGTCGACCTAAGTGCTGTGAGATCGGTCCATGTGCTTCTTCAGGCTGTCTAAAATGACTCGATTGGTCACCTCTACCTATCCGTTTGATTAGGGATGGGCATTCAAGGTGAAGTGTGGGGTGATGTGGTGCTTGGAACAAAACTCCCTGAACTTGGGGTTTTCGAATTGTTGGCTGTTGTCCGTGATCACTACATGAGAGACTCTAAACTGGGAGGGAATGTTGTTTCTGACAAAAGACTCTACACTCCTCTCCGTGATTTTGGCCATGGCTTCGGCCTCCACCTACTTTGTGAAGTAGTCCACGATGACAATTATGAACTTCCATCTTCCTAATGTTTTCGAGAAGGCTCCAAGGATATTGATGCCCCATTGTGTGAATGGCCATAGGTTTGTTAGGGGTTAGATGGCAGTGCTGGGCGTATGACTAATTAGGGCATGATTCTGGCACTACGGACACTTCTAGGCTATGACCTTTACATCTTGTCTCATGGTAGGTTAGTAATTGTCACACCCTGAAGTGACAGAGTCGCAACAGCTCCGCCGTATAAACCATTTTAAGATAGAAGTTGGTCTTATAACTACTATCTTAGACATGATCTACACAAGGCGTATACGACTAACCCGCTTTGAAGTAAATAGTTCATAATTTAAATAAGTCATTTACCTAATAAAGTAAGAAAATATATAGATACACTAGAATTTAGTTATTATAATTAACGTTTACAACGTTTCATCGTAATATATTTCCTAGTTAATACATCAGCTAGGGTTTCAATCTCGAATTTTGTAGTTTGGTAAGGAGTAGGGCCAATCTAGACATCTTCTGTTTTTTCTCTAAGCTCGCCTCTTTCAGTTGGTCTCTCCTACGGCCCTGTTTCTAGGGCAAAGATGCCATCGCCTTTGGCTACCCTGACCTATAGCTCTCGTGAGAGCTTTTAATCACACTTGTATACTCCCACCCTGGTAGGTGTTAAGAATGTGGCCTTTAGATGTAGGAAGGATGTGATAATCTCAAATGCGTTTAGCTTTGGTCTTCCCTAGATAGCATTATCAGGGGAGGGAGGGACAATCAATCACAACGAACTCTACGGGTCATTGTGCTACGTAGTCGTCATTGCCAAGTTTCATGTCCAGTGTGATGATTCCCTTAGCTTAGATCGTGCTACCATTGAAGCCGATCAGATTGTAGTGGTACAGTTTCATCTTTATTGGCAACTTCTTCCTCATCTTATCATATGTATAGAGGAAGAGCATATCAATGGAGTTGCTAGTGTCCACCATAATTTTCAAGACCTCAAATTTGAGATCTTTGCCCTAATCATAAGTGCATCTTAGTGGGGAGTGTTGGTCCCTTCAAGGTCTTCGTTGAAGAAGGAGATAGAAGTGTCTAACTTTTATCTCTTCTCCCTTACTGCCAGTACCTCTAATTGGGCGTTAACCAAGCTGCTAGTGCTCGGCTAGCTCCTAGGGTACGGGCTCCGCATAATTACGTTTACAATGCCATTTGGGGCACGATAATTACGATGGTCGTTATTTTGCTTTGCTCGAGTGTCCTCAGTTTGTCACCTTCAAGGTGCCCTATGAGTGTCATCGTTTAAACAGTTATTGTTCCTTTGATGGGCCACATATTCATTGAAATGCTGTGCTGAATGGCGTATTCAACGGCGTTCTTCAACTAGAAGCATTTTTCAGTTGTATGGCTGTGGTCATTATGGAACTAACAGTATTTGTCAGTGTTTCAATGACTAGGGTTTCCCTGCATTTTCTGCAGGCTCTATAGCAAGTTTCGGTGCTTTACTTTGGAATATACTTAGGCTATGGGTTTATTCAGAGGCATGTACTAGCTGTAAATGGGAGGGGGGAGAGGGTCGTGTTCTGTTCAGTGCTTCTTCTTCCCAGAGCTCTCCCCTTCTGGCCTGCTTGGCATATTTCTATTGAGGCAATCTTTTACGGATAATTTTTCCTTATCCTACTTTCCACTTAACCTTTCTCGGTCGGCGTCGCGTTTGGTGCGAATGTTATCATCTTGGTCAATGTACTTCTAGGCTTTGTTCCAGAAGTTGGCCAAGGTCTTTAGCTTGCTCTTCGCAAGCGATCGGAAGAAATCTCTTAAGGGTCAGATGCCGACTCCTTCGTCTAGCTGAGGGATCTCGACCACAACGTTATTGAATCGAGCCACGTAATTGCATAGGGACTCACCTTCACCCTGCCTTACCGGGTATAAGCATGATGTGTCATTGGATAGTGGCTTATTAGCCTTGAAATGGAAGCTGAACTTCCTGGCTAGCTCATCGAAGGAGCTGATCGAGTTTTGGGGAGGTGGTTAAACCACGTTCGTATTGCTTTCCTTAGCGTGCTCAGGAAGACTTTGCATAATATGGCATCCCCATGACCGTGAAGGTTCATGAGGGTGCAAAAGTAAAGGAGATGGTTGTCGAGGTTGCTCGTGCCATCATACTGGTCCAGGGATGGAAGTTTTCCGTTGGGGGGTAGCACTTCATCCTGGGCACCCTTGGTGAAAGGGATCTTGTTGCTGGCGACTAGCCTAACGTCGCCGGTAGGCCTACTCCCCTATTGCTCGGAGAGCTATCTTACCATCCCATGGAGCTCATTAAGGTCGGCATCGTCTATCGGAAGAGCTTATTATGTGGTTGAATAAGCCTAGACTTTGTATGAATCAGCTTCCTACTCATTACCAACTCGAGTTTAGTCGTGGATAGCCGCAGACCTTATTAGCTGCTACCGTAGTGATGGATCGGGTTGTTGATCCCTTCCATTTTGCTGCTGCTGCTGGATGTTGATTCGCCTAGTGCGGGCACTTGAAGCTTTGAAGTGGTGAGTTTGCATGCTGCGATGCTTCGCCTCATCCAAGCAAGCGTGGACCTCCCTGTTCTACTCAGCATACTACTCAACCAAGCACTTTATGTACTCCAGGCGTTCTTCCAACATATCTCTTTAGAGGGGCTGGTTGCCCCCAATTTGGTTGTTCACCAATTGTTGATTTCCTTACTTATAGCGCTGAAACATGATGTAGATAGACTTAATGTGGGTTATGTGTTTGGTGCGTCTAAGATTTTGGGTGTAGGAATTTTATTTTCTATAGATGGTGTCAAATATTGTTCTCAATTCTTGTTGGTAGTTGATTAAGATCTGCACGTATTGGGCTTACAAAACAATGCATAGAGAGGGGACGCTGAGGGGTTGTTTGGCGTAGCTACTTCGATGCTTAAGTTAGCAATGGGCTTTTGATGGCGTAGAATACGTGATACACAAGCTTAGAATGTAGAGTTTGTAAAGAGAGTTAGTATTGGACGGTGGTCTGATATTTATAGTGGAGTGGAGCTGGCAGTTGGAGATCATTTGGGGGGAGAGATCTTCTCTCGACAGTGTAGGAGAGTGGAATGATCATGCCCGACGTGTTCCTGATATTCAGGACGTGGTCGTTTTATCCTTATCTTATGGATTATGGTTGTTATAGCGTTTCATGGGCCTGGGTCGTTTAGGTCTAGGGTTGAGGCCTATGGAGGTAGGCCTAGAGTAGTAAGGCTTGGTGGATTTGGTTAGGCTTGAGAGGTCCTTGCCCAAAGGGCCCTATAAACACCATCTATATGGAAAATAATTGACAACTTTATAGGAATTAAGTCTATTTCTAAATTTTATTCCCAAAGCGCTTTCAATTGAAAAAAATTGCTCCAAGATCATGTTATAAGCACTTGTCTTTGCTAGAACTATTATATTGCAAAACATCATTCGTAGGTCTGCATCCCATGATCTCATTATATCTTTTTTACCATACATTGGATTTGCCATGGCATAAGTAGTGCCCTTCGTTTTATTATTATTCGTTTTCTTCTTCTTCTTTTTTAACATATTTCCATAGCCAAATCTTTTTGCACTAATTTTCTTTTGGCGCGAAGAAAGTTGACAAATTTAATCTTTTCTTTGCCAATGACAATTTCTCCTAAAAACTATCACTTCAGATTTTCTCCATCATATCTTCTTTTAAATCTCTTTTTTTCCTCTTTCAAATCTTTATGAAATAATATTTCTTAAATCTTCTCCCATATTTCAAATAATCTTTTCCCAACCTCTTTAGGATATCACCAAATATTATCAACAATTTGTCACTTCAAAACCCAAATATATCGAAGCAAATACCATTAACATCTCTTAAATCTATTAGATTATATCAACTAATGTTTTATTTATCTCTCTTTTTTTTATTTTTTGTCAATTTGAAAACATGGATGAAGTTCAACTTGTATTAAAGGAAAAACCCATGTATTATTATTATTATTATTATTATTATTATTATTATTATTATTATTATTATTATTATTATTATTATTATTAGCAACAAACTTCAACATGAGACATGCTACTCCTTTGCGTATCAAAACAAAAGATATTTTCATATATCTTTGTATCTTTTTATGAATCTTTAGTATTATATTACCTTAAATTTAAAAACATCCAAATAGATATCATTAATCTCACATAAATCTTATCAAATCCCAACTCAAATCTTCTAACTCCTTATCTTGTCAAATGCCTAACATAATATATATACATACATACATACATACATACATACATACATACATACATACATACATACATACATACATACATACATATACACACCCAGTACCTTATGACTTAACCTAGTTAGTCTTTAATCTTTTCTTTTCTTTCTGTTTGTCTTTTTCAATATCTTTCTTTTGCCATTATTTCAAATTCACCAAACACTTTTTCTTTCCTATATGTTTAACAAGTATTGTAGTAGCCCCTTTTCCATATTAGTTGTTCTTTGAAGAGACTTCTTATAGCAAGCTGTCCATGGTTGAATGTATCCACTAAAATTGGACAAGAAGACTACCATATAAGCTCTCTCCTTTTACTTGTAAGATTGCATCATACTATTGCTTTTTGAAATATAGTAATTGTTTTACTTAGTTGCTACCGTGAATGTTTCCTTATAGTTATATATATGTATGTTTGCTCTCTTTTTTTTTTCTTATATATATATTGTTGCATCATGAGCTAATGCATGCTTCCGAGTCTTGCATTTGTTGGTGATGTTGTACATTGTCTCTTTTTTTTTTTTGGTCACGTTATTTAAGTACATAAGAGGTTCTTTCTATTTTTTGAATGAGTTCTTGTAAATATAACTCCTCATTCATTGCCTAATAGAAAAATATATTTATTTATTCATTTTCTTTTTCAACATACTCTGTTTCTTGAAAAGTGTCCTCTCCTCCATTAAATCTTCTATATTATGAATATTTTAAATCGTCAAATATATCTTTGCCAGAAAATCATCATTAGAAGCGTAATATTTTTGTCTATCGTTAGTTTCTTCCAAAGAGTTTATAAGATATAATGCTGTAAAGGATAATTTCATTTCACATATTATGGTTTTTAAAATATTGAAGTATTTAATTATGTAGATGTTATAATGATTATATCCATCCTTATTTAGAATTAAAATATGGATCCCTTTTCTATTTATCATGCGTAATTTTTAAAGTATTTATAGATTTTAAAAATATAAATATTTTATGGATATACCACTATAACATTAATGATTGCAATGCTCAAATACATATTGCTCAAATTCATAAGTGAAATTCTTAGTAGGCAAGCTATAACAATTGCAAAACGAGTAGAGATGAAACTTGCAACTTGATTTCAAAAAAAAAAAAAAAAATCAAGTAAGGAAACTTAAGATAAGTACTAGATAAAATAAGTAAAACATGGAAACTCTTATTATGTTGATGTGTAAAATAACTATTTAGGAAGATGCAATCAGTTAAAAACATCAACATTATGTAATCTGCGATTTGCTACCTGATTCAAAATCAAGTAGGGAAAGAGCATGATTATGTGGTACAATCATCTAGTAAACTAATATTAGTACAAATAGAGATAGGAAAAAGTAGTTTATATTACTGATATGTAATATGGCAAGGTTTTATGAAATTAAATTTTAACATCTCTAAGTAAAGAATATAAATACAATGATAGAAAAGTGAGTCGATATTATCTTGTAGATATTTAATTTACCAATTGGTTTTTTTAATTTAGAGGATATATTGATTTTATGCTCTACTTGGAAAAAAAAATGAAGACCAATCTAAATTGAAACATGGAAGCATTGAAGCAGAAGGACTTACTAGTTCATCAAGATAAATGTCTGCCACCCATTCTATGTCCTCGAGATAAGTGGTTGGATGAGACTATTTTTGAAGACACGTTTTGAGACAAAGCTAAGCATCGAGAAGCCAATGCAACACCTCGCACTGATGGAGGTCTTCAATTTATCAAGCATGAGCCTTATGCTAGTTTTAGAGATACAATCAAGGGAGATTTAGTGTTGTGCTTCAGAAACAAGATGAGAGAGTTACCTTTCTCTAATACCCAATTCACATTCTTGAATGAGCCTCCCTTTAGATGGGATGATTGGGTAGCATACATTGCAGAGAAGTTAGAGCATGCGAATCTCATAGAGAACGCTAAAGTCCTCTATGCTATTGCCACTTCTACTTAGTTGTGATTCCCACGAACAAGTAGAATGGAAATATAGAGGGCAATAATTTCTTATTAGAGTATTCAGACCTATACGTTTATCACTTCCAGGGGGAGGTAACTCCAACATTAGAAGACATAGCTGTACTATTGAATTTGTGTAGCTTTAGACGAGCCGACCTCGTTGCCATGACAACCTCTCATAAAGAGCATAACTTTCAGACATCCTTAATGTGTGCTTTGCAAGCTATCTGCATTAAGAATAAGAAGCTATGTTTTGCTTCTTAGCTTACATGTTTCTTCAAGGAGCGAAGGAAGGACAGGTCTTAGGTTCCAAGCCTAGGTCGTGCGAAAGAGTCGGTACCTTCATATGCTCTCTCTCTCTTTAATTCAAGTGTTGTAGTTGTGTCTTCTAGTCATATGTTCTCTTTCTTGTCTTTGCAAGTATGAACTTTCCACTTTCATGGTGTTTTAGCTTCCCCTATTTGTATTCCTTAGAGGGCCTCAGGAAGGCGTTAATTTATGACTCTTCCTCTTAGCCATACGCATTACTTAGGGTGAGTGATTCACTTTAGGTCCCTTCAACTTGGGTTCACTTTATCGGCACTTAAACTTGTATTACCATGCTTATACAAGCTCAAAAGGTCGATATGTGATCGTTTCACATAAGGACCTTGTGTTCTTTCAACTTTTCTTTTGCAAGCGGTTTTGAAGACATTTCACTCCTCCAACTATACAAGACCAACCCGGCCTTACTCTTCCTAGAGTGTGGGCCTAGGTTGAGGGATGGATAGATCAGTGACTCCTGCAGCTCATTGACATTGAGGGTAAATTCACATTTTACCTTTATGTCGAGCAAATTGTAGGATATGAAGGTAGTAATGGATGTTATCTTCTTAACTCAAAAGGTAAGATTACCCAGGTGGAAAATTGAGAAAATATCCTTAATTCTTAAGTCGAGTTCCTCTTATGGTATATTCTAAGGAGCTTGCCTTCCTTTTTTGACAATAAAGACTCAACTGGTTGCTTTTTAGAGCAAAGAGTCATGGTGTACTCTCTTTACTAGGTTGCGTGTCAACTTGGCTTTGACTAAGAAGTGCTTTACTTGATTATTGCAACTGAAAGTTTTAAATCTTGCTGCCAGTTACTATATCCAAATGATTTTAGGAAGATTTACCCTATAAAGCGATAGCTATTCTTTCCTTCTATTGGTTGCTTTGGAGTTGCTTCCTCTAGATGGCTGACACATTGGACGAATTGCCTGAATGCATTTCAGGCTTATGCCTTTGCGTCAGTAGGTGATACACTTCATGCACCTATTGTATATCGTTACGAATTCTTTCTTAAACTCCTAGGGCTCAAGTTTCAGGATGCTAGAGATGCATGAGGAGATATCACTAAACAATCAGAATGTCTTAGTGGGACAACGGGAGTAAAACCTTCTTTAAAGTCTTGGAGCAGCAACACCTCTCCTTTATTGGTGGATTCACAACAAGTGAAGTGAGCATTTATTCAGGAGGTAACCTTTTTAAACGTATGTTATTATTTTTATATGTATAATTTTTCTCCTTTTGTATCCAATCCTATAACTTTATTTTTTTGTTCTTATAGGTTGATTTGGGCTCTCTTCTTGTGATTAGCAATAAGGATAATGTTATCATCTTGAGTTCTGGGGTTTGTTCGGACAATCCTGCTATAGTAGTAGTAGCTTTAGATAAGGATGACAAGGATGGGGACTTGGTAGATTATGATGGATCTCCAGTCTAATGTGAAGATGCTAATGTTGGTAATGGAACTAAAGAGTTGAACGATTCCCCCGAAGCATAAGACATTACTTTGTCAGTTAACGAGGCAGGTGAACTATATGTAGCATTTGCTGATGTCTCTCACCTTCTAGTTACTAACTTGTCTTATGGAGACATGGTAGCAACTCTAGAAGCCATCCTGGAGGAGACAATATCCTTTCATAGATTTGATGTTCCTTCTCATCTACTATAACCTTTGGAAAGACTTTATGCCATGGACCAAGATTTCTGGAGTGAATCTTCTATGCTGGGGACAAAGTTAGCCAATACAATGGTGAAAATGTTAAAAGAAGCTACATTATTTCTTGAGAAGTCTTAAAGGTCTTTGTCAGATGATAAGCTACAACAATTGATTAGCTGTGTTGAGGGTGCTTATCTTCTAAAATTCAAGGTTGATATCTTGAAGCCTATTGTTGCCAAAGATAGAGATTACTAAGTTATTGTGCTGCTATGAGAAGTCTAAGTGAGCTAGTGGTGAAGATTCAAGCCTTGCAAGCTGTTATTGAGGAGATAGATCGTGAAGTAAAAGATTTATTAAGCGATATGGACCTTAAGTCCATAGCAATTCTAAAATGCTATGCTTAGCAGAGTTTGGCTACATTAATTTGTTTTGCTAATGTTCATTCTTCCTTTTTTTTTTTTCGGTATTTGAGTTATTTTTACTACTTTGTAATAAAACTTCCTGATTGAATGGAATTTGATTGCTTTCCTCCTGTCCTTCTATTCTTTATTTATTTTAATTGCTTGCTTATATCAAATAATAAGGCTTCTTAGCTTAGAGGTAGCTTATGCTACTGAAACCTGTAGGGGTCATTGTGTGCTTTAGGAGGTAGTGCCTTACTTTGTGCAACAGTGTAAAAGAGATGCTATGATAATAGAATTTGCTTCTTATGGCATGTGAATCCTAAAGCATAACATCGCACATTGGAGGGAGGCTCTCACTTGCTAGCGACAATAAGTTGATCATATAAGATAAAATAGTCAATTGTGCTTAAGTAGCAATAATAACATGTGCTAAGCATATTAGTATTAGTAGTCAAGAGGTTATTTCCTAATACTTAACCTTGTAACGCTTTCTCTTTACTTATTTATGTATTAGCCTTATGCGCTAATGAGATATATCTCTAACTTTGCAGTAATAAGGAGACAATGATATAATACATGATCAAAATTATGTGCTAAGGAGATAAATCTCTAACTTTACAGCAACAATAAGGTAAAAAGGAAGGGAACACAAAGAGATAGAGTAATGCAAGTTGAACGTTTCATTCATGTGAATTGCAAATACATTGTTGAATTTACAAATGAAACTTCTTAATATGTTGAAAGTTAATAAAGGGGGTTATTGCATTTTTTTTTTATTAAGGAGCTTGCAATAGCTACTGTCGTAGACCTCATGAATTATAAAAGAGCCTTCCCACTTTGGTGTAAACTTTAGTGCTGGAATACCTCATTGCATATGCTTTACTGCGAGAAGTACAACGTTGCCTAGTTCAAAAGATCTTTTTTTTTTTAACCAAGAGATCATAGATAACATTAAGTTGTTGTTGGTAATTAGCAAGGTTATGCTTCACAGTGTCTCGCCTTTCTTTAATGGCTGCAAGATGCAGCATACATAAATTGTTGAATTCTAATTTAATGTCGAGGGCCAAGTGTGCCAAAGAAACCAAGATTTTAGTAGGCATCACTGCTCAGATCCATATACCAAAGAGAAAGGTGTCACTTGAGTAGAATCTTGCTTAGAAGTTTTGTAAGCCCATAGTGTTAACAATAGGTTATCATGCCATTCTTTGTGATTTTCATGAACCAAAGTCTTGTTTGTTACCTCTACTTAGCTGTTTTCCTTTGGATAGTATGGTATGGATTTTACATGATCGATATTGTAAGAAGCTGTCGGTTGTTGTACATGCGAGTTGATAAAAGGGAGTGCCATTATCCAAAAGGACATGCTTTGGGATTTCAAAATCATAAATAATATGTTCCTTCATAAATTTTGCTACTGTAGGTCTTGTTGCATTCTTGAAGAGGATCGCTTCAACTCACTTGGTGAAGCATTCAATCCCAATGAGGATCTATATGCATCCCTTAGATAGCGGGTGTCTTGGACCAATTAAGTCAAATGCCTAAGTATGGAATGGCCATGGAGTAGTCAGGCTATACAACGTAACAATGGGAGCATAGATTGCATCATCGTATTGTTGGGATGCGATACACTTTCTAGCAAAATTGAATACGTTATTTTCTATGGTCGGCCAATAGTACCCCATATCAAGCAAGTGGTAGTATAACTTCCTTCTCCTTTAATGTTCTTTACTATCTTCTATAAGCCCCACAACTAACAATCCGAGGTTTCGATCGGTTGAATGATCCGATCGAGCCTAAATTATAAAGTAAAGCTAAAAATATTAGTAAACTGATCCCGTAATTTTGAATTTAAGAAAATAAATAATAAAATAGGAGACTACAAAATTTTCAAATTTTAAGTATATAACTCGTTATTTATCGAAAATGCGTAAAAGGCATTCCGGTACTTAACGAATCGCTAGAGATAAATTATATGTATACTAAAAATTTAAAATAACCTAAATAATATTTAGAAATATTTATTTGTACTATATATGAATTTACATGTAAGTATAAATAAGTGTAATTTCTTAAAATACGCGAAATGTGCTAAAATAATACAAAATACTTAAAGAAAATTCATAATTAAATAAGGAAAAATCAAGAAAAATCATGAATGATCCAAAATTGGTCGTGGCAGCTGGGAAAAATAAGAAAAAATTCGGCTAATTAGAATAAGCCAACATAAAAGCCAAAAATCAAGGGATAAGGCAATTGTCTTGTCCCATTTAATGCACAATAAATCGTCTAAAGCCCTATAAATAGCAGGAAAAATTCAGGAACTCATTTGGACAGTTAGAAATCAGAAAAAATTAGGGAGAGACGAAAATTGAGAGAAAAATTCGGTTTAGAAAAAAAATTAGAAAAACTGTGCAATTAGGGTTTTCAAAGGGAACCCACACCAGACGAGGAGCTGGGAGTGGACGGCCACCACCACCACACGGTGGTGGCAGCGCCCAGGCTGGATGACAAGGCCACGGCGGCCGGCGGTGGTTGGAGCCACCCAAATCTGTGAGTCTGATTTCCAGCCCGATTTTGTGTAATTTTGTAAAAATAGTAAATATTATTATAAAATTATGAATTTTATTATTCTGGGATATTTTTGTATGTAGTTTGTAGGAAAAATATTAGTTTGATGAAAACATGCCCTGTAATATATAGTCCTTAAGAAATCATGCAAAACCGAACACATTTCGGTTTAGAAATAAATGACCTTAGGAGTGTAGTTTGGAGCTCAATTTTTTTCTGTAGGATGATCATGTGATATAGAATAGTACTATGAAGTCATTTTTTTAAAATTAATTTTTGAAATTTTTAAGTTAATTTTTAGCCCTAAAATGATGAAAAAATTGGGTAATTTGAAGTTAATTAAGTAATTAAATTATTAATTAGTGAATAAGTAGATGTTTAGGGATGTTGAAATCTGATGGATAATGATACTTGTAGCATTGAGGGTGTTAGATGTAATTATTAGGTTAATTATGTAGTAAATAAGTAATATGGAAACATAGTACATTTTAAGTTAATTTTGTAAATTAGGGTAATTAGGAGTAAAATCTGATTTAGGATGAATTTAAACATTTTGAAATGATAATTGATGTTTAGAGATGATAATTAGAGTGACATAAATATTAGAAGTGTAATATATGCATAAAAGGTAATAATACATAATAGGTAATTATTGGAAATATAATAAATAGGAAATATTATAATAAAAATTGATATTGTGATAATAATAAAAATGTACAATAAATTTGATAGGAAATTTTAATTTATGTAATTATATGAAAAATGTAAAAATTTATTACATTAGGAGTGAATTCGGTACACTAATAAGGATATAAGTGTACCGGGTGAAGTAAAATACTGACTAGGGGTAATGATGGTATTTAGGAGATTGGGAAATAATGTGATTAATTTCATATTATGGGTTGAAACGAATTTCTAGGGTTAGAGTATAAAACACTACTTAGAAATCGAACTAGAACCTAATTTAGAAATCGATGCGAAAACCGAACCCGAACCCGAACCTAACCCCAAACCTAAATAATTGTAAAAGATGTAAGACCTAGATAATTAGGCATATTAAACCCTAAACAAAACGTAACAATAAGTGTTATAGGATAAAATGAACCTATAATAGTTATATGAAAAGCTGAAACCACATTTGTGTTATAGGGATGATCGGCGATGGCCTGATCAAATCGGACCTCGAGTGAATGAGCGAGGAGTCGAGGTAAGTTGGGATTAATACGATGTTGTATTTTAGAGGCTTAAGATTATGCTTGGTTATGCTTGTTAGATAGTTGAATGTATGCATGTGCTTGATTATGGGTGATGTTATGATTCCGTTTGTTGTTTTGGCATAAATTGTATGAATTGTATGAAAGGATTGATCACCCTAAACTGGACCTAATCAAATATCCGACCAGTAATCATAATCGGACATGCATGGCAACCCGTTAGGGGTACTTAGGACTCTCCGGCCAAATACTGACCCCTTCGGAAGGGATAGCGCAGGATTGCAAAATGGTCCCTTCTTCATCCTTAGTCGAACTAAGTGATAGGAGAGGAGGTCGCGACGAGGGTGAAGACAGTGGTTTGAAGGTAGTCGCAAGAGGAGCAAGGTCTTCATTACACAAGCCTGGGTTTGGTCGTGAGCTGTTGCATTAACGACAACTCCTCAACCCATATTAGAGCGGACGCAATTTCTCTAATCTCACGACGAGCCGGAGAACGTCGTGCGATGGCATTTGCTTGCATATGCATTGCATCTAATAAGTGATTGAAAACCTTGTTGTGTTTCTGGTATAGTTTTAAGTCCTCCGTCCTTACTTACTGAGCTGTGGTTACTCACATCCCTATAGACGTCGTGCAGGTGCTGGCTAAGAAGCGGCAAACAACTACTCTGAAGCTAGCAACTGTTGGATCCTGGGGAGTGAGGAAAAATATTAAAGAATAAACACATATTTTTAAGGTCGAAGTTTTATTATTTTTCATTTCCGAATGATGTAATGATATAGAAAAATACTATAGAGAAATATTGTAAACTTTAACTGCAATAATTGAATTATAACATATATATAATTCCTCACTTTTATAGGTAAATGATTTATTTAAATTACAAACTTTCTACTTCAAAGCGGGTTAGTTGTGGACGCCTTGTGTAGATCAGGTCTAAGATAGCGGTTGTAAGGCCAACTTCTATCTTAGGATGGTTTACACGGCGGGACTGTTACGACTCTGCCGCTTCGGGGCGTGACATCTTCGGAGTGTGTTTCAAACAATATAGTTTCTGTTTCAGGGGGTACTATACATCGGAGAGGCTTTCCCATGAACGATACCTTGTATAACTTACCCTCATGAATAAGATACTTTCTTATTTTATGCTTTACTAATCGAGCATCTGTGTTGTTCGTAGGCAATACATTATTTTTCAAGTAATCAATGTAAGGTACCTCCAATCGCCTGCACTTTCCACAAAGTTGCATTCTCTTTAGTCGAGTGGTTCAATATGCTTTGGGCAACTCATTTGTAGTAGGGATGCATCTTTGGACATTGTTGGGCAATAATACCTTATATGTTGGATGTGGCAATATAAGGGTGGCCTTTCCTCTCCGTACCAGATCTTGTGATATTTATCTAACTTCAAATAAGCTTGTTTTATGCAAATACATCAAGGCAAGACACCTTTTGGCCCTTAAAAATACTAGAAATAATTAATACAAGTGAAGTTCTTCAAGGTTGTCATAGAATCTACATTTGGATATGCTAACTGTGTTTTAATAGGGTTACGCCAGTCGGGTCTTGCGTTTCTTCATCTTTGTCTACTAATTTTAGAGTTGTGCATGGGATGGATTTCTTAATAACTTGGATATTCAAATTATTCCTAGTAGTTTGAATGGGAACTTTGGAAGCTAATGTTGCTAAGTGTTTGCGTAGCGTTCGGTAGATCGATTTGTGTACCCATTGAATTTGCTGATCAAAAACTACATTGTAGCCCTATAAGGTGCTAATGTTAGTTCTTTGAGAGCAAATAAACTATTTGCCTGCTTGATGATCAAGTTCAAGTCATTGCGGATGCATAGGTTAGGTACTCCAGCATCTTGAGTAGAAATGAGACCAAGTAGAAGAGCTTTGTACTAGGCCTCATTATTAGTACATGGGAAGTCTAGCTTGAAAGCCAAAGGTATCTCTTGGCCTTCTGAAGATGTTAAGATTACCCCAGCTCTTTGTCTATTATTACTAGAGGAGCCATCAAATTGCATATGCTGCTCTCCACCTGGCTCTACTCTCATAGTCTTCACGAAACTCTGCAGGGACTGTATATATGATAGTAGCCTTATATGTTATAGGAAATTGAGCCAAAAGGTCTGTCAGAGCTTGAGACTTAATAGCCTTAGCCCTTAGGTGACACAATCGTGATGTCAAATTCTAATAGGAGGAGCAACCATTTTGCAGTCTTTCTTAAAAGAGTTGGTCATGATAACAAGAACTTTAATAGATCCGAATAAGTGACAAGATTAACCCTATGAGTAAGAAAATAGTGGCGTAACTTTTGCATGGTAAATACCAGTGCGAGGCATTGCTTTTGGCAAGCTGAGTATTTCATCTTACTTCCTTAGATTGATTGGCTCAGGTAGTAGACCAGTTGTTCGCTATCATTTAATTCTTAAGCTACCAAAGTCCTAATAGACGTATCAGTGGTTGTCAAATAAAAGATGATTAACAATCCTTTAACTGGCATCGTCATCGTTGCTAAGGAAGTAAGTATCTCGATCTTTTGTATGGCTTCTTCGTAAGGTTGCCCCCATTCAAATGGGGTTCCCTTTTTCTCGAGTTATTGTAATGGGTGAGAAATTTCTACCAGTACAGAGTTGAATCGCTTAATATAGGAGACTTTCTCTATAAAGGTCTTTAATTCCCTTAGACTTGTAAGTGAGGGCAAGGAATGTATAGCCTACACTTTTGCTAGATCCACATCAATTTCTTTTCTATGAACAAAGAATCTAAGGAATTTTTTCGGAAGCCACCCTAAAGACATACTTCAGGGGATTCATACACAATTAGAAAACATCATTCAAAAACCTTTCGTAGATTAGTTAAGTGATTAGGTGCCCATCTTAACTTAACAATTATCTCATTAACATAGTCTTCCATGAAGTGATGCATCATGTCACGGAATATGGTAGTCATTGCCTTTTGGTAGGGAGCTCCTGCATTCTTCAATCTAAATGGCATGACTGTATTGTAGAAGTTTCCTACTGGTATTCTGAAAGTAGTGCATTTAGTATCTCTAGTAACCATTTTCATTTGGTTGTAGCCACTGAAGCCATCCATGGTGTCCACCAATGTGTCGATATTTAGCAGTGGGAAGTCATCTTTTGGGCAAGCCTTGTTAAAATCACAGAAGTTTATGCAAATGTGTAGATGTCCATTCTTCTTTTTCACTAGCATAATATTGGCCAATTAGGTAGGATGTTCAATCGACTTAATAAAGCCGAGTCAAGTAGGATGTTCAATCGACTTAATAAAGCCGACTCGAAGCAACTTTTCGATCACTTCTTTTATTTGTACTTTAATTTTGAGATGAAAGGTTTGTTATCCCTATGAGCCCCGTAAAATTACATATAGGATTCTCTAGTCTTATGTATTAGTTTTTGAGAGTTTGTCGTTTTATGTGTTAAATTTTGAGCTAATAATTTTGGACATACGTGGGAGTTAATCAATTAGGGAAATACTTCACATGTGGATCCTAGAAATTAAACTAGAACACATCGTGAGTCTGGAATGTTGAAATCTAATAAAATAATAGAATTATAGCTAAAAATAGATAGTTTTATTAAATTACATTACATTGTAATTTATTCGCGTAAGCACATAAGTTAGATAACGGAAAATAATTAAACATTAGAGATAAATTAATTGGACACAAAAATTATAAAGTGATCTAAAATAATATATACATATAGTATGTATACCTCAAGTATAATTATTATATATATTTATATATCCGAAAATGGTTAAAATACCCTAAAATACTCAAAATTAATCAAATAACTATAAAAAAATTGACAAACAATCAGATTTCAATTGGAATAGGCGTAGGAATGCTATTGGACAGTTGTGACTTAGGAAATTATACACATAGCATGCATTTCCTAAGATGTATTTAAGCTAATTAGGAGAGAGAAAATGCCATATTTCATTTAGAGAACATAAGAATTATCATCTACACTCTTTAGATGATTAGTAGACTTCTTAGTAACTTAGGAAAAATTCCATATTAGTAAGAACAAGTAGGAAAAAAATCTGGAAATATTGGAAAACAATATGTGTGACTTGAGCGAATTGACGGAATCTAAGTGTGGAGGCAACTTGGGAGTGAACAACCATTACCCTTTAACATTAGAGGCAGTACCTCGTGGTTCCGACATGGTGGTAGCCAGAGTTCAATTTTTCCAATGAGTCTTGTTTCTTTCCGATTTTAGTTAAATTAATAAAAATATCAGATTAATTCTAAATATTTTGAAAAAAAATCACTTGTACATATTTTTATATATACTTTTAGGGAAAAATATTAGATTGAAAATTTTTAAGTGGACATAATATTTCCTTAAGAAATTGTGCAAAATTGATCAATTTTCGAAACCAATTTAAATGACTCAATTGATGTAGCTACTAAGCCAAAAAATTTTTAGAGAATACTTTTATTGCATGTAAACATTGTATGAAAAGATTTTAGACATAAATGATTTTCATAATTTTTAAAAATTTTTTAACCTTTAAACTAAATTAAAATTCCTATTTTCTTGAGGATTTGGTGTATAGTGTTTAAGGGAACCTTTGATATTAGGTTTTGCGGTGTATTTGGATTATATCTTACTATAAAGATCAATCTGGAGTTGAGTGTTTGAGTTGGAGATGAAATTTGGACAAATTAGTGATTATGAGATTGATACATTAATAGGGAAGTGTGTAAATTTGAAGAATTTAGTAATATGGTGTTACTTAGTATAATAACCCTGATTTATAAATATGTCTAGAACTTTCTTATCGGGTTGAGCTAATGGATGTTGCTAGTTTCTTGAATCTCTTACCTTTTATCTAATGTGGATCGGAGCCAAGAATAAACAAGGTCAATCGTAGAGATGGATCCAATCTTGCCAAAAGTTTGAAAAAGGGTGAAAGGAAACATGTAAGAAGGATAAAAAAGAAGGAAAAGTAAGTAAAACTTACGAATAGCTCTAAGAGATATGATACACTAATAGAACTTTCGAGGACTTATAGCACAACTCAATATGACGTACAAGTTGGTTCGATAAGATTACTCGTTACCTAACTTTACTTAAGGGTTAAGATAAGAGTAAAATGAAAGTAAATAAATAATGTTTATGAAGGAAAATATCTAGTGTATTAATGATAATTTAATTATCTATGGGTACATGTATAAAGGATATTTATATCCGAGAATATAGGGCAACTTACCTAAAAAGGAAAAAAAATGGTATTATCTCAAAAAAGTAATGCACAGAGTATACAAAGGGTAAGAATGAATATTTACGGAAAAGCAATAATTATAGTAGCAAATTCTACAAATGGTCCTAGACACGTGCCGGCAATGTATTAGTGGCGTTATTGGAGGATGTAGACAAAATAGTATGAGCTAGTTGGGTAGCCAAGTAGGTGTGGACTCATCCAAAGAAGAGTAGCTAATGTATGGGAACTCTTGACCTTTCGATAGTAATGTTACCTAGTAAGGGGTTGGGTTGAACAAGACCAAGCAAGTGCGTGGAGCTTGGCTGTTGTCAAGGCGTTCTTCCATTCGACACATAATTTTCGAAAGATGGATAGTCATTCGATACGACGTAGAGAGTTGATTAGCGATAAGAAGTAACTTGGCCTTAGTAAGATTTGGCCGGAGCAAGAGGATTCACCTCATTAGTCTCTTTAATTCTTAGGCTAGGCTGCGGGTTAAAAGACCAGTAGTCTAATTTCTATCACATCTTGACGAGGTGGGTTGTAACATAACCATGAACTAGTTTAAAGCTCTCGTGGCTTCTTACATTGTCCGCATTATTTGTATGGGTTCTAGAGGAGTTTTAGGTACTGAATGGTCTTGGCTAGTATTCTCAAGTGGTGGGAATGGATTTTGCTTAGTAGGCTCAATATTAGTGTTGGGCTCTTGAGATATGATATTTGATATACCAATTGTTCTCTTCTTAGGAAGTGCTGTGTCTCTAAAATATAGATGTAGGACTTCGATCTGAGTAGTCATGTGCGTGCTGCGTGAGTAACACACTATATGTAATTTCAAAGAAGTGAAGCAAGACTAGTGCTTGAAGAGATGATTAGGTAAGAATAAGATAGGGAGGATGAATAGGTAATCTCAATTTCTCAAATGCACAAGTGACAAATAAAGTAGCCTTAAGAGACTTTGACCATTCACTTTGTAGCTTAAGTGAACGAGATTAGTTTTTCACTTGAATTGATTGTCGATCTTAGAGAGTAGAGGTTTTATAGAGCACTTTTGTTTCTTTATTCTCTTTAAGAGTTTTAAATGAAGAGGAAATGCTAAGTATTTATAAGCTCCTGAGCATATTAGCATCCGTCAGATCATCTCAGTGATCGACGAATAAGATGAAGTTTGCTCAATTCATGATTATCTAGAATGAGCTAGTTAATGGTTCGAGCTTAGTAGCCTTCCTTATAAATGCATGAACCTATTTGAGAAATATTGGAAATGGATGGATAAGTCCAATAATCTCTATTTCGAGCCCACCAAGTTAAATGTACTTAAATCATCCTAAATGTGAATCAAATTCCTTAAATGCTACCACCTAAAGAGTTAAATCTAAATAAATAATAGGTTAAGGTTGATAATTAATATAATAATTTTTTGCTCTCTTCAATATACTTCTAATATTAAAGTGTTACTTAATCTATATTTTTAAAAAGGAATAAACAACTCTTTTAACCATAAAAGATTACCAAATAGAAGTCCTTGCCATAAAATGAAATATAGTTAGGGGAAAGAAAAATAATATTATATTTTTTAGAAAAAATCTTAAAAATACTGTTATTATAAAAATAATCTCAAAACTACCACATTTATATTCGATTTTTTAAGGTTTTTCAAGATATGATTTCACTTTATTTTAAATTTATATCTTGAAAAATTGAATTTAAATATTTAAAATCAACTCTTCAAAAGTTGATTTTAAAAGAGTTCAATATAGTAATATTAAATTACATAGTTGTAACATGCATTTGATGTGGTGGTTAAGGCTTTAGACTTAGTTTGGATGTCTGCAAATTTTGTTATTTTGCCGGGATACAAACGTGCATTAAATAGAATCGGCTTTTCATGTTAAATTTCACGCATTGAGCTTTTCAGTGTATTTTGAATTCACATTTTTAAAAATCAAATTTAAGTATAATATTCTTAGAATTATTTTTGTGATAATGGTATTTTTGGAATTTTCTTAAAAAATATAATATTATTTTCCTTTTTCCTCATTAGTTATGCATAAGATATAATTTAAATTTTGATATTTTTTTTGCAATCTTATTTTTTTTTCTAGATAATAAAAGATTAAATATTTAAACTTTTTGTTGTATAATTATCTTGTACTTTTTCAGCTATGTATACCATAGCGTCTCACCTCTAATAAATTTAGAGACCGCTATCTTTAATAATCTTGTATTTTTTCAGAGACACTATTTATTATTTATTTATTTATTTTGCTTCTTTGAGTTTTATAAACATTATATGTATTAATAATATATATGTATGTATTTACACGATTGTGTTAAGCGTGAAGCTCAAGCCGAAACAGGACGGGCAGGTGTTTAACTAGCCTCCCTGATCCCAGTTCTTCCACAACAGGAGACGATATACGCCGATCAATCCAAGACCTCCGTCCAACTTTTTCCTAATCGATAACACAAATGGCAATTGTGTTCTTCCTATTATCCTTGATCCTCCTCTTTTTCCCAATCCCAATCCTAATCTCTCTCCTCATCATCTTGAACCGGCGAAACAAGCAGAAAGCCATCGGATTCTTCCACCCTTATACCAACGACGGCGGTGGAGGAGAGAGGGTCCTCTGGTGCGCCGTTAAGGCTATTCAGCAAGAGTTTCCTCATCTTGATATTGCTATTTTTACTGGTGATTATGATGCTACACCTCAAAGCTTGCTGGGTCGTGCCATTGATCGGTTCGGTGTCAAGTTGGAATTCGCTCCTAAGGTATATTAAAGGTTGGTTCTTTAAGGTTATGTTGGGTCAGGCGGAATCCTTGTCCATGATCAAAAGTGTTAAAGCTGTTTTTTTTTCCGCTGTTATTAGAATAATGATGTTTGAAGTGGGTCGGATTCTTTGTGCTGGAAGTGTTATTTTGGGAGAAGTGAATCTTTGAGGGATTTCGTGAAAATTAGAGTGATTAAATTAGTGATGTCGTTCCACTGAGGGTTTGAGAATGATTAGCAGGTTGTTAATAGCAGGTGGAATCGATCCTCTTTGATTCTGGACTGGAGCATATCGAGTGAGATGATGCTCCTTCTAACCGAATGAGCTTGCATATACGTTCATGGAAGCCTATGCTTAAATAAAATGTCAATGGTGCAACTACCCCGACTAAAATATATCGAAGGAGATGGATCGTATCCATTTGGTGGAAGTGTCGCTATGAGAAACTGTTATGTATACTAGTTATTCCCTTTTCACCGAATAAAAGAGGTGGATTCATTTCAAGTTGCTGAAAATTTGAAACGTCAGAAAAGGGCCTTTCAGTCACATTGAAGGTGATAATTAATCTGGAGCTCAGACTGACAGTGGCTTGTCTATGTATCTGGGCAAAGCTTGTATCTTCATTGAGATTGTTTATCACTGTATAATCTGGCAATTTCGTTTGATTTTTATGCATATGGCACTTGATTTAAAGTGATTATGCTATTAATTGTTCTAGCCTCCAAAGTTTGTTTCTCTTTATATCAATAATTTGAGCCAACTAAATTGTCAGAATGATTATTATTTGATAGATCTTTTTCTTATACAACGATGCAGGTCGTCCATCTAGATAAAAGGAAATGGGTTGAAGAGACTACTTATCCTCATTTTACTATGATTGGTCAAAGCTTTGGATCCATTTATCTTGCATGGGAAGCACTCTGCAAGTATACTCCAATGTTTTATTTTGACACGAGTGGATATGCTTTCACATATCCTGTTGCTAGATTGTTTGGATGCAAAGTTTTATGCTACACTCATTATCCCACTATCAGTTTGGATATGTTGTCTCGTGTTCATCAGAGGAGTTCTATGTATAATAATAAAGCTCGTATAGCTCAGAGGTATCGATATTCAATTCTCTTTTTTCCCTTTCTTTTTTCCTCTTCCTGCTGTCCACTTCTTTTCTCCTTAAGTATGTATGTCTTTTCCTACCTGTTATGGTTGTGATGACTATGAACTTTATAGCTACCAGAGTGTTTGGATCTTCAGGGACTGACATCATACATAGTATTACGATTGAATGGTTTCGCTGTTGTCTCTCTCTCTTCATGTTGTTTAAATATTAATGATATGGCTTCCATCTTTTATTGCAGTTCTTGGCTCTCCCAATTTAAAGTTATCTATTACAGGCTTTTCAGCTCGATGTACGGTTTTGTGGGTTCCTTCACACACCTTGTGATGGTTAATTCTTCATGGACTAGGTCTCATATTGAAAAGCTTTGGGGAATTCCAGATCGTATAAAGAGAGTCTATCCTCCATGTGATACATCGGGACTTCAGGTATGTACAGTTTCCCCTGCCGCTGCTGCTCGCTTTCATCATCAATGAAATATATAATTATTTAGGAGAAATTGACGATCCACTGACCATGTGGAGTTATTTGAAGATGGATCATGTTTTCTCTTGGATATTTATTACGTATCATTTTCTTCATGGAGTATCTTTGGCAAATTGGAGACCATGATAATCACCATTTGATGCAAGTGTTAAATTGCATCGAAATTTAATCGCTTCAGCATATTATCCATCATAGTCATAGTGCACATTCTAATGGTGTCTTTTTCCCCACTGTGTGAACAGGTGCTTCCCCTAGAAAGATCATGTAAACCTCCAATATTTATTTCTGTTGCACAGTTTCGTCCAGAGAAGGTGAGCTATTGATATAACTCTTACAATGCCAAGGTATTACAGCTTTAGTGGCTCGACTTTGGGCCTTCCATTGCTGAAGTAATAATTTGACACCATTTCATATCTCAGGCACATATTCTTCAACTAGAGGTGTTTTCTCTTGCTATCAGCAAATTAGACTTGGACATGCCAAGACCTAAACTTCAATTTGTTGGTAGTTGCCGAAATAAGTCCGATGAGGATAGATTGCAGATATTGAAAGATAGAGCAATTGAACTAGGTGTGGAAGATTGTGTGGAGTTTCATAAAAATGTAACATACAGGTACATAACTCCCACCTTTTTTAGTGATTTAATTTAGGAACACCATAAAATTGCTATGCTCAATATTATAGAAATGAAATCTGAGGCTGAATTCGTTGTCTATTTTATTTTAAAAAATTCTGTTCCTAATAGTGTGAAACGTATGTGGATAAATGGCTGCAGACCCTGTTTTTGCTAGTAGCTGGCATTCTTCAAAGAGGACAAAATGTTTAGTTGGATGAGCTCTTATCATATGGTTGATTCTTGCCTTCTATTTTACATTGTGAGCATTCAGATGCTTTCTGGATCTATGGATCAGCTTTTGTTTGTTATGCAAGTGCAAGAGTGGATATTGCTTTTTATGCTTTGTAAATTCCATCTATTGTCCTCTATATTAGCTCAGTTTAAGATATGACGACCTCTTACATTAACAGTGATATGAATTATGACTACCTCCTCTCTGTCTTTACTGTGGTAGTGGATATTATATCCATTCAAGGCTTGGTTTTTTATGGGTACCAGTGAAGTCATAAAATTTTGAATTTTGATTTATAAACAGGATTGTAAGCATGAAGAAAGAGGTAACATGAGTGGCTCCATGTCAGTAACTGAGTTGGATCTATTTAGTTTCATGAGATAATGATAGAGCTCACATTCTACAACACTGCCTTGGAATCTTCTTTCGATCTTTGTAATCAGATACCTCATGAGGCTTGCTCCTATATAAGATGTCTCTGTCTTACCCATGTTAACTTGGAAGTAAGGGGAAATAATCCTGGTTCTTCAGTGACTTTAAAAGTAAAATGAGTGGTTCCATGTCAATAACTGAATTACATCTATTTAGTATTATGAGATAATGATAAAGCTTATATTCTACAACACTTCCTTGGGATCTTCTTTCAATCTTTATAACTGGATACCTCATGAGGCTAGCTTCTATATAAGATATCTCCACCTTACTCATGTTAATAGCAAAAGAAAAATATGCTTCTGGTTCCTTGGTAACTAAGGTGATCACGGGAAGCTGCTCTTCAGTGAGAAGCCTAAAATCACCTTATCGTGTTAATTTTTCATGAGGTTGAACTGTTTAAGACTCATTATGCCAAATCAACTTATTTCTGTCATCTGAATAGTTTGTTCATAATATGTCTGGCTTAATTTTGTGGGGTAAGAATTGTGCTGGAATCCATTGATTCCTTAACTTTTCTCCTATCCAGGGATTTGGTCAAGCTTTTGTCAAGTGCTACTGCTGGCCTGCATTCTATGATAGATGAGCACTTCGGTATAGTTGTTGTAGAGTATATGGCTGCAGGAGCTATTCCAATAGGTCTGGTGAGACATTATTTTTAGAAATTGTTTTTCATTTGAGTCTTGGCTATATTACTCTCTGCACCTTGGATTTAACTTATGTCCTTTCTTTTTTCTTTCCCTCATTTTCCCCTCAGCTCATAATTCTGCTGGATCAAAAATGGACATTGTTTTAGACGAAAATGGACAAGAAACTGGATTTCTTGCTCAGGATATTGTGGAATATGTTGATGCCATTTTGAAAATTATAAAGATGCCGGAAGATAAGAGAGTTAGAATGATGGCAGCTGCCAGGTTACGTGCTACCAGGTTCTCTGAGCAGATATTTTATGAAGATTTTAAAGCTGCAGTTCGACCCATTATGCACAATATTTCCAGATGACACTATCTACAGATGGAAGTAGTATCCTACTGCTATTTCTGTGTTTATTTCTTCAATGACTACAGTTTCATAAAAATTTTGCCAGGATATGAAAGAAAGATTTGGCTTCATTTAGCAAAAGGGTAGGAAACTGAAACCAATCATTCCTGAGTGTTAACAATAATTGTTTTGGCCTGTTTATGTTGTAGCTGCTTGGCGAAGGCTGAGTTTTTTATGATGGCTTCGACAAAGCATTAGTTGGTCGAGCTTAGTTCAAAGCCGCCATCAGTTAATGAGAGTTTCTTCAGCAAGCAGTTTTTGACCATCTTTACATGGATCGTTGTCAATTAGAATATAGCTGTATTGACAAATATTTAGTTCCTAGTTACTGTAACACTTGAGTACATCTCAATTTTGCTTTCTATAGCAGTTAACTTTTATGTTTCTTTTTTAAGTCTGTATATTTTTCAATCTTAGCTTTCCTTTACTAACCATGTGCCTTTACATAAGGCATTCAGCATTCTTGCGTCTCCTGATTTGGAAATGTTGTGGAAAATAAGGGGGTTATGCTGCAGCGTAGAAACTTTGCTTATTTCCCGGAAAGAAAGTGCAGAGAAAGAAAACAAAAAGAAAAGAAAATGAAAATGCTTCGTTTATTTTTGGAAATGGAATGGATGTAAAATATTAGTAAAGATTTGGTAGTAATAAAATAATATGTTAATGTTAGAAGTGTCCTGTGTCCCTAGAAAATGGAAACTGATGGGATACAAAGAATCAGGAAACAAGGAAAAAAGAAAAAAAGAGAAAAAGGAAATGTAAGCAAATTTTTATACTGAAAAACTCGTCTCCTCTTAACTTTGCTCGCAAGTCTTGACTATAAGTTCAAATATGAAGTTTTCGCTCGATAAACATTTTTCTTTAATATCCTCGTGTAAGTAGAGAAAGTGCTGTCGGAACAGTAAAACTAGTGAAGTCCGACTCTCTCTCTCATATGTTTCTCTCAGATCAGAGGTGCATGGGAAACGGTGTAGCTTGCAAGTGAAGGGAGAGCAGTTACCCTAATAAAACCTGAAACGTACGACGCTTGATATCCACTCTACTTTGTATTATTGGGTAAATCCAGGGTGAGTATAAAAGGTCATATAGTAGAATGCTATTTTCAAATTTTCGGAGCTTGTTCATCTAGATAGAGTATAGAAAACAACATTTCAATCCATTGTGTAATTTTCGAAGTTGGAGCCCATACTTTTGAGAAAACAAGATACGAGTCCTAATGTACCCTATACATACCATATAAAAGCTCTTAATTAGTAATAATGAGAAAACAAATGGTATTTTTCTAAGAGTTAAGCCCCAATTGTCTATTGTAAAAAAGAAGGATTCTATTATAGCATTTAGTTATAAGGACTGGATTGAACAAGTACAAAGAAAATCAAATAGTATAAATTTATTATATTATATTTGGTTTATACAGTACTAAACATAAAATTTTGTGTTATTTCTTTTTTGGTATATATAAATATTGAACTTATTGTTATAATTTAATATTTATACTCTCAACATTATCTAATACATATTTTAATTATATTTTTAAACTATTTAAAATATAATTTGAACAGATTATTGAATTCATATAAATAAAAAAATTTATATAATATTAATAAAAATTTGTAAATTTTCTAGCTATTAAAAATTACTTATTTATATTAAAAAATAAATAATTTTTATAATATTTGATAAAAATAATGTTAATTAACTCAATATTATAATATAGAATGGTATTTTTGAGAATGCAAGATATTTTGTTTTTATCTAATGAATTTCATTTTTTATACCATGATATAAATAGAACAAAATTTGGACTTTTTGTCCAATCTATCAGTTCAATTTTTTGTCCAATCTAGTACCATCAAAATTACACAACCAAATGCTACCTAAGATATATTACATCTTTCACATCTCTCATTTTCTTCCAGTGCACTATTATTAGCTCTAATCTCTCAATTTTCACTTCTTTTACTACTCATTTTCATTTTGCCATAGCTTAGCTTCTTTTGGCTCTAAGGTAATCTTGACTCATTTTTTAAAATGTTCTTATGTTATTAGTTAGGTTCCCTTTTTCCTTTTTCACAATTCATATCCATATATTCATCACTTGTTTGAGTTGCTTTCTAGTAGAAGTTACTTCATGAATTTATAAAATTGGTCCTTTAATATTTATCAATTGAAATAGGATAACTAACTATTCTTGGAATTCAAAAAGGAAGACTTTTTTTTAGTTACTATTCATATATATCAAGGAAAGATTTATGAAGTATTTATAAATGTTTTGTAGTTAAGATTTTATTTTGTGTTTTAGGTAGGGTTACTTATACAAATATATTTCAAACCAAACTACTCCTATAGAATTTATTTATTTTAATTTACTAGATTGCCTACTCTTTTAAATTATTTTGGTTAGTGCTGATGCATTGATTACTAAGGGGTGGTTATTTGATAGTTTGATCATTGTATGTAGTGAAGGACCTACAAGAAAACCCTTTGTGGCTAAGTTAGTGAGGACTCTTTGATACTTAAGCTAGTAAGAAAGGAAAAACGAGAATTTTTGTGCGTTTGAATGTAGGAAGACAAAGGATGCAAGAGTTAAGATCTATGTACATGCAATTCTGTAGCCAATTTATAGGGAATGGAGCTTACCTACCTAGAACATGTAGTAAATCAAGATTGGCTCATGTGTGGTTGGTGCAGTGGAGGCATGCATAGTATGAGAGAGGACAGTATCGTTTTGCTAGTTGGCGTACCTTGGGGGACATGGCTATCACATCGTAATATGGGCAACCATCATAGTTAGGTGGCTAGGTGCTTAAGTTGATGTCAGATGATATTTGATGAGAGAGAGAGAGAGAGACAGTAGAGGCATCAAAGTTCTTGAGTCTTATTAGGAGCACCTAGCATGAGCTTGGGGATTAGGGTTGAGACAGTATGCAAAACTTCGATTTAGATGGCCCAAGAGTTAAGCTACTAAAGACGCTGGTAGGAGCTCTTAAGGACTTAAGGTGGTCAGGGGAGAAGTGCTCAGGGTAGGCTCGAGTAATTTGTGTTGGTGTCGAATAGATTGGACAAGATGCTCCATTTGGCGGGGGTTGGAGGAAACATGCTCAAAGGACCTAAGCAACTAATTGGGCTTGGATTGGAGTGAGCTTACGATGGGAGGTGAATTGTCACGCCTTGAAACTGTAGAGTCGTAACAGTTCCATTATGCAAATTATTTTAGGATATAAGCTGACTTTCAAGCTGTTATCTTAAAACTGATTTATATAAGACATCCAGAGCTAATTTATTTTGAAGTAAATAATTAATAAATTAAACAAATTATTTACCTAAGAAAATATGAAAATGTATATATATACTAAGATTCAAATATTACAATTAATGTTTACAAGATTTCATTTTATTATATTACCTAAGTAATACTTTATTTGAAAATGAAAAATTCTAAAATAAAAACTAGGACCTTAGAAATATATATGTTCTTTAGATGTATTTCCTCACTTTTTAAGATCCAGCAGTCATTAGCTTTAAGATAAATATAGGCTGCTTCCTAACTAGTACTTATAACAATGTTTATAGGGATGTGAGCAACCAACAGCTCAATAAGTTGGGATAGAGATTTAAAATTATACATCAAATACAAAAAGGGTTATTAACCAAATTAGTTAGGTGCATGCATGTATAAGTAAATATCATCATACGAAGTTATTCGGTCTGTTATGAGATTAGAGAAATTACACTTGCTCTAATCTAGGTTAAGGAGTTTTCATGTTTATATAACAGCTCACGACTAAACCCAAGCTTATGCAAGAGTTCGCTTTTGCTATGACCTTTTCTCTTATCACTTAGTTCGATTAACGATGAAGAATTGACCTATTATTTTATCCAGTGTTATCCTTTTCGAAGGGGTGGTATTTGACCGGAGAATCCTAAACATCCCTCCTAATGGGTTGCAATGCAGGTCTGTTTTAGACTTACAGGTCATATACTTAGTTAGGTCCAATTTAAGGTGTCCAATCAATTCAAATAAATCACACAAATACAAGTCAAAATAGTAAACCGGAATCATACAATCAAATTCAAAAATACGCACACACAGGCATATACATAGTCAACTATGTAATAAAAATAACTAAGTATAATTTCAAGCTTCTGAGTACTATAAAATAGTATTCCGGAATATAGTAATATAATGATCCCAACTTCCCTAGACTCCCTGCTTGCTCACTTAGGTACGACTTACACATGCCATTGCTAATAATCCTTATAATACAAATATTGTTTTAGTACTTATATAACTAACTTACATAAGTTTTATTCAATAATTATTTATGTTATCTTTAGTTTAGTGTTTTATTATACCTAATTATTCAGATTTTTAAATCTTTTACAATTATTCTTAATTTACTCTAGGTTTGGATTTGGTTTCCAATTTGGATTCTAAATTAGGTTCTACTTCAGTTTTCGATTATGGGTTTTATATGCGAACTCTAAGAAGTCATTTCGAACCATTATGTGAAATTAGTCACATTATACTTGGGTATCCTAAATTTCGTATTTAGCTCTTAACTAGTATTTTGATTTGTATGGTATACTATATTCTTAATTTAACTACCAAATCAACTTTCAATGTGATACTAACCTACATTTTCATATTATTTCATAAATTTACCTTCTAAATCAGATTTATATTATATTCTTAATATTATAATACCATTAATTTTTACCTAATATTTTCAATCCATTTAATTTTGATATACACATATTATGTATTATTACATATTATACATTTATATTACTTATTTAACACTTCTAACACTATACATATCATCCTTCATCATCTAATAACATATCAAAATATTTAATTATATCCTAAATCAGAATTTATATCTAATTACTCTAAATAAAAAAATAACTTAAAATATACTATTTTACCTATCACATATATACTACATAATACACCTAATAATTACATCTAACATCCTTAATGCTACAAATATATGCTATATCAGTAATTAACATCCTGGAATACCTAATTACATACTAAATCATAATTTTTTTTACCAAATTAACATTAAATTATAAAATTAAGCTCAAATATTGTCATTTATGCATGATTTTAAGGCCTAAAAATTATCTAAAATTTTCAAAAATATATTTTTGAAAAATATTTTCATAGTACTATTTTAAATACTCTAAATAACTTACACAAAAATTTTGAACTCAAAACTACACTATTAAGGTCATTTTTTTTAATCGAAAATAAGCTTAGGTTTAAGGGTTTTTTTAAGCACTATATAAAAACTAAATATAAAAATATCTTTTAACATTAAATTTCATAATTTTCCATAATTATTTAATATTTTCAATAAATAAAGCGAAATCAAAAGGAAAGAACGGACTCACTAACGTTGGTTGCTCCAGCCATAGTTTTATCGGTTGGTTTAGGCACTTCCACCAACGTCTGGTGGTGATGGTTGTTCACTCCCAGGTAGTTGTTGGTTATAGTTTCCTCTTATAACCCCTATTTGCATATTAATTTTCTAATTTTTTGTAAATTTGGTTTTTCATCTCTTCTCTCCCTTCCCTAATTTTTTCCAGATTCTCAATTGACCAAAATGAATTGTGTTGAATGATTTCTGAATTTATAGAGGAGTTTAAGACTTGCTTTGATTTTTATTGGGCCAAGTATCCCTTATCCTCTTCTAATTTCACTTTCTATTTAGCTAATTTTAATTGGTTGGTTCTCTTTCTTCAATTCCTAACATGCCACGCCTAATATTATTTATGTTATTTTATGATTTTTAGTGTTCGTATAATTTATCTCTATCGATTTATTAGTTATCGGAACTCGTTTTATGTGTTTCCGATAAATAACAAGTAATATATATTTAATTCAATATTATAATAATTAATTATTTTATTATTTTTTTTCCTAGATCCAAATTTATTGGATTACTTTTTCTAATATTTTTAGTTTTGTTGTAAAATTTGGGCTTGAATGGATAATTTACTTAATCGCCTTAAATTTTATAGATCGAACCTTGGGTACTAGATTGTGAGGCTTACACGAACCAACTAAGCTACTGAAGGGAGTCGATCTATTGGCCTAGAGAAGTGTTCAGGGGTACCTGTGCAAGTAGAGGTGCTTAGGCCTAAACCTTTAGAACTTGGGTCCAAAATGGGCAATCAACGGTTAGTATCCATTTTATTATCGAGGTTTACTTTATTTGTATATAATTACAACAAATATTTCTTTAATTCACCACCTCATCATAATATCTTTTTCTTCTTATTCTTCTCTATGCAATAAATCTCTTTTTTCCTTTTTTTTTTAAAGAATAAATACTTCTATTATCTTTACTTTTTAGTACTTTAAAGGTTTAACGCACACTACTTGATTTATTTGTTTTATTTCATTTTATTTATCATCTTTTGTTTCTATTACAATTGTTAATTTTATTGTGATGGTTGTGGTAATAGATAGTGAGTATAGACTTAGGGAAGGGTTGAGTTTGGTTTGGAAACTTGATGGGCTTAGCTAGGTTGGGTTTGACCCTATGACTTGTTGGTCCAAGCAGGTCTAAATGGGTTAGTGGGTGCAACTTACTTAGATCGGCTGGTTGTTAGTTTGGATTGATGGATCAGTGGGTTAAACAGTCGGTCCAACTTGTACATTTTATTAAAAAAAAAAAAAGTTAACGTTGCTGTCCAAGGTAGCAACAATCTTGACGCGACCATTCAATGGTCTTTAATTGTAACAATGAATGCTGCTTTATGAGGATAGGAATGCTGCTTTATGAGGATAGGAATGCTGCTATGTACAACAATATTGAAAAAAAAAAAACATTTGAATGTGGCAAATGGCAATGGTACGAAAAATGTGCATAAGTTTAAACAAAAAAATTAATTGAGTGGATGGGATTTAAAAACACGTACAAGAGTCAAGATTGGCATTTAGACCATCCATAACCTTAAGTAACTTAGATTGCCACTTTAGCTTGTCATGCAACTCTCACCTTTAAGAAACTTTGTACTTTATCTTAGTTTCTTTATCAAAGTTTCTTCATACTTTTTTAATTTTTATGAGCCTTATGCTATTATTTTTTATAACCACTACCTTAAATATTTTGTAAATACAATTTTAATATTAGCAAAATATTATATTTGGATAATGTACTAATTATTATTAATGTTAGTTATGTTTAATAAAAAATAATATTAAATATAGTCGGGATCCATATGATCTCTTAATTTTCAAATAAGGAGAATGTATGTACTAAAGTGAATTGCAGTAAATTTTTTATGTTTAAAATGGGATATGAATTACTTATTTATCTAGTGAAAGAAAAATTAAAAAAATCACAAATTATATGTTACTTTAACCATTTTAATTTCAATAAACATCGGAGATTTTTCTATTGAAAATTTTTAGACTTCACTTGATTGGCATTACAAATGACTAGTTTTTTTTTTTTTCTTTTAAAAAAAAGAAACTTAAAGTAACGTTACTCTATTAGGTACCATTCGCAGGGAAGTGATGCCAAGTCACCAAACTTCAACGCACCAAGGAACATTCCATTGTTGCTTGACCTTCGGACATGCATGTAGTTACATGTGATGGAGATGGTCTTAGTGACAAATGTAGAAATTAACAATGAATGTGAGAAAGGCGAAAAATTTGAAAATCAAAGATGAATAGGAGACGAAAGTGACAATGCATACACACTTTTAAATTTCAGACAAAGGCATCTAATTTTCACGTGGCCATCTAAGGAAGAGGAAATAATGACTGTCTTGAAAATGTTGTGATGATTTCAAAATTTAAAGCAAACAGACGTGTAAATTTGGTTGCCCATCCCTAAAAAATTTTCTCTCATTTAACAATTATCTTCATACACTACATTACTTCAATTTTTCCATAACGCATTTGCTTTGAGTCCTTACGCTACGCTTGCACTTCGATTGCAAAATTTTTTGTGCTAAGCTCTACTTAAACATTTTTTCTTACCAAGCAATATTTCAACTGCATGCAATAGTTAACATATTTACCTATTTACGTATAATAATTTGCGCACTACTTCACTCTTTATTTTGCAATTACAAATACATGTGAAAAATATCTAAATATCACTTTTTATGCAAATCTTCCTTCAGTAAGAGGATTCTAAGGTAAAAGGAAAAAATCCCCAAAATGAGTAACCCTTTACGTCGATGAATATGATGTCTACTATGATTTTACTAGTGAACGATTTGGGGATTTGTTAGAGTCTCCGACAGTTTATCCTAGTTTTGAACAGCAAACTCCGTACTGATGGGAAGAAGAAGGTGAGGAAATTGTTGACATAGGAGGAGATAATGTCAAGAAGTTGCCATATGGTGATTTAGGTAAACTCCCCGGACCTACAAAATCCAAAATTTTTCTATAACATTTCACTAAAATTGCAGATGAAAGTAGGAATTCATGTGCAATGCAACTACTACACTGCAAACTATGCATGGAAAAAGGGTGATGGGTACAATATACTAACAAGACACCTGCAAAGGAAACATTCAAGAGAGTATGATATCAATAAATTGTAGTAGCAAATTGCATGTAGTGGTAGTTCTCAATCCTTAGCATTGTTCCAGTATGATATAGAGAAGCAGAAAATGGCATTGGCACAACACATTACAAATGTGCACCTCTCCCTTAGTGTAGTTAAGTGCAAGTCTTGCCTTTGGTATGAACAAGAGGTGTTGAACCCAAACCTGCGTTCATTCGATACTAAAATAATGTGCAAAGCCAACAAATAGTTGTACCACAAAGGTACGAGAGAACTAACCACAATGTTTAACTCCTTAGATACATAAGTATCGATATGTGCGGATATATAAACCAATAAGTGGCAAGAAAATTTATACATGAGAGTAATTGGTTATTAAATAGATAATAAGTAGCAACTAAATAAAAGGTTGTTGACCTTTAGGGTCTTTAGTGAACGACACATGGCATAGGTAATATATAGGATTATATATACTATTCTTGAGAAGTATTAGCTACCACAATAGAATATTTTCAATTGGTTTTGATAATGATTATGCAAACACTACATCTATAAGTGAACCTAAAAATCTGTGCCAACTTGTGTTAGGGGGAACATTTTTCCACATTAGATGTACATGCTACATTTTAAATTTATGTGTTAAAAAAGGTATGGAAGCTCTACAATTTAAAGTGATCCTAATAAGGTATGTGACTAAAACTATTACCGAAAGACGTTCTCTGCATAGAATGTGGAGAGACTATTGCATACAAAATGGTAAGAGGTATGAAAAATTTAGAAAAGATATTCAACATTGTTGGAATTCAACATATGAAATGTTGCAAAGTACAATAAACTATAGAAATTTTCTATGTAATTTTTGCATGCCTTACATTCGGTAAGCTGAAATCCATCTAAGAGATTGCAACGTATGTGATAAGTTATTACAAGTACTCAAAAGTTTTTCATGATGCTGCTAACACCTTTTCCAAAGTATACAAGCCCAACATGTATTATTTCATAATGAAGAACGTCAATATACTTATGGTTTTACTTGATGTATGTCAGGACCCAATGCTCCAAGTTTCTATAATTGACATAATAGAGAAGTAGTTACAGTATTATAGGAAAATTCCTTCTATCTACCTTATTACTCCTATTTTAGACCCTTAATATAAAATAGATATTCTTCAAGATTATCTTGATATTTACTATTAGATAATTGATAAACTTTTGGATATGCAAGATATATATGTTGTAAGTGCAGCTAATGAGCTTTGATGATTGATGGATGAAATGAATGAGCTGTTCCAACATTTTTCCTACACCTACGGTAGCCAGGTTACGGTTACTCCCTCTACTTTACCAACAACAAGCTGCTATTCCTTTGCGCTGGAATGGTTGCTAGCATAAAAGTTGAAGCACCATAGGCTCGGAGGACAATGAATAGACCTACAATACTATCTTAACACCAACTTTAAGTTTGGTGATAATAATGGTATCCACGACTTAGATATTCTTAAGCGGTGGAAATTGCATAGAAAGACGTATCTGGTCTTCTCTTATATAGCTTGACTTGTTCTTGTTGCCTTGGCTTCAATAGTGATAGTTAATTAGCCATTTAGTATCATTGGGCTCATCCTCGACGATGGTCGTGCCTCGTTAAGCCTCGTTAATGTGGAAGCAACAGCCTGCAACGAAGATAAGTAGAAGCAGTTAATAAGAAACATGAGCCTATGGGGACTTCCATGGGGGAAGACGAATACTTCAGCGACTTTAACTCATTGAGAGAAAGCCAAGGATCTACACCATAATGAAGCTATCCCCAAGGTGATAGTGATTAATATTTTCAATATTTTTTTTAATCTAGTAAAGGTTTTTCACACTTAGAATAAATGTGTTTTTTTGTCCAAAAAAAGAAAACCTTCATAACCAGTATATTTTTAAAGTTAGGTATTAGAAATATAGATTAGATTTTGGAAATTATAAGCGTCGAGTCTAGTTTTTCACCCTCCGGTTCTTTTATAAAATTAGATCTTCTTTAAGCCGATTAGTGCTAAACCCTTCTCGTTTAATACTGATTCTCGATTAGGGTTTAAAGAAAACCATTTTTTTAATTTAAAAAAGGATTTGGAGTTGCCACCCGATTAGAGTTGGTAAAAAGTGTTAAGTTATGACCAATTGAGTGGATTGGCTATAACTTAGCTACCGGTCTATTGATTAAAAAAAAAATTGTAAAACGGCTTTTTTGAAAACCAGCGATTTAAGTCTGGGGGCTAATTTATTAAACCCTAAATAGGTATTACTTTTTAACTTTTCGAATTTAACTTCGTTTTTCAAATATACCCTTTTTAATTTGTAAAACTGCTAACTATAATACATGCGACTAAATTGATCAATTTACATAAGCCCTAAATGGGTATCACTTTTTAACTTTTCGAATTTAATTTCGTTTTTTAAATATACCCTTTTTAATTTGTAAAACTGTTAATTATAATACACGTTGATTAATTTACATAAATATCTAAAAAGGAAAAAAATAAAACTTCTACATTTTAAGTTACCCTGTACTTACGTACAGGTACCTACATACCCACTATTCGGGATCAGACGTACGTAGTTCTTTTTGTAAAACCTTTAGTTTTGTTATAATTTGAAATACATTTAATTCAGTTTTGATTTGTTGAAGGAAATTCCTAAAAATGTTTTAATCAGTTTTTTAATTTTTGGAAACTTTAAAGTAGTCCTAATTTGGAAAAAAAGGTCTATTTATTTTCATTTATTTTTAGAAAATCAATTTTTCTAAGTGACAAAAAGAAATGATAATCTTTTTATTTGCCTATTTATTTTTCTATTTTCATATTCTATTTATTTCTTTATTTCTTTTTATTTTTTTATCACTTAATTTATTTATCACTTATCACTTATTACTAATTATATCTTACTTATTTAATAAAATAAAATAAAACCAAAATTTTTTTCTTTTTTCTTTTTCCCTTTTTTTTTCTTGTTTTTCTTCTTTTCTTTCTATTATTATTATTATTATTATTATTATTATTATTATTATTATTATTATTATTTTCTATTACATTTAAATAAAACAATAAATAAAATATAAAAAAAAAACTCTAGACAGATTTAGATGCATGGGTCGGACCTAAGCGGATCGGACAGGTGGGATTGGATCGGGGTGGGTTGCCTCCACTAGATTCGAGTCGGGCTTCCACAACAGCAATGTCGTAGAGGTGGTTCTAATTGATTGGAGCTCCAAATTGACTGGGAAATGGGATTTTTGTGATTTTCTAATTAGGTTTAAGGGGGTAGGTTGGATGCCTTGGCATTTAGTGGTGGTTAAGAGGGTCGTCGAAGGTGGTGGTTGGTGTTGGAGTTCGGGTGGCATTGAAGGGAGTTGCTGGTTGTGAACGGTCGATTGTGGTAAAGTTTTTGGAGTGTAGGGAGCTCGGTCGTAGGAGTAATTTGAGCCGAAGGTGACTAAAGGTGGTGGTTCAAGGGGGTGAGCTTCGGTAGTTAAGGTTCAAGGGTGGCAGTTTGGTTGAGTGGCTACGGCAGTAGTTGAGGGAGGTTGTGTTCGGGAGCTGATGAAGTAAGGGTTATGACCGTGGTGGTGGTTGAGCTTGGAGTTCGCTAGAGAAACCTGAGAAGAGATAGATTAGTAGAGAGAGGAAGTGATTGGAAATGGATATAGAGAGTGTGGGAGTTGATTCTGCTGGGTGTGTGTCCTTGTGTGTACTCCTTGAAACTCCTTTTATACTCAAATTATTCCTAGAAAATAAGGAAAGCTTGAATTGTATTCATGAAGAATGCCCAGGAAAACAGCTTTTTTCCGATTTTTGGAACTCAAATTGAATGCTCTTTTGACTGTATTTAGACATGTTATTTGTATCGATTCACAATAGGCTATGTCTGTTCTGTAATTTCGCCATTGATTTGGTGAAATTGCAACGAGAAATGGTCTAAAAATCGTGTTGAAGTGGGTGATTCGAAGTGGAAAGCATTGGAAATCTGGAGAAAGTTAGGGGAAATAGAGGGAAAGAGAGGGAAATAGAGGAAAACAAAGGGAAAATGAAGGAAGGGGAGGGAAAAGTGGGTTGACGTAGCACTGATGTGGTGCCACGTCAACTGTGCCAACCACCCTCGGCGTGCCACGTCAGCGGCACCATCAAATCCAAGGATGTCACGTGTCAGGACACATGGTACAATCAAATCCTAACACGTGGCAGTTCCTAATGTGATTGAAAACCAAAAAATAAGAAAAAAACCTCCCTACCTTTGCCAAGTTTTGAACCTAAGATCTCATGCTCAATGCTACTGCTATGTTCATACACTTAACCGTCAAACATTCAACCTATATCTTGTCCATATGTGTAATTAAATTACACATATGGACTTGATCAATCTGGGCTAGATTTAAATCTAAGCCCAAGTTCAATGGCCCCACTTATAAACCTAAATTAAAATTAAAAATCTAATTTAACAAAATGTTATTTTCTAAAATCTTTTATCTTTCAATTTTTTTCGTGACTTTTCTAAAAAATTTTATATACTTTTCCGAATTTTTCCATTTTTTTGTATTTTTTTTCTAAATTTCCTATCTTTTGCACTTTTTCCTATTTTCCTATTTTTCTAAATTTTTCTAGAATTCCTATTTTTATAAATTTCTTTATTTTTTGGGCTTTCTTTAATTTTCTATTTTTTTGAACTTTTCTTAATTTAAGACCCTATAACATAATTTGAAAAATAAAAAGGAGGGCAAAAATTAGGTGCCTATAATAAGTATAGGAATAAAAATTAGTTTGTATTTTAGGATTTCTTCCTAAAAAAAATTTAAATGGCTTATCACATAAACCAAATGATTTTTTGCGCATATGAAAACTGACCAACACATTTAAGGTTTTTCTTTTTGAAATAAAAATTATGTGAGGTTTGATTCTAAGTACGAGATATGCAGGTACTTGCACTTAAAAAATTTAATCATGAAGTTGTTTGAAATATAATAGCGAAACTTTATTACATCTTATGTATAATATGATATTTTATGTATGCAGCAGTAGTGAAATGTCTATTCTATGTAAAATTTAAATTTTGTAATGTAATATATGGAAGTTCTCATCTGAAAAGATTCATTACGTCTTCAAATTTTTCCAAAGAATATGAACGCATCCACTGTTCATTTCATGATCATGGAAATAGCAACACATAGCCCAAACGTTGACAACAAGAAAACTTTCACAGTACGTTTGGTAAGGAGGAATAGCATGGCCATTCCCTTCTTATTCCCTTAGTTGCCTACTATTCTCCTGTTTGGTTACAGTGAAGCTCTACTGATTTGGAATTCTTGAAAAAGTTACAATGCATAATTTACGAAATCGAAACTCCTAAGTGGTACTGAAGAATTAGCATTCCATAGTCTCAGAATTTTTCATGTCCACATTTGCCCTCCACCAAAATAATAAATTACGACAACTATCCCAAAATATCCATCATCATCACATTAGATTGACTAAGGTTTCTCCAGTAAGGTCGAAACCACATCGATTCACCAAGGATTATACCTTGAAAGATCATTTGTCATCATTCTTTGCAACCTCCTGTCTTAATTGGTGGTTTTGGATCTTAAACAATGATGGATCATGAAGAAGATCGGTTAGGTCTTGAACAAAGATGGATCTTCACAATTTTCGAAGATCCGATGGAGGAGCACCTAAGATTTGAATTGCGTATCGGAGGAATCAAACGGCGATCTAGATTTGAACATTGATAGATTGTCTGCAATGAGGGCTTTGAATAGCGATGGGTCATGAAGAAGATTGGTTAGGTTTTTTCTTTCTTTTTTTTTATTTGGTTTTCTTTATTTATTTTTTGATTTGGGGTTATTTTTGCCTAATCCATCTTCTTTGTGATTTTTTTGCCTAAGGGTATTTTTGGAATTTCACCTATTAATCAATACATATTCTCCGTTCAATTCTTGCAAGTAAATGATGTTTAGTAAACATGGTAATTAACTATTGACCTCTTATTACCTATCTATTTTATTCCTTCATAATTGTAATTCTATTTTTGTATTATTTTATTTTATGAATTAATTATGAATTAAACGTGCTGTTAATAAAATATAAACACAAAAAGGAAAGATTGAGAGTATGAAAGAAAGTGACAAATGGGGAAGAGGACAAAAAGATGAGAGATGAAAACGATGGATTGATGGATGGTTTCGTAGAAGGTGAGAGACTGAGAGATAATAAATTATATAAAAGGACAAAAGACATAAAAAATGAGAAGGTGAAAAAATGACGAGGGTCATGCCTCTACTTATGCGAATAACATTTGGTTTAACGTGCAATTTGTGTTTTATTTTGGAAAATTATTTTGCAAAAAGGGATCGATGGGAAATTAATCTTTTAATAAATTTAATACTGTTAATAAAAATTACGTATATGAAGCAAGCCTATAAATTTATTTGAAGTAAAAAAATTTAAAATATAAAACTTTATTTGAGGGAATGTCATATAAATGTTTAATAACAAATTAATTTTTTTTTGAAAATTTTAATAATATATTAATAAATAAATAGTTTTTTTTCTTTTAAAAGATAAAGACCGGCCCTTTTAAAGAATTTTTTTTTTTTAAATAAGTAAAATCATAGGTTAAGCTAAATAAACTAATCCGAAACTGATCTTGATGAGGTTAGTCTCAATTCAATATTGACTAAGACCCATGATTTGCCGAGAACCCTATCCTAAGTCTAAGCCAGTATGCTTGTTTTATGTAGCTAATTTCAAAGCATATGGCAAGGGGAATTTCCCTCATAATCCTTACGGCCTCATCATTAAAGAACCTCAATAATTTGTCATGCAACCAATCCTTACTTTCTGGACAAATAAGGTCTGCTATTTCATGTATTTACTCCTTTTTAACAGTGCTAAATCTTGTATTGTAATCACCAAAAGTCATCCATTTCAATCTGAACCGTTGCTGCAATGAAGTTCCTCTTGCGATAAACCATCTTCTAAAGCTATTAACAACTGCGACCCCTCGTCCACATTGGAAAAATCAATAAATTTGCCTTCTTTGGTTGCTAATAGCCTTAATAAGTGTCTATTCCCCTACCAAAATTGGAAATGCATTTTGAACTCCATGACTGTAGTAAGGATCCACAGAACTGCAGCTTCCCATGAAAACTTTCAAGTCCATGCCACTTGTTTTTTCCAACCATACACTCCACAATTCGTTGACAATCATCCTATGTCAACCGTGTTTGGTCAAATCAAAGACCTAGTTGCTTCCTTTGATAGCTTTATCGAGAATGGAGAATGATCCAAGCCCGACGCGGGCAAATCGGAAATCTAAGTGTTAGGTAGTTCTCCAATTAAGCACCTTTGATTTCTTTGACCCTCTTCATACCACCTCTTTTATAACATCGAAAAAGTATGACCTTGACATCAATATTAATAAGATTGGTATTAGTGGTTACCTTTTGGCCTAAAACTCTAAGGGCACGTTCAGTATATGGAATTAAAATTCCATTCTTTCCTTATATCGCTATTACTATGTTTACTTAGTTTTTGTCACCGAATTGTAATTACACAAGAATCCCTATTACTTAAAATCAAATAATAAGAATTTCTTAATTTAATAAATGAATCATGATTCCTCATCATTACCACCGTTACTATTGTATTATTGTCGTTGCCATCACTGACCATTGCCACCGCCACCGCCACCGCCACCGCCGCCACCGCCACTGCTATCACTGCCGTTGACGCTACCACCATAACCACTACCACAACCGCAACCGTAACCGTAATCGCAACCGCTACCGCTGCCACCACCCCTACCACTACTGACCACCATAACCACCGTAGCCACCGCCACGGTAGCTACTACTGCTATCGCCACTATCACCATTCCTCCCTTATTCTATTTCATGAACTAAACGTGCCGTGAAGGTCCAAGCCTATTTCTAAGCCCAATTGGCCCACTTAAGAGCTTCTCTTGCCTTTGTTAGATGCTTTCTTGCACCAAGTACATAAGCTAGCTTGGGTATGCACACTAGTGCTACCTTAGGGCTTGCAGCTTGGACGAAGACTCCGGATAGCTTCTAAAAACCTACGGTCTCCTGAGCTCCTCTCTAGATGCAAGTGACTAGAGAGCTTACATGGCCTTTAGAAAGAGCTAAGATCCCAAGCATTCCAAATCAAGCTCTAAGCACTTAGGAGCCCTTTTGTAGATCCAGTGTTTCATCTTCCAACCACAAGAAAGGAGTACACCATCTGCTCAGAGTGACCTAGAGGTCTAGCTACTAGACTATGGTGGTCGCCTATGCTAATGTGATAGGTCTATTCCCTAAGCTTCTACCAACCATTAGAAAGGTGGAAATCATTTTTCATATTAAAAGCACTACCTCATTAGATTTCATTTCAGCCAATTTCTTCTTATCATGTAGTCAAGTAGGTTAGTTTCCTTACTTATAAATAAAAAAGGAAATACTAGGTAAGGACATGGAATTTTCTGGACACTCTTCCAAATCAACTTTCTCTCTATCTTAAATATTCTCTCAACTTTCAAATACTTTCCTCACTAATTTTAGTGTGAGAAGGCTCTTAGTAGCTACACTAAATGAAGCTTTTTGCAAGTCCACCACCACCAATGATTACTTGACCACTAGGAACTCTACCAAAAATCATATTAGCAATGTTTGCTATCACCAATTGGCATAAAAAACCATATGCTTAAATGCCATAATTTGACGTATTGGCCCTCAATCAACACCCTTTTTTCGTGTATATCAATATCTCATTCCCCTTTCCTACACATAGTCATGGTTTAGTATAAGATTTAGATAAATCAACCAAGACTTTCCAAAAATGAAATTATTTCTCCACTATTAGGGGTGCATAAATCCAAATAACTTCTAACATTTGATTAATATCCTCACAAAAGATAATTGAGTCAGTGAAGTGGACATTTGCCTTGAGAATAGAAAGGGAATCAACGCTAATTAATATTCTCATTTCTAAGCTCCCAAAATTGAGTTTAGGACAACCGAGCTCAGATTTAGGGCTTTTAGGGTAACTTATCCAATTGAGCCCAAACTTTGTGAATAAAATGAAAAAGTTAGTCGAGATATTACAGTGAAGTTAGATTTTTGTAATAATGACCCGAAATCACAATTTTGCCCTTAGAAATTGGAATATTTATTAAAGCCCTAAAATGTTCAGAACTCCTAAAATTGAACTTAGATTGCAACGAGAACTTAGAGATAAGTTAATTGAGCTATAAATAAGATAATTTAGGATAATTTACTATAAAAAAAATACACATAATTTTTTAGTATACCCAGTACAAATAATAATTATACCCGTAAATTAACCAAAAATTGTGTAATTATATATTTATTGTGTTAAATTCATGAAATTGACTTTAGAACATATCCTAAAAATAAAAGATATACTAGAAACTTAATTATATGAGTAAAGTTATATATTTCACATGTTATTTACAAAGGGTATACACTTGTAAATTAATTAAATAACTAATTCTAACATATAATATATATATTTAAGTAATTATTTAATAAAAGAAAAAGGAAAATTGATCAATTATAGCTGAGGATTGCTGGATTCTACATGGCTGCTGCATAGGAGAAGAATTGCTGATTCAAAAAGCAATTCATCAACAAAATGACACCTCATGCTTCCTTAAATTAAAAAAAAAAACAAAAGAAAAAAATAAAGAAAAATCATAGGTAGTGAAAGAGCTCCATAAAAATTATCTTAGCAGCAGAATGACAATGTTTAGCAATTTGGAACCAAAAACAGTAGAGAGAAAAAAATTAGAAAAAATTGTAGAAAATAAAAAGAAATTTAGAAAAAACAGGGGAAATTGCGTGAAAGTGTAGAACCCTAACCTAGACTAGATCTGCTGTGAAACCCAGCCAACCCCACACGGTCCACCTACCGCGCCAGCTGTCCGACAACCACCCACCACCCCACGGCCACCGGAGCACCCAAGAACAGTAAGGTCAAATTCTTGCTCCGTTTTTCAATAATTTTTAAAAATTAGTAAATCCACCCAGAAAATTATGAAAAAAATTACACTCAGGTTATTTTAGACATGCTTTCATGTGATATTTTTATTTTTGCAAAATTAGTAATATTTAATATACTTTATTAAGAAATCTACTGTTCAACCGAATATACATTTATGAAATAAATGTACTATATGATGTTGTTTCTAGCTGAAAATTTTTGTGTAGGATATATATGGTATATAGGTAATTGCTACGTAGCCCGAATTTTGATTTGAATAATTTAAATATTTATTGAATTTTTAGGCCTGAAATTAGCTCGAGAATAGGCTGAAATTATAAATTTAATAGGAAATTATGAAATTAATTGATGAAATGGATATGTATTGATCTATTATGAATAGTAATAGTAATGAGTCCGATTGAAATTAATTGGATGCTAAAAGAATTATAATTGAATAATTTATCAAATTTAGGGGTAAAATCGTCAATATGAAAATATAGGCAATAGATCGAAAACTTGAAACCAAGTGATAACTGAATTCCCTATATTTTTAGAAGTCCATAGAAATTTTCGGGGAATTATTTAGTAACCCGAACTATTTATTACGAATTTATCAAGTAAAATAGCTTAAATTACAAGTTGAGGTATAATTGTAATATTAATAGGCTAAAATGAATTAACCAAAAGCTATATAAAGGATTGTTGGTCAGATGGGATTAATAGAAATTTTTATTATAATTATTAATAATTTAATTCAATATATAGTAATAACATGATTGTATATTATAAAAATAATATATATATATATATAACCATTATAGATTAAACCCTAATGTTTCGTAATTATTACGAAAACTAAATTTGGACCTTTTGTGTTATTAGGACCTTCCAAAGACGGTTGACAATTCAAGTCAGCAAGAGCGAACATCTAAACAAGTAAGTTGGGATGGTAGCTGTTACGCCCCGAAGTCGCAAAGTCGCAACAGTCCCGCCGTGTAAACCATTCTATGATAGTAACTGGCCTCACAGTGCCTACCATAGAGATAATCTACACAAGGCGTCGACGACTCCTCGCTTTGAAGTAAACAGTTCGATTAATAATTATACTACAATTATGATAATTATCACAAAGTTCTATAAAACATAGATAATTATAAATAAGTCCACAGAGCTTCCCAGGAAGTTTTACACAAACACGACAGTTCACTAGATTACATAATAACTATTAGTCTTTCCTTCCTAATTACATGGTCATTCTAGTCACACATTATATTAAGTAACTTGATCCTCACACCCCTGGCTTCAAACGGACTAACCTTTGGGTAATTGTAGGGCAGCATAGTACTTGAAGTGTTCACAAATCAGAACCTGCAAAAGGATCTATAAGGGTATGAGCAACTAAAGCCCAGTAAGTTGAATTGGAGACTCATGAATGCATACAAGCACAAACAGGGTTATCAAACAATTATTTTCATGCAATACAACAATCAAGTGTCATCGCAAAACGTAGTCCGATCCGTTGTGAAATCAGAGAAATTTCACCCGCTCCAATTCGGGTTGAGGAGTTTCATGTTATGCAGCAACTCACAACTAAACCCAGGCTTGTGCAATGGAGACCTCGTTCCTCCCGTGACTACCTTCGAACCATTGACTTCACCCCTGCTGCGACCTCCTCTCCTGTCACTTAGTTCGACTGAGGATTAAGAAGGGAACATTTTGCAATCCTGCGTTATCCCTTTCGAAGGGATCGGTATTTGGTTGGAGAGTCCTATGATCCCCTAACGGGTTGCAATGCATGACGTTTTCGGTTATTAGGGTCGACTAAGATTAAATGCCGGTTAGGGTGTTCAACAAGTTCATAACAATTCAATCAGTCACAAAGTCATTCACAGTACAAATTCCAGCACGATCAGATACATCAAGCACATGCGCAAACTATTTACAATCACAATCATATACAAGCCTAAGTTTCCGAATACTATGAAACTAGTACTCTATTACAATAAGCAATAACCCAACTTACTTGAATTTGCTCGATCGCTCGATCCTCTAGTTGCGAGCTGATTTGTTTCTAGGTGTCCTATAATACAAATAGGTTCTTTTAGTACTTATATTTTATGGATTTTTATTCTAATTCATAATATAACTCATTTTCCTCATGTATACCTATAACGTATTAATGATTCGTTGTGTTCTATTTCGGGGTTCGGCTCCTAAACTAGATTCTAGTTTTAATTCCTAAATCGTAATTAAGCTCGAATCCCAATGTGATATTAATCACATTATGCTCGGGTATTCAAATATCCTATTGGGTCATAATTTTTGTATTCTAAACTATTTAGTACACGCTAACCCTAATTAAGGTATCGGATTTATTCCCGGTGTGTAAAAATCTTACATTTTGAGATATTTACTTAAAATTAAATGTCATTTCAGATTTATTATTTTTCTGATTTCTATTATAATATTATCTAATAACCTTATTTTTTTTAGATTTATTAATTTACATTTTCACATATTACTAATTTATTATATTACTTACCTAATTGCCTTAATTAACCATACTTAGTACCTAAAGGCTAGGATTAAGATTCCATTGCAAAGATTAACTTCCCTAAACCTCTAATTAAGATCCAAATCAGTAATTAACATCCTAATCACTTAATTAACCTTAAATCACCCAATTTTATCATCATTTTAGGGCTAAAAATTAACTTAAAAATTTCGAAAATTAATTTTAAAAAAATGGCTTCATAGCACTGTTATACATCATATGAGCATCCTACAGAAAAATTTTGAACTCCAAACTACATCCCTAAGCCTATTTATTTTCCGGTTTACTAATGCTCGGTTTTGAACAATTTGTTAGGGACCCTATATTTCCAGACATAATTAAACTAAATCAATATTTTTCCCTAAATATACATACAATAAAACCTCATAATAACAAGTTTCATAATTTTCTGAGCAAAATAAATAATTTTACAAAATTATACAAAAATCGGGTAAATAAATGACTAACCGGTTCGAAGCTTTTGGATCATCCAAACCCGGTCCAATGTTGTCGGCCGGTCCAGGCGATGGGTCTACTGTAGGGTGGTGGTGGTGGTTCGGTCCCAGGTGGTGGTGAGTGGTAGGTTTAGCCTGTTTGCCTGATCTGCACAGTTTTCCTTTTTTTTTTCTGGATTTTCTCTCGATTTTTTCGATGTTTTGATTTTTTTTCAGATCTTAAACTGACCAAAGGACTTCTGGAATTTTTTTCCCTATTTATAGACAATTGTAGAATTTAATGTGCATTAATTTGATGGGATTTTGCTCATTTTCCTAAGTTTTTGGCTTTTAGGTTGTCCAAATTTGATTGGTTAATTTTTCTTTTTCTAATTTGAAGCTGCCACGACCTGATCTTACTTCATCTTATCCTCTTCTGATTTTTTTCTAATTTTTTTTATAATTTTTTTATAATTTTTCTTTAATTATTTGTTTAGTTTTTGGCCAATTTAGGTAATTACGCGTATTTTTATCTACACGTAAATACATGTAGTGTACACGTGAACATTCCTACTTATTATTTTGGTCATTCTAAAATTTTTAGTATACATATAATCTATCTCTAGTAATTTATTAGTTATTTCATGACACTTTTCGCATTTTCGGTAATTAATACCTATTATACTTAAAATTTGAAAATTTTATAGTCTCCTATTTTATTACTTATTTTCTTAAATTCAAGTTTACGGGGTCAGTTTTACTAATATTCCTCTCAATAGTTTCTAATTTGGGTTTGATCGGATCCTTTAACCGATCGTCCTAAACCTTGGGTTTTAAGTTCAATCCTACGGTTACTTGACTTGGCTTTTGGGCTTACAGTAGCTTCGCCGCTGTTTGGATACTATTTAGAAGTATCCGGAGATCCAAGAGTACTTCTGGTTGTGTTTGCAATTAGATGATTATGCGCATACTTATGTGTGTGAATGATACTCTGTTGTGACAGGAGTTCAACTCCTTGGTGTGCTGTTCTGCATATTTGCATGGATTCTGTATTGTGTGAATTTGTTGATCACCCCCTGATTAACACTAACGGTTACTCGACTAAAGTGTAATTGGTCACGCATAATCACCCGTTAAGGGAAACGAATAAGAGTGTTAGGCCAAATACCGACTTCCTTCGATGAGGATAGCTGAAATGGTCCTTTCCCCACCCTTAGTCGAACTAAGTGATAGGCGAGGAGGTCGCGGCAAGGTTGGGGGCCGTGGTTCGAAGGGGGTCATGGGGGGGGGGGGGGGAGGTGTTCCCATTGCACAAGCCCGGGTTTGGTCTGACTTGAGTCGCGATGAAACTCCTCAATCCGGGTTGGAGCGGATGAAATTTCTCTAACCTCACAGTAGACCGGTTAACACTGTACGATGTTTTCATTTGAGTGACTGCATTGCATTTCATCATAATTATTAACCTTATTTGTGACTGTAAAGTACTCTTCTGACTCCGCCCTACTTACTGAGCTAGTTGTGCTCACACCCCTACAGACTCTTTTGCAGGTGCTGAGTGAAGGCAAAGATGTTCAGTTACCACCGTTTTCAGGTTAGTGTGCTGCTGTGTGAGAAAGTGAGGATCGAGGAATTTAACTGAACATGAGCTTTTGTCTTGTCTTTAAGTTTTGAAGAAAACTAAATGGGAATTCCTTAGGAGCCCACTAGTTTTCTAACTTATTGTATATAAATCGTAAACCTGTGGTTTTTAATAAACTCTGATTGTAAACTTTACCCTTGGATGCGAAATGTTTGTATAATTACTGTTGTGGTACTAAACAGCAGATTGTATAGAACAAGTATTTTGTATAAACTCTACCACAGGTTTGGATATTAATAGATGACAGAACAGACGTTTCAAGCTGGTTGAGTTGTACGCCTTGTGTAAACTGCGTCTACGATAGCAGTTGTGAGGTCAGCTTCCATCTTAGATTAGTTTATACGGTGGGACTGTTATGACTCTTCTTGTTCGAGGCGTGGCATCATTCTTCCATAAGGAAACCCAGTATGGGTTGATATTTAAAACACACGTACTAAAGGGCATTGAGGATTGACTTATTCAATACGATTTTGACTAATTGAAGTTATGATGACATGTGGCTGGTTTTGGCCAACTATAATAGCCCTTAAATTCAATGATTGCTTCCTCAACCTTAAGTTCAAATAGTTTACATTCAAAGTACCAGTGTTGTTGATAAGAGCGATTAGATATGAGCACTAAACCTCTATGTTTGCACCTAAAGTTTTAAAAGAGCCAAATTCCAAATGAGTCAAGCTGCTTGAGATCGAGCTCAAGATGAATTTCATTTATCAAAATAAGTGAAATTTGAACTTCAATTTAGACTCATAAGTCTATTCATTTAAGCTTGTGAGTAGGCTCGTTTAGGTTCGTAAGTAGACTTATGATTTTTATATATATTACAAATATTATAAATGTTATATATATTATTAAAATCTAAAAATTAATATCTATATAAAACATATAAATATCTAATATGTTATAGGATAATCCATAAGATAATCCTTATTTATTATTTGTTAATCTATTTTTTCATTTTGTATATATAGACTTGTGAGTAGATTCGAGATCGGACTGCTTTACGCTCAACTATACTTAAACTTGATTAGTAAATAAACTAAACTTGAGTTTAAGATAAATCTTATTCATCTAAACAACTCAAGTTTAAGTCTTAATTTTAAACACAGTAAAAAGTTTGATTCAAGCTCGAGCTTGATAATTTTTAAATAACTGTAATCTAAACCTTTCAAATCTCGGCTCGGCTCGACTTTGCTTGACTTGTTTGCAAACTTATTTGGATCTTACGTGGGGTGTGTGCGTGGAGGGGGAGGGATATTATGATCTGACAATTTCCTTCACCAATCTCTGTCGTTTTTTATAGGCAAGGAACGTAAGGTATAAGCCAGTTATGAAGAATTGGTGGCCATAGAGCGTATCGGGCAACGTATAGAACTGGGGCTGAAATCAGGTACAGCAGCGGAGGTTGAATCTATGATTGGTGCATAGGAAGGGTTTGGATTGACGGAGATGAGTAATGACAAAAAAGTTAGAAGCGATGCAAAAGGGAAGTCTTTTAACGGAAGAAGATTTAGGGGTTAATAAACCATGGGCAACATAGTAGAGCCCCAAGGTGAGAGTAGCAATGGAAGACGTAAATGAATTTAATGAAGGAGGGTTAAAGTCAATAGGTAAAGGCAGAGAGCGATCTGGCTCAACAACTTCCCCGGCTTGGTTGGTTAGAAGATTAGTTTGATCGGTTCAAGGGATCGAAAAGGAAACAAACTTGCAAAACGTTCGATTTCAAAAACTGGCTGAATTGCTTTTATATTTTCTCTACATATATACCTTAGATTTATTCAGAACTAAAATCAGCAAATATTAACTCAAAATTGAATATAGCCTACATCCACTTGAGCATGACTACACCAAGACCTATTGATCTTCCCAAAAGAGAGTAAAAATGATTCCAACAAAATCCCTAAGATTATTATTTGAAAGCACGATTGAAAGCTAAATATCCACATCATGCATCTGCTTCAATAGTTATATCAAGCAAAGATTTGACGATCAATCTACACATCATGCACCCAAAGATTATTTTTTAATGATGACATTAACTATGTTATCAAACCTAAGTTTAACCTCTCAAACCAACTTCAATAAACCTGATTTTTCTATAAAACCGATTCAAATTATCTTTTCACCGATTAATTCAATCGGTCTAACACAATTCTTACAAAAACTCATTAAGTCTTCAAATTAAAATATATTATTTTCTTTTATATTTTCTACAATATACACCAATTTGCTATAATAATAAACATAGATAAATAAAAAACCAAAAATAAATTGTAAAACTTCAAACTTTTAATTCTTAAAAAAATAAATAATTTTTATTACTTTATAAATAAATATAAATTATATCATAACATTTTTTTTTTGTTAATCCTAGTTTTATTTCTAGTTCAATCCTAATTGAATCTCTTCACCTTTTAACCCTTTTTCACTCTTAGATTAATTTTTCGGTTCCAGGCATATCAGTATATTGTATATATGATTGCAACCGCATATAGCATCTTAATTAACTATTTTGGGATGTTAATGTAAAGACAAAGGTGAACCAAACATGTCGATTACATGAACAAAACCACCGTCCCTACTTACATAAATGTAAAAACCTGGTTTAATGAAAAATCAAGGGATATATCTTCCTGCAAATTTCACACAACTTTTGAAAGAGAAATGGCAACATACCAGTTCAATGACTCATCTGTAGTGGCATAGCAATCACCAAGAACAATTCCCAACAGTTATTCAACACAAACTGAAAGGGCAAATGCAGATCAATTTAAAGAAACTAAGGGGAAATTATGAAGAAACCCAAAGGTATTGCTTGTAAAAAGAGAGAACTTTAAAACTCCCAAACTAACGTTGCATATTTTCAAAAGGTATTAGATAGGAGCATAGGTGGAAGAAGGAGGTTTTCTTTGATGAATCCCTCTTGTACAGTGGATCATAGCAATTATCCCCAGAACTAACGCATTCAGTGTGCCGTATATATTCATCATCCGAGAATCAAAGACATAATTGAATATGCCAAACTTCCTATAGGTCAACATTTCAACGTCTGCCAGGCTAAGCATACACCTATTCAATCTGACAGATGGAATGATAATCAAAACATCATAACTAAACGAAATCATTGTACCGATTAACTACATTTTCAACACATAATCTAAAACACAAATCCACCACTACAGGGACTGAAGCTGCAGAGAGTGAACTACTATCAGATAATCACGCGATTAGCGGAAATATAGATAGAGACTTGAGCATCGAATTGATTAGTTTAGCGCCTAAAACACGTATCAAAGCAATTCATAATAGGACCCACTTCGATAAGTTGCTACATCACAATGAACACCCTAAATCTCCATTAAGAAGTACCAAACTGAGACATGAAAATTAAAAACTGCCAAAACCAGTAGTGGCTTAAAGCCATTCAGCATAGTAAATGTGTATTAATGTCTACTTAGATCTCTGTCTCATCTTTCTTCTCTTCCTCTTCAACCTTCTCATGCGCTTCTTCTTCCACTATTGTTAAAATAAAACAGAATTAAAAACCTAATCGATTATCAAAATCCAGATTTGAACAGATCAAATAATGGATTTTGGGGTGAGATTTGAACTTACCTTGGCTCTCATGGTGGGTGATTAGGAGATGTTGCTTTGCTCTGCCGTCCAAAACCCTAATCCTTTGAAGTTTGCAAAATAGTGATAAGGAGAGGGGGTTCGATTTATATTTATAGGGAAACCCTACTCAGGCTATGCGGTGGTTGGGCTCTGTCTCAGGCTTTTCACGCTTTGGGTTGGATCTCCGTATTTGAAAGAATATCAATTAGGCCCATGGATAAAACGTAAGTCCAGACTTTTTGGGTTTTTGCGTTCAGAGTTTCTGCTGTCAAATCCGTCATAAAAATAAAATAAAACAAATCCGTACATATTAATACATGGATGTATACAAGTAGGTTTAGGTCTGTGGATTGATTCGTTTAACCTATTTTTTAAATTGATTTTTACTTGTTTAAAAGTAAATCAAATGAGTCGGGCCTATTTAACCCGCAGGCTAAAGCGAGTCAATTTGGATCAGCCTATTTAATATATTTGTGCCTTTAGCTCATAGGTTGATTAGTTTAACTCGCTTTTTAAACAAGTTAAGATTAAGGTTTTTGCACGTTAAAAAAGTGTACCAATTAAGCCTAGCTTATTTAACTTGCATGCCAAAGTAGATCGGGCCGGATTGATTTGTTTAACGTACTTGTACACCTCAATTAATATTATACTAATGCCTTATTCACTTTAGGAAATTGGAAGTCTATTATCCTTTTATTCCTTATTATGGCATTTATTTTTTGTCTCCGAATCGTAATTTTATAGGAATCTATATTATTTGGGATTTCTTAGTTTAATGTAAAGTTTGGTCATACATTACTTTTTCCTTCGCAAGTGATGGATTACTAACCTTTGGACCTTTTACTCGCGTCTGCTTCTGAGGCCTACAATCCCTTACAAGGAGGATATTCTCTTGTCAGCTTATTGAGGATGAGTTCTCATATATGGGAGAGTTGTAAGTGATCTCTTTAAGGCCCCAGCTCGAATATACTCTACTTTGCTTAAACTTCCGTACAGTTGTCAACTTGCCAAGTGTTAACCTGTTGAGTATCAAACTATAGCTCGCGTATATAATGCTCTGCTTAGACTCTTGCTTAGTTGTTAACTTGTCGAGTGCCGAGTCTAAGGTCCTTATACATCGAGCTTTCCTTTTCCATCCTACCAAGTTATAGCTTCACGTAATCACCTCAGCAGTTTTCAGTACAGTTCAGCGACAACCGCCCCTATATTAGTTTTGTTTAGCTACAATGCCCCAAGATCTCATGACATAAACCTATTGATAGGCTGCAACCTGTAAGCCCCAAAATTAAGTCAATTGACCATAGGATTAAACTTAGAACATAAGGTTTTGGATGATAGGTTAAGGAATCCGATCAAACTCTAAATTATAAACTAACGAGAGAAATATTAGTAAAACTGACTCCGTAAACTTGAATTTAAGAAAATAAGTAATAAAATAGGAGACTACAAAATTTTCAAATTTTAAGCATAATAAGTACTAATTACTGAAAATGCGAAAAGTGTAATCAAATAACTAATAAATTACTAAAGATAGATTATATGTATATTAAAAATTTTAGAATGACTAAAATAATAATTAGGAATGTTCACGTGTACCTCACATGTAATTACGTATAGATAAAAATACGCGAAATTACCTAAATTGGCCAAAAACTAAGTAAATAATTAAAGAAAATTATAAATTAATTATGGAAAAATAAAAAAAAAAACAGAATAGGATAAGATGAATCAAGATCAGGTCATGGCAGGTCCAAATCTGCAAAAGAAAAATAAACCAATAAAAATTTGACAATATAAAAGCCAAAAATCAAGGATAATGGGCAAAGTCTTGTCAAATTAATGCATAATAATTACAAAAATTGTCTATAAATAGCAAGAAAAATTCAAAAGCTCATTTAGCCAGATAGAAATCAGAGAAAATTAGAGAGAGGCAAAAATTGAGAGAAAAATTCGGTTTAAAAAAAATTAGAAAAAATTGTGCAATTAGGGCTTTTAAAGGGAACCCACACCAAATGAGCAGCTGGGAGTGGATGGATACCACCATCATACGATGGTGGTAGCGCCCAGGCTGGACGACAAGGCCACGGTGGCCGGAGCCACCCAAACTGGTGAGTCCGATTTCCAGCCCGATTCTTGTGTAATTTTGTAAAAATAGTAAATATTATTAGAAAATTATGAATTTTGTTATTCTAGAATATTTTTGTATTTATTTTTTAGGAAAAATATTATTTTGATGAAAATATGTCTCGTAATATATGGTCCTTAAGAAATCGTGCAAAACCGAGCATAATTCGGTTTAGAAATAAATGACCTTAGGAGTGCAGTTTCAAACCCAAAATTTTTGTGTAGATTACTTAGATGATATAGAACAGTGCTATGAGGCCCGTTTTCAAAAATTAATTTTCAAAATTTTTAGATAATTTTTAGGCCCTACAATGATGCATAAAATGGGTAATTTAGGATTAATTAAGTAATTAAATGATTAATTACTGATTTAGTGAATAATTATATGTTTTAGGGTGTTAAAATCTGATGGAGTATGATACTTGTAGCATTTAGGGTATTAGATGTAATTATTAAGTTAATTATATAGTAAATGATTAATAAGGAAAAATAGTTAATTTTGTAAATTAGGGAAATTAGGAGTAAAATCTAATTTAGGATGAATTTAGAAATTTTGAAATGATAATTGATGTTTAGAGATGGTAATTAGGGTGATAGAAATATTAGAAGTGCATTATGTACATAAAAGGTAACAAGATATAATATGTAATTTTTAGAAATATAATAAATAGAAAATATTATAACAAAAATTGATATTTTGAGAATAATAAAAATGTATAATAAATCTGATAGGAAACTTGAATTGATGGAATTATATGAAAAATGTAAAAATTTATCACATTAGGAGCGAATTCGGTACACTAATACGGATTTTTAAGTGTACCGAGTAAAATAAATAATGACTAAGGGTAATGATGGTATTTAAGAGATCGGGAAGTAATGTGATTAATTTCACATTATGCGTTGAAACGAATTTCTAGGGTTGGAATATAAAACACTACTTAAAAATCGAACTAAAAACCTAATTTAAAAATCCATGCGAAAATCGAACCCGAACCCGAACCCGAACCTGAACCTGAACCTAACCCCAAACCTAGAATAATTGTAAAAGACTTAATACTTAGATAATTAGGCATATTAAACCTTAAATAAAACCTAACAATAAGCGTTATAGGATAAAACGAACCTATAATAGTTATATGAAAAGCTGAAAAACGAACCTATAATAGTTATATGAAAAGCTGAAACCACGTTTGTGTTATAGGGATGATCGGCGATGGCCTGAGCAAGTCGAACCTTAAGTGAGTGAGCGAGGAGTCGAGGTAAGTTGGGATTAATACGATGCTGTATTTTGGAGGCTTAAAATTATGCTTGGTTTTGCTTGTTAGATAGTTGAATGTGTGCATGTGCTTGATTATGGGTGATGCTATAATTTTGTTTGTTGTTTTGGCATATATTGCATGATTTGTATGAAATAATTGATCACCCTAAACTGGACTTAATCAAACATATGATCAGTAATAATAATCAAACATGCATGGCAACCCGTTAGGGGAACTTAGGACTCTCCGGCCAAATACCAACCCCTTCGAAAGGGATAGCACAGGATTGTAAAATGGTCCCTTCTTCATCCTTAGTCGAACTAAGTGACAGGAGAGGAGGTCGCGGCGAGGGTGAAGACAGTAGTTCGAAGGTAGTCGCGGGAGGAGCAAGGTCTCCATTACACAAGCCTGGGTTTAGTCGTGAGCTATTGCACTAACGGCAATTCCTCAACCCGGATTAGAGCGGGCGCAATTTCTCTAATCTCATGATGGACTGGACAACGTTGTGCGATGGCATTTGCTTGCACATGCATTGCACCTAATAAGTGATTGAAAACCTTGTTGTGTGTATAGTATAGTTTTAAGTCCTTCGTCCTAACTTACTGAACTGTGGTTGCTCAAATCCCTATAGACATCGTGTAGGTGCTGGCTAAGAAGCGGCAACAACTACTCTAAAGCTAGCAACTGCTGGATCCTGGGGAGTGAGGAAAAACATTGAAGAATCAACACATATGTTATTACTTTTCATTTCTAAATAATGTAATTACTGAATTATAGTGATTATATATAACTTTTCTCACTTTCTTAGGTAAATGAATTATTTAAATTATAAACTGTTTACTTCAAAGCGGGTTAGTTGTGGACGCCTTGTGTAGATCAGGTTTAAGATAGCGGTTGTAAGGCCAACTTCTATCTTAGGATGGTTTACACGGCGGGGCTGTTACGACTCTGCCGCTTCGGGGTGTGACACAACCTATCCTTTACTTTTCTGTCATTTGAACTGTATTACTTTTTGTCCCTTATCATATTTACCCTTTTCTTATATACTAAGGATCTCTTTCTTGCATTATCTTTTACGTAATTTTCCATTATCGTACTGTTGCCCTAAAGAACTGACTATAAATAGTCCTTTTTTATTATACTTGCAATCATCTTACACCTTACAAGTCAATGAATATTTTTTTTTTTTGTGAGATACCTTTCTTTGAGTACATCCCCTTTCTCCAAATACATCCCCTTTCTCATGCTCTTATTTAATCTTACCGAGTAGCTCAAGATTAATGGCGAGTGGCACCTTAAGATTAGCTTATGCATCATATCAGGTAAAGTATTAAGTCGTGATGTGTTTGTTAGTGTGTCATATCCTACAAGTAGCTTCATTGAAGCTATTGAGTTTACTAACTTATTTATCTCCTCTGTATTTGATACTTCAAAGGACACATCTGGTTGTTATTTCCTACAGGAAACCTTAGTGATTAACTCAGCTCTTAGGTAAATCATATAATGTTGGTATTAGAGCTTAATGTTACGATTGAAAGCTAAGTATTGTAGTGATTGCTTCTTGTTACAGCATGTATTTTGTTATACTCTTTCTCTAGTGAAAAAACAGAGTGAGTTCTTGAGTTACTGAATGATATCATATTATCAACGTTGTGTGAAATCTTTTGTTGAGTAGTAGACTTCGTAAAGTTTTGTATCGAGAATGTTGAATCTCAGTGTTTAATGAGAGATTAATGATGTTAAAAGTGATGTTCAAACTTGTAGTTGTGTTATCCAATAGACCTCGTGAACTATTGATGAGTAATTGCATGACCTTGTTGCTATTGTAGCCAACTTGTCATGCCCCGATGTAGCAAAGTCGTAATAGTCTTGCTGTGCAAACCATTCTAAGATAGAATGTGACCTTATACTTATTATCTTAGAACTGATTTACACAAAGCGTCCATAACTAACTTGTTTTGAAGTAAATAGTTTATAAATTAAACATGTTATTTACCTATAAAATCATAAAAATAAAATACATATTTACAATAAAATAATTAAAGTATGTTTATAAGATTTAGTAGCCTAATCATAATTTATTTGAGTAATCCATAAATTAATACTAAAAACTTCAAAGATAAAATCCAAACTGTAAAGTGTAATTGATCCTTCGGTTTATATCCTTACTTTCCGTAATCTACTAGTTACTAGCTTTAGGGTAGTTATATGTCCGCTTCTTAGCTAGCTCTTACAACAACATTTATGGGGATATGAGCAACCAACTACTTAATAAGTTCAGACGGAGACTTAAAACTATATAGTAAAACATAAACAGAGTTATCAACCAAATTAGTTAAATTTAATATATGTACAAGCAAATACCATCATATGATGTTATTCAGTTCGTCATGAGATTAGATAAATTATACCCACTCTAATTTGGATTGAGGCGTTTTTGTGTTTATATAACAGCTTATGACCAAACTCAAGCTTGGGTAATGGAAACATCGCTTCTTCCACGATTATCTTCGAACCATTAACTTCATCCTTACCATGACTTTCTCTCCTATCACTTAATTTGACTAAGAATGAAGAAGGGACTTATTATGCTATCTAGCGCTACCCTTTTCAAGGGAGTTGGTATTTGGCTAGAGAATCATAAATGTTTCCCTTATTAGGCTGCTATGCAGGTTCATTTTACACTTATAAATCATATATTTAGTTAAGTCCAATTTAAGATGTTCAATCATTTCAAGCAAATCATGCAAATACAAGTTAGAACAGTAAACCGAAATCATATAATTAAACTTAGAAATAAGTGTTATGCCCCGAAGTCACAGAATCGTAACAGTCCCGCCGTGTAAACCATTCTATGATAGTAACTGACCTCACGGTACTTACTATAGACATGATCTACATAAGGCGTCGACGACTCCTTACTTTGAAGTAAACAGTCCCATTTAAGTGTTTAACTAAAAATATAGTAATTATCACAAATTTTTAATAAACATACATAATTATATATAAAGTCTACTGAACTTCCTAGGAAACTCTACATAAACATAACGATTTCCTAATTTTACATAACAACTATTAGTCTTTTAGTCTTAAACTACAAAGGACATACTAACTACATATCCACTACTAAGCTAATTGATCCTTATACCCCTGGCTTCAGAAGGACTAACCTCTGAATAATTATATGGCGGTGTAATACTTGCAGTAATAAAAAATCAGGACCCGCAAAAGGATCTATAAGGGTATGAGCAACTACAGCTTAGTAAGTTGAATTAGAGACTCATGAATGTATACAAACATAAACAAGATTATCAAGCAATTATTTTCATGCAATGCAACAATCAAGTGTCATCGCATAACGTAGTCCGGTCCGTTGTGAAATCAGAAAAATTTCACCCACTCTAATTCGGGTTGAAAAGTTTCCATGTTATGCAGCAGCTTATAACCAAACCCAGGGTTGTACAATGGAGACCTCGCTCCTCGTGCGACTACCTTCGAACCATTGACTTCACCCTCGCCGCGACCTCCTCTCCTATCACTTAGTTCGACTAAGGATGATGAAAGGACCATTATGCAATCCTGTGCTATTCTTTTCGAAGGGATCGGTATTTGGTTGGAGAATCCTAATGATCCCCTAACGGGTTGTAATGCATGACATTTTTGGTCATTAAAGTCAAATAAGGTTAAATTTCATTTAAGGTGTGTTATGCCCCGAAGTCATAGAGTCGCAACAGTCCCGCCGTGTAAACCATTCTATGATAGTAACTGGCCTTACAGTACCTACCATAGACATAATCTACACAAGGCATCGACGACTCCTCGTTTTGAAGTAAACAGTCCCATTTAAGTGTTTAACTACAAATATGGTAATTATCACAATTTTTTTAATAAACATACATAATTATATATATAAAGTCCATAAAACTTCCTAGGAAGATTTACTTAAACATAACGGTTCACTAAGTTTACATAACAACTACCAGTCTTTCAGTTTTAAACCACAAAGGACACACTAACTACATATCTACTGTTAAGCCAATTGATCCTCACACCCTTGGCTTCAGAAGAACTAACCTTTGGATAATTGTATGGCGGCATAATACTTACAGTAATTAGAAATCAAGACCTGCAAAAGGATCTATAAGGGTATGAGCAACTACAGCTCAATAAGTTGAATTGGAGACTCATGAATGTATACAAACACAAACAAGATTATCAAGAAATTATTTTCATACAATGCAATAATCAAGTGTCATCGCACAACATAGTCCAGTCCGTTGTGAAATCAAAGAAATTTCACCCGCTCTAATCTGGGTTGAGGAGTTTCCATGTTATGCAGCAGCTCACAACCAAACCCAGAGTTGTGCAATGGAGACCTCGTTCCTCCCGCGACTACCTTTGAACCATTAACTTCACCATTGCCGCGACCTTTTCTCTTATCACTTAGTTTGACTAAGGATGGAGAAGGGACTATTATGCAATCTTGCGCTATTCCTTTTGAAGGGATTGGTATTTAGTTGGAGAATCTTATGATCCCCTAACGGGTTGTAATGCATGACATTTTTGGTTACTAGAGTTGAATAAGATTAAATTTCATTTAGGATGTTCAAACAATTTCACACCAATTCAATCAATCACATTACAAATTTCAACACGCATTCAGATACATCAAACATATGTGTAAACTACTTATAATCACAACCATATACATTCCTAAGTTTCTGAGTATCATAAAATAGTACTCTAATATAGTAAGTAATAACCCAACCTACTTGGAATTTCTTAGTCACCCGATTACTTAATTGCAAGCTGATTCGTCTCTGGGTATCCTATAATACAAATAGGTCTTTTAGTACTTATACTTTAAGGATTCATATTCTAAGTTATAATTTAACTCATTTTTTTTCCATGTATACCTATTATGTACTAATGATTCTTTCTACCCTATTTCGGGGTTCAGATCCTGAATTAGATTTTAGTTTTGATTTCGAAGTCTTAAATGTGCTTGAATCCTAATATGAAATTAGTCACATTAAACTCGAGTATTCTAATATCCTATTGGGTCTTAATTTAGTACTTTAACCTATTTGGTACACGCTAATCCTAATTGGGGTATCGGATTTATTTCCAATGTGAGAAAATCTTACATTTTTATACAATTACCTAAAATAATTTTTTTTTAGATTTAGTATATTCTGATTTTTATTATAATATTATCTAAATGACTCTAATTTTTTAGATTTATTAAATTTTCAATTCCTCATATTCCTAATTTTCTACAATTACTACTAAATTCCTAAATTAATTATACTTAATACTGCAAAGGTTAGAATTAGGTTTTCACATCAGAGATTAACATCCCTAAATATCTAAGTACTATCTAAATTAGTAATTAGTGTTTTAATCACCTAATTAACCCAAAATTACCTAATTTTTTCATCATTTTAGAGCTAAAAATTATTTTAAAAATTTAGAAAATTAATTTTAAAAAAATGGCTTCATAGTACTATTCTATTTTACTTAAGCATTCTACAAAAAAAATTTGACCTCCAAACTATACTCCTAAGTCTATTTATTTCTAATTCTAATCATAGTCGGTTTTGTTTAATTTGTTAAGAACTCTATATTTTCAAACGTGATTAAACTAAATCACTATTTTTCCCTAAATCTACATACAATAAAACTTCAGAATAACAAGTTTCATAATTTTCTAGGCAAAATAACTAATTTTAAGAAATTATACAAAACCAAAGCAGATAAGGGACTCACTTGGTTCGATGCCTTTTGGCCGTCCAACTCTGGTCTAAGTTGGTTGGCTGGCCTAGACGGTGGGTCTGGAGTGGGGTGGTGGTGGTGGCTCAATCCCAGGTGGTGGTGGTGTGTGGGTTTGGCTCACTAGCCTTAACTGCACAGTTTTTCTTTTTCTTTTTTACTCTAGTTTTTCTCTTGAATTTCGATACTCCCTATTTTTCTCTAATTTCCAACTGTCTAAAGGAGCTTTGTAAATTTTTTTCCTATTTATAGAGTTTTGTGGTAATTAATGTGCATTAAATTAGACAAGATATTGCCTAAATCCCTTAGTTTTTAACTTTTGTGTTACTTGATTTTGATTGAGCAATTTTTTTCTTCACATCTTTACTTGTCATGACCACATTCACCTCATTCCTGAGTTCTCTATTTTTTTATTTTTTCTTAATTAATTAATAATTTTCTTTAATTATTTAATAAGTTTTTAGTCATTTTAAGAAATTTCGCGTATTTTTATTTGCACGTAAATACATGTGGGGTATATGTGAACATTCCTAATTATTATTTAGGTCATTCTATGATTTTAATATACATATAATCTATATCTAGTAATTTATAAATTATTAGATTACCCTTTTCGCCTTTTTGATAATTAACAATTATTATATTTAAAATTTGAAAATTTTATAGTTTCCTATTTTATTACTTATTTTCTTAAATTCAAGTTTACGGGGTCATTTTTGCTAATATTTCTATCCATTGTTTATAATTTGGGTTTGATCGGATCTTTTAACCGATCGCCCTAAACTTTGTGTTCTAAGTTTAATCTTACTGTCACTTAGCTTAACTTTAGGGCTTACAGGGTATTCAAATAATTTCACACCAATTTAATCAATTACAAAATCAATCACATTATAAATTTCAGTACGCATTCAGATACATCAAACACATGCGTAAACAACTTACAATCACAACTATATACAATCTTAAGTTTCTGAGTACCATAAAATAGCACTCTAATACAGTAAGTAATAACCCAATTTATTTGGAATTTCTCAGTTATCTAATCACTTAATTGCAAGCTGATTCGTCTCTAGGTATGTTATAATACAAATAGGTCTTTTTAGTACTTATACTTTAATTATTCATATTCTAAGTTATAATTTAGCTTATTTTTCTATGTATACTTATTATTTACTAATGATTCATTCTACCTTATTTTTCAGTTCCTAAATTAGATTTTAGTTTTGATTCTGGAATCTTAAATACGTTCGAATCCTAATGTGAAATTAATCATATTAAGCTTGAGCATTCTAATATCCTATTGGGTCTTAATTTAGTAGTCTAAACTGTTCGATACACGCTAATCTTAATTGGGGTATCGGATTTATTCATGATGTGAGAAAATTTTACATTTTTTATATAATTACCTAAAATTAAATTCTATCTCAAATTTATTATATTCTGATTTTTATTATTATATTATCTAATTAAACCTAATTTTTCATATTTATTAATTTTCCAATTCTACATATTCCTAATTTTCTACAATTACCACATAATTCCTTCATTAATTACACTTACCACTCTAAAAGCTAGGATTAGGTTTCCACATAAGAGATTAACATCTCTAACCCTCTAATTACTATCTAAATCAGTAGTTAATGCCTTAATCACATAATTAACTCAAAATTACCTAATTTTTCTATCATTTTAGGGCTAAAAATTTACCTAAAAATTTCGAAAATTGAATTAAAAAAAATGGATTCATAGCACTATTCTATATCACTTAAGCATTTTACAGAAAAAATTTAAACTCTAAACTACACTCTTAAGCCTATTTATTTCTAATCCTAATCATGCTCGATTTTGCTTACTTTCTTAAGAACTCTATATTTTCATACGTGATTACACTTAATCACTATTTTCCCCTAAATCTATATATAATAAAACCTCAGAATAATAAATTTCATAATTTACTAGGCAAAATAAATAATTTTACAAAATTATACAAAATTGGAGCAGATGAGAGATTCATCCAGTTCGATGGCTTTTGGCCTTCCAACACCAATCCAGGTGTGTCAACTGGTCCAAGCGGTGGGTTTGGAGTGGGGTGGTAGTGGTAGCTTGGTCCTGGGTGGTGGTGGTGGCGCATGGGTTTGGTTCACTAGCCCTAACTACATAGTTTTCTTTTCTTTTCTTTTTTTACTCTAGTTTTTCTCTTGAATTTCAATGCTCTCTATTTTTCTTTGATTTCTAAATGTCTAAAGGAGCTCTGTAAATTTTTTCCATATTTATAGAGTTTTGTGGTAATTAATGTGCATTAAATTAAACAGGATATTGCTTAAATCCCTTAGTTTTAGGTTTTGTGTTGCTTGATTTTGATTGGGCAATTTTTTTCTTCACATCTTGACTTGCCAAGACCACATCCATCTCATTCCTGAGTTCTTTGATTTTTTTTTTTAATTTTTCCTTAATTAATTAATAATTTATTTAATTATTTAATAAGTTTTTAGTCATTTTAAGAAATTTTGCGTATTTTTATTTGCACGTAAATACATGTGGGGTACATGTGAACATTCCTAATTATTATTTAGGTCATTCTATAATTTTTAGTATACATGTAATCTATATCTAGTAATTTATTAGTTATTAGATTACACTTTTCGCCTTTTCGATAATTAATGATTATTATACTTAAAATTTGAAAATTTTATAATCTCCTATTTTATTATTTATTTTCTTAAATTCAAGTTTACGGGGTCATTTTTATTAATATTTCTATGCATAGTTTATAATTTGGGTTTGATCAGATTTTTTAACTGATTACCCTAAACTTTGTGTTCTAAGTTCAATCCTACGGTCACTTGGCTTAACTTTAAGGTTCACAATAAGCACATATAAGCATGCGCATAGTTAATTGTCTAACGAACACAATTAAGTATAATCTCAAGCTTCTGAGTACTATAAAATAGTACTCCAAAATACAGTAACATAATGATCTTAACTTACCTAGACTTCCTAGTTACTCACTCAAGGTACGACTTATATAGGCCACTGTCAATAATCTCTATAATATAAATGTTGTTTTAGTTTCCATATAACTATTATACATATGTTTTATTTTGAAATTCTTATTGACATTTTCAGTTTAGGGTTTTATTATACCTAATTATTTACGTTTTTAAGTTTCTTACAATTATTGTTAATTTCAGCTAAGTTCTAATTCAGTTTTTGATTGTGTGATTTATACGTGAACCCTCAGAACTCGTTTTAAATCATTATGTGAAGTTAATCACATTTCACTTAAGTATTCTAAACCTTTGTTTTAGCTCCTAACCATTGTTATAATAAATACGGTACACTATATTCTTAATTTAACAACTGAATTAGTTCTTGACGTGAGAATAACTTATATTTTTCACATAATTTTGTAAATTCAGGTTCCAAATTAGATTTATATTATATTCTTAATATTGTAATACCATTAATTTTTACCTAATATTTTCTAGCCATTTAATTCCTATATACACATATTATGTATTATTACATATTATACACTTATATCACCTACCTAATACTTCTAACACTACATATATCATCTTTCATCATCCAATAACATATCAAAATATCTAATTATATCCTAAATAAGAATTTATATCTAATTAACTCTAAATGACAAAATTAACTTCAAATATATCATTTACGTATTACACATACACTACATAGTACATTTAATAATTATATTTAACACCCTAAATGCTACAAACATCAAAGCACATCAGATATTAACATCTTAATATACCTAATTATGCACTAAATTGGTAATTATCCATTTAATTACTAAATTAGTTCAAAATCACCCATTTTATACATTATTTTAAGGCCTAAAAATTTCAAAAAATAGGTTTTTGAAAAATCTCTTTATAACATTGTTTTAAATACTTTAAATAGCCTACACAAAAATTTTTAGCTCAAAATTACACTATTAAGGTTATTTATTTCAATATTGAAAACTAGCTTGAGTTTAGTTATTTCGTAAGAGTAGTATATTTTAAGCCCTAATTTTCTTAAATTGATATTTTTTTCCTAAATCTAGATACAAAAATATTCTAGAATAATAAATTTCATAATTTTCCATACATATTTGATATTTTTACTATATTAAACAAATTTAGAATGGAAATCAAAACTCATCATTCAATCGGTTTCTGGCCATCAATAGTGGCTCCACCCTTGTCGGCAGCTCCAAGCATAGGATCCATTATCTGGTGGTGGTGGCCGTTTCTCCTTATGTGGTAATTGGATGTAAGTTCCTTTTATAAGCCCTAATTGTGCATGATTTTTCTTTTCTTTTTTTTTTAAATTAAATCTATCTTTCTTTTTGGTTTCTCTCAATTTTTCTTGATTTACTAAGGCTCCAAACCGAATTTTAGATTGGATGTAGGTATTTATAGAAAAGGTTTAGGGTTTCTTTTGATTTTTAGAGGGCCAAGTGTCCCTTATCCTCTTCCATTTCCATTTTCTAATTGTCTTAAATTAATTGGTTGTTATTTTTTCTTTAATTCCTAGCATGCCACACCTCATGATGAGTTTAGGAACACTTATATGTTCCAAAAGGATAATAAGAAGGTTATACTGATCCTAATGAGCCTTAAAGAGGTTTGGGAATTGTAAGAGAAAACTATCAAAGTGCTGTAGAGGAAGTCTATAGTGATTTCCCGAGCCCAATATTCTAAAGATATTAAGAAGGAACAGTGTGTCCTCTTATTGGTTAAAAGACTACTAGAGTTTAAGGAAGTTAGAGCATTACCTGCCAAGGTATAGACATTGCTCTAAGAATATGTTGACTTGCTTCCTATCAAGTTGCTGAGAGGATTACCCCCTATTAGAGGTATAGAACATTGCAATGACATTTGTACTATGTTCCTTTTTATCCTTTATCATATTTATCCTTTTCGTATATACTAGGTATCACGGCCCCATAGTATCGTTGTTGTAGTAGGCCGCTGTGTACTATACAAAGGTCTACTATTAACCCCTTTGTTGATCGTAGACCGTTCATACGACATACAAGGCTCTTTCCACTATACGTTATCACCAGGCCCATAGATAAGTAATATAGAGTAATTTAACTAAAATTACTTCTATGATATAATTTAACTAGATGTGTGGACTTGTAAGATCTATACTAAAAGAATATTACAAATAAATGCAGTTTATAAGGGAATTGCATTAGAAATTTTAATCCGTGTTATAAATAAAAAATATAAAAAGTACTAGTTATCTATAAATCTGTTACAAAATTTCCTCTTCGCTCTTTGATTGCTCTAACCCGTCCCTACACGAAACTTACCACAGGCATTCCTCGACCTGGATTAGCGAAAAGATTTTCTTGCATTAAAAAAAATTTATCGGTGTATAAGCTTAAACTTAGTGAGATAAATACCCTTGTTAGTACCACATGGTAGAAATTTATTAGATGCATACTTATATGAATGCATGAACAATTAATATGCCAAACAACGCATGCAGCGACCTAGGAACTGCATATGACTCAGAATTATGCCCCCTATAGTCGGGGTTTGGAGATAATTAACAGACTCAAACTGAAATCCGGGTTCTAGACCTTGGGTTTTATTTCATTTGCACTATTATGCTTAAGCCAAAACAAAACTGTAAATATATATTTATATTCGTATATACTTTCTTTATCGAATAACAAATCATACTTTTAAAATCCTAAGTTTAGAGGTGTGGTAGCCTTCGTAATTTACAAACACACACCCTAAGCAGAAGCCATAAGACTCGGCCCCTCGTCGACAGTTGGTGTCTCTCAGCACCTAGTAAGCCCATCAGCTTAGGATAGAGACTCAATAAAAATGATGACATACTTTGTGCCCAATCCTACAGGAGGCTCGTCCTCCTGTGAGTCCCTTCCCATCTTCTGCATGAAGCAGAAGTCGGTGTTATCTGAATGCAATTATGGGTAATACATGATTCATCTTATTTCTTAATCATATAGTTCTTTAATCCAATTTTTTAAGGTGATTAGACAATTTCATTCCATACACTTGTGGGTATAATTATCATAATAATTCTCATTATTATATAATTAATAAGCCATCGTATTTATCTACAAATTCATACATATGTATTTTCCATATCCCACAAGTATCTAAATTTATATACATAAGTTTATGTGCATTTATTCCATAACCAAAATCAAGTAAAGAGTCATTGGGAATTTACTCACTTTGCCATGCGGTCAGTCAAAGTAGTCTGGAGACAAGTCATCTCCATACGCGGTGTCCCCTGGTAATTGAAATAATACTAGAAGGGATTGAAATAAACTTCGGAAACTAAGCTAAATTCCCTTAAGTTATACTCTCGATTAGTTTTCGTATCTTTTCCTGGTTTTACACAAAAGTTTAATCGCGTATAACTTTTCTGTTTTAAATTCGATTTTTATGATCTTATAGTCGATCTTCATTGTTTTCGAGTTTAATTTAATGTGGTGGGGTTAGATTTTCGAAATGAAGTATGAAAATCTATCCATGGGTTAGAAAAGTAGCAGTCTTCATGATTTGGAGTGCTTTTGGGCTTTGTTTGGTTAATGGGCTTTTTAGTAACTTGGGAAATCCTTTGGGCTTAGTCTTAAGATTTCATTCTAAGCTCAAAATATTCCTTAAGGCCAGATCTGCAACTTTGATTTATACTCCTAAGGCTATAGACCACTTCTTGGGCTCTTAAATGGGCTTAAGTTGTCAAATGAGCTTATTTTTTATCCAACTCAAATTTAACTACTTTGTTGGGCTTAGGGAGTATCTTGTGGGCTTCTTGAGAGTTTTAAAACAACTCTTATTGATGCGTTAAGTTGCTAGTAAGAAATTTAAGGGTGGTTCAACTTAGTATATGAGGCTCGTTTTGGAAGTTTTAAGCTCGGTTTTGAGTTTTAAGCTTAATATACTTATTATACTTGCCTTGGTTGGTCTTTTTACTTTGTTTACTTAATTTTATCATATTTTTAGTGTCTTTTAAGGATGTTCCAGATTTGGTCGGTTTGAATATGAGGCCTTCCAACTTGTTTCATCATTTTTTTAAGTTTAGGTATTAGATCATGAACCTAGGTTACTTGTATTCAAATTTTATCTTGACTTCTTTTTCATGAGAGAGTTATTTGACTCATGCTTTTCATGAAAATTGTAGATCTCAATCTTATTACGATTTCCACATCATAGCTTATGCTTTACAAAGTTGGTTTCCTCATAAAACTTCGTGTGATGGATTTTTCCTTAACCTAAGTTTAGATTTGAGCATGATTAACTTAATGGAAATGATATCAACATCCAAATGACTTTTGAATCGTCATGTCCAGCATGTTCCTCTTCCATTTAAGTTCTTGTTTCAAGATTTTCTCTTCTTAAAATCTTTCATTCAAAGTATTAAACAAGTATCTCTACAAAACACCAATTTTACATGCTCATATTTCAACTTCATGCAAAGGTTTCATGAGTTTGTTTCTTAGGATGGTCTTTGATGTTATAAAAACTTATAATCATATTCATATCTTCAAGAAATCAAAGTCTCCTAATACGAATACTAACCTACTAACATAAGAAACACTTACTTGTCCTTAAAGCAAAGTATGATGGTTGTGCACAAAGGTTCCACTACTTTCTTCTTTTGCACCTTTTTAGAGACTCTAGTTGTTTGATCCTTTGGAGTGGACTTTGTGGAAGGTTCTAAGGGTCCTAAAGGACCTTAGATGTTGGAAGGGAAGGACACATGAAAAGAAAATGAAAGTACGTGAGTAAAGCTTGGAAAGTGGCAGTAAAGTTGATTTTGTGGGGCTTAAGTGTTCCCACTTTTTGGGTTGGTTTCAAATGAGAGAAAAATGAGGTGAAAATGAAATGGAAAGTGAGAGAAAATGATGCAAGAGTGGCTAGTTGGAATGGGAGTGAATGTGTGTTTAAGAAGCTTGAAATTGTTGTTTTGTAGCTTACATAAAAGTCAATAATTGCAACTATTGATGATGTAAGTATTAAGAAGTGAATAGTAGTGTATAAGAGAAAGTGATTGATGGATGAAAGAAAAGAGCATGGCCCCCCTCTCCTTCTTGTTCAAACCAGCCATGGGATGTCCTTTTTGGGCATGGAATTGTCTTGTCTCCTTTATTAAAGTTAAGTATGTGAAAAATTGTAAAAATTTGTCCATATGTAGCATAAGTGGAAAGGTGATAAGGAATGTGTTTTATCACTAGATTTAAATAGGTTATCAATTGATACATGATTCTAAATTTCAATTGATAAGTCATTTAAAGTGATTGGTTGGTCTACTTATTTATATGTAAGGCTTGGCATAAAGATAAGGGTATTATTATCTTATAGGAAATTATGTTAGAATTTACATCTTGCATTGTTTTGTAAATTATGATTCGATTTTTATGAAATTGTGAAATTTTCTAGAGTTGAATGAAATTATTTAAATTGAATTATCGATTAATTGCTTAAGGTTAAAATTCCTTAATTGTTTTAGGGTTTAAGGTCTTAAGTGACTTTAAAGCTCGCAGTTCTTTAAGCTCAAGTTTTATTGATAATTGGTTTTTGAATTGAAAAAATTTAATTCGTTTTTAAATATAAACTTAAGTTTTTAGTTTAGTTGATCCTTGGGAACGTTCAAGAAATACTCTTAGTTAAATCTTAAGCCCGATAAAAGTAGGGTTTACACTAGGGATCTCTTTCTAACATTATCCTTTACGTAATTTTCCATTATTGTATTGTTTCCCTAAAAAACTTACTATAAATAATCCTTTTACTATAGCCATAATAATTTTACACATTATAAGTTAATGAATATTCTTGTTCTTGCGAGATACCCTTCTTTGAGTACATCCCCTTTCTTACACTCTTATCTAATTCTATTGAGTAGTAGCTTAAGATTAGTGGTAAGTAGACCTTAATATTAGCTTGTGTATCATATTAAGTGAACTATTAAGTCATATTGTATTTGTTAGTGTGACATATCTTATGAGCAGCTTCAGGAAAGCTAGTTTGTTTGTCAACCTATCCATTCCCTCTTTTTTCGATACTTCGAAGGACCTATCCGGTTACTAATTCCTACAGTTGGCCTTAATTATTAACTCAACTCTTAGGCACATCATCAAATCTCTTTGCTAAGCCCCTACTATTATCATCAATCCTTACAACCTCTTCCTCTTTTATAAAGGATGGATCTTCAGTTGATCTCTCTACCAAAACAGCCTCAATCTCATGAAATAGTCATATCACCTTCTCGGTAGTATGAACAGGCAAAATACTTTTGTGCTTATATAGGGCTTTGCACCTTTTGCACCAAATACACCAGCATACCACTGCAATCTTCGCTTCAACATACAACCTATCTATTTTCCTTAGGTTAACCATTGCCTTTTGATAAGCATCTTATCAACTCACCAAAGTTGTGACCTCCTCCTTTACAATCTGTATCCCTAGGGTACCAAACCACACCTGATTTGTTTGTCCACAAAGAAGCAAGGCATGCTCTATGATCTCTTCTCCATCATAAAGCTTACACCTTTTCGATGAGCAGATATTTCTTCTCACAAGATTGGACATGGTTGGATTGAGAATCCTTAAATGCCCACCAAATGAAGTGTTTAATCTTTGGTAAGGTTTTTAGATTCCAGATCCTTTTCTAGAGCATCAATGAAATTTGATAAAAAGATCCTGGCTTTGCAATTGCAACTGACTCCTGATTGTGTTTGATATGATATGTAGATTTAGTTGAAAACTCACCTCTTTTGTCTAAAGGCCATCTCAAGAAATCTCTAGCACCCTTAATGCTCAAAGGTATGTTCTTAATGGCTTGTATCTCTTCCTTATTAATATAATTTTTTATCCACCCCAAATTCCATAAGCCAACCTCTTGATTGATCAAGGAGCTCACTTTCATTTTGTTAATATTTAGTGATAAGGTAGATTTTAATCTTCCATCTTCTAGATTAGGCACCTAGCGGTCTGTTCTTATAAACACTCTTTCCCCATCAACTACTTACCAAATCGTATGTTCAAATAGTAATTTCTTCCCCTCCAAAATACTTTGCCAAGCCTAAGAATCACGACTACCCTTCTTTACATCTCTAAAATCCATATTGAGAAAATATAGATCTTTAAGAACTTTACCACAATGAATCAGGGTTATTTTCAATTCTCCAAGCCATCTTCACAAGAAGAGCTAGGTTAAAGTGATTTAAATCCTTAAAAAGCAAACCCTCAATCTCCTTACTTTGGATTAATCTCCTCTAGCTCAACCAATGTACCTTCCCTTTTTCCTTCCTCTGTCCATACCAAAATTTGGCAATGAGCCTATTTACTTCATTACACCATTTTAGTAGAAATTTGAAGCAACCCATTAAATAAATCGGAATAGCAATCACTGCCACTTTAATGAGAACTTCCCCTCTTACTTCATTTAAGAGCTTTTGTTTCTAGCCTTAAAGCTTCAACACTATCTTATCCTTAACAAAACCAGGAGCTTCAGATTTAGATTTGCCTTAAATGGTTAGCAACCTTAACTATTTACTAGGGTTAGCTTCCACTAAGATACCTAATACTCTAGCAACTTCCTCTTTGACCTCTCTAGGAGAGTTAGCACTAAAGAAAATGCTAAATGTACCAAAGTTGATGGCTTGGCTAGAAGCTTGACAGTATGATGAGAGTACCCTTTTAAGCTTTGAAACTTCTCCTTCACTAGCTTCAATAAAGAAAAGTGAATTGTTTGCAAATAGTAGATGTATCAACATGGGATAGTTTCTTCTTAGTTTAATACCCTTCAACTCACAATTTTCTGACATTTTCACTAATTTCTTAGGAAGGACATCCGCAATAAGAATAAACAGATAAGGTGATAGTGGATCTCCTTGTTTGATTCCCCTCTTTGGTTGAACAAAACCTAGATTCTTACCATTTAGAACAATGTTAAAAGATACAGATTTTATACACTCCATTATCCATTTAATCTAAAGCCTCTAAACCCTATCTTCTCTAAAATAGCCTCCAAGAAATCCCATTCAACCCTATCATATGCTTTATTCATGTCCATCTTAACAACACAAAAGAAATTTTTTCCTCCTTTTTAATTTTTTTTTAAATGAAAGGTCTCATGAGCTATCGTAATGTTATCTTGTATCAATTTTCTTAAAATAAAAGCATTTTGATTATTCGATGCAAGACAACCTGGAAAAGTTTTTAACCTATTAACTAAAATTTTAGAAATGATTTTATACAAGACATTGCATAGGTTAATTAGACAAAGTTGAGTAACATTTTTAAGGTTAGGGACTTTAGGAATGAGAATTAAATTAGTGAGGTTAAAGTAAGGAGGAATAATACTTGCCTCAAAGAATTATTGAATGGCATGAATGATAGATTCTCTTATGATATCCCAAAATTGTTGATAAAACACCCTTGGATAACCATCAGAACATGTAGCTTTAAGTGCACCAATATAAAAAGTGGTCGATTTAATTTCTTCTAGAGAAACTTTAGCACACAACACTTGATTCATCTCCTCCGTGACTACCCTATCCGCCCAATGGATATAATCATTCTAATTTTAAGGGCCTTTTGTTTAAAACAATTTAGCAAAATACTTAACAACTTTCCTGCCAATATCCTCTTCGTTATATAGCTATAAACCATGTCTACTGTTGATTGCAATTATCTTATTTCTTTGTCTTCTAATAAGTGTTGATTGATGGAAAAAAGAAGTGTTACAATCTCCAAATTTCAACCAATTAACATGAGACCTTTGATGCCAAAACATCTCCTCATTTCGTCTCAATTTGTACAAATTTTCTAGAACATCCTCTTCACTTACATCATCTATAATTTCTTCCTTAGCTTCTTTACCTTGTATTTTGGCTAATTTCTCCAAGATTTTACCCATCTCTACCTTATTATTTGGAAAAGTCTTTTTAGTCCAGTCCCAAAATGTATGTCAGAATTTCTTTAAATTTCTACGAATGCCATCAAAATTTGCATGTTGGAATTTCTTTAAATTTCTACGAATGCCATCAAAATTTACTACACCGTGAATTGTAAGCCAGTTATCTTTGACCACATCAGTACAACTTTTTTTCATAACCTACATGCTTTCAAACTTGAATTTTCTTAAAGTTTTACTGTCATGAAAGCTTATATCAATAACAAAGGGCAATTGGTTTCAGCCAATGGTACGTAAATGAAGAATTTAAGTATTTAGGAAATGCTTAAATGAATCAAATGAACCTAAGGCTCGATCAATGCGCTCTTTATCCTTTACACCATCACTTCTTTTATTTGGCCAAGTAAATTTCTAGCCTTTATAGCTAAGGTCTTGCAAATTACAATCAAACACAAAGGATCTAAGCCCATTAATTAACCCTGAATCTCTTTTATGTCCACCACTTTTTTCATAATCTTCAAATATTTCATTAAAATTCCTAACACATAGCTAAGGATAGTTGAATAAAGAAACTCCCATTCTTAGATTATTCCATAACTGTTGTTTTACCCCTAAAATTAGATGGGGAATAAACTTAAGTAGCATGGAAAGTCTTTCCATTAGCCATAGAGATGATTATGTTGATAAAGTTCCTGTTGGTTTCCAGTACTAGCACAGTTAAGGACACATTCCACCAAATGCATAAACCCCCTTATCTACCAGTAGGTTGAACATAGTATTCATCAACAAAACTACGCCTGCTTCTTAATCTTTCTATTCTTTTTATTTTTGAAAGAAAGACCCAACTAGGTCTATATTTATTAGTGAGCACTTGTAAATTGTCAACAATCTCAAGAGGCCCCAAACTGCGACAATTCTAACATATGAACGTCATTGCGATTTTGTTACTATTAAAGGCCAGCCACCACTACTTATATCATTGCTTTCAATTATAGGAACATCTACTAGCAAATTGTAGTCAAACCATGCTCTATCCACTAACTTCAATTTCTTCCTTAAAAGCTAACTTTCCTAATTAACATCTCTGTTTCCTTTCAATTATAGCTTTTCCAACTGAAGATTAAGGCCAGGGTCATCATCTACATCCAAGTCTTCCAAAGAAATTGCCACCCTCTCCTTCCTCACTAATTCCTTTCCAAAAACAACTATGTTGTTTGCAAACTCGACACGGTTAGGTTCACTATTGACATTCTCTAAGTCAGCACCATGGTTACGGTGAAAGTTGGAATCAGGTGGGAAGGAATGATTTTGTTTACTTTTACGTGATGTGCTATAATTCTTTCAAGATGGACTTAATGGTCGAGTCAATGACTATGGTTTGTTACAATTTTCCATCATGGTATTGGATCTTTGAGGTAAGTTTTTATCAGGTTGATTGCTATCTTTGGTGTTTGATTTCATAGGTTCAGTGTTTAGGTTTAGAACTTTAGTGTTTGGATTAGGGATTTTAGTATTTGTAATGCGTTTTTGGGGTTATACACATGGGGAAGCACCATAATGAAAGGGAATGAAGGAAAACACAAGGGGGATTAGCAAATTCGAGTAGCTACCAATCGAATATGACATACTAATCAATCCTACTAGGCTTACAATTTACTGCATATAACTTATCAGTCCGAATTATAGGGTTACTCACCACTGCTCTTTGCTAAAGAGAATATATAAGAGATAAGGGATAAATGAAAACATTGAGGTTGCTCGAGAAAGGAAACTTGTAATATCAATAATGCAAATAATGTGTTGTTTGTGTATAAGTAAATGGGGTTTATTTTCTAGCCTATTAGAGTTACAAGGCATATATGGAAAAGGCAAAAGGCTAATTTATAAATGGAGTATATGAACCATACTAAAAAGGGAAAAATGGACAAAGAATATTTTGTATAGAAAAAGTGAGGAATCCTTCTAGAATGTTGTGCTAGAAGATACGTGTGAAGAGGTAGTTGAAGGCTTGTAGTATGGTTGGCTAAGCAGTAACAAATTATATGGCCGCTTGGCAGTTGTAAGATCCTACTTGAACGAGGTTAAAAGAAAGTTAGCAGTTAGAGCTGATTTGGTTTAATTCAGGTCAGAGCTCAGGTATTGAAAGGTGTTTTGATCCTCTCCAGGTTAGGTGTCTCGCAGCTTTAGCTCTGTTTGATGTTTGAAGTTAGTCGACTCAAAAGTTATCTAGATTATGGTAAGAGTTTGGTAATAGGCATGGCTGTTCAATAGGTTGACATGACTGCTTGAAGGCTTAAAAACTGTATTGGCACTTAGGAGAGCTTGGCACTTAGGTTGGCAGTGGTGTAAAAAATGAAGGTCAAAATAAGAATCCTTGTCTTGAATGGGGTTTCGAGCTAGTGTTCTCCGTGTGAATCTTTACAGTTCTCTAGTTCAGTTGTGCATGACTAGTTTGAGGAGTTGATTCTCATTAGTTTGGGTTTGGAATTTCAGTATTTAGGTTCCGATTCTCCTGTTGATTGTCATTAGGTTTGGGTTTAGAGTGTTGATTTCACTATCCAAAAGAAAGATTTTGTGCACACATCCGGTGATCATAATTCTCAATACTCTCATCTATAAGCCTTAAATATAAGCTTTATAATTGTAGGATTGAACTTATTATGTAAAGTTTAGAATGATTGGTCAAATGATTTGATCAAGTCTAAATTATAAAATAAAGCTAGAAATATTAGTAAAAGTGACCCCATAAGTTTAAATTTAAGAAATAGGTAATAAAATAAGAGAATATAAAATTTTAAAATTTTAATTATATTACTCGTTATTTATCGGAAATGCGTAAAATACATTCCGATAACTAACTAGTCTCTAGAGATAAATTATTTACATATTAAAAATCATAGAATAATGTAAAATAATATTTAAGAATATTCTTAAAAAATCAGAAAAAAAAAATAGGGAACAATCCATATTTTGGTTGTGGTAGCTAGGGGATGAAGAAAAAAAAAATTGGACCAATTAAATTCATCCATTTAGAAAGGCAAATGGAAGTGGATAATGTATATTATCTAATAAAATTAATATACAAAAATTGCGTTAGAGCTCTGTAAATAGCAAAAAAATTATAGAAGCTCATTTAGGATGTTTGGAGTTGTAGGAAATCAAGAGGGTAAAAAATTTGAGAGAAAATTAAGATTTACAAAAAAATTATAAAAATCTGTACTGTAGGGGCATTTGAATTGAACTAATAACCTACAACCACTTGGAATTGAACCACTACCACCACCACACTCCAAACCCTACACCTAGACCGGTCGACAGACCTTAAGCCATCGCTGGTGGTAGGAAGTCCAAAAGATAGTTGAGTCCCAAATTTAGTCTAATTTTGTATAATTTATTAAAATTATTAATTGTACCTAGAGAATTATAAATTTTATTATTATGATGTTTTACTGTATATAGATTTAGGAAAGAATATCGATTAAGGTTAATTACATCTGTAAATATATGATGCTTAAGAAATAATGCTAAACCCAACATGTTTTAAATTAGAAATAAATAGGTTTAAGACTGTAGTTTTGGACTCAAATTTTTTCTATAAACTACCTAAATAATATAGAATAATGCTATGAAGCCATTTTTTTAAAATTAATTTTTGAAAATTTTAAATAATTTTTAATCCCTAAAACGATAAAAAATAAGTAATTTTAGACTAATTAGGTATTAAATGACTAATTACTAATTTATAGGGTAATTAAATGTTTAAGGATGTTAATTTTTGATGCCGTAACATAATCATAGCATTTGGAGTATTAAATATAATTATCATGGGAATTATGTAATAAATATAGGTTGATAATATGTGCAATTGGAATTAGGGTAATTATAAAATATGGGCTAAATTGGATAATATAATGATAATATTAATATGTATTAAATCCGATATAAAACTTAATTTTAGATAATTATACAAAAAATGTAAAATTTTCTCATATCGGGAGTAAATTCGATACACTAATCAGGATTAGAGTATATCGAGTAGGTTAGAACACTGAATTAAGATTAAGATGATATTAGGATAGTCGAGCCTAATGTGATTAATTTCGCATTAGGGTTTGGAAAGTATTTTTAGGATTTATGTAAAATACTCGTGATTAGAACTGATTTAGAACTTGAACCGGAATTGGATTTGGAAACCGAGCTCTAAACTAACCTAAGATGAATTTTTAGAAATCGATCTCTAAACTAACCTAGGATGAATTAATAATAACTAATATGTATATGGGAAGAATTGGGTTAAATCATAACCTATAGTATATGTATATATATAGAACATATTTATATTATATATTATAGGATATGGAGACGAGTTGACCTACGATAAGTGATTGAGTTATCAAAGATTCCAAGTAAGTTGGATTATTACTTCACTATATTTTGGAGTACTATTTTAGAGTACTCAGAGATTTCGAATTGTGTATGATTGTGATTGTAAATAGTTTACACATGTGCTTGCATATATGATTTTGTGCTGAAATTTGTATTGTGTTTGATGATTGTTATGATTGGTTTAGTGTGGAATTGTTTGAACACCCTAAATTGAACCTAATTCTAATCAACTTAAATACTTTAATTTGACATGCATTGCAACCTATTATGAGGTCATTAGGATTCCTCAGCCAAATACCGATACCTTAAAAAAAGATAACGTTAGATATCATAATGGTCTTTTATTCATTCTTAGTTGAACTAAGTGATAAGAGAGGAGATCGTAGTGAGGATGAGAGCATTGGTTTGAAGGATTGTTTGAGGGGGAGCGGTGTCTCCATTGCATAAACTTGAGTTTGGTTGTGAGTTGTTACATTACTGAAAACTCCTTAACTCGAATTAGAGTGGGTAAAATTACTTTGATTTCACAATAGACTGGATTACGTTGTATAATGACACTTGCTTGTTGCATTTCATGTAAATAATTGCTTAATAACCCTGATTGTGCTTGTATACATTCATAAGTCTCTAATTTAACTTATTGAGCCGTAGTTGCTTATACCCATGTATATTCTTTTGCAGGTCCTGATTTCTGATTTGCTATGCCGTGATACAATTACCCAAAGGTTAGTTTTTTTTTAAAGTTATGAGGAGTGAGGATTGATTGGCCAAATGAGCTATGGAGAGTGAGGATCAATTGGCCAAATGATCAAGTTTTTAACGTTTTACTAGTATCTCTAGGATTAAGAACTGGTATAAGATATGTACGTTAGTAGATTGCTATATTATGTAAAATCTCTTGAGAATTCTATGATAATGTGAATATAACTATATATACATGACTTAAGGTTTTAATCTTTATTGTAAATTTTAGCTAAAATCCTAAATGACCTGTTTACTTTAAAGTAAGGAGTCGTTGATACCTTGTGTAGATTAAATCTATGAAAGGGACTATAAGGTCATTTACTGTTATAGGTTGGTTTCATGGTGAGACTGTTGCGACTCTACGATTTCGGAGACGTAACATTCTCCTCAAAATAACAGTTCTTCACCACATGACCTATTTTATTAAAGCAAAAATCCACCAATCATTCATACTTGAAATTCACTCTATACCTACTACAACCCCTCTAGAAACCTACTGACCCCAACCTTAATGGTTTGGAATAATCCAATTTCACTTTCACCTTAAGAAATCCTCTTATCACCCAAATCCTCAACCTCAATTACATCTCCAATTTTGCTACCTAAGACTTCTAGATTTTTTATTGTCATTTGATTTAACTAGAGCCCATGAATTTGAACATAGAAGTCAATCTTATCCACTTCCATTTCCTTAATGTTAGCATTAATCTTCCACTCTCTTAACACCATACAAAACCCCATTAAAGCCCAAAGACTACTTGCCATTACTCTACTTGCTACATCAATTGAAGGAAAAGTGCATAGGAATAGATTTTGATCAAGCATTGAAATAATAACTTCTCCATATGCTTTCCAAGATTTTTTAAGCGTATTTATCACAGCAAGTTTATTAAGAGATTTTTCAGTAATTACTTTACCCACTAAAACCCTTCCCTCAACTCTACTGATCTGCTGGTTCACTTCTAATTTTAGGTCCTCAATGATATCCCGATGTGAAGAATCACCAATCAGTGATATCATGGAGAATCTGGACAGAAAGAACAAGATTAACAAAAGCCTATGCAAAAGAAATGAGAAGAAAGAACAACGTATTTAAGAAAAACAAAGAATCGATGCAGGAAAGAAAAAGAAAACAAATGCAAGGAGACCAGAAACTCAAAGAAAGGAAATGACGAAAAACAAAATTCATAGAGACTATGATGATTTGTATCAAATATCCATATTTCAGTCAATTGATATAGATTGCATTGAGGAGCCATGAAAATGTGTATGTAGAGAATGCTATAGGAAATACGTGAGTTTTATGTAGAAAATTAGAATCAAAATGTGGAAGTGTAATGCATTGTGTAACAAACTGACAAAAAAACACCACAATGGTGTGAGTACTTAGTGCTGGAGAGGATTTTCTCTCTCTGAAAAGTTAAAGAGAGGGTTTATCCTAATAAATCGGGTAACTACCACTACCCTCATTTTTTAGAGGATTGACAAGCGGCTTATTAAGGAAAAAAAAGCTTGTATGTAATAATCTAGCAAGTTGGCCCTTTTCTTGGTTCTCATTGTATAAGAATCAATCCTTAGAACCGGCCCAGTAATGTTACCAATTTCTCGTAAGGCAGTATTGCAACTGAGTCAAAGTTCGAACTTCAAGCATGAAAATTTGGCTTCCATCTTCTAATTACGAGAAATTGCCGTCAATGAACTGTGGACTTTCTCTAATGACTTGATCGTCTTCTTTGTTGAAGCTAATAGTTTAGTATCCGTAACCATTTCCCACCAAGCTAAAATCATTAAGTTCCAGAATTATTTAAGTTCACGGTAGAGGAGACTTTGAACCCTATTGAAGCTCCATAGATCTTAACAATGAGGGAGTGTTTCCATGGTTTGCATAATTCCTTTCTTTCTTGTATGGAGAAGGTGATGGCGCGAACAAGAGGAGAGTCAGTTGTTGCTCCCATGATCCTGTTCCAATTCGTATTTGTCTTTCTGGTGGTTGTAGCCTTCCATGTCGTCACTGTCCATTTCCTAATTTTCCTGATTATGAAAGAAAGAATATGCTCATAAGCATTTAGAATCGTGACATGTTTCATGAACTTTTCCCTCTATGTGGCAGGGCTACTGCCATTGTTAAAAAGTGAGACAATTGGAATCATCGAAGTTTTTTTACACCATTTCATTTTAGAAGCTACATTTTGAATCTTTTTTAAAACTTTAGGATTTATATTTTATATATATATATATTTTTATTTTAGGACCTGCCTTTTAAAGGCAATTATAATAGAAAGTAATTGAAAACTTATCTTGAGGCATTTTTAAAAAGTTAGATCTCGGAATGGAAAAGAAAAAATTGAAAATATAAGTCCCAAGAAGAAGAAGGTAAGAAAACTTAGATTCTTTCAATGCATTTTTTTTCCCCATAAAACTTGTTATAGAAATGTCGTTACTCTAGGTTTTCTTCTGACCCATCTGAAGTTTTGGCCTGGTAAATTCATTAAATTCTAAAACAACAAGTCTGGAAATTCTAATATTAGTAGGCAATTTTAAGCTACATATTTCCAATTAAGAAAAAACAAATTTTGGATCATATAGTTTTCTCTTAATTATAATCCAAGAGCTGGAACGCGAAGGATATGATCATTTGCAAACTTTCCAATTTCAATTAATGATTGTGGCAAAAAAAAAAAAAAAAGAAAGAAAAAAATCAATTTATGCAATTCGGACAAGATGGTACTTTTTTTTTTTTTTTTTTTTTCGCTTCTTTAGTGAAGACACTACATAAATAAACTTTGGATCCACAATACGTCAAAATAAAGTTGATGGATGGTGGGGTTAATAGTATCATACCATATAGTGGTTGATCTGATCATAGTTGAAAACAAATGGTCCTTGATTGACATGCTTAAGGTACACCAAAAGCTTCTTAAGAGCAGTAATTACTAAGATCAAATTCTAGATGTTACCTGCAGTACATATAATATAACGAAGTCCATGAATTTACACTAATTTTAAAATTTACTTCCGTGGCAAATACTCATTTTATCTTGAGAGTAAAAATGTTAATAAGAGGTAAGGTTGTAAAATTAACAAGTTAAAATTGAATTGAGTATGATATTCCGCAATTTCAGACTTTAAAGTGAAAAACTAGGAAGTTCATGTGGTAATTCTGACATTGTCCATAACGAGGAATGACTCTTGGACAGGGCAGCAGATATTGCTAACACCCGGTTTTGCTTTATAATTCTGTACAAACATGGCTGCAAGTGCCTTCAATATCTTAACTGATAATTGAAAAACACAGGCATTTTTCCATGAAAATCAACAAGAAAGCCTTTAAATTCCCACATAAATAGGAAAAAAAAGCACCATACATCATATGGGAACACAGTGGATTCCTACATTAAATGATCAGATCACTACATATAGGGGAGATGACTGAAGTCGTTCACTAATCCTGGCTGGTTGAATTCCGATGAATTTTGGATGAAACTGTCATTCAATCCGCCGCACGGTAGCAATCCGTTGAAAGATGCCAGATTAACCTGATCATCCAAGTTGATCGCGGGGGAATTCACAGTGTACCGAGCAAGCCGGGCTCTAGCAATGGCCAGATCGTGCTGGAGCTCAGCCATTTTCCTCTGCAGCAAAGCAATTGCTCCGATGCATCCATAGACAGGATCTCTCAGCCGGGCTTCGGCTTCATAAGCTAGCGAATTAACCGTGTCTTCGCGTTGTTCTTCAGGGACCTCAATCAGGATCTTGCTCACATTACTAGCCCCAAACACCTTGTGAACTTTGGCGAATTTCTTAGGTTCATCGGCTCTGAAATAGGGAGCGAAGATGCAATTAGGTATGCATCTTCGCTTGAGGAACTTGCAAGCCGCGCACGAGGAGCTCGACCGGGGCTCATGTCCCTTCATGGTTTCATAAGAGGATAGTTTCCTTTGTTTTTCCCTTGACCAGCATTTTATAACTGTAGGCTTGCTGGAAGAATATATAAAAGAAAAAAAAAAGAAGAAGATATGTTATGGTTGGTTAGAGAGCATTCATTTCATGTTGATAACGCGATGGACACGGGTTCGACACCTACATGGGCCATATACACTTTGTTTGATAGGGAGAACCCCCTTTGATTAAAATCTTCCGGTACTGAAATGACAATTCGACAATGATGCACAAGTGGTTCTCTTTTCTTTCATTATTTTTTTGGCTTTTCATTTTCTTTTGTCTGTGATAAAAGTATGTAGAGGTGATTGAAGAGGACATCTCATGGAGAGAAAAATGTCTCCAATAACTCTACTTAACTCGTGAGGATGTGCTTTAATAGTTAAGGTTTTAGTACGGTATTAAAACACTGGGATTCAAAACTCATGGATCATGAGGAGCTTAAAAAAAAAAATTATTTTATTTTCAAATCTTTATATAAGTTTGAAATTTACTATTTTTAACCGATTGCGATAGTTATCTACCTTTCTTCTTAAATAAAAAATTAGATAAAATAAGAGTTCAATTTAAAATGTTAAGAAACTGGATGGGACCAAATAATTGAGCATGGTTACATCATGTGTTCCGAGAAATTGGATGAGACATGATAGTTCATTAACAAAAGATGGGATTTTTCAAAGTTGGGTGTTTAAGAAGAAAATTCATCAGAGAAAAACTAAGAATAAATAACTTTTGACACGTTGGATTTATCCACCCAAGGGAAACTTATGGGGACAAGGGGTTAGTTAGGAATCTGCACACTACATGGTGGAGCCAAGACCAAAGGGTCTTGTCATGCTTGTTGGTATAAACCTTTTTTTTTTTTGGAAATAATCTTTTTATGCAAAAATTTTCTTATTGGTTGAGCAATTCACCGAAATAAATATGCCAACAAAATCGCAAAAATTCTTTATGAACGAACTTTAAATGGCATTTTCTTTAGCAACGTTTCTCATAGAAGGAAAGACGGAACATGTCTAAATACATATAGTACTATCATTGAAAGAAAATTATGTTCCTACCTTTTTAGGGGATATCTCTATTTTCTTTCTTTCTTTCTTTCTTTCTTTTTTTTTTTCCTGCCATACATATCTGTAAAAAATTTATGAGATATTTCGATAGGTAGCATTGATGAAATAATGTAAAATTGCATCGATGGTTTATGGAAATAATGTTTGTTACATGTAATGTTGCTAGGTTGATCTAATGTCTTTGACTTAGATTGGATTATAACCATAGTTCGGATCATTCTTTTGAACCATGTTGACATTAAATTGAAAAAATACAGTTGATTTGTTTAGTTCAACTTCTTTCTTATAGGATTCAACCAGATTTTTTAGATTGAATAGAGATGCAATTAAGCGAATCACTACAGGGTAATTAAGTTATCCGATCCAACTATTTCACTATATGATAAATCCCTATAAGGTTTTGGGTCTTCATTCAAAACCATATTGCTATTGGAGTTGGGTTAGAAGATTACAACGAACCTAAAACCAAACTAAAAAAAGATGATTCTCATTCAAAACCCCATATGAGAGGCCATCCACTCCAAGGATAGAGAAAGATGCTAACCCCTTCAAAAATTTACTAATTTATCGATGAGGACATTACAACACCACATAGGATAATTCTCTTAGAAAATGAAACTTACTCGAAAAACATTGTCCTAAATGCCAATGCATACACCTTGCTTATCCTAATAAATATTATGGATAGATTTTCACTTAAGACCCAATAGGCACAAAATGTAACTCTTAAGGACTTGAGTCAAACTGGCTTGGTCTGATTTGACTTGTTTAGGCTAATTAGACTTAAGTTTATAAATAAGGATTGCAAGGCAAACATCTTAGTAGAGTTCAAAACTAGGAGAGTCAAAAGTGAATCCCCAAAAGAGCTCCAATTGGAAAAGAATAGCTTGAAACAGCTTGGAATAAAGACTACAGAGGTCTAGCACTTGAGGCCTATTTAGGTTATCCCTAACGTACACATTTAAATATTTGAATTGTGGTATAAGGTTTGAAAACTTCGACAATTATTACATTAAGTAACTATTAGCTACCCTACTCCCTTAAAATTAGGATGTGGTCTAAACAGTTAATAAAATATATGGAAGCAATTGAATTGCTATGCGTGATCGATTATGAAGCCTTACCTCACCTAGAAATAGGTAACTAGGTTTTACATAAATCTCTCTTTGCCACTTGATTACTTGCATAGATTCTATCCAGATACTATATGCACTTCAACCCTACTAACTTGAGCATTAAAGTAACTACTAGAATAATTGTAGCACCGTCTTAACCTCACTTTTGTTGTTTTCTGATTGTAAACTTATTTCAAGCTATAATAGCTCTTAAATGTTAGATGATGGAAATTTAATCATCGAAACGTTTTTTAGTGTAGTGACTCAGAATATGCTAGAACTTTAAAATTAAACACGCTTACGTTAGGTCAATCTTAAGATGAGTAACTCCTTTGGAAACTACTATATTAAGAGATAACATCGTATGATAGTATACACCAAAGTATATGAATATCTTGATAGAAGAAGTTTCAATTGAATTATTATATAAGCCTCCAATGAAGATCGTATGACAACACTTTTATGTATATATGTGACACTTAGTTATAGAAAACAGATTGATAAATAAAATAGACACGATCCCTTTGCAAAAAGCCACATAACCATTTATCATATATATATATATATATATGATTATAGATTATAAATAAAAAAATGGATCAGAACTTTCAGATCGTTGTATGAACCGTGTAGAGGATAACAAATATAAAAGCAGTTGTACTATTGAAGAGGAACCTATAAAACTAATGAAGGCACCATTTGAAAATTTAAAAGCATAATCTTTTGTCAATCTCGAGGCATAGTTAACCAATAAAACCAAAATAAGTATTGCAGAATAGTATTCTATACGTCAGAGCACTAAAAGCCAATACTTATAGGCTATTGCATTCTCAACATACATGAAGAACTGCAAGCGACTGAAGATGGAGTGGATAGAGAAGTGTTTTTTTTTTTTCCCTTTTATTTATTTATTTTTTTTGCTAGAGAATGCACTATCTGCTAAAAAAAAAAAGGCTGAAAAATATTTTTAACTTTCAAATTTCACAAGGGTGAATAATTTTAGTAGGGGGCAAGCATATATTTGTGCCTATCTAAGCAAAGCTTATTTGTGTGCATTGAAGGGGCTTGGCCTAATATTCGGGGCTTGGTACTAAAACTCATGGATTGACGTCATTTCTAAAACTAAAATTATAACCTTAGTTAATGAGTATTGGAGCTTATTCCATATTGGTCTACTCCATAGATTTTTGAGAAAAGTACAATTTTAGTTCCCAGCAAGTAAACATTCACTCTCTTTTCCAATTGAATCTTTTCAATTTTGTCCGAGTCCTCAATGTTTTTAAAACATTATAAAGTAGGACTTCTATTAACTTCAATATTTTTTTACTCATCTTAGCAACGTATTATCTTTTCATTTGCTTTAGGAGAGTTGGATATTATATGCCATATTTCTAGTCCATTTTCTTATATTTAACTATTTTATGTAATTTTTTATTTTTTTATCATATTATATAATTAGATACACTTAATATTATCTTTATTATATTATATAATTAAATGTATTCGAAATCATCATTTTAGTAAATTAATTACTGTGAACCAATTTGAACTTGATATGTGTCATAAATTGATGGATAATTCCATGAATACGATAAAAGTCCTATTCTTATAAAGTTTTATGAAATGTTAAAAACTCAAATAAAAGGATTTAAAAGACTCATATAAAAAAGTTACTAAACATTAAGAACTAAAAATGTACTTTTTCTTAAATTTTTAAATCCATAATTTATCAAACTCTATAGATTTGGGCTAAGTTCAAAGAAAAGAAAGATTTAGATATTGTTCGAATGAGTTTTTTAAAAGAATGAGCAATTCTCGAGCAAATTCTTGAATTTTAATACCATAACCGCAAAATTAGAGGACACAAATTATAAAAGAGATCTTTAAAGAAGGTGATAGATTACTTTCCTTTTTTCTTGTGCGTCCTTATAATGATGCACAAGAATTCAATAAACTAGAGTGCCCAATTCCTTCATTATTGTGGAACTCTTGAAAAGACTAATAGAAAAATTTGTTTCTTTGTTTTCAAGAGTAAAAGCCCTTGTGCATAGGAAAAACCAAAACTTGATATAGAGGTCGCAAATTCTTTTGCTCTAATGTTAGGTTTGGTAAGTAGAAATTATTTGGAATGAAATGGAATGGAATAAAATGAAAAATAGGATGACAAATTATTTCTTATGTTTAGAAATATTTATGAAATGGAATGGAATTGAATGAAATTAAATGTGTATGTAATGATCATTATAAAAAATACTTATAAATATCAAATTTTATAATTAAATTAAAGGTTAAATAAGTAATTTAATTAATAATAATAAATATAAGAGGAATGAAATCACTAAATCCCTCCTTCAAGCCATAATCATTCATTCAATGAAATTATGATTCTAATTTTTAAATATGCTTTCAAATATTAAAAAAAAAAAAACCCAAAATTGTGATTTTACTCTGATCCATTTTCGCATACTTAAATTAGTGCCAATAGTTAAATGGGAAAAGAACCTCTTTTCCTTTGAGCTTAAATAGGGTTTGCAGAAGAGAGGTCCACCTAATTGAATAAAGAGATCAAGAGATTATGCATCATTATAGTTGCAATCATCAGTTTTACTTTTTAAACGAATTTGTACAAGGCATGATATGGAATATGGATCAAAGTTTCAAAATGCATAGCATAATTGTATTTATGAATAATTTTTTTTTTTTTTTGTAAACTATGAATAAAAATTAAGAAGGCAAAATTACACTAATATAACATGCATTTTTGTACTTTTACAAAGAAGTGATCTTTATTTTATTTTATTTTATTTTTTTGATAGACATAACTTATCTTTTAAAATTAAGTCAACACTAATTAAGGACACGTGTTAATTTCTAATATAATAGGTCTACTTTAATAAAATAATATTATTAAGTAAATTTAATCGAATGATTTAATAGAAAAAAAAAGATGAAGTAAGTAAAAGGAACAAAACAAACTCAAAGATTGTGGCTGCTCTCTCCTCCCAAAAACCATCTATTTAAGTGTTCTTGAAGCTGCCATTTGCAAGGTCTCCACTCAACCGGCCTCTTTTTTCTCCATATTATCCACGACACCTTGCAAGTTGATAAAATTAAACATTAAAGACTAAACATTTAACCCTAAATCAAGCCGACCATGTAAAAATTTCAACTTTTTAATATCAAGCAAGAAATAAAACTTTAAAAATTGAAATCCATTTTCCAAATTCAATATAGAGAGAGACAGGAGAGGTAACATTTCAGATATTAGAGCATGAGAAAAAAGATTTATTAATACTAATACTCTATGTGTGTTTTATGAGTAGTAGATAAGTACAAAAGATATTTAAATATATATTAGTGATAGTAAATCACATATTTATGTATCAGATTTTATTGATATTTATTATTATTTATTAAGATATGTAATGCATTAGTAAAATTGAAAGAGAAAGAATGTGAAGACTATGGCAATGAATAACAGTTTCACTGATCCTACTTATATATCATTTGTAAAGAGGCCACAATCTTTATTCTGTACCGTTTCTGTTTCTTTTTCGATCACTCCGCAATTTGTCTCTTTTTTATTTTCTCCAAACTTTTTATTGATTTATTCAATTAAATTTTATTTTAATAATATTATTTTATTAAAGTAGGCAAACTAAAAGCTAGCGTGTGTCTCAAAAGACAAGGTTGATTTCTTTGCAAAGATCCAGCAATGTTTGTTTAAATTTTATAATTAAGAATCATTAGATACCTAATTTTTATCCCTCTGTAATTCTAATTTTTTTTTATTTTACAAAAGGGTCGTAATTTAGAAAATAATAAAAAAATTAAAAATGATAAAAAAGAATAAAAAATAAAAAATAAAAAAATTCGAAAAGATTAATTTGATGGAATCTTGACTAAATAGCTGTCGAAAAAAAGCAAATTTGATACGATGACATTAAATCTAATAAAAATCAAGATTTATAAGATTCGAATCTATTTTGGATCTTTATCAATTTAGATTTGATTCGATTCGATTCAAAAGATTTGTTTTCGAATTTTATAAATAAAGGTTGGATGGTGTGAGCCAGAAGAATAATTACACATTTGTTAAAAATGCACTTGAACTCATTCCTTAGACCAATTCTATAGTTGTACGTGCAATAAGACTAAAGATTTAATCTGTTTCTTTTCATCGGCTTTACGTGTTTTGCCTTGTAAGTACATAATAATGATTTTTAATTATTGTTATACCTTTTCTTATTTATTTATTTTTATCTCACTTAATATATATGCAGTTATTTTTAAAACTTATACTAAATTTTTTTTATTTTTATCACGTATTTAATTGCTAGTAATTAGTTATAGCATTAGTGTCTAGTGAACAAATGTTAAGTTAAATTTTAGTTTTTTTTATTATTTTTTTAGATTTCATATTTTCAAAATGACATTTTTATAAAATCTCATATTTTACAAAATCTCGTTCTTTGCATATTGTATTAATTTAAAAAAATTACATTAGGCATGTTAGGGTTTTCTAGATAAAAAAAATCATTTTGATGTTCATAAAATAAAATAAAAAATCTTTAATTGATTTCTTTTTTACCGCAAGACATTTTCTATAGTTTAGGTTTGTTTTCCATAGTTTGGATTTTTTTTCATAGTTTAGATATTTTTTTACATAGTTTGAACATTTTTTCTACGGTTAGATATCTTTTCCATAATTTAGACTTCTTTTCCATTGTTAGGTTTCTTTTCTATAATTCAGACACCTTTTCTATAATTTAGATTTTTTTTTCTATGATTTAAACATCTTTTTCATAATTTAGAAATCTTTTCTATGATTAGACATCTTTTCCATAATTTAGGCTCATTTTCTATAGTTTATATATCTTTTCCATTGTTTAGTTATCTTTTCCATATTAGATTTTTTTTCTATGGTTTAAATATTTTTTTCATAGTTTAGATATCTTTTATATGGTTTAGACATCTTTTTTATGGTTTAGATATATTTTTTATGGTTTAAATATCTTCTTTTCTATGGTTTAAATATCTTCTTTTCTATGGTTTAGGTTTTTTTTCTATAATTAGGAATTTTTTTTCTTCTTTTTTTTTATGTTTTAAGCATCTTTTCTATATAAAAGATTCATCATGTAAAACATTACATATTTTATAAAATTTTTAGGGTTTTTCTTGAAAATAAAAAAATTATCACTTAGTTGTTTTTAAATAAAAATCTTAATTTGTGACTTTTCAAAATTTAGGTTTTTAGGTTTTTTTTTTTTATAATTAAGAATAAAAATTAGGCTTCTAAGGATTTTTCTTAATAAAAATAAAATAGTTAATAAAAGTGTGAATTCAACAAATTATTTTTTTTATAAAAAGAACCAACATATTAAATTTTTCAGAAAGGAGTACGATCGTCTGATCCCGACTAGTGAGTACGTAGGTATCTTTAGGGCGAATTTAAGTTCTTTTTCTTTTATTTATTTATTTTTTAAATATTATAATTAGAAAAATAATCCTAATTTCGGTAAATAGATAGTGATATTCATTAGGGTTTAATAGGTTAACTCCCGAACTCGAAACTCTCTGGTTCTTCTTTAAAATTTAGATCAAAGACCGGTAACCAAACTGTAATCAATTCACCCAATTGATTATGGTTTCTTTTCTTTTCTCAACTTCGGTTGGGTGGCGACTCTAAAATTTTTTCTAAATTAAAAATCAAAATTTCTCAATTTTTTTAGTTGAGAATTAATATTAAATGAGTTAGGGTTTAGTATTAATCGAAAATGGGGAATTAATTTTAAATAAAAGAAATAAAAAAATTAGGCTCGACAATCATAAAACGATGAAGAATAAAATATAGTAGATTAATTATTTAAATTTGGAGAGTTTACAAATTCTAAAAAGAGCTGTGACTTTAAGTTCTTAAGGAAGAACAATACCGGTAATCGTAGTAGCGTTTTCCCTATCACTCGTTATCTTGATCTTCATTAGTATATACATAGAGAAATATATATACATGTGTGTGTGTGTTGGTATATGTATATATATGATATATTTCTCGTTGTGGAATGTAATTTTCATTTTATTCACTGAAGTGTTTATGGAAACAAGACATAACACAAATACACTTAGCTAGAGCTAGGATACAATTAATGATGAGAAGCAGAACCTATATAAATAAAACATAAGTAAGATACAAATGGGAAAAAAAATCTAGTCAAACCCTAATAATTATCTATATACAAAATTATTTCCAATAAATATTTTATTATTTAAAAAAAAAATCGTGAGGGAGATAAACTGGACAATAACCTGTCGAGCACTGAACATTGACGACGATGGTGTGCTGAGCATTGATACGTGGAAGTAATGGAGCCAAAATATTTAATTTGTTTAGTTGTTTCGTGGGGCAAAGGTAGAATGACCCGGTCCCGTAGTCCATAACCATCCTGAGAATGCTAGGAGATGCTCAGGATTGATAAAACACTTCCAATACTTTTGCCCAGTGGTTTATAGGACACTGGAAAACATACTAGTTGCATTAGTTAAACAAGAGATGAGTTTTTTAAGGAAGCACTATTTCAATCGAATTCTGTGAAAGTTTCAGGTTTAGTAGTTTTAACAGTTTTTTTCACTTAATTCATTGGAACATTTTTTTAATCTTCCATCACTTTACCATTTGATCCCTTATAAGGTAGTACAAGAATTTTTTCCTTTCCTTTATTTCCCTTCTAATTTCAATGACACTTTTCTAATTTAGAGAATGTTTCTCAACACATGTCAATCCACCTGTGTAACTTTGCATACAAAGTTATTTCTCCTTATTAGAGGCCTCATCTTAGCATGACTCAATGGGTATAAAATCATTATTGCACATGAGGTTTTCTACCATCATAAAGTGGAAATGTTATCCCAAAATAAATAAATAAATAAATAAATAAACTCTGTTTCAAAAGTAAATATGGCCGAGTTATATTAGGTAGGTGATGTTTTTCTAAAAAAATTTTTTAAGAAAAATGAGCTTTCATGATAAGTAGGTTACATAGTTTATGAATTGAGTTTTTTTCCATTTCTTATGATTTAATGGTGAACCCCCAAAAAAAATCCCGATGCATTCTCTCAAAAAGACAAGGTGGGCTTGGATTATTTGATGTGAAGAAACAAGCCAACTTTGTAAAGTTAGCCTGGACTGTGAAACGAAGAAGACTGCTATGGACAGATTTAATTTCAAAAAATATAGAATGGGGGAGGGTCAATGACGAAGGAAGAAGGATTCCAAATTCTACAAAGAATTGATTAAGGTAGAGAATTTAGTCAACAAGACAACAGAAGTCCATGTGAGAACTGGACTTACAACAAGGTTTTGGAAAGAAAGATAGGTGGATTGAAGGGGCTAGAATGGAAGAGTGGTTGTACGGACCTCTAAATAAATATGATGAATGGATTACTATTAGCCAAGTATGGGAGGTACTCGGACTATGGAATGAAGCTATTATTGGTTACCCTATTCATACTGATAACTTGGCTTGATTGTGTTAGATATGAATTAGGAGTTGAAAGATTTGAAGTACTAGCCGAAAGAAGTGAATGGGGAAGTCTCAATTAAGTCAGCTTATGAGCTACTTTGCATGAATGACCAAAAAGTAACTTTTTCAAAAAATTATGAGTGGATTTGGGAGCCCCTTGCGTATCCAGGAATCCAACTTCTGTTGTGAAGAATAATCCATGATGGTTTTGTCCATGCGTAGCGAATTGAGGAAGAGAGGCATGAATATAAGTACGACTTGTCCTCTACACGAAGCTACAAAAGAAACTTTATTCCATTTATTCTTTGAATGCAGTAAGAGTGTAGAGGGCTGGATGGAGTTGGGGATAGACATCTGGAGTGAGACTACGAAGGAGAATGAAATGGTTGCATTGTCTGGCTGTAAAGATCGACTACATGGAGGGGAAGGAGAATTGGATGCAATCGCAACCCCCAAAACAGTTTGTTATTCTTTTTATTTTGAGAGGCATATGGAAGGAGAGGAACATGATGGTTTTTAATCAAGGTGAGTTTAAAGAGCATTTGATTAGGAGAACAAGAGTAAAGTTGTATGAATGGTGGACAAACTTCCAAACACATAGAATGAAGTGCGGTGACATAATTGTGCATAAGACATGGGAAAGGCCTCCCATAAGGTGGATAAAAGTTAACTGTGATAGTGCATATGCATATACAAATTGCAAAAGTGGTCTGGTTTCGTGGCAAGGGCAAGGGTTGAAGAGGGAAGAATCCTCAGAGGAGGATATAAAAATATATAGAAATCATCACCACTTGAGGCAGAGTAATGGGCGATGTTTGAAGCTATCCAGTAGGCAAAAATAGATAATGTCAAAAGAGTGATCATAGAAACAGATACCCACCATGCTGTTGAATAGATTACAAATAAAAATGTGCCTTGCTTTATTAGGGTTTATTGAATTTATGCATTGTTTTAATCATGTTATTGTTTGCAAGGTGAGTTGTGACCAGAACAAGATTGCAGATTTACTGGCGAAGTAACGATTGGAAGAGAGAAGCTTGTAGATTTTTGACAGGAATTTTCCTAGTTTTTTGGCTGAATAGGTTCCGTTAGACAATTGTCCTTTATGTTCTGTTTCTGATGTTCGTATTAGCAGCAACAGACCATCATGCATAGATGGTGGCCGGTGATGTTCTAAACTGCTGGTTGTTATGGCAGTTAGTTTTATTACTGAAAAAAGAAAATGATTTAATGGTGAATGGAAAAGTGTTGGTTGGTAAAGTAATGCTTACCAAAAGAATACATAAGGGAATCCTATATCTCCCCGCTTATTCCTTCTAGTTGCTAATTGTCTATTGTTATAATCCAAAAAGAAAAGTAAGTAGGAAATTTAAAATTAAGGTATCAAGATAGAAAAAAGTTCCTACACTCATTTATTTTTGAAGATGATTTCTTTTCTTTTCTTTTTTTATTGAAGATTATGCAATTAGCATTCATAAATTGAAGAGGTTTTCGATACATATTGTTAAGCATCATACCAATTCATTAATTTCAAGAAATCCTCAATTTTTTTTTTAAAAAATAAGAATACTTCTATGATTGTGAGTTAGTTTGTGATGAAATTTTGAATATCTAGTTAGAAAATGGACCAAAAAAAGTATCTAAGAGTACTTTAGATTTAGAGGGCGGGGAGTCTAGAAATGAAGCTCTTATGTCTATGAAGTTCAAGATTATTTCTAAATTGTAGGGTTAAAAATTAGGTTTCTTGTATTTGTTGATAGGACCTTTTGGATATAGGCCCCTCAGGCTTGTGCTAACTTGATAAGGCTTGTAGCCTAGGCTATGGGCCTTGAAGACTCGGCCTTCCCCTTCATGGTCACCCTCAACCCAGGCCTATCATATGGCTAGAAGAATATAGATAAGGCCGAACGATTAAGTTAACAGCTACCTTCTACATTTGTGAACCATGTCGAACATTGTAGCTCTACTACCCATTACTTGTAGACGTGGCTTCTGCCCACTAACTTCTTTCCAACTATTAGCTCTATTCCTCTATAACTATAAGACTCTTACTTAACAGAGAACTACTTGATACTTCACATATTAAAGCCTACCCTTTGTGTTTGAGTACTTTTACTCTCTTTGCACACCAAATTAACTTAAGCATCAAAGTGATAACGCTGGACAATATCTCGACACCCCTCATTGTTCCTTATCTTGTAAGTTCATCTAGTTAAGCGAAGCCCAATATCACTAAAATCTTTACTATCCAATATCTAGAGACGACATTTGGTGTTGTTTGTAAGAAACTAATCTGATTTTTTACCCAAATACACACCAAACACCACCATTGATTCACAATATGTCTCATGTTGGCAATCTTGAAAACAATTGGTTGGTGTTGGTGAATAACCAAACTACGAACAAACAACCTCTAATTAAGAGGGACATGCTTGAAGCACTTTTTGAGAGTACGGAGTGCCTACTTGAGGAATTTGTAGCCTAAAACAAGGAGATCTATGTCTTCTTAGAAGATGCTGAGAGGGTAGCAGGTGTACCTACCTACCGGAAGCATCTGATGCCTGTACTGGGTACAACCAATAGTAGCAATAGCATCAGTAGAGTAATAGGGATCAACAACTTGATCCCCTAGTACAAGAACAGCAGGCATGGTCTGTGGCTACCCATGGTCGTGCCTTTATTGGCAACGAACAAGTCCTATGGAGCACCTGCACATTTTGCAGCATGCTGAGCTCATCTAGTAGACCATTTTGACCTCAATGAGCTTCGTGCTATTGTGAGAAGGCCCTTAAAGCAATAAGGGAGTAAGGCAGTTGACAACGCTAGGTTGATTGCTAGCAACAAACCCCCTTTACTGGGGTGTCCAGGATGAAATATTGCCTCTGACTAGCAAGATTCCTACCCTTGACCAATACGACGACACAAGTGATCTTGATGATCACCTCCTCCACTTTTATACCCTTAGAAATCTTCATGATCATGGTAATGCCATTTTATGCAAGGCTTTCCTAGGTATGTTGAGGAAAGTGACTCAAAAGTAGTTTAGTCGCTTACCCAAAAACTCCATTGGCTCATTTGATAAGATGGTACAAAGGTTTAGCCTCCACTTTAAGGGTAGCAAGCCCCTATCCAAAGACACGTCATCCGTGTATTTGAATAGGAAAAGTGAAGGGGAAACTCTGCGTGAATACGTAACCTAGTTCAACAGTATCATGGTTGAGATCCTTCAGTTGGATGAGGGAGTAGCAATACATGCCATACAGCTCGGCATAAGACATGTAGGAGACTAATTTCATTTGGTTACAAAGAGCAAGCCGAAGACCCTGGTTGAATTCTAGAATAAAGCCTAAAAATATATGGATTAAGAGGATAATATTTGTGCTAGGCATGACGTCAATCGAAAAAGGTTAGGCAACAAAAAGGATAAGGAAAGATTGTTCGTAAAAGATTGCCTCAGTGACAAGGCATTGAGTAGAGCCAAGGGGGAAGGCTTGGGTAGTAAGAAGTGTCGAGCCAAGCAAAACCTACTTCTTCTTTTCGTCTACATACATAATACCCCTTTCAACCGACTAATCGTATAGATCTTTGATGAGGTATGGAACAAAGATTTGCTACAAAAGCCCTTTAAGATGAAGGAGAATCCTAGTCATTGATGTCGACCCTTATTTTGGTTTCCTTAATTTAACTTATATCAAGCGTAACCCACTTAATATAAATTACTCGATATTAAACTAAAGAAATCTTTTTTTTTTCTAAAAATTTTTTAAAAATTGGAGTCGCCAACCAATTTAACTAGTAAAAAATGAAATTAGGATTTTCGGGTAGAAAAACCCTAATTTGACCACTGGTTTGTAGATATTCTAAAAAATTTGATTTTTAGAAAATTAAACAAAAAAAACTAGGTTGGGAGGCTAAACTATTAAGATTAAGTCACTATGTAAAAACTAAAGAAAAATTGATGGGCTTTTATTTTTATAATTTTCCAAAAATGTTAAAAATATACTTAAATAAACAAAAGATAACTAAAGTGATTTATTGTTATTATTTTTATTACGAATTTTTAAGAAAAAGGGAAATTTTTTTTCTTATACGGTTGTCCCAAAGGTGCCTACTTATCCATTAGTAGGGATCAAATTAGCTGTAGTTTTCTTTTATAAAATATTTAGTGGGTAAAATTTTTTATTTCGAAAACCGAGCCAAGTTTATGTTTATTTAATAATTTATTATTATTATTTTTTAAAAAAAAAAACCTAAGAAATCTAATTTTCTTAAATTAACAAAAAAAATTCTAACTAATTAAATCTTTTTTAAAATCCTGATTAAGATTTTTTTTTTATTTTTAAAATCACTATGTGTCAAAATATTTTTTTTTTAAATCCTAACTATAAAATATATTGAAGATACGTACGGTTTAGATATGTATCTTCTTTTAATCTCAACCGTAAGATACATATCTTTTTCAAATCCTAACTACAAGATACATATTAAGATACATATCTTACAGTAGAGATACGTTTCTTAATACATATCTTTACCGTAAAATACGTATTTCGAAACATATCTTTTCCAAATCTTAACCGTAAGATATATATCTCGATACATATTTTTTTTAAATCTCAACCGTAAGATACATTTATTTTTTAAAAAAAGCTTAATTTTACTAAAAACTCAATTTAACTAAATTTTATTGGAATTATCTAAAAAAATCATGCAATATGAAAATAATAATAAAGAAAGACTATTCTAAAACAAAAAATAAGTTAGTAAAATAATCGAAAAAAAATAATAACATAAATAAATAAAATAAAATAATTTTACCTACACGTCGTAAAGAATCTGATTGTGTATGGGACGAGGATTGAGATCGGATTGTGTCAGGCGTCTGTTGTTTGGAATTGCTGGATTGAGGATGTGTGTCGTGCGAATTGAATCGCGTGTACTTCGCTGGATTGAGGATGTAGACTTCGATCAGGAGCTTGTGATTTGATCTTCTTGACGTTGGATTTGGACTCCAGCTCATCGTTGGATTTAGATTTCGGATTATCGTTGGTTTTCGTATTTCGACTTGACGTTCAAATTGTTGGCTTGCATTCAAAAGTATTGAGGGATGGATTGATATGTCAGGTCAGAATTGGATGTTAGAGCGTAGGACGTAGACTTTGACTTCAAAAATCGTCCGTCCATTGGACGTTGGAGCATGGACATGCGTCAGCTCAGAGATTTGATTATTGGCTACGGGACTTACAATCGACGTTAGGCTTCGAAGATCAATTGCTTCAAGGGAATTTAGACTTTAGCCGGTCGTTTAGTCGAAATTGGATTGGCTTCAGAATTTGATCTCAGCTTCGGATAGTGGAAAGTTGGAATTCGTCCAGCTTTGCAAAAATTTGGAGTTAATTGTGAGAATAAAAAAAATTTTAACTTTATCGTTAAATCCTTATTTATAAATTAATAATTGGATTTTTTTACCAAAGATATAGAAGATTCAATAATGATTCTTTGAAGATTTACCCTAATTTATAGAAACCCTACTTAATTCGAGCTTTTTATTTTTTAAGACTCGATCTGATCCAATCTTATTATAGCCCAATAACTTATTTAATAAATCTTAAGTTTATTCAGCCTAATATAAATTAGATAAAATTTTATTTTAAATTGGATTGGACTAAAATTATTTTAATAAAACCTAACTCTTGAATGACTTAAAGATTTATTAAATTAATCATATATTGTTATCTAATTCGATACTAAACGATCCGACTTGACTCGACTTGATTCGATTCTACTCGACTTGACATAGTTTGATTCGATACGATTTGACTTGATTCGATACGATTTGACTTGATTCGATACGATTTGACTTGATTCGATACAATACGACTTGACTTAATATGATATAACTCGACTCTTTTTTTTTTCATTTTTTCTTTTAATTTCTTTTTTTTTTGTTTATTTTTTATCCTAGCTCAACGAGAATGAAAAATAGAAAAAATAAGGTGTCTACAATTGAAACTCAGATAAATATTGTCAATTCCACAATAATTACGGCTACACCACAGAGGAGTGCTTCCAACTGAAGAACACAATTGACTATGCTATTCAACGAGGCTTCTTTAGTGAGTATGTGGTCCAATAAAGGAATGATGACTGTTTTGACGACAATGAAGACAAGATGCCTTAGAGGCGATGAACCAAGAGTACCTAAATAAAGCATAACGAAGATCGATGTAATGATTGAACCCCTCATGACCGAGCTCCCAATGGCATCATCAACATAATCATTAGGGAGCTACATCTAGGGAGCTGGTCAAGCACCAACAACACGGTTAATGCCCCATTAAGGTGTTGGTTATCAAGGAGAAGAGACAAAAAGGTTGATACTTCAATCTCTTTCTCTGATGAGGATTTGGAGGAGGTAGATAACCTTCACTAAGATACCCTTGTAATAGGGGCAAGGATCACATATTTCGAGGTCCTCAAGAATATGGTGGATGCCTGCAACTCGACTAATATCTTCTTCCTACATACATACGAAAGGATGAGGAGCAAGTTGCCCATCAAGATAAAGCCTTACCACTGTAATCTCACTAGTTTCAATGGGAGCATTATCTAAGCCAAGGGGATCATCACCTTTGATATAGAACTTGGCAATGATGACAATGTCACGCGATGACCAATGGAGTTTGTCATAGTTGGCTGCTTATCTCCTTACATTGCTCTCTTGGACAACTAAGCTTGAAAGTGTTTGGGATCATCACCTTGTCTCGCCACTTGAAGGCCAAGTTCTTGACCCCCATTAAGGTGGGAATTTGTGATGTGACTAGAAGTTCTCCTAAGAGCTTTACAATAGAACAAATGGTGTATTTTCTCTAGAAACTGGCCCACAAGAGAAGTTGGCTAAGAGAGGCAAGCCAAGTGAAAAGACAGAAGAGGTGCAAATTGGTGCCTCACTCAACTAGACCACTAAGGTTGGGATCAAGATCCCTTTCGAGTTGAAGGAATAGATAGTTGCCTTCCTATGGGCCAATTCAGATAGGTTTTCCTGGTCGACGTCAAATATGCTTGGAATCTCCCCTAACCTGGCAACTCATAACCTCAACATTGACTCTTGTGTGTAGCCTGTCAAACAAAAAAGGAGACATGTTGTGTTAGAATGGTAGGTTGCAATAGTGGGAGGTGCAGAATCTACTTAAGGTTGGCTTCATCAGAGAAGAGAAGTATCCGACCTAGCTAGCAAATGTAGTGTTGATCAAGAAGAAGTCTGGGAAGTAGCGCATATGTATTGATTACACCAACCTCAACAAAACCTGCTTAAAAGAATGCTTCTCTCTCCCTAAGATTGACTAGCTGGTCGATTCCACTTTAGGATATGCCCTACTCAATTCATTGATGCATTTTCGGGCTACAACCAGATCAAGATGGACTCGAAGGATGAAGTCCATACCTCTTTTGTCATTGACTTTGGCACGAACTACTGTACGATTGTGCCCTTTGGCCTAAAAAATGTTAAGGAAACATATCAGCATATGGTCACAAAGTTGTATAACCCCCAACTCGAGTGGATTATGGAGGTATATGTTGACAACATGATAGTCAAGAGCAAGCAGCCTAGTGATCATGTCAAGGACTTGTATGAAGCCTTCGACTAGATAAGAAAATATAACATGAAGTTGAATCCTCAGAAGTGTGTCTCTAGGGTTAGGTTTGATAAATTTCTTGGCTTCTTAGTCACCTAGAGAGGAATTGAGGTCAACCCTAAAAAGATACAAGCTATTAGGGATATGAAGCTCCCTTCTTCGATTCAAGACGTATAGAAACTCATTAGTATGGTGGTCGTATTGAGCACATTTGTCTCCTAGAGCATAGACAGATTTGCTAAGTTCTTTAAAGTCCTCAAGAAACTCGAGGGTTTTAAATGGACTCTTCAATGTGCAACAGTCTTCAAACAGCTGTAAGACATCCTTACATACCCTTCAATCCTCTTCGAGCCTGTTCCAAGGGAGGACTTATATTTGTACCTGGCCGTTAGCAATTGGGCACTCTCTTTTATACTAGTTAAAGCAGAAGGGAGAGAGCACATGTCCCATCTACTATGTTAGGCACATACTCTAGTGATGGAAATCAGGCTATCGGACCTCTGACCTGTAGCTGAGTTTGAAGAGCAAAGGGACTGGCGAAATGAATCCTCTTGTTCTAGCTGACTTATGTGAAGGTTAAGTATTTCCTTGCCAACCCATTTTGCCTGCTAAGTGAAGTGACTGCCTGTTTCTCGCATGTTATATGCTAAGAAGCGGAAGGCCAAGACAACAGCACATTTTCATTCTCACATACACCCGATCAATTACTTACTCAGCTATACCCCTATCGAGATGCTGAGAAAAAGACAAGATTGACCAAGCCACCCCTGCTCGGACAAGCAAGTTGTTCGTACTTTTTGTTCATATCTTCTAATGGCATCACCAATACAGCATCACCACGTGTATAGTATCGTGTGTAGAATTCATTACACCAATGATTACTTATTCATTTTTACTCTTTTATATTTTGTACATTACTTCCTTAGGAAATGTTCTTTTTTTCTTTTCCCTTTTTGGGCAAGTTTCCCTAACTTATGGGTATAAATACCCTTGTAATTGTAGTTGTAAGATATCATCATCATCATTAATACACTTGAGTATTTTTTTTCTTGCGTAAACACTGTTTGTTTACTCTTGGTATCACTCTTATCCGAACCCTTGAGTAAGGCTAGGTGGCAAGTAACCTTACCAAACTGATTTGTGTATTATATTAGATTTTGCCGTAAGTCCTCCGAAGTTCCATTGGTGCATCATATTCTCTAGAGCTGTTCGTAGGTTTTTCTCACTTTTCATTCGCATTTGTCCCTTTTTGTATTCTTTTCTAGCTTTCTATAAGCTTGGACCTATCTAATGACTGGTCTTGTTTGTTTTGGTTACGATCTACAACATTGGTATCAAATTGAAGGTTTCGTGTGAACTATAGTAGGTTCTTTAGAAGTTCTGTTATACTCTGTTCTGTGCGTGTGAAACAAAGCAAGTTACAATGTTCATTTTAGCTATCGTGTTTATTAGCTATTAGTTTCCTGAAGTGCTTGTTTGAACTTTGAATATGTGGAGAAAATGACAGACTTGAGTGTAAATGTCGATATGAGAGATGACAATAGTGGAGTTGTCCACCATGGACAACAGTCTCAAGAAACACTAAGAAGCATTGATGGGAGACTTGATAAAATGGTTAACCTCTTAGTGAATTTGACCCGAGCTGTTCATGTGTTGTCATGTCGACTGATTGAGTTCGTATAAAACACCCAACGAGCTGTTCAACCTGTTAGAGGTCAAAACCCAGCTCGACTAATTCGAGGTAGAGGAGTAGGCGGACAAGTGAGAAGAAGGATTGATTTAGCAAACGTTGAAGATGAGGAAGAAGAGTATTTCGAAGAAGAATGCGTGCGAATGCCTAGAGGATTTGACCATGTGAAGCTTTGAATTTCAAGTTTCAATGGATCTAGGAATGTTGATGAGTATTTGGAGTAGGAAGAAAAGGTGGAGCGTGTTTTTGATTATTATCAATATCAGGATTACGGGAAAGTGAGAACTGCTACTATTGAGTTGAGTGACTGCCTATTTTTCGCTTGCTTTGTGCAAGGAAGTGGAAGGTCGAGACAATAGCACATCTTCATTCTCACATATGCCCAATCAATTACTTACTCGGCCACACCCCTGTCGAGATGCCGAAAGAGAGTTCGGATTGACTAAGCTACCCCTACTCGGACAAGTAAGCTATCCGTACTATTTATCTACATATTTTAACGGCATTACCAATACAACATAACTACGTGTATAGTATCATGTGTAGAATCCATTGCACCAATAATTGCTTTCCTTATATATTCATTTTCACCCTTCCTTAGGAAATGTTCTTTTTGTTTTTTCCCTTTTTAAGCAAGTTACCTTAACTTATGGGTATAAATACCCTTATAATTGTAGTTGTAAGATATCATCATCATCATTAATACACAAGAGTATTTTCTTCCTTGTACAAAAACTACTTGTTTACTTTCTATATCACTTTTATCCTAACCCTTAAGCAAAACTAGTTGGTGAGTAACCTCATCGGATCGATTCATGTATCATATCGAATTGTGCCATGAATTCTCGAAAATTCCATTGGTACATCATATCCTCTAGAGTTGTTCGTGGGTTTTGCTTAGTTTTCATTTGCATTCATCCCTTTTTGTGCCATTCCCCATTATTCCGTTCGAGCTTTCTACAAGCTTGAACTCATCCAGCGACTGGCCTTGTTTGTTCTTAGTCACAGTCCATAACACTCTAGGGCCAGAGGTTAGGTACACTTGACTAAAGAAATTCGCCTTAGTCGTCATCATCTCAGTCCATTGGCTCAGGCCTTACATCCAGGCACACCAGATTATTGTACTTATAGACTAGCTACTGTACATATTATTACAGAAGCCAGATACACGTGGATGGATGGTGAAGTACATGATAGAGCTAAGTGTATAAGGAATCCAATACCAATTACAAATGGCTTACAAAGTACAAGTGCTAGTTAACTTCGTGGTTGAATAAACAAGAGAAGAGGAAGCACTACTGGAGGATGACAAGTTGGTGTGGACTCTCTACATTAATGGATCATCTACCTCGAAAGATAAAGGCGTGGGTCTTATACTGATTGAACCACATATGATCACAGTTTGCTATACCTTTAAGTACGGGTTCAACACCAGTAATAATGAATCCAAATACAAGGTGTTGATAGCCAGTCTTAAGTTGGCTAAGGAGATTGATGCTGAGCATTGATAGGTTTTCTCAGACTTAATGCTTGTTGTCCGCTAAGTCCAAGATGAATATGAGGTTAGAGATGACACTATAGCAAGATACTTGGAGAAAGTGAGGAGTTTCCTGGCTAAGTTTCCTTCATAAACCATCATGAAGATCCCCTGAATCGAAAGCTTGGTTGTAGACTTACTGTCTAAGCTCTCCTCTACGAGGATACAAAAGCTCAAGGTGAAGGACATGAAGATTTTTATAGAGTACTTGCCAAAGATAAGTATAACTTCGAGTTCGACTGAAGTCTTAGAGCTTACGAGGGCACCATTAGAGCTAAGATGGACAGGCCCATTCGAAGTTATTTGGAGTAAGGCACGTTCCTAAAAGACAAGAAGGAGGCAAAGAAGTTAAGATACCATGTCGCTAACTACATGTTGGTCGACGCCGTCCTGTATCGCAAGAGAGTTAGCCTTCCCTTACTTAGATGCCTCCAAGTAGATGAGGGCTTACATGTCATGGAAGAGATGCATGTTGGAGTATGTAACAACTACATCCAATCTTAAGCCCTCTACATTTGGACTTTACGGCTCGAGTATTACTAGCCAATCATGAGGCAATATGCCAAGGCCGTAGTCCAAAAGTACCCCTAGTGCCAGAAGTATGCACTAATTAGTTACATCCCCAGCACCAATCTCTAACCCTTGACTAGTCTATAGTCGTTTTCCCAATAGGGCATCGACATTCTTAGTGCCTTCCTCAAGGCCTCGAGAGGAGTGTTGAGTTGTTTGTTCGGAACAATATCCTCTCTAGATTTACGGTTCTCTATGCCTTCATCATGGATAATGAGTATCAATTTGATAACCTTAAGTTCAAAAAATTTTACGCCAAGTACCACATTATGCTGCACTTCACATCGATTACCCACCTTCAGTCGAATGGGCAAGTTGAAGCAGCTAATCTGGTCATTCTTAAAAGCTTGAAGAAGAGAGTGGATCGAGCTCAACGCACTTGGGTAGATGAGTTACCCAATATTTTATAGGGATATAGGATCACCCACTACACCTCTACAAGTGAAACCCCTTTTTTCTTGGTGTTTAGTTCTGAGATAGTCTTCCTTATCAAGCTAGAGCTTCTTAACATATGGACTCAAAGCTTCGACGCTATCCTCAATAAGTCCCTACTATAAGCTAGCATCAACACTATGAAAGAGATCGGAGACCTCGTCGCAACTCAAGTGAATGCTTACCAACATCGAGTAGCTAGATTTAATGATTAAAAGGTTAGACATAAAGAGTTCAAGGTCAGCGACTTAGTCTATTGGAAGCTAGAGGCCATAGGCTCCTGGGAAGAATAAGGTAAGTTAGCCCCTAATTAAAAAGACTCAGTTAGAGTAAGAGAAAGCTTATGGAATGGAATACATGGATTGGAAAGATTGGATGGTGAGCTCATCCTTCACACTTAGAACAATGATAACCTTTGGCTATATTTCAACTAATATACAGTTGTAAATTTTTTCACAAAGTATCAATAAAATTTCTATTTCTCATGTGTATTGTCTTTGGTTGTTCTTTTCATTCTCTTTTCTCATACTAAGTCCTAGCTCCCAAGGGGTGATGGACCCATTAGTTAAGTAAGTTGAAATGCCATTGACTTGATCCTTTCAGGTAACCTCAGTAAGGGAAAACACCCCTTACACAATTAAGGAACTCCCACTATTTAAGTAAGTGGAAACGCCACCAACCTAAACCCCTTCGAGTAATCTTAGTAAGGGGAAATACCCTTTACATAATTGAGGAACTCCGACTATCTGGGAAAGTCGGAACGCCACCAACTCGACCTCCCTTTGAGTAACCTTAGCAAAGGGAAACACCTTTTATACAACCGAGGAACTCTTACTATTTGGGCAAGTTGGAATGCCACCAACCCAATCCCTTCGGGTAACCTTAACAAAGGGAAACACCCCTCACACAGCTAAGGAACTCCTATTATTCGGGTAGGTTAGAACGCCATCGACCTAACCCCCTTAAGTTATCCCATGATAAGAATCAGTCCCCTAGACTGATCATATGTAGCTAAGTTAGAGGACTCCAAGGACTCACCTAGAGAACACTAGATTGAAGCCCCATTCGAGACGAAAATTTCTATTCCGACCTCTTTGATTCCCTCTTCTATTAACTCGATTGCTAATCCTTTACATACGCAAAACCTACTGAATAGCTTTGCTATGATAGAATATTCGAGTAGACTACCCCTAAGACTATTTGAGTTGAGCTCTCGAGCTAATAATAGATGTTCGACCATACACAAATTGACTACTCTGCAGCACGTGGCTGACTGAGTCTCGATGTTGCAAACTATGACAAAAAACAGATAAGTTTAGTTGTTAAACGGGTCCAAGCTTGCCGAAAGCTTGAAAAGGACGTGATGGGGAATATGCAAAAGGACGGATGCAAATGAAAAAGTAAGCAAAAACCCACAAATAGCTCGAATGGATAGATGCACCAATAGAACTTCTAAGGACTCACGACACAACTTAATATGATGTATGTGATGGTCCGATGAGGTTACTCGCCACCTTACTTAAAGGTTAGGATAAGAGTGAAATGAATGTAAATAGAATAGTGTTTACGAAAGACAAATGTCAAGTGTATTAATGTTCAATCTGATGATTACAGCTACAAATACAAGGGGTATTTATACTCGAGAATTTAGGGTAATATGCTTAAAAAGGAAAAGATAAAAAATGGTATTACCTTAAAGAAGTAATGTACAAGAATACAGGAAGGTAAAATGAATATTTAAGAAGAATAATGACTAATGTGGTAAATTGTACACATGGTCCTGTATATGTGGTGGCGATACATTGGCAAGGCCATTAGAGGATGTAGACAAAAATATACAGTCAAAGATTAAGTAATTGGTTGGTTTCGGTATGAGTGAGTAATCATGAAAGGTTTAGCTATTCTCTTGGTAATCTACAACTTGGAAAACTTTAGAGAGATAAGTAGTCATTTGGCTTGGCATACAAAGTGACTTAGTAAAGAAGTACTCAACTTAGGTAGCAGTTGGCTAAAGAAGAAGAATTCGCCTTACCAGGCCTTCTAGTCATTGGGCTCAGTTGCGGGTTAAATATTAAGTAGCCTGATTCCTATCATTCCCTCCGAGTTGATTTGGATTTGTAATCAAATTCGAATGGTCTTCAATTAGCTCTCTATCAGGGTGATACGGACTGAGGTCAGTAATGTTGAAGGTGTCAGAAACCTTACAGTCCTCGGGCGGCTCTGTAGGCGTTGTTATTGATCTTTTGGAGGATTCTGAAAGTTCCTTCAACCTTTGGGGAGAGTTTGTTCCTTCTCTTACTCAAAAACCTCTCTTTACTCAAGTACAACTACACCAAGTCTCCCACTTGAAATGTTTCGCTGTCCTACCTTTTGCCTTCTCTAGCATACATCTGGTGGCTTGGTTGATGTATAGAGTGACTTTGTTATAGATGTGTTAAAGGGATTATACCCTAGCTCTTACGCGAGTTCAGGTGCAGGGGTGTGATCAAAGGGAAACTTGGGATTGAAACCATAGACAACCTCAAAGGGGGTTTACTTAGTGGTGTCATGTACTGTTTGGTTATAAGCAAATTCGACTACTGGCAAGCAAATGTACCAATCAACTAAGCTCTTGCCTACTATAGCTTGGAGCAGTGATCTCAAAGTGCAATTAATCACCTTTGTTTGGCCGTTAGTTTAGGGGTGATAGGAAGATTGAATAGTATTTTGGTCTCCATCTAACGTCACAATATCCTCTAGAAATGGCTCAAGAACTTCGAGTTTCTATCGAAGACTATAATTTTCAGCATGCCGTATAACCATACAATCTCCTACAAGAAAAGAGAAGCACTAGCCAAAGCGTCATTAGTCTTGGAACAGGGTACAAAGTGTGCCATCTTGCAAAACCTATCTACGACAATCATTATAAAATCATTGTCTTAGGCAGTTCGTGGTAGTCCAAGAGCAAAGTCCATGCTCAATTTAGTCCATAGCTTCATCGAAACAGGTGATGGCATTGCTTTATCTTTTTCAGCTCTGCACTTAGCCCTTTTGCATATGGAATAGTCGGTGTACATCTCTCCTCATTATTTGCCAAAAGAATCGACGATCAGCAATTTATATGTTCTTTTCTCTCTAAAATGTCTAAGCAATCCTCTCCTGTGAGCTTCCCTGATCAGTAGTTCCTGCAGTAAACAAGTCAGCATGCATAATTTCCCCCTCAAAACAAGTAGCCATCTTCCACGTAGTACTCATCCATTGTTCTTCCATTGATACATCCCGCGAATACGGGTCTAAAGTATGGATCCCCAAAAAACTACTCTTTGATGCTTGCAAACCCAAATAATCTGGTTTATAGTTCACTCAGGAGTGCATGTCTTCTCGAAAGAGCATCTGCAACTACATTGCTCTTTCCTTATTTATATTTTATTACAAAATTGAATTCTTTAAGGAATTCAACCCACTTCGCTTTCCGCTTCGATAACTTGGTCTAACTTCTAAGGTACCTTAGGGACTTATGGTTAGTATAGATGATTAATTCTCTCGGCAATAAATAATGCAGCCATATTTACAGTGCTTGAATCAGTGCCAAGAGTTCTTTGTCATACACAGAGTAGTTTAGTTGAGGTCCTCTGAGCTTCTTACTATGGAAGGAAATTAGCCGACCTTCTTATATTATGACAATGCTTATCTCGATGCCTGATGCATCACATTTCAGCACAAATATTTTCTCGAAGTCAGGCAGAATAATTATAGGGGTGGAGGTCAACCTTTCCTTTATCTCGGCAAAACTCTTCTCTTCCTTTTCTCCCCATTGAAAGTCAGTGTTCTTCTTTGTTAGCTCAGTAAGTGGCACAGTGAGGGTGCTGAAATTCCTGATGAACCTTTTGAATAATGAATCTAGTTCATGGAAACTCCTTATGTCTGCACATTGAAAGCCAGTGTTCTTCTTTGTTAGCTTAGTAAGTAACACGGTGAAGGTGCTGAAATTTCTGATGAATCTTCTGTATAATGAAGCCAATTCATGGAAAATCCTTATGTCGGCATAAGTAGTAGGAACTGGCCAATTGATGATTGCTTGGATCTTCTCATCGTCTACTTGTAAGCCTCTTTTACTTACTATGTTATCACTTCCTCTTAGCAAAACCAACACTTCTTGAGATATTCAAATAATCTCTCGGCATGGAAGATATCCGGTATGGCTCAAAGATATTCACAGTGACTCGGCATATCAGCACTATAGACCAGGATGTCGTCAAAGTACATTACGACATATTTCCTTATTAGTTGTCTCAACACATAGTTCATTAGTCTCATGAAAGTGCTTGAGGAATTCAACAAGCTGAAGGGCATGACTATCCATTCATAAAATCCATGTCAAGTCTTCAATGCAATTTTCTACTCATCTCTTGGCCTCATGTGAATTTAATGGTAGCTAGACTTGAGATAAATTTTGTTGAAAATCTTGGCTTTACTCAATTCATCCAACATATCTTCTAACCGTAGAATAGGATACCTGTATTTGATTATAATCTTGTTCATGGCTCAACTGTCTACACATATCCGCCAAGTTCTATTAACATACCCTCTCTTTAATAACTCATTGACTTGACATTGGAGCTAAGAAGCTCATTGGGGACTCATTCGATAGGTAGGCTTATTCAGCACGACGTAGGCTATTAAGTCAATGCAGTGTTCCGTACCTCGAATTGGGGATAACCCTTCAGCTAACTATTTTAGGAACAAGTTGGTATATTTGTTTAGTAACTCTTTTATTTTCTAGTGTAGTTCACCTCGCTCCTTCATCTTTAATAGGCACTAGACCAACATGAGGGTTGGCTTGTTAGCATTGATGGCCTCTCAAAGCTTGGTTATACTCATTATCAGTCTTCTTCAAGCCTCAAGCAAGTTTTGTTTGCAATTTATTAACTTCTCTTGACAACATTAGGTTCATTGTAATCTTCTGGGCATCCTTTTTGAACACATACATGTTCTTGTATCCATCATGGATAACTCTTCTATCAGACAACCATGGTCGACCAAGTAACATGTATGAGGCGTACATGGGCAGCACATTACAGAGAATTTCGTTAGAGTAGTTTCCAATTGTGATCGATAGCAGTACTTATCGGGTGACATGTAGTGCCCCCTTATTACTTAGCCAATGTAACTTGTGCGGCTTCAGGTATGCAATGGCCGACAACTTCAATTGTGTGACCATTTTTGCTGATGCTACATTGATACAACTTCCACTATCTATAATTAATGCTCGTACATGGTCAATCACCTTATAGATGATATGAAACAAATTTTCCCTCTACTCTTCCTCTCGTAAGGGTTCTAAGTTTATGGCGTGTTGGACAACCAGGGTTAACTAATCCAAGTCTTCAGCAAACACATCCTCTTCAATAAGTTATTTCTTGGTTGTTTCTTTCTCGGTAGTGCCCTTGTCTTCGTCAATACTTTCTACCTCTAACTTCGGGATGTCTCCCTTGATCACCATAGTTCTTTAGTTCGAGTAGTAAGCAGCCATATGTCCAATCCCTTAGCACTTAAAGCACTCAATCTAGCTCGTCTTCCTATTAGATCCTTACCTTTTCTCATAAGTTTGGGTCGGCATGTCACCATCAGGTTGGCCTTTCTACTCGGCTCGGACATCCACCTTTCGGATTAGCTTAATACTTGACTGAGCATAACGACTCCCCTATCCAAGTCGATTAGTCGGTAGCTTGGTTGGTACTAGACTTCTTCTCTACCTCTCTACTTTTTGGGCTATTCTAATGACTTCATCTATTGTGGTAAACCGTTGGAGTTCCATAATGTCTCAAATGTTACCTCGCAACCTAGTAACGAACTTAGATATTGTTCGTGCTAGTGGTTCTTTCACTTTACATCGAATTATCAGTATTTGGATTTCTTGAACGTACTTGTCAACTATTTGACCACCTTGTCTCGGCTCCTAAAGCTGAGTAAAAGTGTCTAGTAGATAAGTATCATTCCTCAACATCAGCTAACATCTTAAAATATCTAAATTCATCCTAAGTCAGAATTTATACATAATTACCCTAAATTACACAATTAACTTAAAATTTACCATTTTATTTATTACATATTTACTACATAATACCCTAAATACTAAAACTATCATACTTCATCATATTTCAATATCCTAAAACATATAATTATGCACTAAATCAGTAATTACCCATTTAATTACTTAATTAGCCTCAAATTACGCATTTTATACATCATTTTAAGGTCTAAAAATTATCTAAAAATTTTGAAAATTCATTTTTGAAAAAGGGCTTCATAGAATTGCCCTATAACCCTTAAGTAGTCTACACAAAATTTTTTAGCCTAAAATTTCACTCCTAAGGTCATTTATTTCTAAATTAAAACATGCTTAGTTTCATATGGTTTCTTAAGCATTATATATTTTTAAATATAATTAAATCAAAATAATATTTTTCCCTAAATCTACATACTTAAAAACCTTAGAATACCAAATTTCACAACTTTCTAAGCATATTTATATTTTTACAAATTAAACAAAATTGGGTTAAAATTTGACTTAACCGACCAATCGAATTTCAGCCACCAGTGATGGCTGCAAGTGTGTCAATAGCCTTGAGTGGTGGGGGTAGGGTGATGTGTTGGTGGCCATTTACTTCCAAGTGTTTGTTAGGTATGGGCTGCCTTCTAAAGTTTTAATTGTATAGATTTTTTTGTAAATTTTGTGACTAAACCCTAACCCTCACTCTTTTGGTTCTCTCTAATTTTCTAACATTCCTAATTGACCAAATGAGCTTATAAAAAATTTGGGTATTTATAGTGCTGCCTAGGATTTTTTTTTTTCATTAAATTGACTTGGTGTTTACCTTATCTCTTCTTCTTTTTTACTTTCTATTTGGTTAAATTTAATTGGTTAATTTCCTTATTCAATTTTTAGGTTTCCATGCCCTACTTATGGACATTTCCTCATTTTTATATATATTTTCTTGATTTCTCCTTAATTATTTATGAATTTTTTTGATTAATTAGCATTATTTTGGCATATTTCGCGTATTTTAAGTAATTTCGCATATTTCTACCTACATGTAAATTCGTATACGGTACAATTAATTGCTCCTAGATATTATTAATATTATTTTATAATTTTTATTGTGCATATAATTTATCTCTATCGATTCATTAGTTATTGGAATTCGTTTTATGTGTTTCCGATAAATAACAGGAAATTTACATATAATTCAATATTATAATAATTAATTATTTTATTCTTTATTTTCCTAAATCCAAACTCACAGGATCACTTTTACTAATACTCCTAATTTCATCGTAAAATTTGGGCTGAATCGAACGATTTACTCGATCGCCCTAAATTCTATGAATCGAACCTTGAATACCTAATTGTGGGTCCTACACAAATGCACCGAGCACATTTATGAGACTTATGAACCATGTGATAGCCATCTAATCGAATCATGCGTAATCGTGTACTTTGATGATATACTGGTGTGTAGTGCTAAACTAGATAATCATGTTCAACATTTCTGAGCTGTTTTTGAAATATTATGAGTTGAGAAATCATTTGGGAACCTGAAGAAGTGTGTGTTCTAACATAGTGAAGTGGTTTTTCTTGGGTATGTGGTATCAGGGGAAGGAATTTGAGTAGATGAGGTAAAGATCCAAGCTATTCTAGAGTGATTGATGTCAAAAAATGTCACTGAAGTTTGAAGTTTTTATGGCCTTACTTCTTTTTATAGGTGATTTATTAAAAACTCTAGTATCATAGTTGCCCCTATGACCGAGCTGACAAAGAGGAGTGATGGGTTTAGATGGAATGACTGAGCTAAACGAAGCTTCAGGGAGATAAAAGAGAAGCTTACCTCCACCCCTGTCCTATCACTACTAGATTTTGATGGCCCTTTTGTTGATAGTCAGTTTTTGTCTACTTGGTTTGACAAGCATTTAACTTTACTTACTTGTCCATTCATCTGTTGATGGCTGGGCAATCTAAACTCTCGACATCTCTCCGAGTAACGTAGATCTGCTCCTAATTTGCATTCAAGTTTATGGCGCGAATGGTTATTATAAGCACAGTTATGTTACATAAATGTCTGTTCTCCCTACATTTTAGGGAATGTGTCTAATTACGAAGCTTTTATATTTCTTGATAGTTATTCCGATAATTGTTACTTCAGATATGACAGTCGCTTATAAATATGGAAAGGAAACACTGTAAGAGACATTTGATAACTCTTGACCACCTACTTTACTTTCCTTATTCTTACTTATTGACTTAGGCATCGGAATGGCCACATCGGACTAGCCCTGATACCAAGTTACTTTATTTTCTTTATAGGATGTTTCCAATTACCAAAATTTACCGACAGCACTTTTGAATTGGAGTATGATGTGTTAAGCATTGGAATTGGTGCCGTTTTGATGCAGGAACAACGACCTGCTGCCTACCACATTGAGAAGCTTAATTGTACTGCTTTGAACTAATTTGTGTCCAAGAAAGAGTTATACTTTCTTTTTCGAGCCCTTATTGTTTGGCAACACTATTTGCCACCATGAAAGTTTGTCATTTACATTGACCATGAGTCATTGAAGTATCTTAGGAGTCAAAACAAACTCTCGAAGAGGCAAGCCAAGTGGTTAAAGTTTATGGAAGGATTTTCATATATGATCTAAGATAAGAAAGAAAGCACAAATGTGGTTGCCAATACTCTGTTAGGTTGACAAACCTTATTGACCACTTTGCAGAAAAAAAACTATTAAGATTTTCGCTTACCATCGAGCAATATACTCGTAATCTTCATTTTGGTCCTATTGTAGTGTAATGCATAGATGGAGTTGTTATTGGAGGCTATTATGTTCGAGATGGTTATCTCTTTAAGGAAAGAAGGCTGTGCATACTAATAAGTTCCATACGTGAGCTATGGATTGAGGAAGCTCATAGTGGTAGATTATTTGGTTACTTTTGAGAGACCAAGATGACTAATCTATTGAAGGAAAACTTTTACTGGCTTGGTTTGGCCAAGGATGTCCATAAAGTAGTTGATAGTTGGTAGTTAGTAGTTGTGAAGTATATAAGCAAGCTAAAGGGAAAATAGAGCCCCATGAGAATATATGCCCTTATTAACACTGACTTTACCTTGGGCTGACCTCAACATAGATTTTTTCTTATGGTTACCCCAGACATCAAGGGGAAAAGATGTTATATTTGTTATAGTGGACCGCTTCAGCAAAATGGCACACTTCATTCTATGCTACCGAATTAACGGTGCTTTGAATGTTGCTCATTTATTTTTGTAGGGAGTTGTCCGACTACATTGAGTGCCAAAGACCATTGTTTTAGATCGGGATATAAAATTCTTGAGCTATTTTTTGAAGATTCTATGATAAGACTTAGAATAAACTTATATTTAGCTCTAGTAGCCACTCTCAGATTGAAGGGCAAACTAAAGTGGTAAACAAGACATTATGCAACTTACTCAAAGCTATCGTAGGAAAGAACTCGAGAGATTAGGATTTGTATCTACCAATTGTGGAATTCGCATACAATTGAACTATCCACAGCACTACTGAGAAGACCCTATTCGAGGTCGTCTATGGCCTCAATCCTACTATCCTCCAAAACCTGATTAGTACTCCCATAGTTGCTGAAGAGAGTTGATCTAGAGTTGATCGAGCCTAAGAATTGTAAGAGCTACACCAGTTTGTAACTAGGATGATCACCAAGTTTAATAAGAGACAACAAGAGATTGGTAGCCGAGGCCACTGATACACGGTAAGTGCACTTATCAATTTTAATATAACGGATGTGAGTCCGAGTTGATCCCTTAGAAACCTCAAGTACTAATACTAACCTTAACTCTATTATCTAACTGAAATATTATGATGGATTGAATGAATTAAAAATACTAAAAGTAACAAACTAATCTAATTATGAGGCTTGACTAATTAATTTAGGAAGCGATATAATTAAGAACGACTTCAAAAAGGCAAATAATGTATTTAGGAATTATTTCCCCTAGTGTTTAACGTGTGACCACTAAGAATATATCCAATTCCATTTCTATTATTCTTGACCGGAGGGATTCACAATTAAAGTTAACACCTTTCTCAAGCATATTAACCCTAATCCTAAATTATTTATCGGAATCTCTTCACTTAGTAATATAATTTAAAATCACATTAATGTATAATGAATTCCCATGCAAAAGAATAACTTTCCAGAAGAATCATATATCTTATCTCTAAGTACACATGTAATTCTCTCCAATTATGTCAAGATCCTATTATTCACGTGATTTCTCAATCATCATGCATAATATCATAGATTGATACTCTAGAAATATCAATTAATAATTAAAATACATAATTAAACCAAGAAAGATAGAAACTTTAGTGAAAATTATCAATAAATCCAATCGTCACATAAAACCCTAGGTTCTACAATCCTAAATATAAGAATCTTAAGCTATCACGATGAAATTAAAAACGAATTGCAACAAAATCAAGAAATAAAACATGAAAACCCCCTTTTATTGATGAAAAATCTCTTCAATCTTGAACTTAGGTGCTGCTTTTGCCTTTTGCTCCTCCTTTTCTTCAAGTCTCTTCTCTTTTTAATGTCTAAAGTTATGTGTAAAACCCTTATAAGTCCTTTTATAATGTATTGTGTAGTTTATTTTTTCATCACCAGACATAGCCTAGGATACAGTTGTGTCCCCAGATTGTGTAACTTACTGACCTTAGCACAAAAAAACTTCCTACATGGATATAGCCTGAGGACACAATTGTGTCCCAGATTGTGTAACTTTTTGACCAAAAATTGCCACTTTCTTATATTGTTTATGTAACTTCAAAACTTTATAACTCATTCATTTGAACTCCAAATTAAGTGAAACTTGATTCCTTTTCTTCATTTTCAATCCGAGAACGCGTTCAAACCTTGAAATAAAAATTTTGCTCAATTAAGTATCAATTTCTATTAAAAAAACCAAAGATGTAAGGGAAATATTATAAAATCACCATGTGAAATGTATTTAAAATAAGAGTTATCAACCACCGAGATGTTTCTTTCTAGCCAGGAGACTTAGTATAGATATACCTCAGTCGAGAACAATTCCCATACTTGAGATAAAGTAAGCTATCTCTTTGAGCTGATAGTCCATTCAAGGTCCTCAAGAAAGTTAATCGCATCACTTACTAGATTGAATTACCTTATGACTATGGTGTTTCATCTACTTTCAATGTATCTGACCTAATTCCTTACCAATCGGTAGAAGAAGACCCTACAAGTGTGCCTGAAGAGTAAGAGCTAGAGACCACTTCGGATTAGAGGACAAATCTTTCCAACCCCAGTAGATGATAGGAATCAGCTCCCCTGGACCGATTATACGTAGCCGAGACAAAGGTCTTTAGGGACATACCCGGAGAATATTAGCTCAAAGCCTCATCCAAGAAGAAAATTTCTATTCCAACCTCTTTGTTTGCCAAGCCTTTACATATGCCGAACCTGCTAAATAGATATGCTATGACAAAATATATGAGTAGACAACCCTAAGACTATTGGAGCTAAGCTCCTTAACCAACAATAGATGTTTGACTCCACCCCAAATTGACTACCCTATAGCGAGTGACTGACTGAGCCTTGACATAATCTAGATCACATCGTCCAGCTACAGAGCAACATGTGTCTTTTGGCATGACATTCCACAAGGATTCTTTACTTTTTGTACTAAATATTCTTTATGTTTTTTACCCTTTTAGTATTTATTATGTAACCTAATTGTAAAAACCCCCCTTTTATCTTTTCATACATGTAAAGTAACCCTGATGGATAGGTATATAAACCTCCACTTAATTGTATGCAGACATCAATTAATATTCAATATCAAAATTTATAAAAGTTCCCTTTTAAGCAACCATAGTGTTCCTATTACCCCTTTAACTCTTATCCATTCCCTTTAGCAAAGAATAGTGGTGAGTGACCATTCAATTTAGACTAGTGAGTTATATCTGACAGATTGTAGGCTGAACAGGATCAATTGGTATGTCATATCTAGTTGGTAGCTGCTTAGACTTTGCTAGCTTTTTCTTTTGTCTTCTTTTGGTTCAGTTCACTATGGTGTTTCTCCATGTGTCTAACCCTCGAGACGCATCATTTCAGTAAGGTGAAACACCGCTTGCATAACTAAGAAACTCCCTCTATCTAGGTAAGTCAGAACACCACCAACTTGACCTTACTTGGGTAACCTCAGTAAAGGAAAACACCCCTGTACCACTAAGGAAGTCCCCTATAGATACATGTCTAACTTTACCCCCCAAATTAGCTCGTTGCTACTAAATAAGCGCAACAAACCGAACAAAAAAAGCCAAAAGTATTGATAGGAGTTGAAGTTTGAAAAGCAAAATAAATACAGTAAATGAAAAAATTCAAATTTCATTGATGAAAAGTAGATTTATAGAATAAGGTTAAAATCCAACTTGCTTTACAAAAAGAAGGGAAGGGGGATAATTATTTATTACTTTGGATTGGCAAACTTCGATAGCTTTGAAAAATATAGCACTTCAATCTATTCGGAGGGTTGATTCATCTATGCCCTCTGCTCTTAAGGTGACTAGCCTAGGGCTATAGAAGGAGGGGCTAAGATCTGTTGGCTTAAGTTAGTAAGAGAATTACCTCGACTTAGGTCATCTTTGGAAGCACTCTTTAAAGTGACCTCCTATTGAGCTATTGGGGCAAAAGTGGAGGGAGTAATGTCTTTACCATCCCCAACAGTAGAAAAGGTACCTTAGACCGTATTAGCTGCTTAAGCAGCTTCTCTTTCTCTTCTTTGGGCTACCTTCTTCTCTCAATAAGTTAGAGCATCTAGCCAACCCAGGAAGCTTAGGTGATAGGAATCGACTTCTCGGACCAATCACGTGTAGCTGAACTAAAGCACTCCAAGGACTAATGCAAAGAATATTAGCTTAAAACCCATCCAGGACAAGAATTCCTACTCCGACCTTCATGTTTCACTTTATTGCTAACCTGAGTATCGAGCTCTTACGTATGCCAACATGGTTCTCAAAGTTGCTGAGTAGATGTACCGACCTGCTAAGCATATAAGCCGACTTGTTGAGCATACAGGATGACTTGTTGAGTAACCATATCAATTGTAAAGCACTTTTGGAGACTAAGGAAGCATTCATGTAGACTAACCTCAGATTTCTATCTGAGTTGAGCTTCCGAGCTGGCCAGCATCCGAGTCCAGTCCAAACTAAACTACGAGATACCTGACTTAAAGGGGATCTAAACATCATTGATTGATTAAGCTCCGACTTGAACCAGATCAGGTTGGCTCTGATTGCAAACTCTTTTTTTTTTAACTTTTGTTTGAATTGTATCATACTCCATACTACCAACCATTATGCGACACGAGTCTTCGTAGAGAATATTCTTTGTCTCTTTTACCCTTTTTACTATCATTCATGTATTCTAATTGTAATTTACCCTTTTATCTTTTCCATTTATGCTTATAACCTTAATGGGGCTAGTATATAAACCCCATTAGTTTATACATAGACATCATCTTACACATTATCAAATTATTACAAGTTTTGTTTGTGAGCAACCCTAGTGTTCTTATTTATCTTCCAACTCCTATTTATTCCCTTTAGTAAGGAGCAGTGGTGAGTAACCTTATAATTCGGACCGGTGAGTCTGATTCGGCAGATTGTAGATCGAATAGGATCGATTGGTGTGTTATATCCGATTGGTAGCTACCTGGACTTTTTAATCTTCTTTTATTCTATTTTGGTTCTATTCGTTATAGTGCTCCTCTATATGTTCGACCCGGGAGATACATCAACTTCGTTGGTATTAGAGCACAGTTTCGAGAGGGAGTACGTGAAGTTGCAGTGATGTTTTGGTTCATGTTTGCTCTTAGTAGCTGTTTTATTTCTTCTGTAGTTGCTTCAATGTGTTTGTGTGAAGTAAGTTACAAAGTTTTAAGTTGTGTAGTAAAGATTTATGTGTTGGTAATTGTAGTTCCATTATTATTTTGTTCTTCGCTGTGAAAATAGAGTAAGTGTAATTCTATTTCATTCGAGTGATTGTTAGGTGTTGAAGTTGTTAAGATTATGTTAGTAAGGTTTTAAGTTGTTAGTAGAAGTGTTTGTGGTGTGTTATGTTGTTAATCTATTAAGATAATGTACATGTTGAATTCGAGTATTCAAAGTATTATTAGTGACAAGAGTAGTAGTGCTCAATCTGGTTGTGGTCACAATGATAGTAACACTCCTAGGTCAGTTGATGATAAACTGATAGACTCATTAATTTTATTGAGAGTTTGGTTATCGTAAGGTAAGTTAATAGACAACAACCTTAAGGTATATCACACCATAACCCACTTGAAAATGTTCTAGAGAGACGCTATGCCAAGGTGGCTAAGCTAATCTCCGAGTTCGATGCCACCAAGTTGGAGGAGTTGCAAATTGAGTTGCTAGAAGAAGGTTGGAGTTGAAGGAGATTGAGGAAGAAGATGAGGAAGTAGATGTGGAAATTGATAGAGAAGAAGAAGAAGAAGAGGCTGGATACTATCAAGTGCAAGAACAAGGGCGCTAAGCTCCTCTAGGACTTGATAATGTTAAGGTCCAAATCTTACCCTTTAATAGAAGTGGAGATGCTAATAAATATTTAGAGTGGGAAGAGAAAGTAAGGAAAGTGTTTAACTATTATGGGTATGCTAACGTTGTTAAAGTGTATCTTGTTGTACTTGAATTTTTTAGGTATGCAACTATATGGTAGAAGAGTTTGAATACGGTTAGAGTAAGAGGTAGAAGATGAGGAGTGAGAACTTAAGAAGAGACAAAGAGATTGTTCAGAGGTAGATTTGTGCCCGAGACTTACTTGTAGGACACATTTACCAAAAATGTTGATCTATTGATGACTATGTAAGAGAATTTCAGATACGGATGATCCGAGCTGACGTGGATGAACAAGAGGCTTACATAGTGTCAAGTTCCATTTCTGGACTTAAAAATGAGATCCATTATATTGTAGAAATACAGAGGTTTTACACTCTGGAAGAGGCCATTAAAGTAGTGTAGAGGGTTGAAAAACAAAGAAGAAATGCCCCAAGTGAACTTAAGCCAACATTTTCCCAAGCCTCTGTTTCACTCTGACTTGCTCATGCAGAGCCGAGGAAAGAAATGACCAACTTAATGATAGTCGAGTTGGATAGTAGGCTCGAATAGGCCAACCGTTGAATTGAGGTTAGGTTAACCTTGATTACATATGAGAAGGGATAGAACTTAGGATATAAGATTAGCAAGGTGAATGCTTTAAATGCTTAGGCTTTGGACACATGGCTATTGAATGTTCGAATCAACTTGCATGGTGCTTTAAGGCGACGTAGTAGATAACACCAATAAGAGCGAGCTTGAGGAGGAGGAGAATGCTGGGAAAGCTAAAGTCGAAGAGGAAAAGGAAACTTATATCTATGTCAACCAGGGAGAAGTAATGACCTTAGTATTGAGGTGAGTGCTAAGCTACCGACTATCATTTACTTTTTTGGACCATCTCGCGACTTGGACCCATCCTGTGGTTTCGTATAATATTAGGTTTGTGTATTTATTCACGAATTCATATCATCTAGGTATTAGAGCATGGTTTTGAAACGGAGCGCGTGAAATTACTGTAAGGAATTGTTCGTGTTTGCTAATTAGTGGTTGTTATGTTCTACTCATAGATACTAGAGTTGGTTCAATTGGAATATGGTTTGAAAATCTTGAGCTACGAGGTGGGGATTTGTTTGTCCATAAGTCTGGTTCCTATTGTGCTTTGTTGTACTCTGTTATTCATTGCAAAAATATAGGAAGGTCATTTCTGTGTACACCTGTGCGTTTGAGCGCATTGGTTACCAGAGTTAAGTTGGAAGTGGGCTTATGAGATTGAGTCATATTGATTGTAGGTTGGTGTGACAATGTGCTAATGTAGTAGTGGTTGCTAGAACTAGAGTTGTATGGGCCTATTACTGTATTGATGTGGTGAAGTATGCAACCGATTCACGAGTGTTGGGAAAGAAATTGTTATAGGGTTTGGAGTCATAAAACCTTAGTTGTAGAAATTAGAAGGTATTCAAATTGGGTGCCTTAAATTGAAAGTGGGTGTTTGATTTTTCTAACAATAGTGCTCAAATTTTGTGGTTTGGGTCATTCAATGGGATTCTTTCGTGTAGTCGCAACAATAGTTAGTGGAACGTGTCATGGCTATTCGTATTGAAAATCGCAGTTGTCAATATTAAGTTACAGTATTTTAGCAGTTGTTAGCTGCAAAGACTTTGTTGTTACAGTAGTAACAGGTGATGGTAGTCTCCTTAGGTGTTACGATAGTCAATTTGGTGCTAGTGGTGATTACGGTTGTGCTATTGTCTTGGGGATTAGCATAATGCTTGGTGCTTAAGGTGTAAGCGCCTGAGTTGAATTGATGGAGTGAGACCATTAGGTGTCGAGCTGTTGCACTTTAGAGAAGCTATCCGAGTTGTTATTTCCATTAACTTGCCGAGCCAAACTGTTATACTCCTAAGGTTATCGAGTTGTTTTAACTTAATAGCCGAGTTGATTTCGGTATCCGAGCCGAGTCGAAGTGTTGAAGTGAAGCGGAAGATCCAATCTGAGCAAGCATCTGAGCTGTTGTCTTCTTGAATCACCAAGTATTGGATAGTTCTAGTCATTGCCAATGAGACTACTTGTGAGAAGAGCTAGTCTACTGAAGTGACACCTCATTTAACATGACTTATGACAATTAAGGAGGACATGGTTATGACTATGACTATTAAGATATAAGGTCGAGAATACCCATGTTTGATGGTTATAGACCTCTAGACGAATACTTGTATTAGGAATTCTGAGTTAATAAAGCCTTTGAAAAGTATATGTGCCCTGAATGTGACAAGGAATATATCATAGAGGATCAACTTCAAAGCTTTGCTAGGACCTGGTGGAAGAATGTATTAAGACAAAGGATCTTAAGAGGGGTGAGTACTACATAGAGCTCAATGAGACTTGCAATGAGAGAAAAATTTGTACCCCCATCATATTAAGATGAGTTGTATGAAGAGTTATCTACCTTGAGGTAGGGACAAATGAGTATCCAAGAATTTGTTAAGGGAATACAAGGCACTCCTGAACCGATGTGAGTTGTATGAATCTCTTTCGTGTACTATCTTGTGATTCATGAGAGGATTGAGATCGAAGATCGCCGAACATGTTAACCTCTCAAGAGTAAGAGGCTTAAATGAAACTATTCGACTAGCCCTAAGAGTATAATCCATCAGGGTCATGCCCCGATGTGGTAGAGTCATAATAGTCTTATTGTGCAAACTATTCTAAGATAGAAGCTGACTATACAACCATTATCTTAGACCTGATTTACATAAGGTGTTCACGATAAACCCACTTTGAAGTACACGATTCATAAATTAAATAAATTATTTACTTAAGAAAGTATGAAAATACATATATACACTAGGATTCGGATATTACAATAATGTTTGTAAGGTTTCATTGTATTATATTTCTTAAGTAATACATTCTTTGAAAATGAAAGATTCTAAAATAAGAGCTAAGACCTTTAAGATATATCTGTTTTTTATATGTATTTCCTTGCTCCTTATTACGCCCTAAAGTTGTAAAGTAATAACAGTCTTACCATGTAAACGAACCTATGACAATAACGGACCTTATAGTACCTATCATAGATATGATTTACATAAGTTGTCAATGACTCTTCGCTTTGAAGTAAACAATTTAATTACAATTTAGACTAAAATTTACATAAAAGTTAGAACTATAATTCATATATATATATATAATTACATACATATTATCTCAAAATCCCAGGAAATTATACAAACAACAATAGTCGCTAACTTACATCTCATAGCTTAGTTCATATACCTAAGTACAATTAAGATATTAAACAGACTCGATTGTATAGCCATTTGATCCTTACTCCCTAAGGCTTCAAAAGACAACTAACCTCCGAATAGTTGTAACGCAGCATATTAGTCAGAAGTTAGGACCCACAAAAAAATCTATATAGGTATAAGCAATTATAGCTTAGTAAGTTAAGTTGGAGACTTATGAAAGTATAACAAGCACAATCAAAGTTATCAAACAATTAATTATATGCAATGCAACAAGAAAGTACCATCACACAATGTGGTCCAGTCTATTGTGAAATCAGAGTAATTTCACCCACTTTAATCTAGGTTGAGGAGTTTCCATTAATGTAACAATTCACAACCAAACCCAGGTTTGTACAATGGAGACACCGCTTCGCCTAAGACTATCCTTCAAACCAATGCCTTCATCCTTACTATGACCTCCTCCCTGTCACTTAGTTCGGCTAAAAATGAGGAAAAGACCATTATGCTATTCAATGTTATCTTTTTCGAAGGTATTAATATTTGGTTGGAGAACCCTAATGATCCCCTAAAGGGTTGCAATGCATGTCAAATTAAGGTATTTAGGTATATTAGGATTGGGTTTGATTTAAGGTAATTAGACAGTTCCACACCAATCCAATCACAACAGTTATCAAACATAACACGGATTTAGCACAAATCAGATACGTAAGCAAATGCATAAAACTACTTACAATCACAATCATACATAATCCTAAGCTTCCGAGTACTCTAAAATAGTACTCCAAAATACAACAAAGTATTAAACCTAACTTACTTGAAATCCTTAGTCGCTTACTTAACTAGTTGTAAGTTGATTCGTCTCTGTGTATTCTATAATATAAATATGCTCTTTAATATTTATATCTTGATGATATATATTCTAGGTTTATGATTTAACTCAAGTTATCATATATATATATCTATATATATTATTTACTACCGATTCATTATAAGTTAGTTATAGGTTCAATTTCTGAATCCAATTCCGTTTCAGGTTCTAAATCGATTCCAACTATGAGTAAATCTTAAAATCCGTTCCGAACCTTAATGTGAAATTAATCACATCAACCTTAAATATCCTAAATATCATGTTGAATATCTTAAATATCATGCTTAGTCTTAAATTAGTATTCTAGTTCACTCGGTATACTTTAATCCTCATTAGTATATCGGATTTATTCCCGATGTGAGGAAATTTTACATTTTTCATATAATAACCTAAAATTAAGTTCTATAGCAGATTTAATACGTATTAATATTATCATCATATTATCCAATTTAACTCAATATTTTATAATTACCATAATTCTAATTGCACATATTGTCAAATAACCTATATTTATTACATAATTCTCATGATAATTGTATTTAATACTTTAAGTGTTATAATTATGTTACCATATCAGAAATTAATATCCTAAACATCTAATTATTCTGTAAATCAGTAATTAGTTATTTAATTACTTAATTAGTTCAAAATTACTCAATTTATTTAACATTTTAGGGCTTAAAAATTACTTAAAATTTTTGAATTTTTTTTTTAAAAAATGGATTCATAGCACTATTCTAATCACGTAAGTACCCTATAAAAAAAATTCGAGCTTAAAACTACACTTCTAAGCTTATTTTATTCTAAATTAAAACATGTTCGGTTTTGTTTGGTCTCTTAAGTACTCTATATTTACAGATGTAATTAAACCTAATCACTATTTTTTCCTATATCTACATACAATAAAACATCAAAATAGTATAATTTATAATTTTCTAGGTGCAATTAATAATTTTAATAACTTTTGTAAAATCGGTCGGAAAATTGGAATAACTTGTTTCTAGGGCTTCTGATCACCAGAGACGGCCTAGGGTTGTCGGTCGGTCCAGGCGTGGGGTTTGGAGTGTGGTGGTGGTAGTTCAATTCCATGTAGTGATGGGTTCTGGGTTTGGTTGAAATACCCCTATTGCACAATTTTTGTAATTTTTTTGAAAACCCTAGTTTTCTTTTTGTTTTTTACTCTCTCAATATTTTACACTTCACAAACTGTCCAAATGAGGTTTTGTCTTTTCAAGTATATTAATCTAATTGGCTAAATTTTTGTCTTCTTTCCCCAGTCGCCACTACCCAAATCTGGAGCATTGCCCACTTCTCTTATTTTTTTCCAATATTTCCTTTATTTTTAATAATTTTCTTTAATTATTTAGCAATTTTCTAGCAATTTTTAGGCAATTTAGGTAATTTTGCATATTTTTAATTATGTGTAAATATGTATGGAGTATAAGCAAATACTCTTAAATATATTTATGTCATTCTATGATTTTTAATGTGCATGTATTTCATCTCTAGCGATTCGTTAGTTATTAGAATGCATTTTACGTATTTTACACATTTTCGATAAATAATGGATAATATACTTAAAATTTGAAAATTTTATATTCTATCATTTTATTACTTATTTTCTTAAATTTAAACATACGGGGTTACTTTTACTTATATTTCTAGCTTTATTTTATAATTTAGGATTGATCAGATTTTTTAACTGATCATTCTAAACTTTATGTATTAAGTTTGATCTTACAGTTGCAGGGCTTATATTTAGGGCTTACACTTCCAATGATCGAACAGTTGCTAGCTTTAAGGTAATTATAGGTCACTTCCTAGCTAGCACCTATAATAATGTCTATAGGATGTAAGCAACTATAACTCAATAAGTTAGGATGGAAACTTAAAACTATACATCAAACCAAGTAAGATTATTGACCAATTTAATTAGATGTAACGCATGTTCAAGCAAATGCTATCATATGACGTTGCCTGGCTCATCGTGAGATGAGAGAAATTTTACCCGCTTTAATCCGGCTTAAGGAGTTTCCATTTAATGCAACAACTCACAACCAAACCTAAGCTAATGCAATAGAGATGCCGCTTCTTCCACGACTACCTTCAAACCATTGCCTTTACCCTTGGTATGACCTCCTCACCTGTCACTTAGTTCAATTAAAGATGAACAAGAGACCAATTATACCATCCAGCGCTATCCCTTTCGAAAAGGTCGATATTTGGCTGGAGAATCTTAATGTTCCCTTAATGGGTTGCGATACAAGTCCAATTTAGTTTTATGAGTCAAATATTTAGTTAAATTCAATTTAAGATGTTCAATCATTTTAACAAATCACATAAATACAAATGAGAACAATTAATCAGAATGATATCATTAAACTCAAAAACAAGCACATACATACAATTAACTATCTAACAAACACAATCAAGTATAATTCCAAACCTCTGATTACTATAGATTAGTACTTTAAAATATAGTAACATATTAATCTCAACTTACATGGATTCTTCACTTGCTCATTCGAGGTATGACTAACACAGGCCAATACCGATAGTCCCTATAATACAAATATTGTTTCAATTTCCACATAACTGTCATAGATTGGTTTTTATCTTATAATGCTTATTGTTATCTTTTGTTTAAGGTTTATTATACTCATTTATTCAAGTTTTTTCTTTTACAATGATTCTTAATTTAGGCTAGTTTCTAATTCCGTTTTGCAAATCCTGTTCTGATTTAGGTTTTAATTATGTTCCAATTACTAGTGTTATATGTAATCTTAAGATTTTGTTTCGAACTATAATGTGAAATTAATCACATTATGCTCGAGTATCCTAAATATCATATTTAGTCTCTAACTAACACTCTAATCCATTTAGTACATCATAATCTTAATTTAGCTACCTAATTTACTCTCAACGTAAGAAAAATTTACATTTTTCGTATAAATATATAAATTTATATTTAATATCAGATATATTTTATATTATTATTATTATAATATGATTACTTTTGACATAATATTTTTTACTCATAAATGTCTTATATTTACATATTGCATATTATTACATAATTCACTCCTAGATTACCTATTTAACACTTCTAACACTATAGATGTCATCCTTCATCTTCCAATAACATATCAAATGTCTAATCATATCTATAGACACCTCATTTTTGCTATTTTTTTTTTCCAATTGAGCTAGGTTAGTGAATAAAAAGAAAAAAATAGAAAAACAAAAATTAAAAATTAAAAAATAATAATTAAAAATTAAAAAATAATAATTAAAAATTTTATTAAGTTAGGTCATAGAAAGTCGAGTCAAGAGTTAAGTTATATGAAGTTGGGTTAAGTTGAGATGGGCTGAATCCATAGTTTTAGGTTAAACTAATTTAGGGGTTCAACATTAGGATTTATTGGATTGGGCCAAATCTTAAAAAAAAAAGCCCAAACTAGGTAGGGTTTCTAGAAGTTAGGGTGAATTTAGATTAAATTACAAATGAATCTTTGGTATCTTTGATTCGAAAGATTCAATTTTGGAGCTTATAAATATCATGTCGATCAGAGATTTAAAGAAGGATTTTCCTTTTAAATCATACACACACCCCTTCACTCACCTTCATGCTCCCTTATGCACCACCACTAGTACCTTATGTGCCACCATTGTGCACTACTACAACAGCACATACTGACATACCTACACACATGCCACCATCACACTCCACGTGCTACCCAAGCTACGTGCCACGATCATGCCGCTATTGTCGCCTAAGCTACCGTCGCTGTCGCCCAATCCACTGTTGTTGTCACCCAAGCCACTACTGCTGTCGCCCAGTTCGCTGCTGCTGCCCCTTATAACCACCAAAACACTGCCCACAATGCCCACGCCTTGCTCGAGTCATCGCCTACAGTACCTAAATCTTCGGTCGAGTCACCACCCACGCCTTGCCCAAGTTACCGCCCACTGTACGCCTAGAGTCACCGCTTAGTGTTACCTACATTGTCGCCCGAATACACCTAAGCTCTTGCCCACACGCTCGCTAAAGCGTACAGCCCATTATTGCCTATACACACCCAGGCTCTCACCCAGTCCTCGTCCGTACGCTCGCCCAGGTACCCACCTCAACATCGCCTAGATCCTCGCCCCTACACTCGTCCAAGCCTACGCCCAACATGCCCAGTCCTTGATCATGTGGGCTTAGCAACGCCCAACTAAATAGTAGTTTGGTCCCTATCTGATGCTAAAAGGTCCTCTAGAAATGGTTTAAGAACTTTGGGTCTCTATCGGAAACTACACTTCTCGGCATGTCATGTAATTGTATAATCTCCTATAGGAAAAGAGAAGCACTAGCCGAAGCATTGTTAGTCTTAGAACAAGGCACGAAGTGTGCCATCTTATTGAAGCCATCCTCAACAACCATTATAGAATATTTGCCTTGGGCAGTTTGTGGTAGTCCTAAAACAAAGTCCATGCTCAATTCGGTCAATGGCTTCACTGAAATAGGCAATAGCATTGCTTTCCCTCTTTTGACTCAACACTTGGCCCTTTTGCACATAGCACAACCTTTAACAACTCAGTGTACATCTCGCCTCATTCTTGGCCAAAAAAATCGACCACTCAACAATTCATATGTTCTTTTCTCCCCAAAATGTCCGAACAGTCCTCCACTATGGGCTTCCCTGATTAGTAGTTCCTACAGTGAACAAGTTGATACATATAATTTTCCCCTTCAAAACAAGTAGTCATCTTCTACATGGTACTCGTCCACTATTCTTCCATCAACACATTGCGCGAATACGAGTCCAAAGTATGCATCTCTAGAATGCTACTCTTTGATGCTTGCAAACCTAAATAATCTGGTTTGCAGTTCACTGAAGAGTGCATGTTTTCTCGAAAGAGCATCTACAACTACATTACTCTTTCCTTATTTATATTTTATTATAAAATTAAATCCTTCACGGAATTCAACACATCTAGCCTGTCACTCTGAGAATTTGGTCTAACTTTAGAGGTATTTAATGGACTCATGGTCAATATTAATGATAAATTGTCTTGGTAGTAAATAATGCTGCCATACTTGCAGTGCTCGAATCAACGCCAAAAGTTCTTTATCATACATTGAGTAGTTTAATTGAAGTCCTCTAAGCTTCTTACTATACAAGGTAATAGGCCAGCCTTCCTACATTAGGACAGTACCTATCCCAATGTGTAACGCATCACATTCTAACTCAATATTTTCTTGAAGTCAGGCAGAACAAGTACAAAGGTAGAGGTCAACATTTCCTTTACTTCGGTAAAACTCCTCTCTTCCTTTTCTCCCCATCGAAAGTTGGTGTTTTCTTTGTTAGCTCAATAAGTAGCATGGCGAGGGTACTACAATTTTTTATGAATCTTCTATAGAATGAAGCCGGTCTATGGAAACTCCTTATATAGGTACAAGTAGTAGGAGTTTGCTAATCGACGATTTCTTGGATCTTCTCATCATCCACTCGAAAGCCTCCTCTACCTACTATGTAGCCTAGGAATACCACTTCCTCTTAGTAAAAGTAATATTTCTTGAGATTGTTGAATAATCTCTTAACATAGAGGATATCTAGTACAGCTTAGAGATGTTTACAGTGACTCGGTATGTCAGCACTGTAGACCAGAAGTCGTTAATGTACACCAAGACACACTTCCTTATCAATTGTATCAACACATCATTCATTAGTCTCATTAACGTACTCAGGGCATTTAACAAGACGAAGGGCATGACCATCCATTAATCAAGTTTATGTTAAGTCTTGAACGCAGTTTTCCACTCATCTCTTAGCCTCATGCTAATTTGATGGTAGATAGACTTAAGATAAATCTTGTTGAAAATCTTTGCTCCACTCAATTCATCCAACATATCTTCCAACCTTGGAATAGAATACCTATATTTGATCGTAATCTTGTTCATAGCTTAGCTATTTACATACATCCATCAGGTTCCATCCTTCTTCGATACTAGAAACGTCGATACAACATAAGGACTAAGACTTTCCTTAACATACCTTCTCCCTAGTAACTCATTGCATTAATGTTAGAACTTAAAAACCTACTTAGGACTCATTCAATAAGCAAGCTTATTCGACAGTACAGCACCAAGTATTAAGTCAATGTAGTGTTTTATGCCTCAAATTAGGGGTAACTATTCTAAGAATAAGTTGATATATTTGCCTAGCAACTCTTTTATTTTTTGGGGTAGTTCACCTCGCTCTTTCATCTCTAATAGGTGCTAGACTAACATAAAGGTTGGTTCGTCATCGTTGATGGCCTTTTAGAGCTCAACTCTACTCATCATTAGAGTCTTCTTCAACCTACGAGCAAGTTTTTTTTTCTGCAATTTATTAACTTCTCTCAACGGCATTAGGTTTAATGTAATCTTTCGATCATCCTTTTCAAACACATATGTGTTCCTGTATCCATTATGGATAACTCTTTGTCAAATAGCCATAGTCGGCCAAGCAACATATGTAAGGTACACATGGGCAGCACATTGTAAAGAATCTTATTGGAGTAGTTTCCAATTGTAATTGTTAGCACTACTTGTCAGGTGATATGTAGTGCTCCCTTATCACTCAACCAATACAACTTGTACGGCTTCGAGTGTACAATGGTCGGTAACTTCAATTGTATGACCATTTTAGCTTATGCCACATTGGTACAACTTCCACTATCCATAATTAATAACTGCACTTGGTTATTCACCTTACAGGTGGTATGAAACAAATTCTCCCTCTACTCCTCCTCTTGTCAGGGTTCTAAGTTCATGGGGTGTTAGATAACCAAAACTAACTGATCCATGTCCTCAACAAACACATATTCTTTAATAAGTTCTATCTCGGTCATTTCTTTCTTAGTAGTGCACTCGTCCTCCTTAGGTTCTTCGTCAGTACTTTCTACCTCTAAGTTCGGGATGTCTCCCTTGATCACCATAGTTTTTTGGTTTAAGCATTAAGTAGCCATATATCTGAACCCTTGGCACTTGAAGCACTTGATCTGGCTCGTCTTCCTATTGAATCCTTGCCCTTTCTCATAAGTTCGAGTCGACACATCACCATTAGGTCGGCCTTTCTACTCGACTCAAATATCCACCTTTCGAATCAACTCGGTACTTAGCTAAGCTTAGTGACTTCCTTGTTGGGTCAGCTAGTCGACAGCTTGGTCAATACTCAGTTTCTTCTTTACCTCTCTACTCGTTGTGCTATTCTAATGGCTTCATCCATTGTGGTAAATCGTTAAAGTTCTATAATATCTCAAATGTCACCTCACAACCCAGTAAGAGACCTAAATATTGTTTGTGTTGGTAGTTCCTTTACTTCACATTGGATCATCAGCATTTGGAATTCTTGAACATACTTGTCAACTGTTTGGCCTTCTTGTCTCAGCTATTGAAGCCGAGTAAAAGTGTCTTGCAGATAAGTATTTGCACGAACTTATTTCTGAATATTCTTTTCATTTTAAGCTAGGTATTAATCTCTCGGTAGCCTTCTCGCCTCCTCATGCTTGGAAATTCTTCCGCTACATGGCGGCATATTCGGATAACTCAATAGCAACGGCTCTCACTTTCTCGTAATCCTCATGCTAATAATAGTAAAAAACATACTCCACTTTCTCTTCCCATTCTAGATATTAATCATCATTCTAAGATCTATTGAAGCTCAGAATCTGAAGCTTTACGTAGTCGAATGCTTTGAGGACTCGAGCTCACTCTTCTTCAAAATATTCTTCCTCGTCTTCTTCATCTAGTTCCCTCAAGTCTATCATTTGTCTTACTCATCCGCTTACTCCTTTACCTCGAACTTGTCGAGCTGGGTTCTGACCTCTAATATGTTGAGCAATTTATGGGGTGTTTTGCGTGGCCTTAGTTGGTCAGCAAGCTAATGCATGAACGGCTCAAGTCAAATCTACCAAGAGGTTAGCTACCTTATTAAGTCTCTCATCAGTGCTCTTAGGGGTTCCTTAAGACTATCAGCCATGGTGGATAACTCCACTATTATCATCTCCAACACCAATGTTTACACCTAAATCAATCATTTTCTCCACAAATTCAAAGTTCAAACTCTTTGTCTGGGTGTTTTGCCAAACACTTCCACAAAGCAGAAAAGTAGCAACTAAGAAGCATGGTAATTAAACGAACACAATAACTTGTTATGTTTCACAAGTGCAAAATAAAGAATAAAGAGAACTTTAAAAATAAACTATAACTCAAGCGAAAACCTCCACTCTGTACTAAGATATTGCGAACCGTGATCAAGAATAGATAAGGCCGGTTGTTAGATAAGTCTGAGCTTACCGAAAGCTTGAAAAGGAAGTGATGAGGAATATGCGAAAGGATAGATGCAAATGAAAAAGTTAACAAAAACCCACGAACAGCTCTAATGGATATGGCGTACCAATGGAACTTTTGAGGACTTACGACACAACTCGATATGACGCACGAGATGGTCCAGTAAGGTTACTCGCCACTTAGCCTTACTTAAGGGTTAGGATAAGAGTGAAATGAATGTAAACAGAGTAGTGTTTATGAAAGACAAATGTCAAGTGTATTAATGTTCAATCTCATGCTTACAACTAAAAATACAAAGGTTATTTATACCCGAGAATTTAGGGTAACATGCCTAAAAAGGAAAAGACAAAAAAGAGTATTATCCTAAAAAAGTAATGTACAAAAATATAAGAAGGTAAAATGAATATTCAAGAAAAGTAATGATTAATGTGGCAAATTCTACACATGGTCCTATATATGTGGCGTCAATACATTGGCGAGGCTATTGGAGGATGTAGACAAAAGTATATGGTCAGGTTACAGTTCGGTCTCTCTCTCTCTCTTTCTTGACTTTTCAGTAAGGGAGATGCCAAGTAATTGGTTGGCTCGAGTGCAAGTGAGTAATTGTGAAAGGTTTGGCTATTCTCTTGGTAATCTACAATTCAGTAAACTTCAAAGAGATGGATAGTTATTCAACTGGGTATCTAGAGTGACTCGACAAATAAGTACTTGACTTTGGTAGAAGTTAGTTGGAGTAGAAGAATTTGCCTTGCCAGGCCTTCCAATCCTCGGGCTTGATTGCGGGTCAAAATCCCAATAGCCTAATTCTTATCATCTATTACTAGGAACACCTTGGTTGTTCAACCAATGTGTTATTCGCAATGGAGACAAGAACACCTATGTCTTTGTTAAGGATGAGAAGAAGATCTGCAACCCATGACACTAACCTAAGTGAATGAGACCAATAATTAGCTCACCCGATCTAATAAGAAGAAAGCCCTAATGATGAGCCAAAGAGAGCTCCAAGTTGTTAAGAAGGCTGATGAGCCTATGTTCCTATTGATTAGAATATTATTGAAGATAAGGGATCTTAAAGATGTTCTTGATGAAATCCGGACTATCCCTAGTCTAAGGCATAGAACATTGTATTGATTTATAGTTAGGTGTAGCCCTGCTAAACTAACATGCCTATAGAATAAACCCCAAGCAAGTTGCCAAGTTGAAAAAGGTAAGTAGATAAGCTCATAGAGCGAGGCTATGTGAGGGAAAACATGAGCCCTTCTATTGTACCAACTTTACTTGTCCCAAAGAAGGATAACTCATGGCACATGTGTATCAATAGCCGAGCTATCAATTGTGTCACTAGTAAGTATAGATACCTAATACTGAGGCTCGATAACATGTTAGATGAGCTTTATGTAACCAAGATATTTTCAAAGATTGATTTGCAAAGTAGCTACTACCAAATTCTCACGAGACCAAGCGATGAATGGAAGACTGCCTTCAAGACAAAACATAGTCTCTACGAATAGTTGGTTATGCCATTTAGACTTACCAATTCATTGAGCACATTTATGAGGCTTATGAATCATGTGATGTGCGTTTTGATTAAACGATGTGTGGTTATATATTTTGATGATATATTGGTGTATAGTACCGACTTGAACAACCATGTTCAATATCTCCAAGCTATTTTTGATATTTTACAAGTCGAAAAGTTGTATGAGAATATGAAGAAGTGTACATTCTATCAAGGTAAACTAATTTTTCTGCATATGTAGTATTAAGGGAAGGAATTTGAGGTGATAAGGAAAAGATCTAAGCTATTTTGGAGTCACCAACGCCAAAGAATATCACTAAAGTTTGAAGTTTTCATGGCCTTACTTTTTTTTATAGGCGATTTATTAAAAACTTTAGTACCATTATAGCCCCCTTGAACAAGCTAACAAAGAAGGGTGTTAGACTTCGATGGAATGAATGAGTTAAATAGAGCTTCAAAGAGATCAAGGAAAAACTCACTATTGCCCCTATTTTGTCTCTATCAAATTTTGATAAGCCATTTGAATTGGAATGCGATACATTAAGCATTGGAATTAGCACCGTTTTGATGTAAGAGAGATGACCAGTTGCCTACCATAGTGAAAAGCTTAGTGGTGCTACCTTAAATTATTCTATATACGAGAAGGAGTTATACTCTCTTGTTTGAGCTCTTACTGTCTTGTAACACTATTTACTATCACGTGGGTTTGTTGTTTACACTGACCATAAGTCATTGAAGCATCTTGGGAGTTACAACAACTTTTGAAGAGGTAAGCCAAGTAGCTAGAATCTATGAAAGGTTTTTCTTATGCAATTTGATACAAGAAAGGAAGCACCAACGTGGTCGTTGATGCTCTATCACGTTAGAAAACCTTACCGACCACTTTGCAGATGAAATTACTAGGATTTTCACTTATTATTGAGCAGTATGCTTGTGACCCCCATTTTAGTCCCATTATTGAGTGGTGTTGAGAAGGAATTGTTGTTAGAGGATATTATGTCCAATATGGGTATTTGTTCAAGGATCAAAGGTTGTACAAATCAAACTGTTCCACGTATGAGCTGTAGGTTAAGGAAGCTCATAGTGGTGAATTATTTAGTCATTTTGGAGAGACTAAAATAGCTAATCTATTGAAGGAAAATTTTAATTGGCCTAGTTTAGCCAAGGATATCCATAAGGTAATTGGTAGTTGTAAAGTGTATAAGAGAGCTAAGAAAAAAAGAGAACTCCATTGAAAGTATATGCCTCTACCAACACCAACCTTACCTTAGGCCAGCCTCAGGATGGACTTTGTCTTAAGATTGCCCTGGACATCCAGGGGAAAAGATTCAATCTTTATTGTAGTAGACCACTTCAACAAAATGACATATTTCATTTTGTACCATCAAACTAATGATGATTTATATATTACTAATTTGTTTTTGTAAGAAGTGGTCCAACTACATAGAGTGCCAAAGACTATTGTTTTATATCAAGAAATGAAATTCTTAAGCTATTTTTGGAAGACTCTTTAGAGAAGACTAAGAAATAAACTTATATTTAGCTCCGATAACTACTCTCAAACTGATGGCTAGGCTAAAGTGGTGAACAAGAAGCTAGATAATTTACTCAGAGCTATCATGGGAAAGAACTAAAAGGATTGGGATCTGTGTCTACTAGTTATGGAGATTGCATAAAATGGAACCATCCACAACACTACTAAGAATACTCCATTTGAGGTCGTCTATGGCCTCAATCCTACTATTCCACTAGATCTTATTAGTACCCCCGTAACCATTGAAGAAAGTTAATCTAAAGTCAACTAAGCCCAAGAGTTGCAAGAATTACATCAGTCTATGCCCAAGAAGATTGTTAAGTTTGACCAGAGAAAATAAGAGATTGGTAGTCATGGTAACTAAACTATTTTCTTTTAGACTAAGAAACTTGGCATAGATTCACCTCAACTGAAAGTCATTTCCGTACTTGAGACAAAGCAAGCTATCTCCATTAGCTGAAGGTCCATTTAAGGTCCTAAAGAAGATCAATCGCAATGTCTACCAAATCGAATTATCTAAGAACTATAGTGTTTCTTCCACCTTCCATGTGTCTGACTTGATTCCCCACTAACCAAAAGAAGAAGACTCCGCAGGAGTGTTAAGCCTGGATTTTGACCCTTTTGGTTCTTTAAAAATTAAGTTTTCTCTAAATCGATCAGTACTAAACCCCTACCCGTTTAATACTAACCCTCAACTAGGGTTTAAAGAAAACCGTTTTTTTTTTATTTAAAGCTACTTTAGAGTCGCCACCCGATCGGAGTAGGGAAAAATAGTGAAGTTATAACCAATTGGATAGATTGGTTATAACTTAGCTATTAGGCTAATGATTAAAACTAATTTTTTGTAAAATTGTTTTTGAAAACCAAAGATTTAGGTCCAAAGATTAGGAATTTTAAACCTTTGCAAGTATCATTAACTAAAGAAAAAGGGAAATTAGTTTTTTTTTTTAATTTTTATTGTCGCCCTGTAAATACCTACGTACCCGCTATTTGGGATCAGACATATATAATTCTTTTAATGGAAACTTTAGTATGTTGAGTTGATTTTAATTTTTGAAAACAATCAAGTTTACATTTTTAGTTCAATTTTATTTATTTAAGGAAAAATTTTCTAAAAAAAAAATTCCTGATTAGGGTTTTGTTTTTTTGAGAAAAATCTAAAATAGTCTTAATTTGAAAAAAAGGGTTCATTTATTTATATTTTTTTATTTCTCAAAACATTAATTTTTCTAATTGCTAAAAAAAATTTATTCAGCTCCTTATTTACTCATTTTTATTTTTATATATTCTTTTATCTCTATCTATTTATTTATTATTTATTTTTATTTAACTAAATAGAAATAACTAAATAAACTACTCTCTTTTTTCTTTTTTTTTTTTTTCTTTTTTTTTTCTTTTCCTTTTCTTTTTCTCTTTTCTTCTTTCTTCCCCTTTTTTTATTACATTTACAATTGCATATTACAACAAATGGGCAAATAAATAAATAAATAAATATATATATAAATTGAAATTGATTTGGACCAAGAGAGAAACATGGGTCAGATCAAGTCATTAGATTGGATCTTAGGTTAGATTTAAGTCGAGTTCAGATTGACTTACTGGATTCAGGTCAAGCTTCCATAATAGCAAGAACCACGACGTGATTCAGCTTGTTTCAATTATGAAAACGAGTAGGTGAGGAGTGCTTTGTGTGTTTTTTATTGGGAAATAGGGGGGGAGGGGTGGTGGGTAGGATCGATGTCATAGCCTGGGTTGGTCGTTTAGCAGTTGTCAAAGGTAGTAGTCGGCGGTGGTGCTTGGGTGGCATTGGAGGGAGCTGTTAGACATGGTTGGCCAATTAAGGTAGGGATTTTAGAGTGTGGGGAGTTCAATTGTATGGCTAGCTTAAGTCGAAGATGGCTAAAGGTGGTGGTTCGAGGAGAGAGAGTGGTGGCGGTTAGGGTTTCATGGAATGTGGCTCGAGGAAGCTGCTAGGGGCCACGACGACGGTTGAAAGAGGTCGCCTTTAAGAGCTAATGGAGTGGAAGTCATGGCTGTAGTGGTGATTGGGCTCAAGGTTGGCTAAAGAGAGAAACTCGAAGAGAGAGAGAGAGATTGGTAGAGAGAGAAAGTGATCAGGAATGGAGGGAGAGTGTATAGGAGTTGATTTCGAGGTTGTATGTCCCAATATGCTCCCCTAACACCCCTTTTATACACAAATTGATCAAACAAACATGGAAATCAGAAATCAGACTTGAATGGAAATGTTTGAAAATCCATTTTTTTTTTCAACTTTTGGAGCTTGATTTGAATGTTGATTTAACCAAATCCAGATGCATTCTTGGTATTAATTCACAGTAGGCCATGTAGGGAATGAAATTGTACCATTAATTTGTGTGTTGCAGCAAGGAAAATGTATGAAATCAAGGGCCAAAGTGAAGGGGTCAGGTCTTTTCTTGGCTAGGAAAAGTGGAGGAAATCCAGGGAAAGGGAGAGAAAATTAAGACAAAGAGAAGGAAAGTGCTGACGTGGCGCCACGTTAGTCAACCCAACCTATCACAACATACCACGCCACGAGGCGCCACATCAGCAAGATTGTCTGATTAATGACACGTGGCATAGTGAGACCATGACACATGGCAGATTGTTAGTTAACAAAACTGTCAAACAAACATGTCGACCTACTGAGTAGCCATATCAATTGCCGAGCTCTTTCTAAGACTTAAGCAGCGTTCGAGTAAACCAACCTTAGAAATCTGGTTGCGTCGAGCTCCCAAGCTAACCAACATTCAACTCCAATCCAAGCTAAACAATGAGATACCTGGCTTAAAAGGGATCTAGACATCCTTGATTAACCAAGCTCTAACTTAAATCAGATTAGGTCGGCTTTGACTGTTGACTCTTTTTCTTTACCTTTGTTCAAATTGTATCATACTTTAGACTACTAACCACTATGTGATACTTATCTTTTAACATAACATTTCAGAAGAATTCTTTACTTTTTCCACAAGGAATATTCTTTGTCAATTTTACCCTTTTTAGTATCATTCATGTATTCCAATTGTAATTTAGCCTTTTTTCTTTTCCATATATGCTTGTAACCCTAACAAGGCTAGTATATAAACCATATTTGTTTATACGTAAATGTCATCCTACACATTATCAGATTATTACAAGTTTCCTTTGTGAGCAATTCTAGTGTTCTCATTTATCCCCTAACTCTTATCTATTATCTTTATCAAAGAATAATGGTGAGTAATCCTATAGTTTGGATCGGTGAGTCATATCCGGTGAATTATAGGTCGAGTAGGATTGATTAGTATGTCATGTCGAGTTGGTAACTACTTGAACTTTGCTAGTCTTCTTTTATTCTCTTTCGGTTCTCTTCATTGTGGTGCTCCTCCGTGTATTCGACCCTGAAGACACATCATCAGGATGATGGGAGAGTACCTCATTTCGTGTAAACTGAGCGCACTCGATAGAGCAATCCTCTAACTCCTCTAACCACCAATTCGTCTTGTAGAAGTCTTCAATGGCATTATTGGCAGCGACCTCACTAGGTACTTTCCTACTCTCTAATTTGGAATAATCTCCTTCATTTTTGCGGTCTCTCTTTAGAGCTCCTGGATTTTCTACTCCAACCTAACCTTCTAATCGACTAACTCTAGTAAAGTTGTTTTAGCACTGTCATATTTAGACACCTTCATTGCTAACTCGGTCTTCAGCTTAGAGACTAATGCCTTCAGCTCAGCATTTTCTTTTTCAAGCTCTTCCTTGGCCTTCCTCTCTTTGTCTGGCTTTTGAGAGAGTTGAGCCTTGGTTTGCTATTTGTCCTTTAGTTGAGTCCAAAGTTCACCGACCCACTTGGAATTCTTGTTAGCATCAGTCAAACCTTACTTTGCCTCCTACAACTTTGCCTTAAGCAACATCATCTACACATAAGAGCAGTGGAAGTGCTGATTAGCCTTGCTAAACTTTGCCAAATATTTACTAAAGGAGGACTCTACCTCCCTTAGGCCCTTTTGTATGCTAAACACCACATCACGAAGCCCTTTTACCTCATTTAGTAGGTATTGTAGTTCTTAAGCTAGAGTAACACTTAGCCGTTGTACTACTAAGAAAGAAACTATGACCAAAGCAGTGTCATAAGGAAAGATATTGATTTAAAGAGAGCTCAAGTAACACGCCATCTCCATTAGAGTATCTCCTTCCATCCTTAGTAGCTCTTTGAGGATAGCTAAGTCACCACGGGTATATGATCCCATCAAGTCCTAAAGGCTAAGAGCCTAATGGCCCAATATAATGTTGTTACCATGAATCTCCCACTTTGGCCTTAAGAGCTTACCCTTAACCTTCTTGGTCTCAAACTTAGCCTTTCGAAGGCGTAGCTCTTCATACCGGGACTTGTATAGTATGTCCTTGAATAAGTCTAACACTATCCCCAAACACCAAAATTTGTTCATGACTTTATAGAAGGAACCTTGAGCTCATTGATGCACTTGTAAGGATGACCTGAGGGCCACTCGTATACGTTTAACCGACTAATAAGCGCCTTCCCCGTGTTCTTCTTCTTCAACTAGGGAACCTTGTCCCTAACAGATTTGAAGGCCTTCCTCTTCTACCTAGCTACCTCTGACCCAATGCCGGCTTCAACCACCCCCTCCTTACCTTTGTTAGAGAGGGCAAGCATCACTACATCTAGCTCTTTGGTGTTGGCTAGTTCATCTTCTACCGTTAGGGGCATAGAGGTGGGAACAAAATTGATAGGGGGGAGGGAATGTACTCACAGGCTCAATGGCTAGTAGTCTTATAAGGAAACCAACAAGAGGAATCCCCTAGGGCAGAGGAGCTGATTCAACCTTGTTAGTCTCTCTTACCCTCAATCTCGACCTCATAGCCTTGCCCTTGAGGTCGGCAGCTTTGGTGGTCGGCTTTGCCTAAGCTTAGCATCCCTTCAACAGCTCAAAGGCCAACATACAAGGTATCTCCTTGGCCAACTTTTTGCTTGCAAAGAATCAAGTAAGTATTTAGTACAAAGAAAAGTATAGCATAATCGTTTACTAACTCCGACGTAACCAGCATGGATAAGGAAGACCCCTCCCTTCTCCTTCGAAGGACGTCGGGTGAAGCACAATTCTACATACACATGCTAGCATGATGGAAGAAACTATTCATAAAGAATGAACTTGTACCTTCTCTCAATTTCTTCACCATAGCCTTTTTCATGTTAGGAAAGAGGTTGAAGATTGGATACCTGAAGTATCTCTATACTACCTTTGTAGCATTTATCTCGTCGCCATGCTTCATGGCCATAAAGTCCTTTATCTCCCTTGTGGCCTTAGTATCATTAGGCTTAAGCTCCTTCTAGCCCCCAGTTTAGACTAGTGCAATCCATCACTTCTATAAGTCTGCTTGTTTTGGCAACTCTACCACCAGGAACTCGTTGTGCCAGCCTTTAATGGAATCTACCAAGCCTCCAAACAACTTCCTTACTAAACAGGGTTGGAGGTATGACCATCTACCTAAACTTTTCCACATATAGAAATGGTTGAAGAGTTCAGGAATGGCCCTTATCATCAGTTATTATAGAGCCCTTGAAACACCTTCAATACCTGTTACGCCCCCGAAGTCGCAGAGTCGCAACAGTCCCACCGTGTAAACCATTCTATGATAGTAACTGGCCTCACAGTACCTACCATAGATATAATTTAAACAAGGCGTCGACGACTCTTCGCTTTGAAGTAAACAGTCCAATTAAATGTTTAACTACAATTATGGTAATTATCACAAATTTTTATTAAACATATATAATTATATGTAAAATCCACAGAATTTCCTAAGAAGATCTACTTAAACATAACAATTTACTAAGTTTACATAACAACTACCAGTTTTCCGTTTTTAAACCACAAAGGACACACTAATTACATATCCACTGCTAAGCCAATTGATCCTCATACTCCTAGCTTCAGAGAGACTAACTTCTGGGTAATTGTATGGCGGCATAATACTTGTGGTAATTAGAAATTAAAACCTGTAAAAGGATCTATAAGGGTATGAGCAACTACAGCTCAGTAAGTTGAACTGAGACTCATGAGAGTATTCAAACACAAACAAGATTATCAAGCAATTATTTTAATGCAATGCAAGAATCAAGTGTCATTGCACAACGTAGTTCGGTCCGTTGCGAAATTAGAGAAATTTCAGCCACTCTAATCCGGATTGAGGAATTTCCATGTTATGCAGCAGCTCACAACCAAACCTAGGCTTGTGCAATGGAGACCTCGCTCCTCCCGCGACTACCTTTAAACCATTGACTTCACCCTCGCCGCGACCTCCTCTCCTGTCACTTAGTTCGACTAAGGATGAAGAAGGGACCATTTTGCAATCCTGTGCTATCTATTTCGAAAGGGTCGGTATTTGGTTGGAGAATCCTATGATCCCCTAATGGTTTGCAATGCATGACATTTTTTGTTATTATAGTCGAATAAAATTAGATTTCATTTAGGGTGTTCAAACAATTTCACACCAATTCAATCAATCACAAAATCACTCACATTACAAATTCAGTACGCATTCAAATACATCAAACAAATGCGTAAACTACTTACAATCACAACCATATACAATCCTAAGTCTCTGAGTACCATAAAATAGCACTCTAATACAGCAAGTAATAACTCAACTTACTTGGAGTTTCTCAGTCACCCGATCACTCGATTACAAGCCGATTTGTCTCTAAATATCCTATAATACAAATAGGTCTTTTTTTAGTTCTTATACTTTAATGATTCACATTCTAAGTTATGATTTAGCTTATTTTTTCCATGTATAACTATTATTTACTATTGATTCATTCTACCATATTTCGGGGTTCAGTTCCTAAATTAGATTCTAGTTTTGATTCTGAAATCTTAAATATGCTCGAATCCTAATGTGAAATTAATCACATTAAGCTCGAGTATTCTAATATCCTATTGAGTCTTAGTTTAGTATTCTAAACTATTCGATACACGCTAATCCTAATTGAGGTATCGGATTTATTCCCGATGTGAGAAAATCTTACAATTTTTTTATACAATTACTTAAAATTAAATTTTATTTCAGATTTATTATATTCAGATTTCTATTATTATATTATCTAATTAAACTTAATTTTTTATAATATTCCTAATTTTCTATAATTAGCACATAATGCCTTCATTACTTATACTTAACACTCCAAAGGCTAAAATTAGGTTTCCACATCAGAGATTAACATCCCTAAATATCTAATTACTATATAATTCAGTAATTAGTATCTTAATTACCTAATTAACCTAAAATTACCCAATTTTCCATCATTTTAGGGCTAAAAATTTACTTAAAATTTTCAAAAATTAATTTTAAAAAAATGGCTTCATAGCACTGTTCTATATCCCTTAAGCATTCTACAGAAAAATTTTGAGCTTTAAACTATACTCTTAAGCCTATTTATTTTTAATTTTGTTCATATTCGATTTTGCTTAATTTGTTAAAAACGCTATATTTTCAGATGTGATTAAACTAAATCATTATTTTTTCCTAAATCTACATACAATAAAATCTCAGAATAACAAGTTTCATAATTTTATGGGCAAAATAAATAATTTTAAGAAATTATACAAAATCAAAATAAATTAGAGACTTATCTGGTCCGATGGCTTTTGGCCTTCCAACACCAGTCCAGGTGTGTCGGCTAGTCCAGGCGGTGGGTCTGGAGTAGGGTGGTGGTGGTGGTTCGGTCCCAGATGGTGGTGTTATGTGGGTTTGGCTCACTAGCTCTAACTGCACAGTTTTCCTTTCTTTTTTTTCTTTTTTCTCTGATTTTTTTTTAATTTTCGAGGCTCTCTATTTTTCTCTAATTCCTAACTGTCTAAAGGAGTTCTTTGAATTTTTTTCCCTATTTATAGAAGTTTTTGGTAATTAATATGCATTAAATTAAACATGACATTGCCTAATTCCCTTGATTTTTGGCTTTTATGTTACTTAATTCTAATTGGATAATTTTTCTTCTTCAACTCTTGACTTGTGACGACCAGATTTTCATCATTCCCTATCCCTTTGATTTTTTCTGATTTTTTTTCTCAATTAACTAATAATTTTCTTTAATTATTTACTAAGTTTTTGGCCAATTTGAGTAATTTCGCGTATTTTTACCTACACGTAGGTACATGTGAACATTCCTAATTATTATTTAGGTTGTTCTATGATTTTTAGTATACATATAATTTATCTCTAATAATTTATCAGTTATTAGATTACACTTTTCGCCTTTTTGATAATTAACAATTATTATACTTAAATTTTGAAAATTTTATAGTATCCTATTTTATTACTTATTTTCTTAAATTCAAGTTTACAGGATCATTTTTACAAATTTTCCTATCAATAGTTTATAATTTGGGCTTGATTGGATTCTTTAACCGATTGTCCTAAACCTTGTGTTCTAAGTTCAATTCTACAGTCACTTGGCTTAACTTTAGGGCTTACAATACACTCGACCTATTAGGAGGGACATGCACCAGATTGCATTAATGGAAGTTAAAGAGCCCCTTCTTGAATTCACGGGGGGGGGGGGGGGGGGGGGGGGGGGGTGGGGAGGGGGCACTGTCTATGTTCAAAACACTTTTCAAACACCACAAAGTACCTCCCCTACACCAAGGGCACCCTCTCCTCCCTTGTCAACAGTTGCATTGCCTAACTAAAGTCTATCTAACCATGAAGTTGGCTAGGACCTGGTTAACTATAGAAGGCTTATTCTTACTGATCTAACCACTTGAACCCCTATTCATCATAAGCACATTATTCAAATCCATGGCCTTAGGTATGGGATCATACGTATAAACGTCCCTAAGGATGGCCTTATGCTATCTAGTACCTTTACTACCATTTTCGAATCATTCTCCAAATGTGCTAGTAATGTGGCTTTGTCCTCTCCTCTACAGGGAAGGTCACTCCTTGTAGCTTTAAAGTCTGTTGTTATGTTATCTTTTGATGCATTAGAAGGCATCTCACTGATGTTTACTCTGCTATTAGTTGACTTCCTGATGTTGAAGAAGTAACAAGATATAAAGGGCTTTGAAGAAAGTTTGTAAAAAAATAGAAAGAGAGCTTTGAAGAAAGTTGATGAAAAGAGAGAATATGGTTGCTCAGCTTGTAGTAAGAAAGAAAGAGGTTGCAAAAGAGTAATTTGTTTAGGCAACTCTAATATTTATGGGCCAAACACTTTAGAAAGTGAATCGGTGGTTATAGGGATTTATATAAGCATAAATTTGCTAAAGAAGTTATTATGCAGACATATAGAGACAGTTTTGATCAAACGTTTGCATTCAAAAGATAGAATGCATGCAATTGCACATAAGTCTATAGAGATAGGACAGTTATCACATCACATTAATTACACCATGAAAGTACGCAATAAAATAAGAATTCAAAAAGTTACTTTCTCAAAAAGTCTTCTTGAGGCCCCTTCAATTTCCACAAGAGAATTTCTTTAGCACTCCAACAACACTAAACCTCGACACGAACGAATGGAAGTCCCTCAAACATTTGACAGCTCGACTTTACATACTTAGCACCTCCGCTTTACACCCTTGGTGTCTGAAGCACCCCACCTATTGAACCTTTATCTCGACTCAAAGCGCCTGCCTTAGCCCATTAACTATCCACCTCAAGCTACTTATCCAGATTAGTGCGCGAACATTCCGCTCTTTGTGGTCTCCTTAGATCTCCCCTTGGGTGTCTCCTATGCCTTGAGCAAACGAAGGACTAATTGCTCGATACCCCTTAAGGATCAAAGAGGTTAGACTTTCTGCATTCTACCTTAGAGCTAGACCACTCATCTTGGCCCGAATGGCAACTTGTTCAGGTAGAACACATTTGGTCGACCTCTGTATCACTTAGCTCGGACTTCTTCACCACTAAGTTAGCACACCAACATTGTTACCATGCCACCTACTAACATGGACTCTTCTGGACTAGATTGACTGCATGCCTTAGAAGCCCATCTTTCTTCTCTCCTTGTCTCCACAATAACAATAAGATTGTAGGTGTGGTGCACGGGGAAGGGGGAACGTGGGGGTGAGCGTAAGTGTTGATAAGATCTTTTGGACATGAATCTCTTAAGCATATACCAACTTGATAAGGCTTATGGCCTAAGCTATGGCCCTTGAAGACTCGACCTTCCTCCTCATGGCTAACCTCGGCCCACGTTAATCATATGGCCTATCCAACTATAGTGGTCACCAATGACTAGAAAAATACAGATAAGGCTGGACGATTAAGTCAACAACTACCTCTTACATTTACGAACCATGTCAAACATCATGGCTCTACTATCCATTACTTGCAGACATGGTTTTTGCTTACTAACTCCTCTCCAATTGCCGACTTTACTCTTCTATATATACAAGGCTATCACTCAATGATAAACTACTTAATACTTCGCAAACTAGAGCCTACCCTTTGCATTTGAGTACTCTTGTTCTCTCTTCACACCAAACTAACTTAAGCATTAGAGTGGCCACGCCGGACAACACCTTAGCGCCCCTCACTGTTCTTTGTCTTGTAGGCTCATCTAGTTACATAACGTCTAATTTCACTTAAATGTCTACTGGGCAATATCTAGAGACGGCAACATTAATGAAGGAAATAAATATTATTAATGAAAATGGCTTCTACAATCTCTAACTACACTATGAGTATCTTTAAATTTCCTATAAAGTGATCTAGAGAAATATATTTATGAAGTGAAGACTTTGGTGGAAGGAAGATGAGCCCAATAAGAAAATTTATGAGGTAAAGCAAGAGGATTTAGCTTAGCCTAAGGTAAAGAGGGTATTGAGATTAGATAAATTGTGTATTTTAACAAATCATTGTTAAACAAATCGGCTTGGAGATTAGCAAGTCCACCTAATGATCTTTAGGCTAAACATTTGCAAAGTTTTTACTTTTCCAATATAGATCTTTTGTAATTAAAAGTTTGGGAGAAAGAATCTCAATCTTGGAAGATCATTCTTATGGTAAAATGTATCATAGATTAAAACTTTTTATGGTAAGTTAGAAAAGGAGACTTATTTAAGGTACGAAATGATCCATGAATTAATTGTAGATGCATGTTGACAACTTAGAGCTTCAAGAATTAAAGGAAGGGAGATCATAGATAGAGAAGGAAAATGTTGGAACTTGTAGCCAATTCAAAATTATATAAATATAACCATGGAAGTAGGTAGGGAAATAAACAAAATTCACCTGTTCAATGCAAAGGTTGAAGAAAAAATTATTTAACTTTGTTATAAAGGTGGTAATAGTCACTTAGGTCCCCTTGTTAAAGGAAAGAAGAAGTCTTGCTATTTCAAACTAAGTGCTGTTGTCTCACAATATGGACGATAGGCCATGGAGGATTCTTTAGCAATTTAAAGTAATGCTGAAGATCAAACTTTTTCTTTTTCTTTTTTATGGAGAATCTACTCAAATGTTGTTGCTTACAACTTAAATTCACTCAAAAGAAAAGTAAAGAATTCTCTTTGTTATCTCTTTGAATTAACTCAAATGTTGCAAACAACTTGGTTATTGGTTTTGATCAATCACCCAATTTAGTCTCATTAGACAAGTAGTGGCAAAGAAACATTATATAAGTTCAAATCAATCCTAATTTGGAGGTTGTTATCAGTAAAGTGAAGTAGGCTATGGGTAATTATTCTTTGCATCTTCGTTTTTGCGATAGCAACAACACTTGCAACAATAAACTCAAGATACTTCGTCTCATCCACAAGATGGGGCGATTAGATTTAATTGTAATGGCTCAACGGATGCTAGCAAGAAGATAGCATAAATCGGTTTGGTTGTATGGCTACAAGTTAAATGGGTTTGGATGTTCTCAACTTTTCTTCTCTTAATTTCCCTCAATATATATATATATATATGTATGTATGTATGGTTAACATTAATTAAATTTTTTAAACATATCATGATGTCTTATGACATGATCTTTTATGCTCGTAATCTTAATCACTTACTACATGTGGCTGCATTTTAAATGGATAAACAAAGGAAAATTGAGAGAAGTAAAATTGAGAGGATCTATTTCTAAATTATACTTACAATTTCTTGTTGCAATAATCGCCCTTATGATAAGCTAGGTTGATGAAGTGTAGCGTTAAAGTGTATGATATATGCCACTAATAAACATTAGTTGAATATTCAGGTTGAGATTGACTCTATTATAGTTTACCAAAAGTCCCAATGATCTTACATTCAAGTGTTAAGGGCAGATTCCGCTCAACACTCCCATGCAACATTTAACGCTCTTAACTACACTAAGGAAGGCTAAATTTAGTTGAAAATCATAAACATAAAATTTAAAGAGAGAAAGAAACTCTGGTTATCAACTAAATTCCACTTAATGCTTGCATGATTACAAATGAGGGGAGGCCCCCTATATATATAAATGACCCCTTACAATAGATGGTTGAGATTTATTTAATCTAACAATTATAATTAAATCGTATTTACCTACCCTACCTACTATTATATATAGAATCTAGACATCTCTGGAATTTTCTTAGAACCTTTTAGCTTTTAGAATCTTCCTTGAGTTTGGGCTTAGGCCTTTCTCTTTTGATCAGCCATGAGAACCTCTTACATATGTCTCTTTTATCTTGTCTCTCATATTCAGGATCATGCTGGGCATATCTCAAGGGCCTTAAAAATTTGTCCATGACATTCTCCCCCACCCAATCCAACGATGTCCTTGTCACAACTTTCATCTTGAATTTTGATATACCTGATACCTTGACCTTAGTTCTTTATATGTGCTTATATCATGAGAATGCTCAACAATCTCCTTTCTTGAAGCCTAATGTAGCTCTTTGTCCTTTTTAGTCTTAGTTACTGCAGCTTTATCCTACTTTTTTGCGTCTATTGGGTTTGAACTTTGTAGGTTCCTATCGGTTGTTCTTTTCCTCAATCTCCCCCACCAAAGTTGAACTATCTTCTTTCATCAAAGTCAACTCTTCCCTTATAATTTTCATTGATGTAATAAGCTTTGCAACTCATCTCGTCTTGCTACTTATTGGGACTATGCACTAAGAACCCTGATTAAGCCAACAAATACAATTAGATCGAGGAACAACGATGGCATCATTCCTATCCAAGAAGTCCATGTTAATAACTAACTCAAAGTCATCCATATGGACAACTTCAATATTCTCCCTTCCCTACTAATCTCTAATGCTGAATTCCACATTCTTAGCAACCCCATAAGTTGGGAGTTCCTTGGAGTTAACCATCTTAAGTCAGGCTTTACTCCGTTCAACCCTTAGCTTAAGCTTAGAGACAGCATCAATTCAAATGAATAAATGTGAGGCCCCCATATCTACCATAGCATTTATCTTCCTTCCTGCCACTTTGGCCTCCACTTACATTAAACCCTTTTTCTCCTTCATATCTTGAGACTTCATGGCATAGAGAAGATGAATAATACCAAGCTGACCCTTGCCATCTTCAATTTCATCCCTTGTAAGGAGAGCATCTAATCGTTCCCTTTTTAGACAATTTCAAGCACAATGTAGTCCATTGCAAAAATAGCACTTAAGTTATCGTATTCTTCTCTTATCTACCATCCTTCTCCTTCCTCTTGGAGGCCTTGGAGATCTCCTACGTTCAATATCTTACTCTTCTTCCCCTTCATTGCTAATGGAATGCCAATCTTCCTTCTTTTGAAGTTCCACTAGGTATTCTACTATAGTAATGGCATTTAAGATATTATCTTCCCTACGACACTTTAACTCTAGCTTAGCTTAAGGTTTCAAATCATCCAAGAACATAACAAGAGCATCATTTGAGTTGAGGTTCGGTATCTTCAACATCAACTTTAAGAATTCTTAAACATATTAGTTTACACTAGTCTTGTGTTGTAGATGCCTAAGTTTGATCTTGGCTTCCATCTTTTCATTTTGGAGAGAGAACTGATCTTAGAACTTCATCATAAAGTATGGCTACAAAGTAATCTCATTGGCCCTTCTTCTCCACCAAATCAATGTAGTATCCTTTAGATATAAGGTTGCTATCCTTACTTTACTCCCATCATCGACAAGCCCCATTGCCTTAAAATACTGCTCAACTACCCACAGAAAATTATCTACTTCCCTTGCAAATCGTGTTCCCTTAAAATACTTTAGCTTTGGTAGTTCTACCTTAGTGATCGGCTCCATTAGCAATAACAGTCCAGCATGTTGCTAGCTGATTCCTAAGGTCTTCAATCTCTTACCGCATAGCAACGATGGTAGCATCATTTTTGGCTTCATACACTTCTTCTTTAGCTGTAAGTGCACCCATTCGAGGCCTCAAGGATACCATCCTTTTTATCAAGCTCTCCATCATGCTTCCTCAGTTCTTCTAAGGCGTAGTTCAAAGCTCCCCGTAACTCACCTCAAAGTTCTTCCTCTAACCCATTCAGATTAGCTTTATAGTTATCTAGTTGCTCCTTAACTTCAATGATGCTTAGCTCAACCTTATCTACCCGAGTGGCACAAGAATTCAATAAATCCTTAGACTTGGCCCTCTACTTGGTTATTCAGCATTCTCTTTAATCATCCATCACATTGATTGTAGATTTATTTTCATTTCTAAATGACAACATTCTCTCTTTAAAAGCTTACTCTAATACCACTTGTCACTGACGGATTTCTCCTAACGCTCCCATATGGCACTTAGCATTCCTAACCATACTAAGAAAGTTAAGTTCAGTTTGATAACCATACACGCAAAGTTTAGAGAGAAAAAACAGAGAAAGAAACTTCGGTTATTAATTGAATTCTACTTAGTGTCTGGATGGTTATAAATGACAGGAGATCTCCTATATATACAAATGGCACCTTATAATGAATGGCCGAAATTTATTTAATCTAATGGTTATAATTAAATCATATTTACCTACCTTACCTACTCTACTTATTATTATACATTGAATCTGAACATCTCTGGAATTTTCTCAAAACCTTTCAGCTTCTAAAATCTTCCTGGAGTCTAGACTTAGGCCTTTCTCTTCTAATGAACCATGAGAACTTCTTACATATATCTCCTTTGTCTTTTCTCTCACACTCAAGATCTTGTTGGGCGTATCTCAAGGGAATTGAAAAATTAATCCATGACATAAGCACTAGATGAGTCTTCTAGTGTTGAGAACATTAAGACTCTATTTTCTTCTTTTTCTAACATGGTTACATGATCTTCACCCTTTTTAAGTTCTCTGTTGCTAGCTGATAGGGGTCTTTTACCTCTTGACTAATTACTATTTGGTTTTGTTCTTTTTTAATAAAATTTCCTCTTTAGCCAAAAATTAGGAATACTTATGCCTATATTTTGAATTTTTGATAATTTATTATCTAGAATTTTATTTTATTTATTTTTTTACACTTTGGTCAATTTAGTTGCAATTTAGTATATGTACTTTCAATTTAATTAGCCATTTTGTGTTTAAATTTTACAAAATTGCACAAAACTAACAATATTGATATTAAATTACAAAGGGCAAAAGTTCAAGTCATAAGTTGAATATACAAGCATTTGAAGTGTATTTAACCGAATGAGGAAACTTCTTAGATTAAAAGAAAATATATGGTTTTCTATTTGAAGTCTGATATTGTTTCTTAAATTTAAGGAAATATCATGGAAACGTGACGTTATATTATCAAGCTTTGCAATCTACAAATATATGTGTGTGTTTTTATAGATACATGACATGCGTTGTTCTCTATTGAACAATCATCGGTTTAGGAGTAAAATAACATACCCGAAAGCTTCTTGATGTCGGGTTTAAGGGTGTAAAATTTTATCCAATGTAGGGTTTCTCATAAGATATACGTGCTTTGACATTCTACTGGGAGACACATGCATGTTGCATGTCATTTTTATTTGAGGATTGATGATTGCTTAATCCTTTATTAGCATTGATATAATAGTCTGATAGAATATAGTTTACTGATACTTCAATTAATGAAAGCTTACAGCATCAGCTTCTGATTTGTTGCGAATGTTCAATTAAAAGAACAATTAGCTAGGTCCTGTTATGTAGCATGTTGTAATTACCAATCATGTTTAAATACATGGAGAAGGTAGTGGGTTATGTTAGAAAAAACTACCATTACATATCCTAATATGATTGTAATTAGTACTTACACATTATAGTGTGTATCACCTTTTTTGATACAATGGTCTTGCCATAGCTACCTATATCTCCTCCTCTTGTTTCTTTTTGAGAAGCTTAAGACTTGGCTCGTATGTCTTCAAGCCATAACCCCCTCAAAGATGGATTTTGAAATAAGACTTACGACTATATACATGGGCTACAATAATTTAGAATTTGGAATGCAAAGACAAGTCGTGCTTTCTATATTAATGGTGATGAGATAGTCAACCTGAAATGCTTTGGTGGAGCAATTAGATGCGATGGTTGAAATGAACCAAATGGAACGTAAGATATGGTTCTTTTGCATTGTGGCTTGGTCCATAGAAGATCTTATTGATGCATGTTTTAAATTGTATTGCTAAAAATAAAAGAAAAATTTTTTTTCTTACTTTGGAAATTTTTTGTTCTAACTTTTGCACCTTGGTTTTATATGGATCAATTTATTTCATGTTGATCCTAAAAACTCTAGCATTTATGTCTATTTTTAAATGGTTTTCGTTAAAATTAGTGTGAAATTTTTACATGTTTCTTGTAATAAGAGTTATAAATAAAATGTGAAGTTAAAATTTAACTTTTATAAAATTATGATAACGAATTAGAACCATAAAAATGGTGAAAATAAGAAAAGAATAAAAACGAATAATACACTTCAAACTATCTACAAATTAAATTGAACGGTTTAATGTGGTTAATGCACCCTTGAAATCACATGAAGTGAACGAATGACTTAAAAGTAAGTTATACCGAAAATTCAATATGTTTTTTATACTTTTGTGGTAGCACTATGTATTTTCTTATAGTACATTTATATCTATCAATTTTTTTTTTTTTATATATTTTCTTACTAGTGTACTTTCTGATAGTGTTACCAAGAAGAGAACGTGCTTGCTAAGATTTAATGTTAAGTTGCACATTAACAACTTAGGTATAGTACATCACATCTTGCATATCTCCACTTATGACTTAGTCGTGTTTGTGCTTAAATGGTGGTTAGGATTATGTAGTTTCTAATGTGATTGGTGCCCTTATTATGGTTGAGTTGTACAAGAAAACATCAAGTTTGTGATTTTTATAATTAGAAAACCTATTTCCATCAATTTTAAATGATTGAATAACTCAAATAAAAAAAAATAAAATAACAATTATGATTTACCAACCCAAATGACATCATAGATTATTCAAATTTCAACTATGAGATTAAATATGATTTGTTATAGGTAATTCTAGGCTTAAGAGCCTTAGGCCAATCTAAACTTGCCCCTACCTGCAGCTGGCTACAAAGACCAAAACTATGCCACACTCCAAATGATGTAAAAGCAACCCATAGTAAAGATCAATCCATCCAACCTGCTTAAAAATCAAATCTGTGGGACTAAACTAATCCAACCTAGATCCTATCAATTAACACCAAAACGACATGTAAGGGAGAAGTTCCACTAGCTAAGGAACTTTCTAGGCCTCGATACCTTTGACTTAGGTAAAGACTCCCTTAAAACTTGAAAGACCTTATCCATTTATCATACAAACATCATACTTTCCGAAAAGAATTTATAGGGCAAATATATTTCCCATTGTGATGAGACTTCAAATTAGGAAAATACCAAATTAAACTGACAACTAAACTAAGGTAAAATCACTAGGTATGACAACTGAACTAATTATACTATTACACTACCAAAATTCTATAAACTCTTAATTTGAGTGTTAGAGTGATCATATCAAAGTCATCTCTAACGTATTGTTACAGGTACCAATCATTCAAAGCTTATAAGTTTAGCCCTAACACTTGAAAATCGAGCTTAGTAGCCTAACCAACAGAGACTCCAGTCAACATGATTGATTGCCTTCATCCAATTATAATAAGTACATTTAATTGTTAAGTTGCTTTAGCCTAGCCAAATGGAAAATTAGTCTAAGTATGGAGTCTAATATTGGTTTTACCTAGATTTATGTATTAGGTTAACTTGAAACTGCTGATTCACAGGCATAACCATGGCTAAGCCATGAATAACCTATTGGGAAGAGGCGGTTCTAGGCCGATTCGGCCCTTAAACCGCTTTTTTTTAATATTTAATTTTTTTTAAATACATGAATAAATTCTAATAACGTAACATCTTAATTTTTTTTATTAATTTCCAACTCAATGTGATTCTAAATTTTCTTCCTCTCAAATTTTATTTTTTCCTCATATTTAAGTCCTTAACATTTAACAAGTTTTATAAAAAGGACTTAAATTAACTTAAATTGAATTTTTGATATATTATTAGCATATAATTAATTTATAATTAGTCATTTATTATTAGTTTGATAATATTATTTTTTAAAAATTGTTCTTCACTATTATAAAGAAGATAGTTTGATTATGTCGTGACCTAATTTATATTATTCAATTATTTTTTTTTCCAACTTAATGGTCTCTCTTTACTTTCTCTCTTTCTTTTTTTTTTTTTTAAAAGGATAAACTTGTTGGGCCGATTTATTGGCTTATCAAGTCAGTTCATGGTTTAAAATCGATCCTCTGGTCTAATTTTATCTCATATGATTGAAGGAATGAATGAGTGCACTTGAATATATAGCATATGGGTTATTGTTAAATCTTAAAATATTAATGAACAATTAATGAATGCTTCAAAACGTAATATCAATATTATATTAATTTTCTAAATCTTTGAACATATGTCATTAGGTAATATTAAAATGGTATTATAGCAATAAATTTTATGTACTTAAATAGATTGCTACATGAGCTATACACACCTAACCTCTTTATATCTCTCCTATATACATTCAATTCCTTTATCTTTAAAATTGATCATTAAGACCTCTTAAATATTTTTTTTTAAAAGTATTTCCAAATACTTTCTTAATTGGTTTGTCCTCCTAAAATATAATTAAAAATTGATCTCAGTATTTTCTTCAATTATTTTACTTAGGTAATACAGTAAAATCAATCCAAAAAACACACTTTTAAAGAATTTGGAGATGTATGTATTCAATTATAAAAATAAATAGTTTAATGTATATGAAGCAAATATAAATAGATCTATTAAGAAAAGTTCATATTATTATAGTTTAATAATATAAATATTAATTTTTTAATTAGATGAATTAGATTTAAATTTTATTTTTTAAATAGTAAAAAAAATTATGAGTCGGTAAAAAAAGTTAGAAATTAAATTAGTCATTTCACGGTACTTATTGATGAGAAGTGAAAAATGGGTGATACTTTGCACTCATCCAACTCCAAAAAGCCCCCTTAGCAAATTGCGACAATGGCTGTCATTATCTTGGAGTGATCAGTAAAACAAAACAACGAATAGGAGTGTGTCTCACTCTCAAGCAGCGTCCAATCAAATTTCACATCTGATTAAACGTTTGATGGGTCCGGTTTTACGATTGGACAGTACCTCACACGCATGTTTCAAGTTAAGTGGATGCACTTGGACGACCGTTGAAAATGGGCCGGCCCAAGAAGCATGATTAGAAATGATCTTTTCCCACTTCAGCATGATATTGGTCTTGGTCACTACTGTGTACTTGGTGTTGTGCAACTGTACACAAGACTTTGTTGATCATGAAATGGAGTAAGATCAATATACCCCTGCAGTTAAAAAACTTTATTCGATTCGGGGAAGCGAATGCTGTGGCTGATTATCTTGTAAATCATGTATAGATAGTAAGTGAACAAAAAAGTATTATGTTTATAATTCTATTTTTATTTTGGAATTACTTTATCAAGATTGTAACTTTTTCCAGAACTTATTATGGTGTTAGGGCAGTGTCTTGACAACAGTCAACGTGTAATTTTAGGTTATTATAACTGCTCTTTTATTTTATTTTATTTTAAAAAAAAAAGAAAATTGCTAATACCCTTGCTTATTAAAAAGAAAAAAAATGTTATTGGATGGATCAATAAATATAAATATTACCTTTTTTAGATTTGTATCCGGTATTTTTATGCCCTAGTGAACACGAGAATGAATGATTTATCTTCACCTTCGCCTTCAACTCCACCTCTGTCTCCACTTTTAATAAGATAATCATTTTACTATGATTAAATATGATTAGAAAATATATACATAATAAGATGTTAGTCAACTTCCCAACATTTCAAATCTCATGGGATCTTAAACGAATAAGATTAAGGTAAAGGTTGAATTATGATAATATTTTGACAACTTGCAATATCACCAAGAAATTATCAGTGTTGCACTGATTCGTCTATTGAGTTACCAAAAACATTGTTTTGCCTCTTAAAAGTAACTATAACTAATTGAATTATGAGCTACCTGTATCGCAAGAATACCTGGCTGGTGTGGTGGTAAAGTAAGGCTCTGTATCACAATTTAAGTAAATATATATACACGTAAGAATCACATGAATCCGATACGATTAAAATATGATGAATTTTTTTTTTTTTATATAGTGATTTCACCTAATTTTTTCATTCTATTTCGATCGGTCTGTCTAATTCGAATCCCATTCGCCGTTATCTGTAAGCTCTAGACAATGAGTTTCATAGAGTTTTTCCTAGAATAAAATTGGCTTCCTTATGGAGGTACGATAAGACCACGAAACATGAATATTGGGTTCGTTATTTTCGATGAGCCGATTTGTTTAGCCACCCTGCTATTAAGAGTGATAATCATCCTCTTTAATTAACAATATAAAATTTAATATCCGAATTTTCGATGATTTTAACAAATGAAACTATTTATTTGGATTTTTTTTTATCAAATTTATTATCATACAACTCATCATTTACATATATACTATTCCACCAATGAGTAATTTGCATGACACTAATCAAAGAAAATGGTGGTTAAAGATTTGATAGGTAAAATTTTGATTAAATATAATATTTAGTAATTTCAAACTTTAAGTGTTAAATTTGTTAAGTAAAAGTTTGACTTGAAATTGTACTTATTATAAAAACGGACAAATCAGCAAAATACAACCCATATATTAGAGTCGATACTAATTAATTACATGTAAAGTTAATTTTTTCTTTTATTAGGAGTAGGATCCAAAGACTTGAACTTACTTTAGGAATGATCTAAGGAGTTTTAGATGTGTGGATTTGAAATAAGGTCCATTAAATTGTCTTGCACATTTTCAAGCCTTTTCAATGGGCATAAGTTATATCTAGATTCTACTTTGTGTAATAGGGTTTCGATCTTTTCCATCTGGCGCATGAGAGTTACTAAATGGTAGCAATTACTCGTTATGAATACGTACTCTATGCTACTTACGAAAAGAAGCTTTTAACCATAACCCTTTAGCATACCAAACTGTGGCACTGTCACTTGAACACTCTATACTGCCTCTTCCATCCCTTTCTACACCACCTTTTTTCGATTGATAATTGTCTTATCACAATATTAATGTTTTCTCATCTACACAATACACATGGATGTACACTGCACATAGGTGATATATATTACGAATCCTTGTATGTATATTTAGTAACTTCAAATATTATGTGAAAAATTGAAAACATCTAAAATTTAAGTACTAATGCTGAAAATTTCCCACATTATAGTGACAAATCACAAGCCTTTTTTTGTCCTCCTGTCTAGAAACTGAGTTTTATCAAAGCTAATTGATTATATATATAATTATTATCTTTTTGTCAAAATCAAAGCTAACTGATGCAATAAAATTATTTAACCCAGTATGATAAATATTGGTTTTATAACAGAATAGATTAGATTAAAACTCTCCCTCCTCAAATTGTATGATAGTTGGCACAAAGAAAAAAAGGAAGAAGAAGAAGAAGAGGAGGAGGAAGAAACTAATCGATTTAATACAATAATGCTAGCCATTAATAATTTAGCATACTCTTAAATCATGATTATACAGGATTTATATATTTTATTCATATGTATCATGTATATATTTTAAACTTTAATATTTGTTAACTTAATTATTAATTATTTTATCCAAACATAATTCTAATAGATAATACACGAGCTTAAAAATATTATTACCCGTGTTGTCAATTTTGCTTTTTTAGCGAGTTTGTAAAGAAATTATTAAATATCCAAACAAAAAGAGTTCAGAAGCTCCCCAGCATCAGCAATATATGATGTGACACCATAAAATCAAGTTTTATACAATTTTACATCAAGAGCGACAAATGCATGTTCATTTGGAGCAGAAGACAAATGATGCCCAACCAGACTCGTGTGTCTGTCCTACCATGTTGCTCAAGAAATTGACTAGAGTACATTTGTTCAATGGGGGCCAAGCTTCTTGTGTAATTTTGCTTTATTAAATGATTCTTCCTGTTTCCATGAGTATGGTAAGGTATTCAATTCAAACCAATTTCATGTAACGTGCTATCTTTATCATATTAGATTATAATAATCTTAATAAAGTTTGCGTATAGTTCGGAATTAGAGTTACATGACATGTTACATGATAATAAAAGAGACATTACATTAAGTACGGTTGCAACTATCCGACGTAACTTCTAACTCTACTTCAACTACTAACTCCACTCTTCTATAAATAAATGTAAGGCCAACTCTTAATAATAATCCACATGATACTTTACATACTTAAATTTTCATACGACTCTTAAGTACTTGTACTCTTCCATTACTTAACTAACTTAAGTATCAATATGGTCACGCCGAATAATACCTTAACACCCTCTCATTATGTTCTCAAATCCATATTGGCAAAAATCTTAAGACGATAAACTTTTTTTGTTATTTTCTTTAAGATAGAAAAAAGAAGCAATAGCATTAATTTTTATTTATTAATATTATTTAATTATTATTATAAAGTGTGTATAAAGTATTATAGAGCATATACCTTATATATTATAGATTACTAGTTCCAAGAGAGGATAAGATACCTTAACTTTATACACATATTCTATCATGTACGTGTATGTTTTGGAAAATTATTATTTAAAACCTATCATATGATTTTTATTACCCATTCAAAATCTACTCGGTGAAGTAGAACCTCAGCTTACGTTACACAACAAAGTATAGTTCAAGTCAATATTTTGTGATAATAATAGTTAATACAAGTGATTGATTTATAAAAGTACTAAAGCGAAAAGAAATTTTCTATATTTTTCTCAAAATGTATTATAATTAATAGTTATATCAATAATTATACTATTGATATATTATATATTATTGTGCACTATTTTTTATCGTATAGTGCTATTATATAATATAAAAAGTCTTAAATATTGACTATATTATATTATAATATCATAAATTAATAATTCATAGTTATATATATCATATTAATAATTTAAAATTTTAGGAATAGTTTATTACAAAGTATACTAATCAATAATATAACTAGGACAACATAGAATTTGTGTTTTGGCACTTTTGCTTCTTTTAACAAATACACTACTTGTGTTTCGTTACTATGTACTAATTTTAGTTAAGGAGTATGTATCAATTTCTAATCGAATAATGATAGTTAATTTAATAAAATAATATAGTAAAATCAAAAAATTAAAAAAGATAAAAAGAAGAGAAAGGAAAAAAATCGAATCTCGTGGGCCGATCTGCTGTATTGAATCCAGTTTAATTTAGCATATCGTGGTTCTGAACCATTCTTTATTCAGAGAATGAAGTAGCGGGAAACACAAGTTTTTTTTATTCTTCTCCTCTGTTAAGGTAATTCTCCCAATATAATTTAACACATGAATGGCATAATTTAATTAATGATTAGATTTACAATACTTCAAAAGATATCGGTAATATTATGATATTAACAATACCTTTTCAATTTGAAAATACATCTTGTTATACAACATTAAAATGAAAGATACCAATGAAAAAATAATAAGAGCATTACCATTTTTGTTCCTAAGGTTATTTGAATGGAATGAAATTTTGGTTTCTTAGGCGATAAAAACTATATATTCCGAATATGTTTAAGTTGAATTTATCATTGATTTAGACTCGGGAAGTGGGTTGAATCGGCTCAAAACTAGTTTAAACTTACCGATCAACAGGCTATTAATGATGAACCATGATCAACTTAGACGAGTTGATTCTGGCCAATTCACGAGCTAGTTTAATTGTTTGTGAATTAATCAATAGATTATTATTTTTTCTTAAAATAAAATTTCCCTTAATTTTTTTCTTTGATTACCCTTTTTTTTGGACAAAAGTTTTTTCCATTTTAGATTAATGACTTTAATTAATATACAAATATATTACTTGTAGACATTATATAATTATCCATTAACACATTTTGTAGTATAATATACATATTACACTGTATAATATTAACATATTACACATATATCTTGCTGAACTTGAAGTTAGTGCTCGTATAGTGCCAAAGCCCCATTTGATACCCCTTAGACCTACGTCTTTTTAATTTTTGAGCCAATAATAGTTTCCCGTAGATGAGTAAATGTAATTGATGAGTGGAAGCGAGGGAGAATCTAATATTTGACCCCATACTTTAATTAGAATCATGAAAATAACTCTTCCGGGTAATTTGTCGACCATGCAACATCTAAATGTACATTTACACTACATATGTCTGTTGCATCATACAATGAATCAATAAGATTATTTTTAGAAAAAATTTAATGTAGGGGCTATTTTTTATTTCAAAAATGAGTTAGATTTATGCTTATTAACAATTTTAATTTTTTTTTATTAACTAAAACCCTAAAAACACCTAGTTTTAAAAAAAAACTAACTTAAGTGAAAAAAAAAATCATTTTATTTTTCATGAAAACCTTAAATACCTAAAAATGAAATTTTTATGAAAAATTTTCTAAAATAAGCAATTTTCGTGTAAAACGTTCAAATATTAAAATAAAACATGAATTTTTCTAAAAATGCGACATTCATGCAAAAAATATGTAAAGTATATATTTTCTGTTTTTTTTTTAGAAATATGATGACATGCTAAGAAGACTAACAAAAATGAACACCAATACCAAGAAGAAAACCCTTGTTATTACTTAAAACTAGTGAAACGAGTTTAAGCAAAACCACCTTTTATAACATGCATATACTACTAAAACACTCACTAATTAGCCAAAACTTAAAGAACGAAAAAAAAAATGATAATACTACAATAGGACCTGTACAATAGACAAAGGAAATTATATGAATTTTTAATAATTTTATTCGCACCCAACATATAACCAAGATAAATAAATAAAGTAAATAAAATGAAATAATAATTAAATAAAAAAAAACATTCCCAAACCAGAAACGGGTCAAACGAAGGAAATGGGCGCATGCGGGGCCGGTTTTGGGTCGCCAGGGGTCGGATTTCGAGTCGCAGTCGGGTTCCGCCTTATTCTTCAACAGTTGCCACAACCCAATGTCATCTGGATTGATAGGGGCACCAAAACAACGGGAAATCACAAATTGATGTGATTTAGATTAATAACACCGTGTTTGAGAACAATGCCTTTGGGTACAGTAGTCGTTTTGAGGAGTTTGGTGGTGATTGGCGGCGGCGGTGGTGGATGGCCTGTTAAGGATTTTGGGCGTTGGCTGGGTGGGGTGTGACAGTGGGTGTGTGCACTGGTCCGTAGGGTGGCTGCGTCGACAGTGGAGAGCATGCGACGAGTGAGAGAGAGAGGGTCGGGGTCAGATGTTGTTTGTGTAGGTCGCTATACTTGGGCGGCGTCGGGTTTGGTGTGTGTTTGTTTGGATCAAACATGGGTTCTACCGTGTGAAGCTTGAAGATGGTGACGGTGGTGTTGTTGGTTCTTGTGTGGAGTAGGGATGGAGCCTGCTGTGTCGAGTGGGGTTTGAGGTCTGCTGTACAGCGGGTGTTCTTGTGTACCGGTGAGGACTGGGTTGTGACACGTGGCTGATTGGTGTTGTTGGCGTCGGGTTGGGGTCTGTTGATTCTCGAAAATCCACTCTTATAAAACACCAAAGCTTTGGATCACACTTATCTGGCCATGGATTGAGTTCAAATCCATGTTGATTTTGGTAAATCTTCGTTTAATAAATATCAATGTAAATTATTGTGAGATTCGGTGTTTTTGATAATGATTATATATATTTTCAACCAAATCCACAAAAATATATTGAAGATTGAAGAAAATCCACTAGTGATTCATGGCAAGATCTGGTTCCTCCATTTTCGCGTCCGGTTGATGGGGAAGAAGAAGGCACGTGACCCAAAAGAAAATTGTACGCCCAGTAGCTAACTGGGCCTGAACCCGCCTGACCACTCCGTCGAGCTTATTTCAAAGCCTTTGTGCGTAACATTTTTTATTTATTAACATGCTTTTGGGTGAACTTACAGCTTTTAAACCCAAAACCAATTCGATCCCAAACATACTTAAAGTCACCCAAAATACACATGCTAAATATTTTCAACACAATTTTTTATTTTAATAAATGCCGAATTTTACTTTAACTAGTCCAAGTAAAATTATTCAAATTTGAAAAATGAAAAATTTGCTTGCATGAGTTCAAATTTTTTTACTGGACTTTTCAAAAAATATTTTTTCAAAGAAGCCCAAATTTTCCAAGATCCTGAATTTATTAAATTATACATATTTTTTTTAATTTTATCTAATTCGATCATAAATGATTGAATGACTCGAATTGAACACTTTTGGTATTTTGTATTTTTCGATTTTTTTTGTATTTTTTGCATTTTTCAATTTTTTGGTTTTTTTTTTATTTTTAAAATTTTTGTAAACCTAGCCCAAAATAAAATAAAAAAGAAAAAAAAATAAAATATCTACACACATCTACTTATTTCCAATAATGTTTAGCAAATATGTTGGAATTACTAAGTCTAGAAGACTTACCCATGCTTACATTACCACTCAATTAGCCTATCATTTCCTCTTTTGTCTTTGGAATCATTTAAATATTATCATCATTCACTGCTTCCTCCTCTTGCAAGATATTCTTGATAGAATTAGCACTTGGTTGTTCCTGTGTGCCAGTCAAATCTTGGTAAAAGTAGAATATTCTCCATCACATTTTCTACCTTGTCCTTGGTGAAGTCATGGTATGGTTATGCATCCACAAACTCCTTAGACACAGATGAAGACGTTTCGTCTTTTCTTTTTGAACCTTTTCCTAAAAGTTGCTTCTTTCTGGAGGATGAAGTGTAAAAGAAACAATTCATAGTGGCTTATGATATGTTATATAAGGGAAAAAATATAAAGAAATAAATAATTAATTTATAGTGTATGGATAGCATTTTTCTTTTTAACAAAGAAAAATTATAAAGAGCAAATATTTTTTCTTTGAAGAAAATTATGAAGAAATAGATACTAAATTTAAGGAAAAAAATACTATTTAAATTACTACAAATATTTTCTTTTTTGAATCTAACCTGTATAAGGAAAATTATAACGATATTGGAACTAACAAAAAAATTTCGTGCGAATGAAGGAAGCAAAGAAGTAGAGTAAAAAAGTTCAATATATATAAGTTATAACTGGGTAGAAGTTGGCGAATGGATATTTAATTTGTGAAGAGACATATGGCAAATGCATGACGCATTTATATTGTTGCTCATAAGGTTTAAATTTCAAATTATTGCTTCACAACTCATAACATGCTCTCCATTGATTTGCTTCTCAAACTAGTAGCACTTAGCATTTGAGGCCTTAAGCTTTCAGCATTTCAATTTTCAATCCTTATCATTTTAGATTTGCTCATAATGTTTAAATTTCAAATGACATGTAGTCTTAGACAAAATTTTCTTTCTCAAATTTTCAAAAGCTGCATGAAGCAACAGATGCATAACGTGTATGTATTGATATTTTCATTTCTTTTTCCTTTTTCAAAACTTATAAAATCTAATAATCAGGTGTTAGGGATATTATTGGACGGGTCATTATTGAGTTTGTGACCTGCCTAACCCATTGAAAACCTTATAGAATTTTACCCTATAAGGTTTAGAGTTAGATTTTAGAAGTGATTTTGAAACTTTATAGGATTCTAAGTTGGGTTTTGGGATTTAGAAAAAACCCATCGGAAAACCCAAACTTGGTTAAAAGTAATAATATGATATTAGCAATTTAATATTGGTTATAAATGATAAAACATAAAAATTTGATAAAAAATATCTTATCTCTTTCATATTGTCTTTGAGAAAACCTTAAACCCATCTCCATCTCTTTCTCTCTCTTATATTTTTTGTGCTTCTCTTCTCTTGTCTTTACTCTCTCTCTCAACTAGTCAATCAATTTTCTTAACTTCCATCGATCTCCTTTTCATTAATTGTATATTAATTTTAAATAAAAAGAAGTTAGCTTAGTCTAGTATAATCATACGTTATTTGTTTTATTATTTAAAACAATCCATATACATTACTTTAATTTTTTATATATAGTATCAATTGGTCAGATTAGGTTTTAACGGGTTTCACAAAACCTTATAAGGTAGGTTCTGGAAACAAGGTAAAAACCCTATAAATATAGAATTTTAGGAAGCCTTATAAGATAGCGGGTTGAGTTTAGGTTCTACAAAACCCATTCTGAACTCGTCTCATTGGCATCTCTATTAGACGTTTAGGCTAGCTCATTCAGGCATTGAGTTTGAATTGTAAATTAGCTATGTCAATGTATCATAGACTCATGTTGTCAATTGTCATGCATGTGTGTATCAATTTGCAACATTGAATTTTGTTTTCCTTTTCCTTCATATTTATTATTTATTACTACTTATGGAAAGGCAAATGCTAGACTTAGGAAAGGTTGTATCAATAAGCAGCAGATTTGATAACTCAATTTTTTTAATTTAAATTTTTTATTGGTTTTTTTATTTTTGAACCACAGGTTAACCCACTGGTTTGGCGATTTTACAAGGGTGACTTGGCAATGACCTGTTAGACCCCATGGATCAGCTGTTTGTTTAAGCCCAGCCTATTAAGGTCTGAGTCAATTCTAAGCTAGAACCAATCCTTTTATAGGTTTACGTTGCTTATGGGTTTTCAAGTAACTTTAAGTGAGTAGTGATAACAATACTGAAAATAAATTGTTAATTATTTTTTTTATATTTTTTATTTGTTACTCAATGCGTATACTTTGATTATGAGGTGAGTGCTTATTGTAATTTTTAGTTTGATAGTTACTTCTCAATTAAAGCACTGTATAGCTAACCAATACAAAGGAAAATTTATACAAAAGGGAATAAAGTTTGGAAGTAAGTATAAATAGGTGATCATACTTCTAACTAGTTAAAATAAGTAATCACAATTTCGTAAAATGGTTCAGGTAAAGGGTTCCATCAGCTCAACGTTACAAAATTATTAAATTGAGTTGACATAATACATTATATAACAGTTTGCCAATTTATTACAAATAAAATTCTAAAAAAAGGGCAAAAAGTAAATAAACTTATAGAAAATTAAAAATATAAAATTAAAAAAGAAAAGAAAAGCAACAAACAGATAAAGAAAGTCATAAAAAGTAAAAGCTCTAAAAATAAAAAAAATAATAAGTATTTGTAATCTCTAATGTAATTTATTAAAAATAAAAGTAATTTTACTTTGTAGGGATGCTATCCAACTTGAACTAGTTTGAAACATTATAGTTATTTATGAATATTTTCTTTAGGATGCCATAGGGAAACATTTCTTAATGAAAAAGGAGAAATTACATTAGATTTTCATAAGTGTATCTTAGATAGTGCACATCTATAATTTTATATTTAATTAAACTTTGTTCAAGTAAATTTATTCCTTTTCCATTAGCGGCTGAAAAATAATAGGAGTTTTAATGGGGCATCAACTAACAAAAAAGCAGCAATATGAAATGACAACTATTTCAAGTTCTCTCGGGCAACAACTAATTCAAGTTATTAATGGCATTTTCTAATTGACACGAGGAAATAATAATGACGGTTTAAAATAGTTATTACTTTAAATTAGGGAAAAATGCAAGGAAGGGCTAGCATTCGTGCAATTTTAGAAAAGAAAAAAAAGTCTAGATTTATTAACCATGCATTTAAAAGCCTATGTTTATAAATTATTTTCATTTAAGGGCTTTCATCCATTTGATGTTAATGGTATCCGAAGTAATATAGATGAAAACCTTCAAAAGAGAATAATTTATAAATATAATCCCATAAACGCATATTTAAAAATTTGAAACTCTTTTTTCTAAAACTACAAAAAGATGGTCCTTTTTTTTTTTTAAGTTCTTCTAGATAAACTATGATTAAATAAATAGAATAATTTACTTATAATACTACCTTTGTACATTTTATTGAATTTAGTTTATTTCATATATCTTCTAAACATTTTTTTTTTCTAGATAGCTATTCATTTATATAGTTTTCAATGGAATTGTATAATATTTATGGATAAATATAGTAAGTAAATTAATTTTCATTAAAAACTTAATAATTAAATGTAAACATTATAATCATAGTTTATTTTCATCCAATGACATCCCTATAAATATGAGAAATGATATAGTGCTTTCATCCTTCCCAACGTTATTTACACTTTATTTATTTCATTTTTTATGTTCATTGTCCTTAATGCACATTAAATTCGAAATAGTGATAATGACAAAGGCAACTAATATATCTAAAATGTTCTTAAATCTAATTATAGTCCAAATAAATTATAATCTTTATGTACTTTTAATATCAATCATTAAGTCTTTTAATAAAATTTATTTACTGACCATATTTAACCATAAGTATCATACCATTCCATCCAAAACTATTATAAATGAATAGTAATGAAAAAATAGGAAAAATTGAATAAAATAAATTCAATGAAATATGCAATCATAGGAAAAATATTCTATTTATTTAATAATGGTTTGTCTAAAAAAAATGTAAAGTAATGGCCAATTTATATATTATCCTCGTTTGAGAGTCTCTGTCTATGCCATGTCAAATTCTATTAACAATAAATGGATGGAAGCTCTTAAACGAGAATAAATTGTAAATACGAATCCTTAAATGCATGGTTAAAAAATCTAGGTCCTTTTTTTGCAAAAACTATACAAATACAAGCCCTTACTTTGCATTTTTCCATTTCAAATCATAAAATAAATAGGTTTTATATTATGCCATTTAAGTGGTTTTATATTTAAATAGTTAAAAATAGTAGCTCTTTATAAATCCTACTGTAGCTTCTTTGGACATTTAAGTATCTATATTGAGAAATGCTTCAGTAATATTAGTGTGCTACATATTTTAATAAATTGTAAGTAGATACTAATAAAATTTTAATGCCATATTTTAATAAATTGTAAGTAGATACTAATAAAATTTTAATGCATAAAAATATGGATCAATTATCATTAGTATGTATCTCAATATCATTAATATTTACTCATATAACGTATCAATACCGTACTACTTGATAGCCTGCACCGACGCTTGGAAAAAAGTGTTGTTTGTGTCTTGCTTCTCTTGCCCCCAGCGACTCTAAAACCGTTGCTAATGAGTAATGATCTTTTCTGTGGTCAAAACTGCTGTTATTTGTATCCATTACTAAGCCTATAAAGGCAAAAATTATGTAGTGAGAAGACCTTGCTTTTGTATCTCATTATACGAATTACATAATCGGATATATATTTGATTATTTTGTGTGACTGCAGTATTTATGCGCCCACAAGCTTTTCTTAATAGAAATGGAGGAATCTTAGTTCGGGTACAGAGATGTAAAAATTGCAACTTAAGTTATACTGCTTATGATGCTTTAAGATGAAATTTCCCTATGAATTATTTTTTATGTATGAGAATTTATTTAAAAGGTAGTTTTCGAGGTTTCTGGCAGTATATTCCATATTATGCAAAAGTCAATTATTTTTATTGAATCAGCTGATACAATGCCATTCAATACAACTCAAAAGTCAAAGGAACGATACATTGAATTAAAAGAGTAAAGAAGAAGAAGAAGAAAAAGAAAATATGGATATCCAAAACAAAACGGAACACAAATTCAACACTAAACGCCTCATAAACTTTTTGGCTCACTATGTGTTAAACGACCACCTTCACCATATATATATATATATATGTTCGTATGCATTTAATGTTGATTTGTGTGCTTAATACTTGGTCTCTTCAGGCTGGCAGTAAGTTGGTCGGAAAGCCAAGGGTCCAGCAGCATAAACAACAGCACTGTAGTTGTCCCCATAAATGATCTTGTCCTCGTACCTTAGTGGTGCACCATAAATACCAAGGTTGATGTTGGAGAGCAGATTGCATCCTTTCTGTGGCGACGATACCAGCTTCACCTTGCATGCGTGAAGCGGGTGGTCGAGGAGGTGGTTGATTTTGTAGCCATCGAGCTCGGCATAGAAATAGCCATTTTCATCAGTCTTAAATGCCCTGTAAAATATGACACGGCGTTTGTAGTTTTTGCAAACGACACTGACTAGGGCCGAGCCGATTGGCTCGGCTTCGTTTAGGTTCCAAGTGCCGTAGTATTTGCAATTTTGGCAGTAGACCATGCCTTCAATTACTATGACAGGTTTCATGGGGTGGTGGTGGTAGTGCGTTGTATTGGTGGTGCCATATTGTTCGTCCGTGAATGGTGTGGCAGGTAATGATAGGAGATGGGGGAGAAAGAAAGAGAAAATAGCGAGACTGAGGTGGGTTTTGATTGCCATATTTTCTTTCTACTATAGATAGGTTGGAATTTTGGTGTGATAACTGAACACTTAGAGAGTTCTGTTGTTTGAGCTTTGGATGCATGAAAATAAAGGGGGTGCTAAGGTATATATAGTTTTTTGGTAAGCTTAGTTTTAGGATTATGAAGGGAATACGTGGGAGCTACTAAAATGTGTGGAAGGTAGTGAATATTTTATGGTATGTCTACGTGAACGCCACCTTCCTAATAGACCCTTCTTTTTTATTCGACGTTCCTAGGACGGCTCTTCTTCGGTAGAAAGACATGGTTTATGATGTTTCGTGGTGCTGATCTATTGCAAAGCGTATTCTCCGAACTCTTGCCACGATTCGCTTTTGTTTTATTTCGGTAAAAATAATATCTGCATGTGCATCTTATATCATTTTTCGAATGTTAAAATGACAGGATAATTTCTCACTATTTTACTCAAGTTTGGTATGAATATTAATCTTCCACACGAATAGAAATAGGTTTGAATCACCTGCTTTCCCCCCATTAATTGTGTAATATGTAGTTGATGAAAAAGAAAAAACAGTGAGGCTATAAGATGTCAAATCTCTGAAATACTTATGTTTCCCGAATCCTCATGACAAGACGATACCTTTAATACGAACTGGACCCTGAAGTAAGCATATAACTTAAACCAATAACCTAAGCAACGGGCACTGGACATACACTACGCTCTTTCGGAAACATAAGCACAATATGTAATTGCACAAATAATCAAGCATGTCGTCAAACAAGTTCCAGTTATACATTCGTACTGATCAAATAATTGTCATTGCATCAAGTTGCTGGGCTCCATCCAAAGGTAGATCCTCGCATTTAACTCATATTGAGTGACTAGCATTTGCAGATACCACTTCATTTTGAACTCCCGACTGGTGGTAGCTACATATACTTGGTCTGTGACCTGTCCATCCATATAGGATCTTGATAGACTCATAGCCCTAGTTGCTTGTCGTGAAATTAAGAAAAAAAAAAAAATTTGAGGAAAGATAAATTGAGAGATTTGAAATTTGATGAAATTAGATTTGTAGTTCTCTATGTACAATGAACTAAATCAAGAGATGATAAGGTGTATAGGTTCCTAAAGCTACAGCAAGAGACGAAGGAAAAGAAGGCGAGAGCTCTATAAAAAAAAATGAAGAATGCTTAACAAAATCAATTACAAAATCTGTTAAGCTATTTAAAACTAAAAGCTTAACTCACTATTTATATACAACTGAAGTAGTAAATGTACATGTGTATAATTAAATTGAACTAAGTCTTCATAACACTCCCCCTCAATATGGGAACTATATATTAAGAGTTCCCATCTTGTCAAGTAGCATCTTAAATCAATTAGTAGGAAGGCCTTCTGTGAACAAATCAGCCAATTGAAACATGGTGTTTACATGCATAGGTAAAACAACTCCTTCAACCACTTTGTCCCTAACAAAATGCAAATCCATTTCAAGATGTTTAGTTCTTTCATGAAAAACTGAGTTTTTGGCAATATGTAGTGCGGACTGATTGTCACAAAACAAATGTACTGCTGATGAAGATGATACACCAAATTATTAAAGCAAAGAGAGAAGACAAACAATTTCACAAGTAGTACAAGTTAAGACTCTATACTCTGAGTCGACTGAACTTCTTGACATTGTTGTTTGTTTCTTCGATTTTTAACTAACAATTGAATCTCCAAAAAAAAAAATGCAAAAACTTGTAATTGATCTTCGAGTGTTCGAGCAACCTCCCTAATCACTTTCATTGTAAGCTCTAAGTACCAAATCTGATTGTTGTGAGAAAAATAAACCTTAACCTAATTGTTGCTTAATATACCACAACACCCTCTCTAATGCAATTTGATTCGACTTCTTTGGATTGTCCATGAACTAGCTTAGGACATGCATAGCATATGCTACATTTAGCCTAGTAATAGAAAGACACACCAACTTTCCAACCACTTTCCTGTAAAAAACAGCATCCACAATAGGACTATTATCTTCTCTTGATAACCTGTGATTAGCAACAATCGATGTTGAAGCTAGCTTAGCTCCTAAAAAACCAACTTTAGCAAACAACTCTAAGGAAAACTTCGTCTAACTTAAAATAAGACCTTTATTTGATCGAGCCAACTCAAGACCAATAAAGTATCTCAAATCCCCCAAATCTTTCACTTTGAACCTAGTATGAAGGGAATTCTTAAACTTTACAACATTCTCTATCTTCTTACTAGTTATTTGCTAGATCATCCACATACCACTCCTTTTAGTGAAAAGAGTGTAATCAGAATAAGATTGTTTGAAACCATTAGCAATAAGGCAAGTGGTAAGTTTTGCATTCCACTGTCGTCAAGCCTACTTTAACCCATATAACAACTTATTTAACTTGCAAACCATTGTATCTGTAGTACCACACTCTCCCTTAACCTCTAAGTCCGATGGTAAATCCATATAAACTTCATCAAATAAATCACCATTAAGAAAAGCATTATGGACATCCATTTGGTGTATATGCCAATGAAAAATAGTAGCAAGGGAAAAAAATAATCTAATCGTAGTATGCTTGATAACCAAACTAAATGTCTCATTCTAATCAAAACTCTCCTTTTAACTATACCCCTTTTCCACTAAACGTGCTTTATATCTATCAATCGAACCATCAACTTTGGTTTTCAACTTATATACCCACTTACAACCGACCGTATGCTTGCCTAGAGGCAAAGGAACAACTGTCCAAGTATCATTATGTTTTAAAGCATTAAGTTCTTCATGAATTTCTTTGCACCAACATTAAAATTTAATGGCTTGATGATAGAACGAAGGCACAATGTGTTTGGACAATTGAACAGTAATGCACAAAATGAAGGAGACAAGGATTTACAAGACAAAACATGCTTAAGAGGATGAATAGTAGAAGAACAAGAAGGTTTGCTAGCTAAGGCAAGACTAAGACTATGATGATAACCAAACAAATGAGATGGGATACAAGTAACACGAGTACTACAACGAGGGATAAAAAGATCAAGTTATGTATCAGCATGTATATCAGGTGGTGTATCAAATGGTATATCAAAATGTGTAGCATGAGTATCAGTATGTGTATCAGATTGTATATTAGGATGTGTAGTATGTATATCAAATGGTATATCAGGATGTGTATCATGTGTATTAAGTTGTATATCAAGTAGTATATCATCATTAACATTATATGTGTTAGGATTGAAATGTGTATTAGCATTTGAATGAGAGAACAAGACATCAAATTAATGAAATTGATCATGAGCATCTAGGTGTATCAGATGTATATAAAGAGTATAACGAGCAAAGCTTGAAAGGAAAAATATGTTAATAGAAGAAAACATTACGCAAAACAAGAGACTTTTTATCAATAAAATCAAAAAGCATATAGCCTTTAACTCCAGGAGGATAACTAAGAAAAACACAAGGATGGGCTTTAGGATTAAATTTCCTGCGATTCCTATGTAAAGTAGAAGCAAAGCTCAATGAACCAAAAACTCAAAGATGTGTCTATGAAGGAGATTTTTGAAATAGCACTTAAAAAGGACTAAAACCATCTAAAACAAAAGATAGGAGGAGATTAACCAAATGAGTTGCAGTAAGAACTACTTCACCATAAAAACAAAAAGGCAAAGAAGATTGAATAAGTAAAGATCGAGCCACATTGATCAAGTGTTGATGCTTACGCTTAATAACTCCATTTTGTTTGGGTGTTTCTACATAAGAAAGTTGATGAATAATACCATATAATGAAAACTCTAACCCATTATTAGATCTCATTACTTTGATTTTCTACTAAACTGAACTATAACAAATTGATAAAAGTGTAGAATAATAGAAGTAACTTCATGTTTGAATAGCATAAGATATACCCAAGTAACCTGTGTATAGTCATCAGCAATTATAAGAAAGCAATGGTATTTCCTAAATGTTAGTATAGCAAAAGGTCCCCAAATATCTACATGAATAAGATCAAAGGCAAAAGAAGTATCTTTTACATGTATAGGAAAGGAACATTATCTTTGCTTAAGCATAGGACAGACTAAGCAATCAAATTTATTACAAAGAACAGAACCATCAAGTTTGTGGAAGAGCTACATTCAATCAAAAGAAGGATGTCCTATTAAAAAATGCCAAACATCAAAAGTTTTAAGCAGATCATGTACTACATTCAAAGTAACAGGAAGAACAAACACATTACAATTATGTTGAGTAGCATAAACAGAGAATTGCTCCAAGCGGTATAATCCAAGTTTTGCCTTATCATGACCAATCACTTTCATTGTAGCTGAATCCTAGATATAAGCAGAAGCTTCAATGAAAGTAACAATAAATCATTGTGACACTAGCTTAGAGACTGATACAAGATTAAAGGCAAATCCAAGAACGAACAAAACATCATGTATGAGGAGGTTTGGACTAAACAATTCCTTTATCCGTAGCATTAAACATGATGAGTTCCTAATTGTATATATTTAAACTAGTAAATTTTGATGATTTTCCCTTATATTTGAGTTTATTTTTAAATAATAATACTTAATTGAGTAAAATTTTGTTTTGTAGGTTTTGAAACGATCTATGTGAGAAAATGAGAGATAGAAACAAATTTTACTCAAATTAGAGCTAAAATGAGTAAGTTTTGAAGGTTTGAAAATTGATAAAACCAAAAGATACGACTACATTGTTTCTAGACAAATTTAGAGCTATTTTCCAACTATCACAGCCTAAAACATGACCAAAAGATACAATCATGTCATCGGTCGTGTCATTTCTAGGTTAAGAAAGAAAAAAAATAAACATAAAGCATACATTGTTACATGACCAAAAGACACGGTTTTCTCCTCGGTCATCTCTTTTCCAATCAACTTAATTTTTTTAATTCTTCATATATAAAGCCTTGTTAGGGTTTATCTAGAGAACTTTTATATACGACCTTAGGAGAGTTTTTGGAAGCTAATAACAACCAAGAAAGCAAGAAGAAGCGAAGATTTCAAGACTCAATTTTGTTTGGATTTCATGATGACTTTTTCCATTATTTTCTATAGTTTGGTTTTACATTGTTATTTTAAGATGTATAGTGAGTAGAATCTTGGTATCTAAGTTTTGTGGAACCTAGATATACTCATGTGATATTTTAATTGTTTGATTAATTTAGTTATTTATTATTTTCTTGATTCAATTATGTTTGCTTCATTATTTAGGTTATTATTTTTATAAGTAATAATTTAGAGTTTGATATCTTATAAGAGAATCGAGAGATTTCTTATAAAATTAGATCTATGCATAATTGATCAGAATTGTTGCAAAATTAGAGATAATTTGCAAGATTCTTTCGGATTTCAATTTAAAGTACAGAGAATTTATTATTCAATAATGTAATCTTAGGTCATGCTATTGAGAAGAGATTTTAATAGGTGATTTTAGGGTTAGGATTAATTGGCTTGAGAAAGTGATTAACTTTAGTAAAGAATTCTTCCAATCAAGAAAAATTAAAAATAAATTAGATTATTTTTAGGAAAATCACATATTCGATCTAGGGAAAACAAGATTTAGGTACAATATTGCATCTTAAATTCATTGAATTGCTTTCTTCATAATTTTTAAAATTCATGTTAGTTAATCTTTAATTTAGTTTTAACAGTAATCTAGATTTACTTCTTTAAGTTTCATAAAATTTAATTTGCCAGTTAGATAATTAAACTTTAGTGAATATTAATAATTGTACTAGTCACTGAGGGATCGACACTTGGACTTAATCCACTATTTCAATTTGATAGAGTGCATTTGCCTACATCAAGTTTTTGATACCATTGTTAAGGACTTTTGATATTAAGAAAGCTATAGATTTATTAATCTAAACATTTTTTTTTCTTTTTCTTGAATTTCTTTTTTCTTAATGTAATCTTGACCAAATTCTCTATTTTCATTTGTGTAGTGCATGACAAGAAGCCGGTCAATGGATTTGATTAAAATCAATCTTGAGATTGAGAGGATAACTTTGCACAATTTGAGGTAATTATCTATCAAAGAAATGGTAGAGGTGATAAACCAAGGATCCCTGATTAGATTGAAAAACGAAGTGGAGTTATTAGAAGGTAAAGTCAAGGATCAAGCAGTAGAAGAAGAATCTGATCACAAAAGCTTACTTGATAACATCATGGCCAACAAAGAGGATTGGAATCGGACCATGCCAGACTACTCTCGACCGTCATTAATCGATACCCAATCCTGCATTAACCAGCTAACTGTTGCAACCGATAACTATGAGATCAAGCCAAACGTTATTCAGATGATGTAGCAGTTCGTCCTATTTGACAGCCTCCAAGACAAAGATCCCAATGTACATATTTCCAGTTTTATGGAAATATGTGATACTTTCAAGATTAACGGGGCAACTGACGATGCTATCTGGTTGTGCCTCTTTCCATTTTCTTTACGTAGCTGAGCTAAGCAATGGTTGAATTCCTAGTCAAGGAATTCAATCACAACTTAAAATGAATTGGCGGAAAAATTCTTAGAGAAATATTTTCCACCTGCGAAAATTGTAAAGTTTAGAGTCGACATCTCATCTTTTGCTCAAATAGAAGGTAAGACCTTATATGACATATGAGAACACTTTAAGGACTTATTTAGGCAATGTCTACATCACGGCTTCCCTCTTTAGATGGAAATGAAAACATTCTACAATTGTCTCAACCCCTCTACCAAACAAATGATAAATACAATAGCTCAAGGAACACTTAGTACCAAGACACCCAAAAAAGTCCAGGCTCTGATAGAAGGCACGACCATGAATAACTATCGATGGGAGAACCCAAGGAAGGAAGTAAAAAGTCGTAGGAGTATTTGAGCTCAATGCTATATAGTCTCTAGCAACTCAAGTGGAGATGTTGAGCAAGAAAATTTAATCTCTCTCGAATAGTTCACAACAATCACAGTATAGCTCCAACAACTTTATTCAAGACGGGATCGTAGGTTGCGAACAAACAGAACAGGTTGATTTTTTAGGGAAACCTACAAGACCCTAGTATAATCCCTACAACAACACCTATAACCCAAGGTAGAGAGGTTACCCTAACTTTTCATGGGGAGGTCAAAATCAAAGTCAAGGCCAACAATGGCAGATAAGGAATCAACCTTAGCAAAGACCAAATTTGCCTCCACTAGGGTTTCAACAACTAATAGCACCCTCACTTACTCTAAAGAAGAAGTTGGAAAGCCTCTTGGAAAAATATATCCAATCTAACAAAGCTCGAATGCAGCAAACAAAAGCTTCTCTAAGGAACTAAGAAGACTCCATCCATAACTTGGAGAATCAGATTGGCCAGATCGCTAGGATGTTAAACAAGAGACAACAAGGATCACTGCCAAGGAACACTGAAACAAACCCTAGGGAATATGTCAATGCAGTGACATTAAGCTATGGTAAAAGTTGAGAAGAAGGAGGATAAGGAAGCAGCTAAGAAAGAAGTAGAGGTCAAGGGTAAAGGAAGTTCAAAACCGCTGAGATCAAAAGAGAGAATAAAGCTACCAAAAGTGAAATAGTACAAGCCGCCCATCCCATATCTACAGTGACTTAAGCAAGATTACCCTGATCCAACCAAGTAATTCAATAAATTTCTATGTCTTTTTCAACAACTATGAGTGAATTTACCTCTTGTTGATTTTTTATTGCATATGTCGAAATACACGAAGTTCCTGAAGGACGTGTTGTCAAATAAGAGGAAGCTAGAGTATCTTTCAATTATCACACTGAATGAGGAATGTTCGGCACTACTCTAGGAAAAAGTTGCCAAAGAAATTACAAGATCTAAGGAGTTTTACTCTACCTTATGTGATTGGAAAGTTGTCAATAAATAATGTTTTGGCAAATTTAGGAGCTAGGATAAACCTAATGCCATTTAAGTTGTTTAGAAAGATAGGGTTAGGAGAACCTAAACCAACATGCATGTGAATTCAATTAGCTGATAGGTCCACCACATGCCCTAAAGGCATCATAAAGGATATTCTAATGTAAGTTGATAAATTCACTTTCCGTATAGATTTTGTTATCCTCGACATAGATGAGGATCTTGAGGTACTATTGATTCTAAGTAGACCCTTCCTAGCTACTGCTAGGGCTGTATTTGATATTAGTGAGCATAAGCTCATCTTAAGGGTCGAGGATGAGGAAAATGTTTTCTAGAATCCAAATTCAATGCACAAGTCTCTTGACTTAGAGAATATAATCTATGTTGGTGATACTTCTAATGCTATTGTTACTGAATGCGTATAGGAAACACTTATCAAAGAACTTATGAATGATTGCTTAGAAACGGGACATGGAGAAATGGTGAAAATGGTTAATCAATCCAAAGCTACAGCTCAGTTGGGAGCTAATGAATCTAATGTGGTGAAGATAGGGATTGAACCATTTTGTAGACCAAACGAAGGAAAGTCAAAGCCTCCTAAAGCAAAACCACCAGCTTTAAAGCGGAAACACTTAGAAGATTATTTAGAACATACTTTTGTAGTGAAGAGCTCAAAGCTAGTGACAACCACTCCATCTAAGCGAAAAGAAAATAAGAAGAAGAGACTCGAGCAACACAAGTTTGATGAGTGGCATGATAAAAAGAAACGTAGTAGAAGTCATGCAATTAGACAAGAGAATTTGCTACACTAATGGAAAAAAAAAGGTAAGTCAAGCCTTGTTTAGAGGGTTCGAAAGCGAGGTAAGGATGGAGATCCATCTCCACTCAGATGAAGGTAAGTAAACCATGCATTCTATCGAGCTATCGACGTTAAACATAATGCTCTTGGAAGGCAACCTGAGTTATTTTTACTTTTTAGCTAGTAGTAGTTTTTATTGTTTATCTTAGCACTTTAACACTTATTTTTCATTTTAGGTTCAAGTTCATATTTATGTTGCGCGACACATACGGCAGTCTCACCAATCGGTTAGTGGACAAAGGTCAAGGGGCAAGGGGACAGCATCCCCTGCAAGGTTTCTGAAGCAACGCCTCGGAAGCTAAGTAAAAATTTAAAGTTAATAAGTGCAACATAATATGTTTTCTTTTTAGTTTAATCTTTTGCATTAGATTTTTTGGTTCATTTTGTTTTTTTAGTTTAGTACTTTTGTTTCTTTAAGTTTATTTTGTTTTTGAAATCATGCATTTAGGCTAGGCATACATTAATTAAAATAAAAATAATAAAAGTTAAAAGAAAAAAAAATATTGTTACCGTATGATTCCCAAGCAGTTTTTGTGTATGGCAACGGAATCTTATACAGTCACGAGACAAAGTCGTGTCTCGGACTGTGTCATTACCAGGTGCAGTAGTTTACAACACATACAAATTATTATACGACAGTAAGACACGATCGTATCTCAGGTCATGTCAATGCCTTTATAAATATATACAAACTTACGCCCAGCACATTCATCTCCTCTTGCTTACACATTCCTCCATCCCTCACATTTCCTCTCACACACAACACACAAACCCACATCCACTTAAGGATCTCTATTACTCTCTCTATTTCAAGAATCTAAGTAAGTTTTTTATTCATCTTTTTCTCTAACTTTTCTGAACATATTTACTTGGATTTGACACTTATGCATGGTAAAGTAAGTTAAAATTTGAAGCTTTTTGCATGTGTTCTTTTTGTAATTCTTGGAGTATGTTCATGAGCCATGTTTGTTTTGAGAAGATGGGTAGTAAACATGAAGAACACAATCGTATTCTTGAATTAGCACTAATCTTTGGGTTTAAAAAATACAGAGTTGTGACATGATCATATCATTTGCAGTACATTGCTATAGGCATGTGATTCTTGAATGTTGGAGTTGAAGTGCTGAATTTCATCACTTTTTATGCCTTGTTATTCATTCTAGCACTTAAGGCTTTAGTTTTTAATCAACATACAAGTGCTCTTGATTCATATCATTGAGGAATTAGGAGTTTAAGTAAGCTTAGAATTTCTTTTGTAATAATATTTGTTAGGATTACATGAAGGATTTCTTAAAGAACACAATTACATTTAGCATGCATACCAAGTGTTTAACAAAATTCCTCAATGAGTTATAGTGTTTATTTTCCACACTTAGTCGTAATTTTTGGTCTATTTCCTTATTCTAAGTGTAGAGACGCTCTGGTATATTAGAAATTTGACTTAAATCTCATTTCCTTTTGTAGAGAAATACGGTACCAAGAGCTAAATTACAAGTTTAAAGGAAAGAGCTCAGGAGGAAAGTTTGGTCGAAGATGTCGATAATGAGGAGAAAGAGGATGAGGATCAAATTATGGATGATGCCTCTGATTAGGAGGATTGTGGAGTTGATGCTTTGGAAATTTAAAGCTCATGTAGAAAAATGCATTTGATTTGGACTACTTCAAATTTCATAACTTATGGCTTTTATGAATTCGTGTTACTCAAATTTTCAAGGGAATATCAATTTTTCTTTCCCACTTTTATATCATCTTAACCATGGCTATTTTAATAGTTATATTTTCTATTTTGTGACGTGATTCATACATTGAGGACAATATACGATTTTAAGTGTAAGGAAAAGAATATAGAAAGTCATAGAAACTTTTGCTACTTAAGAGACTAAATTTTTCACATTAATCCAATTGTATTGTTTTATTGACTTGCAATATTTGGAAATTGATAACTTCCAATGAGTTGAATGTAATTTGAATACCTGATCTTTGATATTTGATTTACATGATGCCAGAGTTAATAGGTGAAATATTTGCAGAGTAAAGTTAAAGGTTATTTAGTCTAGGATTTTAGGTTTTAGAATTAGAGCAACATTACTAGTTAGGAGTTAGTCATAATTATTTTCGAAGCTTGCTTTTATGTATATTTTCCACTTAGATAACTTTAGAGCCCTATGATCCTTAAAAAATAAACAGATGAAATTTGTCTTTTGAGAAACCCCAAAAAAGTTAAAATAGTTAGAGGTAGAAAGTGATAAAAATGAAAATAATAGAAAAGAAAGGAAAAATTGGTAAAAATTCGCCTTGGTCCCTTAAAAGAATGAGGTTGAATTCCACTACCAAGGCCAAATTAAATTGCAAGAATAAGTTAATATGGACCGGTCTTGGTCCCTAAGAAAAACAAGATTCTTTCCCACTACTACTATGAGGACAAGATTGGTATGGATTGGTTTTGGTTTGGCAAAAGAGCGAGATCATTTCCCACTGCCAATACAATTGTCCTTAAATAATGTGCTTAATTAATAACATAAATTCAGTGAATTTGAAGCTTTCCAATCAAAGTATGAACTAAGAAGATGAGCAGAGGATAAGTGAATACAATATGTGTTTACTCTAAATTATGGTTCTTAGCAAAATTGAAGAGAGGGCTTTATACATTTTAGTTAAATAAGTTAAAATCTTTATGACTCTTTCCTGAATGGAGAAATGTTAAATCTAATCTTGAGTACAAGAATCTTTGATTAAATGATCTAGTTAAACTTTAATTTATATAGATTAGCTTGTGAACTCTAGTATTTTCTGTCCTTTGGATATTTAAAAAAAAAAAAATTAAGTATAAGAGTTAAGGAAGTTATTTAAAAAAAACTGATTGGATTTGTAAGTTAAATCTTTTCGAGTTAAGTGTAATTTTTAACCAATTTCCTAAGCAATGATAGTTTTTATAGAGTTAAAAGTTATATGATAAATTTTTAACATGTCATTAATGTAAAATGGATCTAAAATACAGTTTTGTAAACAAATTGAATCGAAAACTTAAACTTGGTCTATTTAAAAAATATGGAGTTCTAACTTAGCTGAACTTTTACCAAACCTAAATATTATAAGCTCGAATATGACTCATAAAACTAATAATTCGTTATAATTTCAGAAGCTTTATAAGGAGTAGTTGGTGTAATATAAGTTATAATTATATACATGCCTTCAGATTTTAATCCGCTGCTCTTAGTTGTTTGTCTCATCAGGATGGCAGTAGTTGGGTCGTAAAGCCAAGGGCCCAACAGCATAAATAACAGCACCGTAGTTGTCTCCATGAATCATCTTGTTCTGATACCTCAGTCGCGAACCATACATACCATAATTGATATTAGAGAGGAGATTGCATCCTTTTTGCGGCGACGACACTAACTTCACTTTGGACGCGTGAAGTGGGTGGTCGAGGAGGTAGTGGCTTATAGCGTAGCCGTCTAGCTCCGCGAAGAAATGGCCATTGTCGTCAGTCTGAAATGTCCTGTAAAATATGACACGGTGCCGGTAGTTCTCGCATGTCACAATGAATTCGGCTGAATCAATTGGCTTGGCTTCGTTTAGGTTCCATGTGCCGCAGTATCTGCAATTTTGGCAACAGACCATGCCTTCAATGGCAGGGTCCTGGTAGCGGTGGTGGCGGTGCGTTGTATTGGTGGGGCTGTCTTGCTCCTTCACGGATGACGTGGTCAATAATGATAGAAGATGGAGAAGAAACAGGGAGAAAATGATGATAGCAAGTAGAGTTTTGGTTGACATATTATTATGGCATGGAGGTTAATAGAAAAAGGATTTTAGTATAATTAGCATGTCGATAGGTCTCGATAAAAATTTAATATATATAAGTATAATTAATATTTTTTAAAAAAAAATTATCATTTTATTATTATACAATTTGTATATTAATTATCGATCCACATAATATATCAATACTATTAAGTTTTTTCTTTTAAAAGGAAGGATTAGTTTATATTTTTTTTTTCTCTTACAAATTTAATATCGGACATTTGGGTGTAATTTACTTTCAATTTATCTTTTTTTTTTTGGTAGTTGCTAATTTGCTTTAAGACAAATTTCTGGAAACTCTTGGGGTTGGGGGTGGGGAAGGGTAACTGTTTTCAATCAATAACAAAAATAACATAAAACGGAGCAAAATATATTTGTTGTCACTACGTACTTGCTACCAATTCCATTAACTCATCATTTAGAACGATGAAAGAAATCCATTTATCTTGACAAGACATGGTTATATCTGGACCACGCTATAAGATTTAGAAAGCATTAATTTAAGATTATCTCACTGAATCCATGTTTTTTGGTCATTATATTGCTGCATGCTGATCTTTAATTTAGTTTTGATCCGTAATGAGTGACAGGATTGCTCTAGTCTTAGTTGTCTCTTATGATAGAATGACGACAGAGAAAGCAGGTAGTGCAACATACAACATGAATAACACTAAGAGGATCCTGATCCATAAACATCTTATTTAAAATTCATAAATATCTTATCAATAATTTAAGCCCTGTGTTTTTTAGGAGCCTCTCTAATTTTTCCCTATGGTTTTCAGAAAAAGTTCTTAATATTTGTTTATATTATTTATGAGACACAAATTACATACATCTAAAATAATATAACACCAAAAGCAAAAAAATAATAATAATAAAGGAAATAATAATTGTTGATAGAGCTCTTTAAACATAAACTTTTTAAACCCATTCAGATTTGATATGCCTTGACACTTAGGACTAGCCATCTTGAGCTCAAGCTCTAGGCTCGAATTGACTAAACTCAGGACGCTTTTTAATAGCTAAAATACATAAAATAAGGATAATATACCAAGTTAACAAATACCTCCAATTTTAGTAGGGTACATCGAACCCCATTCCCCCACTCTCCTATACTTACAGGAGAAGATCTCTCTTGTAAACTGTCCTCCAACTACCGACTTCACTCCACTATAAATACCACTCCACCATCTAACGATAAGTCTTTCTACACTTTGCGTATTAAGCTTACCTATTACTCCTAACCATCTTTTACTCTTCAAGAATTCACTGCTGACTTAAATATCAAAGTAGCCATACCAGATAATACTTCAGTATCCCCTTACAGTATTTCGTTTTGCAGGTTTACTATACGTAAAGCCTAATTACTATTGGCAAATACCTTGAGATAACATTTGGCGCCATCCGTGAGAAACTGAATTCTTACACAAAAAAACCCTAAACACGTTCCTTAAACGCAACTCTTGGACATCATGTCTCACTACAATGAACAAGAGAACCCTCAATTAGTGAAAAACCAACTCGCGGGGAACCAGCCCCTCCCAAGGGCAACAATGGAGGAGTGCCTGGAGCACTCGGAATGCTTGGTTGAGGAGTTAGTTGTACAAAATAGGCTACTTTGTGCTCACCTCAAAGAAGTCAAGAGGCGTAGCACATAAACATACCCTCCCCCTCCCCTCCCCCCCCCCCCCAACCCCAAAGCCTTGGATGCCCGCACTAAGCAGAACAACTACTAACATCACTAGCAGAATGGTAAGGATAAGTAACTTGATCCCCCTACTACAACACTAGCCAATAAGGTTTTTAGCCACCCGTGATCGACCTCTAGTTGGTAATGAGCAAGTAGCTGACTCATAGGGAGTAATGGCTCAATCAGCAGCACGCTGAGCTCATTTGGCAAATGATGCCGACCTCAACGAGCTCCATGTAATGGTAACAAAGCACTCGAGCAGCAAGGGAGTAAAGCCGTTGGCGACATCGAAATAGTCACCAGCAACAAAAGCCCTTTCACCAGGGGCGTCTAGGATAAAATGTTACCTCTTAATAGCAACCTTCTATCCCTAGACCAATATGATGGCACAAGTGACCTTAATAATCACCTCCTCCACTTTTACACCCTTATGAACCTTCATGGTCATGGGGATGCCATAGTGTGGAAGGCTTTCCCAGACACCCTGAGAAAAGCAACTCAGGCATAATTCAACTACCTCCCCGACAATTTTGTCAACTCCTTTGACAAGTTAGCGTAGAGGTTCAGCCTCTACTTCAAGGTTAGCAAGCCCCCATCCAAGGAAACATCATATTTGTACCTTATAAAGCTGGGCAAAGGCGAATCCATGCGTAACTATGTGGCTTAATTCAACAATGCTGTAGTTGAGATCCTTCAGCCGGATGAGGGAGTAGTTGTCCATGTCACTTAACTCAGTATCCAACCTTCGAGAGATTTCTTCTGATTACTTGCAAGAAAGAAACCAAAAACCTTGGCCGACTTCTAAAATAAGCCCTAAAAGTACATTGACCAAGAGGACAACATTCGCGCTAGGTGAGATGCCAACCAAGAAAGGTTAAGCGAAAAGTAGGATAAGGAAAAATTGTTTGTAAAAGATTGCTTCAACGATCGGTTGCTGGGCAGATTAGAAGGTGAGAGCTCTGGAAAAATGAAGCGCCGAGCCAAGCACAACTAGCTCTCACCTCCTATCTACACATAGCACACGACCTTAAATAGACCCATAGCTCAATTCTATTTTGAGGTAACACACAGAAACCTACTACACAGACCTCCGAAGATGAAGGAGAACCCTAATCATTGAAAATTGGATAAGTACTGCCAGTTCCATAACGATCATAGCCATACCATAGATGAATGCTTCCAACTAAAGAACACAATCAAATATATCATTCAACGGGGCTTCTACAACTAGTATGTAGCCCAAGCAAGGAACGATGACCATTTTGATGATGATGAGGACCGAACACCCTGGAGGTGACGGACAGACAGAGCCAGAGCAGAGTAGAACACCAACCGCTACAATGACCATACCCCTAAAGGTGTTATCAATATAATAGTTGGGAGGTCATATCCTAAGAGCCACCCTAGCACTAGTAGCTCGATTAACACCTCATCCAAGGTGTTGGAAGTAAGGGAGAAGAGGCAGAAGCTACATACTTCTATCTCCTTCTCCAACAAAGACCTGGAAGGGGTAGATACACCCCATCAGGATGCCTTGGTCATAAGGGTCAAGATTGCGAATTTCAAGGTCTTGAAAATAATTATAAACACCAGTAGCTTCATTGATATTCTCTTACTCTACACATATGAGAGGATGAGGAAGAAGTTGCTAGTGAAGATGAAGCCATGCCACCACAACTTGATCAGCTTCAATGGAAGCACTATTCGAGCCAAGGGAATCATCACTCTAGACATGGAGCTTGGTGATGATGATCATGTAGCATGACAACCAATAGAATTCGTCGTAATTGACTATCCCTCCCCTTACAACACTCTCTTGGGAAGACCAAGTTTAAATGCGTTTAAGGTTACCACATCCTCCCTTCACCTAAAGGAAAAATTTCCAACCCCGACCAAGGTAGAGATATGTCGGTGTGATCAAAAGCTCTCACAAGAGCTTTATGTTAAGGCTTCCAAAGGTGACAAAGTCTTCGCCCTGGAGTCTGATCCACAGGAAAAGCCAACAGATAAGGGCAAGCCCACCAAGAAAACTGAAGACATCAAGATCGATCCCTCTCCTGACTAGACCACGAAGGTCGAGATCAAGACTCCCCCCCAAACTGAGGGACAAAATTGTTGCTCTCCTACGAGCCAATTCAGATAGGTTCGCTTGGTCGATGTCAGATATGCCCGAAATGTCACCCGACCTGGCAACCCATACCTTTAACATTGACTTTACTGTGTGACTTGTTATGCATAAGAAGAAGCACTTTACTTTGGAAAGGAAAGTAGCGATTGAGGAAGAAGTGCAAAAGCTGCTCAAAGCCGGCTTTGTGAGAGAAGAAAAGTACCCGACCTGGCTAACAAACGTGATGCTAGTCAAGAAGAAGACCAGGATGTGGCATATATGCATCGATTACACTGACCTCAATAAAGCCTACCCAAGAGATTACTTCCCTCTCTTGAGAATCAGCCAACTCATCAACTTTACCTCGAGACATGCCCTATTAAGATTTATGGACGCTTTTTCGAGATATAACCATATTAAAATGGACTCAAAAGATGAGGTGCATACCTCCTTCATCACCGATTATGGCACATACTGTTACACAGTGGCGTCGTTCAAACTAAAAAATACCAAGGCGACATACCAGTTGATGGTAACGAAATTGTCCAAGCCCCAGCCAGATGTAGGTAGACAACATGAAGTTAAATCTCCAGAAATGCGTCTTTGGGGTTGGCTCTAACAAATTCCTATACTTCCTAGTCACGTAGAGGGGTATTGAGGCTAATCCTAAGAAGAAAACTGCATCAAGGGGATGAAGCCCCCTACTTCAGTTCGAGACATATAAAAGCTCATTGGCATGGTAGCTACATTGAGCAGATTTGTCTTAAATAACGCAGACAATTGCATCGTGTTCTTTAAGATCTTAAAACACCTAAAGGGTTTTAAATGGACCCCAAAGTGTTCTGTTACCTTTAAGCAGCTCTAAGACTTCCTCACAAACCTATTAGTCCGTTCCAGACCTGCCCAAGGGGAGGACCTATTTCTATACCTAGCCATGAGCAATCGAGCGCTCTCCTCTATATTGGTTAAAGTAGATAGAAGAGAACACAAACTCGTATACTATGTCAACCATATACTCCACAAGCTTGAGATTAGGTACACTTGGGCAGAAAAATTTCCCTTAGTCATCGTTATCTCAACGCTGCGACTAAGGACCTACTTCTAAGCGCACCAAATTATTGTACTTGCTAATCAACCATTGCAATCCATGCTACAAAAGCTTGATGCATCTGAATAGATGATGAAGTGTGCAATGGAGTTGAATGCATATAGAATCCAGTACCAACCACAAATGGCCTATAAGGCATAAGTGCTGGGTGACTTCGTAGTAGAATATACCGAAGAAGAGGAAGCACCTTTGGCTGATGACAAACCAATATGGACTCTCCATGTCGACGAATCATCCACCTTAGTAAGTACAGGTGTAGGTTTCGTGTTGATAGGTTTGCACAAGGTTACGATCTACTATGCCTTCAAATTTGGGTTCAATGCCAGCAATAATGAATTCGAGTACAAGTCTCTCATCACTGATCTCAAGTTAGCAAAAGAGATTGGTATCAAACACTTAGAGGTCTACTCAAACTCCATACTAGTCATTTAGCAAGTCTGAGGTGACCACAAGGCTAAAGACAACACAATGGCGAGATACCTAGAGAAGGTGAAGAGCCTTCTAGTCGAATTCCCTTCATGAAGCATCATATAGATTGGCTATCCAAACTAGCCTCCACTGGGATACAAAAACCAAAGGTAAAGGATAAGAGGATCATTATAGAGTACCTACTGAAGAAAAGCATAAATTTTGTTTCAGCTGACATTATGGAATTGACAACTGTTGCACCTAAGCCAAGCTGAATGAACTCCATTCAGAGTTATTTAGAGCAAGGCATACTCCCATAAGATAAGAGGGAGGCAAAGAAGCTTAGAAATCACGCCACCAGCTATGCATTAGTTGATGGCATCCTATACCGTAGGGGTGTCAGCCTCTCCTTGCTCAGATGCCTATAAGAAGGCAAGGGCCTATATGTCATGGAAGAGCTACATGCGAAGTGTACAGCAACTACATTCATTCCCAAGCCCTTTACCTCCGAGCACTTTGGCTCGAGTATTATTAGCCCACAATGAGGCAGGATACCAAATCAGTAGCCCATAAGTGCCTATGATGCTAGAAGCACACCCCTATTAGTCGTGCACCTAACACAAGTCTCTAACCTTTGACCAACCCTTAGCCATTCGCACAATGGGGTATCAGCATCTTCAAGGCTCTCCCCAGGGCTTCAAGAGAATGGCAATTCATAATTGTTACCATCGATTACTTCACCAAGTGGGTAAAGGCCGAAGTGATTGTAAAGATAATAGAGAGAAGTGTTGAATCTTTTATTAGAAATGACATCCTCTCTCGGTTTGAGGTTCCTTACACTCTTGTTATGGACAACAGGCAACAATTCAATAACCTCAAATTTAAAGAATTTTGTGCCAAGCACCATATCACACCACACTTTACCTCGATTACCTACTCCTAATCGAACGAACAGGTTGAGGTAGCTAACTGAATCATCTTAGATAGCTTAAGGAAGCAAGTACATAAAGCCTATGGCGCTTAGGTAGATGAGCTACCTAACATCTTGTAGGTATACAAGACTACTTACCAAACCTTTACTAGTGAAACTCCCTTTCACCTGGCATTTAGATCTAAGGCAATCCTCTCCATTGAACTTGAACTCCCTAACCTCAAGACTCGAAGCTTCGATGCCACCCTTAACAAGTCAAGCAACTCAGGTAACTGCATATCAACACCGAACCACCCAATACTATGATTAGAAAGTCGAACACAAGGAATTTAAGGTCGGCGATCTAGTTTGCCGGAAATTAGAATCCACTGGCTTATGAGAAGGATAGGGCAAGCTAGCCCCCAATTGAAAAGACTCGGTCAGAGTAAAGGAAAGCTTAGGCAACGGTGCATACAGATTAGAAAGATTGGATAACAAGCTCATTCCACGTACTTGGAACATCAATAATCTTAGACTTTATTTCGATTAGCATGCTTGTAAATTCTTCGTAAATGATGAATAAAAGTTACATTTTATAATTGTTGTCCACCATTCTTTCCTTCTCCTCTCATCATCCTAGCCCACAAAAAGGGTAAACAGACCCACTTCTTAAGCAGGTCAAAACACTACCGACCTAACCCCCCTAAGGTAACCTCAACGAGAGAAAATACCTCTCGTACAGTGGAACTCCTACTTTTCGAGCAGGTCAAAATGCCACCGACCTGAAACCCATACCCCCCCCCCCCCCCTGCCCCCCCTCAATAACTTCGGTGAGGAAAAACATGCCTTTCATAGAGGAACTCCCTCTTTTATGATAAGCTGAAATGCCACCAGCTTGACCCCTTCAAGTAACCTCGGCAAGCCCTTTGCACATATGAACTCCTACACAAAATAATAATGAAAAGTAAGCAAAAAAAAAAAAAAAGAGTCCAAAGGTATACAATATAAGACTTTCATGAATTTGAATTTTATTAATATCTTTCTAGTTACAACATTAAGGCCAGCATTCTAATCAAGACTATAAAATGGAAAAACAAAACTATTGCTTAGGATTAGCTAACTCCAATAGCTCTGAAAAGTCTAAAGCTTCAATTTTCTTGGAGTGCTAATTTGCAGCTGCCCCCTAGGGAGGTTAGCTCTAGGTTAAAGCAAGGGCTAAAGGTTTCTCACGTAGGTTAACAGGATGACCACTTGCCTCTTGATCACCCCAAGAATCACCCTCTAGGGCGACCTTTTATCAAGTTGCTAAGGCAAAAGTAAATGTGGAAGCACCTTGCCCAACCCCAACAACAAAAGGGGTGCCTTAGACATCGCATGCCGTTTGAGCGACCTCCCTCTTCTCCCTGAAGGTGGGGGAGTTCAAGAAATCCAAGAAGATCAAGTCAAGGCCCAAATGGTGGGAGAGCACTTGTCTCCTTATATAGCGGGCGCAGTCGATGGACAGGTCTTCCAACTTGTCTAACCATTCGTTCGTCATCCGATAATTGGCCACAGCCTTCTTAGTAGCAACATCGCTAAGGACCTCACTACTCTCCATCTTGAAGATGATTTCCTCTATCTCCAAAACTCTTCTCCGTAGCTCCTGGACCTGTTGATCTAACCCTACCTTCAAACCGGCCAGCTCCAACAAAGTAGCTTTAACACTTTCTCACTCGAATACCTTCATTGCTAGCTCGATTTATAACCTGGTGACCAACGCCTTTGGCTTGATATTTTCCTTCTCAAGTTGGGCCTTGGCCTCCCTCTCTTCGTCCAATCTCTAAGAGAGGTGAGCCTTGGTCCTCTATTCTTCTTTAAGCGAAGGCTTCAATTCATCAGCCTTCTTTATAGCCTTCTCGGTAGTTCCTCTTTCTTGCTCCACGTCCCTCAATCACCTTTTAAGCTTAGCCACCTACACATAAAAGTGATGCAAGCACTAATTAGCTTTGGTGAATTTTCCCAAATATTTATCAATAAAGGACTCTACTTCTCACAAGTTCTTCTCAGCCCTATACAATACCTCCTATAAACCCTTTACCTCTCTTTGAGCCGCATCATATTTGCTTAACTGAAGCAGTATTTGTCCATGGTACTATACAGAAACACGAGTCGAGGTTAATTTAATGAAAGGGATGAAGCGCATTAAGGTGACGGGGTAAAATCTTACTTGTCGCATGAGCTTGCTCAAATGACCTACCATCTCCATGGGGTTACCTTCACTTACCATAGATAGTCCCTCGAGTACGACCCAATTGCTAGGGACGTAAAACCCCAACAAGGCCTGGTAGCTGAGAGTCCGCTATCGCAACATTAGGTCATTAGCCTGGACCTCCCACTTGGGCCTCAAGAGCTTCCCCCTAACTCTCTTGATCTCGGACATAGGAGCCTCACTAAGTAGCTCTTCATTTTGAGAGACGTATGGGACCCCGTTAAATAAGTCCGACTCAATCCCCAAGTATTTGAACTTATTAAGGATGTCAAAAAACTCGTCCCTAAGTTTGTCTATACGCTTGTAGGGGTGAGCTATCGGCCATTCAGTTTAAGAGGTACGACTCAAAGGCGCCTTCACAAGGATCCTCTACTTCTTAGCTTAGGGATCGGATCCCTAGCCATTTTGAGAGCCTTCCTCTTTTAGGCTACCACTTCAAGTAAGGCAGTAACCTACGCCATCTCTTCTTCCCTCATCCCGAGAGGAGTAAGCATCCAAACCTTTGACTCCTTAGCGTCGGTACCTTCGTCCCCTACAAGAATAGACTTGTCGGTAAGGATGAGAATATGGTTTAGAAGAGCCACACCTAAAAGCTTGACATCTAGTGGCTTGTCCTAAATACCAATGCCCATCCCTTGAGGAATAGCCATCAATCGTACCCTGCTAATCTACCCAGTCCCTAGCTTCACCAATACGACTTTGCCCTTCAACTCAAATACCTTAGCGCTTGCCTACCGGTGGCTCATTGGCTTGTCCACAGAGGGATGAGGAACTCTCTCGGCCAAATTTTTACCTACAAAAGTAGATTGAAGCAATGAGAAAAAACAAACGAGACGAAAATAAAAGAAACAACTACTATCAGTTGCTAACTCCGCTGCGAAATGGTACGAACAAGAAAGATCCACAGTTTTAAAAAGGTATTGGATGAAGCATCCCTACACTAGCATAACTGATGAAGTTGTTCGTAAAAAGAATTAATTTGTACCTTCAGCTGATTTCTTCACCACAACTTTCTTTGTGTTAGGGAAGAGCTCAAAGATCAGTTACCGGAAGTATCTCTCTACGGTCTTTGTAGCATTTATCTTCTAGTCATGTCTAAAGGCCATAAAGGCCTAAATCTCCTATACAGCATCTGCATCATTGGGACTAAGCCCTTTTATACCCCTGATAAGAACCATCTTAGTCTACTACTTCTAAAAGTCTGCTTCCTTAAATAGCTCGACCACCATGTACTCGTCTTGCCAACCCTTCACTGAATCTATGAAGCTGTAGAGCAGCTTCTTTCCCAAACGTACTTGGAGGAATAGCCACCTCTCAATGCTCTTCTACATGTGAAAATAACTTAAAAGTTCAAGAGTAGCCCTTACCATTAAGTACTTGCAAAGCACTTAGAAAGCCTTTAACACCATATACCCATTGGGAGGGACTTACACTGAATTGCACCGATAATAGTTGAAGAATTCTCTCTCAAAGCAACTTAAAGGGAGGTACCACCCAAACTCCAAGCACTTCTCAAACATCGCGAAGCGCCTCCATAATAGTAGGGCCACTCACTCATCCCTACTTACTAATTGTATCTACTACCCAAAGATAGCCTCAATAATAAAGTTACCTAGGATCTAACTAGGGGCAAAGGGTTTACTCTTATTCACCCCGCCACTAGGCACCTTGCTCACTTCAAGCGTATCGAACAAATCCTTAGGAAGGGGTAAGGAGGTATATGCATATACATCTCTTGAGATGGCGTTAATAAGCCTAACCCTATCTAGTGCCTCTATTGTTATCCCAGTATGCTTGTCAAGTTGTACCAGCGACAATACTTTGTCGTCTCTTGTTTGGGGAAGATCACTTCTTGTTGATTCAGAGTCAAAATTGTTGTATCGTGACAAGTCAAAACCCGCCCCACTTGTGCTAGCTGACATGGTTGCTAAGGTTGATGATGAAGATTCAAGTTTGAAAAGCTTTTAAAGAAAGTTTGATACAAGAGTAGAATTCACAGTAATAGAATAGAGAGACTAGAGAAAAGTAATCTCTCATTGAGATTGCACTATTTATAAGCCAAGCATTTAGGAAACCATACAAGCAGTTATTGGGATTTGTATAAACACAAATCCCTTAAAATGCTATAGAACAGACACATAGAGCAAGTTTTGATCAAACAGTCATCTTTAAAAGGTAAAACGCATTTAGCTGTACGCTATTCTGCTACGACAAGACACCTATCATATCACCTTAAATGCATAGCAAACAAGCACCTTGGGATAGAACTTAAAGAAGTTTCTTCCACAAGAAGCTTCCTTAAGGTCCCTTTAACTTCTACTTAGTCGACATGATAAAGATACGATGCAATCGCGCCTACTTGGACCGTAACGAGTGTCGTTTAACTAAACCAGCTCAGATCCCTAAATTGCCTGCCTAGTTAGATATGAAGGTGTTCTACTCTAAGACCCCAACCAAGGCTTCACCCTATTCTTGTTGTCATCACTTCGCTTTAGGATAGTTGTTAACACCTTGCCTCTTCTTACTTTAGACATCTTTAGCTTAAGTGTTCATTACCTCAAACATTGCCATCTCAACTTACCATTAGCTCAGGCCTATACCCTCTTTACGTCAGCATTGTAATGCCAACTCAAGAACCTTTGAGTCAAATCGGCTACACACCTAAGCAACCCATATATCCCCTCTCTTTGCCCTCGCCTCAGCAACGAGAGTCTTGAAGGGAGCAACTATTGACGAAGCTCTTTAGACATGAACCCCTCAGGCTTGTCTAGATCTAACGCGCCTTGTCACTTAGAGCTTGCCATCTTTGGCTCAAGCCCTAAGCCTAGATTGACTAAGCTTAGGATGTTCTTTAATAGCTATAATACGCAAGACAAAAATAATACACCAAGTCAACAACCACCTTCAGCTTTAGTGGGTCACATTGGACACCACGACCTCACTTTCTTATACTTACGGGAAAAGATCTCTCTCGTAAACTATCCTCTAACTGTCGGCCTAACTCTACTATAAATACCAATCCACCACCTAACACTAAATCTCCTACACTTTGCATACTAAGCTTACTTATTACTCTCAAGCATTCTTTGCTCTCTAAGAATTTACTACTAACTTAAGTATCAAAATGACTACACCGAATAACACCCCAATGCTCCTCCACAATGTTTCATTTTGCAGATTTATTACGTACAAAGCTCAATTACTACCGATAAATACCCTGAGATGATAATGATAATTATAATAGTAATAATAATAAATAAATAATAACTTACTTTTTGAGGCTCTTGGCCAATGTTTTATCCTATCCATAAAGAATCCTAGAAAGGAGGTACTTAGCATTGGTTATTCAATGAAGATGCTTTAAAAGGCTTGAATGTCACATCACCATGCAAATCTTTTACCATATGTTTGATATAAAAAGAGAAATTAGAAAGGAATGAATATAGGAAGAAAGAATTATAACAGATTTGATCTATTCCATTGTGTTTGTATAATAGAAGGAAGGAAAATGAAATGAATTGTAATAATTTCTAAAATAGAGTGTAACATAAATTATGAATATACCCATAAAAAAAAATAAAGGAAGAAGAGAAGGTTAGTGAAAGAGGATTAGATTTGGAATTGCAATTCTAATTTTATTTTCCCTCCCTAATTTCCCTCATAACCAAACAAAGGAATTGTATCTTTTTTCCTTCCAATTCTTTCCTTCTCCATTCTCTTCTCTCCCTTTCCGCCTTTCCAGACATAGTGTTAAGTGCTTTGCTAATAGCTCAATTTAGTCGATCATATCTCGTACAAATTCTCAGTAGCCTCCCCAACTAAGGGCTTTAGCTCTCTTATCCCCATCATGGGAACCATGACTATTATTATTTGTGGGTTAAATTTTGCTTTGATACAATTTAGTGCAACATATAATACTAGCAACTCAAATTTGTATACATGACTACATAGGGCTACGTAAATCAATCCCAATGCAAGATCAAAAGAGATTCTCAAAGAAATGTTCAATCTAATGAATAATAAACAGTTTCAAACGACGACTTCACTTCATGAAAAAAGAATGAGAGGGAATGGATTTTCAATTCCATAAAGAACTAAATAAGAGTGTAATACATATTATTTTATTTAGTAGGATTTAAAAGTAATTTAAAAATAAATATGTAATATAACTTTAATAATTAAATTATCCTCAATTTATTTTCTTTATTAACTAATTTTAAAGTAATAAGTAATGGTGAGGGTAATAATAACGATAACGACAGCGACAATAGTGGTTAGCAACGGTGGTTAGTACTAGTGATAGTGGTGGCGACGTCAGAAGCGGAGGCAACAACGTCAATGGTAGAGGCAACAATGGCAACGACGTTAGCAGTAGCGGCAATAGCAATGGTAGTACGATGATCGGTAGTGACGATGAGTGGCAACAATAACAGTAACAACAGTGATAATAATGATAGTTGTTATAATGATAGTGGTTAAGAATCGTAATTTTTTGATTGAATTAAGAAATCTTTATTATTAGATTATAAAATTGTAATTTTATAATAAAAAATCAAGTGAATATAATAATAAAAAATAAAAAGAAAATAAAATTCTAATTTCATAGAGTGAACGTTCTGAAGGAATATTTATAGGACTTCTATGGAAATCTTTGTAGCATAACAATAATAAGAAACAAGCAAAAGCGTGATATGATTAAAAAAAAAAACAAAACAAAACAAGACACCCTACTTAATCTATCTTCCAAATGAAAATTAAAGTTGAAAAAGACATGAATGTTTAACTTATTCAAACATCTCAATACTTTTTCACGCGCAATGGCTCAAATGTTTTTCCTCAAAAGACAAAACCTCTAAGATTAAGATATATGGTCGACTAGCTAAACAATCATGTTCCTGGAATCTCTCTGGAAAACGCGGTCAAGCAATCCAACAGCTCATTCCTTTGAAAAAATGAAAATTTCAAGTCTAGTGTTTTGTTTCTTTTTCTATTTTTTTTTTTTTTATTCCTTTTGACTTTCAAATTGATCCCACTCCCAATGTCATCACAGCCCTTAAATCTCTCCATTTTTCAAGCAGTCAACAATTTCCCATGTAGGATTCAATCCTGCTGTAATGAGGCCGGAAGCAAAAGGCACACTTTGTCAAGTAAAAGAGAGCAAAGAATTGGAATGCAGAAATCCCTCAAGATTGTTTGATCATGACTTAATGAAATCGTGAGAAGCGAGCACACGCAAACTGGAAGCCGATTTTGCATGTCTTACACTCCAGTGGATGGTGGAGACATACATTCAACATGGATAACAATTATACAACAACCAGACGATTACCCTGGAACACTCCTAACTCTTCTTATCTTATGTACAAGGCGATTTTCCATCACCTTTTCATACATATCTGATATATATTTTTTTCTGTAGAGGCAAACTGTTTTGCCACTCTCAAATTAGGAAAACAAGAGATGTTCTACCTCATACTTACAGTACGGTCTTGAATACTTAGTTTCCATCGGTAGACAGAATCTCAAGTTCCGCCCACCATAGAGGAGAAATTTTTGGAACTGCTCCATCATGGTTAATTCCAGTTATGTCTCTTAATCTTGCTGTAACCTCTCTCATCGTAGGTCTTAATCTTTGGTCAGGATGAACGCATGACCTTATAACTTCGCCCATTCTCTCCACTTCATCCTCTTGGAAAGAACTGAGTGTTGGATCCACCATTTCCTTGAGGGGTCGCTCGCCTTGCAAATAATCCGATGCCCAGTCTTCAAGTGAATTATCAGCCGCAGAGTATGGGAGCTGGCCTGTAATCATTTCAAACAATATAACTCCCAAGCTATATACATTAGCCTCCGGACTTGATGATGGCCCAGCTGATGAGGACTCCACGCTAGGAGATTCCACGTCAGTCGTGGCAATCTGGTTGTAGAAGTTGAAATACGATATTTTTGCTGCATAGTCTTCTGTAAGAGTGACAGCTGACGAGTTCAAGTTCTTGTGAATTATTGCTGGTGTTAAGCGGTGCATATGTTCAAGGCAGTATGACATGCCCATTGCAATCCTTAGCCGCATTGCCCAGTCCAGGTGCTCTGCTTCTTTTACTGTGAAATGAGAAGAAAGCAAGATTTGTCGGTCATTCCAATTATAGCTAGATTACATACTTCTATGTGCAGATGGGGTTGAAACAAATAAAAGAGATCACAATATTCAAGTCACACATTTGTGATATATACTGTGATAACCAAACTTAACTGTGTAAATGCTCAAAAAGTGTCCCATTTGGAGCATATTCAAAAACCATCACCCTTGTAAATGGCTCAGCCTCCTCGCAATATCCAATAAGGTTGACAAAATTTTTGTGGTTCACTTTTGATAACATCTCAATCTAAAACCAAAAAAGAGTTACTCGTGAAATTTTTAAATAGGAAAAGGAGAAAGGTGAAACACAGGTCGACTATATGCAATACCTTCTGTCGAAACTGTACTTCTAAATTATTTGACCAGTCCTTGGCAGACTTCACTGAGACAGTTGCCACAGCTATTTCAACCCCACTCGACAACGTTCCTTTGTATATTGTGCCAATTGAAGATGACCCAATAACATTGCTGAAATCTTCACATGCTGTCTCAAGCTCGGCTCTCTTCAGCTTAGGTACTCCTGGAATATGGAAACTCATTTTCAAAAGATATGAAATGACAGCTATATAAATAAAAATCATGATAATAAATGGGATAATAAATTCCAAAGAAAAATCTCTACTGGGGGAGGTTAAGTTTCTTTCTAAAATCACAAGGATTTCCAATTCCATGCATTAGATTTAATGAATCCATAAATTAAGCATGATGTGTCCATTGCTTGTGTCTGAGGATCTGATGTTGATGTGCCAATGGAACATATATGCAGATAAACAGGACCAAACTAGACCAGATAGATCATTTCAAAAATTAAAATGGGTTATATTATCAAACCCGAACCTCTTCTACCCAAAAATACATAAACTAAAATGGGATTATTACTAATCAGTGCACTGAGCTACTCCTGCACTTCAAAACTATATGATCTCAAGCAAGTTCCAACATTACCAGTGCAATATATCTACTTTGCGCTATTAATTAATTTCAAGCACATGTGCAAGACCGATTAAGCATATAGAAGCCAAATCCTTCAAATCCAACTAGGCTGAGCTTAAAACCCAGCCCAATACCTTCACTCATTTATTGTGCTCAGCAATAGTTGGTTTTTTATGAATGCTTAAATACTAGACCACATTGGGGATGATGAGTATACTGGATATAAAAGAAACCTTACCAGTAACAAATGCTTTCTGCAGCTGTCCACTCAGGCCTGTAGCCCAAGGTTTGACGGTGGATACCTTGTTGCTTCTGTATATAACAAAGCCAACAAGAACAACAACAAAGATAGATCCCGCAACAATACCAACCACCAAACCAACAGATAATTTTGAAGATTTTTCCAAATTTTGCAAGGGTGGTATTGGTGAAGGGGATGGGGATGGGGATGGGGATGGGGATGGGGATGGGGATGGGGATGGGGATGGGGATGAGGATGGGGATGGGGATGGGGATGGGGATGGGGGTGGGGATGGGGATGGGGATGGGGATGGGGGTGGGGCTTTCTTCATGCTATTATCAGAAGAAGGTGGTGGTGGTGGACTCCTTTGTGGTGCTCGTGATGCACGTGGCTCCATGTTGTCAAGCAAGCTCCTGCCAAGGGCGTGGTAATTGGGAACACCACTACTGCCAAAACAGAAAAAGAAGTCATGGATTATTTCATAATCAAGGCACTATCTAGCATAATGGTGCAGACAGATATGCTGGTGTCCACTTTTAAGTTTGGCAAAATTACAAGATATGGACTCTGCAAGCCTTGCATAGACCTCATTCAAAATATAAAGGATTACATCAACAAATATTTGTAAGCTTCTATTTCATAAACCTTATTGGTAACCCTCAAGCTAGAAGATCCAGATCCAGCATGCATGGGGTAGGATAAGGTTTATTTACACTTTCAATCTGCAAGGACCATGTCTTCAATGGGCTTCCAGGCAGTGTTTCAAGACATTTGAGAAAATGAATGACTCAATCCCATTTAAAAAGATTATTGGATGGATGCAACATATGCGTTAGTGCCATAAAATACAGTAGTCTCTTTGAGGGATTGGAAAAGATTCTTGGTGGCCCAAGATACATCATTCACTTAACACCAAGCCATAAAGAATAGCTTGAGTGCAGCAATCAAAAATACTTCCACACAATTCTTCCTTACTGCAGGTAAATTGTGCACGGATAATGAGGATATTTTACTTCTCACTTTAAATTAGAGAACACAAGGGGCAGCTCGAAAATACATCTCACTACAAGATGGGCTCATGGTGTGAATAGTTTCGATTTCACTAAGACATGAGATGAGTTTAACCCAAAATGAAGTTACATTTCAATTACTTACAATGAGATTGAACCCGCAATGCAAGATAATCTTGTTGTGGAAGGGGATAGCTGATTTGCATCCACTTCTGATTCAGAAACCATCTTGAGCTCAAGGGTTTCAGAAGAAATGCCAGTTAGCAGTTCATTATTATCCAGTAGACTGCATAGAAAACAGATAGACCCGTCTAAGAAATAATAATAGAAGAAACCTTGAAATAACAGAACTTCCGGGAAATGAAACATACAGGATTGCTGAGGACAAATTATTTCCAAGCTTGTATGGTAATGGCCCACTGAAGTTATTGTATCCTAGATCCAGGAATTCGAGCTCTTTCAGCTCATCAATCTCTTCAGGAATTGTCCCAGAAAAACAATTATTACGTAAAATACTGCCAAAAAATAAAAAATAAAATTGCAAAGATAAGACATCAACCAGACACGATAAGCTATGTAGGACATGTGCCAGGATCAAAATTAGAGCAAACGAAAAAAGCGATATGACATAGCTTACATGGATCTAATGTGAACTAGGTTCCTTATTTCAGGAGCCAATGTTCCTTCAAGACAAAGGTGTTCCAAATTCCTGCAATGATGGATAGCAATAAATTTCATTAACAAATCACATGATTACTTTGCTATTTAGAAATACAACCAAGGTAGCAATCAATCATGATTTGCAAGTAAATAATAGGATTCCGGCTTTTTCATCAGACAAAATAAATTTTCAAATCATAAAAGATCATCCTAAACAAAACATGATTAAAGCAGATAAGAAACTTTGACCAAATATCAAAAGCTAAGAAAATAAAACCAAATCTTAATTTCCTTCCAGATTAGCCATGCAAAATTTGCAAAAATCAAGGTTCTCTTTTTGTCCACTAACAAAATTAATATGTACTAAAATATCAAAGGAAAAAGAACAGGCTAAAATCAGAAGTCTTAAACATACTTAAATAATAACTATATATTAGGTAGACACATATGAGAGAGAAAGATGCTTACAATTCCAAAACTTTTCCATCTGAGCACTCAACTCCAAACCAAGAACAATGATCAACTTCATCACCATTTTCATGCCAATCACTCAAAGCACCAAAAGGGTCACTCACTACCTTATCTTTTACTCTCAACAAAGCCAAGCCTGCACAAATCCCAAATCACCAATTTTCGTTGGCTTTCTCAGAAAACAAACGGAACAGCATAATCCAAAACCAAACCCAAAACTTGAACAAACAATAACTTACCTTCTGCATTCAAACACAAACAAAAGCTGAAATTTTGAAGCACCAAAATCATCAAAAACAACCCAAAACCATCTTTTGACCAACTCATTTCTAGTTTCTTCGATCCAGTTCTTCTTAGGACCCAGTTGACTCACTCAAATGACAAAGCTACTTACTGAATTGAATCAAGCAGAACAAGAGCTAAAGATGCGAACTTTACTACGAAAAATCGCTTGCAAGAAAAGACTAAAAACTGGGTATGCATCAAACCAAGCAAAAAGCTATGGTGATTGAAATGAAACTAGAAAAATCTAATGTTTCGCGTGTTCCGCAGACTATATGGTACGTAATGTCAGACTAAGATATGTGTTTGGAAAAACGCGTACAAATGGAAACAGTAATAGTTAGTATTTTATTTGTAAAACATTAAAAAATTACGAGTGAAAGTTTTGTATTTATTTTAATGGGTCCCGCCCCAGTCGTAAAAGGACCGATCCAACAATAAATAGAATAAAAAAGGGTAAGTCTGCGAAGAAGGTTTGTTTATAATTTCATTTCTTTCGCAGGTCAATGAATGCTCAAGTAACCGTAATCTTACGATACCCTGTACGATCTTATACATGAACTTGAACATAATTAGGTATCATACTCACAAGTGTTTGAACCCGATCCGTAAAATAGATCCAAGTTAATCATTTAACCTTTAGTAATAGCGACTCCTGCTAAATCACTTGGTTCGATCAGCTCAATTTGGATTTTACCAAAGCTAATCAGATTTTTTTCGGATTAAATATATTATTTTTCTTATATTTTTACAGAAAATATACTAATTTAGTAAAAATAAATATAGATTAAAAAAAAATAAATTATAAAAAACATCAAATTTTAATTCTAGAAAAAAAGATAATTTTATTACTTAATATATAAATATTAATTATATTATAGTTATTTAATTGATCTCGATTTGACTCTTACTAATACTCTCAACCATTCTCCTCTCATTTCTAAATTAACCTTCCATTCGAGTTTAACAATATCATACCTCGTCAAACCTATCTAAAATTTAAAATTATTTATATTTATATTATTAAAATAAGAAAAGACTTCAATAATCATTTCTTTACCACTACTATCTAGGCCTCCAATTGAAAATTATATAATAAAAAAATCAATACTTAAATAATTTATTAAATGATTTATATATAGAAAAAAAAATGATATTTTCCTCAATTTCACTTTTTACTTCTCACCTCTCTTTATTAGTTTTTCCCATAAATTTTTCTTAATTAATAATATGGATGTGGATAACTCTAATCTCTACAGAAAGTTAACCAAAAATATAAATAAATCACTTTATAGTTTAACGTGGAAATTGAATTCAAATTTAGAGTTCTCTATAATAAATGTAAAAGTATGCATTCACTTATTTATAATATTTAAAATTTTTGATAAAAACATGAGTATTGGTAACTTTAGTAGCTACGAAAGGTTAATTATGAATATGAATAAATCACTCTATAGTTGAATACGAAATTTTAATTCAAATTTAAAGATCTCTACAATAAATGTAAAAGTTAGCGTTCACATATTTATAATATTCAATTTTTTAATAAAAGTAAATTGTTTAAGTCACCAAATGAATAATAATAAGTTGTATGGATTTGTTTTTTGATTAAAAATGCAAAAAAAAAAAGTAAGATAGTCAAAAAGAAAAAGAAAAACAAATTAACTGCTTTAATATTTTATAGCTAGTTAAAGATTAAATCCAGTCCAACGTTCATTCATCAACCTACTTTTTTCATTATATTTAACATGATAGATAATAGTTTATTCAAGAGTATAGGTAAGATGGTAACTTTATAAGCAATATTATATTTAATAAGTTCAAATTCTACATATAAAATTGAAAAAAATTTACTTAAAACTAACATAGTGATTCTAACTATACTACTTCCCTTAGCAATTCTGCATACGCTGATCTCGTGCTTCACGAATTGATTCCAATTTCTAGAACTAGAACCAACAGAAAACAAAAATAAATAAATATAAAATGTACATGTTCGAAATCGACCTCCTACGTATTAGTTTTAAGCCGCAAATGGTTTCGAGAACCGGTTTAGAACGAGTGGTTCTTTTTAACACTCACGGTATACCATTCCCCCGCACGTTCTGTCCAAAAAATTGAAAAGAAAAATAAAAGAAGGGGGAAAAACTATAAGGTTTTTATGAGATAATACTGTATAAGAATTTTTATAGGGTTTTGAGATAATATTCAGAACTTTATAGGGCTTGAGGTATGATTTTGGGATTAGAAAAAAATTTGATGGGAAACCAAGCTAATAAAAAATGATATATTAATAAAACTATATACTTTTAACTTATGTATTACACATGCCTAACAGTGGCTCTCTACTATTCAATACCTTTAATTTTCGAACTACATTTATGTAAGTAAGACAGTTTAACTCTAGCTTTCTTTAACTATTTTTTACTCTACTTTTTTATTCATCTCATCTATAAAGATATCTAAATTTTATAAAAACTCGTATGTACAAGACCTTTAATTATATAAGAATGAGTTCCAAGACTAGAAGGCAAAACCTATATGGTTTTTGTTGGGTTCTAGGTTATGCTAAACAATAAATTCTATAAACACTATAAACACAAGTGTAAATTCTATAAGACTAGTCCCAAATTAGGCTAGGTTGTATCCCAAGTGGTTAGGTCCTAATAGGATCTATTAATATGACTATTTGAATTGTATTTTTTCCAATTTTTATATTTAAATTTTAAAATTACTAAATATCAAAATTAATATAACTTTTACTAGACAAATTTACGTCCATACTTCTTATTTACAATTCTATTATTTGATCAACACATGTGCTGTAATATCTTTTTAAATACAATGGAAACAATAAATTTGACGAGTGCAAATTCAATAGAAAAGGACATTCAAAGACTTAAAATTTTATTTGTAAAATTTGACAAGTAAAAATAAATTAGAAGCCGTAATTTTAAATTTTGCACATAGAAATTTAAAAAATTAAAATATTCAGTTCATAATTACAACATTATTCCAACATATATAAATAGAGTGATTCTTAGTAGCCATCCAAGCTAGATCATATATATGAAATTTCTTAAGAAATAGAAAGAAAAGGAAATAAATAAATAATGGTGTAGTCTCCAAAGTGAGAGGGTAAATTATGGTTGTTTAACTACACTTTCCTCCATTTATTTTGAAATTCAACTTTAGAGCTTAGGGGAAAGAAAATGTTTTTAGTAGTGTTTGGTTCTAAGAATTAAATTAGATAAAGAAAACTAAACATGACAAATATAAGAAAGACTGAACAGTTCAAGTTTATTGTATCATATTTGATTTGTACAATATTGGATAAAAATTTTAAATTAAAAAATTAATTATTTATATTATAAAATAAATATTTTTTTTGTAATATTTAATAAAAATAATATTTATTAACTTAATATTATAATGTGAAAGGATATTTTTTAAAATCTAAAATATTTTTATTTTATCCAATAAATTTTATTTTTGTACTATGATACAGATATAATAAAATTTAAGTATTTTGTCTGATCTATCAACCTAATTTTTGTTTAGTTACCAAACAAATTTATGAATCAAACATTAAATAAAATTTTTTATCTAATCTAATATCATAAAAATTACGTAACTAAAAGCTACCTTAAACTCTTATATAGTCACCATTTTAGTATTTATTTTATTATCTTGCCAAATGTAAAATAGTAAGATATGTTTTAAAAGAAGGTTAACGGTTTCGAAGGCTTAATCACCAAATCTCAAAGATAAAATAAAAAATAAATGCGCATCAAATAAATATAAAAAAAGTATATCTATAGTTTCCCAAATTGAAGTAAATCAGATGAAATATTAAAGTAGGGACAATTTTAATTTGAAAAATAAATTGATACTTCTCGAACCATCTATTTCATATGCCAACATTGATTTTTACATATAAACCTCTTATTTTAATGGAATTTATTGTTGGATACAGGTGGTCTAAAGCTAACCCACCTTTAGTTCAACTATTCAGCTTTGGTTGGGTCACGAAAAGCAAGCCAGACTTGAAACGTTGTTTATAGTTTAAGGTCTAAGAACGAAAGTTAAAATGGCAGGACTTTCATTATTAGTTGCCAAATCTAATCCGGTGCCTGCCTGTGCCGGCTACTTCTTTTGAACGACTGCGACAAGAAATCTGGGCTCTCTCTCTCTCTCTCTCTCTCTCATATAATTAAAGCGTGGGCTAATGTTGCAGTATGTATTCATACTTTACGATCTTTTTCAATTATATACCCAAACATTTAGATTATTTTAATATATACCTCATCAAAATTTCACATAACATTGTACGCAATTCTATTATTTCCAGTTAACTCTATTAGCTAAGTCAATGTAATCATCCGATCACTATGTGACATTTGTTATTTTTATTTTAAATATTATAATTACATTTTCTTCCTTTCAAGTCAATCATCTAGGAAGAAGTTGGTGCATATCAAGATTAGGTGTAGATCAGGTATAGGGACTCCAATAGGCTGCAACACTCAACAGCGACATCCATACAAGCTCTTCAAGATGGTCTTTAGCATGTTTTTTAAATGAAAAGTTTAAGATTCATGACATTTTTGCTAATAAAACGAAAGTTAGTCACAATGCTTGAGAGTTTTATGGTGGTTTTTATGGTTTCAAAATATGGTGAGAGATGGTGATTGCTGATACTGTCGTATGTAGCTCTCTGGTGTGTATGTGATGGTCATGTAGGTGCTTTGTATATTTGGTGTTGTGTTTGCTGTGTAGTTTAGGCTAAGAGGTAGGGGAATGAATGGGGCTTGATGTTTATGCTTGTGGAGGAGAAAGAGGGTAATCAATGGAGGGGCTGTTGTTGGCTATTGTGAGAGGGAGAGAGAGTTAAGGTGGTTCTATGCATATGGGTCATTGGTGATTGGTGTTTGCACTCGCCGTCACAAGTTACGGGAATGGAGGGTGTTGGCTATACGGAGTTGTAGTTGTTGGTGGTTGAAGAATAAGGGTTGAGGGTTCGCGAGTAGAGAGTAGGATCATGGTGATTAGGGTTATCTGGGTTTACACTCTTCTGAATGTTCTTTTTTATTTTTCTTCTTTCAATTTCACTTCCGTAGATGACTAATGTAAATATATGAATATTAATATTTCACATGTCATTCAATTATCAGCTCATATTGCCTATTTAACTAACGGTGTTAGAAAAATTAATAGAGATATATATTAAAACATATAAAACTTCAATTGAGTATATATTAAAACAAATTGAAAGTTAGAGTATAAAATTAAAATTATGATAAAATTTGGGTATAATTAGTGACATTACCCCATTAGAGCGTACAATGAATTTCTTTAATGGATGCGGACAGAATCATGTCCCATGGGACATGTAGGTCTTGGCACTCGATTCATCTGTGGTTTTTGGTTTTTTGTTTATGCAATAATACATTTTTTGCTTTTGAATGGTGTATTATTCCTCTTGGAAGGAACTATTTCAAATTCGTCGTAACTTGTACTTTATTAGGAGAAGATTTTGTAATTTATAATATGTACAAACATCATGAACTCACAAGTAATACTTAATTTATTAATAATTAGGATTTTTGTGTAGTCCTGCTTTTATATTTTTGAGATTAATTGTGTTTTTTTATATCACTTTAAATCCGAAGTTGGAGCAGATCTGTCAAAATGAAAAATAGGATAGTAAAAGCTCTCAATTAATTAAAACACAAATTAATCGTATTCATATTAAAACAAAAAAAAAAAGTCGCATCATTTTTCTAGTATTAGTAATTAGTAAATCAGTGACCAATTTACATGAACTGCGTTTTAACGCTTTTCCATAATTCGCCGAAAACTAATTAGTAAATAATTTGAATAAATAATATAAATCGTATTTTTAACAGTAGCTGAATCTATATAATTAATTAATTAATTTTTTTTTATAGTATATGCAAAAGTAGGACTCGTTCAACGAAGGTTCAGTGGACTTAATTATACGAGGGTACTTCCGAGAAGTTTCCTTGCTCGGAGAACGACATTAATCAATTGATACATCTACAGCATCGGCTTGACCCTAAATATTGGTCCTCGCCATTATTAAAGTAAGTTAGCCCCTTTTTCACATGGTACCTTCTTCCTGGGATTGGAGCCAAGTAAAGCATGGTTCAATATGCCGTTATTTGTCAATATTTATAGCAGTTTATTTACGTACTTCCATTAATGGTATTCCAACCCTAACTCAATCCAATCCGGGTGCCGGATGTTACTTTTATGTCATTTATTCGTAAATACAGTGTGTTAAATTTATTAAATCTTTTTTAGAATTGAAATGTATGGAAAAAAAATTCAATAAAGTAACGATTTATTCTACAAATTGTTTCATTTTACATTTCTATTTGTCAAAGTAGACATATCTTTAATCAATTTTTGTTTAGGAAAATAAAGATAACGTGTCCATTTTACTATAGGGATTATGTCACCACGACTATCTAAATTTTATATATATATATATAATTTTATAACTAAACGTTTAACTTATCGAATTATACCTCCAATTGAAATTTGAATTATCTTTATTATCATTATAATATTGTCAATTAAGTCATCATAAATAGCCAATGAGTTATGACATGTATAATTTCCAATTTTTTTTTATTTGATAAAATATCCATACGATCACAAATAATATTATAAATAAATAAATTATGAAAAATAAAAAGGGAAAATGTAAAGAAATGAAGAAAAACTAAAAAAAATAAAAGTAATATAATTTGTGCCAATGTCATATTTTATCAAATAAAATAATAAGAAATTATGCATATTGCTAACTCCTAACTATCTATGATAATTGAAATTATGGTGTTACAATAACATAATAAAAGTAATGATAGTGATAATCAAAGTTTCAATTGAATATATAATACAACAAATTAAAAGTTCAAATGTGAAATTGCAACAAATCGTAATATCTATATAGTCACGGTAACATTAACCCTTGTACCACATATATATATATATATATATATTCATAAATTAGTGAGATAGATGCAATTCATTTTATATTCTTCTGCGAGGGCCAGGACTTCTTCATTAGGCTCTTTCATCTAAAAGCATCAAAGTTCGTCAAAAGTAATAAAGTCCTCACCTTTGTTTATTTTAATATTACAATAACGAAGTCGATATGGTGTCGATCGATTTATCATCTACTACCATCTTATTCGGTTTGGTTCATTTTCGAGTATGATTGTCAATAGAATAAATATTTTAAATCTGTACAAAGTAAATAAGAGAATGCGTTTGCAACTATATTTCACGTCTGACCCATGAGATCCGCTAATTTTGCTTTATGTGTACTAAGATTACATGAATTAATCGACTTATAAAATCACACTTAGCCATGTAAAGCATCAAATTATTCTTTCGAAGAGTCCCCTAGTTTCTAAATTCTTCAATCAAATCTGATCAAACAATCAGATTATAAGATATGTTATCTGCAAAATGGATCCATTAAACTATTTTAAATAAAATCATAAATTTAATATTTATATATTTTAAATATCTTGTGATATCTTCGTAATACTATCTTCTTCCTATTAATCTTAACTTGTAATTGCTCGCAAAAGTATATTAAGAGAATAACTTTAAGAAAATTAAAAAAAAAAAGTAATTTAAAAAGATTAAAAAATTTAATAAATAGTAGGGTTACTGTGCAGCAACTCAGTACCTCTTCTCTCCTCTCTCTTTTCGAAAGAAAAAATATCAACAAAATTCATCTTCTTAAAACCTAAGATTCAATGAAAATAAATTAAGAAAAAAAAAAAACAAGAAAAACAGAGTGTAAAGAAACTCGATTCCTTTGAAAACAAAAATAAATTATAAACTGTTCGAACTTAATTTGATCCACTCAACTTTTAGTTCCTTCTCGTTCAACCATTAACCTTTAAATCGGAGCTTAATAACATCTCGTACTTCGTGATTTGGTTTAATCTTAAACGAAAATCAAATCCAACCGTAAAACATTGGATGATAAAACACCCATGTCTGAGTCATGATTTTACAGATTTTATTATCTCAGGTATGATGACCTATCGAATGGAAGAAGCAACTAAATATGGGTATTGGGTGAGGATATATAAATATAAATCCTTTTAATTTTAGGGGGAAGCAATCTCGTCACGTGCATCGCTCTTGAACGTTTCCCATTTAGTCAAACAGGAATAATATATCTTTCCAAATCGGGTGGCAGCTTCTGCCTTAGTGCTTACGACGTTACGGCTGATCGTTATGATGGTATAATAATAATTTTCCTTCCTTTACTGTTTGGTCGTCGGTTAATTGTCTAATTAATTCATAAGGTGAACATTTTCGGCGGCCCATCCTTTTAGCGGAGATATCTGTAAGGAGACGGAAAAAACCATTCCAAAAACGATTTTGAATGTTAGGACTTTCTTGCACCTTTTTTCACAATGTACTTAACCTATGTTAGTTGAATTTTGATCTACAATTTTGAAATATTTAAATTACAAGGGTAACTTTGTCTCGGATTCTTAATATAATAATCTAGAATAAGGTTTTACATAGGTTCTAGATAAAATAGCATTCTTTACTTTGAAGAGTCCCTTATTCAATTTTCATTTTTCATAATTTCTGACCATGTGTTAGACGATACATTAGGTTGCTTTTCAAGTTGCTATGCATTGCTTTCTTTACTTTCTTTCATAACATGTGACCCACAAATAACTATGAAAAATTCTAATAGCAAGAAGTAATTTGCCTTGTTTTTGAAGTTGTCATGCAGCGTTTTTTTTTTTTTTTTTTTTTGTCCTTAGCGTGAAATATAAGTAGGACTATAAATTCTAAAGAATTCGTCTTAAAAATCTCATAAATAGAATAGATAAGTCTTTCCTAAAAATTATCTCTTGATCTTAAAGTATTAATATAATACTCTAAAAAATTAAAAGAATTCCTTGTTATTCATACTAACGATAATTTTTTTTTTAATTCATAAAGATAAAATATAATAATAATTCCTCTGCTATAAATCTTTCTCATATATGGTTTATGCATTAATTATTCCGTAGAATTGCTATTACTAAAAATTTGTGATTCTTTTACAAGATCAAAGAAATAGTAATTCTTTGAGATCTTTAGATATATTTACAAGGTATTATTACTAAAGCAATTTTAAGTGTCATCAAATAAAGTAATAGATCTTATATTTTTATTATATTTCTTAAAAATTACAATTTTATTTTTATTTTATCTCATTCCACAAACCAAACATACCATAATATCTGGAAAGAAAAACATATTATACCTCAAAAATTATTCATCGAATATCGATAGATCTTCAAAACTTATGTAGCTATTTTTATCTCCCTGTAACTTTTATAATTTGTGTAGCACATTATAGTAAACATTCGCCTCCACTATCGAAATTCAAAAATCAACTAAATACACGTATTAATGGTTTGTCCTTTTACTAATGGTTTTAGGGTTTTAGACAATTTAACTAAATACACATATTTTTCAAAGATGTAAGAAGTTAAAATCATACATAGAAAAAATACATGGATCATTCTTTTATGAGATATTTTGAGATGTAGTTATCTTCATTGACAATATTAGTTTTTACATAATGTTTGATATACAAAAATAGTTTGGAAAGAAATAGAATTGAATCAATTGAATGAATTGAAATAAAAAGGAATAAAATGAGAATCAAATAATAAACACATTCATGTGTTTGCAAATGGCTATGAAATTGAATGAAATTAAATTATATTAATATCACGTTTGGTATGTAGGAATAGTCTTTAATGTAATATAATGAAATGAAATGGATTGGAATAAAATAAAGAGCGAAATAACAAATTTTTTCCTATTTTTGGAAATACCTATGAAATAGAATAAAATTAAATTAAATACATACATAGTAATTATTATAAAAAATACCCTTAAGTAATAAATATCATAATTAAATTTAAGATTAAATAAGTAATTTGACTATTAATAATAAACATAAAAGGAATGGAATCACTAATTCCGCTTTTTAAGAGACAGTAATTAAATTTCTTATTAAAAATAGAATAATCGATTTCATGAAATTACCATTTCAAGTTATAAAATTGACGATTTCTATTTTTAAATGCGCTTCTAAATATGAGAGAAAAAATAAAATATGAAATTACATTTTCATTCTAATTTATTTTTACGTACGAAATATGATATTAATACATAAATAGTATTAAATATAAAAAATACTTTTGATTATTTTATATTATCATTTATTTGAAAATTAAATAAATAATTTTAAATTGAAATAGAATCGCGGTTGTGTTTCGATGTATTTCAACATACTAAACGCTATATTGGTTTGATGCATGATTATTGATTAAAAATCGGAGAAGTCATGTGTTCGATGGCACCTTACACATGATACTTGACAGGCCAGAAGTCTCTTGGAAAGTTACCCGCGATTGCGAATCGAGTAGACAAAGCATCGAGTGCTCCTCATAACATAAACCATTACTCCTACTTATTTTCCTTTTTTTTTTAACACTATTTTCCATAATTCTCTAAAAAAAATCTTTCATTTAATTACAATATTCAAATTAACGTTATCAATTTCCATCAGGCTTTATTTGATTCTGTCATACTTCATTGTTTGAAAACCTATCCAAATCTTTTTTTTTTTTCTCTTTTGTTTTATCAAGGCCTAAGAGAAAAGAACATTCGATGTGATTTTCCAACTTGGATTAGATTAATTATGGTGAACAGACAGAAAAAAATAAAAAAAAATAAAATAAGGAACTTGTTTAATTGTCGAGAAATAGGCTTGCAATAATTTTCCATATAATTCCGATTTGAAATTCTATAACCCCTATCATATTTTTATGATACAATATTTGATAAACTTTTTATCCATTATTTATTTTGTATATTGATTAAAATTACTAGATAAAACGGTTTTGAAGTATTAGACTAAAATTAAAAATTTGTATTATACATTTGGTTGTTATCTTAGAACAAAAAAATAAATATATTATTGAAATTCCAAAAATGGCCTTGTGCTAAGTTCCTAATTCACAACACTAAACCTTATTATAACTCATAACACAAATAATTACTTTTTATTTTTATTTTTTTAGTTTTTTCAATGACAAAAATCCAAATCCAATATTGTACAAACTAAACTCGGTATAAGATAATTGTATTACTATGTCGTCTAGTTCTACTTACATTATTTAGTTCTACTAATTAAACGCTACCTAAGTTAGAATTTTAATTTTATAAAGAATTTTATTAATTAAAACCTTTGTGTTGATTGTGCAATCAACAAGACTAATTGGATATGAGCAATTTTTTATGTTGTCTATACTCCTTGCTCATGATCACTTGCAAAACACCTATAATGGGTTTGTCCACGAAGACCTTCTAATGCTTAAGTAAGTAAGGAGAGATAATTATAATTAAGTAGTTGAGTATGTGTTAAGGGGTTTGAGTGCCCTTAGATAGTTCTTGAGGATGCTTGATGTGGTGCGACTATGTGGAGAGTTCAAGTAATCGAGAGAATATCCAGTACCTTTGACTCCATGCGCTATATAGCGCATGAAGCTTACCTACAAGGGATGTGTATCAAGATAGAGTTTGATCTTACTCTCTATTTACAAGGTGAGTGCATACCAAAGGGCGATGATTAAGTAGGTAGTGAGCAAATTGAAGGTTAACCTAAGCAAAGGTGAAGTACTTAGTGTTGCTAGAGTGCTCAAGGTCCTGAGCAAGCAATTTGAGGTCAAATAGAGTTTGCTCAATGAGTTGACCATGCACTCGAAGATCTTGAGCAACTCATAATCCCTTGGTCTATGCTTAAATTGGGCCTTGAGAGCTAAACCTAAAATTGCCTATCAACACAATGGATAAATGCATCTAACTCTCTCCCTTTTCTATGATCTCAAAATCAAATTTAACCAAATAAATTAATAGTGCTCTATTTTGATTGTTTATGTGTTACAGTTCGTTGGATTATTGTTACAGAATCCCAAGAATTGGGTTGTAAGAATTAAATTTTAGGAAATGAAAACAAAACAAATTTTGAGATATTTAAGTTGTAAATGTATCTTTACGTTGCACAATTAATTAACTATGAAAAAGGTAGAGATCATATATGACTTTCAAAATGTTAGAAATAAATTATTACATGTTTATTACAAGAAAGGAGAAAAAAAAAGGAAAAGAAAAGTACATGATGAGTACATAATTACTTCCCTTTCGTTTAAATCGCAAAAGTCACTCCAATGTCCTTGGATAAAGGTTGCATTTTTGCTTCTTTGTATGTTTTTTTTTAACAAATAATTTTTTTCCATTAAATGATTTTATTATGTCAGGAAAAAAAATATCTTATCAAAATCGAAAGCAGTAACTAGATATTTATTAGCCGAGCGAAAATACTAAATTACAAGTCTTTTTCTTATTAGTTTAAAGTTAATATAGTATAAAAAAAGATATGAATATTAATAAATATATTCGTTTTGCAGTTGATATATCTCTGCTAGATATTACTGAATGTCACATCATTATTATCCAATTTGTCATTTAAGGTGCTATGATAGCAATAGATAACAAATTCTAATTAGTGTTCATTTGTATTTTAGCTTCTAAAAATTTTTTATCTTCTATTTGAATCCAGACTAAAAAAAGGTCTTGTTTTCCCCAATCTTTTTTTCCCCCTTCCAATTAGAGACACCGTTTTCTTGGCCAAATAAGGGCAATACTTTTTATTTTGTTTTAACTTCGCAACTGGGGCTTGATTAAAAAAGTTCATTGAGCCGACTTTTTGTCCTTTCAATTATTGAGTTAGTTCATCTACATGAAAATCATTATTTTTGTAGAATTTTTCTTTTAACTTGGAGAGAGAGAGAGAGAGATGTGCCAATTAGTCATATATTAAAGATAATTGCACGGCCAACAATCAATTGAAAAAAAGGGTATATATAAATGCATTAATACGAATTTTGGGTGATAGAAAAAATGACACTACTTAAAAAGAAAAATACATTGAAGTCTTCTAGGACTTTGCATCTCTATGACTTGGTCTAATATGAGGAATCTTATTAACAATAATCTAAGAAACCAGACGACTTTTGATGTACCAAGTTGGAATGTTATTCAATTTCTCTTGCTTAATCTTTGTTGCACATGTTTAGTTAATGCGCAGGCTATTGTTTCATGGTAGATTGTGAAAGTAATCGTGATTTTTTACTCTTTAAGCTGTTTATTAAATATAAATAAACTTTCTAAACTTTAGATATCAATGCATGTGGCTTTGACCGATGGTTTCATTCAACTGTCCACCATTTCTTAGCATCATTATCTGGAATCTATTCCTTTTTAGTTGTCCATGTTTCGATTTTTCAAACCTTACAATAGAACTTAAAGATACGAACTGATTGATAAACCTTCGATGTTGACACTTTGGCTCATGTAGTAATACTGTTAACATTTACTTTTATTCATTTTCGTTAGCTTTGGCATATACTTTATTTGATTATTGTAATACTGTTGGCGATCATACCAACCCTTGAGTATGGATGCTTGTTTAACTTTACATCGAAAAATTGATTTCACAACCATGAAACTACAGTTGAAATGGTCTAATTATGTTTGCATATGTGATTTAAAAACTATTAGATAATGTGAGACTTGTATATGTTAACATAACATAAAATGAATATACCAAGAGAAATAATATATATAAAAAAATGGTATATATTTAGATATCATTAATAAATATATAGTTCACGATAAAATATAACAATCGAATATCATCAATATAATTGACTTATACAATGAGATGAAATGGTTAGAATGAAATTGCCATTATTATCATTTTATGGTAGAATTATATCCAAATCATCTACCTAAATTTGAAACATCGTCATTATTTGGCTTATTCATCGAGCAAAATTATGTACTTATACTTAATTTTTCTTTAGTAGTTATTAAGAAGTTGAGATATTATTTAATTTTTCTAGAATCAAAGAGTTGGTGGAGAGGAGGCTTCTAACTTCCCATTAAGGATCACATAAACCGACATTTAAAAAAAAAAATGGCTGAAATCTCTAGATTTATTGGAAGGTATGCAATAATACATCCACGCAACTTATGACCTAATAGAAAAGCCCCTTAACACAGAGAAGACATAACAAAAAAGTGGGACATAAATGATTGACGGAATGTTTAACTAAGTGAAATGAATGCATTATTAGGAGTCCAACGTCAATAAAGACACCTCTCTCTCTCTCTCGCATCTATCTTTGGTTTTTACTTTGTGGTGCTGCTTGAAATGGCAAAATCAGGCTATCTTGAAGGGATGTGGACACGTGAAAGGGACAATATGGGAAATGTCAATCAAATGCAAGTAGACTTTTCTTTATGTCCCCATCAAGGTTTAACCCAAAAGACCAAGACTTCAGCCATTGCAACGTGTGGAGGGGAAGCCGTCCAATCCATTTGCTGGTGAAATAAAATTTTCTTGATAAGAAAAAACTTGCTGTTCCACTTTATTCGTTTGAGGATATGGTTACCAAATGTAGGGTTTTTCCTTTTTTGTTTTTATGTGTACGCGAGCACGTATGAAAGAGTTATTTACGAGATAGACGTAAAAAACTAGAGAGCTATTGTGTTTTAATAAGTTGTGAGAATTTTTTAAAAAAGAAAAGTAAAATTTCGAAAATTTTTCATCTTCTCTTTTCAAGTTTTATTTATCAAATAAAAAAGCATGAATATTCTCAAAAGTGTGTTTCGTTATAATCCATTTAGAGAAAAGATGAAGAACAGATGGAAGACCAAGAAGACAAGAGTATTCAATTAAATATAGTAATATGAAATAGGGATTAACTTATTTCAAAAGATTTTGATTTATTGACAAAAAAGTTATTAAAGTATATTTACAAAATTGAATTACTTTTTTTTTCATTTCTAAAATTAAAACAACTTTATTTTATAATAACCTGAAATGCTTTTCTTCTTACAAATATAAAAAAGTTATCACCTTTTCACCCTTATTTAGAAAATATCTTTAAAATTAACTATATCTTTTAGTTATATTCTGAAAATAAAAAAACTGAAAATTTTTAACCAATCAAACAAAGCCTCAAACCTTCATTAATTTTTCTTTTTAAGCTTTCAGTAATTTTAGAAGGACGATAATTTCATAGTGTTTTGAAAATCGAAAAGAAATAGAGATGTAGATTGATAATTTGTGGTTATAATTTCTCAAATTCATATGGCAAGTCAACCTATTTGTCTTTTAGTATGAATAAATTTTTCTCTTGACTCGGTCTATGTTTCTGATAAAAACCCATTAGAAACTAGAAGGTCCTATTGTTTACGCTAGTTCTTTTTTCTTTAACAGATTGTTTACGCTAGTTCAAAAAACACCAGGAAGTTGCACTTTGGGACTGTTCGCTTCGTTTGAGAATAAGGTTAGTTCTTACTTCCTGCCAATCTAGTTTGCACAGGTTTTCAGACGTGGATAGCGAACACATGGCTGCAATCAGTGGGATTAAACTCGATTATTCATCAAAGCCCTATTATCGACGTTGTTTTTTCAATTAAATATACCATATTCGAGAACCTAACTTTGGTTAGCTGGGACATAGCATTGACATTTCAAATTCATCTCAGGTCTTTCTTAACCAAATTAGGTTAAAAGAAGATGATTTGAATCAATAACATATCATTTGATTATAACAATTTAAGTAATTAGATTCGAATATTAAACATGCTGTAAATCCTAACATATAATAATCATTTGAGATTATAAAAAAAAATAATATTATTGTGACATGATTACATGATATTTAAAAAATCTAAATAATTTCAATCAATTATTGATTTGATAGTAAGGAAAATTGAGAAAAAAAAAAAGAAAAAAGAAATCCAAATCCATCCATCTTCTGATGCCTTAAGCTATTTTGAAAATTGACACTTAGTCAAAGTCCTCAAGATTATTGCTATATATGATTATCATTTCTATCTTATGTGTGTGAAATATGATCGATTTATTCTCCATCCTATAAAATGTAACGCTTACAAACATATAAAGTACTCAATAGTTTATGAAAATATTCTTTTGTTTTGTTTTATACCATACGAGTACTAATCAAACCATCAGGCTCCATCAGACACTCCTACTCCTACCTCTATAGGAACATCCATGTCTCATAAACCATTAAGTAGATTCTTCAAATAATTCCATCAAATATAATCTTCGAAAATCTCAATTCATAAATTTTTATGCATAATTATTAATTATCCAAATCAAAACATCTATAGTCTCCAAAATATAAAATTCATATAACATCTTTATTAGTGTATATAGTATTTAAGTTAACCGGCCCTCCCTCATGGCATAAGTCATAGCCCATAGTCATAAGGATCAATTCACTGTTTAGCACAATTGCCCAAAGAAAAAAAAAAAAAAAAAGTTTAAACATAGGTGAGCGAACACCTAATACAAAAGTTACTGTCACATTCACATGTCATACCGCATTTATGTAATAATAATAAACTAACTCAACAATCGATACATATTTAGGTTATAATTTACGCATAAATAAACGACACAACCTTAGCATCCCGAAATTCAAAATAATTCATACTTCGGCAGCACACAAAGAACGGAACTACATGTAAAAGTCCGCAATCCATAACCTAAAACCCAAACCAATACTATAATCATCTCATATCAGATTAACCGCTCATACTATCCATCTGCTCTATTGTTTTCGTTTACAATGCTATTTCATACAGCTCAATTAGAGTTACTAATAAATAACTTCTCTCTAGATTTCTTGACCAATATCGGTCGCATTTCACCATGTCAACAACCTACCCAATCACATATAGTAACACATCATTCTAAATGTTTTCCCCTGCAATGCGTGCGAACACCCAGTCAAGACCTTGATCACCACTTTAATTTACTACCTACAACCATATGCTCAAGTACAAGCAGCTAGCAATTATTCAATTAAAGAACAATATATTTGTTAGGTTCATTTACTCTTTCTCTATGCACATGCACCAAACAATAATAACTCACTCACTCGATTATATCTCGCTAACTGAATGTAACTAGAATATGATTTATTTCGTATAAACATACAATACATGATCGATCAATAACTTATTTTCACTATATAATTATTTTTCCTAAGTCTATAACATAATATGCTTAATTATATCATCTAAGTGACTTTTCTACTTACCTCAATCAATCTAAACATATATCATGTTGACCTACTTAAGTATTTGGTCGGCTAGTGTTTGCTTGGTCAACTACAACTCTAAACCAATCTTTCACAACATTCACACTTCTTTAGAATTCACACTTCGAGGATTTTTATCTAAGGACTCTCTAAGCAAGTTCCTTGTTAAAAATCTAACTTAACTCATTCTTTAATTCAAAACCCTCATGTTCTTTTTAAAAGTCTCAATTTTACTTTTTGAAATCATCTTTTGTTCATAGTTTTGAAAAACTCCCTTTTCTTGGTTAATTTCTTGATCTTTCTCATAATTCAATAAGAAATCCAAAGTTTATAAGTAAATTGAAGAGTTGATCCCTAACATATATGAATTGTAGTTCTCCAATCTACATTCTCATACTTAGAGGATCGTAGTTTATGTCGTTTTTCTTGAATTACAAGATTTAACCGTTGTGGATTTACTTACCTCCTAACAAATACAACAAGAACTCCTATTGTGACAGGACAACATCGACTATATACGTTCTTTTGGAAATCACCACAATGTTCCTTCCGACTTTTCCTTTAACGAAACCAAAATCGTATTAATTAGCGAATCTATAATAATTTCTTTATGGATTTATAGATTCTTTAACATAAACATAATTTCACACATCTTTCTCGATTCATATCTCCACAACTTTTCTCGCATTGCATTCATGATTTTTTATATTCAAAAACCGACTTTCGTTTAGAAAGTTATAAACTTAGATTGATAATTTAAACGATTCTCTTAAAACTTTAGAAATTGAGTTCTCACCTTCATAATCATCACGTCAAATTTCTTCCTCCACTGTACTCTCGATTCCCTTGGTATGATCGCGTCGATATTGAATCACTACATAGAATTATCAAGGTGATATTTCTTGCATAAAGTTTGTTGAACATTGCATGCGACGGATAGCTTTGTACATATATAAAGAAGAATTCAGCATAATCCATAACATCATTTTTCTTTCTTAAAAATGAGAGTACGAAAATTTTCTATTTATTTGTATTTTTTTTTTCTTATCATCGTCTGTCCCATAATTTTAGATTAAGTCGAAAGGTCTAGGATAATGTCCTATCAATTCTTACTTTGTAAAGTGTAGCTTAGATCAGTTTTTTTTTTTAACTTCTACTTACTTTCTCTTATGTACATACATAGCTTAGATAAGGGGTTCTTATTAGAGGGGTTACATGAGAGTCACAAGAGTATCTTCTTCCTCATAGAGGAAATAAGGTAATCTGAAGGTATACTATATGTATCGCTTCTTTAGAGCTCCTTTTAACGACCTATACATTCTCTTATCATTTCGAATTGGACGATCCATTAACTCAATTAGCGGAGGATTATAAATGGATCAATTTTTATTTTTTATTTTTACTAGAGATTAAGAATAGATGGACTTTTTATAAGACCTATTTGGACCTATTAATTTGAGCTGCGGAGCCTACTTGGGAGACAGAAATACCAACATTAATAGCAGGTCTGCTTCCAGCATTGAATAGATTAGCTGATAAGAATATTTGTCCATCTATAATAGAAATTACATTAGTAGGAATATAAGCCGAAACATGTCCCGATTGAGTCTCAACTATTGGTAAGGCAGTCACACTTCCTTTACCTAAACAAGAACTTAATTTAACGGCTCTTTCCAAAAGGCATGAATGCAAATAAAAAAATCTCCCGGATAAGCTTCGTGGCCGGGTGGTCTTCGTATTAGAAGAGACATTTGACGATAAGCCTGAACTTGTTTGGAGAGATTATCATAAATGATTAACGTGTGTCATTCATGATACATGAAATATTCAGCGAGAGCTACTCCTATATACAAAGCTAAGTATTGTAACGTAGCTGGGGAATCTGCCGTTTCCGCTACAACAATAGTGTATTCCATAACTCCCCTTTCCTGTAGAGTATTTACTACCTAAGCTACAGAAGATGCTTTTTGACCAATAGCTACATAAACACATATTACATTTTCCCCTTGTTGATTAAGAATTGTATCCGTGGCTACTGCTGTTTTATCGGTCTGTTTGTCCCCAATAATTGATTTGCGCTGACCCCGTCCTATAGGGATCATTGAATCAATAGCAATAACCGATTTGAAGAGGCTATTATACGGATAGTCTTGAAATAATACCTGGAGCAAGAGATTCGATTAATCGAGATTTAGAAGAAGAAATTTCACCTCTACCATCAATAGGTTTTGCTAGCGCATTTATAACACGACCTAAATAAGTCTCACTCATTGGTATTTGAGCAATTTTTCATGTTGCTTTTACAGAGCTTCCTTCTTGTATCATCAAACCGTCCCCATTAATACAACACCAACATTATTTGATTCCAAATTTAGAGCAATGCCTATTGTACCCTCTTCAAATTCTACTAATTCACTTGCCATTACTTCATCAAGACCATAAATACAAGCAATACTGTCGCCTACTTGAAGTATGGTACCAATATTTATAATCTTGACTTCTTTATTATATTGCTCAATACGTTCCTGGATAATATTACTAATTTCGTCAGCTCTAATGGTTACCATGAGTATTTCTTAATTCTTTTTTGTAAGAAAAAAAATAATGCCTAAACTTGAAGGACTAATCAATTATTTCTTTCATTGCCCCAAACTTGTCAATATTAGTATTGAAGGTCCGTAAGTATAACTCGTTATTCAAACAACTATTCAGAGTTCCTAAAGCTCCTTATAAGGCTTGTTGGAAAATTCGTTGTCGGACTTGATTAATCGTTCTTTGTTGTTCAAAATGAATGGTTTTGTTTTGATTTGGATGTGAATGAGTTGAATTACTTATCCCTCGATCTATAAGTGAACTATCTCTCTAGGGATTGTCAAAGATGTTCCACTAAAAATATTCTTGTTATTGCTTTGACTCATATTTCCCAAAAAGTGGATCCCGCTCTAATAGTTCCGAATAAATTAAATACATGCATTAAGATACGAAGGCTTCTTATTCCACAACAACGAAAGCACTTTTTCACCCTTTCATATACTAGGGGATTTCACTTGGAAAAGGAAATGTTCCATACTAATGGATTCGGGTCCATAACCATGGGTTCCAATGTACGAGATCTTGTAGCACTTACCAATGAGGCCCTATTGATTAGTATTACATAGAAGAAATCAATTCTAGACACTAATACAATTAGATCTTCTCTTTATAGACAAACTTAGGATTTGCTATCCCAGGTAAGATCAGTTTAGGATCATGGGATCCTTTTCTATCAGATAGGAAGGGCTGTTGCACAAAATGTACTTTTAAGTAATTGCTCCATAGATCTATCTATATAAAGAAGAAATCATGTAACGAAGGGGATTCTTTTTTGTATAAATGGTACTTTGAACTTGGAACAAGCATGAAGAAATTAACGATAGTGTTGCACATAGTCTCAAAGTAGCGATATAAGGATGACAGTTGATAAGATAATTGAAGAGAGAATGATAAGAAAGAAGAATAAGCAATTCTTAAGTCTCAAATACATAAGTGATAAGTAAGAGAGTCTCGAGAACCTAGGATGTCAACCTTGCAATTTTTTAGTAGCTGAGATCACTCTTTTGCCTAAACTCTGTTTAATTTTAGAGAGTGAAGGTTTTGCTAAGCAATGTCATTTCTTTATTATCTCCAAGAGTTATCTAAATGAAGAGGAAATGTTAGGTATATATAAGCTCTTAGACAAGGTAATATCTGTTGGATCATCTTAGTGATTTATGGATGAGATGGAGATTGCTCAATTCATGGTTATTTAGAACAAGCTATCTAATGTACCCAAGGCTAGTAGCCTTTTTTAAGAGTGTATAAACTTGTTTAAGAAAGGCTCGATGTGGAGGGTCGGTCCAACAATCCTTATTTTAAACCTACCAAGTCAAATTTTTTCAAATCATCCAAAACATAGATTGAACACAATTGGCCGCACCACCTTACTAAATGAGTCAAGTTCAAATAAATAATAGGCTTAGCACAATGAATTTCAGCCCTCTACACATAGAAACAAATAGTTCATACAATAGATTGATTAATTTCATCTCATGTCCTTATGACTAAGCTCGTGCGCCAGTTTGACTCGACTCGGAACCGGTCTTGAATCATTGGTTTCTAAGTCAATTGGAGAGTGAATTGGGCTCGAGATAGCTTAAGTCAATGGCCAATTTCATGACTCTTGAATGGTAGGTCTTTTTTTTTTTCGAATTTCCCTTAATTATTTTAAATAATTTTTTTTTCATGTTTTCAAATTTTCATGAATTATTATAAATAATTTGTGGCTTACTCATTTATTTATTTATTTTTCCAACTAAATCTAAAACTCGACTATTGTTTTATGAATCGAATTTCTCTCAATATATAATATATATTAATATTATATATAGTATATAAATATATATAGTATAGTATATATAGCATAATCTATAGTATATTAATAATATATTATATATAATACACACTTATTTGTATTATATTATATTTATATATAGTACATTATATATTATATATAGTGTATACATAGTATGTTTACACTATATATATATATATATATGGCATAGCTAGCATGTACAAGTTCTACGTAGAAGGCTATGCTTTTAGAAAGCATTTTTGCTTTGCATTTTGTTGTCACTAAATTATATTATAAACTTTACCTTTTATTTTTAAATTTTATCGGATGTATCTAAGGGGACGGCTTCATTTTTTATTTTGATAAACACTTTTTAAACTCAAAAATTCTCATTCCAAATATCCCATTTCGTAAACTCCTTTTATTGACAGCTTGATTTCCCCAATTTAATAGTGGATACATCTGTGTCGACGTACGTAGTGGTTAACTCGAATGTTTTGGCTGCCTCACGTTGTGGACCGGGTCCAACTTATGGCTTCGTCAATCGCGCAAGAAAGCTCTTTATCAATTAGACGTATGTTTAAAAAATTTTCAACGTTATACAATACATATTAAACCTGGGATGTCATTGTCTATCTAAACGAGTATCTGTACCAATAAAAAAATTGGAAACAAATTAGGGCGTGGCACATGTCTTATACTGTTTGCTAAATAAATTGAAACATCCCCAATGAATTTTAAATTTGGTTATGATTAACATGTAGCACCAATTTACATGCCCAATGAGTTAAATAAACATAATTACAACATCCAAATAAAAAAGCTAAATTAAATTATGCACCTCTAATAAGGAAATATGGAACTAATTACGACTTTATGTCATGTTTGGTATCAATGGTTGATTTGAAATAAATTGATAATGAAATGGAATGTTTGGTACCAATTCTATTATGTGTTTAGAATATCTACAAAATAGAGTATAATGAAATCAAATGTATAAATAATATTATTTGTCCAAAATGTCTTTACTTATTGCATGATAGAATTTGTTTAAAACTTAAATAAGTAATTTTAATTAATGAATGAGGAATGAGATCATAATTTTACCTTCTTAAAAAAAAAAAAATTTCTTTTCAAATTGAAATATGATTCTATCTTCTAAATATACTCTAAATCTTTCAAATATGAAAAAAGTAATAAATTATAGGATGCATACGGCTGGATGGTGAATCTCCATCACAACCATGATTGGGAAATTAAAAAGAAATAAATAAATTTCAAGGTTAGTGGGTTAATTGAGTGACTTTATATCATATAAGTTTAGTTGTTACTAATTTGGCCAAAGTTTATTTTATATTAACTATTTTTCCTTTTTTGCATCGTAATAGACATGCTTTAATGAAAATTTAAAATTTTTTAATTTGGTTATTATCTTTCCACCACGTAATTTTAGGATGCAGTCTTAAAAATATTAGCTGCAAATGAGAAAGTGAGGAAAATTTAATTTTCTTTGGCTAATTATATAAAAAAGATAGTAGAACCAAGTTTCTTTCATGCTAATATAGAAATAATATTCAATCAATGATTTTACAGTTTAATAACATGAAGTTTATTCTTTTAAATAAAGTAAAATAGGTTCGAATCATATCCTCCCTTGTTATAATAAAAAAAAAAAATAACAATAATATTCATGTCCAATTACGTCGTCATATGTTCTAATTCTTATAGCCCAAGTTAGGGTTTAAAAACAGGATAAACAGCTCACTAATTTATCTGTCGCGATAATATTGGTTCGCTCAAGAAACCCGGTGGCATTTCAATGAGATATGCAATTCATTAGCTGTCATCATGATTTACAGCGTGACGTCGACAATTACTACGGTTTCAGCTTGTCATAAAGCTCCCGAGACTCTTTGAGATTATTAAGTTACAACTATCAATAATCAAATGATATATAACTTCTTTACCCTCTATTATGTTTAGTTTATTAAAAAAAGAGAAATTAAATTTCCTTTTTTCAATAAATAAACGATATTTCTAAATCTTTTGCACTAAAATTATATAAAATTTCATTTATATAGTTACCTTATCCAAGCACTATCTTTACTATTATTATGAAAAAATAAAAAGAAAAATAATATACTCAAGCACCATATTTAATATTGAAACGGGTCAAATATGATTGATTAGATGATGCTAAGAAAACCTAATATAAGTATGTAGAAGCTAATCAAGCTAAGGAATAAAGTAGCTCGCCTAAAAAGAGAAGAACGACACTTCGTGTTCACTTTTTTTTCACTAGGTTTCATGTGATTTGTTTTGAATTGGATGATAGAAAAACTAACAAACCACCTATCCTATTAGGTTAGGGTGCTATGAACTTTACTTGTGAAAACTTGAAAAATCTAGCCAAAAAAGTGATAGCTTTGTAGATTTATTCCCATAGTTCAATCTTTCTCAATAGAATCTATCATATTCAAATTTTGATCACTTTTATGTGAGAAAGGGACCACCTTTTAATCCTAAGTATTCCTTAATGATCAATAGGGTACAAGTATCCCACAGAATTTATTGAAACGAAATAAATTGGGAGAAAAACTAGAATGATAAGTTCTATTCTATAAATGGGATGTGTATATAATAAATTTATCAAAAATGCCATTGATTATTAAATATTATAATTAAATTGAAAGTTAAAATGTAATTTCTAATTAATGATAATCGACCACTTGCATGTCTCCACTCCATCGAGACAAAGCAAATTGCGAATTGCTATATTCATCGCATAAAGGCCTAAACCTGAAGCCCAATAGTGGGTTATCTTTTAATTAGTCCATAAGCAAATTGTGATTGAGGATCGTTGAGGCCCAGCCCATCGTGGTCGCATCATTTTAACGGCCTTTTAAATTTTTGTATTTAGTTTCTAATTCTTTCTCAATGGGACAAGCTGTGTTCATTTTTTATATTTTATAAGGTATGGAATCAGCTCGTCCTCTTTCCTTTTTTACTCTGTTGTTAAAAAGAAAAGTATATGTTCAATTTTCGATATCTATATACTTTTCTATTTGAATTTTTTTTTCAATTTTTTATATTTTATAACTTTTCTATCTGTGTCCCTCCATTAACTAAGTTAAAAATTCAATAAGAGTTGATAATTTAATAAAATAATATTATTAAATATGTCAAATAAAATAATATAATTAGAATAAGTAGATAATAAAAATTTAAACAAAAATCTAAAAAGAATCCGTTGAAAGCCTTTGGGTGCTGGCTCACACATGACCATCCAACACAACATGTAGTTTTTTTTTTTTTTTGCACCAACTTATTTATGGGTAAGAAAAAACCTATTAATGATAGGAAGTACATAAAAGAAACAATAACTTAATACATAAGAATTACATAAAAAGGAAATCTTCTTAGTATCCTAATATGTTGGAATCTATCTTTATCCTATTTAAGTATGAGGAAAGAAAACTAATGATTGTGACTAAATACATAATAAAATACATAAAGATGTGGGACAAATATTCCATAAGCAGAATGTATGCTGAAGTAAAATCCCATAGTTAGAGTTTAAGCTTGACTTTAGAATAAACCAAAATATGGAATGATCATAGGTTTTAATCAAAAGCCTACCGGAGGTATTAACCAGAACCTGAAATCCAAGAAATGGACATTCAAAGGCATATATCAAAAGCATCTTATTCTCGAGAATTAGGAATTTCTCCATTTGACCATGCCTACATCACCATCCCTACCGTTGGGGATGTCTATTCATCATCCTCAAAACAAAAAAAAAATGACATGAATTACCATCAAGTTATGCGACATGACTATAACTCGATAATGGCTCGATAGGAATATGGAATTGTTTTTTTTTTTTTTTTTCTTTTTCATTCTTAATAGTGGTAGATGGATATTTGTTATCTTACGTGGATCGCGTCACATAAAAGTTGGATGGTCATTTATAGACATAAACAGGTTTCACGACCCTCCATTCATTTTGTGGTGCCCTAGCCTTGGAGTAGTTAGCTGTTTGTGAGCCATCACCTAAAGAGTTTTGATGGATTCTTTTTAGATTTTTATTCTTTTGATTAAACTAAATATATTAATAATATTATTATAGTAAAATAATCCTTCTGAACCTAAATTTTCACCTCCATATAAAAACATCTCTTTAAATTTATCAATAAATGAAGTTGATGTTACTAATTTATTAAAGTTTTTAGAGATAATTTACAATATTTGAAAATTTATAACAAATATTATTATGGCTCGTTCATTTTGGAATGAAAGAGGAATGTAATTAGAATTTTTAAGGAATATAATAAGAGTGTAATATCTATTACTTTATTTAGTATCTCTTTAAATTTATCAATAAATGGGATTGATGTTACTAATTTATTAAAGTTTTTAGAGGTAATTTGCAACATTTGAAAATTTACAACAAATATTATTATGTCTCGTTCACTTTACTGAATGAAATGAAAGGGGAATATAATTAGAATTCTTAAGGAATGTAATAAGGGTGTAATATCTATTAATTTATTTAGTACCTCTTTAAATTTATTAATAAATGGGATTAATGTTATTAATTTATTAAAGTTTTTAGAGGTAATTTGCAATATTTAAAAATTTATAACAAATATTATTATGACTCGTTCACTTCACTAAATGGAATGAAGGAGGAATATAATTAGAATTTATAAAGAATGTAATAAGAGTGTAATATTTATTACTTTATTTAGTTGAATCTATAAGTAACTTAAGAATAAATCATAATAGAATATTAATGACTAAATCATCTTCAGTCATCTTTTTTCTCAACAAATCCTGAAGTAATAAGTGATCATAGTAGTAACAGCAATTGTCGATGCTAGCAGCTTTGAGTTGGTGGCGGTGACAGTGGCGGTGGCAGTGGCGATGGTAGTAATAGTGGCGTTGCAGTGATGGTCAATAGTAGTAATCGGTAACAATAGCGGTGGTGATCGGTGGTGACAGTGATAGTGATGGCAGTCAATGGTAGTGGTGACGGTGTTGATAATTGTTAAATAGGGATAAGGTGATTTTTAAGAAAAATATGAAATTTTGTAAGTAATTTTAATTCTTTGGATGAAATAAGGAATCCTTATTATTTGATTTTAAGTAATAGAGATTCCTACGTAATTGTGATTTGGTGAGATAAAATAAAGTAAATATCATAATAAAGAATAACGAGAAAATGAAATTTCAATTCTCCTAAGTGAACAAGGCGTTAAGGTTAAAGTTTATGAGTTTAAGAAAAAATACATGAAATATAATTTTAATTTATTGTGAAAGCAAAATTACACTACTAGATTAAGAAACATGTTGTATCTTATATTTAAAATGCCATTCCTAATTAGAATTTATAGAAGTAACCTTAGTGACTCAATCTGTGAAAGTAAAACTCGCTGCATAAGGAGTTCTAATCTACTAAGTTGGGGTAGCTCCCTAAACCTTACTAAGTTCTCACTTCCAAAAGGAAATGAACAAAGTTAATGCAAGCGTAAGTAATTATAAGTACTTATAAACCTTGTTATGACTAGTACGGTTAAGGAAGAATCCTCATTCCTCGAATGATGATGGACAAAAAATAATTTCTTGCTAGCCTGTTTTGACACGATGGAAGAGTCAATCTATGTCAAAGTTTGAACCATACCTTTCAGCTACTTCTTCATCATGGCTTTCTCCATGCTTAGGAAGAGTTAGGGAGATCGACCCAAAGAAGTACTTTTGCATTGTCTCCTCGCATTTATTAGATTATTGTGCCTCAAAGTCATTAAGGCCTAAATCTCGGAGTTGCTTGGATCAAGCTTCTTTAGCATGTCAAGTCGAACCAATGACGTCCAGTGAGTTTAGAAATTTGACTCTTTAGGCAGTTTTACTATAAAAAAAACTCATTGTTCTAATGCTTTACAGACGAATCCAAGCAATAGAATAGCTTCGTCTGTTGATGGTTTTAAATGTACGGCCATTCGCCTAACCTTTTCCATAATTAAAAATAATCAAATAATTGTGGTATGGTCCATATTACCAAATATTCATAGAAGGCCTATAATGCTCTTAGGTTCCTCCACCCATTAGGAGAAATTTGAGCAGGGCAGCACCTATGATAAAAAAAAAAAGCTCCCTTTCAAATTCAGTGAAAGGGAGAAGCATCCCAAATTTTAAATACTTTTTGTAGATAGCAAAGCATCTCCCTTAACAATACGGTTACATTTTCATTAAGCTTTGGCACCTACAATGCCATATTGAACCAATTCCCCCTCATATAATTACTTAAACAGTAATATACGTCGAATGGTCTACTATTAGTCATCCAACCATTTGGCCCCGAATCACTTCTAAGCCTCTTGAATAAATTAATAGCTTCTAGGACCCTCTCACAAGGGTACGCATCACAAGGGATGGCGTTAATAAGCTTCGCCTTATTTATCTTTACATCTGCTTCTGAAGACTCCTCCTCTACATGTACCAATGTAGGTGAAACTTCTTTGGCCACCATCATAGGGGAAGTAGCATCCCTAGTTGCGTCAAAGTCAAAGGAGTTAGTTTGTATTTTGATGAATTTAACTCATTAGAGTTTACAACAGAGCTAATCACCATTTTTGTTAAAGAAGAAAGTAAAGAAAGTTAAAGAAATGATCGAAGAAATTTAGAGAAGTAAGAGGGTTTATATTAGGAAGTTTGAAGTGCAAGATGTGTAAAATGTGAAAATGATCGACCCAATGGATATTTATAGGCCTTAAGTATTAGGAAGAGCATTGACGGTTATCGAGATCCGAAGAGTGGAATCCCTTCGATGTGCTATGATGATTATGTATGGCTATAGTTTGAATAGGATGGCTAAGATCAAAGTGACAAAATAGCCACAATTGTACAAACATAACAGTTGTTATGTAAATGTACCTTAGAAACGTGTGCTAAATCTAGAATTCGAAAAGGGGTAACTTCCTCAAGATGCTTTGCCAATGTCTCTTTAACTCCTTAGCCTATTGCAGCATTTCCTCAATAGAATAACTTGGATGCCACTGTGTTTGGCACAAAAAACTTGAAATAGTCTAGCCCCATCAACATGACTTCGGCTTTAACATATGTGCTCACATTGATATTCTCCTAAATTGTCTCCTCATCTCAATACACCCCCTTGCTTAAGGAGGTTGTCTTTTTGCTCTCGATCTCAGTGTCACGCCCCGAAGCTGCAGAGTCGTAACAGCCCCGCCGTGTAAACCATCCTAAGATAAAAGTTGGCTTTACAACCGCTATCTTAGACCTGATCTACACAAGGCGTCCACAACTAACTCGCTTTGAAGTAGACAGTTTGTAATTTAAATAAATCATTTACCTATAAAAGTGCGGAATTATATATATGTTATAATTCAGTTATTGCAGTTAAAGTTTACAATATTTTTCTATAGTATTTTCCTATATTATTACATCATTTGGGAACGAAAAATAATAAAAACTTAGATCTTAAAAATATGTGTTTATTCTTCAATATTTTTCCTCACTCCCCAGGATTCAGCAGTTGCTAGCTTCAGAGTAGTTGTTGCCGCTTCTTAGCCAGCACCTGCATGACGTCTATAGGGATGTGAGCAACCACAGCTCAGTAAGTTAGGACGGAGGACTTAAAACTATACCATATACACAACAAGGTTTTCAATCACTTATTAGGTGCAATGCATGTGCAAGCAAATGCCATCGCACGACGTTTTCCGGCCCGTCGTGAAATTAGAGAAATTACGCCCGCTCTAATCCGGGTTGAGGAGTTGCCGTTAATGCAACAGCTCACGACCAAACTCAGGCTTGTGTAATGGAGACCTTGCTCCTCCCGTGACTACCTTCGAACCACTGTCTTCACCCTTGCCGCGACCTCCTCTCCTGTCACTTAGTTCGACTGAGGATGAAGAAGGGACTATTTTGCAATCCTGCGCTATCCCTTCCGAAGGGGTCGGTATTTGGCCGGAGAGTCCTAAGTTCCCCTAACGGGTTGCCATGCATGTTCGATTATGATTACTGGTCGGATATTTAATTAAGTTCAGTTTAGAGTGATCAATCCTTTCATACAAGTCATACAATATGTGCCAGAGTAACAAACAGAATCATAACATCACCCATAATCAAGCACATGCACACATTCTCTATCTAACAAGCACAACCAAGCATAATCTTAAGCCTCCAAAATACAACATCGTATTAATCCCAACTTACCTCGACTCCTCGCTCACTCACTCGAGGTCCGATTTGCTCAGGCCATCGCTGATCATCCCTATAACACGAACGTGGTTTCAGTATTTCATATAATATTATAAGTTCATTTTATCCGATAACGCTTATTGTTAGGTTTTGTCTAAGGTTAAATATACCTAATTATCTAGATATTAAGTCTTTTATAATTATTTTAGGTTTGGGGTTATGTTCAGGTTTAGTTTTCGCATCGATTTCTAAATTAGGTTTTTAGTTCGATTCCTAAGTAATGTTTTAGATTCCAACCCTAGAAATCCGTTTCAACCCATAATGTGAAATTAATCACATTACTTCCCGATCTCCTAAATACGATTACTACCCCTAGTCAGCATTTTATTCCATCCGGTACACTTAAATCCGTATTAGTGTACCGAATTTACTCATGTTGTGAGAAATTTTTACATTTTTCATATAATTACCTAAAATTGAATTTTGTTTCAGATTTGTTATGTTCTGATTTTCATTATTTTATTATCTAATTAAACCTAATTTTTCCATATTTATAAATTTTTAATTCTACATATTCCTAATTTTCTACATTTACCACATAACACCTTCATTACTTATACTTAACACTCCATACACTAGGATCAGGTTTCCACATCAGAGATTAACATCCCTAAACATCTAATTACTATCTAAATCAGTAATTAATATCCTAATCACCTAATTAACTCTAAATTACCCAATTTTTCCATCATTTTAGGGCTAAAAATTAACTTAAAAATTTTGAAAATTAAATTTAAAAAAATGGCTTCATAGCACTGTTCTATATCTCATGAGCATCCTACAGAAAAAAATTGAGCTCCAAACTACACTCCTAAGGTCATTTATTTCTAAACCGAAATGTGCTCGGTTTTGCATGATTTCTTAAGGACCATATATTACGGGGCATGTTTTCATCAAAATAATATTTGTCCTACAAACTAAATACAAAAATATCTCAAAATAACAAAATTCATAATTTTATAATAATATTTACTATTTTTACAAAATTACACAAAATCGGGCTGGAAATCGGACTCATCGATTTGGGTGGCTCCGGCCACCGCCGGCCGCCGTGGCCTTGTCGTCCGGCCTGGGCGCTGCCACCACCATGTGGTGGTGGTAGCCGTCCACTCCCAGCTCCTCGTCTGGTGTGGGTTCCCTTTGAAAGCCCTAATTGCACAATTTTTCTAATTTTTTTTTTCTAAACCGAATTTTTCTCTCAATTTTTGTCTCTCTCTAATTTTTTCTAATTTTTAACTATCCAAGTGAGTTCCTTAATTTTTCCTGCTATTTATAGGGCTTTAGGGGATTTATTGATGCATTAAATGGGACAAGACAATTGCCTTATCCCTTGATTTTTGGCTTTTATGTTGGCTTATTCTAATTGGCCGAATTTTTTTTTATTTTTCCCAGCTGCCACGACCCAATTCTAGATGATTCATGATTTTTCCTGATTTTTCTTGATTTTTCCTTAATTAATTTATAATTTTTTTTAATTATTTAGTATAATTTTAGCACATTTCGCGTATTTTAAGTAATTACGCGTATTTATACCTACATGTAAATTCATATATAGTACAAATAAATATTCCTAACTATTATTTAGGTTATTTTATAATTTTTAGTATATATATAATTTATCTCTAGCGATTCGTTAAGTACCGTAATGCCTTTTACGCATTTTCGATAAATAACGAGTTATATACTTAAAATTTGAAAATTTTGTAGTCTCCTATTTTATTACTTATTTTCTTAAATTTAAACTTACGGGATCAATTTACTAATATTTGTAGCTTTACTTTATAATTTAGGCTCGATCGGATCGTTCAACCGATCGAAACCTCGGATTGCTTAGTTGTGGGGCTTACACTCAGCACCTGACTTTCTGAGTATTTAGCTCAATCAAGATGTGATCAATTCAGATAACCTTATAAGATGCCTATCTTAGGTTAAACTCCAACCACGACATGTCGACTTCTTCTTCTACAAACACCAAATTGTCTTCCTATTATGGCAAAACGGCCAACTTACACGTCAAGTTATTTTACATCTAGTTTGGCCATGCACCTAAGGAACCCATCTGACCATTCACTCTCTTTGTTACCTTGTTGACAACGGGACTATGCATGGGTGTATGCGGGTTGGGGGGGGGGAGGGGGGTAAGTGTTAATAAAATATTTTAGATATGAGTTTCTTAGGCCCACATCGACTTGTTTAGACCATGGGCAGATTCGATTAGGCCGATAACTGGCCCAATCTATTAGCATTTGACTTGGTTCTCCCATTAGCTAACCTTAGCATAAGTTCTCTAAACAAGCCAACCATTTTAGAAGACCTACTCGACCTCAGATGGTTTTAATGGTTATTAGATAAGTGGATAAGGCTTAGATATTCAATCAAACACCATAACCCTATAAAGCCAGAGCATATTGAGCTCTACACTCCCACTACTCCAGTTATGCGGATGTGTTAACATACTACATGTGTTCCATTGATTTTCGACGGTCTTCCTCTATAAATAACCCCAAGCATTCCAATGGTAAATCACCTTAACTATTTCCACACTTATACTCTCTTTGTGAGCTCTTAGCACTTTTGCTTAGTCTCCCTTTACACAGATACTAATTCAAGTATCAGAATAATTACGTCATACAACACCCTGGCGCCCCCTCACTCTGTTTTGTTTTGTAGGCTCATCTCACACTAGTGCAAAGATCAAGATAATTTACTTTATCGATCAAATCCTATTAACAATAAAGTGAATTATTAATATTAAGTTGAGTAAGTTTTATATGAAATTTCACCTTGGAACCTGCAATGTATAACTTCCCATAAATTTCAAGTACTTATAATATTAAAAAAATTAATTTATATTTAATATTATAAATTCATCTATGTGCAAAACTTATGTTACATATAATAAAACTTATGGAACTTGTAACAAGAACTTGGATACTTAAAAAGTAACTTTTTCTATTTTCATTATTTCAAGTTTATGTAATACTAAATTAAAGCAGTGGAACTTGTAGCAAATTAGCATTAAAATTATTAATTATAAAAGTTAAAATATCACATTTAAATTGAAGATCAATTTATTTACAATTGTAATATAACTTTTGAAAATCGAGGTACTTTTTTATTAACAAGCTACAAAAGATGACAGAGGACTTTTTAATAGAATTAAAAGAGAAAGTACATAAAACAAAAAAAAGGTTATTTTTCATTTATTAATATATATTATATTATTTAATAACTATTACATAATGGCTACAAGTTGGAATCCATACCTACTTGTTTAAAGATATGGTATCTAGCATAACTACGTCGATCCTATAGATACTAGTTTTGAAAAATTGCTACACGAAACATATTCTGTAATTCTTAATACCTACGCTAAATTTAACTAGTTGAATAAGATATGAGTGGATATTTTATACAACAAGATTATCTGCTTACTCCTTAGTTAAATGATTTTAGGTTATCTTTAAAAAAAAAAAAATAAATAAAGGCATATTAGTATGTTTGTTTATATTCCTAATTAAATATTGTAATGGGTGATTGGAATTAACGTTCATTGTATTAAATAATTACAAAAGTAATATAAATTTTTAGTTTATTCCTAACAATAATCATTTTTAAAACATAATTTTTTTATTTCTTATCTATTCTATTATAAAAAAATAATCGAATTTAGATTTTGTACTGTTTATCAAAAGTAGAGTTTCAATTCTTTAGAAGTCTAATTCCATCCTTTTAATAGAATTATCACTTTAATCTCTATCTAAATTCCTCTCTATGTCTGTCTTCTGCTTTGTAGCATGTATGTATCCATTTCTCTCTCTCTCTCTCTCTCTCTCTCTCTCTCATAATTTTCAATATCTTCCTCTGATCGACCAAATAAAATGATAGAACTCTATAATCCTTCTCTATTAATTAATAAACAATGAATAGTATATCAGCATCCACAAAATTAAATTATTTGAATTGGATTCTAAAATCCGAAACAAAACAAGCTCTTTCCATAAAACTTTTCATTAATAGCCAATTATTCTTACGCCATCTTTAATGTTCCACTTCCATTCACCTCTACGACTTTCTAGCAGTTTCTCATTTATCCTAGAAAGAAAAAGAGAAGGGGAGGCAAAAAAATAAAAGGAAAGAAAATATGGTTTTTGGGCAAAAGAAAGTGTTACGTTTATCCTTAACTTACGAAGCAGCAATATCAATCGTACTAGAAAGTTAGCAAACTCATAAATGAATTGTCGTGTATGCATATGCAAATCCGAAGTCTCTTGAATAGAAGAGTCAATCACAATTCAATAGGATATTTTTCACTTTCCAGGATAATCAAAGATGCATTCACAATATCAGGTTCTGGTGATTACAATATTGTTAACATATTAATAAATTTATCCTTTTTTTTTTTTTTTTTCATTTTGACACAGCGCTTGGACGTCCTTTTTCATAATATATATAAAGAAAGCATCCATCAAAATTCCCAGTTTGTGATCCTTTCCATATTTTGAGAAGAAAAAAAGACAGTTCTTTTTTCTAAAAAAAATAAATAAAAAAGGGACAGTGATGATAGCATAAAATGAATTATTTTTATTAAAAAATTATTTATTTATTTATCATCTATAGAAATATCGTTATAATCCATTTAACATAAACGCTACTCTCATTACTCTCATGATTGAATGGAGTGGATTAAAAATTTACCCACAAGTAGAGCAAGGATACGATGGGATAAAAGAATAATAAATGTCTGCATTTTAGGATTTTTGTAATTCAATGCTCGAATTCTCTTTCTTTTACAATTGAGTGTCCATATTTTATAAAAAATTGGCTCACCAAATGCAGACACGTGTTATGCTTTCATTCCAAGATACCACAATAACACCACATATACAAATTTATTCGGACAAAATCTTAGTCCCAATGGTCCAAACAACTCGACGACTTTTATAAAACTAATAAACCCTAACTAATACCCCCTTAACCCGAAAGTATGTTATATAATTACAAATATCAAAGGTTTTTTTTTTTTTTTCCCTTTATTTATTTATTTTGTTTTATTTTTTTAACTATAAGGTTCGCTTTCCTAACGATTTTCTTGGGACACTATAAGCTGCATCTGGGTGCACAACAGCGCAAGAAGGACACTTGATCAAACCGTTGAGATTACAAGCCCCACAGCTCCTGAACCCAGACTTCTCGATATAGATCTTACGGCTCCCATCGCACACAACGTATCTGAGCCCTCCACAGAGATCGCATGTCGTCGGGCCTATGACCATGCGGGTCCCACTAAGCAGCCTTTTTAGGGCATCACTCTGGTGCAGCCGTTTGATCTCCTCGGCCCCACCAATGTATTTCCCGCTGATAAAAACGGACGGTAGTGGTGCGCGCTTCTTGGGTCCAATGATCTCCTGCAGCTCGAGCACGTAGTTCATGTCCATGGACAAATCTCGTTCGTCTATCGGGACACGATAGCCACGCAGGATGGATCTAACGGATCTGCAATCCTCGAAGGTCTTGCGCACGATGCGGAGGCTTGTGAAGTAAACTACGACAACGGGTTTTTTAGGTTCGGTGTGGTTGATGATGTTGCTGGAGGTGTGCTTGGTGGAAATAGAACGGGTGTAGGTGGGTGGGTTAGGGTTAGGGTTAGGGTTTGGAACTTGGACCCGATGGAGAAGTGGACTATTAGGAGACTTGGGTCCGAACTCAGACTCGGATTCATTTTTGCAAAAGTCTAGGATGTCTTTGAAGGATGAGCATGTGAAACTTTTTGATCTTGAATGCCTTGATATTGTAGGAGGGTTGGTCTTAATTCCTAGTGGCCACATAGTGAGTGAGAAAAAGAGATTGAGAGAGAGGGAAAGGGAAAGGTGGGGTAGGGGTGGGTTGGTGAGGGAGTTGGGGAGGATGAGTAAAGGTTTAGAGTTGGGTAAATGGATTAATAAAGTAAGTATATTTTAAGAAAATGGAAAAGAAAATATTTAAGTATGCAATAAATTAAATTTGGTTATTTTAAATGGAATATTATTAATGTGGGTTTTAGACTGTAATGAGTAGTTATGGTCATCTTACTTATGATGTCTATCTTTTCAATTACGAAAATAAAAAATAAAAGAAAAGAGATGAGACTATGTTAGTATGAGTTTTAGATTTTAGAAGATACAACTTCATTTATATTAAATGATAGGTCTAATTTTGGGCGGTTTTCATTTATATAATCATTATTTTATTTGAAAAATCAACTCACATGGTATTGACATCATAATAATAATAAGTCAAACGATATAGAATTTGTGAAAAATGAAGATCATTGTTTTTATTCTCTTACATTGACTAATGTTTAAGTTTTATAGAGATAACAATAGGAAAATGAATTAGCTTTATCTTTATTTTATTTATTTATTTTTGCAATTAAACCAAGGAATTTATTCATAACAAAAATTACAAAGTATCATCAAGCGGTCCCAAACACAATCAACAAACAGAAGATGAACTAAAGAGGATGAGGGACTAGATTCCCTACAAACAAAGTTTATCCCCTCTTTAGCATATGAAGTTACCTAACTTATATATGCGTTTGCTTTTCTCTTAAAAAAAAGGAAAAGAATAAAAAAAAAATCAATTCTATCCAAATGAAAGAAGGAGTATCATGTAATAAAGATTAGAATAGTTTTTATAATGCTTTTGGTCAAAATTAAGGGATGAAGCCTTCAAGGAGGCAAAATAAATTTATTGTTCTCGTGAAAGTAGGGAAATAATTTTATATATTTGTCGTTTTGGCCTTGAATTGCCATCGAATGTTGATTAGAGCATGTGCATTAAGCATTTCTAAGCCTAATAATCGTTGCACAAGGAATGTGGAACTCGTTCCTTCTCCAATAACGTCTCTTCGTTCACAAAATTTCAAGAAGCAAAGTTCCTTATCTAAGGAGCTCTAAAAGTTTATTTCTCTCTTTTTTTTTTTGTTTTTTTCCTATTTTTCAACTTTTGATATGTTAAAAAAATATTCTTAGGTCCCACAAAATATTAAAAATATGTTAAAAAACTTTTCATGAAGGATTCAATGATAAAATGATATGGTACATAAAAGAGTTTCAAAGGAGTACACGTGTTGTTAGAGAGTCATTATTTTATCTTGTTATCTTTGCTTGTATAACTTCGAATGGTTAGAATATTTATTACTTGCCACCTTAAAAGCTTATGGTTACATCATAATAACAAGTGGGCTTTAAAAATTTATTCAAAACTTAATCATTCAACAAAATTTTAATACGTAAGACATATGTATATATTTACGTGGTAATTTTTCAAATATTATTCATTATCATTAGTATATGTTTAAACATGACTAGTATTTGGCTATCACTAATCTAGATATATGGCATATTAATATCAAATAATCTTTTTCTTTGTATAGAAAAACATAAAAATTAAATGAAATAAGGGGAAATACCTTGCTTTGGGGTGAAAAATATCAAAATGAACTCAAATATGAGGATTTTTTGCCCTTTGTTTTATCTTTATGATAAGTAAACTAATAAGTTCTTTCATATGATCTAATCAAGTATTCTATATTTTAAATAATTAATTCAAGTTTCTAATGTTTGCTTGCACTAAGTAAATCCCTTTATTCTTAAAAAATGTTAGCATGGCTCCTATTGTTTTAATCTGACACATATCATAGCAAATAATTTGATTATAAGGAAAGGTCTAAGAGGGGCTGAAGGAATCACCAAGCCCTCCTAAACTCCAAAAAAATAAAAAAAATTATAAAAAAAGAAATTATATATATATTTTGAAAGTTTAATTTATTAAAATGTTACATATAGTTTAATAATTAGAATAGTCTTTTATAAATAAGAGGTTAAAGGTTCAATTCCCATTATGGTTATTTTATTTTATTTTTAAGATGTATTTATTATTATATTGTTTGAATGAACATTTCCTTTTGGTTTCTTTTGTTTTTCCTTAATAATAACCAATACCGTAAATTTTCATTTATTAAAAAATAACTAAATTCAATTACTATTTGTTTAATAATTTTACATCCCAAATAATAATTACATCATTAATGTTATAATTTTTTTTGGCCTCATAGCATGAAATATTAGTAAATAATACTAATATACTTGATGTATTTTTCCTATAATTATTATTATGTAAATGAATGTAGATTATTAAATGGACTAATTACCTATTACTTATATTGGAATTGATGATCTTTCTAACGTTGTTGAAGATACAATCTCATAAAGTTCTCCAAAAAAAAAAAGGACACTTATATTTATATCATGTTGCTTGTTTTCTAGTTACTTGTAATTTACTTATTATTATTATTATTTTTTATGTTTAACTTTGCTTTACTCCTAACATTTTCTTTTTGTTTCTTTTTCTTCTTCACAATAACCAATGCCATAAATTCTCATTCATTAAAAAATAATTGATTGAGTTGTTATTTGTTCATTAATTCTACATTATAAATAATAATTACATTGCTAATAATTATATAAATAAATGTAGGTTATTAAATGAATAATTACCTACTATTTATACTAATTAATAACTTTTTAGTTGCATAATTTTGCATCCATCCTCGACTGGTTTCGAGCTTAAGTAACTTTCTCGCAAAATATATGATAAGATCAATAATTAATCATTGTAACAATTCATACTTAGGTTTTTTGTTATATCTACTTGTCAGAACGAAATCATGGATTTCAATTAGTATTTTAAAAGTGAGGCAAAATAATAATGGATGAATTTATTTGGGCTAACAATTGATGCATCCTTATTAAGCTAAACACTATACAACCCTTCTCGAGTATAAATGCATTTATGTAAAAAAAAACTTGACACCAAATATGGACCCTATTATAAATGCATCTAAATTAGGTTCGACATCTAAGTTTGTATATGAACCCGCTTAATAAATAGGTTTTGAATCTCTCTCTCCTTCTGCTATGTTTATCAATAAGCTATCGATCTTGCTAGTTTTCATCGTTCTCTCTTTAATTATTGCTACGGTCTATTTCAACTCAAAGTTCTATAAGAGTAATACTTTTAACCTTTTTCCCCTTCTATCTTCAAATTTTTAACACTCTAAAAAAGGCATTGTGTGATACATTCTAAACTTGTATATAGATTAATTTAGGCATATTATTAAGTCTCAAACTCATTAATGATTTTTATATTTTTAGTAAAACTAAATTGAATGTATTAATTGGTTTTTGTTTAAATAGTCACATAATACTATAAATTTGTGAGACCTACACTTTAGCAAAAATGTCCTTTAATGCAAAAAATTTAGGATATTCGTAAAGATTTCCCTACCTCAACTTGAATTATACATTAGAGCCACAAACTAGTTAAATGATCTAAATAATTTAAGTATTCGAAATGTAACTATAAAATATTAATACAAGTTAAAAGTTAAATATTTCATAATTTATTTGCTATCCATCAAAATAAGAAAATTGTAAAATCCAAAATTTGAATAACGAGATCTAAGATATAAATTAGTAAATAATAAAATTTAACAAAATGACATGAAACAATATTTAGAAACCACATTTTGGATAATATATATAAGAGTTAAGCAAGTACGATCGTAAAATTTCAAACTCTCAACTTAAAGTGTTTACAAAATTTTATTTGATGAGGCTTGGATTTAACGATTAGGCCCTAAAAATTAGTCACGTAACTAGTAAAATTAGATTTTAGAAATGGAATAATAAAACGTTCACATAAGCTAAAAGTTAAAACTTTTTTGTTTATCTGTTAATTTCTAAAATTTCGAAAAGCGCAATCTGGATTTAACAGGAACCTAGAAAAAAATTAAACAAGAAAATTAATAAATGATATGGAAAATAATAATATGTAATTAGTTATTTAATTAAGTGTAGGTTTGTAGAAGTTATGGTAGAAACATATATATAATATTAAATATAGTAAACTATTTTAAGTTAAATAATGTTATGGCCTGAAGAGGTGGAGTCGCAATAGTTTCGCAGTATAAAATATCTTAAGATAGAGGTTGAATTTACAATTGTTATCATTAGAAGTATATAAGTAGATTAAATGGATTAACCTGGCCCGGCCCACTTTGGCCTACGGGTTAAATAGGTCGAGCTCATTTGGCTTGCTTTTTTAACGGGCCAAAAAATCTCAGTCTTAACCGTTTAAAAAGCGGGTTGGCCCGTAGGCCAAAGGTATAAATAAGTTAAATAGGCTGACCCAAACAGCTCCACTTTAACTCGTAAGTTAAACGGATCAGACTCATTTGGTCTATTTTTAAACGGGCCAAAATATCTCAACCTTAATCTATTTTAAAAGTAAGTTAAATAAGCCAACCCCTTAGCCAAAGCTTACTTACACACCTCTAGTTATCATAAACTTAGTCTACGCTAGTCGTACTCAACTTTATCGCTTTGAAGCATCTAATTTGATATTTGTATTATATAAACTTGTGGAAAAATCTTTGGAAATAACTGGTAAAATAAACTTATAGTTTAAATTTTCACAAAAGTAATTGTAAAACTTATAGGTACAAGTTACTTAGTGTACAGACTAGAAGATAAAAAACTATTGGGTCACTTAAGGAAACTTATGTAGTTTTCTTAAAAGTTAAAAAAAAGTCAATAATAAGAATAATAATCCAACAAAATCTTCATGATCCTCACTCCTTAGCTCCGTTTGTAATACTTTTGGTTTTGGGTGTGGTATTTGTTATTCTATTATGAACCTACAAAATAGATTATAGGAGAATGAGCGATAACTTGCTCAGTAAGTGAGATAGAGATAGAATTGTGTATTTAACATAGAGCCACTACCGTTTTCAAGCAATTTTAGTTAAATGTAATGCATATTCAAGTAAATATCGTCTCACGACATTGTTTGGTCAGTCATGAGGTTAAAGAAATTATGCCCACTTTAATCTAGTTTGAGGAGTTTGATGTTTCATACACAAATTGGGGCTAAATCGGGGTTTGTGCAATGGAGAATACCTTTTGCCCGAGACTACCTTTGAACCACTGTCTCCATCCTCGTCATTACTTCCTCTTCTATCGCTTTGTTCTACTAAGAGTGGGGAAATGACTATTTCAATTATCCTAATAGAAGGAGTCTTTATTTAACTTGAGAATCCTAACTATTATCCCCAATGGGTTGTAATGCATGTTAGGTTAGACATTAGGCCAAATTCAAGTTAATTTATTTTTAGGGTGATTAACTTAGCTCGAACAATTCAAGCAAAATAATATTTACAGATCAAACATAACATGGAGCTCAGCTCCCACCATAGAAAACCAAATCTCAAACATATGCGTTACATACGCACAAACAACTACCACAATCATAAGCAAGTAAGTACCAAAGTTTTAAAGTATTCTGAAATAATACTTCGAAGTGTGGTGAAACATTGACTCAATTACCTAGAATTTAATTGCTTGCTAATTTAGTTGTTCACTTGTCCCCTTAGAGAAACCTTATATGTTAATCTAATTAAGTGTTTTAAATATATATTTATGTAATAAAAAATGTAATAAACAAGGATATCAAAAACAAAAAATGGCAGTTCGAAAAATATGTACTTTTATATAAAAAAAAATGTATTCATAAAAATATTTGGAAAGGCATTGAAAACTTTTTTGTTAGCGAAGTCTGTTTCAATTAGGAATTCCAAAAGTTTTTTTGTGTGACAAATAACTAATCAAATGCTAGATTAAATTATCTTAATACTTTTGTCAATATATGCTTTATCATTCATGGGTAGGGATTCGTATTTTCCCCATTGATCTATTTGTCAAAATATTCAAATAAATAACTAGAAAACAATAAAGAAAAGCTTTGATTTTGAGCATTTATACTCAATTTAGACTATATAAAAGGAAATATAATATTTTTAGGAAAAATAAAAGGGTTGTTGAAATTAATTGATTAAGTTTAAAATTAAAACTTGTTTTGCAACTTTCTGAACCAATATATCATTTTTTGAATTACTATATAATATCTATTGTTTGCTTTCAACTCTAAAATCTCTCTTTTTTTTTTTCATTTAGTTAGCCATTCGAATTTTTAAGTGAGTATTTATTACGCATATATGAATAATATGTGCACATATGAATAGTATGAATATGTGAATTTGTAATAATCCAAAATGGATCCTATGTTTATAATAGAAAATTGATCAATTTTTCTAATTAAATTATTTAAAAGAATTTTTTGAGTTAAAGTAGGTTAGTAGCAATTATCATAAATAAAAAATCAAGACTTTTTTAGACAAGATGTTAAAACCAATATATAATTAATTTGATAATCCTAAATGAAATTTTCTAAAAAAAAAAAACAATAACCTAATAGTTAATACAAAGTTCTACAAATGTTTACATAATTCCTTTGATCTCGCGATAAGCTGTGATGTGATCCAATAAAATACTTTTTTTGTTTGAAATTCATAAAATAAATGAAATTAGAAATAAATAAATTAATATTAGAAAAAAAATGAAAAAAGAGAAAGAACTTTTTTTTTTAGTTATATCCTTAGATTGAAGTCATAATTATTTATTTTTATTTACAAAATATCAATTTTCAATCTTTAAAGAGTATAAACTAAGAAAACCCACTCAATCAAAACACCTTTAATTTAAATTTTAAAATTCAAAATAAAAATATAAATTAAGAAAATAATAAGAAAATAAAAGGATAAAAAAATATAGGACATGAGATACTATTAATTTGTTCATCTTCATAAGAATTAGGTTGATTTGGAATTTAATTTGTAAGTTATGTTTGCATAAGTATATGAAATTAGAGTTGCTTCATCAATGAATTTTACCTTTGATCCCCTCTAGGCTAAGATATGAGTTAGGTCATTTGTGGAGCTTTTAGAATAGAAAGCGTCAAAGTTATCCTCTAAACTAAATAAGAGTTAAGATTTATAATAGGATAACCTTTAAGTCAACTTTTGAGTTTGATAAATACTCCATATTTCTCATCGAATACTTTCTGAGGTAGCTTCCAATTGCTGACATTTATATCTTTTCCTTCCAAAAACCCTCTAAGCTACCCTCCAAGTCCAACTAATCTGCAAGTTCCCAAAGAAATATCCTCTAACTTAGTCTCCATGTTTCGCACTGTTTCCAATTCCTCATAGGAACTCCCTCTGACTAAGCTTTTAAGCAACCGATTGATAAGAGATCTACTTAACAAAACCCTTTGAGATATCCTCTAACCTTGTTCACCCTCCCTTTATCCATTTGATTTACTTACACTTCACTTTAATTTTAGTAAGAGAACTTTATTAACAATATATTAATCTCTAGATTATTCCACAACTCCGCAATCTCCATTTAACTCCGTACCTACACAAATACACAAAATTACAAATTATGTAGTTTAACCTTATAAATCACATAGTGATGAAATTTAACCGAACACCACCGGTCCACAATATCTTACACTCCAAATTAGTATAGTATAGAACCCAAGTAAGGCTTACGAAAAAAATTCATAAATTTTATCCAAAAAATTACTAATTTAGCTATAATTTATGGACTTAAAAATTAAGAAAATATAGAAAATAGTTGCTATCATGATTGACAAGTGGATCGAAATCCTCTGTACTTTGTGTGGTGACATTAGAATTTCTTGTTTTTTGCGGTTGCATGGCATTCCCTGCCAGAGTTTGTGGGGTGAAGGCTTCGACACAAGCTGCGGGTGCCGATGAAGACTTCCTTGGGCAGTTAACAATAGTATGATCAATGCATCTGCACTCATGACATAGTGTACGTATACCCTCATATTGAATGGAGTAAGACTTATTGCCTATAAGTAAAATATGGATTAAAGGCTTATGCAAGTTCAGTTGAACACACATCGGGGCAAAACGTCCACGATCCATTGTCATAGTGTACATATCGATTTTAAGAATTGGACCCATAGCCTCACCAATCTTTTTTTAATGCCTGCATTGAGTAATATTCCAAAGGAAGCTCATGAATGCGAAGCCAGACCGCGACTGCATCATAAGTTGCTGTGGATGGCTTAAAGTCAGGTTCCCGTTTGCGAATTAGAAGAAATCGACCACTAATAAACCAAGGGCTGCGCTTAATAACTTCTTGTAAATCTTCTTTGGTGGCAAAAGAAACAGCATAATATCCTACACGGAGGCTTATCATTGGAAAGCTGCTAACAAATTTCCATAGCATTTGGAGCCTTTGGTGCAGGAGTTTGTAACCCAACGACAAACCTAATAACTTAATTATTATGGTGGGCTTCCAGTGCTGCACAAGAGCACGCTTTTCCTCTTTGGTGAAATGAATTCGCAAAGTACCCTGGGGCAAAGCAAGATGATAGATCAACAGTAGTCCCATCCTCATTAGATTCGGTACCATCCACAATGTCATCCCAGAAATCCTCTTCAGCAGCACCAAAGAAGGAGGCATAGTAGCCCGGTAGCTGAGCAGTAAGACAATCTTTATAAGAGTGAGTGTGCAGTGGATTTCCTGCTGCTCTATCATTAGAAGCTGCATCAGAGCCCTAAGCGTGAGGGAGGTCAGGGCAATTTTCCGAAGTATTCGATGGCAGAGGGATAGAAGAGTCAGCTGGGGGTTCGAACGTTTTTTCCTATTTAGAAAGACGAAGGGTAAGTCAATAGTCGAAGGGACAGAGAGACTAGGAGAACTCATGGGTTACGTCAGTCTATGGATTTTTTTGAATCTTTGCTTTTTAAATCTGTTACGTATTGCCTTCGTGACCTTGAATCCGTAGGTAAAGTAATTTCTCCATTTATTTGCTAATGCCCACACTTTACGAGTATTTCAACCAAATTAATGATGATGATGATGATGATGCAGGTGATTATATATGTTGCGAATCATAAGTACATAGTGGATCACCATACTCATTATATGTACTTTCATTTATAATTATCAGTTTTGTAGGCCAAATAATAATCTACTTTGAAGTTTCTTTATATTTTAGAGCTTCATTCATCATACATAACAAGCTATATTGAATAACTAATATTTACATAAAAATAAAGTTTTTATAAACTTTAGTTTGATAAACCAACTTCACAAAGTCACTCCATTATAAAATTCAGATAAAGTGGGAAATGTTTGCTTGAACTCTATAAATCCGGTAGCTCGAAATCTCGAAATACCACACAACAATGGTGGAGTTCGAAAACGGCATATTTACTTTGCTTCGTCTAGCCAGAATGTCGGGTGTATCTCTATAGGAAGAACTAAATCATGGAAATTTAAGCTATAAACCGGTGAAGCAAAACATATAACAAGATTGGAACTCAAAAGGTCTGATACAAAATCTTTTAGCCACTTAATCATGTGATAACGACAGGGTACGGCAAGCCAAGAGTTATTATATTACAGTATAATCTATGGTGAATCCGCGTTCCTACGTACCCTAGTAGCGAGGTTACCCAGGGCCACTTACGTGATCCAGGTAAAATCCTGGATTTGGAGCCAGGACACGCCGATAAATTACTGCTCCAACACCCTTAAAGAAATGTGCGCAGTGTGCTGTCTATATTTATGTATTTATGCTGCCATCATGGACGCCAAAATCCTTTCTTACCAAGAAGATACTGATCCTGATGAAGGGTTACCGTCCAATGAAGGGATCTAAGAACTGGACTAATCTTTCTAATCATTTCAACGGTGTCTTGAATCAGAACATATCCTTCTGGCCTCAATATGCGATCCATCTCTGCAGCTATAACTTCAATGTCACATCTGAAGGAATCGACAAACTTAGGTCAAGAATAAGACAAGCTCTCTAAATTTTTGGTCAACTAAATAAGTGCTATGGAAGTTTGAATACAAGAAGTACCTCTGTGTAATATTCTGGAACAGAAAGCTAGCATGCAGCAAGTCATATGTCCGTGGATAGGTGTTAAAAGATTCACACCAATCATGATACATGCCTATTAGTCCTCGGTCATATATAGCTGAAAGAGTGTCTTGGGCATCAATGGGAACAACATTCATAACCCACAGAGGTTGATCGATGAGTGCTGCAGCGAATCTGTAGAAAGAAACTTAGACATCACTGCATGCACATTAATTTTATTAAACTGCCCTGAATATATGAAATATTAAGTATGTGAATCAGAAATTAGAGAAAGAGGGAGCTCTCAACTAAGTTACAATTGCACAGATGAGGCCATCACATTTACCAGAAAGTGATGAACTTGGACATAAAGCTTGGAATTAACAAAACCTCCACAGAAATTTTTTCTTACCCTCCATAGCCAGCATTCATGTCCATGACGTTTCGCACATGTGACCAATTTAGAGGAATACCCCCTAAGTAAACATCTGAAACAAGAGCAGACCAATGTCTTGTATCCTCATCAAACACTTCCATAGTTTCTCCTTCTGTTGACAAGCTTGGAGGTTTACTGTTGAGCCTCTTGGGCCAAGGAGAAGGCCAGGTCTGCACATTACCCAAGCTATCGACTGGAAGCCTAGCAAGGCAATCAGTGAGAGGTGCATACCTGGATGACAACAATAACAAGATTAGTATAATCCACTAGCTTATTTATCCTAGCAAAAGTACTTGTCACAGGGACAGGACATGACAATCAATTTGCGTAACACATCCACCACCTTCCCCAATGAAAATCAACTGAAGGAATCATTCTAGAGCTAATGCCAATAACAAGACATCCTTATTTGCAGCTTGTACAAGGGTGGAAGCAGAAGAAAAATGATTTTAAGAATTAAAGTAGAGATGCCAGAGATAAGTTAGTACCACGAGCTGTTCTTCTGATCTTTTTCACACAGTGGTGGGTTATGCTCTTCACGTTTCTCATAGCAAGATGATGACACAGGTTTCTGATATATAACAAGCCCAATTCTAGACAAATAGGCCTTTGCCACCTTGTCCCAGCACATTGACTTTGTCATGGTGACCATAGCTATAAGAAATGGTCAAAAGTGTTAAATTAGATTAATTATTTTCCAATCTACATCAAAGGTGCAATTTTTATTGGCAAGTAGATATGTTGACTCCAAACCTTTCCAGATGGCCTGATGCCTTTCGTCATTACGGTAAACTGGTGTAGCAGACCAGATAAAGAAACCGCCTGGCCTGAGTATCCTGTTGAGTTCCAATAATGGCTTCCCACCTACATTTCCAATCAGACATTATTGTTATTTTACCCTGAAATAACTTCAGCAACATTTATATATACAAAATCAATCAGAGAAATGTAAACTCAAAATAAATAATAGCAATATACCATCAGCGTTCCAATGAACCCTGCATCTGGCACAGTGAATCAAATCAAACGCGTTACTTGGAAATGTCAGCTTTTGCGTTCCTATAACTGAGAGAGTAGCAGGGATTCCCCTCTCCAAAGCAAACTGTATCTGAGCTTCATGTTCATCTTTTGGGGCAAATGACATAGTAATAACATCTTTACTCAGCAAATAACCACCAAAGCTGGCAACTCCACAACCCACATCGAGAATAACTCTGATATTCTTTCCCCATTTTATGTCTGGTAGACTCTGGAGCAAAACAATTATTAAGTTAAGAAGAAATACTAGGGGCCTATGCTCGTAGGCGAGGTAAATTCCAGAAAGGAAAAATAAGGCCTCACTTTCTATTATCATAAGAATCGCTTATTGTAATTATTTTCAAACTCAGCAATGTTAAAGCTTAAAATTTGGCAACCAGGTGAATTCACTACAGCAATCAATGGAGAAGAAACTTTTAAGCATATAACTGTCTGATACCTTTTCTATAAATTCAACGTAATTATCAACACCATTCTTAAACTGAGTTCCGCCTCCTGGGAAAATAAAATAATCACCAGATTTTTGGACCCAACGTTGATCCTTCTTGTACTCAACTAGTTTTGGGTGAGGAACATTGTCATACCAGATCTGCAAAGAGCAGTTTCAAACGAAAAATGCAAAAATTTATCAACCACCAGAGAAGGATAAAAGAGAACTTGATAAATGTATTAAAATAAATCTTAAACACACACACACGAGAAAAAATTACCAATCATAAAATGAGTGCAAATAGATAGCGAAACAAATATTTAAGTAGCACTTGATTACAAAAACTAGACAAGATAAAGAGAATTAAATAAGATAAGTACATGAAAGACTAAATAATATAAGCTTATTGTATCGTATTTGGTTTAGACAATACAGTATTAGGCATAAAATTTATATTAAAAACTTAATTATTTATATTATAAAATAATTTTTTTTAAAATTTAATAAAAATAATATTAATTAACTCAATTTTATAACATGAAAAGATATTTTAAAGAATGTAAAATATTTTTATATTTTTATTTAATGAATTTTATTTTTGTATTATGGTATAGAAATGACAAAATTTGAGTTTTTTTATTTAGTCTATCAATTCAATTTTTATTCAATCCAGTATTGCAAAAATTGTATAACCAAAAGCTACCTTAAGTACATATTTCAAGTATTAGTGGACTGGCATTGGCCATCAACTTCCACATATCAACTTATCAAAGCAGAATCCCCTTGTAAAGGACTCATTATGTTTGTAGCGCATACTGATGTTAATTAATGCACCAAAGGCATCATATTGGCACATGGCATCTTCGACAATTCTATTAAGCTACCTCGTAAAAGGAGAAGAAAATAAGCCACAGTTGTATTGAATCATTGGTTATAAGACATAATTTCATCAGTTTATAACGAAGTTTCCACTAGAGCAAAATTGCATAGAAAATCTAGTGAGTAATGTGATCAAACCAAGCACTTGACCATAGATTATAAAATTCTCAAACATAAAATGCATCTATCGAAGCATGACTTCGTCTCTTATTCGCAAACATCCAATGAAAATGATAGCTATCCGTGAAGCGGTCATTCGGAGAAAATTATATCTAAGAGCAGAGTTTAAGAAACTCGTAGCTCACTAGCTGAATTAGACACAGAACTCCAAACATAATTTGTAATGGCCCCACAGATATCACAAGAAGCCAAATGAGATGCATAATTTTAACACAGAAACTATAATTTTCTCGCACCGTGATAAATTTAGATCTGTAACTAATTGATCTAGATAATCGTTCATGGAGAACGACAAATAATAACAAAAAGGTTTAGAATATTAAAAAATTACAATATCTAATAATAATTAATTATCTTACCAAAAAACAATGTAATGATGAAGCTCACCATGTCCCTGCTCTTCGGCCATGGAACCGGGAACTTATACCCAACTGGAAACGGAACAAGACACCGTGGTGCCGGAATCGGGCAATGTCTCTCTCTATGCTCCATATGCCTCCTCGATTTCAATGCTTTGATCGCCATCCAATTATCCAAACACGGTATATAATCCACCGCAACCGTTCCTTTACAAATGCTCCATTTGATATCCAAATCCACTCCATTGAAGAACGAATCTGCTGAATCAGAGGAAGAAGAAGAAGAAGATTGGTTGGAGGATGGCCGTGAAGGAGGGTGAACCGGTGGTGGTGATGGTCGTTGGTGGATGGAGAATGAGGAGAATTGACGGCGAATATCGGAGAAGGTGAAGGTAGGGTTAGGTTGGAAGAGAAGGAGGAGAGAGAGGAAGAGAAGGAGAAGGAGGAGAGAGGAAGCGAAGATGAAAGGATATTTCCGTTCTTTGATTAGGGTTTGGATAGAGAGGGACATTTTTCAGAGAAGGAACGGAAGGTGGATCAATGGAGTTTATTAGTGAGAGAAAAGGAATGGAGGCATCAAGAACAGAGAGACAAAGACAAAAGAGGGACGCGGTAATTTTTACTTGGGAATTTGAAAAATCGTTATTTATCTGGAGAGGGCGATCGTGATGGGCTACATCGTTGAGATTGTAATGGACAAAGATAAAATTGTCCCAACGGGCGCATTGGATCCTCCTAAAACCGTCCAACCATGGTCTATGGAAACTAAAGAAAATTTAAGAAAGGGCGATTTCAATGGTGATGAATTAAACGTTAACGGAGTATGAACAAACTCCATAAAATAGATGGATCAAAGAAAACGCCAAGTAAGTCATAGTTATCATCAGAAAGCATTTTCGGCTAAGTTATTTTTAATTGTACTTTATGGTTAATTTGGAAGGTCAACATATTTTCGACATAAATGGAGATACTCTAGCAACATTGCAAACAATAAGATGCAATCAAGAAAATTTTGGGCTTGACGCAGGTAAAAGAGGAAGACTAATGGGATTTACTATTCAACTATTTCAAACAAAAATCCTTCAGAATGAAAGATTAAGTTAAATATGGATCCATTAGTTAGAATTTCCAACAACAATGCTGCTATTGGTGTTGTCATGATAAGGACTTATAAATAATAGAGTAAAACTTGGTAAAAAAAAAGAAAAGAAAAGGGGTTATATAATAATAATAATAATAATAATAATAATAATAATAATAATAATAATAATAATAATAATAATAATAATAATAATAATAATAATAATAATAATAATAATAATAATAATAATAATAATAATTTTAGAAATATAAAATAATGAAAGGAATATAATAATATAATAAAAGGTTTAAAGATATAGTATAATTTATAATTAACTAGAGACAGCAGAGATATTATTATTAAGAGAAAAAAATTTGACATCAGTATAACATGTGATTAGATTTCAAATGCCATAGATAGTATGTCTAGGAAAATTTAATCTCACCATTATCTATAATATCTCTCACTTCTTCCATATTTTTTTTATCTCATAATAACAATAATAAATCATACCTTTCTATCTTAAAAACTGCACAAAACCCCTCTTTAACTTAAAACTAAAATTTGGATTTAGGGTTAGGGTATAAGAAAACTAACAAATATTCAAGAAATTGCAAAGATAAAATAATTTTGAGTAAGTTTTTCGTCTATTTTACATATAAATTTGTTTTTCTTCAAGAAGATGTCATAAGAACCATAAAAATTTTCGTTTTTGCAGCTTCACGCATTTATCATTCAAGTTTATGGTGTGTTTTTTTTTTTTTTTATCATGAATTACATGTAAGTATTGTTTTTATACTTTTTTTTTTTAAAGAATTCTTAGTTTTGTTGTTTTAGTATGAGTTTAGCAAAAGTGGTTAACAAGGTAGATGGGAACAATGGTTATATGATTAGGGCATAAATTGTGTGTTGTTGGCGTTGTCAAGCCAGCATTGGAGTGTATGATGTTGGGGTGTGCAGTATGGTGGTGCATGCGCGTCATGTGTTTATGTTGTGTGACAATGGCTTTTTGTGTATTGTGCGGGTATGTAAGTGATCATAGGTGTGTTGGCGTGTGTAGTATGTGCTCAGTGTGTGTGTCAGTTAATGTATGTGTGCATGTGTGTGCAGTCGATGTGAGGATGTGTGTATGTATGTGTACAGGAAGGCATAGTATGTGTAAGTGTAGGGGGGAGGGACGAGACATGAGACAATAGTAAGAGAGATGAGGACAATGGGACAAGAGAGAAGGGTGGAGAGAGAGATAGAGAGTTATATTATATTATATAGTTATTATATTATATGATTATTATATTAAATGGTTATTATATTTGTTATATATAATATATATATATTATGATCGTTATGCATATATATTAAATGTATGTATAATATAAAATAATGTATATAATATGTGATGTTGGTATGTGCGTATAAGGGTAATGTGTGTATATTATGGGATGTTAAAAGGTGTAATATGAAAAGATATATGGAGTGTGGTTTAGAAACTTGGATGTTGAGGCAAAGAGTTGAATAAAAGTAGAAGAGTGTTGAGTTGAGTTAATGATTAATGAATTAAGTTTTAAATCTGGTATTGTATTTGTAAGTGATAAGAGTTACGTGGTGTCAGACCTCGTTGAGATTGGAGTACCAAGTACGAGATACATGCTTGATGGATGTGCATGTTAGGTTAGTATTTATAAATTGGACTAAATTGAAACTTGAACTTAAATTGTTTTATTAACTGTGCTTGGCTTCGACTACTCACCGATTAGATCGAGTGGTGTTGGTGAGGTACCTGGTGATCTTTACTTGACGTTGTCCCTTATGAAGTCCCATACCAAAAAGACTCAGGAAGATCTAGGATGATTTTTGGCACTTGGGTGATTGCACTAATATTTATACAGTATTCATATATTTTGTGTGTAGAGATCATGAGTAACTCTAAGTCTCAAGACGTTAGGACTGTATTGTTTATTGACTTAAATATCAAGATATAATTGGTTGTTTGTTGTATTTATGATTGTTACTAGTGTGTACTTAGCTTATTACATGTATATTCATGCGTATGTATATGATATCTTATATTGGACGTTACCTCACCTTACGGAGGTGGTTGTTGTTTTTCAAATACAGGTTTAGGTATTATTGATAATATGGAGTATTAATGATGATGTATGATATGGCTACTAATTGAGGATGGAGACTATTATTACTTTGGTGGTAGGTCAAGATACGCGTAAATGATAAGCTTAGGTTATGTTGAGGTATGAGCTCTTTATTTAGTTGTACATTTATGTCGGATATTTATTGTATCTAGGGGATTGAGTTATTTATTATAAATGGTTGTAAATTGAGTAAATTATTTAATATGAAAGTTAATAGATTTATAATTAATTGTGGAATTTAAATAGGTTACAGCTTTTTAAACACCTCATGTATTAGTAGAGGTTAGGAAAATGTAACGAGCTGTAGCACCTTGATTTCTAGGGTGTTACAAATAGGTTTCTTTGAAATGCATTGGACGCATTGATGTCCTTAATGTTAAAATTTGGGTTTATTTTGGGGCTTTCACTATTGCAAACTAATGGGATTCAAGAAACATGAAATTAACATGGATTTCCACTACATTGTTAACCTTTTTAACTCTAAACATAACTGCCTAAATAAGTACTCGCATGTTGTTAATTTAAATAAGGCAAATCCATCTTAGTTTGAAGAAATACGTCTATCTTTGTGTTTCAAGAAGCAAACACAATAGCTGATTATCTAATAGTGAAGATATGTCAAGGGAAGGTTGGTGATTTGGTATTTTTCATTCCTCCTTTTGATGTAATCACTTTATTTTAGAAGAACTTATGACGTGTAGTTAATAATCCAGAGTGTAGATCTCTTATGGATAATTTTGTACTTCTGCTTCAGTTTATGTTTAATGAAAGAAGCTAAAGCCAAATTGAAGAATATAAATAGGTGAAAAGTCTTATGAAATCCATTAATAATGTTTCAGACAAAAAAAAAAAAAGAAAGAAATAAAGAAAGAAAGAAAGAAAGCTATGTTGATAATTACTCTATGTTTGGAAATTTCTAGGTAAATTACATATATACTCTTTATATTTGCTTTATTTGTAGCTTTTAGACCTTAAAAATCCTTTTAAAATGTGTTTTAGACCCCTGCATTACCATTTTGTCCTTAATATTATGGTTTTTTTTTTTGTTAAGTTGGTAAATTTTTTTCAAACTATCTTATCTAATGGCAAAATAATTAAATAGAGCCAAAGTAAGTGTTTTAAAGATTTTAGGAGTGTAAATGTCCAATTATTTGGAATTTTTTCTTTTCTCTTTATTTTATTTGTATTTGTTTTATATTTGATTTTGATTTATTTAAAATTTAGCATTTGGAAAACTACTTTAATTGTATTTGTTCATAATTAAGATGAAGGTAGTGATTAGAGTATAAGAATTGAAAAGTGAAAATTTGTGTAACCCTAAGAGAAGAAAAGGTTTAAAAGTGTATATTTTATACATCGGAAAAGAATAGATTGACTAATATTTTGTAAAAGTGAATAAAGTAAAGGTAAATGTACTTGTATAATTTCAATAGCAACATGATTCTTCATCTTCATCTTGTAATGAACAGCAACTGTCTTTCTTGCAACGCGACATCGAAGATAATATTTTAGATGTTGATGCTATGGGTCAGATGTGACTTCACTACGTGAATTTTTTTACATTGAAGTCACATTTTTGGGGGTTGCAAGAATTGGTTAGTTTTATTTAACTTATCTTTTTAGTTAATTTTTTTTTTCTGTTATTGTGTAATTAGTTTTTGTTATGAAATTTTAATATTTATAGTGATTTATGTTTTGTAGAGAAATTTATATTTACTTTATATAAATTGCATTAGTGTTGTTGTAGTAGTTTAGAAAGGTCATATTTAGTTGTTGATGATAGTAGTCGAAATATTAGTTACTTAATGCAAGTAATGTAGCCGGTTAAAGACCTTTTGAAGATGAAAGTTGCGTAATGATGTTATGTTAGTCAGAAATGTCAATTTTAGTGAGTAGAATGTGATTACTGTATAGAGTTTTCACTAACTTGACAATCATTCGTGTAATAATTAGGGGCAAAATGGTGGATTATGTAAAAATTATTATCCACGCACATGGCAATATTGTGAGGGGTAACTTAGGAGTAGAGTATGATAGGGAGCCAATGGAGAAGCTAAAAATGAATAAGGGGTCAAATTATACCCATTTTTTTTAGTAGAATATGTAATAGCATTGGGATTAGCACTGTTGGGGTAGAAATTGTTTACAAGCATCCAACATATTATGAAAGCGATGTCTACTACAAGTTGATGCCCATCAGGGATAACGATAATATTGAAAACTTTATTGAGATGGATGAATCATTAGGTAAATGAGGAATTCAGCACATTTATGTTCAATTGGGCGAGCAAAGTAGTGTAAGCTTCAGTAACAATCCCACAAACATTGCATCACAGTAAGTATAGTAATTTGGAACTAATTTTCCCATGGCTGATGATAGTCATCTTCATATTACAGCACAAGACATAATTCAGGATGATGCTGTCAACGTTAATGTGAACAAGAAAGCACTTGATGTAGAGAATGGGGAAATTTGGCAAGAAGATCTAAGTTTCGATCCTTATATGGAAAGGATTGCTATGGGTCTTGATGGTAATGATGGTGAAAATAATGATAATGACAGTAAAGAGGATGGTGATGAGGGTGAAGAGGAAGGTGAAGCCGACTATGATGAGGAAGACGATGAAGGTGAGAAGAGGATGACTTTTGATGTCTTAAGAAGTACTGTCTCTATGGCCAAACCATTTACGCCTCTACCAACCTTTGTTCAAACTCTTGTGACACAACACAACTGGCTTGCCGGAAGAGATCTAATCCTGTTCTTGAATATGGGTGGTGACAGCGGATATGTTACATTTGAAGATAAACAGAATGCGCAATGCAGTAATACATTTGACAGCGATGAGTTAAGCATTGGCACAAGATCTAGCACTGAGAAAGAGCTATAGGGCGCTGTGTAGAATTACAACATAAAGTAGCACTGCAACTTTCAAGTACATGAATCGGATCCAACGTTATGACACATTTACTATACAGAAAGGGCAAATGGATGCAAGTGGAGGCTAAGAGTGTATAAAAAGCAAGTGTATGGCATGTTTGTGATAACGATTATCAAGGGATTACATACATATGTTAACCCAGTAATAAGACAAGATCATCTCATAGTAATTTAACGGCTAGATAATTGATTAGAAATGTTAGCATGAACCCTGATATTACTATTGCAGACTAAACTCAGAATATTCAAAACAAGTTTGGATACATAGTGACGAGAAAGCGGGTGTTTGAGGGGAAGAGAAAAGCAATGGAGATGGTGTATGGTAATTGGGAGAAATTGTACAATGATCTTCCAAAAATTATAAACGCCATTAATTTAACAAATCCAGGATTAGAGGTCAAGTGGGGGTGAAAAGATATGGTGGAGCGAAGTGTATCGGAGATGAAGTGGGTGTTTTGGACATTTGGACCTTATGTACATGCATTTAGTTACTGTTGTCTTGTCATTTGTATTGATGGCATCTTTTTGTATGGAAAGTATGGCCATAAGTTGCTCGTTACATGCATAATGGATGGAAATAACAACATCGTACCATAGACTTTCGCACTCATTAACACGTATTCATAGAGCTCTATCATAGGTAAAGGGGTCACCCAATACCATTTACCTCCATATGTTAGCTCTGTCTTGCTTAGAGACTTCTTAGACTCACCAGCTAAGCCTTCTATGGATCCTTTTGAGAGACGACCATCATTATTATCAAGATATGAGCCATTTTTTAGTTGACGTAAGGGTTGTCATTAGATTTTATTTTCTTTTATTTTTTTATATTCTGATTATAATAGCAACTAATATATCCAGATAGTGATTAAATTTTATTTTTTATTACATTTTTATTGTATGTACCCATGGTGTCGACATATGAATATATTTTTTATTTAAAATATAAGTGTTCCACATTCCTATTAAAATGAAAAAGCCACTCGCATGATCATTGTATTTTCAAAATCTGTATTTAACTGACTTTGCACTACAATTACATACCTATAACCAATATATACATATAACAAAATTGCATTGAAGTTGCATTGGGCCATGCGATTTTCGTCACATATTCGTATGAATATGACAAAAAATTGTGATTAAGTAAAAATTAAAAAAAATAGAAATTACACTGAAGTTGAAACAATTTACATTGAATTCGCATGCTACCCATGCAACTTTAGTATAAAAAAATTCGGATAGTGAAGTTGCATGCCAAAATTTCGTATTAACTTTTATTCGAGACTTATTTTTGTATTATTTTTTAGCAAATACCGTAACGATATACTAAACTATGAATAAGGCTTTATTTGACAAGAAGGAGATAATGTCCCTTATAACACATCATCCATGGTTCTTCATGTACAAGCAAGTTTCAATCATGCCCTTGTAGATGCCATTCATTGGGAAGCGTCTGTTGTTTCAGTCATTAAGGTAAACTCAAATGGTTCTTTTGATCCTTTGGCAGGAGAGGCAGCGATTGCTTTTATTGCGAGAAACTCTACATATGCTGTTTATGGTGGGGGAGTTAGTTCTTCTTACATGGCTAATTCCTTATATTTGGTTGAAGCTTTGGCTATGTTAGAGGCCATTCAGTATGCTATAAGAAAAGGTTGGACCGATGCCATTTTTGAATCGGACAATGCTATAGCTTTCGAAATTGTTACCTCATTTTTTGATTGGCCCTAGTCCTTGCATATCGTTTTTCATGATTTGGAAGGTTTAAAATTCCTAACTTTAGGGATTTCAAGCTTTGGTTGATACGGCATCAAGCAAGTAAAACGGTTGATTGGATTGCTTGTATTACTAGATTGAAGATGTGTCCAAGCTATTGGATTTTTGTGCCCATATCTTCACTTGAATTTATTCATTCTATTGATTCCCGTTGTGCAAACATTTTTTTTTTTTTATTTGCGAGGAGATATCTAATATGTTGAACTCTTTTCATATTTATATTAGATTCTCAGCTTGGCATATATATATATAAAAGGGGTATACATATAGATATATTTCCTTTTCTTTTTCGCTGTCTTATTCTTAGCAAATATAAGAAAATAGATAACAAAAAAATACCAAAAAGATGGGAAAAAATGATAAGATACATAAGAAACAAATATAAAAAGATGTCTTTGTAATGTACCAAAGTTTCTAATTGGAGTAGAGTCCATAAAAATGAGTGAGATTGAAAATGGTAACATTTTATTTCATTGTATGAATATAGCAAAGAAATAAGAGAAATTGAAAGGATATATCTATTTCTTTACCAGTTACAAAAAAAAAGGAAGAGAGAAATGAAATGTAATTTAATAAAATTTTCCCTATTATATTAGTAAAGACTTATGGGTATTTTAGCAAAATTGTCTTACTTCCGATTCATATCCATTAATCTCTATCCAATTTTTGGGAGAAAAAAAAGAATAAGCTTCAAAGTAGTAATGATAGATTTTTCTATCTATTTTACTATTTCCACTAACCATTTAAATTAAGAACATACTAATAGAGAGTAAAGAGTGTTAAAAGCAATTTACTCTAGTTAAGCAACCCAATTCCTTGTAGGTTTCTTAACAATCTAACCATTGAGAATTGGATTGAACTACAATCCAACCACTATGAAAGTCCCCATTGGTCAAATCACTTCGTACATCGTTAAGAGTATTACCACTCCTCACTTGAGTGTATAAGGGTACAGTCAACATCCTATCCTCAGGATTTCGCATATTTATAGGCTTGCATAAGATTTGAAGCAATAGTTACCGAAAAGGTGAACGGTATGACAAGCTCTAACCTAACCTCACCAAATGTCTTATGAAAGTAAAGGTTGGTCCAAATCATTCGAGCATAACTACCACTGTGTAGTCATGCCTAAGTCTAGTAATGTGTATCTTACCATTAAATTCATTGAAATTAACACGCATAAGACAAATTAAATTAAAGCTTCTTGAACAAGCTACGACGCTTTGGATTCAATACCTCAAAGCAAGATCAAGTAACTTTACTCAGCTAACTCTAAAATCAAGCCACCATAGCTCGGTCTAGGGTCACAAAAGCCTAACGCAGCTTGGAAATCCCACTTCATGGTATATCCTACGATACACCAAATTAGCAAAGACCCCATGTAGTCTCCCCCACTTTATGATTGTCAAAGCATAGGTATATTCTAGCTTGGATAACCTACCTGCTTAACTACTCTAACTCTAATAAGAGCCTTAACCCATGACATTAGGTACAAGGTTATTGGCTTAACATAATGGCTCTCCCTTAGGCTTAAACTCCTTTATGATGTGTAGCTACTTAGCCTAAGATCTTAGAAACTTATCGGAAGCTTACTCTCCTTCGCCAACCTATCATCAAGTGTTGATAAACTATTTTGAACTTAGAACTCTGAGCTCAATCTAACCTCTCAAAAGCATGTACTAAGCCCTTAGAGCTTGGATCAACCGCATTAAAGCCTAGGTTGAGTTTCATAGTTATTAAAATTACAATTCTACCAATATGGTTGTATGAATTTATAATTAAAAAAAAACCCTTTTAGGTTAACTCGTATATAAAATTATTTTTTTGTAGAAATTTACTTTTTTAATCGATTTTACATATATTAGTTGAATGACCATATATATATATATAATTAGGCTTTTATTATCTTATTGACTATTAAGGCTAAAATCATCTTTGCTATCTTATTCCAATTTTTTTATACATAGCTTTCATTCAGGTTCTAGCTCAAATAGAAAATTTATAAGAAAAATCATATATCTAATTTTATACCATTAATAACTTAAAATGAGTTAAAACATTTGGTTCCATTTAATTTATTACTTTTTTCAAACAAAATAATGGAAAAAAGAAATTAGTTTCAACTCTATTTATCCTTTCCGTGAATGTTAGATTAAAAATTTAGAATTTTTTTTATGGAACAAGAATTTATTTTTTTCATTTATTTATTTTCATCATATATTTCAAGGGTTTTATAACTACTATAAGTATATTAATTGTTTTATTAAAGCTATTTTACATAAGTCGTAAAAATATACGTTTTTATATTTTAATTTTACGTTTTGATTTTATAGATATTCTAGTGATTTTGATTCTACAAACATTCTAGTAATTCTATATAGAATCACGAATTTGATAACTTTACTAAGCTTCCTAAAGCTTAGCTAACCTCATGAAAATCTATACCAAAACTTCAAGTTCAACTTCCCCAAAGTCTTGATTCGAGTTCTTATCTCCAACTGTAGAGCTTACGCGGCCTAAGTTATTTAAGCATAACTTGTGAGTTTGAATGAAAGGAACAATTATGCCAAAGAAGACAAGTTAATAGCTTGTCTTAAGATCCTCTAAACAAAATTTGAAGTCAAATAAAGGATCTCTAGACATTTATCACCTTTTTAATATACCTTGGCTAGTTCTTGTATAAATGGAAGATCAATATTCTTAGTAAAGGATTTGAAAATCCTTTTATGTTTACTCACTTATATACTCTCTCTTTACAACCTTCGACTTAAGCATCGAAGTTCATACTACAATCAACTTAGGTACCTTCTAAAGCTCTTTTTCACCTTTCATAAATTTAGTACCATCCTAATGGAGGGTATATTATTGTAATTTCCCCTCATTTAAATTCCTCTAAACCAGCGCCTTTCATTTCTTACATATCATAATTGCCCCGGTTTACATAATGACTTCTCCTTCTCATTTCCCTCCCATTTATCTTCTTCACCAACTTCTTAAGATAAATTTTGTTCTCGATCAAATTCCTTAATTCTATGCTATTACTTGGCCATCCTAATTGGGACTACAGGTTCCATCATCTCCCCTTTTTCCTCTATTAGTAGTGTAAAGTTTGAAGAATTTGGGTGAGTTCTTCACTTTGTATTGGTTTCTAAGTGTAAGTTGTGAAGCTTTTAACTTTTAGTATATTTGAAATAATGTCATAGTTGACTTCATATTTTAGAAAGATGATGGTAAGGAATGAACTATGTCTTTTAGGTACCAAAACTTGAAATTTCGTAATCTTTCAGTTAGATTTTTAGAAAAGAAGAATGTTTATACGTAGAATCTGAATCTAATTTAAAGTTGGTGGTGTTTTGGATGGTGATAAGAAGTTGCTAATGGTCAAGTTTTAGTTATGAAAGAAACTTGGTATTTATAGTGAGTTCAAATTGCAAATTTTTTGCGGCAAGTGAGTAGCAAGGTTTGACCAAATTTCAAAAAGGTTAGAGTATCCCTTTATGAGAAGAGCACAAAATGTCTAGGGAAAAGTTCCAAACAAATGCTCCAGAGCATTCAAAAAAGGTCTGGGCATTCATTGAAGAAAAAGTTCATTAATGATTGGGAATGAATCTTGTACCGAATGCCCCAAAACATTCACTAAGGAAAAGTTCAAAGAATGTTTGTAATAAGGTTTTTCACCAAAATGGTTCAAATTCTCTTAAAAGTTGTCTAAAGCATTTGTTGCGAAGAGATTTCCTTGATTCTTTACCTTTAAAAAGATCAATTCCTTTTTAAATGATTCGAGCTCTTTCTTTCAATTTGATTCATTATACTCAAAGCTTTCTAATTTGATTTTAATTACTTATTTTCTTATTTTAATGATTTAATTAACATTTATTTCTATCCTCAATCCTACCTTCCACATTATTAAGTAATATTATGACATAGCCACTTATTACGCATTTTTTTACAACAATTATATTATAATATTCCAACTCCTTTGAAAACAATAACATAAAAGTTAAGTTAAAACATTTAAACAAATAAGGATGATTTACTAAGTTGATTTACAAACTTATTGTAGGAATTACTCAGGTTAGTGTTAATAGATCTACATGTTTGATTGCTAATGCTTGTTAAGCTAATCAATCAAATGAATCTAATTAAAAAGGAACCTTAGTTAATTTGGTTGTTTATGCTTGACTAAAGCTAAGAGATCTAGTGTTCTAATGATTAGCTAAGCAGCTACTGATTAGTTTACTTCAATGTCTTAAATGAAGTAGTTTATTAAAAGGACATGGTAATCTAGGCATTGACGAGGTTGGTGAGTGGCTAATCAAGGTTACTATTGAGGTTACAATTAAGGTATTAGGCGGATGTTATAGTTAGTCATATTGGTGTTATGAAATACTTATATGGATGGGTATATGTAATTTCCTAGACTTAGGATGCTATAGACCCTATGTATCCCTAGTAATCTACTTACACGTTGGACATAAACCTTTGATTAAAAACTCCAAAATTCTTTGTGAAAGTCTCTAAATAACCTCATTAAATTATTCTTCTCCAATTTAAAATAGAACAACAATTAAATTAATTAATTAAATTCTTGAATAAGAAACAGTTAGCATAAGTTATAATTCTAATTGTTAAACTCAAAGTCAACCTAATAAATGAAATTTTAAATGTTACTCATGAAATCTTAGTGTTCTCCAACTCAATAATTCCCATAACTTCAAATTAAATGTAACAAGATAAGGAATGAATCAAAACTAACCTATCCATTTAGTTAAGTTACATTAGCCAACAAACAGTACAGCTTAGAATAATGTCAACTAATCCCATACTTGAAGTAAATTATGACTCAATTTCATAGTTTCTAGGTCAAGACACTAGCATTGTGACCTTATCTAGTTGGCACTGGAACACTAACACTATGACCTCCTAAATATCCTTAATGTAATAGATTATAGGACATTGGTATTGCAACTCCTATACACTTGTATTATCTATTTCACATCATTTCTAAGATGGGCTCCATTAAGGATATTATTACCCAAGGATCAATGAGGCGTCACCTTAAGGACATTAGTATCCCGAACCCCTTAAGCCCAACCAAATAGGAGCAATAAGCATAATTTAAAATCCAGATAGTTATTAGTCCCATTTATTTTAACTACACTACATAAGCATAAGCAACAAATAAGGGTAACACATACTTGAATTAGCAACAAAAGGTCTAACTAAAGTTGAATTTGTATAAACATTTTCGCTTAAATTAATGATACAAAATAATAAGCTTATTATATTCTATTCTTAGTTTCTACTAAGCTCTATTTCTATTTCTATGGTTTCTCATTTATCTTATACTTTATGGGTTGGAATAGTTACTAGGTTAGAAATTGTTAACTAGGTCTTCTTAGAAAATCATTGACTACCCTTTAATATGTTTAATTAACAATATAATCTTATATCTTTTTATTAGCTTAATATTGTTTATGAAACAAAACTAGAGGAAATTAATTTAATTTATAAAATACGGATTGAAGGACCCTTATATAACCCAGGGATACACAATATGTAAACTAGATACCATAAAAGTACTACTTAAACATGTACACAACATGTACAAAGTACAAGCTGTATTCCCCTTAACCTTTATACATGGCATTTACTTTCATGTACATATAATATATCTCCTTTTATATTGAATACGATGTGTACATGTTGTACAGGCAGTATACTTTACTTGTTCTATCAACTAACATCAAATCCTAGCTTATCTTTTATCAAATCAATCCTTCACCATTTTGTATTCCTAAATCTCCACATATTTCAACCTTTATCAAATCACAACAATGGAACACTGAGGTATGTTTCCAATAAATCGATCCTTATGATTCTTGAGATACTCACTTGATCAATCGATCCAACTATAACTCAATCATAGGCAAGATTAATAAAACATTCTTTCTTCTCATTTTAACATGAAAAAGCTTGATTTATCGACTTAGGATTCTCTTTAGTACAAACCCTATCACTTTCTCCTTATAAGGATGACTTCCTCATTACTGAATTGTAAAATTACTCAGTTAGAACTAATTCTCACTTATCAAAAACACAGTATAACAAGAAAAATTATACATTTTACCTGTTCTCTTCTCTCACCTTTGATCTACCAAGGGAGAGGGGATAGAAAACCAAAGCAGAAATCAGGAGATTTAGGTTGATAAGGCCTTTTATACCTAAACTGTGAAAGGACCCATTTGCCACTTCTCTTTAATTCTTATTACTAATTGCTCGACTTTTAATTATTTTTATTTTTCCAATTCATGTCTCAATATTTCCTTTACGTTATTTTTGTTTAATGATTTTTGTGAGGTTTTATAGTATTGATGACATATGTTTTAATGGCTAATCTAGTAGTGAATTAGGGTTAACGAAACTAGTTCTTGTGGGATATTTGAGTAACTGACTCCGTGTATATTATATGATTGTGTATTAGTGTAATTGAGATCACAAGTTATCCTAAGTCTTGTGATGCTAAAACTATAATTTAGTAAGCTATTAAAATCAAAGATAATAACCGGTTGCTTTGTTGTATTTATATGTATGTGTTGTAAATACATATTAGGCTTCCACTCATTCTTTTATTTACTTTTTAGTACATATGAGTAAGAGTACCATGATAATATGGGACACATCGCATATGTCGACTATAGGGTTGACACTAGTTATGACTTCTATTATAGACATGAGTGATCTGTTACTAGTAGTTTGTTTGTAGATGATAAAAAACTTCTATTGTTTATATGGTGATAGTTTAGTGTTTGTTAGTTAGGCATAGACGTCTTGATTTCTAGTTATAATTGTTATTTAGTTTATGCTCTAGATATGAGCCACTTATAGTTGGTTATGGAGAGGTATTGGTGGGATTGATAATTATGTTATAATAGATTACCTTTATGTAATCGGCACATCTTGTCTCATTATTGTGTTATTTTGCAAGTTCTATGCTTTAGCATGTTTTTATTAGACACATAGTAGGTCGTCAAATCTCGGTTTTAGGGCATTACATATATCTTTTATGCGTTGATCACCTTAATTTACCATTTTTACTAAACATGTTATTTTATATAATTATATTTATCATTAATAACACATTTTAATTCTTGTAAATATCAATCAACCAACAATTCAAACTTTAAATCGTAAATTATGGTGTCATTACATTTGCTATTAGTGACCTGTTTGAATTCCCATTAATATCAATTTCTATCAATAGTTCAAATTTATCACAAGTTGTTCAAAACCATCAATATTTCTTTGCACATTTTCGAAAAAGGTTGTGCTTATATATCACGTTTTCATTTTCAGCGTTTTAACGTCTCATTATGATGATTTGATAATGTTGTTGAAATAGAGGTGTAGTAGACATGCATAAGCTATTAACTGTTACTTTCCATCTTACCAGTTTTTAAAATTGTTTATAACTTTGTGTTTATGTCTTTTTCAAGGTCATTTACATATTTAGTGTGAGGAATTGATTTTCTTGGTTTAAATAGTTTACATAAAATGTTTTTTTTTTTTTTTTAGGTGCAAAGGAATATGTGCTAAAATAAAGAGAAAAAAGTTCATCATAGTGTCCAAAATTTTTTTAGCTTAGTGGTTTTACAAAGATTTGAGGTAAGGACTATGGTTTAGGGAATAAATAAGAATAATCTTCTCTTTTTAATTTTTTCTTTTTTTTTTTTTGTTTTAGTTACAAAGTAGATAGAATTCACTAATTCTTTTTTATAGATGATTATTGTAACTTATAAGTAATAACATTTTAGTTCTAGAACCTCTTGGTTGTTTTAAATTTTGTTAGCTGGACCTTTTTGCTTTACCGTTTTTATTTTACATTTTTTGTCGTGTATCTAATAAACGTCCTATATACAAGAAAGTGATGGTTATGGAGGGGCAGTAGCCTAGGCATGGAGGGTCATAATCTTTCTATCATTTTAAAATAAAATTACATAACTCTTAGCACATAATGTTTCACTTTCGTAATTTAAATGTTATAACTTTTATAGTTGGTATGACATTTTATAAAATTACCCACAAGATGAGAAACGATCAATTTTATTTTGATTGAAATTTTAAATTATTCATTAGAATTGATATTAGTTAGAATTGAAACAAATTATTAACAAACACAATGACACCATAAATAAATGATTCAAAATTTGAATTATTGATGGAATTGATATTAACAAAAATTAATATGCATTATTAATGGTGCATTCCCTCGTCTAAATGAGAGTTTTAAAACAGAAATGAAGGTAAATTATAAGTGTAGTCACCAAAAAGCGACTATAGGTCAAGGGTAAAAAGTGATTTATTAAGAGTCGTGTATTAAATGTGATGTTTCTCCTTTATCTAAAGTTGCTATTTTTTTCTTTTGTTAAAGTCATCGTTAATTTTTCTTTTTAACATCCAGTTTACCTTTTAAAATGGAATAAACAGAGGATTAAAAACTTATGCCTCGTGAATGATTAATACTAAAAATAAGCTAAAATTTCTATTTTGAGTTTACTTCAGTATAAATTTTTATAGTGAGAAATGTTAATTTTAGTATTTAATTGCCTTATTAATTGTAGTATGAAATATAGTTAAAAATATCAGTTTGCCCTCATTTGGTTACTTTGAAAAATAAGCAAATATTTTGTATTACAGTATTAATGAGGATATAATGGTCACACTCACACTATTTGAACTTTTTAATTTCCTCCGCAAAAGGAAATAAAAAATTCCACCTTTTCATAGGTAATAACAACTATTTTCGATAGTGGTAATATAAAAGTCTTGAAAATTAAAATTCACTCTCATTTTTCAAGTAAATAAGATAATAGAAAATTGAAAGAGAATAATTATTTTATTCCTTTTCAATTACCTCTACGTAATTAGTTATAATTTTTTTTGTCCCTTTTAAATAATTTTAATATATGCTATATAACTTTATATTACTATATACATATAATGTACAAATATTTATAACATTATATGTTATAAATGTCATTTTTAAATAGTTTATTTGCTTTTTTTTTTATTTCTTCTATTTTCTTGATCTTTATATATTTGGAGTACTTATAAGATACAATTTTTTTTCCTTATCTATTATTCTTTGCTTTAGATATTTGGAGTATTTATATATCTAAAATTATTTAAAAATATATGTTTTACTTTATAGTTATTCCAAGTAATACACTGTTACATATTAAATAGGCATGTGTAATGTAATAATTTTTAATATACATAATATGATGCTATGATATTACCTATATATAATGTTGTAAATATAATGTCATAGTACTAAATAAATATAATGCCATTATACTAGATATATAAGGTTAATATCATGGTCTGTACCTCAATTTTACTACTTTTTATAATTATATATTTAAAGTTTTGACTAATCTAATTATATACTCAATTGAAGAATTAGTTGTCACCATTTACACCCAATCGATTCAAATTCATATTGTTAATACAATTGATACGATTAGTCAATGGGATGACCACCATAACCCCTTCGTGTTGTTACTTAACCCCTTTAGGGTTGTGAGCAACCACTTGCTGCTACCAATAGGTCTTGTAACCCACATTTTTGAAGTGGGTTTGGATTGCAAATGATGGCCAATGGCCACACCTGTACAAGGTTTCATGATATATTACCATATTTATATCTATAGATATATTATCTAGCATTCAGTACACATGTACATATACACTCACATACACATACATACACTATACATATTTATGTGATTATACATATAAAATCTTGTCATCTTGTCTATATATAATATAATGCCTTGCACTTTCAACTTATTAGTAAAGAGATAGCTAACACTTTAGGCATTTTAAAGACTAGCTTAAAATATGAATGCATAATTTCATTAAATCAACTCAATAATGATGATCAGGAAAATCCCCTCTTAATTATCAGGATGCACTAAAAGTTAGATAAAGTGATAATTAGCACCATGCAAAAATATATATATATATATATAATCCATTAAGAAAACTGCTATTCAATTAACCACTATTCTTTTTATGAGAACCTAAGGGATTAAAAAAAAAATTCAGACATTAAATAAGATTTTAAGAACTAGTTGAAATTTATAATTTTTTTATAATCATAAATATAAGTTTATCGAGTTAAACCTTAATTATTTCGTTATTATAAAAAAAAAGAAGAGAAAGAAAAAATGAAATACCATGTATGCAAAAAAAAGTCTTGTTGCATTAAAAATGTTTATGGAACTTTACCAAAAAGAAGAAAAAGAAAAAGGCAAAGGCAAAAAATTAAAAAAAGAAAGAAAGAAAGATATAAAACTATACTCAAAAAGTCATATGAAAGTTGGACCAAACAATTATGATTGTTCCATCTATCACATTGGTTCTTTCAATAGACTTACACATGAGATTGACTTCTTCAAGGAACTTTAATGGTATTACTACTCAAAGGGAGCAATGCAATATTTGTTTTCTACATTTATCCCATAGCTAACATAATAATATCGATATTTTTCTACCAAAATTTGTAAAGTAAGCTTTTAAAGACCACCTTAGGATAAAGATGAATACATAATTGCACTTTCATAATTATCCTATAATATTTAGATGGAAACTTATCAATCAAGTATATAATAATAATAATAATAATAATAATAATAATAATAATAATAATAATAATAATAATAATAATAATAATAATAATAATAATAATAATAATAATAATGAACAGCCTTAAGTGAGGTGGTGAATGAAATTTTCTATAAGTATATAGTCGCTTAATGCTTATATATGTATCAGACAGTCTTAAAGATAAATTCATAGAGAATAAGAACATAAGAAAGAAAGAGAGAGAGAGGAAGGAGAAAGAGAATAAATAACGACATACGAAAGGAAGCTATAAAAAAAAAAGAAGAAGAAATTTTCGTTATCATAGCTCTATAAACATGATGTATGTATATATATATATACACACACATATAAGCATACAAATTATGGTATGTGACCTTTTTTTTTTTTTTTAAATTTTCCAACATGGTATGTAGCCATTGTATGTAAGTTAAATATAGATTTTTGTTATATAAAAACTTTGAGCTATAAAGACTTCATCATCTTGGAAATGAACCAACGAATCAATATTAGGTAAGTGAGATTTGAGGAGACTAAAGTATATACTAGCTTACTGGTGTAAGTAGTGGTTTGTGCACATGCTACGCCTATGCTTTGTTATTGAGGTGCTAATTGGTAGTTAAGCTGCATGTTTTACTGTGTTGTTGAACCTCATTTGGTATGTTTCGAATTGATTGATCACCTTTAATTGGACTAATTTAAATATGAAGTAAAATTATAAAAGGACATGCATTACATCCCCCCTAGGGGATGGTTAGGTTTCTTAAGCTAAATTCGACGTTTTCAATGAAGTTGCAGTAAGCGGGCCTTTCCTTACCTTTGATTAAACTAATTCATAAGAGAAGAAGTCGCGGTAAAGTTAGGGACATTAGATTCAAAAGTAGTTGCAAGTGGAGCAAGAGTTTCCATTGCATAAGCTTAGAATTAGCCATGAGAGGGCTTTGTAACCTTTATGATTGGCATTGTGGCTATCATATTGTAACTCCTTAAGCCAAGTTAGAAAGAGTGAAATTTCTCTAACCTCATGATGATCTGGATAATATCGTGCGAATGATACGTTGCTTGTTCATGCATTGCATGCACTAATTGCTTGATAACTTAGTTATATTGCTTAGCTTGTATATACTATTTGCTTCTTATCCCTTATTGAGCTCATAGTTCTTTAGCTCATTCCTCTATAGTTTTTTGCAAGTCATTGAAACTAAAAGCATTAGATGGGATAAGATCCTCAGTGTCTAGAAGTTTACAAGGGAACCTATGCCAAGAAGTAAATGTAGGTTATTATAAAAGGAGCTATTAGAATTGCTTTTACTACCAATTTTATTGTTTGGTAAGGAATTTCAACTTTCTATGATCTTGACTGTTCGTATGAGCATAGAGGAATACTTAATAATATTTCTATAAATACATGTATTTATATTTTACTCCTATAAAACGTCTAATGGATTGTGTGTTAAGTTAGAAACTTTATAATTAAAGCACATAGAACTGTTGTTGTATCTTAAACTAGGCAATTTTCAGGATGGATAGTGGGCCCTTGAATTGGGAGCTTGACAAGAATGGTATAAGAGCGCTAAGTTATTAGAGATATGACTAACCTACTAAATGGTGAGATGAGATAATACCTAGATAGATAATTTAGGTATAATAATTAAAAAAAAAAAGTCTTAACATATATATACATGCTTGTGTATACATATATATACTTGTATATATAAATTATCTTCCAAATTAATAAGTGACTCAAGAAAAACTAACCTGAAATTTTACAATTCTATTTGAGTTGTTTGGATCTAGTTCAATCAAACAACTGAAGTTAAAAAAAAAAAGATTAGTAACCTTTGAGTTGAAGTAGAATAGCATAGTGAAAGTATAAAATAATACTTAAGGGAATGGATAAAAATTAAAATAAAAAGAAATGAATAGGGATAATTATTCTAATTGCTTCTTCCTTTTTACTGTTTATATGTTATTCACCAATATATCTATAAATACATGTGTTTTCCCCTTATTATTTGCATATTCTATGTATATTATCATGCTATTGGCTTAGTGATGTTCTTATTAAATTATGTGACTAGGTTCATAAAGATTTATGTTATAATTATAGTCTACAATTGGAAAAAGATTGCTAGTGCAATATTATGCAAGATTATATGAACTAGTTTTGGGATTATGAGGTGGCATGCTATTTTGAAAATTTATTAAGATCTCTTTAAGAATTCTAATAATAAGTTGAAGATATTAAGAAAATGTTATCTATATAACTTATATTGTAGAAGAAGTTGATCCTTAGTTGCTTAGGAATTAGAAACGACAACTTGTACACTCATCAAATAGAAGTTCTATACAATATAACAATGTTAACTAAGCTTACATGAAATAAAAAAAAGAACACACACATACATACATATAACCTATACATACATAAATATAAATCTATTATGGGAACTTTAATCTAAATATGTATAAGTGTGTATGAAAACAAAAATATATGTAAACTTAAGCACATCCAAAAATCGAATGCAAATCCATCACAACAACTCCTAAGGACAACAGTGACTCAATAAAGCATTTGAACTAGAAAAATGGTACATCAAATATCGATTTGCAAAAAAGAAAAAAAAGTGCTTTGACAATATGAAACCGTCTCTTGAAACTATTATAGTGAGTAGAAACACCTTAACGAAAGTGATTGTGATGACAATCTATAGATTCAGGTGCAATCATAACATCAAATGATAATGGATAAAACGTATGTATATATATACATGTCAAATGAGAAATCGATTATCTACATAGATTCGCACTCATTGAAGAAAATAGAATAATAAATATATAATGGGCATGTATATATATATGAGATGGGAATAGCGAATTTTTTTTTTCCCCTTTGTCAATTCGTGTAAGTCCGTGTCAATCTGTGTCGGTCTTTCTATCATGGTGTCGCGTGTGTTAAGTTGAGTCACATTATGTCACTGTATGTTCAGTCGGTATGGTGTTGAGATTCGCCAGCCTACTTGTATCAATGTTTATGCTAAGTTGTGTAAGATTTCAATTTTATAAAACTAAAGTAATTATTACATAATGATAATAATTTATAGTAAAACAAAGGAAATTCAATGAACAAAATGATGGAGCAAATGAAAAGATTGAAACGAGCAAAAAAAAAAAAAAAATTCTCAATATTTGCTATGATGATAAATAATAATAATAATATCATCTATGGTTAGAAAACCATGTCGATGTGAATAATGATGATTAAGATTATAGCATTAAAAAGTAACAATAGCAGTAATTACACACTGAACACGTATAACATTAAAGGAACAAGAATAGATAAACAAGTACAAAGTCAAGAAATTGCCAATATTGGTAGACATGTCAAAACTATAGATGTAAAACAAATAATGGTAAAACTTAATGAAATATAATTATAGAAATATGTAAATAGAAACATATTAATAAGCATAATGTAAGTATTAGTGATGCAGATCAATAGGAAGATAATTAAAGGATTAAGCATCACATTGAACCACAAAAAGCTCTAACCCCTTCCTTACAGTTTGCTCTAGCAAGAGACCCCTTACTAGTGTAAGTTCATAAATCTCTAAAACTATACATTTTATGACTTATCACACTAATAACTAAATACTTAACGAGCCAATATTTCCTATTCAAGATAGGATTCAATAAAGAAAGCAAGACCTTACATTGGTTCATGATTCCCAAAAAATAATAAACATAATAAATGAAAAAGGAAATGTATCACCAAAACCAAATCTTCTAATTTTGATTTCATCACCATAACTAAATAAATAATAAAGGTCATATTGGGTGAATATTTTCCCCAATCTAAATTCGTAATAATTGACAATATCAATTTTAGGTTAAATAACACCATAAGACCCGGGTGAAATTTACGTTATCCGCAACACACAGAAAGAAATATGGATTATACTGTTCCTTTACTCCTTGTCAACCTTAGTGAAAGCTTTGTCATGACTAGAAAACTTAGATGACGTACAATCCTATCTTAGGTCAATTAGGACGTTTCAAAATTCACTATAAAAACCATTACTTGTACTATAGAAATAAAAGTCTAAATAGATTCCCACAAAAGTACCTTATATCATTGGAATAGATTCAAAAAAAAAAAATGAAATAGAAATAATTAAGATAAAATCTAAATACTTATACTAGTTAATTGTTAGACTTAATAGAATTAGTTATTTTCTTCCCACGATCCCTTCCTTTCCTATTTTGATGTGCGATAGATCCAAGAGATGAATCTAGACACGATTCAGTATTACGGAGCAAATAAAAATTATATCTTTAGGGATCTTTATCTAAGATAAGGATAATGAAAGATGGATATGAATAATTATCAATTGATAATTGAATTGAGGTATTAATTCCTATTCTAATATTACTTACAATAACAAAAATCAATGAAAACTATAATTTTAAAGATCAATGATGTTCATGAATCAATCTAATCGTAAAAATACACTCTAGTAAGTGTTTGCAAAGATCAATAGATCTTTTGATGAAAATAAAAGGTTACAACCTTGTAAAATGGTTTGCTATATCAAAAGTGTCTAATCCTCTCTAAAGAAAGGCAAATAAGTTTATATACTAACCCTAGTTGAGTGTTAAAGTTGTAAATTAAACAACTTAACAATTAGGAAACAAAGCAAAATTAAAATTAAAATTGTTGCGTCATCAAGCTGGTGTTGGTAAATAAAAATTAAAGTTGTTGCGTCATTACGTTTGTGTTGGTGATCATGTAAATCTTTGACGTCCATTTTTAAGTGATAAAGCCAAGTTAGTGCTTGTTTTGTCAACACATCAAATAATATGGTCATGTTAAACGGTCGTATAACTCTTAGATCTCCTCTTCTTAGCTACGTGCTAACGTAGGTGCGCTATATTGATAGAAACTTCCACCAATACGATTATGTTGAGTGGTCATGTAACTCGTTGACGTATCTAAAACATACCTTCTATACTTCCTAGGCCTTTGAGAACCTTTTTTTGGTTCCCTCCTTGAATTCCTAGCTCGATGTATGGCTCGTCGGGTCGCATCACATTGCGTCTTCCCAAAGACAATGTAATAAGTGATAACTGCTGCTATGGATTCTGGATGGCAAGCGCATTTCTTTTTCATTGGGGCACCAACAATTCGAAGATACCTAAAGAAAAGTTATTTTAGTGAAGCCAATTGGGTAAAAGTGAATTAACAAATGAAGGAGTTCATCGTTCAACATGCATTTAAGAACCATTGAAGCCCCGAACATTTATCAAAACATGAGGATATTTATTTCCCCTTTACGAATACATAAAGAAGATCTTACTAAGACGCTTAAACAGATCAAAATCATGTCGTCTATGCAATTACTGTCCCAAGTGCAACAAGATAATTGCAAATGCAAACAAATACACCAAGAGACAAATGCTATATTATGAGCATATTTCGAAACAAGTGCAAAATTATCATATCGCAATACATGGACAAGCAGAAGATATCAACACCATGAATATGCTGAATGACGAGAGCAACAGCTAAACGACCTACATGTGTTATACAGCAACTTGAAGAATTGTGGAAGCCTATTTTCAGTAATTAGGATTTTAGGCCAATTTAATATCAAAAGTTGAAATCTTGGGCTAGTGGTGAGGCTTTAGGAGCACAGCCCAATTTGCAGAGATATTTTATAAAAATTTGGCTTGATAAACTTAAAATAAAAATTGTTAGATTGGTCCATCTACTCTTGGCCTTTCTTGGTTGTCTTACGCACAAATATACCTTTTATAAGCCTTCCTAAGCTTGTTTATAGATCTTTGAGCTTAGCTAGACTAATTCATAATAAAGAGTCCATGATTAGTTATTCATCATTTTCGTTGATTGTTAGAATCAATTTGATCAATGTTATTAGAGACTCATCTCACTCGTTGATTTCCAAAGTCATCCAACGATCAAGATTGAGTATTGAATTCTATTAATAAGGGCATCTCCTTATTTAGGAAGTTTCAAAGCATTTCAAGAAACATTGTTACTCTATTAAAATCAATCCAAGAAAAATGGAAACAACTAATCAAGTAAGAACAAAAAAGAATGAGCAAGAATGCTCAATTCAATCTTCTATCTCACACACACATTTGATATATGAGTGTTCCCGATCCTCTTCCTATGCTTCTCTTTAATAATATCTCTTCACATGTCATTAGATCAAGACTTCTTATGGTCATTCATCCTATAATTTATGCGTGAGCGGCAACAACGCTATTACTTTAAAGGTTAAGTTGCTTCATAGTTAGATCTTGTGTTCTCAGATTATTGGATTCTCCGATTATTTGATCATTAGGATCATAGTTAGCATGTTTAGGTTTAGAGAAACTCCATGCAGAATTAGGATTGGAGGAAGATGGTTGGATGAGTTTTTGTATTTTCTATGGTTCTAGTTTTACATCCTTACTTCTATTAAAGTTGTTTAGGAGAGAATATCTTATGGCTATTGCCCTCGTCTATTAATATTATTTGTGTGAGAATCCTCAAAATCTTTTGGTTTCATTTCTGAATTATTAATTTCCTTCTTCTTTTTTTTTTTTTTTTAACTATAAAGCAATTACATTAAAAAATAATGAAACATTAGGCTTTTGATAAGAGGGAGAACAAACACTCGGTTAAGGATGTAGCAAGCAGCATCAGTTAATTCTGTTGAAAATGTGCAACAATGTTATTTTTGTTTAGCATTGTACAAGTCATTTCTTAGATATGTCTTATTCTTCCTTTCAACTATGTCAGTTTGTTACAACATGTAACACACTGAAAAATCGTGAGGAATTTTAGTTTCTTCACAAATAATACATGTAAGAATTACATACGCCTTGACAATTTAAGGTGTTTGCTTCTAATAGAAAATTATGTAGTACATACAATTGTAAAACCAGCTAACAGTAAAAATACAAATTTTATAGTCAACGACTCAATTTGTTGAGTAGATGTTCCCGACCACATCCAGTATTCACATCATCTGGTATGTATCGAGGAAGATCTCGGCAACCATGTTGCATCACCAAAACCGAGGTCAAACCTCCATGAAAATCCTCTGAAGCAATTAATTCCCCAAGAATCCCCATCTCTGGATGTTCATTCCATACCATAAGCATCAAGGCATCAAAATCATCCTTTGTCACCTCACTTTGACGCCCCAAAACCACCAAATCATATGTATCCTCCAAAGATTGAACTGCACTTATGATTGATTCACCATCATTTACATCCACTTGACGAAACTCGACACGTTTGTTAACCTTCATACTCATCTTAACTTCTTCTACCAATGCATCATCTAGCTTTTTATCCCAAAGACTTTTTACATCATCACATCTTCTGTTTATTTTCCTAATGTATAGCAGAGTCATACGTATATGCGGATGTCTGGACATTCTTGCGCCTAATGTCAAAGCCTCCCTATCATCAGCACCCCCTATAAATACCACAGCAACATTGCACGTAAAATGGTTGTCACTTTTCATGCAACTCCTATGCATGCCTTTATCTACTAGTATCCCAACCGTACAGGGTGCCCACCGAGTTATGTTGGTGTTAACACTGCGCAAAGCGCCTGCTTGTGCATACTCAAAACCTTCATTTTTGTGAAACGGAACGATGATAAGTGAGACTTTCTCTTTTTCTGCTAGTGTGCATATGTTCTCGTGAATGCTCTTGTATGGCGCGATGATGGAGTAAGACTTCACTTTTGTGAAACCACTACATTCTCTCAAGTATCTGCCGACAGCTCGCAGGATGTTGTATGTTCTTTTAGATGTGGTTCTTAAAATGTCCTTGTTGTGGGGGATCACCATTGGCGTTGCACGACCAACAAGCTCTTCTAGTTGGACGAGGTATGCACATGTAGGGCTTGTTTCAGATGCATCGGAAGCTCGGAGGAGACAAAATGTTCCTTGGATATTCTCTTCATTGTAGATACATGAAAGGATTCGTAGCTCCATGTTCCTTGGTGTTGTTTGAAGTGCTCTCTTGCTAGTTCGAGTCGGATCGTTTAATCTATCACTGGAGCTATAAAAGATTTCTATTAAACGCGTCACTATTGCTGTTTCCGCTACTTGTGACAAAGCCAGTACTACGAACATTCCCGTTTCAACGCTCTGCGCATGGTTAAAGTATTCATTTAATGCTAATTGTTGACGACACTTGTATACCAAACATGTATTTACATCAATGAGACGTAATAAATAGCTATGTCAGACTTTTTTATTTGTTTATTATGAAATCTACATCAAAAACCAAATCTCAATCAATCACCTTGCAATTTTTAAGAAACAGAGTTAAAACCATGTCAAATAAAGAAATTAAAAAAAAAAAAAAAAACACTCGGTAGAGTTTCGCTGTAGGGAAATGCAAGAGAAATCATCTGTGTTCTTGACGTTTGATAAAGTTATTTATGTTTTTAGATGAGCCATTTAAGTCATTCGTATTTATATGAAACTTCAATTACATTTTTCAAGTGAATTTAAATCCTTTATATTTGCATTTCTTACGACAAATTAGTCCCCTGAGTGACCCTCATGATTTAAGTTGGTAACATAGAGGACTTGGTATCTACCACGATACAAACATAAAGATTTAAGTGACTTGCTCGAAATGTATAGGATTTAATTGAATTCTAGCATCGACATAAAGTATTTAAATGACTTGCTTCAAATATTAAGAACTCAATAGAATATCAGCATCAATATGAATGACGTTTAATGTACTAATGCTTTAAACATAAGAGATCTAATGCGATCCACATACATTAACAAACTTGCAAAATCTACGGCTTATTGCCTTATTGGGATGTATAAAAAGAGAGATAACGAAAGAAGGCATTGAAAAGATTAATTTGGTAAAGTTATTGTTAATAAATCTGAACTATAATGAATCTTAAATAAAGAAAACAGGGGAAAAAAGAAAATTTGCCAGAGAGAAAAGGGGAGAGTTGGAGCTAATTGTTTAAACTTGTTAAGCAGCTGGATCTTAAATGAATAACGTGATGTTTAGTAAACTAAGAAAAGGGTAAATTGTGAATATATCTCTTGTATTTACTCTACATGCTTTCTATTTAGCAGGTTATGCCATATTAAACTCAAATCTTTAAAACATTTTACCCTTAAAAAGGAAATAACAAAGAATTTGCCATAAGATTGGAAAAAAATACATAATTTTTTTTTTTAAAAAAGGAGTGACCTCCCAATTTAATTAATCCTTTTTATGCTTTTTTATTAATATTAAGGTAAAAATGGTTTATAGAACATTTGATTACCATAATAGGATGATGCAAGAAGAATAGGACAACATAATATATTCTCTTATTCCGTCTTTGGTGTACTAATTTTTAGAAAATTAGGAAATTATTTTTGGAGTTTTCTACAAATCTTTTGTTTTGTCTAATGACAAAGATCCTTGCACCACCTACTAGATGGTATAATTTTTTTTTTCTATAATTTAATAGGCTTTTTGTCCAATGCTACAATCATATTCAAAATTAAATAACCAACTAGAAGTTTTATCCAATCCAACCCCTTAAAACTATACAAACCAAATGCTATTGTAAGGTGTGAAAGTACAATCTTTGAGATTTATGGTCTAAGTAATCAATTTTAAAGCGAACATGGAGCATACGAATAGGTATATTGCTCATCCAAAGAAATGTAGTAGGTCTATTAGCAATTTACCTAAAAATGTATGGAGAGGATGCAAATTGTAAGGGACATCTAATAAAGAGGAAAAAGAAGAAAAAGGGCATGTGATGAAATATGGAACTTACTCCATTGAGTAACCAGCGAATGAAGAGATACAAATCCAAGGGGCCTTTGAGGTTCATCATTAGTCCCACCAAGAAAGCATATTTTCGCTTATATCCACAATACAGTGCTGGAATTGCTGAACCAAGAAACTTTGATATGAAACCGACAAGAATTACGGGCCAAGCTTTCTTCAAACACTTTTTGGTCACCTGATTGAACTTCATGCTATACCCAAGAGAGACGTAGAACATGGGCATAAGGAATTCCATTACTATAAGTTCGGATTTTTTGACGATTTCTGATCCTAAAGGCGGTCCATCTGGGATGACAAGCCCTAAGACCAAAACCCCCACATGCATTTGACCTATTATGTCAGTGATAAATGCCAGAACCAGTGCTCCAACCATAATGGCCATCACGTAAGCACTGTTCACTGGCTTTCCTTCTGGGGTACTCCTAATAATCCATTTCATCAATGGACGGATGATGAACACAGCGACCAAGACGAAAAGGCCTAGCGCGGCCAAAAAATGATGCGATACTCCAAATTTTGATGATCTAGAATATATCCCTATGACCGACCACACCCATGTCATGGTTTCGGTTATCATGGAAGAAGAAAGCACGAGTTGACCCAATTCCGATGTTAAAAGATTGAGTTCATCAAAGGCATAAGCGACGTTAGGGAAACGTGTGACAGATATTCCAGCCGCGAATAGGTAGGGAAAAAGATTGGATCTTTTGTCTTCCTTCTCCTCATTCCCTAGGAGTAGCGATGTTTTTAGGCAAAGTATTAGCACGGCAATAAATGGGACTAGGATACTCGATATGCCGATGATGGTTGCATCTTTGGCCGTTCTTCGGATCATAGACACGTTCATTTTAACTGTTATGATGAAGACGAAGTACATTATTCCAAGAGTTGCTACCGTCCTGGATACGAACATATCACCGACTTGGATGACGTAAGGTATCTCAAACATCCGGAGAATTCGACCAAAAACGTTTGGACTCATCAGAATCCCTGCCTGAACGAAAGAAAATTTAAATTAGTGTTAAACATTATAATTAATTTTGTAATCAATACTATTTATTTACAAGGACATTTTTCCTTCCATAGAATGTCAAACATCGTCGTTTTTGAAATACTTTAAAAGGCAGGATGTAAATTTTGCCGGCAAAACAATTAAAATTAATTATCTTATAGAGAGAAATACAACATAGATTGATAAAATTACTATATTAAAAATAAAATAAATTGAATTAAATGATTAAAGCATATGTGAGCAGAGGCCACAAAACTAGTTATGTTATGTTATGTATACTTATACAGTATATTAGATATTATGTTGCATTCCAACATTTCATGAATTATATATCGTGTCTTAGACTATATTATAATCTAGGAAGTTCTTCATGTCTATACTCATGCAATGAATAATCCATATTAGAAAATCACAAAAAAATAAAATAAAAAAGGATTTTGAGGTCATGTACTTTTGATCCCTTTTTTCCAGACAAAAGAAGAAGAAGAAGAAGAAGAAGAAGAAGAAGAAATCTTACCAGGAAACTGCAGACAAACTTGGATTGTTTGAGGGGTCTAAAGATGAAGTAAAGCAATTGATAAACCAAAGCCACGCAAAAGAATTGAAACATGATCGAATTAAAAGTCTCTAGAAGAGGGTTTTCATCAAAGAAAATGCCTTTTGAATTCCAATTTTCTGCTTTGACATCACATAGGACTAATGTACGGTTCCTACGTTCTTCTATCCTCGCTTTCCATGCTTCGTTATCACGGGTATTATCCATCTCGACCACCTCCTTAATTCAAATTCACCAAAGGATCTTCTTTCGGTGCAGAAAAAACCTGAAAAATGAAACAAACATATGCATAAGGAAAGATTCTATTGATTCCTAAGTTTCATACCGGTAAAATCATGAACAATTTCCTAATTTAAACTCATACTCACCGTGCTTCTAAAATCGTAATACTAGAGCTCAGAATTGCCCATTTCGAAAAGATTCATTTCCAGAGCTACAACAGTTCTCAGCAATGACATCATTAAGTTGTGTAATTAAGATGTAACACGAAGTAAATAAGACTTTATGAAGAAACAAACATGTAATCATGGAAGCGTTCCATGGTTGGTTTTTATAGTAAAGGATGTACGATGAACCCAGTTAATAATACACACAATCTTTCTTAGAATTATTGTTATTCTTGTTGCAACCTCCTTTGAAAGTAAACAATTAACCGAAGCGCGTTTTTACCTAGTTGATATGCTCTGGTAAAATTACTGTTTAGGGTAAAGTAATTGGATTAATCACTAAAGAGTAACAAAAAGGATAACAAGCTCCTAGAATTTCCCTAATAAAGGAGTAACTTACACGTACCACGACAATTTCGAAATTTAAGAAAATATATATATATATATATATAATGACATTCTACATAATGTATGATCTTATGACTCAGCATGTAATACAAAATAATGAAAAAGCAAGAAACATATAGAAAGTTAAATATATATGATCAAAATTAAACTAATAAAGTAAATATTTTAAAACATAATATATACGTAGGACATACTTATCTTGAAACATAATACGTAGATGCATACATAGATGTATGTTGCCAATTATGTTTTTAAAGACTATCGTGTAGTCATTAACGAGTATAAATATTAATGATTCTTAGTGTTAAATCGTAATAGGAGAAGAAGATAGCAGTCCATGAATGTAGGTAGTGGTTACCACAAAAGAAAAAAAAAAATAAAAAAAGGATGATTTAACCATGAACATTGGTTATGGACCACCATAATTCGAATGTATGATCATGTAGCATAGAAAGAGTATAAATGGCCGAGTGTCGTAGGTTGTAGGACGGATGACTATAGTCGGGGAAGAAGAAAGCAAAAAGAGTTCGACTTTTGTGTATTTTTCTCTTTAAATATAGGAATAAATATATTTTTTATGTTTGCTTTATGTGTATTTAACTTCTATTTTTGAAATGGAGTATTTATTGCATAGATTTATACATAAACATTTGCCCCTTAAATTTTCACATCTTTTATTATTTTAGTGTTTTCATAATATTTTATTCAATAAAAAAAATGGGAAAGTAAGATCTAAAAACTCTTTTTAAAAGATTCGATGCCTAGATACTAGATACCTAATTTCAAAGATAAGAGGGTTACATGTGAGATGGGAGTAGCTGTAAGTGGGTCATCCTATCGTATAGGATGCCCATTCGGACCCTATTCGATCGAATAGGTTTTGGATGGGCGATTAAAGCTAAGGTAAGTTTTGGATAATAATTTTTTAAAACTTATATTCACATGATAGGGTATAAGTAAAAAATTAAGAAACCTTATCCAACCTTAGAACTCATACGTAGAAGCATATAGGGTACAAGTTTAAGGGTCCCCATCTTGTATTTGTAATTAAATAAAACTAATATACGGTAGATATTATCTCATTAAAATAAAGTAATGCCCAATATATCGGAAAATCCTAAACTAAACGCTTGTTAATCCCTTCCTTTCTATCTTTCATCTTTAGTACTTATTCCATTGTCATTTTCTTTCTACTCATTCCTCATTTGCTAAATCTATTATCTAGTAATATTTGAAAAAAGGAATCTAAGTTTTTAGTTTCTTCTTTTAGCTCCGCCTATAAGTCGCAAGGTACATCAATTAGCTATTGTCGATAGTGGAATAGTTTCTTTCTTTTATATTTGATAAAAAATTTGATATTATTACTATAGCAAAATTTGATTTTCTTAGAGTATACAAAGATTATTTTACTAATACATATATCTTGAAGAAGAAAAATATCTTAGTTTGAATTTACATTTTGTTTAGTTTTCCATGTTATGTGTCTTTATTTTCCTATGGTTAATTGTTTAATCATATATCATCATCACATCCATAATTATTGAATTATATAATCTTATAAATCTTTTATTCACATTTTAATAAACATTGTAGATTTCACGTTAAATACGATATTTACCGCTTTCATTTTGTTTTTTAAAAGGGTATTCTTATTCCCTTAAATATCTTTACAATGTGATTATTACAAAATGAATATTTTATTTACGTAAAGAATGTTTTATATATAACCTCAATGGACTCCATTCATTGCATCATTCGAAAAATTGGCTAAAAAAAAAATTTGTTTGTTTTATGTTTTGTAGAAACAACCATATTAGAATTTATAAGGAAAATAAAATCTACAGGCTTTACAGGATATCATGTATAATCTACAGGATAAAAGATACAAGATGGTTCTAGGGTGCTATAGGATAAGGTGTTCATAGTAAAGTTTCGAAACATGTACCCACAAAGTAGGAGACAGATGGTGCTTATATCATACCTGCTTATACCTACCTACCCCTAGATGGAAAGGAGTCAGGGTTTCTTGGGTGATTAAAGAAAAAAAGGCACATTGTTAGATGTAGATTAATTAGATGGAGTTAACAATAGATAAGTTATGGTAAGTATGGAACGCACAATAAATAGGTAGAATATGGATGTAAGTCCAAGTTTAGTGGTGTTTTAGATGATGTAAAATTTTTTTTCTAATGGTCATGTTTTAGTAATGGAGGAAACTTAACATTAATAATGGGACCTAAATTGCAAATTTTATAGCAAGTGAATAGTAAGTGTGAACCTTTTTCAAAAAAGTCAAATTGCCCCTTTATGAGAAGAACATAGATTGTTTAAGGACAAACTTTGAACAAATACACCAAAGCGTTCACAAAAGGTCTAAAGAAAATAAATGATTTTGTTATTTATTTAAATGTATAAAATAAATAGAATCGTATATAATCGTATAAGCCTGGTGAAATCACAAGCTTATACAATCATATATTAATATTTATAATTTTACCTAAAATCTGCATATAAATGATTTTATATCTAATTTAACTAAGAAAAACATTATAAATCATAAACTTATAAAATTGTATTGTTGACCTGCGATTTTAATATCTATGCTTTGGAACATTCATTTAGGAAACGTTTACAAAATTTTTTCAATAAGGCTTTTCAAAAAAATGGTTTGGACTTCAAAAGATAGTCCATAGCATTTGTTGCCAAAAGCATCCCTTAATTCTTTCCCTTCAAAATGATCTAAAACTTTTTCAAATGATCCGAGCTCTTTCTTCCAATTTGATTTATTATACTTATAACTTTGTAATCAATTTTAATTACTTGGTTTACTTTTTTTTTTTCTTTTTGGTAAGTCTTAGCTTACTTATTTTAATAATTAGCCAACATTTATTTCTATCCTTAAACCTTCCTTTCACTTTAAATCAAGCATATTTCTACATAGAGGTGTTGCAAACAAGCTTTAGCCTATAAGTCACCGGCTTAAAAAAGAAGAAAAAAATGGGTTAAGGTTGAGTTTTTTTAACTCATTTATAAAGCAAGCAAAATGAACCTAGTACATTTAACATGCAGATCGAAGTAGACTAGTTTGGGTTAGCTCGTTTAAGCCATTTATAGCTTTAGCCCATGGCTAGCTCATTTAACTAATCTAAGAAGCAAGTTTGGGCTAAGTGTTCTAACTCGTTTAACCTACAAGCCAAAATGGGTTGGGTTCAATTAACCCATTTAACCAACTTATATGCCTTATCTTGTATAACTATCATATAACAATACTTTAAGTATTTTGAAATCAATAACCTAAAAAAAAAAAATTTCCTAAAAACCTAAAATATAGTTAAAAGAACTTAAACAAATAAGGACAATTGATTAGAGACTACAATTCTTACTTTAACCCTATATCTAAATGGAAAGTTTTGGTGAGTGAAAATATATTAAATCTCTAAAACTAACCACGAAACTTAAACAAAATTAAAAAGCATGGCAATTAAAGAACTAACTTCGAGAAGTCCAAACATTGCTTCCTTTATAATTTATGACTTTGATAAAAATCATTCAGTTTCATCTTCAATTTCATTGATTAGCAAAATTTTAAATAAACTTAATGACTTTTTCAAGCTTACCTAAGCTTAAAATATTTACCGAAATCTATTATCGAATAACATATTTTAAGATTACATTAACGAACAATAGATTCTCATAAAATGTTGATTAATTTCCAAAAGAATTATGCACCTTATTTCTAAGTATACATAGAATTCCATTCAATTATGCTTAAATTTAATTATAAACTAGATTTATCAATCATCATGCATGCTAGTAAATTGATACTTTAGAAATATCAATCAAACAATTCAAGCACACAAAATTGAATCAAGAAATTAAAGACTTCCTTAAATTTATGAAATAACGAATGAGTCACATGAGAATTCTAGCTCCCACAAATCTAGATGCTCAAAATTTAAGCTCTAATCATGTTAAAAACATAATCTTTCATTAAGAAAACATAATCAATAAACCCCTTTGAAGAAATCTTAATCTCTCAATCTTGAAGTGGAAAAAGTTTCCCTCTTGTGTCTTATCCAACCTTATAGTCTCCCCAAATTGTATGGCCAAAAGTCAACTCTTAAATCTCCTCTTTCCCTTTTACATCAAGTGGCTCAAACCTTAGGTTTAATGATGATATGACAATTAGACATGATTTTTTTTAGGTCATGTTAATTTGATAGGAATCAAACCACCGAACCTTTGACTCTCACCTAAGCTTAAGGGTTGGAAAGTATGGCCAGGCAAATTCTTTCCTTAAGACTTACCATTGAAGAATCTAAGCTACTGTAATCTACCGACCTGATGCCCTAACCAAGCCAAGTCAAAGCCTCTTGTACTCATCATTTATCTCCACCTACCGACTTAAACTGCACTTGAACATCAACTTGGCTCATCCGATAATCAACTCACTCGACTTGAATCCAAGGATACTGAAAGTGTCTAAGGTAAATTCACCTAAGAAGAATTATCTACTTAGTTCGACATAGCCTTCCACCCCTGCTGGTACCTCTACTTAGTGGAAACCAAACTAACCATACAGAATTATCTTTTCTTCCATAAAGCTATCCACCTACAACAAGCCACCTGTCCGAGCAACCATGTAATAGAATCCTTTGTATAAGATACCCATTTTGTTGTAATTTTCAATTGTATCCTTTATCACTCCTTGTATATTACTCCTTTAGAACATTACCCTTTTAGTCTTTTCCATTTTAGGTAGGTTACCTTAATTTTGCGAGTACAAATACCTTTTGTATATGCTTTTGTACCTATAGCTGCATCATCATCAATATACTGAATATTCTTTCTTTTTTTTTTTAATGAATATTGCTCTCATTAACTTGTTTACTTACTTCACTCTTATCCTAACCCTTGAGTAAGGTTAGATAGCAATCAACCTCATTAGACCACTTCGTATGCCATATTAAGTTGTGCCTTGAGTTTATAGAAATTCCATTGGTGTATCATATCCTTTAGAGATTTTCATGGGTTTACGTATTTTACTTTTCCTATTGTTTTTGCATGTCTCCATCACCTTTTTTTTTTTTGGCTTTTTGCAAGTTTAGACTCACCTTAACGACTAGCCTTATTAGTTCTTAGCTACGGTCCTCACCATCTTGGTATCAAAGTGAAAGTTTCATCTAGGTAAGTTGTCCTTGAAGTCTTTATGAAGTAGTATTTGTTGTGATAGTATGTTAAGGTTATGTAATGATTCATTAAAGTGTTCTCTTAAGCTAAAGGGTGTAGTAGTTGTTTTCCTATATACTCTGTTTTGCCTTATTTCGAACACCCAAAACAGAGCAAGTTTTAGTTGAGTTTATTGTTCTTTGGAGGAGTTGCTGTATTCACAAATCAGTTGAACCTTCATGAGGAACGGAGTGTATTTGTTTATTTGGTATGAAGAAGAATATTTGTTGTTTTTTAGAATTTGAGTTGCTACTAAGTTTATCAAAGAAAATGACTGATGCAAGTGTTAACGCTAGAAGTGGAGATGACAATAGTAGTGTTGTCCACCATAGCTAACGGCCCTAGGGCACTACTAAGAGTACAAATGAAAGACTAGATGAAGTGGCTAACCTCTTAACTAAGTTAACCAAAGTTGTTCATGCAATGGCTTATTGACCTGCTAAGGCTGTACAGAGCACTTCACTAGTTGCTCGACTAACTAAAGGACATAACTCAACTTAATAAGTTAAGGGTGGAGGAGTAGGAGGATGAGTACGATGAAAGATTAACTTAAGAGATATAGACGATGATGAAGAAGAAGAATATAATAAGGAAGACGAGTAAGCCTGAGCATTCCAAGTTGCCAACCATATGAAGCTTCAGATTTTGAGTTTTAATGGTTCTAGGAGTGTAAATGATTATTTAGATTGGGAGGAGAAAGTTGAGCCTGTCTTTGATTATTATCAATATGGGGATCAAGAGAAGATGAGGACTGCTGCTGTTGAGTTTTTAAGGATTGTCGCCATATGGTGGAAGAACTTCCAAATCATGAGAAGTTAAGAAGCATATAAAGAGCTAAATACTTAACTAGAGATAAAGAGGATTTTTAGAAACAGGTTTGTATTGGATACATATTTTCAAGATACCTTTGCTTGGCTTTAAGAGCTAAGGTATGGAGGCCGAACTGTTGATGAATATATTCAAGAGTTCCAAATACTTATGATTTGATGTGAAGTAAACGAACCATTGGCATGACCGTTATCTAAATTTCTTACTGGATTAAGAAATGAAATCCGAGATATTATGGAACTTAAATAGTTTACTATAATGGATTAGGCTATATGAATAGCCCAATAAGTGGAGAGACAAAGGAGGAGCAAAATGCCAACCCGGCTCCTAATAAGCTGACTTGCCAAAGGAAGTTATTAAGCTCAATCAAGTATCGAGCTGACTAGAAGGGTAGATGAAAGAATCGAATAGAAAGGCCGACCTGATAATGACATGTTGACAAGAACCTATGAGAAGGGGTAGGGATCTGGAAGGAAGATGAGTCAAATTAAGTGCTTTAAATGTCAAGGGGTTTGGGCATATGATCGCTTAGTATCCGATATGAAGGATCATAATTATCAAGGGAAAGATCAAAGTAGAATTGATAGGAATCAACCCCTTAGACCAATCATACGTAGTTGAGCTAGAGGACTCCAAGAATTTACTTAGAGAATATTAGCTCGAGGCCTTATCTGAGACAGAGATGCCTATTTTAACCTAATATTTTACCGATCTGACTTTCAAACCCTTACATATGCCAAACCTACTCTTGCCAAGCAGCTGTGCTTATCTGAGAATACAGCCTCAAGACTATTTGAGCCAAGCTCTTGATTCGGCCCCAACTTAAGCTGACCACTTTATAGCGGGACTGATTGGGCCCCAACCTGATCAAGATCAGGTAAACCCCTAACTGCAAATCCTCCTTTATCTTTTTAGCACACTTTGTATCGTATTTCTGACATCCAATAAGTCGGATGAACGAGAATGGGTATTTATGATGCTAAAAGAAGAATAGGTACGAAGAATAGGAAGGTTTTTGATAGTGAATATAAATGGATATAACTTATTAAGAAACAAACACAATCAAAGGTTTGAGCTCAAAATAGAGTTTGATACAACTCACAAACACTAAATGTTGCTTAGGATTCAAATGGGGGTTCGATATAACTCACTAACCGGTTTAAATAAAAAGGTTCACTATAATCCTAAGAATAAGATTGATAAGAACACAGGAGAGATTAAAGAGAGTAATTGACACTCAATAATCCAGTAAACGCAAGCTCTATTAGCTCAAGTACAGCCTTACTTAATAGAGGAAAGTTTTACTCTCTGTATGTGGGGGAATATCTTCACTATATATATATCTCCTTTTGTTTATTACAAATATTACTATTTATAGCAAGTCTTAAACGTTAAGGGCAAAACTGTAAATAATGTACAAAGCCTTAAACCCTAAAGAATTAGGCTCATAAATAAAATAAAGGAAAACATATACAAGAATACAAAACTGTGTGTTTTATAGAACTCGAAAAATATCCAAGAAGGAGTAGTATATGAACTGGATGAGGTCGGTAGTTGGATGTACGGGTTTAGGAAGGAGTTCCCAAAGTCTTGTAAAGTTTGGTCGAGATACCGGAAAGGTTGGCCCATAATTGCTGAGTCCTAAAATCAGTCGACACAATTCTCTTGGTGTTGTGCCAAGTGGTTCTTTGGTCTCGAGTATTTGGCCTTACGGTTTCTTGACACCTCGGCTGACAACAAAGTTGATGCCGAATGTTTATTTTCCTTCCTCTCATCCTTTTGGCTGTAATTCGGCCTTAGCAAGCATTGATAAGCCCCAGCTTGGATTGGTCAGAGACTGATTCCCATCAAAGTGACACGTATCTTCTAGTACGACATTCTAAAAGGATTCTTTACTTTTTTATGTTGAATATTCTTTGTCTATTTTACCTTTTTTAGTATATATTATGTAGGCTAATTATAAGGATACCCCTTTTGTCTTTTCATACATGTAAAGTAACCTTAGTAGAAGGGTATATAAACCTTCACTTAAATGTATGCAGACATATTCATCAACATCGAACAATTATTCAAGTTTCCTTTAAGTAACCCTAGTATTCTAATTACTCTTCAACTTTTACCTATTCCCTTTAATAAAGAATAGTGACAAGTGACCCTTTAGTTCAGGCTGGTAAGTCATATTCGATAAAATGTAGGTTAAGTAGGATTGACTATCATGTCATATCCAGCTAGTAGCTACCTAGACTTTGCCAGCTTTCTTTCTTTCTTTCTTTATTATTATTATTATTATTTTTTTTTTGCTTCATTGTGGTGTCTCTCCATGTGTACAACCCACAAAGATACATCAACTTCACTGGTATTAGAGCACGATTTCATGAGGGAGTGTAATAGGAATTAACCCCTCGGACTGATCACACACAGCTGAGCTAGAGGACTCTAAGGACTCACTTAGAGGATACTAACTCTAGGCCATAGCCGAAATGGGGAGTCCCCTCTTAAGCTGATCTCTTGCCAACTTGACTATTAGATCCTTACATGTGTTAAATCCACCCTTGTTCAGTAGCAACGCTTTATCCTAAGAGACAGCCTAAAAGTAGCTGACGCGAGCTCCTGATCTAACCACAAGCATCCGACCCTGAATCAAGCTGACTTCTCTTCAAAAGAACTAATTAGTCCTTGACTTGATCTATATCAAGTCGGCCCCTGACTGCAAGCGTTACTCTGTTTCTACCTACTTTGTACCATATTTCTCTCATCCAAACGCTAAGCAACAGATATCTTGCTATACAATATTCCAGAATAATTCTTTCTTTTTTACAGCTGAATATTCTGTCTCTTTTACTCTTTTTAATATGTCTTATGTAACTTAATTTTAGAATATCTTTTTGCTTTTTTTTTTTTATACATGTAAGCAACCCTAGTGAATGGGTATGTAAACCTCCACTTTCTTGCATGCGAACAATAAAATCATATCATCAATATCAGTTTAATCAAGTATCTTTTGAATAACCTTAGTGTTCTCATTACCCTTTATTTCTTATTTATTTCCTTTAGTAAGGAATAGTGGCAAGTGACCCTTCAATTCAAACCGGTGTATCATATCAGCGAATTGTAGGCCGAATAAGATCAAGTGATGCGTCATATCCATTCAGTAGCTACACGAATTTTACTAGTTCTTATTCTGTTTCTTTTCAGTTCGTTTCATTATAGTGCTTCTCCATGTGTCCAACCTCGGAGACGCATCAGCTTTAGTAGTATTAGAGCATGATTCTGAGAGAGTATGTAAAGTTACAGTGAAGTTTTGGTTCACTTTACTACTAGAGGTTGTTGTGTTTCTTCTATAGTTATTGTAGTGTGTTTGTATGATAGTAAGTGTAGTTTCATTGTTATTCTATTCTTACTCTGTTTTTCATTACAAAAGTAGATTAGGTTTGTTTCTATTTTGTTTGAGTGAGTATTGGGTAGTGGGATTGTTTGTAAGTTGTTAATTTGCACGAGAAGTATTATACTATGTTAGATTCGAGTGTTTAAGGTATTATTAGAGTCTAGAGTAGTGGTGCTTAACCTAGTCATAGTTACAATGATAGTAACACCCTAAGGACTGTTGATGACAAACATGATAGACTCATAAACCTTGTTGAGAATCTACTCACAGCAATGCAAGTTAACAAGTAACAACCCCAGGGAATGTTACCGCAAATTCTACTTGAAAATATTCAAGAGAGAGGTTATGACTAAGGTGGTTGAGCTTATCGCCGAGTTTCACCTCCTTGAGTTAGAAGGAGTGACTGGACAAAAACTGGAGTTAGAAGAGATTGAGGAAGATGATGAAGAGTTAGATGTTAAAGAGTTTGGGGAGGAAGAAGAAGATGCTGACTATTATTGAGCACAAAGACGAGGACATAGAGGTCCTTGAGGACTGGATAATGTCAAGGTTCAAATCTTGCCCTTCAGTGGAAGTGGAGATGCTAATGAATACTTAAAGTGAAAATAGAAGGTCAAGAAAGTATTTGAATGTTATGGGTATATAGATGCTGTCAAAGTTTAACTTACTAAACTAGAGTTTACAGGGTATGCCACTATGTGGTGGAAGGATCTGAATGCAGCCAGAGCAAAAGATAGAAGATGAGGTGTTAAAACTTAGGATGAGATGAGAAGGTTATTAAGAGGCAAATTTGTGCCCAAGACTTACTTACAAGATACGTTTGCAAAGTTGCAGGAGCTTCGCTAAGGAAGCCAACCTGTTGATGACTACATGAGAGAGTTCTAGATGTTAATGATTCAAGCTGACGTAGAAGAACCAGAGGCATGTACAGTATCAAGATTCATTTTTGAGCTTAAGTATAAGATTCACAACATTGTAGAAGTGTAGAGGTTTATACCTTAGAAGAGGCGATCAAGATAGCGTAGAAGGTCAAAAAGCAGAAGAGAAATGTTCCAAGTCGACTTGCGCCGACATTATCGGGAGTCTCAGTACCATACTGACCTATTCAAGTCAAGTTGAAGAGACCATACCAAGTAGAGAAAAGGAGTGACAAACCTAATGACAGCAGAGCAAGCCAATAGGGTTGAATCGGACAGCTAGGCCAATCTAAGGTTAAGCCGACTCCAAGGACACATGAAAAAGGGGTAAACCTCCAAATGGAAAACCAGCAGGGTAAAATGCTTTAAATGCTTGGGCTTCAAACATATGGCTACTGGGTGTCTGAACCGATGTGTCATGGTGTTTAGAGGAGATGTAGTAGGTAGCATTAATAGGAGTAAGCCTGAGAAAGAAGAGGATGTTGGAAAACCTAAAGTAGAAGAGGAAGAGGAGACTTGTTTATGTCAACTAGAGAGAAGTAATGACCCTAGTCTTAAGAGGAGTCTTGAGTTCCTTACTGCACTTTAAGGAGGACTAAAGGGAGAATTTATTCCATACCAAATATACCATCAAGGGACAATTGTGTACCATTATAGTAAATAGAGGAAATTGTACCAATGTCATTACATAGTCCTTTGTGCAAAGGTTGGGGTTGCCAACTTCAAAGCACTCTCGACCTCACAAACTATACTAACTTCATAATAAGGGTACCTTATATGTAATCGAGCAACTGATTATGCCATTTAGTGTTGGGAATGTGTACAAGGACGAAGTAGTTTGTGATGTCGTCCCCATGGGAGCTTCACATCTATTACTTTGACAACCTTGGTTGTTCGACCGATGTGTTACTCCCAATGGGTATAAAAACACTTATGCCTCTGTTAAAGATGGAAGGAATATTATGTTGCAACCCTTGACCCCATCCCAAGTAAATGAAAGCAGCTCACCCTAGCTAGTAAGAAAAAAACCTTAGTTATTAGCCGAAGGGAGCTTCGAGTTGTTGAGAAGGTCGACGATCCCATGTTTCTGTTAGTTAGGAGATTGCTAGAGATGAGGGATTTAGAGAATGTCCCAGAAGAAATTCAAAGCTTGCTAGATGAGTTTTCTAATCTATTCTTAGAAGAACTACCTAAAGGACTGTTATCAGTTTAAGGCATATAGCATTGTATTGATCTGTAGCTAGGCGTCACCTTACTGAACCAACCTGCATACAAGATGAACCTTGAGCAGGCAGTCGAGCTAAAGAGACAGGTAGATGAACTCATAGAGCGATGATATGTGAGGGAAAGCATGAACCCTTATGCTGTACTAACTCTACTTGTTTTGAAGAAAGATGGTTCATGGCGTATGTGCATCAATAGCTAAGTAATCAATTAGATTATTGTCAAGTACAGATATATGATCTCGAGGCTCGATGATTTACTGGATGAGCTTCAAGGAGCCAAGATATTTTCAAAGATTGATCTGTAAAGTGGCTACCATCAAATTCATATGAGACTAGGGGATGAGTAGAAGACTGCCTTCAAAACTAAGCACAAATTCTACAAATGGTTAGTTATATCGTTCGGACTTACTAATGCGCGGAGTACATTCATGAGGCTAATGACCCATGTGATGTGCCCTCTGATTGGAAGATGTGTGGTTGTATATTTTGATGACATACTAGTATATATTATCGAATTGAGTGACCATGTTAAACATTTTCGTGAAGTATTTGACATTTTGTTAGCTGAGAAATTATATGGGAATGTGAAAAAGTGTATGTTTATCCAGAAAGAGGTGATTTTCGTAAGGTTTGTAGTGTCGGGGGAAGGGATCTGAGTAAATGAAGAAAAGATCCGACCTATTTTGGAATGGTTGATGTCGAAGAATGTCACTGAGGTCTGAAGTTTTCATAGCCTAGTTTCTTTCTATAGGCTATTTATTAAGGACTTTAGTATAATAGATACCCCCTTGACCGAATTGATAAAGAAGAGTGAAGGATTTAGGTAGAACAACTAAGTTGAACAGAGCTTTAGAGAGATCAAGGGAAAACACACCTCGGCACTTATCCTATTATTGCCAAATTTTAACAAGCCCTTCAAATTAAAATATGATTCATCGGGAGTTGGAATTGGTGTTGTCTTGATGTAGGAGTGATGACCCATTGCCTACTACAGTGAGAAACTCAGCATTCCTACCTTAAACTATTTTATCTATGAGAAGGAGTTATACTCTCTTTATGGAGTCCTTACTGTTTAGCAACACTACTTATTACTACGAAAGTTTGTTATTTATATAGACCATGAGTCTCTAAAGCATCTTGGAAGTTAGAACAAGCTTTTGAAGAGGTAAGTTAAGTGCTTAGAGTTCATAAAGGGATTCTCATACGTCATCCAGCATAAGAAAGGAAGTGCAAATGTGGTCACTGACACCCTATCATGACGGCAAATCTTGCTTACCACTTTGCAAACAAAATTATTGGGATACTTACCCATCACTAAGTAGTATTCTAATGACCCTCTCTTTAGTCTTGTTGTTGAACAGTGTTGAGAAGGAATAGTAGTTGGAGGATATTATCTTAAGGACAACTATCTGTTTAAGGACAACTATCTGTTCAAGGACTGCAAGCTATATATTCTAAATTGCTCCACTGTGAGCTATTAGTCAGGGAAGCTCATAGCGGAGGATTATCTAGTCATTTCAGGGAGATCAAGACAATCAATCTATTAAGGGAAAACTTTTATTGGTCAGGTTTAGCTAAGGATATCCATAAGGTAGTTGGTAATTATAAAATATGTAAATGTGCTAAGGGGGAAGAAAGAACCCTATGGAGAGTACATCCCATTACCAACATCAACCTTACCTTGGGCCAACTTTAGCATTGACTTTGTCTTAGGGTTGCCTTGGACATTCAGAGGGAAAGATTCTATATTTGTTGTAGTAGACCGTTTTAGCAAGATGGCACACTTCATTCCATGCCATTAGACTAACGATGCATTATATATTACTGATTTGTTTTTATAGGAGGTTGTTCAACTATATGAAGTATTGAAGACTATTGTCTTAGATTGGGATACAAAATTTTTGAGCTATTTTTGGAAGACTTTTTGGAGAAGACTTAGAACTAAACTTGTATTTAGCTCTAGTAGCCACCCTCAGATTGATGACCAAATTAAAGTGGTAAGTAGGATGCTAGGTAATCTGCTCAGAGCTGTCGTAGGAAAGAACTTGAGGGATTGGGATCTATGCCTACTAGTTGTAAAATTCGCATACAACTGGACTATCTACAGAACCATTGAGACGACCCCATTCGAGGTCGTTTATGGCCTTAGTTCAAAAATTCCCCTAGACATGATTAGCACACTAGTAGCTACTGATAAGAGTCCATTTGGAGTTGACTAAGCCCAAGAATAACATAAGCTACACCAATTTGTAATAAGGAAGATTGTTAACTTTAATTAGAAACAGCAAGAAATTAGTAGCCGAAGTTACCGAATTGTTTCTTTCTACCCAAAAGACTTGATATGGATACATCTCAGTAGAGAACAATTCTCATACTTAAGGTAGAACAAGCTATCTCCTTGTACTGTTGGTCCGTTTAAGGTCTTGAGGAAAATCAACCACAACGTTTACCAAATTGAGTTGCTTGATGACTATGGAGTTTCTTCCACCTTTAATGTGTTCGATCTGATCCCTCACTAACTAACAGAAGAAGACTCAACAAGCGCCCTAAGAGAAAGAGTAGAGACTGCTCTAGATTTGAGGACAAATCTTTCTGACCTCTAGGTAGATGATAGGAATCAACCCCTCGGACCAATTACATGCAGCCGAACTAGAAGACTCCAAGGACTCGCTTGAAGGATACTAGCTCTAGGCCATAGCCAAGACGGGGAATCCTCTCCCGAGCTGATCTCCTGCCGACTTGACTATCAAATCTACCCCTGTTCAGTAGCAACGCTTTATCCCAAGAGACAACCTAAGAATAGCCAAAGCAAGCTCTCAATCCAACCACAAGCATCTAACCTCGAATCAAGATGACTTCTCTTTAAAAGAACTAATTAATCCCTGAATTGATCCATATCAGGTCGGCCCCTGACCAAAAGCGTTACTCTGTTTCCACTTACCTTATACCATATTTCTCCTATCCAAACGCCAAGCAACACATGCCTTATGACACAGTATTCCAGAATGATTCTTTCTTTTTCACAACTGATAAAAGTGTATACTTCCTCGAAAGAGCATCTCTAACTACGTTGCTCTTTCCCTACTTATGCTTTATTACAAAATTGAATCCTTTAAGGAATTCAACCCATCTTGCCTGCCACTTTGACAACTTGGTCTGACTTTGGAGGTATCTCAATGATTCATGGTCAGTATATATGAAAAATTCTCTCGGCAGTAAATAATGTTGCCATACTTGTATTGCTTGGATCAATGCCAAAAGTTTCTTGTCATACACAGAGTAGTTCAGCTGCAATCCTCAGAGCTTCTCACTGTGGAAGTCAATTGGTCAGCCTTCCTGCATCAGGATAGTGCCTATTCCAATGCCTAATGTGTAGCATTCCAACTCATAAATTTTGTTGAAGTCAGGTAATACAACATCGGGGCGAAGGTTAATCTTTCTTTTATCTCAGCGAAACTCCTCTTTTCCTTTTCTTCCCATCGAAAGTTGATGTTCTTCTTTGTTAACTCAGTAAGCGGTGTAGCAAAGGTGCTGAAATTCCTAATAAATCTCTTGTAAAACGAAGCTAGTCTGTGGAAACTTCTCACGTTGGCACAAGTAGTAGGAGTCAACCATTCGACAATTGCTCTAATCTTTTCATCATCGACTCGTAAGCTTTCTCTACTAAATATATAGCCCAAGAATACCACTTCCTCCAGGTAAAAGTAACATTTATTCAAATTACAGAATAATCTCTCGGCACAGAAGATATCTATGACTGCTTTGAGATGTTCACAGTTCTCGGCATGTCAGCATTGTAGATAAAGATGTCATTAAAATATACCACGGCATACTTTTCTATGAGATGTCTCAACATATCGTTCATAAGTCTCATGAAAGTGCTTGGAGCATTCGATAAGCCGAAGGGCATAACCATCCATTCATAAAGTCCATTTCGAGTCTTGAACGTAGTCTTCCAGTTGTCTCCTAGCTTCATGTGGATTTGATTGTAACTAGACTTAAGATCAATCTTACTAAAAATCTTGGCTCCATTAAGTTCATCCAACATGTCTTCTAACCTTAGGATCAGATACCTGTGTTTGATCGTGATCTTGTTCACAGCTTGGCTATCTACACACATGTGCCAGGTTCTATCCTTCTTTAGCACTAGAAGTGTAGACACAGTACAAGAGCTGATGACTTGACATTGGAGTTCAAAAGCTTGCTTGGGATTCATCCGATAAGCTATCTTATTCAATAGTGCAGCACCAGGTATTAGGTCAATGCAGTACTCTATGGCTCGAGTTCGGAGCAAACCCTCAGGTAATTGTTCTAAGAACAGGTCGGCATATTCTTTTAACAACTCCTTGACCTCCTAGGTTAACTTACCTCACTCCTTAATTTCCAATAGGCGCTTAACCAACATGAGGGTTGGCTCATTAGCATTAATGGCCTCTCATAACTCAACCTTACCCATCACCAAAGCCTTTTTCGATCAGCAAACAAGTTTCATCTATAACTTATGAACTTCTCTCAATGGCATCGGGTTTAGTATGATCTTTTGATCGTTTTTCTTAAACGTATAAGTGTTCTCATAACTGTTAAGTATAACTCTCTTGTCAAACAACCACGACCTACCCAGTAATATGTAAGAATTGCACATAGGCAGTACGTCGCAGAGAATCTAGTTAGAGTAATTCCCTATAGTGATCGATAATAGTATTTGCTGAGTGACATGTAATGTTCCTTTCTCACTCAACTAATGCAACTTGTATAGCCTCAAATGTGAAATAGTCAGTAACTTCAATTTTAAAACAAGATCGACTGATGTTACATTAGTGCAGCTTCCACTATCCATGATGAGGGCACACATTTGATTATTCACCTTATAGGTAATATAAAATAAATTCTCTCTTTACTCCTCCTCTTATGAGGGTTTCATGGTCATCAAGAGTGATGTCGAGAGTAAACAAACAGTATTTACGCAAGGAAGAAAAGTAGTCAAAAGTGTATTAAAAATGATTTGATGTCTTGTACAACTACAAGTACAAAGGTATTTATACCCATAATTTAGGACAATTTACCTAAAAAAGAAAAGATAAAAAGGGTATTTCCTAAGGAAGTAATGTACTAGATACAAAAGGGTAAAAATGAATATACAAGAAAAACAATCATTAGTGCAACGAATTCTGCACATGATACTGTACATGTAGTAAAGCTACATTGGCGGGGTCGTTAGAAGATGTAGACAAAAATTATATATAAATGGCTTATTCAAGCAAGGACGGCTTAATCAGTTTGGAGTCCTTCTCTCATCTTCTTGACAAGGAAGATATCGAGTAATTGGTTGGCTTAGTACTAGTGAGTAATCATCCATTCGACATACAACAAAAAAATAGGCAATCATATGACTTAACATGATGGGTGACTCGGTAAGGAAGTACTCAACCTTAGCAGGGGTTGGTTGGAATAGAAGGATTCATCGTGTTAGGCTCGGCTACAAGTTAGAGGTCTAATAGCATGATTCCCATTAAATCTCCTTGATGATTAGATAATGTCAAGATCCAAATCTCACCTTTTAGCAGAAATGGAGATGAAAATGAATATTTGGATTGGGAAGAAAAGGTAGAAAAAGTGTTTGACTATTATGGATATACAAAAGTTGTGAAGGTTCAACTTGTTGCACTTGAGTCCTTAGGGTAAGGACCTAAGATCAGATGAAAAGGTTGTTAAAGGGTAGTTTTATGCTAGAGACCTACTTACAAGATACATTTGCAAAGTTATAGGAACTTAGCTAAGGAGGCCAATCGATTGATGACTACGTAAGAGAGTTCCGGATGCTTATGATCCGAGCCAATGTGGAAGAACCAAAGGCTTGTATAGTATTGAGGTTCATTTCTAGACTCAGATATGAGATTTGTAATATTGTGGAAGTGCAAAAGTTTTATACCTTGGCAGAAGCGATTAAGATGATGTTGAGGGTAGAAAAACAATAAAGAAATGCTCTGAAAGATCTAGGCCAACATTCTTTGGAACCCCTGTTTCGTGTCGACCTATCCAAGCTAAGCCAAAGAAGCCATACCAAGGTAAGGAAAGGAATGGTTGACTTGACTATAGTTGAGCAAGGCAACAAGGCTAAGCAAGACAACTAAGCACAACCAAAGCTAGTTTGACCTCAAGAACATATGAGAGAGGATAGACTTCCGGACGGAAGACTAATGGGGTGAAGTGTTTTAAATGTTTGGGCTTCAGATACATAGCTGCTAAGTGTCTAAATTGACATGTTATGGTGCTCCAAGGAGATATAGCGGATAGTGCTAATGAAAGCAAGCCCAAGGAGGAAAAGGATGTTAGAAAAGCTAAAATCAAAGAAGAAGAGGATACCTGTATCTATGCCAGCTAGGGAGAAGTAATGACCTTAGTCCTGAGATGAGTACTAAGTTCCTTGCCAAACTTCAAAGAAGACCAAAGGGAAAATTTATCTATAAAAAGTGTACCATTAGGGGACAATTATACACTATTATAGTGGACAGAGGAAGCTGCACTAACTTAGTTGCACAGTCTTTTGTGCAGAGGTTAGGTCTGCCAACCTCAAAGCATCCCAAACCTTACAAACTGCATTGGCTTCATGATAAGGGTGTTTTTTATGTAACTAAACAAGTAACTATGCCATTTAGTGTTTGGAATGTATACAAGGATGAAGTAGACTGCGATGTTGTCTTCGTGGGAGCTTTACATCTATTACTTGGACAACTTTGGTTGCTCGATGAACATGTTACTCACGACAGATATAAGAACACCTATGCCTTTTTTAAGGACAGAAGAACGATTGTGTTGTAAACCATGACCAAGAATAGACAACGCCAATTGCTGGATGGGTTCAAAACTCTGTACTAGATGTTGTAAATGAGACCTTAAGAGTTAGAGGAGTGATTGGCAATTTTTAGATTAATATTAGATTGGAATGATATCAATATAGGATCGGCACATAAATTATATTCACAAAATTGGGAAAAACATATGCATGCTAACTGTATATAAAAACGCTTGTTGTGGTAACTGTCAATAGTATTTTGATATACAGAGTATCTATGGATAGCATTATTGAAGTTAAATGATCATAAGTAGTATATTGAAATAGAAGATATGTGATTTTTAGAGGAGATAATAATTCTTTCATTAAGCAAGTTATATTTGGAGAACAAATTTCAATGGATATTGAAATGGTTGAATTAGGGATTGGAGGAAAATCCATTGAGGTAAACTAATATACAAGAAAGTTATGAAGTTACACTACACTTCATATGAGCAATTGCAATAGGTAACCCAACAGAGGAATGGTAAATCTAAGATGGTTAATTCATCATTGTTGAGTCTCATGTCATGTTCATTCTATTATTATATTCTGTCATGTCGTATCTTATCCAGTAGTAATGTCAATATTGTCTCTTTTATTGAGTCTCTCAATCAAGAGTCATATTTATTCTTGTCAAGTCAAGTCAAGTGCAATACAATCAATCTACAATGTTAACCATCTCATTTGAATTCGAGATGGAGAAAAGTTAATATTTCCCAAATTTACTTCTGTTGATTCTATGCTAAGCTGTATGAAAAACAAATGAGAAAGTATGACAGTAGTATAGTCATTGTGAGTAGAAGATTACGAATAAGAGGAAAGGTGATGATATGAGGTAAACGTAAAGCCACTGGGGATCACAAGTGCAACCTAGGAATCAATGAAACAAGGAACAAATGGAAGATAAACCAATTAGAGAATTTGTGAGATTATAAAACTAAGTCATAAGATAATATAAGTAACTAGAGAATTTCGGTAATAGAATAAGGCATAAGAAATATCAAAGTACCAAATGCAAAGAAGGAAAATATGATCGAGAATTTGGAAGATAAAAGAAGAGATCGAGCAAAGCTTTAGGTAGAGAACTAGTGGAAAGTCAATCAAAAAGTAATTCAGAAGTTAAATTAGAGATAATTCAATAGAATGGAAAAAGGAATTGCAAAGTTCTGAAGCAACCTATAAAAAATACTAGATAATCAGGTTCAAAAGTTAAAGCAGTTTAGATAGGGGATATATGAAAATATAATAGGACAAAATTTTAAACTTGGAAGTCATTATAAAACAAAACTTAGTAAGTGTAAAACCTTACTCGTAGTTCTTTTGATTCTCAAGATAGTAAACGAATATAAGCTGTCAATCTTAGTTGAGTGAATAATACATAGATATATAGGAGTTTCGAGGACAAAACTATTGTAAGGGGGGGTGGAAATGTAAGCCCCATAATCAGTTACTTGGGGTTCCGATTGGCTAAGGGATCCAATCGAGCCTAAATTATAAAGTAAAGTTAAAAATATTAGTAAAAATGATTCTGTAAATTTGAACTTAGGAAAATAAGTAATAAAATATAAAATATAAAATTTCTAAATTTTAAGTATATTACTCATTATTTATCAGAAATACATAAAATGTATTTCGATAACTAACAAATCGCTAAAGATAAATTATATGTACACTAAAAATCATGAAATAACTTAAATAATATTTAGAGGTATTTATTTATGCCATATATGTATTTACGTATAGGTAGAAATACTCATAATTATTTAAAATATGTGAAATAGGCTAAAATAATGTTAAATAAGTAAAGAAAATGCATAAATAATTAAGGAAAAATAAAGAAAAATCAGAAAAAATGAGGAAAAGTCCAAAAGTGAGTTGTGGCAATTGGGGGAAGAAAGAAAAAAAATCAACCAATTAAAATGTAACAAATAGAAAGTGAAAAAAAGAAGAGATAAGCCAATTGTCTTGTCTAATTAATGCACAATAATTCTCTAATACCTCTATAAATAGTAAGAAAATTTCAGAGGATCATTTGGTTAGTTTGAAGAGTGAGAAAAATAGAGAGAACCAAAATATTGAGTGTTAGGATTAATTACAAAAAATTACTCAAATCTGTGTAACTAAGGCTTTAGAAGGAAATCAACACTCGACAAGCACCTGAGAGTAGACGGCCACCACCACCACACAATGGTGCCAGCACCCAGACCGGCCGACAAGGCCATGGAAGTCAGCAGTGGCTGGAGCCTTCCACACAGGTGAGTCCAATTTCCAACTTGATTAAGTTTAATTTTGTAAAAATATTAAATATTCTTAGAAAATTATAAAATTTGTTATTTTGAGGTTTTTAGATATGTAGATTTAGGAAAATTTTTTATTTTGATGAATTTATGTTTAGAAATATATTGTCCTTAAGAAATCGTATAAAATCATACCTGTTTCAAATTAAAAATAATAGGCTTGGGAGTGTAGATTTGGACTAAAAAAAATTTTGTAGACTACTTAGGTGATATAGAACAGTATCACAAAGCCCTTTTTTCAAAAATGAATTTTCAAAATTTTTAGATAATTTTTAGGCTTTAAAATGATGCATAAAATGAGTTATTTTTTGTTAATTAAGTAATTAAATAGTTAATTACTGATTTAGTACATAATTATATTTTATAGGATGTTCAAATCTAATGAAGTATGATATTTGTAGTATATAGGTTGTTAGAGGTAATTATTAGGGTATTATGTAGTATATATGTAACAGGTAAAAATAATAGGTTTTAAATTAATTTTGTAATTTAGGGTAATTAGGTGTAAAATTTGATTTGGGATGAACTTAGATATTTTAAGATGTTGATTGATGATGGGAGATGATATTTGGAATGATAGAAATATTAGATTTGTATTATGTACATAATAGGTAATAATACATAATATGTAAATATTGGAAATATAATAAATAGAAAATATTAGAATAAAAATTGATATTATACTAATAATAGGAATATATATAAAATCTAGTAGGAGACTTAAATTAGGATAATTATATGAAATATGTAAAATTCTCTTACATTAGGAGTAAATTCAATAGTTAAATCAGAATTACGATATACCGCATGGACTGAAACATTGGTTAGAGACCAAAAACAATATTGAGGATACCTAAAAATAATGTAACTAATTTCACATATGGGTTGAAAAGAGTTTCCAGGGTTCATGTATAAAACTGTACTTAGAAATTAAATTAGAATCTAATTTAAAAATTGATATGGAAATCGAACTTAGCCCCAAACCCAGAATAATTGTAAAAGATTTGAGAACCTAGATAATTGAATAAATTAAACTATAAACCAAATAAACAATAAGTGTTATATGATAAAAACTAATTTATAACAGTTATATGAAAATTGAGACAACATTGGTATTATAGGGATCATTGGTGATTGACTGAACAAATCCCACCTTAAGTGAGCAAACAGAGAGTCGAGGTAAGTTGGGTTTAATACAATGCTATATTTTGGAAGTTTGAAATTGTACTTGATTGTGCTTGTTCTAAGCTGATGATATGATTTCAATTTACTACTTGGTTTGTATTGTATGATTTGTATGAAATGATTGATCACCTTAAACTGAACCTAATCAAATATACAACCTATAAACATAAATTGGACTTGCATAGCAACCCATTAGGGGAAACCTAGGATTCTCCAGCTAAATATTGATCCCTTCGAAAGGGATAACGCTGGATAGCATAATGGGTCCCTTCTTCATCTTTAGTCGAACTAAGTGACAGGTAAGAAGGTCACAACAAGGGTGAAGTCAATGGTTCAAAGGTAATCGCATGAGGAGTAGTGTCTCCATTGCATAAGCCTGGGTTTAGTCATGAGTTGTTGCATTAACGGCAACTCTTCAACCCAGATTATAGCGGATGCAATTTCTCTAATCTCACGATGGGTCTGATAAAGTCATGCAATGGCATTTGCTTGTACATGCATTGCATCTAATTAAGTGATTTGGTTGATAACCCTGTTTGTGTTTATTGTATGGTTTTGAGTCTCCATCCTAACTTACTAAGCTATAGTTGCTTACATTCCTATAGACGTCGTTGCAAGTGCTAACTAAGAAGTGGCTTACAACTACTCTAAAGCTAGCAACTATTGGATACCCTGAAGCTAGCAACTATTGGATCTTGAGGAGCGAAGAAAAACATTTGAAGAATAGACATATATTTTTAAGATTTAAGCTCTTATTTTAGAATTTTTCATTTTTGAATAATGTATTAACTAAGAAGTAGATTACGGTGAAATGTTGTAAATGTTAATTGTAATAAATGAATTTTAATGTATATATATATATATATATTTTTCCTTTCTTAGGTAAATGACTTATTTGAATTATAAACATTTTACTTTAAAGTGGGTTAGTCATGGACACCTTTTATAGATCGGGTCTAGAATAGCGGTTGTGAAGCTAATTTCTATTTTAGAATAGTTTGCATGGCAGGACTGTTACGACTATGCCGCTTCAAGGTGTGATAATAATGAGTCGAAGGGAGCTCCGAGCTACTAAAAAGGCCGATGAGCTAATGAGCTTATGTTCCTATTGATTAGAAGATTGCTAGAGATAAAGGATTTAGAGGATGTTCTTGATGAAATCTAAAGCATAATAAATGAGTTCTCTAACTTATTTCCTGAAGAATTGCCGAAAAGACTACCTCTAGCCTGAAGCATAGAGCACTGCATTGATCTACAGCCAAGTACCATGTTGTTGAATCAATTTACATACAAGATGAACCTAAAGCAAGCTACTAAGTTGAAACGACAAGTAGATGAGCTCATAGAGAGAAGATATGTGAGGAAGAGCATTGGCCCTTATGCAGTACCAGCTTTGCTTATCTCAAAGAAAGATGATTCATGTCATATGTGCATCGACAACTAAGCGATCGATTGAATTACTATCAAGTACAGATATTCGATATTGAGACTTGAGGACATTTTGGATGAGCTCCATGGTGCCAAAATATTTTCAAAGGTTGATCTACAAAATGACTACTACGAGATTTGTATGAGATTAAGAGATAAGTGGAAGACTTCCTTCAAAACTAAACGTGGACTCTATAAATGGTTGGTTATGCTATCTGGACTTACTAATGCACCAAGGACATTCATAAGGTTAATGAATCATGTGAAGCGCTCCCTGATCGGAAGATTTGTTGCCGTATACTTCGATGACATATTGGAATATAATGCTAACCTAAACAACCATGTTCAACACCTCTGACTAGTATTTGACATTTTGTAAGCCAAGCATTTATATGGGAATTTGAAGAAATGTACTTTCTACTAAGATGAAGTAGTTTTTCTTGGGTTTTTAGAGTCAAGGGAAGGAATCTGACCAAAGTGGAGAAGATTTGAGTTGCTCTGAAGTGGCCGACACCGAAAAATGTCATTGAATTTCAAAGTTTTCATGGCCTAACTTCTTTCTATAGATGATTCATTAAAAACTTCAGTACCATAATCGCCCCTTAACCGAGGTAACAAAGGAGAGTGAAGAGTTCAAGTAGAACGACCGAGCTTAACAAAGCTTCAAGGAGATTAAGGAGAAGCTTACCACTACCCCTGTCCTGTTGTTACCAAATTTTGACAAACCATTTGAACTAAGATGTGATGTGTCAGGCATCGGAAATGGTATCGTCTTGATACAAGAATGACAACTCATTGTCTACCATAATAAGAAGCTTAGTGGTGATACTTTAAACTACTTAATGTATGAGAAAAAGTTATACTCTTTTTTTCGAGCCCTTAATGTTTAATAACACTACTTACTGTCATGAGAGTTTGTTATTTATACAGACTATAAGTCTTTGAAGCATCTTAGAAGTCAGGAAAAACTTTTGAAGAGATAAGCCAAGTGATTGAAGTTCATGGAAAGATTTTCATATGTAATCCAATACAAGAAGGGAAGTGAAAATGTGGTTGTCGGCGCTTTGTTATGGCGAAAAACCCTTTTGACCATTTTTTAGAGAAAATTACTGGGATTCTTACTTATCACTAAACAGTATGCTAAAGACCCTTATTTCAGTTCGATTGTTAAACAATGCCAAGGAGGAGTAGTTGTTAGAGGATATTATCTTAAAGATGGTTATTTATTCAAGGACCAAAGTTTTTGTATACCAAACTATTCTACACACGAACTATTGGTCAAGAAAGCCCATGGTGGTGGATTATTTAGTCACTTCAGAGAGACCAAGATAGCAAATCCGTTGAAGAAGAACTTTTACTGGCCTAGTTTGGTTAAGGATGTCTATAAGGTAGTTGATAATTGTAAAGCGTGTAAGTGGGCTAAGGGAAAGAGGGAGCCCAATGGAGAATAAATGCCCTTATTGATGCTAACCTTACCTTAGGCTGACCTCAGTATAGACTTTGTCCTAAGGTTGCCTCGGACATTCAAAGGAAAAGATTATATATTTGTTGTAATGGATAGCTTCAATAAAATGGTACATTTCATTATGTACCATCAAATTAATTATGCTTTATACATTACTAATCTATTTTTATAAGAAGTTATACAACTATATGGAGTGATAAAGACTATTATTTTAAATTGGAACGTAAAATTTTTTAGCTATTTCTAAAAGAGTCTATGTAGAAAACTTAGAACTAAACTTATATTCAGCTCCAATAGCTATCTCCAAACTAATGGCTAAATTAAAGTGGTGAACAAGACATTAGGAAACTTACTCAGAGCTATCGTGGGAAAAAACTTGAGGGACTGGGATCTAAAACTACCAACTGTGAAATTCGCATACAACCGAACTGTCTACAGCACTACTGAGAAGACCTCATTTGAGGTCTTTTATGGCCTCAATCTTATTATGCCCTTATGTATGATTGGTACCCCTACAGCTGCTAAAAAGAGTTAATTCAGAGTTAACTGAGCTCAAGAATTACAAGAGCTACACTATTGTAACCAGGAAAATCGCTAAGTTCAATAAGAGACAACAAGAGATTGGTAGCTGAGGCCATCAAACTATTTCTTTCCAACGAAGAGACTTAGTATGGATTCATCTTAGTCAAGAATGATTCCTGTACTTACAATAGAACAAGTTATCCCCTCATGCTGATAGTCCCTTTAAGATCTTGAAGAAAGTCAACTACAACGCCTACCAGATCGAGTTACCTGATAACTCTAATTTTAAACATATTTTATAGGGTAATTTTATAGTATTTTCCATACATTTTTTTTTCTTTAAAGAAATTGATACTTAACTGAGTAAAATGTTGATTTCAGGGTTTAAACGCGTTCTAGGCTCGAAAACGAAGAAAAGGAATCAAGTTTCACTCAATTCCGAGTTCAAACAAAGAAGTTATGAATTTTTGAAGTTGTGCAGAAAATTTGCCTAAGTGCAGAAAGTTACATGACCTGGGGACACGGTCATGTCCCAGGCCATGTCGGGTGACGAAAACAAAATCTTTTTGATACACTATAAAAAGACATATTAGGGTTTCAAAAGAAAAAGGAGAGACATTATAGAAACAAGAGACACAAGAGACGAGAGGAGATTTGAGAAGAACATTAATCAAGAAGCAAGAACAACATCAACTTCAAGATTAGAGAGATTGTTCATCAATAAAAGGGGTTTCCATGTTTTATTTTATATTATCGATGAAACTCGTTTTTAGATTCATTATGGTAGCTTAGAATTCGAGTATTTAGGATTATGGAACCTAGGGTTTCATGTAACCCTTGGATTGAATTATAATTTCAATAAAGTTTCTACCTTTTCTTGATTCAATTATGTCGTTAATTATGGATTGATAATTCTAGAGTGTCAATATATGATATTATGCATGTTAATTGAGAAATTGCATGTGTAATTAGATCTAGGCATAATTGAAGAGAATTATATGTATACTTAGAGATAAGATACATGTTTCTTCCGGAAAGTTGATTGTTTGCATGGGAATTCATTACACGCTAATGCAATTCTAAATTATATTACTAAGTGAAGAGATTCCGGTAAATAATTTAGGATTAGGATTAATATGCTTGAGAAAGATATTAGCTTTAATTGTGAATCCCTCCGGTCAAGAATAATAGAAATTGAATTGGATATATTTTAAAAAGGTTACATGTTAAACACTAAGGGAAATAATTCCTAAATACATTATTGCATCCTTGAAGTCGTTCGTAATTTATTACTTTCTAATTTGCGTAATTAAGTCTCATAAGTAGTTTAGTTGTTAATTTTAGTATGTTTAATTAATTTAAACTTTCACAATTTTTCGGTAAGATAATAAAGCTAAAGTTAATATCAGTACTCAAAATCTCTAAGGGATCGACTCGGACTCACATCCGCTATATTAAAACTGATAGGTGCACTTGCCTCATATCAAGTTTTTGGCGCCGCTGCCGGGGATTTTCGATATTAAGAACACTAGTTGCTTTATTACTTTAACCATTTTTTTTCTTTTGTTTTTATTATTTATTTTCATTAGCTAGAGCTGCAATTGATTTTATATTTCTTATCCTTGCAGTGCATGACTAGAAGTAACCCAGAAGATTTGGTGGAACTTGATCCTGAAATTGAGAGAACTGCCTTTCAAAATTTAAAATCACGACCTAGACAAAGTGTGGCGACCATTGACGACGAGTCAATTGTTGAAATCAAGGAAGAAGGTGAAGAGACTAACACTCAATTCATCGAACAAGAAGATCCACCACACATGGCTAACAACGGGAATGAAGCAAATCGGACCATGTCCGATTATTCAAGGCCTACACTTATTGGAGCTGACTCTAGCATCGCAAGGCCAACCGTCGCAGCTAATAACTTCCAAATTGCACCTAACATTATACAGATGGTGCAACAATATGTTCAGTTTGACGGTCTCCAAGATGAAGATCCCAATGCCCACATCTCTAGCTTTCTAGAGATTTGTGATACTTTTAAAATCAACGAAGCCACGGATGATGCCATCCGACTGCGGCTATTCCCTTTCTCCTTGAGGGGTAGAGCAAAACAGTGGTTGAACTCTCTACCACGAAATTCAATCACAACTTGGAATGAATTGGTAGAGAAATTTTTGGAGAAGTATTTCCCACCTGCAAAGACCGCTAAACTTCGGAATGATATTTCTTGTTTTGCTCAATTGGAAGCGGAGACGCTATATGATACTTGGGAGTGGTTTAAGGAATTGCTCAGGTGGTGCCCACATCATGACCTCCCACTATGGATGCAGATTCAGACTTTCTACAATGGTCTCAATTTATCCACGAGACAGATGATTGACGCATCCGCAGGAGGTACTTTGAACACAAAGACACCTGAGCAAGCCCAAGACCTTATTGAAGGAATTGCGATGAACAATTATCAGTGGGAAAGCACTAGAGCCAAACAAAAGGCCATGGGAATTTATGATGTGGACTTGACCACTGCTTTGGCAGCCAAGGTAGACCTATTGAGTAAGAAGATTGATGCACTCTCAGTTGGCCCTCAACAAGTGCAATCGGATGTAAGTGATTTTGGTATGCAGGGGTATGGAGCACAAAAACAATTGGAACAGGTGGATTATCTAGGAAATCCACCCATGCAACAAAATAACCCCTACAGCAACACTTATAATCCAGGCTGGAGGAATTACCCTAATTTCTCATGGGGAAATCAAAACCAAGGCCAGCAGAAGACTAACTTTGGCCCACCTGGATTTCAAAGACCATTCTTGCCTCCTTTTCCTCAAGAAAAGAAGTCCAGTGTGGAAGAACTTCTCACAAAATATATTCAAGGCAATGAAGCTCGTTTATCCAACATTGAATCCTCGCTGAGGAATCAAGAGGCTTCAAATCACAACCTTGAGAACCAAATTGGTCAACTTGCGAAGCTAATCTCTGAAAGACCTCAGGGAACACTCCCAGGGAATACCGAGGTTAATCCTAGAGAACATGGTAATGCTGTGACCTTGAGAAGTGATAGAAAATTGCAAGTGGAGAAGAAAGATGGTGGGGAAGCAATTGAGAAAGAAGTGGAAGTCAACCGTAAGGAAGATGCAAAGCCACTAAAATCAAAAGAAAGTATGGAACCACTGAAAGTGGAGGAGTACAAGCCTTCCATCCCTTACCCGCAGCGCATTAAGCAAAGTTACACTGATCAGAACAAGGAATTCGGTAAATTTCTTGATGTTTTCAAACAATTACACATTAACTTACCTCTTGTTGATGTCATCTTGCAGATGCCAAAGTATGCGAAATTTCTAAAGGATCTTCTATTGAATAAGAGGAAGTTGGAGGAGCTTACAACTGTCACATTGAACGAGGAATGCTCGGCACTTCTCTAGAAAAAACTGCCACAAAAATTAAATGATCCAGGGAGTTTCACTATTCCTTGTATGCTTGGCAATTTGTTAGTAGATAATGCTTTGGCAGACTTAGGAGCCAGTATAAATTTGATGCTGTATAAATTGTTCAAAAAGCTAGGGTTAGGAGAACCTAAATTAACGGGCATGAGTCTTCAATTAGCCGATAGGTCTATCACATACCCTAGAGGCATCATAGAGGATGTTTTAGTGCAAGTAGACAAATTCATCTTTCTGGTGGATTTTGTTGTACTTGATATAGATGAAGATATTGAGGTGCCAATCATTTTAGGTCGACCCTTACTAGCCACTACTAAGGCTGTTTTTGATGTTGGTGAGCATAAGTTGATATTACGGGTTGGGAATGATGAAATAGTTTTTAAAACTCCAGAGACAACAAACAAATTTCTTGACTTAAAGGACATATGTCACAATGTTAATGCCACTAATGTTGTTATATCTACATGTGTGCAGGAAACGCTTGCCAAGGATTCCTCAAGTTATTGCTTGCAAAAGGGAGATGAAAATTTGGTGAGTAACCCCAATTGGGCAGAAGTGGCAGCTTAAACAGAAGTTCATGAATCCAGTATGGACAAGAAGGGAATTAATCCACTCCACAAGCTAAAGGATCTTAGGTTAAAATCTTTCAAAGAGAAGCCACCAATTTTGGAACCAAAACTATCCGGAAATCATTTGGAACATGTTTTTGCGATGAAAAGTTCAAAACTTCCAATGACAACCGGATCTAAGCTAAAAGCAGACAAAATGAAGAAGTTTAAGCTACATGAATTTGATGAGTGGCATGATAAGAAGAGAAACTATGGAAGTTATGCACCAATGAAATGGAATTGGCAAGGTCGATGGCCGAAGGGTAAATCTACACTCGTATGGAGAGTTCGAAAGCGAGATACATGAGGAGTTCTATTTCCACCTGTATGAAGAATCATGAATTACAAGACGTATCCCGTCGAGCTATCGACGTTCACTAAAGCGCTTCTTGGGAAGCAACCCATGTCTAACTCTATTTATGCTTTAGTTCTTTAAGTTTTCTTCATTTTATTTTTCGTTCAATCTAACTTTGCTTTCCTTCTTTTCTTTTGCTTTCATCTTTTTCGTCATAATTCTTTCCTTTCTTAGCTTTAATTTTTTCCTTTTCTCTTTAAGTTTATAATTTCTAAGTTTCCTTTATCTTTTTAATTAAAAAAAAAAATTATTTACATAGGCAAGGGACACGGTCGTGTCCCCAGCCCGTATGCACCCAGTAAATCACCCGCTCACAGAGAGATACGGGCGTGGGACATGGTCGTGTCCCTAGCCCGTGTGCGCCCAGAAACACCACTCGCATACAGTAAGTTATACGGGTATGGGACACGATCGTGTCCCCAGCCCATGTCCGACCAGACTCCACACGACTCACACAGATTGTTACACGGGCAAGGGATACGGTCGTGTCCCAGCTCGTGTTGACCAAACTCACACGATTTTTTGCACACGGTCGATTTTATTTAAATTAAATACACCCTCTCACATACTCCTAATCAAACATTTCTCTCTCATATTCTCTCTTATTCTCCCTCTTCTCTCCACAATTCTTGCATTCCGCATTTTGATCCAAGTAAGTTTCCTACTTAATTTTGCTCTCTCTTCCTCATGATTAGGCTGGCGAATGTGATGAGGATATCGAGGCCAGTGATAACGATGATGATGCTACGATGGCTGAGGCATCCTCTGATGAGGTATATGAAGAGACGAATTCCGATCCCTCTTCTTAGTTCTTCATTTTTTGTGTTGACTTTTGTTGTTCAAGGCTTGTGAACTCTGCAATATAATGATGATGCTTCTTCATTTTGCGCTTCTGTTCGACCGCAAGGAAGTATTAGTTTTCTTTTCAGTACATATGTTTTCTTTTTCCCTATGCTGCTTTTTCGTGCTGTTATGATTTTTTGTCGTACATTGGGGACAATGTACATTATTAAGTGTGGGGAAGGGATATATATGAATTTATTACTGTTTAGGAGACCAATTATTCACATTTGACCCAATTAATTTTTAAGTTAATTTGCAATAGGTGATTAACTGGTATTAAGCCAAATTAACTGTTTCATCTTGATTATTATTAATCTTATTATACTTTACTAGAATTGATTAATTAAATTTTTGGAAGGCAAAGTTACGAGTTATTTAGCTTCGGACTTTAGGACTTGAGATTGGAGCAACATCACTAATTGAGAGTTAGTCATGGTTATTTTTAAATTTACTTTTGTGTATACCCTTCTGTTAGAAATTTTTAAGAGTCCTATAATTTTTAGCAAACAAAAAAATGAAATTCTTCTTTTAAGAAACCCCCCGTCAGAAGAGCGAGATTGAGTCCCAATGCCAATTCAAATGAAAAAAAAAAATTGATATGGATCGGCCTTGGTCCGTCAGAAGAGCAAGGTTTTTTCCCGCTATCAATATAAGGAATAAGTTGGTATGGATTGGTCTTGGTCCATCAGAAGAGCGAGATTCTTTCCCATTACCAACACAATTGTGCTTAAATAAGGTAAATTTAAAAAGACCTCTTAACAAAAGCATGAACTAGGGGGATGATTAGAGGAAGAGTGGATGTAAAATGTGTTTGTTTTAGATTATGGTGCTTGGTGAGATGGAAAAGAGAATTGTATACACTTTAGTTGAATGGATAAAATTTTTATGACTCTTTCTTGGTTGGCGAGATGTTAAATCCAATTTTTAGTTTAAGAATCCTTGGTTAAATGATTCGGGGTAAATTTTGATTTTCATAAATTAACTAGTGAACTCTAGTATTAAGTATTGTTGGAGCATTTGAATATGGTCAGATGAAATTGTTTGACTTTATTATTGTATGTTAGTTGAGAATGATTTTCTTACTTTTCTTCGGGTCAAGTGCATTCGTTCACAGGTTTCCTAAATGGTGATAAATTTTGATTAAGTGTTTCTTGTCCTGAAAGTTTTGTTTTGATTTATTTGCTTGAGGACAAGCAAATGCTTAAGTGTGGGGAAATTTGATAACTCTAATTTTAAACATATTTTATAGGGTGATTTTATAGTATTTTCCGCACATTTTTTGTTTTCTTTAAAGAAATTGATACTTAATTGAGTAAAATGTTGATTTCAGGGTTTAAACGCGTTCTAGGCTCGAAAACGAAGAAAAGGAATCAAGTTTCACTCAATTCCGAGTTCAAACGAAGAAGTTATGAATTTTTGAAGTTGTGCAGAAAATTTGCCTAAGTGCAGAAAGTTACATGACCTGGGGACACGGTCATGTCCCAGGCCATGTCGGGTGACGAAAACAAAATCTTTTTGATACACTATAAAAAGACATATTAGGGTTTCAAAAGAAAAAGGAGAGACATTATAGAAACAAGAGACACAAGAGACGAGAGGAGATTTGAGAAGAACATTAATCAAGAAGCAAGAACAACATCAACTTCAAGATTAGAGAGATTGTTCATCAATAAAAGGGGTTTCCATGTTTTATTTTATATTATCGATGAAACTCGTTTTTAGATTCATTATGGTAGCTTAGAATTCGAGTATTTAGGATTATGGAACCTAGGGTTTCATGTAACCCTTGGATTGAATTATAATTTCAATAAAGTTTCTACCTTTTCTTGATTCAATTATGTCGTTAATTATGGATTGATAATTCTAGAGTGTCAATATATGATATTATGCATGTTAATTGAGAAATTGCATGTGTAATTAGATCTAGGCATAATTGAAGAGAATTATATGTATACTTAGAGATAAGATACATGTTTCTTCCGGAAAGTTGATTGTTTGCATGGGAATTCATTACACGCTAATGCAATTCTAAATTATATTACTAAGTGAAGAGATTCCGGTAAATAATTTAGGATTAGGATTAATATGCTTGAGAAAGATATTAGCTTTAATTGTGAATCCCTCCGGTCAAGAATAATAGAAATTGAATTGGATATATTTTAAAAAGGTTACATGTTAAACACTAAGGGAAATAATTCCTAAATACATTATTGCATCCTTGAAGTCGTTCGTAATTTATTACTTTCTAATTTGCGTAATTAAGTCTCATAAGTAGTTTAGTTGTTAATTTTAGTATGTTTAATTAATTTAAACTTTCACAATTTTTCGGTTAGATAATAAAGCTAAAGTTAATATCAGTACTCAAAATCTCTAAGGGATCGACTCGGACTCACATCCGCTATATTAAAACTGATAGGTGCACTTGCCTCATATCATTACCTGATGACAACGATGTTTTCTTCACTTTCAATGTGTTTGACCTGATTCTACACCAACTAGAAGAAGGTCCCACAAATGACCCAAAAGAATAACCAAAGACCACTTCAGATTTAAGGTCAAATCTTTCCAACCCCTAGGTGGATGATAAGAATCAACCCCTCGAACTGATCATACATAGCCAAGGTAGAGGACTCCAAGGATTCACTCAAAGAATACTAACTTGAGGCTTTATCTGAAATGGAGATTCCTACCTTGACCTGATCTTTTGCCGATCTAACTTCCAAACCCTCAAGTATGCCAAACTTGCCTTGCTAAGCAGTTTTGCTTATTCAAGAAGATAGCCTCAAGACTATTCGAGTTGAGCTCCCAAGCCGACCATAAACTTCTGACCCCAATTCAAGCTGACTACTCTATAGCAGGACTGATTGGGCGCCGACCTTATCTAGATTAGGTCGGCCCTTGACTACAAAGCCTCCTGTCTCTTTTTTTCCTAATTTATACCATATTTCTAACATCTAACTACTAAGTGACACGTATCTTCTAGCATGACATTCCAAAAGGATTCTTTAATTTTCTATATTAAATATTCTTTATCTCTTTTACACTTTTTAATATATATTATGTAGTCTGATTGTAAGGATACCCCTTTTGTCTTTTCATATATGTAAAGTAACCTTAGTGAATGGGTATATAAACCTCCACTTAAATGTATATAGACATATTCATTAACATTGGATAATTATTCAAGTTTCCTTTGAGCAACTCTAATGTTCTCATTACTCTTTAACTCTTATCTATTCCTTTAAATAAGGAGTAATGACGAATGACCTTTTAGTTTGGACCGGTGAGTTATATCCTGCGAATTGTAGGCTAAGTAGAATCAATTGGAATGTCGTATATGATTGGTAGCTACTTAGACTTTGCTAACTTTCTTTTGTTTCTTTTTTATTCGCTTCGTTATGATATCTCTCTATGTGTACAACCCTCAGAGACGCATCAGGAAAGCACATATGAGGAACCCAAGGAGAAAAAAGTGGAAGATGAGGTTGTTGTAAATGCTTACCTGATTGCGGAGGATATGTTTACAAAACCACTATGTGCTTTAAAAAGGTTCGAGGTAAGGACTATGGTGTTAGGAAATAAGTAAGAATGACCGTCTCTTTTTACTCTTTTTTTTCCTCCATTACAAAGTAGATGGAATTTGCCAATCTTTTATATAAACAATGTCAAAACTTATAAGATTATATTTCAAGAAACTTTTGGTTGTTTTTCATTTTCTTAGTTAGACATTTTCGCTTTTTTTTTTCCCTTTATCATATATCCAATAAGCATCCTATATACAAGAAAGTGATGGTTATGGAGGTAATAGCCTAAGCATGATAGGCTATAATCTGTCTATCATTTTAAAATAGAATAACATACTCCTTAGCACATAGTGTTTCATTTTTGTAATTTTAAGGTTATAACTCTCATAGTTAATATAACATTGTGTAAAAGTATTCAAGAGGTGAAAATAATCAGGTTTATTTTGATTTAAATTTTCAATTACTCTTTAGAATTGATATTGATTGGAATTGAAACAAATTATTAATGACAAATATGTAATGACTTACCTTCCAAGTGCAACATGATAATTGCTAAACCAAATAAACACACCATGAGACAAACATTACAATACAAATACATTTCAAAACGAGTGCAAAATCATGATATTGCAATTCATGGACTAGTATAAGAAATCAACACTGTGAACACGTTAAATGATCAAAGCAGCACTATGAACACGCATGAAAGTAGCAACTTAAGGAAATATAGAGGGCGATTATTGGTAATTGGGATTTTAGGCTAATTTAATCCCGTTAGTTGGAATCTTAAGCTAGTCATAAGATCCACGGAGTGTAATCTAATTTATAAGAATATCTTACAAAAATTTGGCTTAAAAAGCTTTGAAAGGGATTGCCCATTTTGTTCATCTACTCTCAGCCTTTCTAAGTTGTCTCATACGCAAAATATGCCTTTTACTAAGCCTTTCGTTTTAATAAGCTTTATTGGGCTCATTCTTAAAGCTTTGAGCTTGGCTAGGCCCATTCATAATGAAGCACACAAGATAATTATAAAGAGTTTTAACAGGCTTCATCTTGTTCATTGATTGTTAAAATTGATGAAACAGATGTCATTAACAACTCATCTCACCCATCGATTTCTACAGTCATCCAACAATCTAGATTAAGCATCAAATTCTATAAATAAGGGCATCCTCCTCCTCATTTAGGAAGATTTAAAGCAATGTAAGAAACGTCATTATTCTACTTAAATCAATCTAAGAAAGATTAAAACAACTAATCAAGTAAGAAAGAACAAAGAATGTGCAAAAACACTTAATTCGATCTTTTATGTCTCACACATACATTTGACATTAGAGTTTGCTTGATCTTCCTTCCTCTAACAACATCCTACGATTCACATGTGACCAATTGCATGCAAGAATGCTATCCCTTCAAAGGTTGAGTTGCTTTATACTTAGATCTTGTGTTCATTAATTATAGTTAGCATGTCTAGACATGCAGTAATTTTAGCTAACTTAGGTTTAGAGGAACTCCATTTAGAATTAGGATAGGAAGAAAATGGTTCAATGAGCTTTTGCAGTTTCTATGGTTCTTGTTGTACATCCTTGCTTCTATTAAACTTGTTTAGGTGAGATATCTTGTGGCTACTCCCTAACCTGTCAATATTATATGTATGACAATCCTCAAAATCTTTTGGGTTCTTTCCTACTTACGAGTGGCACATCCTTTAATTTTTGTCTTCAAAGTGTTTGTTGAATTTCTTATGAGTTGATTCTTCTTCTTCTTCATCTTAAGCCCCAACTCTTACATCATTACCGAACTATAGATTTGTTACAGTCAAGCAAATTTATTGTAAACTTTATATGTGGTCAAGAATATGATTTGATCCATCCAATAATAAATTTTCCTAGGTTTTTGTTTCCTTTTCTTTTTCTCTTTTATTACCAATCAATTACATCCAAAAATAATGAAATACTAGGCTTTTAATAAGAGGGAAAACAAACACTTGATTAATGGCGTAGCAAGCAGTATCAGTTGCTTCTACTCAAATGTCCAGCGATGTTATTTTCATTCAGCATTGTACGCGTCATTTCTTAGATCCATTCTATTCTTCCTTTCAACCATGCCATTTTTTTTGCAACATGCAAGGCATTGAAAAATCATGATCAATTCTCTTTTCATCACAAATATAACTTATAAGAATTACATATACCATGTCACTGTAAGGGTCTACCTATATAACTACCCAACACTAAAAGGATAATAACATGCGGAAGAGAGAGAGCACTTTTTCTGATCAAGGACTTAATCTGTTAAGTAGATATTCTTGGTCCCGTTCGATATTCACATCATCTGGATCTTGACCACCATGCTGCATCACCAAAACAGAGGTCAAACCTCCATGAAAATCCTCTGAAGCAACAAAGTCCCCAAGAATCCCCAACTCTGGGTGTTCATTCCATACTGTAAACATCAAGTTATTGAAATCATCCTTTGTCACTTCACTTTGACGCCCCAAAATTACCAAATCATACGTATGCTCTAAAGACTGAACCGCTCTTATAATTGATTCACCATCATCTGCATTCACTTGACGAAACTTCACACTTTTGTTAAACGTCACACCCGCCTTAAATTCATCCACCAATGCGTCATCTAGCTGCTTATCTAAAAGACTTCTTATAACATCACATGTTCTGTTTATTTTCTTAATGTATAGCACGCTCAAATGTATGTGTGGATGCGTCAACATTCTTGCACCCAATGTCAAAGCCTCCCTATCATCAGCACCCCCTATAAATACCACAGCGACATTACACGTAAAATGGTTGTCACTTTTCATGCAACTCATATGCATGCCTTTATCTACTAGTATCCCGACTGTACAAGGTGCCCACTGAGTTATGTTGTTGCTAACGCTGCGAAATGCACTTGATTGTGCATAGTCAAAGCCTTGATTCTTGTCGAATGGCACGATGATAAGTGAGACTTTCTCTTTTATCGCTAGCGTGCATATGTTCTCGTGAATGCTCTTGTATGGTGCGATGACGGAGTAAGACTCCACTTTTGTGAAAATACTGCAATTTTTCAAGTACCTATTGATAGCTCGCACGATGTTGTATGTTGTTTCGGATGTGGTTCCTAAAATCGCCTTGTTGTGGTGAATCACCATCGGCGTTGCACGACCAACAAGCTCTTGGAGTTGGACGAGGTATGCACATATAGGGCTTGTTTCCGGTGCATCGGAAGCTTGGAGGAGACAAAACGTAGCAAGGACATCCTTTTCATTGCGGATGCATGACAGGATTCTTAGCTCCATATTCCTTGGTGTTGTTTGAATTGCTCTCTTACTAGTCCAAGTCGGATCATTTAATCTATCACTTGGGCTATAAAAGGTTTCTATTAAAGGCGCCACTATTGCTGTTTCCACTACATGTGACAAAGTCAGTACTCCGAACATTCCCGTTCCAATTTTCTGTGCAGGGTTAAAATATCATTTAATGATAATTAAATAAAGAGGAAAAATGAAAAAAGGACATGTAGTGAAATATGGAACTTACTCCCATGGACAACAAGCGGCTAAAAAGATACAAATCCAAGGGGCCTTTGAGGTTCATCATTAGTCCTACCAACATAGCATGTTTTCGCTTATGTCCACAATACAATGCCGGAATTGCTGCACCAACAAACTTTGATACGAAACCTACAAGAACTGCCAGCCAAGTTTCCTTCAACCACTTCTTTGTCACCTTATTGAACCTCATGTTATACCCAAGAGAAACGTAGAACATGGGCATAAGGATTTCCATCACTATAAGTTCGGATTTCTTGACGATTTCCGATCCTAAAGGTGGTCCATCTGGGATGACAAGCCCTAGGACCAAAATCCCCACATGTATTGGACCCATCATGTCGGTAATAAACGCTAAGACAAGTGCTCCAACTAGAATCGCCATTACATAGGCATTTCTCACTGGCTTTCCTTCTGGGGTATTCCTAACAATCCATTTCATCAACGGACGGACCATGAACACAACGAACAAGACAAAAAGGGTTGCTGTAGCCACAAAATACAATCCTCCAGTGTGTAACGCTCCCATGAACAAGCTCACCCATGTCGCGATTTCGCTTATCATGGAAGAAGACATCACAAGTTGACCCAATTCGGATGTCAAAAGATTGAGTTCATCAAAAGCATAAGCAACGTTAGGAAAGCGTGTGACAGATAATGCAGCCGAGAATAGGTAGGGGTAAAGACTGCTTTTCTTGTCTTCCACCTCCTGACTAGCTTTAAATAGAGATGTTCGTAGGCAAACTAGTACCACGAAAACAAATGGAGCTAGGTTACTCGATATACCGATAAGGGTTGCATCTTTGGTTGCTCTTCGGATCATAGACACGTCCATTTTAACCGTTACGATGAAGAGAAAGTATAATATTCCAAGAATTGCTATTGTATTCGATACAGACATGACTCTAACTTGGACGAATTTAGGCATGCCAAACATCCAGAGCGTTCGACCAAAAACGTTTGGACTCATAAGAATGCCTGCCTGAAAATTAAATTATTATTATTCTAATCAACACACCATGTATGGGCAAAATTCAACTTTTATTAACAAGTAGTTGCAATCGATTAGATTACTATGTTGCATGGACATTTATTTCCAAACATCACAAAAAAAAAGAAAAAAAAGAAAATTGAGAGAAATCTTACCAGAAAACCGCAGACAAACTTGATTTGTTTGAGGGGTCTGAAGATGAAGTAAAGCAAATGATAAACCAAGGCCATGCAAAAGAATTGAAACATGAATGAATTAAAGGGCTCTGCAAGAGGGTTTTCATGAAAGAAAATGCCTTTTGAATCCCAAGTTGCTGGTTCACGATCACAAAACACATAACCAGGTTTCCTACTTTTTTCTATCCTCTGTCTCCATGCTTCATTATCACGGAAAGTATCCATATGATCTCCAAAATCCACAAAACCCTTGTTTCATGCACAGAAACCTGAAAAATGAAATAAACATTATTGCATAATATTGGATTCTATTGATTCGTAGGTTTCATACCACCAGTCAAGCGATGAACAAACCCTAATTCATTACCGGAGCAACAGTTCTCAGCAACGACAACGTACTTTATTACCAAAATCAATTTGGAAGCCCTTCATTAATGCAATAGCTTCGCCTCCTCCATTGCTGGTGGGCTGCTATATATTTAATTATATATCTCTACGACAACCACGAGTTCCTGGATATCTATCACGAAGTAAATGAAACTTTCATGAAGGATATAAACATTTAATCATGGCAGTACGCTCCAATGGTGGGTTTATTGGTTAGTTTATATTTAAGGAAACGATCACACAGTTAATACACAACATTCTAACTTGTTTGTCAACCAGGTTGTTGCAACCTCCTTTGTGAGTAAACAATAAATTGAAGCGTGTTTTCATCTAGTTGATATGTAATGATAACATTACCGTTTAGGTCGATGAATTAATGACTAAAGAGCTAAAAAAAAAAAAGAAAAAAGAAAAAAGAAAAGATTTTGGGAGTTTCCTAATGAAGGAATAACTTACATATACCACAGCAATTTCGAAATATAAGAGAAATATATACGTAATAGCATAGCATATGGTATAAATGTTTAAAATACTGAAAAAGCAAGAAACGTGTAGAAAGTTAAAAATACATGATTAAACTAAACTAAACTAATAAAGTGGATAATTTAAAACACATACATATATTTATATATGTATATATATATATATATATGACAAACTTACTTAAAACATAATATGTAGATGTATATATAGATATACATAGGACATGCCTTCCATTATAGCTAACCACGAACATGGTTATGGGCTACAATAATTCCCATGTATGATCATGGGGCATAAAAAGAGCATAGATGGTCGTCTGTTGTGGGTCAGAGTGGTAGGTAATTGGACAAGATGACTATAGCCAAGATAAGAAGAAAGGAAAAAAAGTTTGATTCGTGTGTGTGTTTTTTTTTAATTTTTTACTTGTTCACTATATTAGCAGAAGCCCCAATCGCGATATCTGTGCAAATTAAACAATATAAAGTTGATGAAGGATCAATTTAGAAACATTTACATATATTTAATAGTTAATTACATGAGCAAGGGATAGCAAGATATAGAATATCTAAAAGAAACTAAAATAGAAATGCACAAACTTTTGAACTTAAGTAAATTTAAAACTTAAGGTTTTCCAATTAAACAAAACCTATGCTTTGAAGATGAAGGAAAATTGTTAAAGCATCAAATACCAAAGCTTATCACTCTTTATATAACATAGCAAAAATAATTGAAGCCAAGATGATTAAAGGAGTTATTGTTATGAAGTTAATTCAAAAAATAGAAGCTATGCAATAAAGAAAAAATAATATCATCTAAGTCAGTCGAGAAACTCTGTTGCTTAAAATATAGAAGCTAGGTAATAAATAAATAATATTATTTGAGTCACCAAGAAGCTCTAAAAAAAGCAAAACTTGTATTGCTTTTTCTTTCTTTCTTTTTTTTTATTGCTTTTCATTTTTAGGCCAGATAAATATTATATATGAAACTATCATCTATAGATAGAGATTTTTATATGATAAAAAGAATTCTAAATTTGAGAAGCTTATAGAGAAAAGCACATTATTGTTACGGGACATTTTACAGATGATATATCATTTACAATTTATAAATTTTTTAACTTGAAATAGGCACGAATCTATAGAGGAAATAAACTAAATCTATATAATGCATTCAAGAGAGAGGTGTAGAGAATTACATCAAAGAAAATTGGCTAAAGTGTAAAATAAAAAAATAAAAGTATTAGTGAACATTGTAAACAGTTTAATAAAGTGAATGTTCGAAGGAAAAAAGTTTAATAAAGACAATATATTTACCAAAGAATTTATTTTAGACACAATTTTTAATGAAACTAATATAATTGGTTATTCCAAACTAAAAGAAAAAAAATAAAAAAATTTAACACTAATCTAAATAGTGAATAATCCAAAGGTAAAGACAAAACCAATCAATTGGAATATAAACAATTTGAATGAATTAGGAATTCATTGCGTATATGTGAAGAGGAATGACAGTTGATGAAATATGTGGTTTTTTATTTTTTATTTTTCCTTATCAAATCTCATTAAAAGATACAATTTTAGACAAGACAAATTCATTATATGTAGTAATTGGATTTTATACTTGAAAATGTAGCTATTGAACATCTTTAGAAACCTATTAATATAAAAAAGTAATGTGTTAAGCTTACTTACATGGAAGGCTCAATCCACATTCTTCTTTTTTTTTTTGTAAAAATATGAAATTCCCTCTATTTGAAATGACATAGCCTCCTAATTTCCTCTTTTTGAGACAAAGATGATCTCTATAAAATAATTAAAAGGAAACTCTTGAATTTTATTGAAAATAATTCAATAATCTTATTACAATCCTATATAAGCTGTTTATACTTTCAACTAATACTTAACATAAAACTAATATACTAATTATTCCTGATATCAATACTATTATCAATCAATATCTAACTACACATATCAAAAGAAAACTAAACTATTAAACTATTATTTTTCTAATCTAATTTTGGGTCATAACAATTTACTCAACCCTTTTTCAAGAGCCTTGTCCTTAAGGTTTAAGGAAAAAAATTCAACCTAAAAATTACTAGGTAATATGATTTAATAATAACAAAAAATCATTAATAAGATTTTCAATATATGTTTCATTCTTCAAAACAATGAAGATAATATTGCTTTGAATATCCTCGTAAAGAATTGTTAGACATTTTTTTGTTCTTCTGACTTAAGATTTTCATAGGTTGCAAGGTTTAAAACTTGATTTCTAAAATTTCTGTGTACGAATTTCTAGTTCATAATTTGGGTTGTTGAGCCCCATAATCATCGTAACATTTTGTTCTTCAATTAGATCTTTCATACCAATTTCTATATTTGACATTATTGTTTGCACAAAGTCAATTATGGAAAAATGCATTTCTTCTAGTTCTTTGTGTCGAGTGTAATTTTTTTTGTTTTTATTTAAAATTAATTTCCTTATTTCTGATTAATACTAAACGTTGATCCATTTAATATTAACTCTTGATTAAAGAAATTGGGAAATTCTGGTTTTTTTTATTCAGAAAAACTTTTAGAGTCGCCACCTGACCGAAGTCAGGAAAAAGAGAAATCGTAATCAATTGGGTAAATTGATTACGATTTAGTTACCGGTTTTTTATTTCAATTTAAATAAAAAACCAGAAAGTTTTAAATTCGAGGGCTAACCTATTAAATCCTAATAGGTATCACTATTTATTTACCGAAATTAGAATTATTCTTTTAATTATAATATTTAAAAAAAACTAAGTTTATACAAATTTTATCATCGTCTCGAAAGTACCTACGTACTCACTAATCAGGATTAGACGATCGTAGTTCTTTCCAAAATCTTTAGTATATTGGTTTATTTTAATTTAAAAAAAAACAACCGAGTTTACATTTTAATTTATTCGGTTTATTAAAAAAAAATCTAAATAGCCCTAACTCGTAAGTAATTAAAAAGACCCTCTAAAATATTATAATCTTCTTGTAAAAATTTCTTTTTTATCAATTTTTATTTCTAAAAATAATTTTCTATATGATGATTTCTAAAAAAAATCTAATCCCAAAAAAAAATCCTAAACTAATAGATACATACATACATATATATATATTATTACTACTAAACAGGTATCTACTTAAACAAATTAATGATATTATGTAATATACTCTATAAAAAATTAATGCTAATAAATCTCCTAAACTAATATGATAATAAATAATAATAATATCATAAGGTATATATATATATATATAACTAATCTTAATATTCCATCAGCTAATATCTATATATCCCTGTATCTCCTTATTAAAGAAACTACTAAAGTTCCAAAATTAATAATATAATATAATAATAATAAATTAGAAATAATAATAAAAAATAAAAAGACTTGGACAGAAACCAAACCTGACGATGTCCAATCATGGTGTGTGCATGGATGTACTTATAACGTGCGGTGGCGCTGTGTGTTCGCGACTGCTGTGTGCGAAGTGGCGTTATTGCGCCTGCTGGAGTGTGTTAGCCTGAACTGCGGTTGTGGGATCTTGATCTAGGCGTAGCGTCTGCTGTCGCTTGCCGTGGACTTGCTTAGACATGTCGTAGTGGATCGAAGATTGCTGGCGCTGTTAGTTGCCTGCTGTTGGTGTTGAGTTCAGTCGCTGATGTCGGAGTCGGGGATCACGGTGGGGAGTGTTGCGCTCACGGCTGTGACCGTGGCTCGTTGTTGGCGTGTTTTGCTCGCACACGGAGCTTGGCTTAGTCGCTGCTATGTGGAACTGCTGTAGCAACTCGGTGGACCGTGGCGTCGCGTCTAGGGATCGATAGTGCGCCTGGCAGTGAGTACTGGACGGTAGTCAGCGTCGGGGGTTGCGAATCAAATTGGAGTTCTCGTTGGTGAAGACAGTGCGTTGTTGTGCAGTGCTGGTCGCCAGCGTGTATATGCGTGTGGCGAAGTGCAGTGTCGTGCTTGGGCATGTTGGATGGAGTAGCAGGAGGCGATGTGCTCGTGAATCGTGCGTGGGTGTGTCTGCTGCAAAGTATTGTCGTGCGTGTAGGACAGTAGGAGCGGATTTGCGTGCTGTGTGCTGTTGTGGTGTTGATCGTGGCTTGGTCTTGTTCGGGTGGGGTTGATGAAGAAGTGAGGCTGATCATGGATTATGCAGTGTGTGCCTGTCGCGTGGGAATCTGGTTCAGCGTGTTGTGTGTGAACAATGGATCGGTGGAGTGCTATCGAAAGCAACCGTACGTAATGAAGTGGGGCGCGTGACTCTGTTGCTTAATGGTGAGGAGCAGTGGGGAATTCGATACGCTGAAATTTTTTTTTTTTTAAATATACGAGCTAAACTAAATCGTATCAAATTATATTTATTATATCCATTGAAAAAGATAAAAATAAAAAATAAAAAACATATAAATGTTTAGTGAGACTCAAATCTGCTATCTCAAACTAACTTCAAATACTTATCCGTTAAACTATTGACCTATATCTTGATTTTTAGTACAATTAAATTGTACTTAAAATACATGATTTTCTAAAATAATTATTTGAACTGAACTAAACTAAAACTATTTGTCCTTAAAATAACTTACTTTCTAAAAATCTTTAATAACTTTTTTCTTTCCTCATTTTTTTGTATTTTCATCATTTTTCAATTTTTATTTTTTATTATTTTTTAGTTAGGATCCTAAAAAAAAAACAAAAAAACTATAACTATAACTATTAAGGTCAAAAATCGAGTGTCTACAAAATGTAATTAGAAATGTCCATATCCATATTATCTTGATCATCATCCATATTAGTTTCTTGTATTGGTTTCTCCACTTCTTTAGTATCATTCTTTATAACAAATTGTCTTATTTCTTGAAAATTTTCTTCAACCATATTTTCTGTAATTGCCATTGCATCTTTTTCTTTTTGATCTATTATTTACTCTTCTTCCAAATCTTCCAATATTGCTTCTTATAAACGTTTACAACTTTTCTTCAACAATTGTGTGTCTTCTCTTATTTCCTTCGTATCTTTTCGTAATTCCTTGATTTCCTCTTACATTTCCTCCATACATTCTTGTATTTACATGAGCGATTATCTCAATAAAAGCACCATTGTTAAGCCTACTTACATAGAAGGCTCAACCCATCTTCTTCTTTATGGTAAAAATATGAAATTCCTTCTATTCGAGACAAAACAATCTTCTAATTTCCTCTTTTTGAAATTAAGATTATCTCCACAAAAGAATTCAAAGGAAACTCTTGAATTTTATTGAAAATAATTCAATGATCTTATTACAATTCTATACAAGTTATTTATACTCTTAACTAATACTTAATATGAAAATAATATCTAATCGACTAACTATTTGTTACTAATATCAAAACTATTATCAACTAATATCTAACTATACATATTAAAAGAAAACTAAACTATTAAACTATTATTTTTCTAAGCTAATTTAGATCATTACATAATGAAGCAATTTAATTAGAAATATGAACAAGGGAACAAATGTAGTGTATGAGAGAGAGAGAGAGAGAGAGAGAGAGAGAGAGATTGATTTAGGAAGGTTACCCTTTTGCCCTTGAAATTATTAAAGTAGATTATAGTAACATATGTTTTAATAAATTTGTCTAATATTTTTTAGGGATATCCTATGGAACTAAAAAAATAGACACTAAATTCCCCTCTTGTGCTTAAATTAAAAAAAAAAATTCTGTGATTGGTTATTCCAAACTTAAATAAAAATAAAATAAAACAAACTTTTCAAATCAATCTAAGTAACTTATATGAAGAAAAAAGTGAATAATCTAAAGGTAAAAGCAAAATTAATTAATTGGAATACAGAAAATTTGAACAAATTAAGAATTTCTTTCATGCTTGTGAAGTGAAAGGTCAATTGAAGAATTATGCTTTTTTTCCTATCAAATCCCATTGAAAGATGCAATTATAGGCAAAAGGATTCTTGTATATGGTGATTAGATTTTATCCTTGAAAAGACTACTATTGAATTTTTTGGAAAGAAGCTGTTCAATTTAAATTATAAATGAAGAATAAATGTAATGAAAGTAGAAGAGGAAAAGAAAGAGAGATTTAGGGAAGTTACAATTTTACCTTTAAAATGATTAAGGTAATTTATAATAGCATATTTTTTAATAGGTTTTTCTAATGTTTTTATGGGGGTATTTTGAGAAACTAAAAAAGAAACCAAAGAAGGAGGTTAGGCTTAAATAATATATAAGATTATGTAATTAAATATAGCTAATTGTAAATACATATCTCATCTTACCTAAAAAAAATGATCGTAAGAAAAATCCTATTTGGTTTTGTTTCATATTGCTTTATGTTAATTTAGCTTCTTATCTTTAAAATAAAGTATTTACATCATAAATCTTCTATAGATTCATACATGACCATCTTGCCTTTAATTTTACATATTTTTATTTCTATTTTATTTAATAATAAAATAAGAAAATAAGATCTAAAAGCACTTTTAAAAGATTTGATATTTAGACACTCAGTTTCAAAGATAAGAAGGTTATGTGCAAATAAAACAAATTTAAGAAGGTGTCTCTATAATTTACCTTAAATATATTTAATAATGGTAAATTAATTATCGTTAGCCTATCAAAAAGTGAATATGTTTCGCATATTAAGAATGACAAATAAGTAAGATATAGAAATATCTAGTGTTAAAAAGCAAATACATTATACATATGTGTGTATATATAGATTTAGGGCTCTAGAATATTGGATGAATTTTGTAAATATAAGCTCTTAGACTTGATATCTTCCATTAGATTATATTGATGATGAATAAGATTAAAATTACTCATATTAGCATCATCTTGATGAGTTTGCTGTGAGCCTAAGACCAATAGCTTGTTTCATTTACAGTATGAGAATGCTCAAGAGAAGTTAAGGATAGATGAACGTGTCTGACAATTCTTATTTCGAATCCACCAAGTCTAATCTTTCGAAGTTATCCTCAATACGGATCAAACTCCTTAAATCCTATCACTTAGCCTAAAGAGTCATGTCTAAATAAATAATAGGTTCAACCCAATAAGAATTTAGCTCTCTTAGTATATATATGTGTGTGTGTGTGTGTGTGTGTGTGTGTGTGTGTGTGTGTGTGTGTGTGTGTGTGTACCTGTGTATGAGGAATGCATGTAGGTTAATCTATGTATTTATTGTGACATCTCATAAATTAGCAATCAAGATATGAATATCTGAGTATTAAGATAAAGCCCTATCTTTATATGATTAGGGTCGATAATTGATTTAGAGCATTTAAAAAAGTAAATCGATTAGGCTAGAAACTTACGAGAAACATAATAATCCTAATTGAGGAATTCTCATAAATTCAAAAGTAAAAAAATATAATTAAAGTAGTTAAGATTTACTTTATATAAGCCCTTAAAGTCATTTACGGTAACCATACTTAAATTTAGGGCTTTCAGAAAAATTTCTCCAATTAAGTCCAAACTTTACAACTAGGTTAAAGAAGTTAGTTGAAGTGACTCAGTAAAATTAGATTTTAAAAATAATGTCCTAAATATATGATTTTAGCCTTAAAAGTATAATTATTTAATATAGCGTAAAATTCATCGAAACCCTTAAATCGAGCCTGAAATATGACAAGACCTTAGAGATAAGTTAATTAGGTAATAAAAGAAAATATTATATCATAATATACTATATAAGTATACATGTATTTTTATGAGTACACCTAATATATATATATATATAATACATATACTGGTAAATTAACCTAAAATTATATAATTATGCGTAATAAGCATTAAATTTGCAAAATTAAATAGGAAAAATATCTTAAAAATAAAAGATATGCAAGAAACATGGTTATATGTATATAATTACTCATTATATGTGTTACATATATAGTGTATACATACACTAATACAATAATTAAATTATTCAAATTTCATTAAAATTACACCAAAATTAAACCAAAACTTATCCAAATAATGAGGGAATTGCTAGAATCCACATGGCACTACAAGAACAGTTGGAATGGATGACTTAAAAGTGAGTCATCAACAATTTGCCACCTCATTTTTTTGTTTTTTAAGAAAAAAATTAAAATAAATTACTTAATAATTAAGAAAAAAATTGAAACCAACCTAAAACACTATAAATATGATACTAGGACTTAGATTTCACATTTTGGGAACCAAAAACACTTAAAAATAATTCGGAAAAATATTTTAAAAAATTAGACAAAAGATAGGAAAAATAGAGCAAAATACTAACCTTGTATGGAGCCCTACCGCCACCTAGTAGAGCCACCACCAACTAGGCCATCTAATAACTCCTCTTTGGCCAATAGTGACTAGAGTTTCGAGTTTCTACCCTGTTTTTCTTTACTTTAGATTTACTTTCATTTCATAAATTTATTTTTACAAAATTAGGAATATTTAATGTACTTACTTAACAAATTTACTATTTACCCGTAATTTGAAATTCAAAATAAATACACTAAATGATATAGTTTCTAACTCAAAATTTTTGTGCAAGATACATATGATATATAGATAATTTCTATGTATTCCAATTTTTATTCATGTATTTTTAATATTAATTGTAATTTTTAGCCCCTAAAATAACTATAATTAAGGTGAAAATGTGAATAAATAAGTTTTGTGAAATTAATTAGGGAAAAACTGACCTATACTAACTTTTGGTGAATTATAATGATGTTAGGATAGGATGAAAATAATTTTGTGTAAAAAGAATAACATTTGGGTAATTAAGTATAATTTAGATATAAAATAGTAATTTCAAGTATATAGGTGGTAAATCGATAACATGAAACTAAGTAGTGACTAAATTCCCCATATTTTTAGGAGTTTATAGAAATTTTAAGAGAATTATTTGGTCAAGTGAGCTATTAAATACGAATTTACATAATAAAATAGCTTAAATTATGAACCAGAACTCATTTTTAGTAATAATAGGCTAAAATATAAAAAATATTAAAATTAAAACTACATGCATACATACTGGTCAAATCGATAAAAAGTATAATTTTAATATATTTAATGATATTTTAACGATTGGGGTATGTTATATATATATTAGAGTTAGATAATATCTATATTATACAGTTATATTGATAAATTATGTAAAATATAGTTTAATTATATAAATATGTATAATACGATAATATTTATTTAAATACGTATAACTGTATTAGAAATTCAAACTACCTATTAGAAGTCATTTATAGAAATAGAACTCATAATATGTGTCGTTATGTATATACAAACCTAACAACGCTATGTTAAAAAGGATCGGATAATCCTAAGTAATATAACTTATATCTCTATAATATTACGAAGATTTATGTATTAAGATAACTCTGTCGTAATTGAAATATGATTTAACCGATTAAAAATATATTTCGATATAATCGAAACGATATGTTATACGTAATAGTATAATTATGTATATTATTAATAACTAATAACTTAACTTAACTTATATAATAAAATTATATATTATTATGATAATATACTTTAGAAAAAAACCCTAATGTCTTTGTAATTATTAAAAAAACTGATTTTGGGTTTTGTATATATAGGGTCTCTTAGTGATCATACTGTTAACAATATGAATTTTCTGAAGTGAGTGTTAAGATAAGTAAGTAGTTTCAATGCTTTATAGCATTTTGGGGTATTATTTTAGAATACTTGGAGACTTTGATAAATATTTACTTGTGATTGTAATTAGTTGTTTGTATATATGTAGAACTTGTGGTTGAGTTTCAATTACTCCAATGAGAGCTAAGCTCCATGTTATGGTTGTTATGTGTTGGTTGATCATCTTAAAAAAATGAAACTAACTCAAACTCAACTTAATACCTAACTTGATATGCATCGTAATTCACTAGGAGTAACGACTAGGACTCTCAGGCCAAACATGGACTCCCTTCTATGAGGATGGCTGAAATAATCATTTCCCTACCCTTAGTTGAATTAAGTAACAAGAGAAAAGGGCATAGCAAGATTCGAGGTCATGGTTCGAAGAAGGTCACAAGAGGAAGGTATTCTCTATTGCATAAGCTCCGATTTAGTCTCAATTCGCGAATTGAGCAACGTCAATCTCCTCAACTCGGATTAAAGTGAGTGCAATTTCTTTAATCTTACGATAGACCGGATAACGTCATACAATGGCATTTGCTTATACGCGTATAGCATCTAACCAACTTGATTGAAAACCTTACTTATGATACGTTGAATGTATACATTTGTCTCCACTTAACTTACTGAGCAAGTTGTCGTTCATTTCTCTATAATTTATTTTACTAGTTTCCAATGGATTACAAATGCTTATCTAAAACCAAAATACCAATAAATCGGGACGGAGAGTAGGATGCAACAAAAAATGGCTGGTTATTACCATTAGTGTTATTTTTCTTATCTTTTAAGAAAAATTACACAAGACTATTCAAGAGACTTGGTAGTTTTCAATATTTTGGTTGATATATGAAATAATACATACCTATGGGGTTTACTATCACTCTTTTATTGGGTCAAATTACAAATTTATTTTTAACAAATTGTTTTAAAGAATTACTCTGCAGATTTATATCTAACAGATATCGAATTGGACGCTTCAAAAGGTTAGAACCAAATACGTATAATGTGAACTAGGTCTAGAATAACAGTTGTAACAATAGTTTTTATCTTAGGATGGCTTACACGATACGACTGTTACGATTTCACCTTTTCAAGGTATAATATTTATACAACAATACTATATCATAAAATATGACAATCAAATGAGACCTTAATGTTACTTAACATCAGAATTACATTATTAATTGGCTCTTTGCCTGTTTCATTTTGGAGAAGAAACCACTTCGAGTCGACCTTGACATAGCGTTATTTCATCGAGAGAAGGTTTATGGAGGTTGTAGTTCTCCTTTAGATAATGATTCCAAGAATCAATGACCTCGAATTCAAATTAATTAAACTCATTTACTTTTGAAAGTTCTTTTAAAAATATATAATTTTGTAATGATAATAATAACAACAACAATAACATCATCCAAACTTAACTTAAATTTGACTAGTATCTAAGTTCGACTCGAGCTCCAATAAGTTTGCATATTAATCAAGCTAAATATCTTAAAACTTAAACTCAACTCAATAATCTAGTTAGGTAGCTTAACTATTGCAAAGTTGAGTTTGAGTAAATATCAAGTTAAACTTAAATAACTCTTGAATAGTTTGATTGCTTACACTATATATATAAGATTTTAGAAAGTTGCGTTAAGAAACATAGTGCTACGCTCAATGTTAACCTTAATCGAGGATTTCACACTCAAGTTCAACTCAAACTCAATCGAGTTTAGGATTTTAAGTTTAAGCTCAATTTAAAGTAACACTCGGCAATATCGAGATTGATTCTAATTAAACTTATTTAAATTAAAAATTTCAAAAAAAAAAAAATAGAAACAAAAGATATATTTTTTCAATCAAAGTAGTATTAATTTCAAAACTCAATTAATATTTAAGTTTAAGTTAAACTTTCGTAAACTTATGAATTAATTGAATCAAAATGAAGTTTGAATTCAACTGGATAAACTATTTAACCTGAGTATTACCAAGTTGAACCAAATAAACATCAAGACCAACTTGACATGTGTGTCTCTCGTCTTGAAATGAATTATTTCAAAATAGAAAAAGGTTTGAATTAGAACACATTCAACGCAATAAGTACCGATATACCTATGACATCCTTAATTAAATTATTTATTGTTAGGTTGTGCCATACGTATGACATTCTGAACTAAATTATTTGCTATTTGATCAGAGGAAACAAAAGTTAATTTCCAAGAAAATGGAGGTTGCGAAAAACAAAAACCATGAATATTATAAAATCAGAGTATGACATTCTGAACTGAATTATTTGCTATTTGATCAGAGGAAACAAAAGTTAATTTCCAAGAAAATAGAGGTTGCGAAAAACAAAAACCATGAATAGTATAAAATCAGAATAAACCGTCGACAGCAGGATTCGAACCTGCGCAGGCAATGCCCAACAGATTTCGAGTCTGTCTCCTTAACCACTCGGACATATCGACATTATTTCAAAAACGACAATCTAATTGCTTTAAAATAGAAAAAATGTCTCAAAGGTTAATTGTAACTTCTTTTTTCCATCTCTCGTTATCTTCTCCAACGACAATAATCCAATAAATACAAATGTATGAGTTAGCTGGATGATAACAATCCATTGATTGCGCAGGTAAGATCCGCATCCAAATTTATAGATGATTTGAATTGAGAAGAATCTAAGCGGACTCAATCTTCAAGGTCGTCAATAAATTAAGTTTGGCGGGATATTACTTTTTTTTGCATATAAACAGATACAAAATTCATAATATATCAAAAAAGATTGGTTAGAGTCTATTAAAGCATATTTAAACGTAAACTGTTTCTCTATTTGAGACATTTTTTAAGGTTAAATTTGTACGTTTTCTTAACGTATCGAGTTGTTAAAGTTTTATTTTTTTTCCGTTTATAAAAATCATTTTATAATTTCGTTTTCCATTTTATTTTGTTTTCTTATTACATTTAAGGTTAATGGATGTATAAAAGCCTTTGTAACGGTTGTTGAAATATTTTCACTCTCATGAATATTTTGTGACGTTCCCTGTACACGGCATCAAATGATGATTTTAACAAATACCGTAGCAAATGGTGAATGCCTTTTCTTTTTTAACCAACCATCTTATAGCAATTCAAATGAGAGAATCGAATATATATATATATATAAATTTTGCTGAATAATACTTTTTTTAAAGAAACTCGAACCGACAATATAAGTCTAGTCAAAGGAAACAAATGTCCCACCCTCTCCATGAGGTAAAGCAGAGATGAAGTCTTTTAACACAAACATTGAAAGAAAAAAAGGACAGAAAACATAAAAAAAAAAAAAAAAAAAACCACAAATCCTCTTCCTCCTGGAGTACACATCTTGCCAACGTAACTGCAATCCGCACATAGTCAAAGCTGGGTGACATATGTCAAGGTTTACATCCTGCTTTTGTATCCGATCAATCGGCAATTGAGAGTCCGTTTCAAGAATAATTTTTTTCACATGAAGGTGTCGGGCTAGAATTAATCCTTCACTGATGGCCCATAGCTCAGCTTCTGGCGGCGAAGCTTTTTGGATATGCTTAGAGTATTCCATATCCAGTCCCATCTTTGACTCGTCTCAATTTTCGGCTCCTTAAGACTCATTTTCTTGTAGACTGTTTTTGAAGAAACTTCGCCATTTACTTCTTCTAGCCAGCAGCTAACATCCTCCACCTCCTTCTCATCCATCAGGATGATGTGACCCAGATGTCGCTTTATTTGGTCATCAATAGGATACCCGGTGGCCTCCCTGTTCCATTGATCCGGACCAAGCCATACTTGGCTCACTCTGATCAATCCATCAAATTTATTCAATGGTCCACACAGCCACTTTGACACACAACCATTTTCCGCCCCAGTTATCAGACCAGAAAAATGTGCTATTCCAGTTTCTGAGCCGAACAGTCACTCTGTCATCCATCCAGTTAGCCACTCTGATTAGCTCCTTCGCCAGCTTGGAACCACTCGTAAATTTAGGACGTTTCAAACCCATATGGTACTTTTGTCTGAAGAGTTTAGCCCAAAGTATATCCTTCATGCGTACTAAGCATGCAAATCTCACCATGTTAGCTTTACTTCGTCTTTTGACATCAACGGCTCCTAATCCTCCAAGATCCTTACTCAATTTAACCTTCTCCCATCCCACCTAATGAACCTTCTTTGTGTCTTCCGAAGTCCCCTACAGGAAGTCTCTACGCAATCTTTCGAGTTTCTGTGCAATGCCGTGAGGGATTGGTATCGCTTAAGCATAATAGTTTATAGTGCTTTCAAGCACCGATGACAGGAGCATCTTCCTAGCTGACATGCTGAGAATTTTTTATTTCCATCTAGTCAACTTTGGCCTCGTCTTTTCCAGCAAAAACGAGAAATCCTCTGCTCGCAAATTTCCTCCCTATTTGACCGGGATGCCAAGGTATTTCCTCATGTCTGCATCTACTCTGATATTAAATATTCTGCAAAATGTTTTCCTTCACTGATCTCGGCATACTTTCTGTCTAGAAAGAGAGCAGAAACAACTGATGGTATCCAGCATACACTTAGCATTCTCCTCTATAGCCTGGCCTAGTAGTAGCATATCATCGGCGGAGAGGTTAATATTTATGAGTTTGATCGGATTCCATTTTCCTTCTTCAACCATGAGATGAATCGTTCAGCTAACAGCCTCCATTACCATTATGAATAAATATGATGACATGGGGTCACATTTCCTTAAGCCTCTGTTGGCATCAAATTCATCCATCATGGCACCATTTAATGCAATACGATAACTGGTTAAGGACAAACATGATCCAATAAGTCTTACCTACAGATCAAAAAGTTTAAGCTTCATAACATAGTAATCACGAAGTCCCATTCAACTCTATCATGTGATTTCTCAAGGTCAAGCTTCAAAACCATCCAGCATTTTTTTACTTTCCTCTTATCCAGAAATTTTAAGATTTCTTGGAAAATGAAAATGTTATCCCTCGCGTTTTGACCTAGAATAAAACTCGTTTGTTCTGGGCTAATGAGATTGACTAAGAAGGGCCTAAGACAATTAACCAGGAGTTGAGCAACGATTTTATACACGATTATGCAAAGGCTGATAGGCCGGAACTCCTTCACCTCATTTGCCCCCCGTGATTTTTGGAACAAGCACTGTAAGCTTTTTGTTAAACACTGGGGGCATAATACCAGTCTACATTATATGATGTACTGTTTGATAGATTGTTCACCCAAAACCTCTTAAAGAACTTCGCATGAAAGCCATTAATTCTAGGTGCCTTACTGTTACCCGTACTCCAAAGGGCCTTCTTCAGGTCTAGGTCTGTCCATTCCATTTCTAAAGACCATCTTTCATCAACCGATAGGACTTTCTATCTACCCGACCACAACGGTACATTGAGAGGCACAAGGATACGTTCCATTGCAAAGAGGTTTTTTAAGAACTGCAAGAAAAGAGCTTGTACTTCCTCTGGCTTCGGCTTTTGATTACCAACACTATAATACAGGCCCAAAATTCTTGATTTCGCTCTTCTAACCATGACACTAGGATGGAAATACTTCGTATTTCTCTACCTATCCACAATCCAATTAGATCTAGCCGTGGTCGCCCACAACTTCTCCTCTTGCATAAGAATCCAATTGAGCTCGTTCTACATCATACATTCCTAGTCAATAAGAGTTTGAGAGGGATTTGAATATAGTTTCATCCTCACATTCTTTAGCCTTAATTCTACCACCTTCCTTCGCGTGGGAATGATTCCTAAAATGTCTTTGTTCCATTTTCTTAGAACTTTAGTGAAAGCATCATTATCATCTGGATACTTGAAGTTCGGTCATTTCCAAAAATCAGCAACCAAATCCTTAAAGGATGGATGGTCCAACCACATCGGCCGGAAACAAAAGGGCCTTAATTCCTACGCCCTCCAACTCACTAAAGGACAGGACTTTAAGAGGAGGGGAAGGTAGTCCGAATGGTGGAAGTTATGTGAAACAGTTTAACCTCTGGACATAGCTTTCTCCCTTCATAATTAGTCCAAGCTCTATCCAACCAAGATTGTACCAATTCAACAAACTCTTAGATCTTTTAGACCATGTAAATTTTGGGCCAACAAAGCCCAAATCCATCATATTACATTCATTTATGCAATATTGGTAAACGTTGCTCTAGATTGACTAATGCCTATACAACCCCACTTCTCACTACTTGTCAGCACTTCATTAAAGCCACCTATCATCATCCAAGGCCCCTTAATTTTCTGTGTACAGTCTTTTAACTCATCCCAAAGACGTACTCTTTCCCCGTACCTAGGACTAAGATAAATAGTAGAAAAGTATTAAGAAGGAAGAGAATTACATACTTGTAGTTCAAGAAGAATTTGTTGGCACAAAATGGAATGTTCACGCACAGACACATTACAGGTATTCCAGAGCACTAGGATTCCCCCACTTATACCATCAGCTTCCGAACAAACCAAGCGTTCAAAGTTTAGGAAAGCCTTAAGGATTTCTAAAGTAGCCACACTCATCTTAGATTCAGTGATCACCACCACTTCAAGCTCGTACTAAGCCACCAAGTTTCAGATGACCCTCTTCCTGCACTCAGAGTTGGATCCTCTCGCATTCCAAGCCAGCATCTTAAATGGCTTTACTGACATGGATGAAGAAAGAGTGTCATTTAACTCTGGATTCATCATAATTATCAAGATTTTGCAGAGAGAGTCCTATGAGAAATTTGACCACTTCCTCTCAACATCTATCCTCCATAGGAATGGCCTGAACGTTGTTTGAAACATCATAATCTACATCCCCCGTGATGTCAGAAGTCCCCGCTACTGTTAATCTTCCATGAGGTTCACGACAAACGTAACCCTCTAAATGTCTGGCGGAAAGAATAGCCCATTCATCACTCCCTCCACCACTATTTTGCATATCCATTTGAGGATATTTAGAATTCTCTCCCCTATCAAATCCGTTCAGAATAGTGGCATTTTCATTGATAATGCCCCTTTCGTGGTTGTTATGATCAATCTCTATCCCTACCAATAATGTTGCACTTCCTACGGGAGGGGTCAAAAAATGATATCAGGAATTCTTTTTTTCTTCTATTAAGCGTGATAGGAATTAGGCTGCTGAACTTTTGACCTACAACCAAGCCCTAGGCCTAAAAGGACTAACGCGATGAATCCTCCTATTTCAACCCACTCTTACCAAGGCCGAGCCGATCCTTGTTACCGATCAACTTCTTATGTCGAGCCGAATAACCACAAATCTCTCAATAATTGTGTGTCGGCCGGTCGAATGCTCTACTGACTATACGGTCCCTCATACACACCTACTCAACTCTGACCAAGATGACCTCCTGATCGACAACATTGGTGCCAAGAAATCAAGAGCTTCAGAATATATCCGCAACCACTCCTTCTCAAATGAGTCCAGGTCTGCTCGACACCTTTGCTTAGCACCTTTGCTCGACCATCCATCATAATAGTACTATTTTGTCTATTTCTACTAGAAGCATCCTTAATATGTTATTACCATGTATCCCAGATCTATGTGAAGGAATCTACAATGCCAATTATTAATTTACCTGAATTATCATTTATACCCTTTATTACTCTTTACATATTACTTTTTTTAGATATTACCCTTTTAGTCTTTTTCGCTTTAAGTAGATTGTTCTAGTTTCTTAGTTATAAATACCTGCTGTACACATAGCGCTTAATCAATTATCATCTTATCATTAATATACTAAATATACCCTTTTGTGAACATTACTCTCGTTAGCTTATTCACTCTTTTCACTCTTATCATAATTTTTAAGTAAGACTACGCAACAAGTAACCTCATCAAACCATCTCGTGCATCATATCGAGTTATGCCATAAGTCTTTAGAAGTTCTTTAGTGTGTTATATCCTTGAAGTTGTTCATTGGTTTGCTCATCTTACCTTTTCCTGCTATCAAGCTTGATTTTTTCTCAGTTTTTATAATTTTCCTTAAACTAATCAATATTAAACTATACTAGTTTAATATTAATCATTGACTAAGGTTTAAAGAAAACTGGTTTTTTAAACGAAACTTATAAACTTTTGGAGTTGCCACCCGACCAAGATCAAAAACTGATTCAGGTCAAAACCAAATGGGTAGATTTAGTTTTAATTTAAACACTGGTTTACATGAGGAAAAACCGATTTTTAAAAAGGGTTTTCGAAGGATTAGAGATCGAGTTCAGGGATTAGGTTTTTTAAACCCTTACAGAAACTATCAACTTTCCAAATTTATACTTAGTTTTTTTAATTCACCTTTCAAGACAAAAATTGACATTTAAATAAAGTTATTTTATCCATTTAAGTAATTTTCTAAAAAAAAAGGAAAAAAAAAACTAAAGTTTTCCTTTTTTTACATCACCCCGAAAGTGCATACATACCTGCTATTCAGGATTAAACATATGTAGTTTTTTTCCGAAAGTCTTAATAGGTTAATTTATTTTAAATTTGGAAAGTGACTAAGTTTACATCTCTTAGCAATTTCATTTTGATTTGGGAAAATTTCTAAAGGGTCCTAAATTTGTTTATTTTGCAAATTCTAAGAAAAACGTCAATCTATTTTTGTTTATTTGGAAAATTAACCTTTCTAAGTGATAAAACAATTTTTCTCTAAATTATTTTTCTTTAAGTTATTTTATTTATTTACTTATTTATGTATTAACCGAAGACAATAAACTAGACTTCAATCATTTCTTCTTTTCTTTTCTTTTCTTCTCTTTTTTCTTTTCCTTTATTTTAGATTTTTTTCTTCTTCTTTTTTTTCATTTACAATTACATAAATTGACAATAAATAAATAAAAAACAAAAAAAATCTAAATAGTATACAAAGGAGGACTAGACTTAGGTTTAGGCGTGCGAATCTTGGTACTAGATTTGGATTAAACATGTTAAGTCAAATCGGGTTACAAAAACTCCTCTTTCACTAGCAGATGAGGGGGTGCTTTTGGTGTTTCTAAGGGGAATTTTGAGTGGGTAAAAGTGGTTTTCTATGTTTCGTATTAATGAATGGGAAGGTTATAAACCGTTGGGGTTGGGATTGCGTAGTGGTGATAGTTGTGAGACACAGGGGCTAAGAGTTTGTTGGGTTTTGAAAAATGGATGGGTCAGGGGTTTTAAAGTATGGTGAGCTCTTTCGTAGTGGTAAATTCGCTCGACAAGGGTCAAGACATAGTGTTTAGAGTTTAGGCCGCCATTAGTTGAGGTTCGATTAATGGTAAGGATTGTACAATTGAGCTTTAGTCGGGTGTTTGGGTGAATGTAGGGGAGACAATCGAATTTGACGGGTGGTGTCGAGTGTAAGCATCTTACGTGTATGCTACTGTGGAGTTCAATGGTGTGTAGATTAAGCGCTCAAGCACACGATAAGGAGTAGTAGTGGAAGGGGTTTCAACAGTGGTCATAGCTTGGTCAAGGGAGAAAGGTCAAGTGATAGATCTGTGTTGTGCATGGGGATATGTGTATCGTTGGTCGGATTGTTATGTCATTGGGTTATTGGGTATCGACGGTAAGGAATAAGATCAAGAAAGAGAAAGGTTGGGTTTTGTGATTTGTTGTCACTATTTTATATGATAGTAGAATGGGGCTAAGTGGCGTACGCCTATGGGTGCGCGATAGTAGGACAGCTGTTGATTGTAGAGGATGGCTAAAGACGATTATGTGTATAAGATAGGGAGAAGGTTGATGGGGAGGAGAAGATGAAGTTGCAATGTCGAGAGAAATGGAGGGAAATTGGTGACTAGGGTGCTATGCAGTTGATCGTTGTTGTAGTTAGATTAGTTGTGGTTTTATCAAATAGTGAAAATGGACATTTAATGGCTCCTAATTTTCCTCTCTTCTTTTCCTATTTTTCAACCGTTATTTTAATGGTCAAGTGAATGAATCTAACCTTGTTTTTGGATTCAATTCATAGTGAGCTATGTGGAGAAAAGGAATCTTCCATAAATTAGTGTACTTATAAATGGAAATTTCACAAAAAATGAGGCCAAAGTAAGGGGTATGGATTGGTTTTGTTGGGGAAAAAGGAGGGAAAGGGAAAGAAAATGGGAGAAACAAATGCTAACGTGGCACCATGTCAGCTGCATGGCCTAATAATTGCTTGCCATGTATTTAGTAGGCATGTGCTCCAATCAAATTGCGACACATTGTAGATAAGAGTCGAGAAAAAATAAAAGGCTTGTTATGCCTTTTGTGAGATTCGAACCGGAGACCTTTATGACAAGTCTAAGTGTATTATTGTTAGGCCGTTGGTCTATGCCTTATTCATATGTGTAATTTTGGACTAAGTCGACTCAAGCTAAATTTAAATCTAAACTCGGGCCCAAAATCCTCTTTGTTATTTTTATTATCTAAAACTTAAAAAATACCAAAACTAGTAAAATTTTCTATTTTACTTCAAATTATCTAAATCTTTTCTCTCTTTCTTGTATTTTCTTTAAATTTTCTATTTTTTATGATTTTTGTAAACTTTCTATTTTTTGTGATTTTCCTAAATTTTCTTTTCTTTTTTTTTGGCTTTTTCTAAATTAGAACACTTTTACCCTATTCTAAAATGTTTTTTAAAAAATATAAGAGAGGCAAAAATAGAGTGTTAATATATGTTCTTTTGTACGACTCTCATCTCGTCCTTCAAGTTTTCTATAAGCTTAGACCCATCTCAGTGACCGGCCTTGTCTGTTTTTAGTCTTAGTTTGCATCAAAACGTCTGTCATAACTGTCGATCGAACCTCAATTGCCACTTTCCTGAAAAACAAATCGATCTATATTACTCAGATTCTGAAATCAATATGCATCTCCGAATCATGCGATGTATGATGAAGGACTTGGAGATGGATGTCTATTTCTAACATGAGTGTAAACCTTACAAAATTTAACTTTTTTAATATAGAGACAACTCGAATATTGTAAATAATTTTCTTAAATTGATAAAACCAATAAATTTAAAACTTATTAGAATTTTAAATTCAAAACCTAAAACAAATGAGAAAAACCCTAAAAATCTTGATTAAAATTTTAATTACGTATAAAAACCCTAAATCCTATGTATGCATAAATATAAAAAATTGAACCCAAACTTAATAAACCTTAAAACAATGATCATAAGCTTATAAAATATACAAATTCACCCCAATAATAGTAAAACCCTAATCAAACATGATTACCGACTAATACGCGTAATCACATAAAATTGTTAACAACCTAATAGAGATAAGTCTCAAATATTTATAAACGTGAAGAGTAATAACTTAATTAACAAAATTTATAAAATTATGAATATTATTTCGTAATTATTGATAATTCTATAATTACGCATTTAGAAAAGTTAACTTGATAAACTTTTTTATTATTTTCCTTTTTCCTTCTCCTTTTTTTCTTCTTTCCTTTTTCTTCATTTTCTTTTTCTTTATTCCACGTTTTCTTTTTATGGACTAATTTCAGCTGCCACTTGTCTTTTCTTTTCTCACATGTATTTAATTATGTGACTTAAGATTAAGATAAGAAGATAAGAGAGAGGTCACATCTAAAAATCATATCATCTTAATTCTTTTTCTTTTACTTTTCCCTTTTCTTTTGGTCTCCTACCAAATTGCATGCACATACAAAAGCAATTTCACTTTCTTTCATCTATTCTAAGAGACAAAACACAAAACTTAATTTTTTTTTTTTTTTTGAAAACAGTAACTATCCTTCCTCCATTTTCCTATTTTCTTCTTTTGGTTTCTTCTTATTTTCCACAAGTTGAAGAAGAAGAAAAGCTCTTGGTTCAACCACTCTTTGCAGCAGACCAATCTCATTTGAATATCATCCAAATATCACCCTTAGTCATAGAGATAAGACCATAATGAATTTGCTAATTCTTTAAATTAAAACTCATAATTATAGAATGTTAGAAAGTGTCTTGCCGATGGTTGTCATTTATAAAATTTATTTCAAATTAATGAAAAGTGGTTTTGGTTCTAAGGCCTACAAAATTGAAAAGAGAGGTTAAACTGTTCTTATTCAAACAGAGCTAATCAAAGCTAATGTATCTATACCCAAAATGATTCAATGGAGTCAGGTTAACCTACCTGAACATTGGAAAGTAGAAAATCTACTTCCAAAACAACCTATTTACAATACTGAACCATCAAACGTAGTTCAATACCCAGATGAAAAGGTCACCGTCTAATTTGCTAGGCAATCTTTTGATCAACCAAAAAAACCCTTAGAAATAAGGTCAATGTCATCCTTTTCCAAGAGATTTATAGATCTACCTCCACCTTCATCTATAATTCATTCACTATTTAATATCTAATCTAATGTTTAACTAAATGTCCAATCTAATGTCTAAGAAAATCCTTCAATTTTTGGAATAATTAATAATAAATCAAGTATAATTAGGCCAGTTTATCAACCCAACAATGAATTAGAGTATTATGAATCATCTACTTCAATTTTAAGATTAGGTGATCTAGAACTCGATGTTTTAGAAAAATCCTTCAAACCAGATAGGATTTCTTTGAACAATGAGTTTAATTCACTAAAAATGAAAAAATTAGAAAATGTTATTTTAATACTTTCTACAATATTAAGGAACTAATAAACATGAATATTATAACTTGTAATTGAAATACTTTCTACAATATTAAGGAACTAATAAACATGAATATTATAACTTTATGAATGAAATTGGTGCTCAAATATATTATTTTAAATGTTTTGAAGAATATTATTTGAAATCTAAAGAAATCAATGTTGTGAATGAATGTTTTAAATGAAAATTAAGTGATGGTTAGATAATAGAATCAAACCATTCACCACTTAGCAATATAAAATCTATACATAAAAACACAAAAATAACACTCACGCCTTTTAAAAATACAATAGAAGAGAAGGGTTAAGGAATTAAAAAGGTAATACACCAAAACAATTTTACAAATCAACATTTACATACAATAGGAAAACAATTAGATAGAATGGAAAATATAATAAGTAATAAAATAAATAAGACTCAAGAAAAACCCATAATCAGTAAAACCAATAAAAATGTATCTTTATTTAAACCTTTTGAAATATCAAAAAATCTAAGTAATGAATTTTTAAAAACCTTAGAAGATAAAAGAAGAATACTAAAAGCAAAAATGAAAGAAGAAGTAAAACCAATTGATATGTTAAAAACAGATACACCAATTAATTCATCAAAATTAAGAAATATTGTCATTAATGATACTCCTTTAGAAAAGATTAATACTCTTAATGAAACTAATAATGATTCAATAAAAGATAATGCTTCATGTTCTAATGTTTCATTAAAAGATTTAAAACTTAATGAATCTAATGATAAAATTAATAAAATTAATTGAAAAGAACCACAGAAATTATATTATTAGAGAATAACTCTTCTAGATATAATTTATGAAGAAAAAAATGATAATTATCAAAATAAGTATTTTGCATGATCCACTTATGAATAAAACATAGATGGATACTCAAAATAGAAAATTTTAAATGTACTTAATCAAATGATAATATTTTCCAATACTAATAAAATAGTTCCTAGTGTTACTGATTATCAAGTAGTATTACTTTTAATTTCTGGTTTTATTGGACAATTGAAAGGATGGTGAGATAACTATCTCACTATGGAACAACGATTTAATATTTTAACTTCATATAAAACGGATGATAATGGAATTAAAATACTTGATGAAAATGATGAACCAATTCAAAATATGGTTAATACCCTAATATTCTCAATAAGTCAATATTTCATAGGAGATCCTTTACATATTAGGGATAAAACCTTAAATCTATTGTCCAATATAAAATGTAAATCCTTAAGAGAATTCTATCAATATAAAGACATCTTGTTTCAAAAACTTCGTAGTGATTGTAACTAACCTTTTTGAAAGGAAAAATTCTTAGTTGGTTAACCTAAATTAATAGGAGAATAAGTTAGGAATAAAATCCAAGAAAAAAATAATCATAAAATTTCTTATGATAATCTATCATATGGAGAATCAGTATCATACTTAGACTCTAAAAACAATTAAAAAATGAACAACGAATGAAACGCCAAAGTCTTAGTGGTTTTTGTGCCTAATATGATCTTTCTTGTGTTGATAAAAAGAAGAAAAAACACTCATAATGTTTACAATGTTCGTATAAAAAACTAAGAAGAAATTTCAAGAGAAAATCTCTTAAAAAATCTAACAATGAAAAACCAATGGATAAAAAACATAAAAGAAAGTCTTATAAACAATTAAGATGTTATAAATGTCGTAAAGTTATTCATACAGTAAACTTATGTAAGATCAATAATAAATTAAACGAATTGAATCTTGAAGATAAGACATTGGAAAATATTCTACAAATTTTTGCAGATAATGAACCTTCTTCATCAAAAAATGATTGTGATAATGGAATTCAAGTTAATGATTTGAATCCACATCATCTTCATCATTTGAAGAAGATAATGAAATTAATGTTTTAACTAATGAAGAAAGAGAAATTCTTCGTAAAATTGATCTTATGATTAATGATAATGAAAAACTTAATTATTTAAAAAATATTAACAAAACTATTCTTTCATTTACAAGTAATTTACCTTATAATCTTAATGAAATACTTGATAAAGGTAAAAAACAACCAAAAAAAAAAACTATTTCAATTAATGATCTTCACAATGAAACTAATAATAAAAAAAGAAAGAAATTAAAGACTTGAAATTAATGCAACTAAAGCTTCAAAAGGATTTTCTTGAATTTAAATAAAAAAATGATAATTCAAGAATATTCCCATAATAATTCAATTGATGAACCTTAAACTTCTAATAATGACAATATCCAAAAAATTTCTCAAAATTTCAATTATCTTATGCAACTTATTGAGATAACAACCAAAAAATGGATAATTAATGTCACAATTAAAATCAATAATAAATTTATTTTAGAAACACCATATTATTTAATACTAGTGCTGATTTAAATTGTATTAGAGAAGGATTGATTCCTATAAAATATTTTGAAAAGACAACTCAATCCTTGAAATCTACATCCGGTAACAAATTGCAGATTAAATCTAAACTATCCAATGTTAAAATAATAAAAGAAAATGTCTCCTATAAAACTTGTTTCATTCTTATTAAGAATCTAAAGCAAAATGTTATTTTAGGAATACCTTCTATTAATTTAATTCAACCTTTTCAGTTAATGACTCAGCTATTGAGACGCATTATTTTAAAAAGAAAATTGTTTTCAATTTTGTCTCAAAACCACAAACTAAATACTTAAATGAATTAAAAGATAACTCAATTTCTAAATTAAATTGTCTAATTGAATGTAAATAAAAAAATTTAATGTATTTAAAAAATGATCTTGAATTCAAATGAATTGAAAGTCAACTTTCTAATGAAAATTTAAAAAAGAAAATTTCTAATTTAGAGCTAGAAATAAAAAATTCAATATGTTCAACATTATCTAATACATTTTGGAATCGTAAGTCTCATATAATAAACTTACTTTATGAAAATGATTTTAATGAGAAAAATATTCCAACTAAATCAGGACCATCGCAAATGAATAATGAAGTTTTTAAACATTGCCCAGATGAAATTAATGATTTGCTTAATAAAAAACCAATCCATAAAAGTATGTCTCCATGGAGCTGCCTAGCTTTTTATGTTAATAAAAACGCTGAAATTGAAAGAGATATACCCGGTTTAGTTATTAACTATAAACCTCTTAATAATGCTCTTAAATGGATTAAGTATCCAATACCTAATAAAAGGGATTTACTTAACAGATTATATAATGCTAACATATTCTCGAAATTTGACATGAAGTCTGGATTTTGGCAAATTCAAATTAAGGAAAGTAATAGGTATAAAACTGCCTTCACTGTTCCGTTTAGTCAGTACAAATGAAATGTTATGTCATTCTGATTGAAAAATGCTCCTTCTAAATTTTAGAGAATAATGAATAAAATGCTTAATGATTATGCAAGTTTCATAATTGTCTATATTGATGATGTTTCAATATAGATCAACATTTTAAACATATTAAAATTTTTATTAGTATTGCTAGAAGAAATGGGTTAGTTGTGTCACCATCTAAGATTAGTCTTTTCCAGACTAAGATTTGATTTTTAGGATTTCACATTCATAATGGGACAATAATTTTGATTCAAAGGTTAATTGAATTTACGTATAAGTATCCATATGAAATTAAAAATAAGAATCAACTTTAAAGACTCTTAGGAAGCCAAAATTATGTGGTTGATTTCTTTCCTAACCTTAATATTTTCTATAAACCTTTGTTTCAAAGGTTAAAAAAGAATCCTCCTAAATGGTCAAATGAACATACTAATGTAATATTATTAATCAAAGAGAAGATTAAAGAAATTCCCTACCTTCATATCATAGGCCCATCTCTACAAAAAATTGTAGAAACAAATGCCTCCGATATAAGATTTGGAGGAATTCTAAAACAAAAACAAAATGACAAAGAATGTGTTGTTCAATTTATTTCCAAAGAATGTCAGAAAAATTATTGTACAATCAAAAAAGAAATTTTAGCAATCGTTTTAACAATCTCTAAATTTCAAGGTGATTTATTAACTAAAAAATTTCTTTTACATATTAATTGTAAACCAGCAAAAAATATTTTATTAAAGCATATTCAAAATATTGCTTCAAAACAGATTTTTGCTAGATAGCAATCAATTTTATCTGTTTTTTATTTTGAAATAGAGTATATTAATGGATCATCAAACTCCCTTCCTAATTTCCTTATTCGTAAATTTTTGTAGAGAGATGTCTCCCAAAAATGATAAGGAAAAAGGAAAGAAGCCATTAGTTCCTAGGAAAGGATTAACCAATGTCCGTACATGACTTGATGTATGCAAATCATCTAATGCTCCTCTAATAATCAAAGAGGAATCCTCTTCAAGGACTTCTAGACCAATGTCTTCCAATGCCCAAACACAATCCAATGAGAACATTTCTAAAATGTCCAATGTTGCAATTACACCTGAGTTTCTCAAGACACTCTTAATTGCTTTACAACCAAAGAATGTTCCTTCAATGATCAATCCTAGGAATTCAACCAACGGAAGAAACAATTCCACATCATGTGGACATTCAAAGAATGAATCAAAATATACAAATTATTAAGGTGACATCCTTAACACAAAAACCTACCATACAAAGATCAAAATTTTTCCAAAAATTCATTTTCAAATATGTCTTCTCTATTGAAAATGACATGTTTGAAAATGATCCTTTTGAATTTGTAAGAAAAATCTTTACAAAAGATTTCTTTTATGTCTTATTTGATTACTATAAATCTATCCAATTTTATGAAAGAATTTTGAATGAAACTCGATCAATTTCATTCAGGCATTTTGAAAATGATTTTGAAAATGATGGGATGATTAGTTATTCAACTATAGGATTCATAAGGTCATCAACTATAACGAATGTCGTAATCATCCAACAATACCAGTCAAATTCCAAATGAACTCGATGTCTTCACAACCAAATTATCGAGCCAGTTATAACTATTATGATTATAAATAGGCTTAGTGAAATGCTTTTTACCAAATGAATCCAAAACGTTCACATATATGGTTAATATTTTTTTACTATTGTTCATTAAAAAACCTACCTTACTGGTTTGCACACTGGTGGGAAGAATTTGGGGCAATTCAAGAAATTATCCATAACCGAGCCCAAAATGGTTTTAATGCTTTTATAAAAAATTATAACCCAATAACCCATGAAAAATGTTTTAAGAAAGAAATATTTTATTTTTTGCATATTAGTGTTTCTTGGGTTATGACATGGTTTTTTTTACTACAAAACTGATAAAACTACAGGACACCATAAATTTCATCAGAATGTACAAGGTCAAGTGGTGGGATAGTTTTAAATTTTGAAATAAGATTAAAGAAGAATCAATCTTAATGTGGATTAAAACCCACAATGATAATTCTTCAATTATTCTTACTAATGTTCCATCTTCATTTTTCCATGATAAAGGATTTCTAATGTCTTCCTTAACTTGTGTCAGCTCTTTAGATCAAATGAAGCAAGTTTTGGAAAAAGCATTAGTAAGTCTCAATGAATCAACCAAAGGATCAATTTCAGATTCAATATTTAGTTCTCATCACAGTGGTGATACAAATGAAGATGACTGCTATGGAATAGATTTAGATAATCCTTAATGTATGCAATTTTTGTTTTGATGTATTTCTCAATATGATTTTGCACTATAAAATAATCGCAGACTTATACATGTATTACAGTGCACCATGACATCAGATTTCATTTCTAACATGATAATGGCTACCTTTTTATTGTTCAAACAGTACTCTATCGACCACAATAACACTGTTCACTACAGTACTTGGTCGGCTTTCCTATTTATAAATAAGGCCTTCTTTCATTCAAGAGGCAAATCAGATTTTCCTCATACACACTCTCTTCCTCTCTCTTACACTTTCTCTCAAACCTCCTCATTCATACATCTTCTAATCTCTCATTTCTTCATTTGATCCATCTTCTTTCTTCTTCTCAAATATAATAAAAGCTTTCTTTCTTGAAGCGTTCTTACACTTCTGTCTTGAGGTATAACATAAATACCTTTCAACTTTTTTAGTTTTCTTATTTTAAACAATTATTTGAATGTAATGCTCTCATATTTTGTATAAACTCTTTGAAGAAATAAAATTGTTGTTTTATTATCTTTCTTCTTATATTATATCTTATGTGGGGAGTCTTCAATCCAATCAAGTGTAACTCTACAATATTTAATGCTTTGAGTATTTACAAGACCCCATAATCAATTGGTATTACTACTTATGGTGGTTTTGTATTAATATTTATTTTATGCATTTAATGTTTATGTCCTTTAAATTCAAGTATAAAACTTCACTGGCCTTGGCTCTACTGTCTGTAGTGGTTTTATTTATATGTCACAATCAACTGTTTATATTTATGGTTTTGATTCTTTAGATAATATTTTAGAATATCTTGAATGGTATTATTCCTTATTATATACTAGTGATTGGTATTAATAAATCTTATTCTGCTTATAAAACCCCATTAGGTATTGTTAATAATATCATACTATGGTGGTTTAAAATTCTAAGATATATAAGCTGGAAACCCGAACATACGGGCTACTGGTCCAAAGCAAGGTAACCAATCCTTAGAACTAATTAATACAATGATTAATGTCTTAAAAAACTAAAGATAATGATGATAATGATTTAATTGATTTTCTTCCTTATTTAGAAGATGCAATAGGATTTTTATTTTATATAGTCTGAGCATATAGTTTGCTTAGAGAATCCTTTTATCTATGATATATATATTTTAGAAAAAATTAATTTTTAATTTTAACACATTAATAGTGCATCTTCCTGCTTATCATGATATAAATTCATAAATATTTTATAGCTATTATTTAAGATAGATAATCCTAGGTAGGTGTATGGTATTAAAGCTACGAAAAGAATATATATAGGCTTGTAAGTTTAGCTATCATTTAAGATAGATAATCCTGGTTAGGTTATATACACACACACATGCATGTATATGCATCCAACTATATACATATGTATAGTAAATATACATATGTATATTATATAGTATATTTAAGTTTATATCATGAATTTACATATGTATATATGTATAAATAAGATAAGAGGACATAAGTATAAAGGTGTATGTATAAGTATAAAAATATATATACTAGTAGTATAGTATAAGTATATGTATATATGTATGTGTGGTTAATACACATATAAGTGTAATAAATTATGAAATGTTTAAACAAAATAATAAAAGTACGTATGTATAAGTATACATGTTGGACCATGAGTTTAAAAGAAGGAAAATGGGATTTATTTATAAAATTTAGTAAATTATAATAATAGATATATACATATAAATATTAAGTAATACTACAAAAATTGGAAAATTGCAAAGATTAAAAGAATCCATAAAATGACATGTTGACTAATCAAGTGTTGCCACGTCAACACCTTAAACCTATAATTAAATTCTTAAATAATAATAATAGTAAAATAATTAATTAATTAGGAAATCATAAAAGTAGTAAAAAGTGAATTAAATAAGCATTTATCCTTAAAATAGTAAAGTAAGTGATTAATTATAAAATAAACTTAAAAGTTAGAAAATTTCAAATTTTAAAAATTTAAAAATTTACTAAATCATAAATCTATAAAGAAAAAATTAAAATAATAATTTATAAATATTTAAGTCAAAATAATAAAATTCGTAACATTTTAAGACTATAACAAAAATGCATGTTATAACATCCAAAACGAATCCCATTATGCAAAAATACGTTTGAAAACGATAAAAATTGATTATCGACTATAAATTCATAAAAATTGAAGTTAAAACAAAAAAATTACACATGATTGACAAAAAAGATAAAATCAGGAATTTAATATAAATAAATAGCCAATTTAGGTAGTTATTACTAAGTAAGTATATATATTAGTGATTTTACTTAAATAATCATTATCTTTCATATTTTCTAAATATCAAGAAATCCTGATATGGATATCGACTTACTAAATAGACTATTACTACCACTAATAGACCCCATGGTTAAGTGAATACTTCCAATGATTATATATTTGTAGTTAGTACACCTAAATTAATAACTCAATGCCTAGAGGTTTGGGTTATGTATGCGCTTGAATAATGGTTATATATTGTGTAAAATGTTGTGAAATATAATAGTTAAATAATCGGCTGCTTAATTTATTTCTACATAATTGGATGATTTGCCGATATTGGTTTATTACCTAATAAATTGATTTAGTCATATGACTTAAATTAAATAGATAATGTACAAACATTACAAACAATGTTCCAATCGTTATCTCACGAAATTGATAATGAAGAGCATTGTAAGAATGGGATTATTACATGATTTGATTAGTACAGTATAAAACTATTTCTACAACAAGACCTTACCCTTAGCTATAATTTTTCAATCAGGATAAATTAGTAAATGCTAATAAATCCCTAAATTTTCATGGTGTCTTTGCCTCCTTATACCCTTTGAATAATAAATACTTTGATTTTTGAACTGCTGCTAAAACTCATAACATCAATGGCCTATTAACGGTAATAATTTAAGGATACTAACAACGATCTTTTAATAGATATATGAATATTTTCCAATGATAATAAAGAGCATTTCTTTAGAGTTTTAAACATTTGTTCGTATTTGATGAATATATTTTCACGGTAGTGTACTTTACCCTATAATTTTTATAAAAATCATACTAATGAAAAAAAAAAAAAAAAAAAGAGAGAGAGAGAGGGATAGTTGTATCTCACGTGACCTAACTATTAGTATAAATGATAATGTTACATATTCAAGTTGACAAACTAAGTGAAAATTTTTAATATCTCATTTGGGGGAAGTATAGTTCCACTACCACATTGACCTTTAATAGTTACCACAACAGCTTTCACTTGCACCTATATGCCACTAATGGCAACCTCAGATCTCCCACCAGACCATCAATGGCTGCTAACACGGTGGCATGCCACAGAAAATATTGTAAGCACATGGCCAACCACGTCAGACTGGTAGTGAATTTGTTGGAAAAAGTAAATGGCTCGGACTTAGTGCGGTTGCCGGATATGTCTGGGCCGCTGGAGGACTTGGCAGGCGTGCTCCAAAAATCACTCACCGTGGTGGAGATGTGTAGAGACAGCAGCTGCCTCTTTATGGTGGCTAACGGGTGGCGCGTATGATCTCCGGCAACTAGAAGGAGAGTTGGACAGGTTTATTGGGACTGAGCCGTTAAGTTTATTTGGTTTATGAGTTCCATATGCAGGTAATATGTAGTCCAACGTATTTGCATTTAATTTCTCGTTAGCTTGATGAATTGTTTTACTAGAATATACATTTTAAGAGTACTTGTTATTTTATTTTTTAAGGGACAATTACAGTGTCACTCTCTAGAGTAATATAGTTAATTTACAAGAATTCTTCATGTTTTTTTAAAACGAACACTTCATATAATTCCTTTGAGCAAATGTTGATGTATGTGATGATTAAAGTGTATATATATATATATATATATATATGATTGTGACCGTATTAGACACAGAAAGTTAATTTAGTAACTTTCAATTCATATTTATATAATATTAAAACGTTTTAAATCACACCTCTCAAATATTAACCTTTTATTGCTAGATTCTTTAAATTATTTTCAAATTAAAAATGTCTCTTATCTCGCAAATAATTCAAAGGTAGTTTTGGTAAAATTTCTTACTTTGGCATTTTTTTCCCTGTGTACGGTGATTAAATTCCAAGAAACCAATAATTAGAAATTGGAATATTTTCTTAATTACTATGGTAGTATTATACGATATGTTTATATCTTTTACTTTAAGCGCACACATATGTGCCTCATAAGCCTGGATATTATAAGGGAGTGCCTCCAAAATGAAATAAAATTCCTTTTGTATCAAACATGATCAATAGAAAGCAAAGATCAAGCTGATAAATTATGCATTATGTCGTCAATTTAGTATAAAATATTCTAGTTTAAATAAGCCAACATGGAAATCAGGTATATACCATTTTCTATCGCACAAAACCCAAAGTTCACAATCGTCGTTCCATTTCAGGACTGCAGCATGAAATCTCAATTGGCTATGTTGATGAAAAAATTTTAATCGCGCTATCTATTTTTTTTAATTGAAATCTTTTTTCTCTTTTTCATATTCAAAATTATTATATTTTGATCTTTACCTTTGTTATTAATATTACCATCAATATAATAACCAAGATTAATTGCAATACTTCCCAAGTAATAACTTTTAGCAAGAGGAGTCGTAGAAGACAACAATTGGCAATATTAACAGTGATTAGTTATCAGGAAAATATATAATATATTCCGTTAATTAGAGAAATCTGTTGAGAACAGTGCATTAATATTTTACACTTACAAAGGTTAAATAATGATAAACTTAAAAAACTGCCGAAAGGTTTTGTAATTTCTTTCTAATATTTACTCCTATCCGACATTTATATTTTTAAAAAGATATAATGCTAATTAAAAACTACCCCTATGAGTGATTGTGAAAAAAAAAAAAAAAAAAAAACACAGTTGTAGAGGGCGATGTTACGAACAGTCAAACGACTGAAGTAATACTTAAATAAGACGATAACTTCTCTTGAAATTATAAGATTAACTTCTTTAAATTTTTGAAATTACAAATTAATTTTTAATTATAATTTCCATTTCTCATTGCCACCGGCTTGCTCTTCACTACTATACTATTTATGTGCATTATATTTATTTATAATTATTACGATAAAATGATCTTAGAGAAATAGTGAGTGACGAGCTAGGTATACACAACAACATGATAATTGAAGAAAATTTTTATTTTTCCGGCATATAAAAGAAAGCTTGCAGGCCATTCAACATTATCATCAAGAAAACACCATAGAAGAACAAGACATGCTGCACCAGGACATCATCCTTAAACCGGATAGAACCAGAGGAGACGCGAAAATATTAGAAATATCACTGTCTAACGTTTATCCAGAAATGAAATTTCATGAAGCCCTGCAGGAGGAAAAAGAGAAGCTACAGATTGAATTGCAGAGATCGTGGAGCGACAATGATCGAGATCGATGCTGTCTCATAGAGCACCTTATTGGGGTGACTGAAAGTGTTGTCAATACAATTCCTAGCAAGAGAGTGAACAAGATGCTTCTGACTGAACCAGACTTTGTGATTTCAAGGTGAATAAATATTCATTGTTTGAAATTTTTCTACTGAATATTATTTTAACTTATTTTTACGTACTGACATTAATGATTTCAAGTACATATCCAATGTGTTAACAAAGCACTTTAGATATAGATCTCTCAAGCCTGACTGGATTCAACACATCTTGTGACCTAAGGCTCATCTTTGTGGACCTAAGCCCTAGGTCTAAATGGATCAAGCCCAGTAAACCTTGCAACGGCTATAAGATAAGGATAAAACAGTCACGTTTTGAATAAATAGAATACGTCTAGTACAACAATTCCACTCTCCTACACTTGTAAAAGAAGATCTCTCCCGCCAACTAACTTTCAACTTCTAGCTCAGCTTAACCCAGCTTCGCTCCGCTCCGCTATAAATACCAAGTCACTCTCTAACGATAAATCTCTCTACACTCTGCATAATAAGCTTGTGTATTACCTTCAATATTCTATATTCTTAAGCTCCACTACTAACTTAAACATCGAAGTGGCCACACCAGACAACCTTTCGATGTTCTCCTACTATGTACTATTTTGCAGGTCCATTACATGCAGTATCCTAAAGACTATCAATAAGAACCTTGAGATGACATTTGGTGTCATTTATAAGAAGTTAACCCTTGTCAAGTTTAACTATTAGGCGAGTTTCTTTGTACAAGGGGTGTTTCCCCTTATCGAGGTCACCCTAAAGTAGGGGTCAGGTCAATGGTGTTCCGGCCCACTAAGTGTGGAGAAGTTTCTCTATGCAAAGAGTGTTTCCCCTAGTCAAGGCTACCCTAAAGTGGAGATCAAGTCAGTGATGTTTCGACCCACCCAATGTGGAGGAGTTCCTCTATGTAAGAAGTGTTTCCCCTTATTGAGGTTACTCAAGAGAGTTAGGTCGATAGTGTTTCAACCTGTCCAGTATGGAAGAATTCCTCTATGTAAAGGGTTTTTTTCCTTATCAATGTTACCTTAGGAGGCCAAGTTGGTAGCGTTCCGACTTGCTCGATTGACTATCTATATGCCTCTTCAAAGGTTCAGATGGCAGAAAAAAGAAAAAGAGCAAGAGAGAGAGAGAGATAGATAGTCAATTGTGAAACTTTTATTTCATCACGATAAAAAGGAAAACTTGTACATAATGGAATTCTAATCAAAATAATGTTGGAGATTATCAACGTTCTATGTATACAGGATGAAGTCATCATCCAATCTTTCCAACGTATATGCTCCATTACCCAGTCTCTTCCTAACTCGACCGAGTCTTCCCCATTGGGGGTCGGCTAACCCTATCCTTCGCATGAACCTGTTGCTTCTAATTTTCGATACATCAGGTCATCAATCTTGAATTCCTTATGTCTGACCTTCTAATCATAATATTAGGCGGCCTAATGTTGGTCCACAGTCACTCGAGCAACAGTAAGGTCTCTGATTTCTTCAATTGTGTCAACGCTTGCTTGCAACAATGAGTCATTAAAGGCAGTATTAAAACTTCGAGTCCGAATATTAAGGAGCTCAAGTTCAATGGGGAGGACTACTTTCTACCCGAAAGCCAGGTGGAAGGGGGTCTCGCATGTACCATCATACTGGTTCAGAGACGAAAGTTTGCCATTAAGGGGTAGCATAGTAAACATGTAGAAAACATCTCGATTAAACGGTCACCTTTAAAAGGCAGAAGGCATGTAGATATATGATAATTTGCTACAGTACGATGCTTGTCATATTGCATTTAATACACAGAATACAAGCGGGCAAAAGTTACATTTTGAAAAAAGTTCCTTCAACATGAAGCTTCTTCAAGGCCCATCCAACTTCTACCTTGTCGGCATGATAAAGATGATGTAGTCGCTTCTGGTCGGCTCTTATCAAGCACTATTCTGACAGACCGATTCGTAACCTTAAAGCCACTATCTAATGAGTTGTAAGGGTATCCCACTCTGATGCCCTAACCTAAGTCTCACTTAGGGCTTCATCACTCCACTTCAGAACTCCTCATCACTCTTATTCATCTCGCCTCAAATATTCTCAGCCCAAGTATCTATTGTCTTGGACACTTCCACCTCGACCACCTTCTAATTCAAACCTCTTGTGCCCGTCATGTCGGCTTCATAGCGGCAAATCAAATTCTTTTGAGTCAAATCGATCACGTTTAAGTAGCCCATGTATCTCTTCTCCTTACCTTCGCCTTGGTAATGAAACTGTGAGAAGATAAGTATTGACAAGACACTTTAGACATGGGCTCCTCATGCCCAACCGGATCCGATGCATCTTGTAGCATAAAGCTTATCCTTGTGAACTTGAGCCCTATGCCTGAATGAACTAAGCCCAATAAGCTTTACAATGGCTATAACGTACAAAATAAGGATAAAATGGCCATGTTCTAAATAAGTGGGACACGTCGAGCATAACAATCCCACATTCCTATACTTGCAGGAGAAAATCTCTCCCGCCAACTAAACTCCAACTACTAGCTTTACCCTACTATAAGTATTAGGTCACTCCCTAACAGTCATTCTTTTTATGCTTTGCATACTAAGCCTACGTATTACCCTTAGTATTTCATATTCTCAAGTCCCACTGCTAACTTAAGTATCGAAGTAACCATGCTAGATAACCTCCCAACATCTCTTGACTGTGTACTGTTTTGCAAACCAATTACATAAAGCATCCTAAAGACTATTGGGAAGAACCTTGAGACAACACAATGCAAAATCAATCACTGAGGGTATAAGCGTAAAGCTAGAAGAGAGTGAGTGGCAAGCTGATCTTTTTAGTTGTTTCTTAGAGCTTACTTAAGTAAGTGGTCGAATCATCTACCTTTAATTTAGATAGACACTTATCATGTCCATTGAATATATGTGAGAGAAAATTATAGGAACACTACAGTATACATGTACAGACTAGTTTGCTTGGACAAATCCGTTGTGTGCATTTGAATGTGATATGATGATGACATACTTAGGTTGTGCTACAGCTAACGTATCACTAACCACATCGTGAAATTAGGATTGCAAAGAAATTTAACTGGAAACAACAATGTTTATTAGCAAACCTAAGGGCTCGGATGAAATATACTTTTCTTACATAAACCCATTCTATATAAACCATGCATTTTAAGCATTTAGATATGTAGGGCTCATCTGAAAAAGTAAAGGTCCCACAAATGGAACAAAAATTAATCTATAAACTGTATGTTCTACACGAGAAATTGCCGAGTGAAATATGGAGCAACTTTAATATTATTTCGTGCTACATCCCTTAGTGAGGCTGTAGATGTCTAGATTGGACCGGTTACCCATGTAACACAGCGATTTTGGTGGGATGTCATGAAATTTGCAATAAAAATTTCCAATTGATTAACCCTTAAGTCTCATTAAGCTGTATTGAGGTCTTGAAATACCTGTTTGTGCACTTTACGGGTCTGAAAACTTGCATATATCCCTGCGGAACATTTTCTTGGATAGTTAATCAGGTGTCAAAGGGTAAAACATGTAAGTTAATCACATAATGTGATAGCACTAGCACATGTAAGAACCGATCGGATAATTCTCATGTCTTAAAGGGTAATAATGCAATCACTCGACTCGCTTAACAGCTCGTGATCAAGCGATTAGCGACCTGCTCGCCTACTCTCTCTTCTGTGGATACTGCTTTTACAGTTGCACTGTAAGAACAAAGCTGCGCAAGCAGTTACCCCTTCATCCCCGACATGTCCATAAGCCATCAAGTAGATAATGCTAAATCCATATCGTATTCACGAATTAGCTTGTATTACACACACGTATGCAACTTCAGTTAGCAGCATGTGAGAACTATCATCCACACGCATTATATTAACAAGCTTGCAATTTTTCTGCCACGGACCCAGCGTGGATTTCAAGGCCGCCTCGATTTTCCTCTTATATAGGGATGTTCATTTGATGATTTTTTTTTTAACGCATCTGATGTGTTGCTGTTGTGCGCTGGTTCAAGAATTTCGTGAGGCGGAAATGAGAGGTTTCGACGGTACCTTACAATTCTTCTTTATTTCATCTTTCTCCTCATACTTGGGAGGACTTCCTATCGTGGCACAATCCTAACTTGTATCAATTTGTAACTTCTTGTTTTGAATTTTTTAGGATGTCGGGACAGAAGCATGATTCAGCCAGCAGCAACTTTTGCTAGAACATCGAAATTACGGCGGCGTATATAGTCAGGAACAGCAGGAAGAGCGAAATGCAAGTACAAGGTTTGCATTGCATCAATTAAGATATAAGCCGTCATAAAAATTCAGGTGGATGCAATTATTTTCAGTTTTAAGAAGTTGATTATGAGACCCCAGTGATAGATTCCTAGGGCAAATTTCTTTTTGTAGAATCTGTATCTTTATTATAGAGAACGTAGCTGTGCATTGCAAATCGATGAAGGCGATTTCCTCATGCAGAGCAGATGAAGTTAAAACGTAAGAGGAAGAGGAAGAAAATCTAAAACCACTAAAAAGATCTCATCCATAGCATCTACGATATGTGAAACTAAATCCATTCAAAATTGAAAGAGGCCATTGCCTCCTTGACTGTTCCGGATACATCTATTACCACATCAAATACCAGTGGTAAGAACTGAGGTAAGTACCACAGCCACAATCATTGTTCACGATAGTAACAAACTCACTCAGGACTCCCACCTGCAGAGTTCCACCTATCAACAGCTGTGATTAGTTAATGTTGAATGCAGCAACTAGTTTGGTTCCCCGAATAAGTTTCCCCATGCAAGCTGTCTCCCAAAATCTAAAGGTTGTCAGCAAGGAAAAAGAATGCAAGAATATCTTCACCTAGTTGTCAAAGATAACTATAATTCCACCTTTGGCCCTTCCGCTACATTGTCATCACTTCCCAGTGAAAAAGGCAGGCGAAGCCACCCCAAGAACTTGCTGGTTAATGACACTTGCCCTGCGGGCTTCACCTCACACATAGCATTAAAATCATGCTTTGAATGAGGAGCAACTATCTTTTCCTGAAAGAAATTATTTAAAGAATGAGAAAAGAGGAAAGATTAAACACAATTCTCACAACTAATCAATGAAATGGCAACCTTTGTCTAATCAGAAAAGTTACATAACCAAAATACAAACTTGGGGTAGCATCTATCATATGAACGGAAATGCCTCCTTTTTAATCTCCTCTCCTCTATTTTCTCTCCTCTCTACATTCTTTCAAATTCTTAAAATTTCCACCAAATTAGGACTGCTGCATCTTAGCCAGATAAGAAAGCAGAGTATTTTGTGATATTGTAGTCAATTGTCCTCACATGAAGACACAAACAGATACGGGAAGATAGGGAAGGATCAGGCAACAAGAAAACAAACAGTACCTTCTTTACACAAGCAAAATTAGCAGATTCCACGTGTTTATTGAAGAAAAATAATTTGTTTTAATAATTAGGGTTACATGTGGGAGCATATTCTCTATAAGCTTCTAAAAGCATCCTTCACAATGAATATACTAATAAAACCCCAAGAAATTGATTCTACATAACCTATAGCATTTACCTTGAAAACATCAAAAGGACAGAAATCAGTTCCATGACAGCCCTGCAAAAGAGCCCCAAAAAACAAAACGCTAATTAGTATGAAATAGCATGGAAACAGAATATTTCTATTAAATAAAGTAAAAGCAACTAAAATTTAGAAGAAAATATCATCTGCAACATCTAAAAAGGAGATTGAGTACCCCAGCCTGGGAAAGCATTTACTACGGCTAAAAATACATAGTACAGAAAGTTCATCAGGAAATGCTCAATAATATAGAAGTAGATAACTAATAATCAGAAAGGAAAGGATCCAAAAAAAACAGTAATCAGCAACTCACCGGCATACTAACAGCATGTTCATTGTGCAACAATTGGACATAGTACTTGCTTGAAGAATTACCAGCACAATCATAAAGCACCAGTATGTTATTGCCACCAAAAGGTGCTACAATGCTGCCTTTCCAACTTCTTGTATGAGGTGGCTTGGGAGGAAAGTTCAAAGGTAGTTCCTTCTGTATTTGTTGGAACTCTGAAAAAAGGGGAAAAATTCAAATGTGCTTTATGCTTAACGAGTGGATTAAGAGTCAACAAAGGGCCACTCCATAAAAATGCAATTTTGATTTTGAATAACTTGGAAAAAAAATCCCTCTCAAGTAAATATATACCGAAATTCAACTTAGATTTATTCACTTCTAAGAGACAGTATAATGAAAACAAACTTTTCTATCGTCTGGCAATTATAAACAATCTCAATTAGAAAGAGAAAGGACCTATAAATAAGATCTTACCATAACCATCAAGAAAAAGACCAAGGAGACATGAAAAGGGAACCACTGTTTCTGCATGAGCAAACCGAAGTCTTGCTTTCTCATAACTCCCTGGAGGATGCTTCTCTACAAGACAAAAAGAAATCAAAGAGACAAGACAGCTGTTATGAGACAAGCAAAAGCTCCTGGAAGAAGAAAAGCTAGCCCAGTTTTTGTAATATGTCACAAGAGGTGAAAGCAATCAAAGGGTAACAAGAATTAGTATTCCCCATTCAAGTCAGCGGCTTGAATTTGAGTGAGAAATTGCAAATACTGCATAGCCTGTGAATATCAGAAAATGTGGGAACCTAAAGCCATGGTTGCCAAGAAAATTCTGGTTTTTTAGTCCAAATGCTGATACATAAAGGCAAAAAATCTACTAGTTCCTAAGCAGCAAGTAAAATCACCAAAAGGGTAAGAATCAGGCTTGACTCAACAATCTTCATATAGAGGAATATGGCATCTATCCAACATGTCCAATTAAATAACAGTTATAGTCAGCTCTCAAACAGAGTGACATCACGAGGACATGATGGCTAAGCAGCTGATAAATCAAGATAATTTACATCCCTCTTTTTGACTTGCTTGACAATCAGCTAACAAGGGAAAAAAAAAAAAAAACAATTAAGAATATATGAATAAATTACACCTATAAGGAACACTAAGAACAAAAACCTAAGTTATACTTTTCGTGCACTACCTAAGTTATAAAGGGAAGCTGCAAATATTTTTCATGAACTGCTGTATACAATATCCTGAAATTCAACCGTCCTTAACTTCAGCAAATACCATGCAGCTGCAAATTAGTACATCCTCTCAGCTTATGACATGAATCCTAGACCATCCAAGATTACTATCACAATGAAACATGTAGAAGAACATGAAGCCCAGATAAAAGAGATCATGAGCAGGCAAACTGTTATGGGATCTTTGAAACAATCTAGTATTTGGCCTATCAAGAGAATAATCTGAAATGTTGGGTAGTGTAGATGTGTTTTTCCCATGCTTCCCTATGATTGCAACTGATACAGGCTCATCAGAGAGAACCCAAGGACCTCTGGTGTTAAACCAATTTGTTGAAAAAAAAAAGTGCACAACCCCTTTATTTCAGAGGCTAAAGCCTTTTAATACAACATACAACATTACAGTTACTTTATGTAACTGCCTTCAACAACCTAAAAAATAAAAGAAACCACCCTACTCTATCCTTACACATGTCACACTTCAATAAAACCTAATTACAGAAGAAACTTCCCCATCATACATGTCAACACTCTAAACATATAGAACAACACCATCCAATTATAGCAACAACATACACAAACAAACAGCAACTACAACTTAATACCAGACATAGAGAATGGCAAAAAGCAAAATAACAACAGCTAGTTCAAGAAACATGCATAACAAAAATTTTACCTTCATGAGCTAGTATAGCTTGTTCCATGGTGTGGAGAATATCTTCCAACAAGGGCACACCCATTCGGTAGTTTAGTGCTTTGCCGTAACCCTTTAGTATGAAAAACTCTAAATCATCCGTCCACTCTAGCAAAGCAATCTTAACATAGATGATAATATTTATTAGTATATTATTAAAACATTAAAGGCATTAAAATTAAAAATGAGAGCTTCAAATTATATTAAAAAAAAAGGGGCCCCTGGATGAGCTACATAAACTACATATAAAGGCAAGAAGATGCCGCTTTTCATATCTCAAGTTATAATCTCCTTTGTAAGGAATCTCCAATAATCTCTTCATAAACCCTTCTTTTCAAGGTAAATCAATAATTTGTATTAAGAGAAAAAATAATCACAAATGCTAATCGAGAGATAGGGTTACAGCAAACTCAATACTATTACAAGAGTTTACAGAACACTGAAGAAACTTGGGTAAACCAAAAGCATAGCACATGTACAAGTTAGATTCTGTTCATTTAGCACTAACAGACCAGTGAGGGGTAAACCAACTTTTTCGGATTAATCACTTCCATCTCTTTAAAAAAGTCACAGAACCTTTCATATCCCTACAACGAGCATAAAAATTCACTTCCCACGGCTGAGAAATCATAAAAAATCATGGCTGGCCAAAAGAAAAAGTTAAGGAATTCATCCAACAGGTTTACACTTAAAAACACATTTTCCCTCACACTGAACTTCAATAGACTACAAACTTCTAAAGAGAAAAGAGGGTTTTTGATTCTCTAATAGTGTTGTAGTGAAGTCGACAACAAGTGTTTCTGTACGGTTATCATGTCAAGAAAAGGATTGGAACAGAGGTCGTGCCATGCGCTGTGATGGTGGCTAGACATTAATTGGGAGCAGTAGTGCTGCACGGTAATGGTGGTGGAGGACAATAATCGAAATATGCTTGCAGATGAAGAATCTGGAGGCTCAATGAATGCCACCTTCACATCTGATTCAGGTTCCTAACGGGCTCAAAATCCCATCCTGCTCGTTCTTGCTTTATAAGACTTTTCTTAATAAGTTTTACCAGACATCAATGTAATTAAGGCATGTGACTTTGCATTCAAGGTTTATTGAAGCATGTTATTGAATTAACTGGCTAGAGAACCCACAGAATAATCATATAAGCCAATTTACCTCATCAGGAGTGAAAAGTGCACATGCTTGGTTTGTTATATCCAATAAAGAAGCTTCCTGCAAACCAAAATTCATCTCTCTTAGCAGCATACAATCCCAATCATGGTCCATGCCAAAATCAGTGGTTTGCTCATATAGAGCAAATACCAGAAGGAAAGCACTGGAAGAGTTTATCACCTGTTTACACAGAAACCAAAGAGAAGAAGTATCCTGTCTTGTGAAACCCAGCTTAAATCGTTTTCTTATTGCCTCCGTAATTCCATCAAAAATGGGTTCCTTCAGTTTCTCGACAGCAGGCTCCTGTTTTTCTCTATATGACTGCACTACAAGTAGCAATGGTTTCAGAGGATGTTGTATTATAGAGTTTACTCTCAACATATTGCTCTTAGACATTTGGTTAACATTTATAGCACACCCCACCCCCACCCACCCCAAAAAAAAAAAAACAAAAAGAAAAAAAAAATCAATCTTTTTTGTCTCCCTATTCAACAAATATTTCACTTTCTTCCAAACTTATAGGTTGACTAATTTTATTGCCTTCTAACTCTTGCAAATCATCTGGATCCCATAATAAATGATCAGATAACACCGAATGCATCTTCTGTTATTTCATTTTATTAATAAGTGAAAAAAATTTTCGTTTTGAATATAAGAAGAGAGATCTTCCAAAAACTGAGAAGTTGGCCTTCAACTGCAAATCATGAAATGGCACTTGCTGATGGTTTGGTTAAATCAACCAAGATAAAAAGATCCCAGTAGTAGCAAAACCTTTTACCGTTGGGGGGTGGGGGTGGGGCGGGTGCCAGGGGAGGGGGAGGTGTGGGGTTGGGGAAAAAATAGAAGAAGAATTCTATCTAGCATGAAAACTCTCCCGTTGATAATATGGTGTGAGCTCAATCAATTATCAGTTAATGATATGTACGACTACAATAAAGTGACAGGCTGTAAATGCTTTAATTAACCATTAGCCATTCACTATTTCTTCATTGCTTGTGTGATATTTTCTTGCTGTATCTTAGTTTAATCCTTTTGAAAAGTTGTTTTACAAACCATCTTAATACCTTCTACCTCTCTCATTATTAAAGAAAAAGAAGCTTTCTACATACTGACCCTCATCTAGTTTAACACCCATGTACATATATAGTTCTTAAACTTTATATGATTCTAGAGAAGTAGAATGGATAAAATTTTAATTTCAAGTTAATATCATTTCACATAGATATCTCCCTAGTAAAATATATTTGTCCAAATGCAAGAAGCTACAATAATTTTGACATCCAAAATTCCAGATGAAAAATGATAAGAACATCTTTTGGTTGCACAAATTTTCATGGAGATTAGCATAAAATTGTACCTTTGAACATGGTCCTCTCTTCTTAGCAGAAAAGGTCAAAAGCATGACTTAGAACGCTTATCTTTGACTGCAAATTTGACTTGGAAAACAAACAAAGGGTCTGCATACAACGTACCTTGTAGTTTTCACAAGAGTCAAAAAACCTCAGCAATATGTCACTCGCACGACTCTCACTTGTGACAGAAAAAGCACGGTGCTTCCCAGGTCCAAGAGTTCCTTTTCCACCAAATAGCCCCATGCCAAAAGCCACTGCACTCGCTGATGCCCTGGGAACCTTATTAAAATGTACAAGATATAAAATGACTGCCTATGTCAATTGAAAATGTGAGAATTCTCCAAATTATCTAAAAGATAATGAATTCTTGATAGGTATCCTGCCACAGCAGTTTCATGTCAAGCAAAAGTTAGTAATCCAATGGCGCATTCAATTTACAGAATGAAATAAGATAGGAAGAGAATTTCAATCCTTAAAAAAATGAATATGGAAGTAATAGTTATTTCTTATTCAAGGTTCCATCAATAGATATGTAAATACGCTTAGAAATAAATAATCAACAAATAGCTATTCCTCATTTCTTGGTAATAGCAATTCCATGGGATAACTATTCCACCAATCAAACGTAGAAATAGGCATGCAAAGAAGGAATAGCTACTCTATTCCACTCTCATGAAGTCAACTAAATGTGCCATGAGAATTTCAAAAGATGCCACTTTGAAGAAAACACTAAATGTGCCATGAGATTTTCAAAAGATGCTAGTTTGAAGAAAACAATATCACAGCAACCAGAACATAAAATATAAAACCAGAAAGCAAGGTGGATAATCTCCAATTAAGATACAATTATGACAGCACCAGAGTGGAAAATAAAATGAAAGAAAGGACAAAAGAAGAATTCAACACAAACCAGCTCTAAAAATAAGCCATCTTAGAAATAGAAAAACTTTGAGTTATACAGCTTGTGCAGGGCCTCAACCATAGAAGCGCCAAAGTACAAGTGTTATCAACTCTTTTTCAAAAGTAATTCACAAGTCACCTGTGTTGCCTTCAGTGAGTAAATGTCAGGATGGTATTCTTCATTAAACAACTCAGGAAATCTTTCTCGAATCCTGATTCCAAGGTCATACAACTCTTCTTCTCCTTTGACAATTAATTCTCCACCTTTTGTTTTTCCTTTCCAAGGAGATTCCCATCCCCTCAACCAGGCGGGAACTTTCTCCAACAAAACCTTGTTTTGTTCAGCATCACTTAAAAGTTCTTTGAGATGAGCAGACAAGGTATTCAATTCTTTCATTCGTTTCTTGGTGGGAGCACGGGTGCCATGCCTTGCCTAAAAAAAGAAGCTGAACTGAGACTGCTATCATTTTCCATGTCTGAGCAGATATCTAGCCAATAAATTCAATAAAAGCAGCAATACTGAATGGTGGAGTATCCTCCACAGGAATTCACAATTACAATATGATAGCAGCTTAGTTATATTCAAACCTCTCCTAGGATGATTAACAAAATTGACAACCCATCATTTACCCAAAAAAAAAAATTGACAACCCAATTAAGAATGCAGACAGAGAGCACAATTCCTGCTGCATGTCCTTCACATGTCTGGTTGGACAAAAGTTGCGCGAGGACTTGAAGTAGACTGTTCTTTGATCTCAGAATAGGGCCAAAAAAGGACAATAGCACAATAATGGTTTAAAACTTGTTTCACCAAAGAACTAATATAATATTGATCCAGCAAAATGCTCTTATTTCCCTGACAAGCTCTCTGATTTCCCTCGTCTCAAAAAGTTAAAAAAGTTAAATTGAAGAAAGCAAATCATAACAGAATGATGTGAAGTACTACTTTCTGCAAGCAACAGGAAATATGAATGATTGAATGTGTTCCGCCACACCTGTCAAAAACTTATATATAGACATATATATATTATCTATACATACATATGCACACACACACATGTACATATATATATATATATATATATATATATATATATATCCACAAACATACACATGCAACCTAGCTTCTAGTGGCACCATCTTATTTCAGAATTACCAGCCTTCTTAAACTTAACTCATATGTCAAACCACTGGAAAATTCATTTCCAGGAGACAGATAGAGCTGACAGCATGAAAATAATTGGAAAACATATAATCTAGGTGGTATCATCCCTCAACTATCAATCCAAATACCAGGAGATCCCAAGTTCTGCAACGTACATAGTGCATTCATGATAGATGATCATCTAGGAGAAAGCAAATGGTTTTGCATTGTAAACAATGAACTTAGGAAAGCACGTTACCACAAGATTTAAGTGAATAGGAACGCAAGTATCTGGAATTGCTGAGGGAATAAAGCCATTGTTTGCAGCATCTTTCACCACACCATACCTATAAGGAATCAAAATCAGATAAGTGAATAAAAATATCAGTCCAGTACTGCCACAGCACTAAGCTTAACTCAAAATTCAAAATCATGAAATAAGGAACATGTTCTGAAATCAGACAGTTCTAGGTGCCTGGATTTTGAGCAACACATTTTTCAAAACCTTTTTGCATTTCTTACAATCTAGCATTTCGTAAGTGTTTATGCTAACTAACAGTACTTAGTGGTAGTAGGCCATGCAAGATGAGAGATGACAGTCACAGCAAACGACCAGCAATGGAATTTATTGTCTGTATTGAATCTGACCAAGATTTCTCATTTTCACTATATCATCAATTGAATGAAATCTGTCATTCCAAAATATAATTTCTATAAAACAATCTCATCCACTTTTGCATATTAGATGAAAGTATTCTACTATAAAAATAAGCAAATATCTTATGAATTCAGGAAAGGCAGATGCAATAGTATTGAGTTACGGAAATCGTTCAAGTGAAATAGCATTTTAATAGAAAGATACAAAACACGTTATTCACAGGAAGAGCTCATAATCCATTCACTACATATAAATAGGGATAAAGTTTCCAGTCCCCACTCTTTCAGTCCTTTAGGTATCCTACATCAAGAACTCCCATGCATGATAAATATTGGGGAAAACACTGTATGACTAGAACTTCCAATTGCAGTTATCAAATCCGAAAAACTTTGATATTCCGCAATCAATCTCTAAATAGCACATGACACGCAGCGCTAATGTCGTTTGCCGCATGAGCAAATTAATATTTTTTACTAAAACATTGACATATGTTACCTTAACGCCAGTAAATGACTACGATCCACTATATACAATAAAGAATTAACTCCAAACTTTACTTACATTAATATTCTTCGAAATTCAGTACAATCGTTTTCAATAAAATCACGTTCCTGTCTCAAATCAAGTCACTAAATAACAAATTGAAGCTCTTCCGAGTCTAAATCAACAACTCGTCTAACTGAATCCACGCATTTCCACACTAATCAATATAAGTTCGCAAAGAGAGAGAGACAGAGACAGAGACAGAGACAGAGAGAACCTGGTGACAGTGGAGAGATGTCTGCGTACATCGAAAGCTTCCTCGGAATTGGAGCAAGTGATGAGGCAGAACAGTAGGAACAATACTGGAACCGCCATAAACCTCTTCATTCCTTGCTTTTTTTCGGTTTTCTCAGGAAAGAGAGCGGAAATGGAATCCACGTATTTATATACTCGAGAATTCTTTTTCTTTTTTTCCTTCTATTGAAAATTTTGGTTACGTGGAGAATTGTGAAAGGAAAAAGTGGAAAAGCTACCGCGCTCTGAGATCGTTGGAGAACGGGATTGGCCAGTCGGACGTGAAATACGTCAAATAATTGGGTAATTGATTTTTCACTCAGCGAGTTGTTTTTTTTTTTTTCCAAAATAGTAAGATTCGAATCATAATATATTCTAATAAATATCCGTACCCATATTACTAATACTAGATTATAGCAGCAGTTTCTTGAAAGTGCATGTTTGGAAAATGTGTTTTTACAACTTCTCTCGCTATTTTTCTTTCCATTTGATGAAATAATAAAAGTTATCAAAATTAAAGATAGCCATAAAAGATTTCAACTGAACCTTTGTCAAAGATTAAAATAAACGTGCAATTTTAAAAATAAGGTATTAAATACTTATGAAATAAATATTTGAGTTATATAAAGTAATTGATTATGTAATATAACAAAATGTTAAATAATGAAACATATATTAATAATCCATGCTTTAAAATCAATTTCAGGATAGTATAACTAAACTTGTGCATAGATCTATTTTGAATTGTAAATCAACTCAAATTGCTTATAAATCAATCAGGTCTGATTCATGACGGGCTTAAACCAATCTTTGAACTATCAAGCCTCAAAGACTTAGGAGGTTCAACCATGTAGATCCGTTATTAAACCAGTAGATTGACCTAATCGATTTAACCCACAATAAAAAAAAAAAAAGCTACATTTAAAAAAGAAAATAAAAAATAGTGGCATCGAATAACCATGTGAGCTTATTAGTCACATTATTGATTAGTGTAGATCAAGCATTGACTTCTCCCTTTGCTTTTAATAGATTATGAGGTGCAAGCACTCATTAGATGGGAAGAAAAGACAAACTAGAGCTAGAAATGAAAATCAGGAAGGATAACCAAACTTAGGATATTTGATCTTATTCTAGACCTTCAATTAGAAAATAATAATTTATATTAAATTTAATTAGTTATTGAGCTGCATATATTTATTTTGATTTAAACTGTTTTTCTTTTTTTAACAAAAAAAAAAAGAAAAACTATTTTTCTTGGTCGAAGAATGCTAGCTTTATGGTGGGCAATATTTTTTATGTGCAATCACATGAAAATCTTTCTATTATGTATAGAAGATCTTTTATTGATTAAGAAAACTATCAACAAATAATATAATTTAATTGTATAATTTACTATGCATAATATAATATGCTCAAACTCAAAAAGTCAATTATACATGTTCTAATATGTAGATGAATTGTGTTGAAACTTCTAAATCATAGTGGTTATTATCAAATTAACCTTTTACTAGTTATAAATAAATGATAAAATAATGAAGGAAAAATTAAAAAGTTCAAAAAATATCAAGAATAACATTCAAACAAAATCTTCATTTTGATAGTTAGAAATCGAGATCACTACTTTGAAAATCCTTCATGTTTGCGCTAAAATTAACTTCACATGGGCTAAATATATTATTTTGGAACGGAATAAAATTTTAATTGAAAATATCAGTTAATCATATATGTGGCATTATGTGTTATGTTATCCAAATATATGTGTTACATTGTATGATAATCTTTTGAATGACATACATTTACGGGAGAGGACTGATAAATATTTCAAAGGCTAAGCTAATTCATTGGCCTTTGGATTAGATCCTCAATTTTTTTTAATTACATTAATGATTTTTAATTTTTTACTTATTTCCAAATTCCATGTTCTTTGAAATATTTGTCAGTCCTTTCTTGTATGTCATTTTGAAGATTACCGTACAATGTAACGCATACATTTGTATAACATAATACGTAATACTGCGTATATGATTAACTGATATTTTCGATTGAAATTTTATTTCATTCCGAAATAATAAGTGTAACCCGCGTAAAGTTAATATTAATGCAAACATGAAGGACTTTCAAAGTATTTATCAATAGGATGGAAGAAATATCCTCTTTCTCATCCTTTAGGAAAGATATAATTAGTAAAAATAGTAAAGTTAATAAGTAAATTAAATCAAGTGACAAAATTATGAAATCCGAAGATATATAAATGGGAGATGTAAATTTTTTATCAAACCATTTCACTTAGATTTAGGGCTACAAAAGAGCTAAGAAGAGCTGAGTTTCCCAAGGCTTAGTTTAGCTTATTTAAAAACTATTAAGCTTGAGCTAAACTTTTTATTAGGCTTGCAACTAAAGCTTAAATTTGACTTGTTTAGATAAACGAGTTTTGTCTTAAATTTAAACTCAGGTTATTTACTAATTAAATTCAAGTCAAATCGAGCTAAACCTAAAATAATCCAATTTCGATCCTAGTCACGAACTTAAATATATAAAATAAAGAAATAGGTAAGTAAGTAAATAAATATTAAATTATATATTCTATATTATCCTATAATATATTATATGTTTATATATATTATAGGGATATTAGCTTTTAGATTTTGATAATAAATAATATTTATAATATATATAATTTATAAGCCTATTCATAAGCCTGAACTAAAGCTAAAGTTCGAGCTTGGCTTCTTTAGATAAATGAGTTTCATTCGACTTATTCATTAATCATGCTAGAGCAAAGCCAATCTCAAGCAGTTTAAGAGTAGCTCTACTTATTTATAACCTTACTTAAACTTATTTCTTCTCTTTCTAGAATTTTGGTCACTTTCTTAAAAGATATAAATTGTGTAATATTAATTTCTATCTTTAAATTCCTTAAACATTTGTTTTTTTCTTTTCAAATTGACTAATATTTATTAAATTATTTATTTATTTTTTATTTTAATTATCAATTTTATTTCCTAAAATTAAAAAAAAAATGTTAAATTGTAGATACACCATTATATCACTTCATGCATACTTAGCAACCTCATTTTTGAAATTGTATACTTAAACCCCTAAATATTTGAAAAAAAAAATTACATTTTGACTATATTTAGAGTTTAAATGCACAATTTTTAAATATTTAGGGATTTAAGTGCATAGTTTCAAATATAAGGTGATTAATTGTGCATGAAATAAATATAAAGAAGTATATTTATAATTTATCATTTAGTTTATGTATACTTGACTTCTCCATTTTTAAAATTTATTTTTAAATCTCTAAATCTTTATAAAACATTCTTTCAAACCCTCTACCAATATTTTGCCCTAGAATAAATTATTACAAATAAAATTATTAGTTAAATCAGTCTTATTATTATTTCTAGATAAAATGGGTAATATAAGGATTCGAAAGTTTTTTTTATTTTTTTTTAAATTCCGAGGTCTAAAAGCTTAACTCAAATCACATAGAGTAAACATAATTGGATACATATTTGTAATTTATCCTATTATTAGTACACCGTTAACATTATTAAGTGATAAGTAATATTTTTATTATTAATATTGTCAAAGTACCAGAAATTTTATTTCAATCTATATTTTAGATAAAATTATTTAATCTCAGTTACGTACTAGCGCTATGATGGTTAAGAATCTAAGTTACATAATATTATATTATCTGATTACTTTTATTAAATGATGAAGGGAAAAGAAATAAATCATTTCATTCTGTTTAGATACTAGAAAAGTAATACAAATTTCTCCTTTTCTTTCAATTTACTAATCGACACGCTATGGACATACAACTGTTAAGAAATAAATAAATATGCCGATAACATGATAAATTCAATAGGGAAAAAAAGCAGAATACAAACTTATTTAATAATTTATTGTTATACACAGTCTATGGCCATTAAGACCATCATTTTACCTGTGTGAGATAAAGTGGGTCAGTAAAATACTAACACCCTATAAGACCCAATCTGGCACTTTTTACCTATATATCCTGGACTCAGTAATACGAAGTCCTTAACGGAAAAGCATTAAAAGGGCTTCCTAAAACACAAATTTCTTTAACGTAAGCTTCATAAAATGCTAACATAATGCATTTTTAGGATTAAAATATTTTAAGAACAGACTAAGGTAATGAATAAAAAGGGCTATATGATGAAAGATTCTTCTCATTGTATTTTGTTGAAAAAGCCTTTTAAATACGAACTCCTCAAACCCGTTCCAACCGAGTGTGGCTCACAACCTATGATTAACCATCCTACGCTAAACACAAAACACAACCTGACTACCTTAAGGAAGTCTCTAATGGCTAAAAAGCTCTAAGTAAGACTAAGAGTTCAAATCACATACCAAGATCACGTCAAATATCATGATTTCACTGTTTAAAATTTATGGATATAACTTTACCAACTAACTTCTTTTTAACTAACAAAATCAATTCTTTATAAATACAAAATTATCATTATAAATAACTTAATACTTTACACACTAAAACCTATTTTAATTTGCTCTCGTACTTTTTAAATACTCAAAACTAACTTCACCGTTAAAACGATCACGTCAAACAACGTTTCCACTATGTGTTCTCTTTTATAGATCTCACCATTTGCGGAAAGCCCAATTTTTCTCTAACAGATACTGACAAAAACCTTGAGATGACACATCTCATCTATCCTTTTTCACTTTCTCTTCTTCACATCATGCACTTCTATTGATTTCCATTAAGGAAATCATATTATCTCATTAACCATGTTAGTTAAGGAACGTCCACATTACCGAGCACTATGCGGAACCCTTGAAAAGTGGTGCAAGTCCGCAATGAAGTAAACATTGTAAAAACATGCCAAGGAAGTAAAATTGCAAAAAATAAAAAATAAAAATTTTTGCTAACAAGGTTTCTACGACAGTGAAACTAACTCCCAGCAGCAACTATGTACATTTAGTAAGTCACGTTAATCTGTAATATTATTTTATCAATTCTAACCACAAGATATACTAATGCAAACAAACTGCAAATCTACAGCCGTAAGGAGGGCCGCTAAAGCTGACAATAAAAAGACATTCTTTGATACACATGGCCACCGAGAAACACTATGAAACATGCTACACCTAGATATGGTCATGTCTATTACGACCATGATGTTTCAGAGAAAACCCGCACACCGTCGAGTGCTTGTGTAGGGAATTCTTTGGTCTAGTTATCAGGCAACCGCTTCTCCCTTGTGGAGGAGCATCTGATCAAAGTGCCACGCTCCTAAAAAGCCAAAGAACCAAATGTAAATGCAAAAGCAGAACAAAGGACTGAAGCTTAAAATTCATATTTTTTTGCACTACGAAGAAAGGAGACATTAGAAATTCTTACCATGTCCTTTTCCTACTCTTCTCAGCTGGGCAACATATTCAGATATTTTCTTGATGGCTTCCACCTAGAATAAGGAGCAAAGTACAGCCGTGTTTAGTCGCACAGCAGCGATTTCTGTTTTACAGTCAACTGAAAAAGAAAATTTAGTAGTTGCTAACCTGATCGCCCAGAAACGTGCTTTCAATGAAATCCATCATTTGCACATCATGATTGCATTCAGCAACCTGAAAAGCAAGGTTAAAATAAACTTGTTGACTTGGAAACCTCCTTGTTGGGAAGGAAACATCAACAATATCTTCGATATATTAATTCACAAGCTTTCTTTCAGAAGAGGTGACCAATCCTGTGAAACAAAATCTTAGAGAAGCCAAACATAAGTGTTGGTTTGGTAAAAGTTAGCGGTGCTTACTTTATGTAAATTAAGAAGCTTTTCATTCGTCAACTTCTCCAAAGACAATGCAAGCTCCATTGCTGAATTAAGACGTTGAAGAAATCAGTTCCGCAATAAAAAAATTAACCCATGTAGACAAAGGTGACAAAACAAATAAAAATGCAAGTGAAATTTTGATATGATGGTAGTACAACTGCAACCATTTTGCAAAAGTGTATAAAATATTGTTCTATCGAGCTTAGTTACACATGAAGCATTTATATAGGACTAGGGCTAGTAAAACTAATACAGAAGTCGTAAAACTGTTTTGCCCCTATACATTGATCTTACAATAATATAAAATAATAATACAATAATACATTTCCCTGCGAAGTCAACAACATGAGAAAGTCCTCCAACATTGTATAACTTGAAGAGAAACTCCAGTGTGTAGCTAAAGAATGTTTTGCCCCTGTACATTGATATTAAAATGACAATACAATCATTTCCCTGCAAAGGCAACACCATGAGAAAGTCTTCCAACATTGCATAACTTGAAGGGAAACTCCAGTGTGTAGCCAAAGAACGTAATTGTTATAAAATCAGTACCTTTGGCATGCCAAAAAGTTTTCCATATAGCAAAGTAGAGTTCTTTTCTCATCAATCATATACAATCTAGTCGTTGAAAGACAAGATATTGAATTTTCAATCCTGCTTGCTTGAAAAGCTTTTCATAAATATGAATATGCACTCCAAGATAAGAAGACCAGTATGCAATACGTATATGAGTTGAGCAGAGACCAACTATTCAAAGGCTGATGATTGTGGCCACCAATGGGTTCATCTTAGTGCATTTCAGCTGCTGAAAAAGTTAGGCTCTATAACAACAACCACCATTTTTAACCCCAAGCCTCAACAGCATTAAATATCATGCCCATGTATTTCATCACATAATTATGCATTACAGTGTCAATGGTTGCAGAATCATTATGGAACAAACCAGCATACACAGCAAGGCAATACGTTACACACTTCAAGATCGGAAATAAATAGGGCTTAAATTTCACCTATATAAACCCAAATAAACTAAACCAGTATGATATGTCATGCAAATATATCTTCTTTGTGAAAATGTTCTTGTCATATAATAATAATAATAATAATAATAACCTTACATCATATGAAAACTATTCTATTTTCTTTATAGTTTACTCCATCCATGAAGCTCCTTAACTGAAAGAAATCCCCTAACCACCTCCTTTGTTCTCTCACCCCACCTCCTATACCATTTGCTTGTCATCCACAGTTTTTTATTTTTGCCTTGGTTTTCTTTTAAATATTTATCCTTTGGATATAACACATAATATTTTAAGAAAATAAATCTATTTAACAATTTTACCAGTGTCCTTTACTTGGAAAACGAGTTCATCAAACATAATTGAAAGAGAACAGTACTAGCTAATCAAGATACAGTCAGCTTCACAATAGGAAGGCTGGATTTCTTTAAGTAGTGCTCAGAACAGCCCACTGACCACAACAAATCGCACTATCAATCAAGCATACAGCCATGAAAGAAAAAATAAAACCCAAAGTTCCAAAGCCTTAGCAACTAACCATACAAGGCATCTCCTTTCTCAGCATGATCAAACTCAGACAATGGCATCAAAATTGATTGCAGCTTCACTCTCCCTCCTCTTTTATTCTGAGAAACGATGTATGCACATGTAAGAAAGCTCATATGACAGCAGAGAAAAATGAACTTTTTCATGTGTTGCCTTTCAAAATGGATGCAATAAACATACAACAGAAGCATTAACTTAAGAACCTGATAATCCATCAGTATCTCAGCATGTTCCCTCTCCTCTTCACTTGATTCCTTGAAGAACCTACCCAAGATAAAATGAAAGACCTGATTTAACAGAAGCTCACCAGCATCAACCATGCAAAGAAATTAGCCTTTACGAAATTCAAGAGTTACTTGGCAAGACCCTTGAGTGCAACATTGTCCCGGTCAAAGTATGCATACATGGCATGGTATGCATAGGAGACATTGTACTCGATGCTGCAATGAGAGGTGTTAGAAAAAAGAATTGATAGTAAAAAGGATAGTAGACCTAATCACAATTAAAATTTTTATTAGGGAAGAAAAAAAAAAAAGCAACTCTAATAAGCAGCACAAAATTCAATATTAGTTGACTTTTGAGGTTTCTACCATGTGAAAAACCTAGTTCAAAAACATTATGATAACATTTAGTTGTAAAAACAAAACAGGACAAAAAAAACTAGACAAGATAAGCATAAAAAGGCCTGTACAGTACAAATCTTTTGTACTATATTTGGTTTGTATAATACTTGATACAAAATTTATATTAAAAAATTAATTATTTATATTATAAAATAAATATATTTTTTAAATATTTAATAAAAATAATATACATTAACTAAATATTATAATATGAAGAGGTATTTTGGAAATGTAAAATATTTTTTGTTTTTATCTAATAAATTTCATTTTTCTATGGTGATTTAGATGAAACAAAATTTAGGCGTTTTGTCCAATCTATCAACCTAGTTTTTATCCGGTTACTAATCAAATTTACAAACCAAACATAGGATAAAACATTTTATCCAGTCCAATATTACGAAAATTATACAACCAAATACAACCTATATATCATTAGAAAATATAACTACACAAGGGTTAAAACTACATCTACAAGATTTATTCAATGAAATTTATTAAAGGAAAAGAAACTGAAAATTTCAATAATATTTTATACAACGGACAGGGACCATCCTCCACGAGATTCAAAAGTTAGGCACTTTTTTCTTTCCCCTGGTCACATAGTGCTTTATCAAATTATGTAAAGGAGATTCTTCCTCTTGTGGGTGGGGTAACTGACATCTGCCTAGAGTATATGCCAAATAAAGAAGATGGCCATGGATTGGAGTTTCATAAGAATAGTTTTAGAGAAAATTTGGACTTTCAGCTCTTCCCGGAAAAATTTTACATTATCATTCTCCACTATAATTTAGGCCAAGAACACAAATAAACAATCCTGCCAAAGTGCATTGTCACTGCTAAACACACTTCAGGCTGATTTTGGTTCTTTGGATATATAAATGGCCCAATTAAAACAAGGTACATAGCCCATTCATGACCAACATGAATTAATTCCTAGTGCTTCTATCGAGAAAAAAGTGACGGGATGAGCTAGTGAATTCTTTTTCTCCTGAAAACCATAAATAGATACCTTATAGTATTTTCCCAAAAATGGAAATCAATTATGCAACTTAAAAACCAGTTAATATTAAACATGAGTTCAGAGGTGGCAATGCATTTGGCAATTGTTAATGGATGAAATGTCTGGACAGGACACCATCATGAACCAAATGAAAACATCAAAGTTTTGTCCATAGTTGATAGGTTCGTTTATATTTTGGCCTGTAATCTACAAGAACACACAATAAAGCTGGATAGAAGTACTGAAATTCCTTTTTATATATAGAATAGAACAAAAGAACAATCAATTACATGGAGTAACAAACAAAGTAAATGTCCAATTATCTCCCTGTCGCCCTTCAAGTGAGGATCAAGTCAAATATTCATCACACATGATCGCACGTGATTGAAGTGATACGGATAAAGTATTGAGGATACGAATATTCAATTTAACTAATTACTAACGACCTCAAAAACAAGAAAGAAAAAAAAAACCTTAAATTACAGGATATTCTATTACCAATTCCAGCTCAAATTCCACACATCTAAGCATGGCATGTGATCAAGAAACCCTGACAACAAGTTTCAGAAAACCCTACAACTTAGCTACACAAACTGTTTCATTTCGACTGAATAAATGAAACCAGACATGATCAGCATACAAAATACCAGTTCAATACATGATATCAAATAAAACCAATACATACTTGATTTGCACGTTAATCGCAGCTTCAGATTCATCAGCATACTTCTGACGAGCAAGCGACACGTGCAGAGAAGTCCGCACGAGTTCAAGCTCTTTCTTCACTTCCTCAAACGGCTCGAAAACCACACCTGTTAGTTGCTTACTACTAATATTACTACTGCTACCCCCTTTCGAAGCGCAAACCACGATTCTCTTTCCACGACATGGAAATGGAATCACCGAAGGAGGAGGAGAAGAAGAATGAAAAGCAGAGGAGCCGGTTTCGGGGTCTAAAGAGAGAGGAGTAGGGCAAGGTTTGAGAGAGAACATGGCTGAGACAGCAAGGTCACTGTTACGGCTTAGGAAAGAGGAGAGAGAATTTGAATTGGTGAAGAAGAAGGAGAACGAGAAGGTAGAAGATGGAGAGGAGTGAAGTGAAGAGTGAAGGAGGACAGAGTCCTCTTGTGACGAGACAGAAGGTGTAATGTGGAGCGTTCGATTATAGAAACGTGCAGGGCGAGGATTGAGGGGTGGAGTATACGCGTTGACGAGGTCCTCGGAAAACAACACCTGCGCGATTCAGGGAGTATTTTTATCCAAGTTGGAGGAAAAGAACCGAGGAGCAATCTTTTGAGGGTGCTATTCAGTTGATCGGTTCCGATTTTCACGCGAATTGCTTTGGTTTCTGAAGGGAACCGTATCTATTCGCGGACGCGTATCACGGATTAATAAAAATAGAAATAATTATATAATAAAATTTTAGATTTACAGTCACATAATAAAATATTAACGGATAATATATGTATTGTGTATATATAAAATAAATAAAATTATATAATATGATTAAATATATTATAATACTAATAAAAGGATAATAATAGATGAGGAAAAGAGAAAGTTGAGAGTAGTAGAAAAAAGAATAAGGAATAGTGAAAATGTTAAAAGCGAGAAAAAAAAAAGTAACAAGAATGTGAGAGAAGAGAAAGAGGGATTATTAATAAGGTTGAAGGAGGAAGAAAAAGACTTAAAATCTCTAAATTTTTTTATATTTATAATTATATGTATTAAAAATTTACTTTTTAATAATTAAAATTTTATTTAAAAAGTTAAATAAGTAAAAATAATTAAGATATTATTTCGATAGTTATTTAAAACTTCAAACACTTTAATAATATAGATAACATAAATTTTCAAATTTTATATCATAAAATTACATGAAAACATTCATAAGCTATATTATAACTTATTTATAATGACTTCTCTCTTATTCTTTTGTTTTTTTTTGTCACTATATTACATATTATAACTTTGGAAGGATCTGAACCGGTGCATCCAATTATTATAACACTAAGTTACGATAACATTGACTGTATAATTACTTCATAATTAACATACTATTTTTTTTAAGTTAATGACCCATTTTGTATGTAAACTTTACTTACTTTTTAATTAACTACTTAAATTTTAAAACTATGAATTTATTATTTACAAACTTTTTGAGATCATTTATAAAATACCTGATTTTGATAATTAATTTAAAAAATGGTAAGGTTTTGGTAATTGTAAGGATGATAAAGTTTAAATAGTTAATTACAAAAATAGGCAAAACTTATGTATTAAGATGATGCTTTTAAACTTTAAATAATTAATTATTATTGATAAGTGTTTTTGCTCTAACTAAATAATGGCCTCCAGTGACCTACAATATGAACACATGACCAAAATGGTGTTGAAGTTTTCTCCAGCATGATAAGCACAATGCTTAAGTTAGTTCAAGTAGTGGTGAATTTGTTAGGTAGTATATTTAAAATGTATATGTATGGGGTTGTAAAAGTGTAAAGCATAACCTAGTCTTTATATTAGATGGAACCTATGTACTTATAGATAGAGCACATTGAGTTGTCATTGATTGCTTGTAACTAAAATATCCTTCAACGACTCTTAGGATGCAAGATTAGTGAGATCTTTAAGCAATGACAAAGGATAAACAGCATAATCACCTTGCGTTTGGTGTCTATTCTTTGACATTTAATTATTTATAAGCATTATTATGGTGTCCTAATCACATAACCCTCGAACACTTAGCTCAACTCGAATGCCAAACATTGCAATGAGTTGGCTAAGGAGACAGTAGGGTGAAGCATTCTATTGTTAAGCCATTAGACTATCGTGCTGAGCTATTGGTCTTAGTCTTATTAGGCTATTAAGCTTAGCCATGTCGGGCTTTGATGCCCACATTTGAAACTAACCATTAATAATTTTAAAAATGGATAAATTTTAGATTTACCCTAAAATAAGAACTACCCCTTTTACCTTAAAAAAAAAAACAATTGCCCCTTCATTATGAGAAAGTGCTTCATTTGGTAATTTAATGTATTATACAAAAACCACCCTTCTCATATAAATAATATATTAGATATAGATATAAATATATATTATTGATAAACTACTAGTTTAATTTTAGGTCCACTATAACCCAATCAAAGACACACCACTCTTCTTAATAGAATAAATCAAATTCAATTTTTTTCTCTCTTAATAGTATTATATATATAATCTATTATTATAAGTCACTAACTTTTAATTTATCTTCTCACCCCCCACCACCACCCCCCTAAAAATTAAATCTGCTATTTAAATTGTCACTAAGTCCTCAATACCACTAAGTTTTATCCCATAATTGATACTTTTTTAAATAATCATTAAAAGTTATTAGTGTAGTTTCATATTGTTTTGTACCCTCATATTTGAAAATAATAGCTTCTTTACACAATCTATAACATATATTCCACAATGGACTCTTATAATTCCTCTCTCAATTCTTTCCACAATTTAAAAAATTAACAAATGTTTTTATCCCATAATCAATGTAGTGTAACTGATGGTAATAAATACAAAATGCAATACCTTGTTGGCTTACTCATTGATTCTTTGAAACCTTGCTATAGAAGAGATATTTGTATTGTAATAATTTCTTTCGGTTTATAACAGGTGGATTATAGTACGACTGGAAGTTAGTCTTAGGCCCATAAATGAAATACAGTTGGTTATCAAACTGTTTGATTTTTCTTTTATTTTTTTGGTTGTCTTTAATTGATAGCGTGCAATTTTATTGATTAAAAAGCATTAATTTCTCTATAGAAAGTTTAATTGTCATATATATGCCTTAATTACCTTTTATTTTGAACTTTTTTATGCTCTTTAATTTATTATGCGATGCATCGTAGATAAAGAACGATTACTTTCTTTTAGATACATGTAAATTGATTTTAAATATATTGACATATGTCTTAATTTCTTTTTAAATAACATGTTCGGAAAAACAACATTTCATATTCAGTTACAGGCTTGAGGGTTGATTTCTTTGAAATATTATCACTGTGACATCTTATCCGAGTAATTCTTCCATGTAATGTGAAATTTGCACTAGATGGGATTACTATTGCATATTTATTGTCTAATGTGTATAATTTTAAAACCACAGGCTAAAAAATTGGCAACTGCATATATCTAATTTATTTATATATACATATAGCTAGCAAACTTGCACTTATGTTACAAGTGCAAAAATTAAATACTGAGCTAAAATAAAATTCAAAATGTAAAAGAAGTAGTGAACCTAACTATATGTATAGTCAATAATGTAAGAAAGTAAAAAAAAAAAAAATGCACATATGGAGTTAATACAGATTGAATTTAATTGAAGGTTAGTTCAATGGAAACCAATTTATTAATCATACTCATATATAATTTGTGATAGTTATTTTCTTATAACCATAAAAAAAATAGCTTTTTTACATTGCTATATACAAAATTCACCGGTTAATCTATCTTTTAATGTTTTTTATAGGCACATTGATACTTCTTCTATGATGCAAATTAAATGTGAATAGAATGCCTTCAGTTTATTTTAACAAAAACATTGAGAACTATCACTACTATTGTTCATTTCTTCTCCTTTTGTATGAATTTTTAACTCTATATATACATAATTTTTTCTTTTTCATTTCTTAAATCATCAACTTGTATGCAATTAGGTTCACAAATTCTTTTATGTTTTAAATTTTATCACAACTTTATATTTTAACTTTTACACAAGCAATGGAGGTGCAAATATTCTTTTGAAATCCAATTTTAGAATAATATTTTTTTCTTTTTCTTTTTGCTAGATACAATTTTGTTAAATATCATGAAAAAGCATGATATATATAAGAATGCATTAGATGATCTAGAACTATAATCAATTCAAAAAATTCAGCTAAATGAGATAAGGGACTAAGGTCCCTAAAGTCAATATTTGCCATTTTTTTTTTATTTGCACTAGTTCACCACCCAATTTGCACACATATATGCTTTTCTACTTATTAAAATAAAACAACAAAAGAGAAAATTGAGTGTTGATCTTAGATATATGATGTACCTAAAGCTCAGTTATCACTAAGATTAGCTATAGGAGATGATAACCAAATGGATCATTTGAAGTAACGAAGAAAATAAAACGAAAAGGTCGACAAATTGAATGTAGTAGCTAATGTAAAGTTACTAAGAGGATATGACTCACCTACGAACACAATACAACTTGATACTTTACTTAATATGACGGATAAGTTAATGTCAAAGTCCACCCGCCACTAATCTTGACCTATTCGGCAAAATTAGATAATAGTATATGAAAAATGACCTTGGAGAGAGTTGTCTCGTAAGAACAAGTATATTTAATGTATGTAGTCAATGTAAGATAATTCCTGCTATAGGAAAAGGGACTATTTATAGTAAGTCCCTAGAGTAACATTACAAATAAAGAAAATTACAAAAAGGTATACACAAAAAGAGGATTCCTGGTGCATACGAAAAAGAGTAAATAAGACAAATGAAAAAGAGGGAAAATAGTACAATATCAGGTGAAAAGGATAGGTAGTAGCTCGTCAATGGTCCGGTAGTAAGGAATCTTTAAGCATAGCAATTGAGCTGAATCATGACGTGACGACACTAAGTTAGTTGAGATGAGGAAGGGATGCAATAAGAATTGGTAGGATGCTGGGAAAGAAGTACTTGGCCAATAAGGAGGCTATGTTTCGTTACTCGACAAGAAACTCTCGGCAACTAAAGTTTTTATCATTCAGCACAGAGCTCTCAGCCAGAGAATAGTTGGCATTGACATAAGAGAGAGAGCAAAGCAAAGTATAACCATCCGGAGCTTTTAGGGAATTCAACTACCCTCCTTTTGTGTACAATTTCTCATCATCAGTAGGTTAACAAGAGAGAATTCTTCGGGTGAGGGATTGGAGGCCTTTGAGGCATGTGTAAGTAACTAGGCTAAAGGTCAGTAACCCATCAACTCCTTAGTGTTGTTGAAGATTTGTCCTCAAATCATGATCTTCATCAGCATCTGGCACATAGGGAGTCAAGTCGACGACGTTGAATGTTGTAAACACGCCTTACCCCTCAAGCAACCTAACCTAATAAGTGTTGTTGTTAATACGCCTAAGGATCCTATAAAGTCTATCTACTCTGGGAGATAGTTTGTTTGTCCTCTTGTCAGGGAAGTGTTCCTTGCTAAGATGGATCCAGACAAGGTTTCCGAAGGTATAAATGAATCGCCTCCTTCCTTAGCTTCCTTACTCCTTCTATTAAGCCATAATCTTGGCCAATTGTTTGGCAACCCTCTGATGTAACTTTTGGAATTCCTCGGCACACTACAAGATGGATTGGCTTTCCTCTTGTATGGTCAGGATGATAATTAAATCCAAGGATGAGTTCGAGTTAAGTCCATAAATGACTTCAAATGGTGATCTTTTTGTCGAGTTGTCAGCTAAGCGGTTGTAAGCAAACTCGATGATAGGTAGGCATAAATCCCAGTAATGCAAATTCTTCCCAATAACTGCTTGCAAGAAGTTTTCGACTATCCTATTCACAACCTCAGTTTAGCCGTCTATCTTAGAGTGGCAAGAAGTGCTGAACATGAGCTCAGTGCCAAGTTTCCACAAGGTCCTCCAAAAGAAACTCGTGAACTTCAAATCATAATCTGATACAATACTTCTTGGCACTTCTTGTAATCGCATAATTTCCTACAAAAAGAGATTGGCAACAAATAAAGTATCATTAGTTAATGAATTAAACCATGTTACTAAATGGATCAACCATGACCATAATTGAGTTATGTCTTCTTAGCATTTAAGGAAGGCCAAGCATGAAATCCATGCTTAGGTTGGTCCATGAGCGCTTAGGTATAGATAAGGATGTGTATTCTCCATATGGCTCTCTCTTCCCTTTCACATGTTTACACACTTCACACCTCTTAAGAATTTAGCACACATCTTTCATTATCCTAAGCCAGTAGAAGTGTTCTTTCAATATTTCAGCCACTCTCTTTTCTCCAAAATGGCCGATTAAGCCTCTAACATGAGCTTTTCGAAAGAGTAACTCTCTAACCGAACGACTCAACACATAAACCTGCTTACCCTTCATCAGAAACCCCTGATTCAAGTATAACCCATCTACAACTCCTCCAACATTGCACTTAGCCACTATGGGCCCAAAAAGCGGATCATGCTCATACTGATTAGGTAAAGTGCCAAATCCAAGTACCTTGGCTTGTAATGTTGTAATAAGGGTATAACGACAAGAAAGAGTGTCTGGAATAGTGTTCATGCTCCCCTTCTTATATCGAATGATGTAGCAAAAAGACTCTAAGAATTCAACCCATTTGACATGACGTTGAGAAAGTTTTCACTGCTTACGTAGATGCTTGAGAGACTCATGATCTGAGTAGATGATGAATTCTTTCGGCAATAAATAATGCTGCTAGTTCTGTAGTATTCAGATAAGGGTGTAGAATTCCTCGTCGTATGCTAAGTAATTCAATATAGCCCCTTGAAGTTTCTCGCTAAAATAGGCAATTGGTCGGTGCTCCTGCATAAGGACAGCACCAATGCTGACTCCAGATGCATTACACTCTACCTCAAAAACTTTCTCAAAATCCAGCAAGATGAGTACTGGAGCAAATGTCAACTTGAACTTCACATCTTCAAAACTCTTCTAAGCTCTCTCTGACCACCCAAATCCAGTATTCTTTCAAATAAATTCAATTAATGGTGCAATCATGGAACTGAAGTTCCTAATGGATCTCCGATAGAACGAAGCTAAACTACGGAAGCTCTTGACTTCAGTAGCACTAGTTGGTATAGGCCACTCAAGAATAGCTTTGACTTTCTCGTCATCAACTCGAACTCTTTTCTTTGAAACAACATACCCGAGGAATACAATCTCACTTTAGCAAAACATGCATTTCTTCAGGTTGCAGAATAATCTTTCGGTGTAGAGGATGTTGAATATAGATCTTAAATGCTCAACATCGATGATGAGGTTGGCACTATAGACAAGAATGTCATCAAAATAAACCAGAACACATTTGTCAATCAATAATCTCAATACATAATTCATGAGCCGCATGAAAGCATTTGGCATATTAGTCAAACTAAACAACATCACCATCTATTCGAATAGACCATCCCTTATCTTGAAGACTGTTTTCCATTCATCTCTAGGTTTCATTCGTATCTGGTGATAGCCACTCTTCATATCAATCTTTGAAAAGATGTGGACACTATGTAACTCGTCGAGTATATTATCCAACCGTAGGATTAGATATCATTACTTAATAGTAATTTTATTCTTCGCACGATTGTTAATGCACATTCTCTACAACCCATTTTTTTTTATACTAATATGGCTAGTATGGTACATAAGCTTATGCTTTCTTAGACATATCTGTGATCCACTAACTCATCCACTTGTTTCTTTAGCTTTACTATCTACTCAGGATTGAGCCTATAGGCAGGTCAATTCAGTAGGGTAACCTTAGGCTAAAGATCAATGTAATGTTCAATAACTCTTAAGGGTGGTAAACTTTTCGATATCTTGGCAAGAAATAGGTCGACATACTCTTATGATAGAGTTCTCACCTCGATAGGTAAGCTATCGACTTCTCTCAACTCTAGAAGTTTCCTTACTAAAGGGAGCACACATTCCTTGGCCTCAATTTCATGGGTGACTTGAGCTCGAGAAATCACTAAGGATTTCCACTATAGTGATCCAACAATCTTCTCTTGTGCCTCTTGCACTTCCTTAGGACTCATAGGGGTAGATATAACCTTCTTCTCGTCCTTTTGGACCATATAGATGTTCCTATACCCATCATGTAATACCCTCAAGTCAAACAACCAGGGTCGGCCGAGTAAGATATGCCAAGTACATATGGGTAAGATGTCACACAACACTTTATCTTTATACCTTTTGTCAATGGCAATCAACACTCTAACCTGCTTGTCAACTAGCCAACCTCCCTTATCATTCAGCCAGTGAATCTTATACAGCTTGGGTGCTGAAGGGTCGGCAACTGCATAGCTTTCACAACTCCCTACCCTATAACATTGGTAAAGCTTTCTTCATCAATGATCAAGGCACATAGCTTGCCATTCACTCGGTAATTAGTGTGGAAGACTCCCTTTGCGCATTCTCGTTGGCTACGAAAGTGTTAAGAGATCAACGTATAACAAAATAATATTCAACTGTAGCTTTAGGAGGTGTAAAGGCATTGAGGTCTTCCTAAAACTCCTCTAGCGTTGGGCTACCTTTAACCTCCTCCTCTCCTTCATTAGCACTCTCTACTTCAAATTGAGGCTTATCTCCCTTGATCGTCATGATACATCGGTTTGGACATTAACTAGCTACGTGTCTATAGTTGAGACATTTAAAGCATTTGATCTCTCGGGTCTTCCTTTTAGAGCTCTGACCTTGGTTTCTGCGAACCTCAAGTTCCTTGGCCTTTCCTTTACTTTAGCTCTCTTCAAGTCTACTCGGTACTTATCCTCGATGATCTACCTTGGAACTATTTGGTGCTCGGCCATAGTTTGATCAGCTCGACAATCCTAGTCTGCTAGTCTGGCTCTGCCTCTACCTCTCAACCCTCTGTACTACTTAAATGGCTTCATCTAAACTCCCAAGTCTTTGCAACTCCACAATATAACTAACCTCAATCCTAAGCCCTTAACTGAATCGAGCTATAATTCGAGTTTTAGGTTCTTCGACATCACATCGAATCATCAACAATTGGAATTCCTGTACATACTCATCTACTGACTTGCCGCCTTGCTTCAAATCTTGGAGGTATCCAAAGGTGTCTTGTTCATAGTACTCTAGAACAAACTAATTTCTCATAACTCTCTTCATTTCATTCTACATCCGAATCTCTATACGTGCTCTCCAGCACGCATTCTACAACTTTTTCTACCACATTGTGCCATATTTAGAAAACTTTAATGTAGTTACTGGAATACAAACATCATCCTCATAGTCATAGAAGTCAAATATCTTTTCGATCTTTTCTTCCTAATCTAAGTAGTCATCAGTACTATCAAACCCATTAAGGTTAGAATTTGTACTTTAAGATGCTCAATTCATCGAGATGCTCTCAGGTCACACACCTCAACATCGTATTATTCCTCCTCATCAAACTCCTCGGCTTCATCTAACTCAAGTCTTCTTCTCACAACTCTATCGACACGACCAGGTAGAGCTTAGTTCACATGAATCGACTCTAAAGCTCGCTATTCATATTTATCTTCCCAGCCTATCTCTCATTTCTTGGTCGTATTTAATGACAACTCTCTCTCGTGGCCCGGTTTTTAAGACTCTTTGCACTAAGATAGCTAAATTGGCTACAATAATAGCAAGATCTTGTATCCACTCATCAGTAGTATATGTTGTTTGTTAGGTAACACAGCCATGACCATGAACATCACTCTCAGCATCGTTAATCTCTCCTTAGATGCTAATATTCAACATTCTCATAACAAAGCTTCAGAAAACACTCTTCAAGTAAGAAATTTCCTACATATACAGGAATTACCAATCAAACAATGAACTATAACTTACTCTGTTCTTCTAAATGAAAACACAATATAACAAGTAATAGACTAATAGGGACTACCGTAACATAGGTCTCGGTCACAACCTCAAAATCTGATACCGAAAATTATATGATTTGCCTAGAAGCTCGGTTATTGCTAGGACTGCCTTAGGAGATGAGAACCAAATGAGTCCTTCAAAATAACGAAGAAAATAGAATGCAAAGGTCGAAAAATTGAATGTAATAGTTGACGTGAAGTTGCTCGAAGGATATGATTCATCTACAAACACAATACGACTTAACACTTTACTTGATATGATAAACAAGTTAATGTTAAGGTCCACCCGCCACTAATCTTGAGTTACTCAACAAGACTATATAAGAGTGTATGAAAAATGAACTTGGAGAGGATTATCTTCTAAGAACAAGTATATTTAATGTCTGTAATGAATGTAAGATGATTCTAGCTACAAGGAAAATGGACTATTTATTGTAAGTCTATAAGGCAACATTACAAATAAATAAAATTACAAAAAGACATACATAAAAAGGGGATTCCTAATATATACGAAAAAGGGTAAATATAACAAATAACAAAAAGGAAAAATAGTATAGTATTAGGTGAAAAGGACAGGTGGCAGCTCGTCAATAGTCCTGTCCTAAGGAATCTTTGAATGCAGTAGCTGAACTAGATCATGCTTTGGTGGCACCAAGTTGGCCGAGATGAGGAAGGGATGCAGTAAGAATCAGTAGGATGTTGGGAGAAAAGTTACTTAGCTAGTAGGGGGGCTATGTTTCGCTACTCAATAGGAAGCTCTCGGCAATTGAAGTTCTAATCATTCGACAAAGAGCTCTCAGCTAAAGAATAGTTAGCATCGATACAAAAGAGATAACAAAGCAAAGTATAACCATCCAAAGCTCTCTGGGAATTTAGCCACCCTTCTTCTGTGTATACAGTTTCTCATCATCGGTAGGTTGACAAGAGAGAATTCTTCAAGTAAGGGATTTGAGGCCTCTAAGGCGTATGCAAGTAAGTAGGTCAAAGGTCAATAACCCATCAATAAATCAACTAAAGGTGAAAGGGGATGAGATTGGCTCGGATGGGCTGGATAAAGGCCTTGAAGGCTGTTAGGTCCCTTTGGCTCCTTACTTCCCAATATTTGCAAAAATCCCCTTAGGGTATTACTGCAAGGCCCTCTAACGCTAAAGTTAACAAGGAGGACAAGAAAGGAAAAAGGAAAGTGAGGAAGTCGAGCACTAAAACCCTTATAGGAGGTGCTCACCAAAAATGTGTATGTGTTTAACAGAAGGTTCCAATCTTTTACCCGATGGCCTCTTACACTATTATAGTATAGGAGGGATACAACTACTTGGGCATGTAAAGCTTTGAGGTTCACTTATATTAGTTGTCGGTAGGCGACACGCAACACGGAGCTGATAAGGTGGCCTTGAAGGGTATCCTACTATTACTATGCCGGTAGCTACTTTTGTAATCCAAGAATTTAACATTCTTAAGCACTGTCAGGTGCGTTATTCATACCATAAATGTCAAATGGTAATTAATGAGCTACAGCTGGATGTTGGCGCTAAAGACAAAAGAGGAGAGAGGATGTTGGGAGGCCTGCAAGATGAGATGGGCCTTGGGATCTTGCAAGAATGTCCTCACTTCGGCTCACAGGATGTCCTTGTCTGCTGTACTCGAGCCAGGTGAGCATGGCATAATGGGCTTAACACCCTGCCTAGATGGGTTGTCAAGGTGTTCAAGACAGCAAGGATGGTAGAAGGCCTATAAGCGCTTGCTTGAAGATAAGTTAGGACTTGGAAGCTAGCAAGAATGCCTTCGCTAGAGCTTAAGATATGTCCTCTCCTGTTATGCTTTAACTGAGTAATCATAACATAACGGGCTCACCACTCGAAGGAAAGCCCGACTAGATGGGTTGCCATGGTGCTTGTATTAGGGGCATTCAAGCAAGTCATGATAGTTACAATAGAAGGAGTGCTCCTCCATGTGCTTGTCAATGGGATCCTAGGAGCCGACCTATGATTTATGCCTTAAGCCGAGAGAGAATTAAGTGTCAACACTTGCCCCCTACTCTCTTTAGCATAGAGTACACAAGGAGAGTATCTTAAAAAAAGCGGTTGAGTTAAGGCAAGATTGCTTCATCTATGAATAAGGAGGCTTGTCTTGTTACTCGATAATGTGACATCTGACATCTCTAGTCACATCATTGACGTAATGTTGATTGGTGTGATTATTTGTCTGTTCAAGGCTCCATGATGACTCATTTGGGGAAATGTAGTGCACATTGATGATTTTCTTAGGAATGACTACACACATGGGGCGTTATAGGGCCATGCTACGTCAGTGATCCATGTACATAAGTTGATCAAGGCCTTAAGTTGGTAGGGCAGGACATGTTGACAGTCGAGGTTTGGTATGCATCTTGTAATGGGTACGTGCTTAGGTAGTAACAGAAACCATTCGACTTCCCCCCTAGCTGTCTATATAAGGGAATAGCATGTGCTTCGTTCTTTGCTTTACGTTGTTAAACTAAGGGGAAACTTTACTAAATTTCTTTATAACGAGTTAATTTTTTATCTATCTTTCTTAAACATAACCAGTGATGGCTAATCAAGGTACATTAGATCATCAAAGTGAGTCCTCTCATGACTCGATTTCTGGAGAAGTCAACAAGGACTAGGATTAGATAATCCACAAAAGAGGTGCTAACCCAACTTCCCCAAAATGATGGCAATGGTGATGATGGTGGTGGTTGGTGGTGACTGTAATGAAATGCTCTTAATGTAGGAGGAGAAGAGGCAATGAACATAAGAGAGGCCTCGCAATGCTTATGGCCTTGATGGGGAGGAGAAGCCAGTAGGTTAAGCATTCCATACAACCAACAACAAGGATAAGGCTTATACTCATGTATTCTTCTAAGTAGATAAGGAGAAGTTACCATTAGTTAGTCGAGTGGTCAACAACGTATTGGGGTAGCGATAGAGGTGCATGTGACCAGGGAGAAGGCATTTGAAATAGATGATGAAAGGTTGTTTTGCATGTATGTAAAGTTGTTTGAGTTAAGACTCCGATTACCTTTTTTTGAGTTTTTAGTGGAGTTTTTTAACTACTTCAAGGTAGCCCTTAGGAGTCCTTATGCCAACATATCGGCTTAATTGCTCTCATTTGAGGCACTATGTTTATAGATCCTACGGCGTCCAACAACTCATTTATTCAAACACTTCTTCCATGTGAAGAGGTCGCCTGATGGATGGGTGTATATTACCAATCGAGGTGGGTTGTTGAAGATTTTTTATAATCTACCAAACAAAGTGGATGAGTGGAAGGAGTTTTTGTTCTGTATGTAAGTCCCTGAGCAACCAGGCTTCTAGACAAATTGGATCATCCTAATTTAGGGCAAGTCATATGGGAGCTAAGGGGCTAAGGATAGCAAGGTAAGTATAGAATTGTTAGACCTCGCAGCATGGAAGAAGCTTTACCCACTATCTATCTATCAAAAGTTTGGTAAAGGTGGAGGGTTATTTAGTTTGGAGATGGTATCTCCTAACCTTTACTAAGGTAGGGTGGTATCTATTGCGTCGCTTTGTCGTTGTAATAGGGGATGTCAAACCAACTTATCCTCAACATAGTAAGTGTAACTGTCTTGATACTTTGATTTGCTAACTTAATCTGTTGTTTTCTTTGTAGTTATGCAGTTGGAAGGTAAAGGTGAAGCTACTCATTATTTATGCAAGTCGAATGGAGAATGTGGCCGAAGTCGACTAGAAGAGGAAGGAACATGCTATAGAGGGGGAAGGGGAGACCTTGTGACCCCCTTCAAAGAAAAGTAAGTAAGAAGAAGAAAGATAGGAGGTAGCCAACTCTTGCCAAAATGGTATAGAAAGTAGCAAGGGATGTTCCTATTAGTATTCCTTTGGGTAATGCAAAGCCAAGGCAACGACATCAGGGTAAGGTATGCATGCTGTAGGTGTTTGGGTCTTAGAGGAGATTTGGAGAGATGAAGTTCAAAATGATCAGCAGTGTAAATATTTTGAGGCAACTCCTCAAGACGTTAGGGTTTTGACCATTGAAATCCTTGATGATGAGGATACTTGACCCTTGGTTCACCAAGATAAGCGATCTATTGTGTCAAAGGTTCCTAAGCATTCCTCTAATTCCTTGGCAAGGCCTGCGTAGTGGATAAATCAATTAAGAACTTAGTTTAATCACCTTTTTGCCAAGAAGAATGACGTCAGGGCCTTTGTAAAGTTGTTTCGGAAGCATAGTGAGGTAAGCCACTATTAGTGTTAAGTCCTATTTTGGTTTTCCTTAATTTAATCTATATTAAGCTCAACCCGTTCAATATAAGTTATTTGATAGAAAATTAAGGAAAAATATTTTTTCAAAAAAAAATATTTAAAAAAATTGGAGTTGCAAACCAATTAAACTAGTAAAAAAATAAAGTTATGGTTTCGAGTGGAAAAACCCTAATTTTGCTACTAGTCTACGAATATTCTAAAAAAATTATTTTTTTAGAAAATCAAACAAAAAAATCTAAACTCGAAGGTCAACTTATTAAGACTAAATTACTATACAAAAAAAAAAACTAATAGGCTTTATTTTTTATAATTTTTTTAAGATACCAAAATATGTACAAAGATACAAAATGTAATTAAAATGGATTTTTTTTTTGTAATTTTTATTAAGAATTTTCTAGATGTAATTAAAATGTATGCGTGAACTGTATGTGTATTGGTTTGGATGTGCGATGATTGAATTGTGTTTGGATGTGCGTGCGCTGTGTTGGACATGTGGAGGATAGTGGACGATTGAGTACATGTACATCGGTGTGTAGGTGTGAAGGGTGAATCAGGTTGAATTTCTGCTTGTGAACATAAGTTGTGTGGACAGTGCAGGATGTACGTATGTGTTGTGATCGGTGTAAGGTATAGTGATAAGTGAGTATATATGTTATGTGAGTTGCTGTGATTCAATGCGCGGTGTATGTCGTATGATTCGGACTTATGCATTGGTCTGTGTAAGTTGATTGATTAGTGGACAATGCGGGTTTGGATAGTAGATGGTGTGGGCATTGGATAGTGGAAGTGTGTATGTGTTATTGACATGGTTAGTGCAAGATATGACAGTAATCAGTGTGAGTGTGTATTGACATCGCATAGGTGAATTTGTGTATAAGTAAGTGGGGGATGTGTCGTGTGAGTGGGGTCTAGGAATGTGTGTAGCGTATATGTTTGAGAAGTGAAAATTGTTGAAGAGTGTATGAAGTTTGTGAATGAAAGAAAAAAACATAAAAAACTTTACAACCAAAACTACTATTTATAAACCATCAATTTAAATCTTTTTAGATCTTTTTGGATATAGATTCAAATCTCAATTTGGATTTATTAAATTTATTCAAGATTTAATCAAGTTTCTAGAAACCCTATATTTATTTGGGCTTTCTGTCTTCAGCCCAATTCAATCCATTTTAATTTAGCCCAATATATACGTTAACCCATTTAATAAATCTTAAATCTACTTATCCTAATATAAATTAAATAAAAATCCGCTTTATATTGGACTGAAATATTTCTAATGAAGCCCAACTATTTAATGACCGAGAACTTATTAAATTGAATGTATATCTTCAACCACTATTTAATCCAACCTTAAATGACTGACTAACTCGACTTGACTTAACGCTTTTATTATTATCATTTTTCTAATTTACTTTTATTTTTTCATTTTTTTCATTTTTAAGTTTTCTTCAAAACAATAACAATTTGTTAAATTTAACCCAATAAGTAAAAAAGAATCCTAAGGATAGCAAAAATGAGGTGTTTACAATTTCCTTTCTTTGTAGTGAAGTTTGATCAAAACTTTGCTACAAAGACAAAAGAGATATCCATTTTTGCTAAATCCTATCTTGAATTGACAGGGTAAAGATTACTAACTTGAATAATTAGTTGAGCAGTGTCTTGTTTTGAAAAAGGATATTGACTTAAAAGGTTAATGTAAGGAATAAACTACCTGTCTTGAAAGGATGAGGCAAAGAAACAAGGCCTGTCTTGAAAGGATAGGGCAAAAAGATAAAGGGGCTTATCTTAAAAGGATAAGGAAAATAAATAAGAGGTTCATCCTGAAAGGACAAGTAAAAAAGAGTAAAGAGGCATATCCTAAAAGGATAGGGCAAAAGATCAGGAGGCTTGTCTTAAAAAGACAAGGTAGAGAAATAGGGGGCCCATCTTAAAAGGATGGGGCAAAAAGATTAAAGAGGCTTGTCTTGAAAGAATAAGGCAAAAGATTAGGGAACCTATCTTGAAAAGATAAGGCAAAGAAATAGGAGGGTCATCTTGAAAAGACAGGGCAAAAAGATTAAAGAGGCCTGTCTTAAAAGGACAAGACAAAATATTAAGGGGCCTATCTTGAAAGAATAGGATAAAATATTAAGGTGACTATCTTAAAAGGTTATAGTAAAACAAATAAGAGGCCTTTCTTAAAAGGATGGGGCAAAAGGGGTAAGGGGCCTATCTTAAAAGGATAGAGCAAAAATTCAAGATACTTATCTTGAAAGGATAAAGCGAAAAATTAGAGGGGCAGTTGACTTGTTTTGGTTTGATAGATGATCCAAAGAGAATAGATCTCTTCGAGATTTAAAAAAAAAAAATTCTCAATTCTCCTAAATATCTTTAACAAGGACTTTAGGATTATTTTACTTGGGAATGGAAAATTTCACAGATATCAACTAACTAGCATGCCTCAAATTGACTCCCAATATTCACTTATTTAGATAGCATAATGTTACCATGGTACCTTGTCGGTATTATTCTTTTTCTTGGAACAGGGTCTTCTTCACTTATGGGATCTAATCAAGATTGAAAATTTTAGCTAATGAGTCTTTTAGCCATACTATGCTCATGTCTTGATCTTGCTTTGGTTATCACTGGGTCTTAGTTTCCACCTCTATGATTCTTGAAAAATAAATCTATTTTTGAAAAACAGGATTAAATCATCAAGAGCATTCAACTTCAATTTATTTGGTAAATTAAGTTCATTGGCAAGTGTTTGGCATTTAAGTGTATGAGGCTAAGAAACATAGCATACAAGGATTTATTAGTCAAGTGCCTGTTGGTCAATAACCATCCAAATTGGAGAACATTCAGGGATATCAACTTTGCTTGTAAACAATGAAAGATTAACCACAAAAAATTTTGAAGAAAACTTGGAATCTTCATTGAACTTAGTTTTTCATGGTTAATACAATTTAATAGCATCTGAATTTATAGGACCCCTTAATTTCGAATGATTCATTTTTGTCAACACTAATGCACCTCCCGATAATACTCTCTTTACCACATAAGGGCCTTCACAATTCGAAGCAAATTTTCCCTTAAGGTCTTTTACATTCGGCAGTACTTTCTTTAACACTAAATCTCCTTCCTTGAAGTATATTGGGCATACCTTCTTGTTAAAAGCTCAAATAATCCTCTATTGGTAACATTGACCATGGCATACTATTGCAAGCCTTCTTTCATCTAGGAGGTTCAAATGCTCTATTCGCTTCTTCACCCACTCTACTTCATTGAGCTAAATTACTACTAACACTTGAAATGAAGGTATTTCTACTTCTACCGATAGTATTGCTTCAGTTTCATATATCAAAGAATAAGGTGTTGTACTTATAGAGGTTCCGTAAGCCATGAGAGCGAAGGGAGAATCTCATGCCAGTTTCTCTAAGTGATTGTCATCTTCTCAATGATTCTCTTGATATTTTTATTAGTAGCTTCAACTGCCTTATTCATTTGAGATCGGTATGGAGTTAAGTTTCTGTGATTGATCTTAAATTGGTTGCATACTTCAGCCATAAGCTTATTGTTCAAATTTGATCTATTGTTCATAATAATAGACTCAGGTGCACCATATTTAGCAATGATATCTCTTTTCGGAAATCTAACTACCACTCTTTCGATTACTGTAGCATATGATGCTACTTTCACCCACTTGGTAAAATAATCAATCGCGACCAGGATAAATCCATGCTCACTTGAAGCCGTTGGCGAAATTAGATCAATCATATCTATCCCTTACATTGAGAAAGGCTACGGAGTTGACAATACATGTAATTCTTGGGGAGGAACGTTAATTTTATCAGTATACACCTAACACGAATAACAATGCCTTACGTACTTGATACAGTTTGATTCCATCATCATCCAAAAATAACCTACCATCATGATTTTCCTAACTAACACGTACCCATTCATATGAGGACCATAAACCCCTTTATGCACTTCTTTCATTAACTTCTCGGCTTCCTCTTCATTTATATACCTTAGCAATGTTGTATCGAGTGATCTTTTGTACAACATAGCTCCACTTAATAGGAAATGAGTAGCCAATCTCCTTAGAGCTTCTCTACCTTTTCTATCAACTTCATCAAGGAACTTACCCATTTGAAGTAACTTTTTGATGTCATAATACTGGGGCTTCTTCTGTTCCTTCCCTTTAATGATCAAGCAAAAGGCCGGTCTTTCCTCTACCTTAATCTTCAAAGGCTGAATTTCTATCCCATTCGCGATTTTCACCATTAATGCTAACGTGGCTAGTGCATTGACAAATTGATTTTGGGTTCTTAGGATATATGTGAATGGAATTTCTTGGAATCTTTCAATCAACTTTCCTATACTCATGATGAGGTATCAACTTCCTGCCTTTCATCTTATATTCCCCCATAATCTGTAGAAATATAAGAGAGGAATCTCCATACACTTTAAGCCTTTATATTCCTATGTCTAGTGTCATTTTGAGCTCCAAAATGCAAGCTTCATATTTTGCTATATTGTTTATATATGGAAATGCTAACTTGGCTGCCACAAGGAAATGATTAACTACAGGAGATACCATTATTGCCCCTATCCCACATCCGAAAACATTAGCTACTATATCAAAATACATTCTCCATTCCAGTTTTTCACCACTCAGTTCATTTACCACCATCACATTTTCATTAGGAAATTGAGCTTTCGAACCATCATTCTCGTCTTCTAGTAGTATTTTTCTAATTGATTAGCGATAACCTCCCCTTTGATGGAAGTCTAACTTATGTATTTGATATCAAACTCAAAAAGTAGCATTTGCCATTTTGATATTCTCTCGATCAATGCCAGCTTTTCTACTAAATACCTCAATGGGTCATATTTTGTCAACAACTCCACTGAGTAATGGAGAGTGTATTACCTGAGCTTATGCATCACTCATACTAAGGTACAACATGTTTTTTCCACCTTTAAATATCTATGTTCGTCTTTTGTGAATTTCTTGCTCAAGTAATATATAGAATGCTCTTTTCTACCTGTTTCATCCTTCTGTTCCAACATATATCCCATCGATTCAAGGAAGATCATCAAGTAGAGAATCAATGGTCATCTCGGTGTAGGAGTGATAAGTACTAGCGGATTCATAAGATACTTTTTGATTTTAGCAAACACTTGCTCACATTCTTCATTCCATTCTATTGCTGCGTTCTTCCTTAAAAGTTTAAATAAGGGCATACATTTATCGATTAGCTGTGATATAAATCGAGCAATGTAATTCAACCTCTCCAACAATCCTTGAACTTCTTTTACAGTCTTTGATGCAAACATACTTACGATTTTCTTGACTTTGTTTGGGTCTACTTCGATTCGTTTTCTACTAACTACAAAACCTAACAATTTACCTGATGTTACTCCAAAGGTGCAATTGTTTAAATTTAGCTTCAATTGGAACTTTCTCAACTGCTCAAATAGTTTTTGCAAAATATTGACATAATTCTCATCCTCTTTGGATTTGGCAATTATATCATCTACATAAACTTCAATTTCCTGATGCATTATGTCAAGAAATAGAGCAACCATAGCGCGTTGATAAGTTACCCCAATGTTCTTTAACTCGAAAGGCATTACGCAGTAATAGAACGTTCCCCAAGTGGTAATAATGGTGGTTTTGATTTTATCTTTTTCTACCAGCATGATTTAATTATATCCTGAGAAACCATCCATAAATAAGAAAAGATGATTTTCGATCGTGTTGTCCACCAATGCATTAATGTGTGGTAAAGGGAAGTTATTCTTAGGCATTGCCTAGTTTCAATTACAGAAGTCTACACATGTCTTAATTTTCCCATTTTTCTTCAACACCAGCACCACATTGGCTACCCATTCAAGGTAGTTTGACGCTTTTATGAACCTGACTTCTAATAATTTCTTCACTTCTTATTTTATTTTAAGGAGTATGTTTGGCTTAAACCACCTAAGCTTTTCCCTTTTCGGTTTAATATCATCTCCTGTAGGTAACTTGTGAACCATGATCGATAAATCCAAATCGAGCATATCTTTATAAGACTAGGTTAATATATTCAAGTATTCTGATGATAAATGTGACAACTCCTGCTTCTAATCATCCGCTAAATTACCCCCAATTTTTTAAGTTTCGTGGATTCTCTTCTGTCCCCAAATTAATCACAAATATCAGTTCATCAATAATTACTTTCCCCCATTCAAATGAATGCTAACTCTCTTGTATTTCATTTAGGGTCTCAATATCATTTATGACATTTGACCTAATAGGGCCGAAAGTAATATCGGTACTTTCATCGTTTTTTATTGGATTTGAAGAGTGAAGAAAAAGGCAAAGGGGTAACAAGTAAATAACGAATAAGAATAATTGAAAGAAAGAAAGGAACTAACTTTATTGAATGAATTCAAATTGTCTGAAAGAAAATGCCTAATTAATAGGACTAACTATGAAATCAAATGCTCTTAATTGATTTAATGTTGCTTTTTTAAAGAGATCTATTAACAGGAATGAAAAACTAGTTGCATAAGAAAACTGGGGTACCAATATCTTTCTCCTTGTTTAGACTAATGCTACATTACTGAGCCAAAGCTTTAGATAAACTGGCTACTTCAAGTTCTTGGATGCAAGCTAGTACTAGGAATGTATGGCAAATGTTTAGAAAATCTATGTTAGCATGGTACAACTGATCTCTTCTCTTCCCTTTAGTTTTGGCCTTCATTTCTTGGATTTCTTTCTTAGTAGGCTCATATCCGAGCCCGAATGTCCCAATCTACTGTTAAGTTATTCCAAGCAACCACGTACCTCCCCGTCTTGATACTTTAATCATGCTGACCTCATCGAAAATCTGTAATCTTGGTTCCTCCAATTCTTCACTTCTATTATATCATATGGTTGTCTCTTTGTAAATCTCATAGTTTTGCTCACCAAGAATAGTGACCAACTGCCAATTAGCTATGAATTTCACCTTCTGCTGTAAACTAAATGGAATTGCCCCTATTGAGTGAATCAATGACCTTCCCAATAGAAGATTGAAGGTTCAAGGTATATTTAGGGCTTAAAATGGAATAGCGAACATTTGTGGACTGATCTCGACCTATAGCCCAATTTCTTTAAGTATCTCCCTCTTTGATCCGTCAAAAGCCCTTACTGAAATTGAACTGGGCTTTATCTTAATTAAATCTAATCTAAGCAAATTTAGTGTCGTCGTTGGACACACAATTAGTAAAGAACCATTATTAATAAATACCCAAGCAACAATTTTCCTTGCATACTTGATGACTATGAAGAGGGGGTTTTGTATGTCGGTCTCCTTCTTTGCTTAGCTCATTTGGTGAGAATGAAATTTGATCCATTGCAAACACAAAGTTGACCACCAATCTTAACTTTTCAGTGAAAATCCCTTTAGGTACTTTAACATCTTTCAGAATATCAATTAAAGCTTCTCGGTAAGTATCAAATGATAATAGTAATCCCATCAAGGAGATCTAGGCTGGTACCTTAGCTAATTGATCCATAATCTTGTATCCACTAGCTTTTACTATTTTCTTAGAAAAATTCTGATCTTTCTCATCTATATCCTCAGAGATCCTTTAAGAAGCCTCTTTTACAATAGTCTTTCTCTTAGCCTCCTCGTTCTGGTCATAGACTTATCCCAAGCGAGTAAGCCTTCTAACTATAGGTGGTAAGGACCTGCTTATTTGATTCACCATTTGATAATCCAAAGGGGTTACCTTGTAATTCTCTGGGGCTATTAAGACATTAAAAGCAATTTTCTTAGGTTTACCTAATTCTTTAACCTTCTTACCTATCTCGTGGTGCTAAAAAACTAAACGTTTAAGCTCATCTCCAATCATCCCAACCATTTCAGCTATCTTCTTAGATTTTGCAATAAGCTTTTCTTCTTCCTCAAATTCGAAACCCCATCTAATGGATGGTTCATCAGCATATATTATAGGTGAACTAGCGTAATCAACCAAGTACTAAAATTTGCCTGATGGCTCTCCTAAGGTATTGACCATTGGATCCTCAACTTCATACCTTTTTCTAAGCTCCCTCTGAGTACATTTCTTTCATTGTTTTAGAACCATCATAGCCATAATGTTAGCCTTCTTTATTTTCCCATCCTTCAACAATTGATATATTACTAATCTGGTCCAGGTTCTATCTCGAAGATTCACATTTTACAGGTGTCTAGCCTGCCTTAGATTCTAAGCTGCCTCTTCAATGGTGATAAGAAGACTATCTAAATCAACTTCTAGTTCAAATACTTCAACAATGATTATATTGATTGAGCATACATGATCCGATAGAGGATTATGACCCACATTAAGAGCAAGAGTTTGAATAAAGTCTAATTGCACCAACTTAGCATCAATAAAGATCCCGGATCTTGTAGCTGAGTCTCTAACATTCGTCTGTAGAATGTCTCACTTGCCCTAAATGATAATAGCAATGGAGCTCTAGGTTATAGTCCTTTAGTCTTTGTCCCTCCTTTGGTATTTCAAATGTCAAGAGATTCTATTTTCTTATTAATGCAAGAACCTAGCTTAAAGGAATGAGGATCTTAGTAAACTGTCTCTTTTGTGGGTAGTTATTTTGATTTAGATTTGGTGGGCGATTAAAATCTCCCGGCATGGCTATTGATGGTGTAGGTTTGATAAGGTTACCAATATTAACAACACTTATAGTAGCTTCTTTAGCTTTATTGGAGAATCTCACAGGAAGCGTCTTCTTTTTAGTTACTTCAGGATTAAGAAACCTTCTGGTAGAGATAGCTTCCTCAATTGGGCACCTCGAGGTCATAATCTCTGCAAAGTTAAATGCAAGACGACCTACTAGATGTTAGTAGTATGGGCTTCCAAGAGTGTTAATAAAGGAAAATGTTAGATCCTTTTCTATTAAAGGAGAAGTTAACCTAGCTACCATGCCCCTCCATTTTTTAGCATACTCCTTAAAGCTCTCATTGTCTTTCTTATGCAAATTGCTTAAATCCCACATGGATGGAGCCACCTTAATATTGAACCTATACTAGTTGTAGAATGCCTAGGCTAACTTATCCCATATATCAATCTCTTTTAAGTGCATTTAGGTGTACCAAGTCAAGGCGGGCTTGGTCAAACTATCCTGGAAGGTTTGAACCTTCACTTTGTCATATTTCATGTATTTTTCCATTTTTCTAATGTACAACTTAGTATGGAGCTTCAAGCAGCCAATCCTATCATATTTCTCAAAGTCCAAAACTTTGAACATTTCCAAAAAGTCATCATCTTCATACGTTGGCAAATTGACCATTCCCATCTGCTCAAACCCATTAACTATTTCCAAGGTGTTCATCTTCTCAGTTAACTTCTACATAAACTTCTTGATAGGAATTGGTCCACGAAAATCTTCAGGCCGAGGTTAACCTGTTAGAAGCCAATGTAGACTTACCAGAAGCTAAAGTTGACCTGTCCTAACCCGAAACCGAGCTACTCTTGCCAAAGCTGGACTAATAATCGAAGGACAAAAGGAGGAAAAGGAACCATTCGACATCAGGTTTGTCATTTGCTAAGGTGGCAGGAGACTAAACGATCGAGACCTCAAGTCTAAAGAACAGCTTGGTGCAATACGGGAAAGCTAGCGCCAAGCAATCTACGAGGGTAGTAATTATGGGCCAACCTCATTAGGAGCTCAGCTAAGCAAAATAAGACTTCCAAACATCCTACCCCAGCTTGGACACCCGACTATTAACCGGCCCCTAATCGGGTCTAATCCTACAGACAGCTTGGATGACGACATGTTGACTACTCTGTTAAATGTACAATTTTGTATACTTTGTAAACATTTTCCTTATTTCAATTATGGGCCATTCTTTAAGGTTTAAGAGCCTTGTATATTATTTACACTTTTTCCATTAGGGTTTTAGAATTTACTATAAATAACAACTTTTGAAATCAACAACAATCGGATAGAAGAAGAATACACAGATAATGATTACACTTAAACATTCCTTTGAGTAAAGATATTCTTGAGCTCTTAGAGCTTACTTCTTTTGGATTATTGAGTATGCTTTATTCTTTAATCTCTCTTGTGTTCTTATCAATCTTATCCTTAAGATTGCGATAAACCCTTGAATTGAACGAGTTAATAAGTCGCATCTAACCTCTCATTTGAAACTCGAGTGACATTTTGTGTTTGTGAGTTGTATCAAACCCTATTTCAAGTTTAATCCTTAATTGTGTTTATGTCTTAGTGTGTGATATCCATACACATTCACAGTCAAAACCCCCTTCTAATTCCTATTCTACATCCTACTCGAATGTCAAATACCCATTCGTAGTTTGTGCCTACTGCGTGCTGATGGATTTGCATCATGTCCTTCCATCTCTTTATGTTTTTCCTTGATCTCCTTCCTTTATGTCTCCGCATTTGGGACTGATTCCGCATCTTCCATTTCATGGGGAGGGGTTGCTTCTTTATTTCGATTCAGGTTGACTTGAGATCTTTGGCAATCATTGAGAATGCCAATAACTCAAGTGAGAGTCTAAATTTGTTCGGCCATCTTGATCATGTTTTTCTCTAGGGTTACAACTCTTGGGTCGGGCTCAGTTTGATTGATGTTTCTACTATCATAAGTTAATATTCTTGCTTTGGAATGAGTAAATATTGAGCTTTTAATAGAGTCTGCTCACTTGGACGCTATCTTCAAAATCCTATGAAAACTCGAGTTTAGACATTTTTGTCAATTAAAATTTTTGTTTAATTTTTATTTTTTATTTTTAATTTTCTTTCTATTTTAAAAGACAACTATCAAAAGCAAAAATTAAAAAAATGAGCAAAAGACTTAACAACCAATAAAGGCTTTCATTTAATGAAGTTGCAAATTTATTAATAATCATAAAATCAAGCCTAAACAATGGACTAAAAAAAACTCCTAACTAAACTTTCTAAAAAATCAAATCCTATATCTATAAAAACTGACAAATCTGGCTAGAACGGTCTTCATGGGGTTGATATTGCCCTAGCTTTTCATATTTATATTACATAAAACATTAGATTACACAATTGTTTACAATAAGGGTACACATGATATTAATAATTGTGTAGCTCCTTTAAGTCTTTCCAGTTACATAATCTTTTACCCATTAAGGGACAATGTAAAAAAGAACACATATAATACAGGAAGTGAAAATAGTCACATGGCAATAAGTGTTATTAAAAAAATAAATAAATGCAGCATGCTACATACACATGTAATACAATAGGGGTCCGTAATTAATAAATTATATGAATTATTATGAACTCATGGTCAAAGAATAAACTTATATATAAGTGAATCAAAATAAGATTTAAAAAAGAAATAAAGTTTGTAAACATTTATATCTAAGGGTATTGATTATTTTAATTTCCCTTTTTGAAAAAGAAAACCTAACCGATCACGAATTATAATAATCAAATTTTTCTATAATTTAAAAATGACTACCCCTTTTTTCAAAAAAAAAAAAAAAGATACATGAGGGTAAGGTAGGTTTATGGGTTTTGGGCTTTATAGTCTTAAGGATTTTTGGAGAAAAACCTAATAGCCTGCATCGAAGCTTAAGTAGGCTTGCCTATCACCAACAGGTAAGGTAAAGACTCCAGCGACCCCGAAGGTTACATAATGATGGCTCATCTTAAGTTCCTAAGGTTGCTTAGGTTTGACCATATTTACGTACACAAATGATTTTTTCTTTTTTTTTTTTAAAAAAAAAATCCCTAGTAATGAGCCCATTAGGCTAAGCTTTTCTTTTATGCTTACATCATTAAAACCCAACTATATTATAATATATAGATACAAAGAAATAAAAATGAAAGCCTATTAATTAATTTTTATGTTTACATGGCTAACCTACTAAGTTCCCTAATAGAGTTGCCAATTCTATCGAACCTTATTTTGATTTTCATTAATTTAACTTATATTAAACTTAATCTACTCAATATAAGTTACTCGACATAAAATTAAAGAAAAACATTTTTTTAAAAAAAAAAACATGTTAAAAAAAATATGTTAAAAAATTGGAGTCACTAATAAATTAAATTGGTAAAAAATGAAATTAGAATTTTCGGGTGGGAAAATCCTAATTTAGCCAATGGTTTGCGAATATTCCAAAAAAAAAAAATTTTTTTTGTAGAAAATTAAACCAAAAAATCTAAGCTAGGAGGCTAACCTATTAAGAACAATTCATTATGCAAAAATAGAAAAATAAATAAATAAACTAATGAGCTTTATTTTTTATAATTTTTCTAAAGATGCTAAAATATATGCAGAGATACAAAATGTAATCAAAATGAATTTTTAATAATTTTTATTACGAATTTTTCAAAAAAGGAAAAAAATTATTTTTTACAATTGCCCCAAAAGTATTTATGTACCTGTTAATCAAAATTAAATTAACATAATTCTATTTATTTAAGAGGATTTAATAGGTTAATTTTTTTAAAAAAAGAAATCGAGCCAAATTTACTTTAGTTATCAATTTATTATTTAGAGAAACCTAAAAAAATCTAATTTTAAGAATCTACTTAAACGAAGTAACTAAATAAATCTTTTTTTTTTAAACTCCAGTTAAGATTTTTATTTTGAAAAAAAAAAAAAACACTATGTGTCAAAAATTAAATTTTCTAAATCTTAAATGCAAGATATACTAAGATACGAAATTAAAATACATATCTTCCCCAAAGATATAAATCCTAAGGAAAAGATATGTAACTTTTTAAAAAAATTCAATGCAATTCACCTAAAAAAAATTAAAATTTATACAATTTATCTAAAAAATTTACAAATTTATCTAACTAAAATGCATGACATATAATTCATCTTAAAATTATTAAATAACCTACACTAAAAAAATAAGTTAGTAAAGCTATTAATTAAAAACAAAACAAATAAACAACTAAAATAATTTACTCAATTGTCTAAATAGGTCAGATTGTATATGTGATCGAATTGGACTGTATAAACTTGGATTGGACTGTTTTGTTCGTATCGTAATTATATGTGCTGGTCAACATGTGATCGACGTCATGTATGCTGCCACGCAAAGTGGACTGTTCATATGTACGAGTTGTAAATTGTGTATGTACATAAACTGTATGTGTATTGGTTTAGATGTGCAGTGATTGAAATGTGTTTGGATGTGCATGCATTGTGTTGGACATGTGGAGGACAGTGGATGGTGGAGTGTGTGCAGATCAGTGTGTGGGCGTAAAGGGTGAATCAAGCTGAATTTTTGGTTGTAAATGTAGGTCGTGTAGACATTCAGGATGTACGTGTATGTTAACGGACGGTACAGGATGTACATATGTATTGTGATTGGTGAGTGCGTATGCTGTGTGAGCTGTTGTAATTCAATGTTTAGTGTGTATTGTAAGCCCCACAATTAGCTACTCGAGGTCTCGTTCATAAAATTTAGGGCAATCGAGCAAATTATTCAATTCAATGCAAATTTTACGATGAAACTAGAAATATTAATAAAAGTGATTCCATGAATTTAGATTTAGGAAAATAAATAATAAAATAATTAATTATTATAATAATGAATTATATATAAATTTTTTGTTATTTATCGGAAATGTGAAAAATAAGTTCTGATAACTAACAAATCGATAAAGATTAAATATATGCACACTAAAAATCATAAAATAACTTAAATAATATTTAGGAGTATTTATTTATACCATATATATATATATTTACATATAGATATAAATATGCGTAATTTATTAAAATACGTGAAAGAGGCTAAAATAATGTTAAATAATTAAAGAAAATCATAATTAATTAAAGAAAAATCAAGAAAAATGAAGAAATCTCCAGAATTGAGGCGTAACAGCTTGGGAATAAATAAATAAAAGCAACCAATAGTAATTAGCCAAACAAAAAGAAAATTTGGAAGAGGATAAGGACATTTGGCAACTAGAAATTGGGATATAAATAGCCCAATTTTTTACTAAAGCTCATTTAGGTAGTTAGGAAAAATTTGTGCAATTAGGGCTTTGGAAGGAAACCCACACTCGATGGCCACTTGGAAACTAATGGCCACCACCACATCACTCTACCCCCACTACCCAAGGATGCCAACACACTTGTGGCTACCACTGGTGGTTAGAAGCTGATTGGTTGGGTAAGTCAAATTCTAATCCGATTTTGTTTAATTTTGTAAAAATATTAAATATACTTATAAAATTATGAAATTTGATATCTTAGAATATTTTTGTATTTATTTTTTTATCAAAAAATTATTTTGATGAAAATATGTTCTGTAATATATGATTCTTAAGAAATCTCACAAACTTGAGCTTTGTTTGATTTTGAAATAAATAGCCTTAAAAGTGTAGTTTTGAGCTCAAATTTTTATATAGACTAATTGGGGGTTATAGAACATTTCTATGAAGCCCTTTTTCAAAAATTAATTTTCAAAATTTTTAGATAATTTTTGGACCTTAAAATGATGCATAAAATGGGTAATTTTGAGTTAATTAGGTAATTAAATAGATAATTACTAATTTAGTGAATAATTATTTATTTTAGGATGTTGAAATTTGATAAAGTATGATATTTATAACATTTAGGGTGTTAGATGTAATTATTAGGGTATTATGTAGTATATTTGTAATAGGTAAAAATGGTGTATTTTAAGTTAGTTTTGTAAATTAGGGTAGTTAGAAGTAAAATCTAATTTAGGATGAATTTATATATTTTGATATGTTAATTGATGTTGGGAAATGATATTTGGAGTAATAGAAATATTAGATATGTATTATGTACATAATAGATAATAATACATAATATGCAAAAATTGAAAATATAATAAATAGAAGATATTAGAATAAAAATTGATATTATACTAATAATAGGAATATATAATAAATTTGATAGAAAATTTAAATTTAGGTAATTATATGAAAAATGTAAAAATTTCTTACATCAGGAATAAATTCGATATACAAATAAGGATTTAAATATATCGCGTAAAATAAAATACTGATTAGGGGTAATTGTGGTATTTAGGATACTTGAAAGTAATGTGATTAATTTTATATTATAGGTTGAAACGAATTTTTAGGGTTCGTGTATAAAACCATACTTAGAAACTAAATTAGAACTTAATTTAGAAATCAATGGAAAAACTGAACCAGAGCCTAGTCCCAAATCGAGAATAATTGTAAAAAATTTGAGAACCTAGATAATTGGACATATTAAACCCTAAACTAAAGATAACAATATGTGTTATAGGATAAAATAAACCGATAACAATTATATGAAAACTAAGACAACGTTGATATTATAGGGATCATTAGCGATGGACTAAACAAGTCCTATCTCAAGTGAGCAAGCGAAGAGTTGAGGTAAGTTGGGATTAATACAATGTTGTATTTTGGAGGCTTGAAATTGTACTTTATTGTGCTTGTTCTGAGCTGATGATATGATTATGATGTACTACTTTGATTTGTATTGTGTGATTTGTATCAGATGATTAATCACTTTAAACTGGACCTAACCAAATATATGACTTATAAATATAAATCGGACATGCATAGCAACCTATTAGGGCAATATTATGATCCTCCAACTAAATACCAACCCCTTCGAAAGGGATAGTGCTGGATAGCATAATTGGTCTTTTCTTCATCTTTAATCAAACTAAGTGATAGGTGAGGAGGTTATGGTAAGGGTAAAGTCAGTGGTTTGAAGGAAGTTGTAGGGGGAGCGGTGTTTCTATTGTATAAGCCTAAGTTTGGTTATGAGCTCTTGCATTAACGGCAACTCCTCAATCTGGATTAGAGTGGGCACAATTTCTTTAATCTCATGATGAGTTGAACAATGTCGTACGATGGCATTTACTTATACATGCATTACATCTAACTAAGTGATTTGATTGATAACCCTGTTTGTGTTTATGTATGGTTTTGAGTCTCTGTCTTAACTTACTAAGTTATAGTTGCTCACATCCCTATAATCGTTGTTACAGGTGCCAGTTCTGAAATGGCTTACAATGACCTTGAAGCTAATAATTACTAGATCCTAAGGAGTGAGGAAACAAATTTGAAGAACAAATATAATTTTAAGGTCGTAACTTTTATTTTAGAATCTTCCATTATCGAATGAAGTATTACTTAGGAAATATAGTACGAAGAAACGTTGTAAACATTAATTGATATATTTGAACTCCATTATACATACATACATACATACATATATATTATATACTTTCTTAGGTAAATAATTTACTTAATATATGAACTATTTAATTCAAAGTGGGTTTATCGTAGACGCCTTGTGTAAATCAAGTCTAAGATAGTGGCTATAAAGTTAGTTTCTATCTTAAAATAATTTGCACGGTAGAATTGTTACAACTCTGCCGCTTTGGGGGGTGACATGTGTCGTATGTGTCAAGTGTATGCATTGGTTGACGTGAGTTGAGTGATTAGTGGACGATGTAGGTTTGGATAGTAGATGGTGTGGGCGTTGGACAGTGGAAGTGTATGTGTGTGTATTATTGGTGTAGTCGGTACAAGAAATGAGAGTGATCAGTGTGAGTGTGTGTTGATGTCGTGTGGGTGAATTTACATGTAAGTGAGTGGGGACCATGAGGTGTGAGTAGGGTCTAGGAATGTATATGGTATGTATATTTGAGAAGTGAAAATTGCAGGAGAGTATGTAAAGTTTGTGAGTGAAAAAAAAAATAAAAAACTTTTCAGCTAAAACTACCATTTATAAACCATCAATTTGAATCTTTTTAGATCTCTTTGGACATATATTCAAATCTTGATTTGGATTTATTAAATTCATTCAAGATTTAATCAAGTTTTTAGAAACTTTACATTTGTTTGGGTTTTCTATCTCGAACTCAATTCAATCCATTTTAATTTAGCCTAATATACATACTAACCTATTTAATAAATCCTAAATCTTTTTAGTTCAATATAAATTAGATAAAAATTCACTTTATATTTACTAAAGTATTTCTAATGAAGCCCAACTATTTAAAGACTCTGAACTTATTAAATTGAATGTACATCTTCAACCACTATCTGATCTGACCCTAAACAACTGATTTGACTCGACTTGACACTTTTATTATTGTCATTTTTTTTTAATTTTTGATTTTTTCTCAAAATAATAACAATTTGTTGAATTTGGCCCAATAAGTAAAAAAGAATCATAAAGATGGCAAAAAATGAGGTATCTATAGTTAGCTTTATTTTTAAGCGTTATATGTTGTTCAATTAACTAACATTGTGTTTCTATTTTAGCTTTTTGATATGTTAAACTTCATCCTTACCCACAATGTGCATAACAGCAGGTGGAGAGGGGTTATGTGAAGGTAGAGGTAGGGAGACTCTGAAAGGTGTTGGAATAGGAACGAAAAAGGCATGGTGACCTAGCTATTATGTATGGAGATTTGGGGTATCGATGCAAAGAGCTAAAAGGGTAGGTTGAGAAGTTGGGGTCCAACCTGAAGAAGGCCCAAGACTCTGTTAAGGTTGCCCGGGATTGGGTTGATTCGCTGTAAGCAAAATAGGAGGCCAATGAGGGGGAGTTGGAGGGTGCTCGATCTGATTTTGCTTGAAGGGAGCCATATTCATAGAGCCTATTGATGACCCACTAGTAGAGAAGATCTTAACTAACGCTAGATATACCATGGCTGAGGAGGTTAGAAAATAGGTTTGCAATCAGTTTCTTGTAGCGGATTTGTCCTTCCTCATATGGCTTGATGATCTTAAGGTCTTTACTGGGAATGGGGAAGAAGGTAACTCCTTAGAGAGCTCTAATGGGGGTTTTACCAGTGATGCTACCAATGGATAGGGGAAGGTTAAGGAGGGTGAGCAAAAGTAAGGTTTGGAGCATGGTCTAATTCCTGGGTAAGCCAAGGCAGCCTTGGTTGATTTTTGGTTGCTGTAATTCTTGGGTGATAGCTAACCATTTTTGTACTTTCATTGGGGGACTTGAGATGCTGATTGCCCCTTCTACAATGTAAAGACTGTTAGTAAATGAAATTTGGGACTTATTTGGTCCATCGTTACTTCATTTCTCTTTACTGCTCTATTTTTTCCCTTATTTGTCTACTCTTATAGCTTGCTAGGTCTATTGAGCTATTTGTTCCTTTAGTAGATTGATTAATTTTGTTTCTTGTTGAGTCCTTTCACTCATTCAGGAGAATAAAGCCCTGGGCATTGCCAGCCTTAGTTTAGTTCGAGCTCATCATTTAAGATCAGTAAGTTGACTAGGGTAGATCTTTTCTAATGTCATGTGATCTCTTACTTAAGGCGTGCTAGATTAGGTATATCTCTTTTGACGTTAGAGGATCCTTTGGACAAAGTGCACAAGGAAAACATACATTCTTAAGCAATGCATCTTTTAGAAGTTATGTAATGTTGGTATGGTGCATTAACACCTCTGTAGGGTTAGTTGGCCTCCTTCTTCGTCCAAGACATTGGATGGATGTTATGTGGGGCCCTTATTCTCCAAGTCAAACACTCTAAATTTCTTCATGTGGTGGGCTCAAGTGGAGAGCTAATACAAATTTTCGCTTTGTTATGGGAAAGTCAAGAGCAATTAGGTTGCAAGAGAAAGTGTTTGATCTCGAGAGGAGTTTCTATAATGACCTGGTTGGAACTCCTCTTACCAAGGTATTGCTCCCTTTGACATCAGACGTCGTATAGTTTTGTCTCATAGTACAACAGCTTCCTAAGAGGTCATCCATCCTAGGATTGCTTCAACCTAAGTATAATTAACTCTAGAGTTTTGACGTACTTCGAGCCGCTACACCAAAAGGTGCCTCAATAATTTAGAATTTTGTCACTTAGCATATAAGGGGTATTACAATCCACCCCCTTTATAAAACTAACATCCTCATCAGTTTCATTACATAAGTTTAAGACTACCAAGTAGGGACTTCACCCTTTTAGCTGGTAGAGCACTTTAATACCACTTGTAACGACCTAACTGGAACTTAGACCCAGCAAGGTTTTGTCCCCTGGTGCAATGGCTTCTTATGAGGTTACCCATCTTGGGATTGCTTCAACCTAAGTATGCTTAGCTTTAAAGTTTCTACATACTCCAAGTCGCTATATCAAAATACGCCTTAATGATTTAAAATTTCATCACTTGGTATATAAAGGGTATTACAATTTCCCTTGGTATTTCTCTTCGAGTTGTGATTGTGAGGTGTAAATAGCTACCTAATAGTGGAAGGTAGGCCTCGAATTAGGACCAGAAGGTATAAGTTAGCCTCTGTGTCTTACCTTCTTTTGATCTAGTAAAGCCTAGATAGTAGGGGGACCTCAAGTGGGCACTGCCATTCGTTGGGGCAACTTCCCACGGGGGTGCTCATTTACATGAGGCTACGACGGAGCCTTCTAGTGCTGCCTAGCAAGTTGTCATGTAGGCGAGGGTAACGTTGGTGACTATAATAGTAAAGGAGGCCTCTTTTTATGCTAGGGCTTCTCGACTAAAGTTGTTCAAAGGAGCTTGATAGGACAATTACGAGTCTTCTATTTCGTAAGTCCTTCAGTTCATTCTGCAGGAAATGTAGGTGGTGTTAGCAGATCATATATTGTCCCCCCCCCCCCCCCCCCCCCCTTGTACCTCTTTAGTAGAAGGTCAGGGGATATGGGTGAAGCAAAGACCTTTCTCCCTTAAAGGTCGAGTAGAGTGGTTGGATCAACTGTCCCCATTTCTCTAGGTTACTTTCGTAGAAGGTTAGCTCAACATGGTAGAGTGCAGGCCTTCCTTTAGAAGTTGAGGTTGTTGAGGTCCCTTAGGCTCAAAGTCTAGCCTGGTTGAAACCTAGGGATGTAGTTACATCTGTCCTGGTAATATCAGCACGCTGGCTTGAAGTAGACAGCAACTCCTGTTAAAGGAGAGCTCGGTAATAGAAGTTTAGTTAAAGTTGAAAGCAGTTGTTAGGGCCAACAATCAAGCTGCGTACGAAGAGATGACCTTTGTAACTTTACTTTTTGTTTTTGTATGTATTCAGGGTTGGGATGCCAACCCCTAAAGCTCTGTAATCTCATATGCTATTTGAATAACATTTGTATTTTATGTTTGTACTTACTCGTTTAATGTTCAATTTGCCTCTAATTTTTCTCTCTTCACTCAACTATGATAGTTTTTATCATGCCCTAAAGCAGCATTTTAAACTTGATTTGCACAAGGTGTTCATGGTTAACCCGTTTTGAAGTAAACAATTTATAAATTAAGTATGTTATTTAACTACAAAAATATTAAAAATACATATTAAGATTTAATTAACTTGAGTAATGTTTACAAGATTTAGTAACCTAATTTTAACTTAAGTAATACATAAATTGATATTAAAAGATTTAAAGATAAGGCCTAAACTTCAAGAGTGTGACTGATCTTCAGTTTTATATCCTTGCTCCCTATGATCTAACATTTATTAGCTTTAGGGTAATTATAGAGTCGCTTACTAGCTAGAACCTGCAACAACATCTATAGGGATGTCAACAACTAACTACTTAATAAGTTGGAATAGAGACTTAAAACTACACATTAAGCACAAATAAGGTTATTAACCAGTTATTTTAATATAATGCAACAAACGAATGCCATTGTATGACTTTATCTGATCGTTATGAGATTAGAGAACTTAAATGCGTTTTAATCTGGGTTGAGGAGTTTAGTGTACATTTCAATGTTTCACGACCAAACCCAAGCTTATATAATTGAAACATTGCTCCTCCCATAACTACCTTCAAACCGTTGCTTTGAACCTTACCGCGACCTCCTCTCTTGTTACTTCATTCAACTAAGAATGAAAAAGGGACTCTTATGCTATCTAGTGTTATCCCTTCCAAAGGGGTTGGTATTAGGTCGGAGAACCCTGAATGTTTCTCCTAAAGGGTTGTAATACATGTCCGACTTAAATTTACAAGTCATATATTTAATTAAGTCTGGTTTAGAGTATTCAATCATATCACACCAAGTAGATAATTACAGCCTAGAGCATCAAACTAGAATCATACAATCAAACCCAAAAACACGCACTCACAGGTATGCACATAAGTAAGCTATCCAACAAATATAGCTAAGTAAAATCTCAAGCCTCCGAATACTATAAAATAGTATTCCAAAATACAGTAATGTATTGATTTTAAAGTTACTTAGACTTTTCGCTTGATCACTTAATATGCGACTTGTTACAAGTCGTCGCTATTGATCCCTATAATACAAATATTATTTTAGCTTCCACATAACTATTTTGTTATTTAAATTATTATCTTGAGTTTGGGGTCTTACTATATCTAATTTTTAAAGTTTTAAAATCTTTAACAATTATCCTTATTTCGAGCTTGGTTCTGAATTTGCTTCTTATGCCGATTTCGATTTAACCTCTTAATCAAGGTTTAATTTATCTTTCAATTATCCTTTATTTATAATTCTTATAAATGTCTTCTACTATTTTTCCACAATTTATTCAAGTAACTATAACCTTTGGTTTATATTTTGACTAACTCTCTAGTATACTTCTATTAGTGTAAATTTCAATTTTTTGCTCTTAAATTATATTCTGATCAAGAATTGTCCGCATTTGACATAATCACTCATTATATATATATATGTGTATATATATTAGTTTTTAATTTAAAATTATAATTTTATTCAATTGCTCAAGTTCTATATTACCTGTAGCTAAGCTAGTTCTAAACTAGTTTCTAGTTTAATTTCTAAATCAGTTTCTAAATTAAGTTCTACTTTAGCTTTTGATTACTGTTTTATTTGTAAACTCTATGAATTTCTCCTAAACCAATATGTGAAATTCATCTAATTATACTTGAGTATCGTAAATTTCCTCTCTAGCCCCTAACCAATATTTTGGTTGGTATGATGCATCTTATTTCAAATTTATTTACCGAATTTTCTCCTGATATGAATATAACTTACATTTTCACATAATTTTTTAAATTCATATTCTTAATTGGATTTTTAATATATTCCTAATATTATAATGCCATTAATTCTTACCTAATATTTTCTACTCATTTAATTTCCAATTTCACATATTATATATTATTACATAATCTACACGTATATCACACATCTACCATTTCTAACATTACATATATCATCTTTCATCACTAAATAATATATCAAGATGTCTAATTATATCATAAATCAGAATTTATATCTAATTAACCCTAAATCATAATATTAATTTAAATATATCATTTTTACCTATTATTCATTTACACATATTTATTACATATTATACATAATACATACAACTAACACCTTGAACTCTACAAATACCATCTTATATCATCAAATAACATCTTAAGAAACCTAATTACATGTTAAATCAAAATTTCTAACAAATTAACATTAAATCACTAAATTAAGCTCATAAATTATCTTTTATGCATGATTTTAGGACCTAAAAATTAAATAAAATTTAAAAAAATTAATTTTTAGAAAATCTCTTTAGAGCACTCTCATGAATACCCTAAATAATCTATATAAAAATTACATCATTCAAGTTATTTAAATCAAAATAAAAAGGTAACTCGAATTTATTGATTTTTTAAGAGCAATATATCTTAAGACCTAATTTTATCAAATTGATATTTTTTTCTTAAATCTACATACAAAAATACTCTTAAATGCCAATTTTCATAATTTTTCACATTAATTTGATATTTTTAACACAAATTAGACAAAAGTTGTGTAAGAAATTAAACTCATCATTCAAATTACTTTCAACCACCAATGGTGGCTCTACCATTGTCGACAGCCCTTGGCAGTAGATTTTCTATTAGGTGGTGGCGGCCATCCCTTTCTAGGTGGTTGTTGGGTATGGTTTCTACTTTAAAACCCTATTTGCACACTATTTTTACTATTTCTTGTAAAATTACTCGCTTCTCTCTCTCTGGTCTCCCTCTAATTTTTATAACTTTCTAATTGACTAAAATGAATTGCAGTAGAAACTTGCTGAAATTATAGTATTGTTTAGGTATTTTTCTTTAATTTTTCACTTGTTATGTGTCCCTTATTTTCTTCTTTTTTACTTTCTAGTTGGATTGATTTAATTAGCTAATTTTCTCTCCTTCATTCCCAGGATGCCACGATCAAGATCTAGATATTTATTCACTTTTCCATATTTTTCTTTAATTATTAATGAATTTTTTTAATTAATTAGTATTATTTAAACATTGTAGACATTCGATTTTTGTCCCTAGTAGTTATAGTTATAGTTATATTTATATATATATTTTTAAAATAATTTCCTAACTCAAAAATAAGAAAAATATAAAATAATAAAAATACAAAAAAAAATGAGGAAAAGAAAAGTTATAAAGATTTTTAGATTTTTTAGGAAATAAATTATGCTAGGGTCAATAGTTTTAGTTTTAGTTTAAGTTTAGTACAAATAATTATTTAGAGAGTCGCGCGGTTTAAATATAATTTAATTATATTAAGAATCAAGGCATAGGTCTACAACCTAATAGATAATTATTTGAGCATTGTCATTAAATTAGCTAGAGATTATAGGTGTGAATCTTACTAGGTACATATGTGTTTCTTATCTTTCATTTTGCGAAAACCGATTGAGTGAATAGGTTTCAAATCTAATTCTTTTAATCTTTTGTGAGATTTAAATCTAATTTGATTAATATCAAATCGGATTTAAATCGTTATAAGAGATTTAAATCTAGTTTGATTTTTATCAAATCAGGTTTAAATTGATATAAACAATTTAAATTTAATTTGATCTTTATCAACTTAGATTGGAATTAATATAATAGAAATGATTTGATATGATCTAAGATCTTATTTCAAGCTTTATAAATATGAATCATACGGAATAAAGTACCTACTACTCATTGCCGTAACCACCATTCCGCCATCATAGCAGACTAAACAAACCCCTATTGTCTTCTCTCTCAAACTCAACATTAAATGACTCACAACCGTACATAGTGTGCAATTCACTCCTAATGCCAACTCATAGCCTCCAATGTACCCAATGCTGCCACCAACAAGATCACTTAGCCAACGAACTCCCATACAGGACCTTAACCTTGACCTTACAACTACTCAACCATGACTTAACAGGAATAACCCTAACGTCCACCACATGGTTGGATGTGCATCCCAACCATGCACATACCCCTAATCGCTCCTAGCCATCCTTGCACACCTAAAGATGACCTACTCCCTAAACCTTAACCCAACGCCCACTACTGTAATAACCTTAATCCGATACCCTCTCAATTCCCCCTTACACTCAATACCTACACCCTAGTGAGAACCCTATGGCCACAAAACATGACCCATGCTCATTCACTATTGTACTCTTCCTTACGCAACTACCATTGTAGCGACACCTAATAACAAACCCCAACTCAATGACCGCTCTCTCACCCACAAATCATACCAAACTAGATCCTTCTCCTGACTTATCCACCCATGAAACACACAGCAACCAGCTAACATACTGCAATACCCTCTCTTTTAACCCACAACTACTACTACATACGTCAACCACTACCGCTGCTTCAACTAAAACTTCAACAACCACTCAAACCACCTCCATTCACTATGGCGTTCTGCTTACCCCCCTAAATCTCAATAAGAAACTCACAAAAATCCACTTCCCCATTCAAATCAATGTCTAAATTGATTGGAACCATCACATTCCATCGCTACTCTTCATCCTCCATCCATGACCCATGAACTATGGTGCCTAACCCCCATCCGCTCTACGTTTGACCCACTCGACTTCAATCGATTTGAGATCTGTACAAGCTCTTAAGTCTAGTTTTCTTTTGTGTTTCTACTTCTTTTCTTTTCTCTTCATGTGTTTATTTTATTTTCTATTAAATCTATTGTAAATGTAACCCTAAAAAAATAAATGGAAAAAGAAGAAAAGGAAAAGAAGGAAAAAGAGGAGGAGGAAGTATAGTTTACTTATTTATTTATTTTTTTATGTTTTATTAAGAAAATGAAAAAAGAATAAAATAAGGAAAGTAAAAAGAAACCGTTTTATTACTTAGAAAAACCTATTTTCCAAACAAATAAAATAAAATCAACCCTTCTTCAAAATTCTAACTACTTTAGAATTTTCTAAAAATAAAACCTCGATTAGGATCTTTTAGAAAAAATTTCCTTAAATAAACTCAAACAGGATCGAGAACATAAACTCAACCTTTTTCAAAAGTTATAAATCAACCCAACACATTTATATTTTCAAAAACAAACTACGGAAGTTTGATCCCAAGTAGTGGGTATGCAGGCACTCGTATGCAAATATAAGGCGACTTAAAATATGGAAAGTTTTCTTTTTTCTATCTTTGTAAATAGTAATTCAATGATCCTTTTTTAGATGTTATTTGCATATGATTAGATGTTTTATTCTTAAAAGGGTAATTTTGAAAAGTGAAATTAAAATAAAAATGGTGCCTATTTAGGGTTTAATAAAATAACCCCCGAATCTAAGATCTCTAGTTTTAGAATCGTTTTAAAAATTGGTTTTTATTGAAAGGCCGATAGTTAAGTTATAACCAATTCATTCAATTGGTTATAACTTAACTCCTTTTCTTGACTTTGATCAGGTGGCGACTGCAAAACGTTTTCTGAGATAAAAAACCAAGTTTTTCTTAACTCTTAGTCTATGGTTAGTATTAAATGGGTTAGGGTTTAATACTAAATGGGTTAGGGTTTAATACTAATTCGGTTAAGGCAAATTATAAAAACTAGAAAAAATCAAACTCAACAGGATGATGACTTCATTGGAGACTTGGTGAGGGTTAGCTACTTAGGAACTTTCCAAAATTAAATTTTCTTTTCAAAATATCGATGTTATTTATTTGTTTGTTTGTTTATTTGTTTATTTATTTACTGTTAACTTCATGTATATACTTTGTTTTGATTGTTGTATTTATTTTACAAGCAACATACATTGGATATGGGGAATTATTCGTTGCATCAAAGATGCAAGGTACATGTGGTCAAACCTAGACCGTCTTAAGACCTTAAGAGGAGGGCTATTGTGTAGGCTCTGAGTATAGCGGTGTAGCCACCACTTGGGATTGATTATGCCACTTCACTTAAAGTTGATTTGACTAATGAAAGTATTTTCTAAAAAAAAGTGAGGTAAAAAAGCTTAAGGATCTTTTAGAACCCACCTTAATTATATATACCCCTTTTAAGCTTGAGTTAATACATTACTACAGAATTGCGACCCTACTAGTTTTAAGGCAATCGATTTTTGAAATTAACAGTTGGGTTACAACTTAAGGAGTAATGTATCAACCTAAACAATCCTAACATTTACATATTGCTACGTACATTCTTTTGTTTCGTTAATAATTGATTCTTGGCTGTGAAATGTTTAGGCGTAAAATGGTATATATCCAAGCAAATAATCGGAGAACTAATAGGCTACCAGACATCATTAAAATTTGTAAGCAACTACTAAAGGATGAAAGTGCCTATCTAAAGGAGAAACTTGAATGCTTTGAAGCTCATAATTGGGCCTTAAGAGCCCTTGGGGAAACTTATGAAATGTTGGAGGATCTTAAGGCTTGTTTGCGAGAGTTAGTTTAGGGTTTTTCCATTTCATATCTAGAGAGCCTAGAATAAATGTCAAGTATTGAGAATAAGTGTTAGGCCTTCTTCCTTTGTTTTCTGTACTTCGATTTTCCAAAATAATAAAAGGTTCTCTTTTAGTTTAATGTTTGTAGATGCCTAATTTTTGCCCCCTTTATTTTTATTATTTTTTTTTCTCAATAGGCCCTAAATTAGGAAAAACACAAAAAAAAAGGAAATTAAAGAAAACCTAAAGAATTAAGAAATTTAGAAAAAATAAGAATGTTAGGAAAATACAAAAAATAAGAAATTTGGAAAAATAAAAAAAAGATGAAAATGAGAAAATAAAAAATAAAATAATAATAATAATGGAAAATAAAAAAAACACAAAAATTGAAAATGATAATAAAATAGAATTAGTCGAACCAGAGTGTTAAGGGAGGCCCTATGTCTTTAAAAATTAGTCTAAGCCATCTTCAGTAGTTATAAGTTTCTCTTTCGACAACATATTGAGAAATTGCCTACTGGTATAGTAGTCAGGGCATGTGTTTACTTGGGCAAGGGACATGTATCGGCCTGCTATTGGTTAACACATGTCTTTTCCATCTCTTCCCCCCTGTTTTCGTAATTTTCTTGCATCATATCTACCTCACTAGCCTACTTTAATGCCTTTTTTGTGAATTTATCTTCATAATTTCACTAATTCAATGGCAAAATTACAAAGATTGCTTGGGATAGTCTGTATTCAATCCAGTAACACATCCCAATTTGGTTGCTTAGAGGATCAAATCAACTTCGAAAAGTCCAAGATGACCTTGACCCAAAATTCTAGCAGTTTGTGAATCTGAGCGAAAATAGAAGAAATTAAAGCTTCCAAACACTATAATCCCATCCTTCCAACAGCTTATCATGCCATTTCCTCTTTGAATGAAGATTACTCGAGCTTCATGGTCAATGCCATGTTCCACCATTAAAAGCACTTTCCAAGCTCAACATCCACCATTGAAGAGCTTACCAAAATCAACTCGAGCTTAGCAAGTATAAGCAGTGACCTCCAATGACCATAGAGATCACACAACGAGCTTTAGAATCATCTCACAAGCTCTCTCTTTCATTTGAATTCACTCACTCTCTCTCTTTCTCTATATTTGCAGTCACTCTTTCTTTAACTTGAAGTTACGTATGAAGTGAGTTGACCAAGACCAGTTGTACGGCCAACATTACGAAGCCTTAAGCTTTCCAACATGACCCCCTTCAATCGGCGCCTTGACCATTAGTAATCCCCACCATTAAACCCTAGCCACTACCATGAACCACCCTTAAATTGCCGACTTGAGTTCAAGCCAACCCTATGGCCAAGTTCACTACCACCTAAATCCCTAAGCCTCACCATTCCTTAACACCCAGTAACTACCCAACAAAGCTACACCATTCCTTAAATCCCAGTAAGCTACACCATCATCGACCGCATAAGTATCCACCATCACCGACCGCATAAGTATCCACTACCACCGACCGCATAAGTATCCACCACCACCAAATGTCTACCAAACTTGGTGACACCTATACCAAACCTATATTATCCAATGAGAAATCCATGAAAACAACTTTACCCCCCTTGAAATTCCCTCAAATTCGAGCTGTGTAAAGCCATCTTAATCAGTTACCTTCCATCCATCGAAGATCTAACCCAAGGTTAAGCTCCAACCCAGACCCGACCTGCATACCGCTCCTATCTGACCTGCGCGCATCCTCCCTAGTCCAATCCTTCCTGCAATTTAATTCATTGATGTCATTTTTATTTATTTATTCTTTTTTTTTTGTTTGTTTTTCCCGATTGTAAATGTAAAGAATAAAAAAATGAAAAAAAGGAATAAAAGAAAAACGAGAAAGAAAAAAGGAAGAAAAAAAGAATAGTTTTTTTTTTAGTTTAGTAAAAAATAAAGAAAAAATAAGATAATATAAAAAATAAGCAAACAAGTTAATGAATAAAAATTGTTCTTAACACTTAGAAAAATTGGATTTTCCAAAATAAATAAAAAATAACTGGATTTTCTTTTTTAAATTAAGGCACTTTAGAATTTTTCAGATAAGAGTTTCAATTTAGAGCCCTTTAGAAAATTTCATTGAATAAGTCAAAATGGGCAAAAAACGTAAACCTAACTTTTTTTCCAAATTTAAAATTAGCCAACTCGTTATATTTTTGAAAAAGAACTACGTACATTTGATCTTGAATAGCAGGTACGTGGGTACTACGAGGCGATGATAAAAATGAAAAAAAAAACTAATTTTCCTATTTTAGTTTAGATTACTTCATTTATCTAATTAAAGTAATCAATAACCAATTTCTATCTTTTACAATTAAAAGGTGATTTTTAAGTTTAATTCTAATTTTGGAAAGTTAATGGTATCCGTAAGGGTTTAAATCTTTAACCCTCGAACCTAAATCTCTAGTTTTCAAAAAGCTGTTTCAAAAATTGTTTTTTTCGTAGACTAGTGACTAAGTTATGATCAATCTACCTAATTGGTTATAACTTAATTGTTTTTCCTAACTCTGGTGGGGTGGTGACTCCAAAATGTTTTTAAAGTATAAAAAAAAAAAAAAAAACGGTTTTCGTTAAACCCTAGTCGATGGTTGTTATTAAACGGATAAGGTTTAATACTGATCGGTTTAGAAAAAACTTACTTTTTAAAAAAGGGAGGGTGAAAAACTAAGCTTGACAATGTTCTTCATTCTCCAATATATCCTTCTTTGTAAATAAATGCTTTAATAGAACTCACCTAACCAATCTCCTCTCCCCCTTAAGAAATGTAAATAAAATCCTTACACTTCTAAACTAGAACCCTAAAATCGCCATCTTTATTTGTAATTAGATTTTTTTGGTTTCTATAAAATAAAGCTTTATCTTTCTCCCTCATAAAAAAAAATGAAAAAAAATGAGAAAATAATTTTAAAAAGCCAAAAAATAAAAAAGTTGCTAACAGTTATAAATCCTTATAGGCTCAACCTAAATACGAAGGAGCCAACCTAAGCTTAAACCTTTAGTCCACTCAAGTAGCTAGCCTAAACGCATCCAACCCAAACAAAGCCACTTGGCCCATCAAAGTTGCCAATCTTAACATTAAACAGTTAGCTGGTTAAAGCATCCAACCCACACAAGGCCCTTTAACCTATTTAGGTAGCCAGCCCAAACACTTTACCTATTAAGGCATCCAACAAACACAAACCATAACCCATTAAGGAAGCTAGCATAAAAACAATCCTTGGACCATCAAGGTAACTAAGTCAAGCCAAAACCCCTGATCTATTTAGAAATCCAAGCCTAATCATAAACCAAGTGAAAACATGAGGTCAACTATAACCAAAGTCTCAAACTCAAATCAAGTGAAAAGATATTAGATTAAGGCATGCTTTGAGAAACTATGGAGCAAATCTAATCTTTACCGTAGGCCAATAGACTCCTTCTTAAGGGGTTGGTAACTTACTTTTAAGAAGGTTTAGAATAAAGAGAAGCAAACTCTATCCCACACACTAACCTCTAAAAATACTTTGAGAGTTAAGTGATATTGGGGTGAGCACTCATTGCTTAAAAGGAGGTCGATTTTGAATTTGATACATGGATTAAAGTGAAGTTAGGCATTCATTTTCAAATCCCAAACACAACTCTCCATTGTTAACTCCATTGGACCAATTCGAAGAATTTTCAAATTTAAACCACAATGGGGTAATTTAGTGGTTTGGGTAATTGATTAGTAAAGAAAGATAAAATCGGTTTATGCTTGCTTAAGTAATGTTAATTTAAAAACGACTTTTATTTCTAATAAGTTATTTTTCTTTGAAATGAAAAAGAGCCAATTCCTTTTTCAAATACCTCAAGCCTACACATACCTCACCCAAGTCCATACGCTCAAAATCCACTAATTCAAGGCCTTGAATCTCTTTGAAGATAATCACTCTTGGGGCTAAAAGAAAAGAGAGAACAACAAGAAATGATGGGGTAAAATAATTGAAAAAAGAAGAAGAAATAATAAGGAAAAATAAAAAGAGAAAAAAGGCTTGAAAATCAGGCTTGTAAGTAAGAGAAAATCCCTTAATTGAAGAAAGTCCAAAAGATCTAAGGCCCATAATTAAAGCCTAAACATTCCCAAGAGGTATAAAGCCCTTATGCCCATTTTGAGCTACATACACACTAGTTACAAACTCAAAGTCCCCTTTATCCATCACAAACATAAGGCCTCCCCACCCGTAATACCACCCTCATCTAATAAAAGCTCTTCCAATCACAAGAATAATTTATCTTAGATAAAAAAATTTTTGAAATTGGGGTAAGCATACTTCTAATTTTTCCTAAAGGTTTTTGACTTATATACTTGGGTTGAATAAGTAAACCTTTAAAAATAAGTCTTCTCATTAGTCCTCTTTGAAACCCTTTGACCAAAAACCTAAATTCACAATGCTGAACCAAAAAAGACCTAATAGATTTATCAAGGCGTACCGCTTGCAAAGTTAACTATAATTTTTTGGACTATAGTCAAGAGTGTAATTTCTATCAATAGTCTAGAAGGAAATCCTCTTCGACTAAACTAGTCTTGAGTTACCTTTTCCTTAAAAAAGGATTGTTTGAAATCACAAGGCCTCGTCAAGCAGCTCAGCATCAAGGTCAAGAAGAATATAAGAGGCCCCATGTGATTATCAAGGGAGGGCTTTTACTTGTTAGCAAACTTTCAAAGAAAAGAAAAAAGATAAGAAAGAAAAAAAGAAAGAGAGAGAAAGTAAAGACTTGTTACAAATCTTTATTCCAAGCCCATGTCGGCCCTAGTGGCCAAGCTTTTAATTCACGTTACCTACTTTACTCCAATGTGGTCACACCTTTTAAGTTAAGCACAATACTCTAGGTCATTCATATCGATGAAGTTCTTTGATGTCCATTAGCTCTTTTCAAATCAAGGGGTTAATCTCTAAATGTCTTTTTGGTCATAAATGGTTTTCACTAAATTCTTTTTTTGTAAATATTTTTCAAGCTAGGAAATTTTTCAAAATGAATTTCATTTCGTCACTTTGTATCTTTCACCACTTTTTAGATTTTAACCAGCTCTTAGAGTGTTGTTTTATTTTTAATCCTCCCTTTTCAAGGTTTTAAAGCAATATTCCATCTTTCAATCCATTTTTAAAGTGCTCCTTTAGGGTCTTAGCCAACCTATAGGGTATTTCCCTTCATCAATCTCGCTTAGGGTCTTAGCGAGCCCATAGGGTGCTTTCCTATTCATCAATCTCTCTTTAAGGTTTCAATGAGCCCATAGGGCCTTTCCCTTTTACCAATTTCTCTTCTAGCAACCCTAGAGGGTACTTCTATCTCTCTTTAAGGTTTCAATGAGCCCATAGAGCACTTCCCTTAACCAATTTCTCTTTTAGCAAGCCCATAGGGCACTTCCTTATTCATCAATCTCTCTTTAAGGTTTTAATAAGCCCATAGGATGTTTCCCTTTACCAATTTCTCTTCTAGCAACCCTAAAGGGTGCTTCCCTTTATCAATATCTCTTTAAGGTCTTGGCGAGCCCATGGGGCACTTCCTTATTCATTTATCTTACTTCAGCATTTTAGCAAACCTAAAGGGCACTTCCCTTCATCAATTTGTCTTTAAGGTCTTGGCATGCCCATAAGGCGCTTCCTTATTCATTTTTTCTTACTTCAGCATTTCAGCGAGCCCAAATGGCGTATCCCTTTAGCAATCTCTCGTTAGGGTCTTGCCGAACCCATAGGACGCTTCCTTATTCATTTTTCTTACTTTAGCATTTCAATGAGCTTAGAGGGCACTTCCCTTCATCAATCTCTCTTTAGGGTCTTGGTGAGCCCATAGGGCGCTTTCCTATTCATTTTTCTTACTTTAGCATTTTAGTGAGCCTAAAGGGCGCTTCCTTTCATCAATCTCTCTTTAGGGTCTTAGCGAGTCTCTAGGGCGCTTCCTTATTTATTTTTCTTACTTCAGCATTTTAGGGAGCCCAAAGGGTGCTTCCTTTGATCAATCTCTCTTTAAGGTCTTGGCGAGCCGATAGGGTGCTTCCCTATTCATTTATCTTACTTTAGCATTTCATTAGGCCCAAAGGGTACTTCCTTTCATCAATCTTTCTTTAGGGTCTTAGCGTACCCATAGGGCGCTTCCCTATTCATTTTTCTTACTTTAGCATTTTAGTAGGCCTATAGGGTGCTTCCCTATAGCAATTTCTTTTAAGGTTTTAGTAAGTCCATAGAGCACTTCTTTTCACCAATTTCTTTTAGCAAGTCCATAGGGCACTTCTCTTCACTAATTTCTTTTAACGAGCCCATAGAGTACTTCTCTTCACCAATTTCTTCTAGTGAACCCATGGGGCGCTTCTCTTCATCAATTTTGCTTAGCAAGCCCTTAGGGTGCTTCCTTTTATCAATTTCCATTAGGTGCCTTAGCGAGCCCATAAGGCACTTCTCTTCACTAATTTCTTTAAGTAAGTGCTTAGGGCACTTCCTTTCATCATCAATTCTTTTTAGCAAGGTCGTAGAACGCTTCTTCTAAGATAATTAAAGGTTATTAGTCCTCAAGAGACGCTCCTACCTAAGTTAGTTAGTTGAAAGAAGCATGATCAAGTTCTCCAAAATCAATTCTAATTTAGGGTTACTAGTCTCCTAGAGATGTTCCCGCTTAGGTTAGTTAGCTTAAAATAGTACAACCGGGTTTTCCAAATCAATTCCAATTTAGGGTTGCTAGTCCTCTAGAGATACTCCCGCTTAAGTTAGTAAGCTCAGAAGAGTACAACCAAGTTTTTTATATCAATTCCAATTCAAGGTTGCTAGTCTCCTAAAGATGCTCGTGCCTAGGTTAGTGAGCTCAAAAGAGCACTGTTAGGTTTTCCAAATTGATTCCAATTTAGGGTTATTAGTCCCTTGAAAACGTTCTTGCCTAAGTTCGTAAGCTCAAAAGAATATGACCAGATTTTCCAAATCGATTTCAATTTAGGGTTACTAGTCTCCTAGAGACGCTTCAACCTAGGTTAGTGAGCTTAAGAGAGCACGATCGGGTTTGCCAAATTGATTTCAATTTAGGGTTGTTAGTCCCCTAGAGACACTCCTACCTAGGTTAATGAGCTCAAAAGAGTGGGACAAGGTTTTTTAAGTCGATTCCAATTTAAGGTTGTTAGTCCCTTAGAGACGCTTCCACCTAGGTTAGTAAGCTCAAAAGAACATGACTAGGTTTTCTATGTCTATTCTAATTTAAGGTTATTAGTCCCCTAGAGACGCTTTCGCTTAGGTTAGTGAGCTTAGAAGAGTACGACTAGGTTTTCTAAATAGATTCCAATTTAGGGTTGCTAATCCTTGAGAGATGCTCCTACTTAGGTTAGTGAGCTTAAAAGAACACAACTAGGTTTTTTTCAAATAGACTCTAATTTAGGGTTATTAGTTTCTGAAAAATACTTCTACCTAGATTAGTTAGCTTAGAATGGCATGACTAAGTTCTAAACCGATCTTTCTAACTAGCTCCTAGGGTGCTAAACCCTTCTAAACTCACTTAGCTAGCTATTAAAGCACCTTTTCTCTCTCTTACCTTTTAACTTTCACTAAATCCCTAGCAGATCAAGTCTAAGATAACTAGGTAGTTGTTGTACTTCTTAAGTCAAAGTCATCCCTAAGGTAGAAATAGTGTCTATTTTGTTTTTGTAGCAAAGTTTTATTTAAATTTTACTACAAAGAGGGGTAGTTTTAGACACCTCATTTTTGCCCCCTTTGTTTTTTAAAATTTTTAGAATAGGTTAAAGAGTCTTAATTTAGGAAAAAGTACAAAAAAATAGAAAATTTTTAGAAAAATACAAAAAAGAAGAAAATCTAGAAAAAATAAAAAATAGAAAAAAATTTACAAAAAAGGGAAAATAAAAAAATAAAGTAAAAAAAAAATTTAAATTATTTTTTAGATGGTTTAAATAGAATAGGATTTTTAATTTAGCTTTAGTATTTGTTTCTAAGCCTTAAATAATAAAAGGGGATTTTCGACCTAGGTGTAGATCCAAAGCTATCTCAACTAACCTAGTCCATATATGAAATTTGATTGCATATACATATAAGGTACAAGTTAACGGCTTAATGATAAAATACTTAAACATTGCATGGAATTTGGCTTGAGGTCTTAGGTTCAAACTTCACCAAAGGCATAAAATGCCTTTTGTTTTTTTCTTTCACAATATACACATAACACATCTCTACGTATGAGGAATTTATTATGCTACGTATCTTTACATGTGGTGCTAGGTGATTGGAATGCATCTGACATGGTACTGCGTTAGCATGATGTCAGCATTGTCATCCATGTTGTAAGCCCCAAAATTCAGCTAAGTAACCGTAGGATTGAACTTAGAACCCAAGGTTTAGGGCGATCGGCTAAAGGATTCGATCACACCCAAATTATAAACTATTGAGAGAAATATTAGTAAAAATGACCCCGTAAACTTAAATTTAAGAAAATAAATAGTAAAATGGGAGATTATAAAATTTTCAAATTTTAAGCATAATAGGTATTAATTATCGAAAATGCGAAAAGTGTAATGAAATAACTAATAAATTACTAGAGATAGATTATATGTATACTAAAAATTTTAGAATGACCAAAATAATATTTAGGAATGTTCACGTGTACCCCACATGTATTTACGTGTAGATAAAAATACGCGTAATTACCTAAATTGGCCTAAAACTAAGCAAATAATTAAAGAAAAATACAAAATAATTATAGAAAAATCAGAAGAGGATAAGCTACAACAAGATAAGGTCGTGGTCAGCAAGAAAAAAAAATAACCAATAAGAATTTGACAAACAAAAAGCCAAAAATCATGGAATTGGGGCAAAATCCCATTAAATTAATGCACATTAATTTCTACAATTGTCTATAAATAGCGGAAAAAAATTCCAGAAGTCCTTTGGTCAGTTTAGGATTTGAGAAAAATCAAAACACCGAAAAAATCAAGAGAAAATCCAGAAAAATAAAAAAAAAAAAGGAAAACTGTGCAGTTAGGGATTTTAAAGGGAACCCACACCAGACGAGGAGCTGGGAGTGGACGGCCACCACCACCACACGGTGGTGGCAGCGCCCAGGCTGGCCGATAAGGCCACAGCGGCCCGCGATGGCCGGAGCCACCTAAACCGGTGAGTCCAAATTCCAGCCCGATTCTTGTGAAATTTTGTAAAAATAGTAAATATAATTAGAAAATTATGAATTTTGTTATTCTGAGATATTTTTGTATTTAGTTTGTAGAAAAAATATTATTTAGATGAAAACATGTCCCGTAATATAGGGTCCTTAAGAAATCATGCAAAACCGAGCACATTTCGGTTTAGAAATAAATGACCTTAGGAGTGTAGTTTGGAGCTCAATTTTTTTCTGTAGGATTCTCATGTGATATAGAACAATGCTATGAATCCATTTTTTAAAATTTAATTTTCTAAATTTTTAAGTTAATTTTTAGCCCTAAAATGATGGAAAAAATGGGTAATTTGGAGTTAATTAGGTGATTAGGATATTAATTACTGATTTAGATAGTAATTAGATGTTTAGGGATGTTAATCTTTGATGTGGAAACCTGATCCTAGTGTGTGGAGTGTTAAGTATAAGTAATGAAGGTGTTATGTGGTAAATGTAGAAAATTAGGAATATGTAGAATTAAAAATTAATAAATATGGAAAAATTAGGTTTAATATGATAATAAAATAATGAAAATCAGAACATAACAAATCTGAAACAAAATTCAATTTTAGGTAATTATATGAAAAATGTAAAAATTTCTCACAATATGAGTAAATTCGGTACACTAATACAGATTTAAGTGTACCGGATGGAATAAAATGCTGACTAGGGGTAGTAATCGTATTTAGGGTATCTGGAAATAATGTGGTTAGTTTCACATTATGAGTTGAAACAAATTTCTAGGGTCTAGGTACAAAACAGTACCTAGAAATCGAACTAGAATCTAATTTAGAAATCGATGCGGAACCCGAACCTAAACCCAAACCTAAAATAATTATAAAAGACTTAATACCTAGATAATTAGGCATATTAAACCTTAAACAAAACCTAACAATAAGCGTTATAGGATAAGATGAACTTATAATATTATATGAAATACTGAAACCACGTTCGTGTTATAGGGATGATCGGTGATGGCCTGAGCAAATCGGACCTCGAGTGAGTGAGCGAGGAGTCGAGGTAAGTTGAGATTAATACGATGCTGTATTTTGGAGGCTTAAGATAATGTTTGGTTGTGCTTGTTAGATAGAGAATGTGTGCATGTGCTTGATTATGGGTGATGCTATGATTCTGTTTGTTGCTCTGGCACATATTGTATGACTTGTATGAAAGGATTGATCACCCTAAAATGGACTTAATTAAATATCCAACCAGTAATCATAATCGGACATGCATGGCAACCCGTTAGGGGAACTTAGGACTCTCTGGCCAAATACCGACCCCTTCGGAAGGGATAGCACAGGATTGCAAAATGGTCCCTTCTTCATCCTCAGTCGAACTAAGTGACAGGAGAGGAGGTCGCGGCGAGAGTGAAGACAGTGGTTCGAAGGTAATCACGGGAGGAGCAAGGTCTCCATTACACAAGCCTGGGTTTGGTCGTGAGCTGTTGCATTAACGGCAACTCCTCAACCCGGATTAGAGCGGGCGTAATTTCTCTAATTTCACGACGGGTCGGACAACGCCGTGCGATGGTATTTGCTTGCACATGCATTGCACCTAATAAGTGATTGAAAACCTTGTTGTGTGTATGGTATAGTTTAAGTCCTCCGTCCTAACTTACTGAGCTGTAGTTGCTCACATCCCTATAGATGTCGTGCAGGTGCTGGCTAAGAAGCGGCAACAACTACTCTGAAGCTAGCAACTACTGGATTATGAGGAGTGAGGAAAAATATTGAAGAATAAACACATATTTTTAAGGTCTGAGTTTTTATTATTTTTCATTTCTGAATGATGTAATGATATAGAAAAGTACTATAGAAAAATATTGTAAACTTTAACTGCAATAACTGAATTATAACATATATATAATTCCTCACTTTTATAGGTAAATGATTTATTTAAATTAAAAACTGTCTACTTCAAAGCGGGTTTGTTGTGGACGCCTTGTGTAGATCAGGTCTAAGATAGCGGTTGTAAGGCCAACTTCTATCTTACGATAGTTTACACGGCGGGGCTGTTACGACTCAATTGTCTTGCTATGTTAGCCGTGACATATCACGTTAAGACATGTGGCATGATGTCATAGGACCATGTGGTTGACGTAGTATCGCATCAATGCCACGTCAGTAGCTCCTTCCCCTACTTTCCTCCGTTTTCCTTTCTTTTCTCCAGAAATTCTGTACATTCCTTTCGATTCGTTGACTTTAACACTAATTACGAGCCTCTTTATGATGCAATTTCTCCAAATTGATGTCAAAATTGCAAACTAAGCATAGCCTAGTTTTGATTTCACCAAAAATCCCATCCACATTCATGATTGTACACATTTGAAATCGGTTTAGAAAGTTGAAAAAAATTAACTATAGGTCAAAGTTCGTCAATGAAATTTAACTCAATTGCTAAAATTTTGGAGTTGAATTCATATTCTAGACTCTCTCTAAGGGGACTCCCTCATTTTTTTTTAACTAAGAATCCAAACTCTTTCTCTCTTTGTAGGATCGAAACCAAACATTAGAACTAACAATAGCTAATCCCCCATTGTTGTAACTACCATTCCACCATCGTGGCAGACCAAACAAACCTAATTGTCTTCTCTCTCAAACTCAACACCAACTGGCTCACAACTATGCATAGTGTGCTATTCATTCCTAATGCCAAATCGCAGCCTCCAATACACCTAACTACCATCACCAGTGAAGTCACTTAGCCACCGCACTCCCATACGTAACCTCAACCCCGACCTTATAGCCACTCGACCTCCACTTAGTAGACACAACCCTAATGTCTACCATACGGTTGATGTGTGTCCTAACCATACATACACCTCCAATCGCTCTTAGCTACGCTAACATACCTAAAGACAACCCACCCCCTTAAACCTCAACCCAATGCCCACTACCGTAATAACCTAAATTCAATATCCTTTCGATTCCCCCTCACACTCAAGACCTACACCTTAATGAGAATCCTACGACCACAAAACATGACCTATGCCCATTCATTATCGCACTCTTCCTTACGCAACCATTGTTATAGCAATACCCAACACCAAACTCCAACTCGATGATCGCTCTCTCATACACAAATCACACCAAACCAGATCCCTCTCTTAACTTATCTACCACGCATGAAACATATAGCAACCAGCCCACACACTATAACACCCTCTTTTTCAACCCACAGCTGATACTACATATGTCAACCACCACTATCACTTTAACCAAAATTCCAACAACCACTCAAACCACCTCCATTTACTACGACATTTTACATACCCCCTAAATCCTAATAAGAAACTCACAAAAATCCTCTTCCCTATTGAAATCAGTGTCTGGATTGATTGGAACCATTACATTCCATTGTTGCTCTTCATCCTCCATCTACGACCTGCGAACTATGGAGCTCGACCCGAGTTCGACCTACACCTACTCCGTGTTTAACTCATTCGACTTGAACCAATCCAAGATTCACGTAAGCACCTTGGTTTGGTTTTCTTTTGTGTTTCAACTTTTTTTTTATTTCTTTTCATGTGTTTATTTTATTTTTTGTTAAATCTATTGTAAATGTAACCCTAAAAAAAATAAACGAAAAAAAGACGGAAAAAGAAGGAAAACAAAAGAAGGAAAAAGAAAGAAAAAGAGGAGGAGAAAGTATAGTTTATTTATTTATTATTTTCTATGTTTTATTAAGAAAATAAAAAAATTATAAAATATGGAAAGTAAAAAGAAATAAAAATACTCCCCTTTATTTTAGTAGGCGCTAATGAGAGTGAAGTGCTTCCCAAGGGGAAGTACGAACGAATAGTAGCTAGATCTTGTACACTGACTATGCGTCAAGTCTTTCTCTCCTGCAAGCCCATTTTATCACTTAGAAAAAACCCATTTTTTCAAATAAATAAAAGAAAATCAATCCTTCTTCAAAATTAGGACTACTTTAGAATTTAACAAAAATAAAATCCCGATTAGGATCCTTTAGAAAAATTTCCTTAAGTAAACTCAAACTAGATCAAGAACATAAACTCGGCCTTTTTTAGAAATTAGAAATCAACCTAATACATCTGTATTTTCAAAAATGAACTACGGAAGTCTGATCTTGAGTAACAATATATAGGCACTCGTATGTAAATATGAGGTAACTTAAAATATGGAAAGTTTTCTTTTTTCAATATTTGTAAATAATAATTCAATGATCCTTTTTTAGATGTTATTTCATATGATTAGATGTTTTATTCTTAAAGGGTAATTTTGAAAAGTGAACTTAAAATTGAAAAGTTAAAAATGGTACCTATTTAGAGTTTAATAAGATAGCCCCTAGATTTAAGATCTCTCATTTTAAAAATTAGTTTTATCGAAGGACCAGTAGCTAAGTTATAACTAATCCACGTAATTGGTTATAGCTTAATTCCTTTTCTTGATTTCGGTCAGGTGGTGACTTCAAAACCTTTTTTGAGATAAAAAACCAAGTTTCTCTTAACCTTTAGTCGAGGGTTAGTATCAAATGGTGTTAGGGTTTAATACTAATTGAATTAAGGAAAATTATAGAAATTAGAAAAAATCAAGCTCAACATACATATAGAGTACAAATAAATACTCCGGAATATTATTTATGTTATTTTATGATTTTTAGTGTGTATATAATTTATCTCTATTAATTCTTTAATTATTAGAACTCATTTTATGTTTTTTTGACAAATAACAGATAATATATATAGCTAAATATTATAATATTTAATTATTTATTTTTCCTAAATCTAAACTCACATGATCACTTTTTCTAATATTTTTAACTTCGTCGTAAAATTTAGGCTCAATCAAACAACTTACCTGATTGCCCAAAATTTTACATAACAAACCCTTAACACCCGATTGCGAGGCTTATAGCTTCATTGAGCTTGCATCTGCTCGCTTTATCTTACGTGTAAACTTATTAATGTTGAAACATAGACAAACTCAGGACATGTCCTTAAGTGATGAAAATTGACTCGAAGTTGAGGACTTAGTGGAGGCAGATGTCCATTGCGACGTAGCTTGTAGCGATAGTCACTAACTTAGGAAAACGCTCAGGGATGAGAATCGACTTAAGGTTTAGAGTTCAATGGGGGCCAACACTTGTTAAGGGGTAGGCCGTAATGTTAGCATGGTTGTTAACTTAAGCAAGCACTCAAGGATGAGAATCGACTTAAGGTTTAGAGCTTGATGAGGATAGATGCTCATTAAGGGTTAGCCCATAATGTTAGCATGGTTGCTAACTTGGGCAAGCATTCAGGGATGAGAATCAACCTGAGGTTTAGAGCTCAGTGGGGATCGATGCTCATTTTAAGTTTAAGGCCCTAGGTTATTAGTGTCTATACTAACATAAGCGCATGTTCGAGGATGACAATTAACTCGAGGTTGTGACTTAGTGTAAGTTGGAAAAAAGAGAGACAAGTGTGAAGATCTCATCATTTCATTCATTGCAATCATGGTTACATATGTTTCTGACCATGCTACAGCACTTAGTAAAAATAGGGTATCAGATTATTGGTATTCCATGCTTTGGGGATAGGCTGCTCATTTAAGGTTTCCAACCTATAAGCTCCTTTCCCTGTATCCTTTATCATCTACATTATGTCATCTTAATTAGGGACAAGCTTCCCCCATCCTTAGGCCAAACTTATGGCTTTTAACTTCCTACATACTAGGTCCTCATGATGGAAAAACTTACGCTTTAAGTTCTTATTGTAATATCGGGCGACTTACTATTGATATGCCGCTGTCCGAGCTTGCATGACGTCATACACTTCTTCGATAGTGTTAAGGCTTGCTTGTAGGGCCATGTGGTTGGTGTTGTTGGTAGGTAGCTCTAGCTCGATTAGGAGAATAGCCTCTACCCTAAACGTAAGGTGGAAGGGAGTTTCCCTCGTAGAGGTCTTATATGTCGTACAGTATCCCTAGAGTACGTTCGGGAGCTCATTAGCTACCCACCTCTTACGTGCTCTACCTTCTTCTTAAGGCTATTGAGGACAATCTTATTGATGGTCTCAACCTAGCGATTATTCTGGGGGTGGGTGATCGATATGTAATGAAGTCTGATGTTGTATTGATTGTATAATTCTCTAAATCTATTACTATCAAATTGTCTTCCATTGTCAGTGATCAAATTGTACCACACCCCGAAGCGGGAGACTATGTGAGTTAATATAAACCCTCTAGTAACTCGAAGTTGTGATGGTCACTACAACCAATGATTCCACCCATTTGATGAAGTATTTGACTACTACTAGAATAAATTGTTGGCCTAACGATGTCTTTAGGAAAGGCCTAAGGCCATCTAGCCCTCATTAGGTGAAGGGGCATGGGCTTGTTAAAGGATGCAGTTCTGAGCTTAGGGCGTAGGTCATTGGGGGCGTGCTTTTGGTAAAAGTGGCATTTTCGAATTAGGACTTTGGCATCTTCTTTCATTGTTAGCCAATAATAGCTTAGTCATAAGGCTTGAATGTATAGGCTTGGGATTGATTGTGGTTGTTACATGCTTCCGTATGAAGTTCTTCGAAGACGTATGTACCTTCCTTCTTTTTGGGGCATCTTAACAGCGAGGTACTTAGTCCCCATCGATATAGTACATCATCGATTAAGGTATAATTAGCCAAGGCGTATGCTAGCCTTTTCGCCTTTATCCAATCTTTAAGTAATGTCTTCTGTGCTTTGTTTGTAAGGTACTTTATGAAAAGCAACTTATCATCATTACGCAGCGTAGGGATAACGGATGAGGCTAGCTTGGATATCTTATCTACTTTTACATTCTCTACTCAAGGGATCTTGTTGACCTTCCACAAGGTAAACTCATCGAGTAGGCCCTAGACTATCTATAAATACTTGACCATCATTTCCCCTTTGGTCTCGTACTCCCCTTTTACCTATTAGACCACTAGTAAGGAGTTTGAGTAGATGTTCAACTTCTTAGCTCCTATGTCCTTAGTGATTCTTAGGCCAATGATGAGTGCCTTATACTCGACCTTGTTATTGCTTATTGAGAAACCAAACTTCAAGGCATAGAGTATTTTTGTGCCATGCAGGCCTTGCAATATTATATCGACCCTACTATGCCTTTTAGTAGAGGAGCCATCAATGTAGAGAGTCCATACTGGTATGGCAAGCTCTAGTTGTGGCTTTTCTACTTCAGTATATTCTGCTATGAAATCAGTGAGAACTTGTGCCTTGATTACTTATCTAGGATGAAATTAGACTCCATGTGCATTGAGTTCGAAGGAGTGTTTCATCATTCGACACGAGGCATCAGGCTTCTAGAGGATAACTTTGAGTAGTTGGTCCATTAACATAATGATCAGGTACGACTGGAAGTAGAGTCAAAGCTTTCATGCGGCGATCACTATAACTAGGGAGAACTTCTCGACCTTGGTTTACCTAGCCTCTGACCCATGTAGGATGAGACTGACATAGTATATGGGTTGATGCTTTTGTTGTTCTGGTCGGACGGGGATTGATGATACTACTTTCTTGCTGACAGTGAGGTAAAGGTCTAGTTCCTTGCTAGGTATGGGCCTGAAGAGTATCGATAGGCTTTCTAGGAAGTCTTTCATGTCATTGAAGGCTTTTTGACATTTGGTCATCCATTCTAGTCTCGAGTTTGGACACCCATAGCATTGTATGGTTAAAGCACTTGATGATAGGGATCAAAGACCAATTATACGTTCCCGAGCCTAAGGGCTCTCTCAGGTTGTCCGCCGAGCTGTTTAAGGTGAGTTAAGTGCTGAGGAGTAGCGCTTGTCCTAGTCCAATCTGCTAAGCTACTTTGCTCTCTATACTATCTAGGATGTTGTCGAGGTGATCGACCAACATGCCGAGTTGAACCTTCCACTAAACCATAGTCCCAATGCCAAATTAAGATGCGGCAATCTCTACTGTATTGAGGCCAAGCATAACTATTAGGAGCTACCCATCTGAGGCCAACCCTAATGTGAACCGTCCCTGAACCAACCCTAGTCCAACCACTTTTGATGCTGAGTAAGCCTGAATAGAGGTCCACCCCTGCTTAGACCACAATATTATTAGAATCACAGCAAAAACGTATGTGCACTGTCCTTTACTAACATTCGTACTGTCCTTTCTGACAAAAGACGTCCACGTTCCTTCTCTTATACGATTTTCTCTTTTGTTTTTAGCAAATAAGGATCATTCTTTTGTAATTTTTATAACTTAGGATTTACCCTAATGGGATGATATAAATACTATTATATTGTAAAAGTTAAGGACATTTAAATACAGAGAATACACTGAACTTTTTCATTCTCAAGCTAAGTGTCCCTTTTACTCTTGAGCTGCTCTTATATAGCTCATTTGAGCTTGGACTAGTGGTGAGTGACCTCTAGCCATACTTGTGCGTCATATTAAGTGTAACCTGAGCTCATGTGAGGCGTTAATGCATCATAACTTTCGTTGGTGTACAAGAACCCTTTGCTCAACCTTCGACTATCATTCATTTTTCAAGCCATTTTGCGTCTTAGACCTACCCTTATGGTTACGCGTGATATTGGGTTTGTGTGTTCATCTATGAGTTTGTATCACTTAAGGTATGCTTGCAAGGTTTCATTTGGTCACTACTTCACATTATAAAGTATTGAAGAGTCACTTCTTGGCACCTTTGAGCTTATAAAGTGCTACTGGAATTTGCTTGTTAGGTCATTGAATGATGTGACGAAGCCATTAAGTAGGGTGTTGAACTAAAGAATGGTTACTTTTGCTAATGTGCTAAGAAAAACCTTGCACATAATTGCGTAAAAGTGGATGAGGTGGTCATTTAGGTCAATGGTTCCTTCCTATGAGTTAAGGTGCAATAGTTGTGCACTTACGATAAGTTTTCCTCTAGGATTGAAAAGATGAAAGGGCTCTTGGTGCTATGGAGCATGAGGCATGGGCAGATGACCCCCCTTCTTTGGTTATATACATTGGATGTAAGATGGATGTGTTCATCCAATTCATTTATGTTCATCTCCTTAAAGGCTTTTGGTAATTGATTTGGGAACAGGTCATTAACCGGTTTACTTATCGTCGTGTGGTTGCCTTACATGTCCATTTTGCCACAATTGCGATTTAGTTGCTCACGTAAATCTTCGTAGGTCTGTTGGATTGCACTAAGTCTAGTTATGTAAACGTGTCGATCGTGTAGTTCATACGTCACAACTTGGGAATAGTTCTAAGGAAAAGTTAACAGTTACCTCATCATTAAGGTTTTCTTTGGATGCATTTTTTAGCGTTACAACATCTTTGCATAGGGCTATATTAAACTCTTAGATCCTTCTAATTTCTTCAAGTATTTGTTAGATAAGGAGTTTAAGCTTTTGAATTTCAGGATTTTGATTATCCTGTGGTAAGGGCATTGTTGTATGTCGTAGTTGAGGTGTTGCATCACTACTGTATGGCTGTGACATATTGGTGTTGCCTAAGTTTGATGCATGAGGGTTATTGTTTTTGCTTTTAGCTTTGATGAATTCCTAATTGTACATATTTAATATAGTGATTTTTTTTATGATTTCACTTGAAATTTAAGTTTATTTTTACATAATAATACTTAGTTGAGTAAAATTCTCTTTTCTAGGTTTTGAAATAATCTATGTAAGAAAATGAGAAGATAGAAACAAATTTAATTCAAATTAGAGCTAAAATGAGTAAGTTATAAATGTTTGAAAATTGACACAGTTGACCGACATGACTGTGTTATTTCTAAGAAAAATTGGAGCTAATTTTTAATTGTTACAACTTAGGACATGGCCAAAAGATACGACCATGTCCTCGGTTGTATTGTTTGCAAGTTAAAAAAGAAGAAGAGAGAAACTACGTATAACATAGTTAAGTACACGATCAAAAGACATTGTTGTGTTCCCGATCGTGTCTTTTCCAACCGACCTAAATTTTTTATCTCTTCTTATATAAAGCCTTATTAGGGTTTATTAGAGAAGAGGAACATATTACGCATGAATTGGAGAGAGCTTCTCAAGACAAGAACATTCAAGGAGTGAAAAGATCATCAAGAATTCAAGATTCCATTTTTCTTTAGACTTCATGATTTTCTTTCCCATCGTTTTCTACTCTTTGTTTTTAGATCCATATTTTGTGATGTATAGTGAATAACTCTTTGATATCTAGGTCTTGTGGAACTTAGATCTATTTATGTGATATTATTATTGCTCGATTAATTTAATTTTTTAGTCTTTTTTTTGTTCAACTATGTTTGCTTCATGGTTTAATTTATTATTTTTGTGAGTAGTAATCTGGAGTTTGATATTTTATAAGAGAATTAAGAGATTTCTTATAAGATTAGATTTAAGCATAGTTAATGAGAGTTGTTATAAGATTAGAGATAATTTGCAAGATTCTCTCGGAATATTAAATTAAAGCATAGAGAATTCATTATTCAATAATGCAATATTAGATTATGGTATTGAGAAGACTTTCTAATAGGTGATTTTAGGATTATGGTTAATTGGATTGAGAAAGTGATTAATTTTATTAGAGAATTCTTCGATCAAGAAAGATTAAAGAATGAATCAAATTATCTTTAGGAAAATTACATGTTAGATCTAAAGGAAGCAAGATCTAGATACAACATTAAATCTTAAATTAATTTCAAATCGAATCACTTTCTTGTTAATTATTGAATTGCGTCTTAGTTAATCTGTAAATTAGTTTTAGCAGTAATTTAGATCTACTTTTTTAAGTTTCTTGAAATTTAATTTGTCGATTAGATAATAAAGACCTAGTGAGTATTAGTAGTCAAAGTTCTTGAGGGATTGATACTTAGACTTCATCCACTGTTACAATTTGAGAGGGTGCACTTGCGTGACATATTGCTCTCATATGTGTGGTGGCCTGTAACAATAGATGCCAAAATGTTGATTGCAGATAAATCAACTAAAGGTGAAAGGGGACAAGCTGGGTTCGAATGGACTGGATAAAGGCCTTAGAGATGGTCAGGTTACTCTAGCTCCTTACTTCTCGATATTTGCAAAAAGCTCCCTGGAGGTATGACTGTAGGGGCTTTGCAATGCTTAAATTAGTAAGGAGAACAAGAAAAGAAAAAGGGAAGTGGGGTGGTTGAGTACTAAAGCCTTTGTAAGAGGTGCTCAGTGGGAGTGTGTATGTGTTTAAGAGAAGGTTCTAATCCCTTACTTGATGGCCTCCAACACTTTTTATAGTGTAAGAGAGGTACAACTACTTGAACACACGCATGTTCGAGTTTCGCTTGTATCGGCCATTAACAGGCGACACATAAGATAGAGCTGACAGGGTGGCCTTAAAGGGTGGTCGATTACGATAATGCTAGTAGCCATGTCTGTGATCCAAGAGTCTGACATTCTCAACGGTTATCAGGTGTGTCATCCATACTACAAATGTTAGATAGTAATTAATGAGTTGTAGCTAATTAAAGACAAAAGAGTAGCAAGGACACTAGAAGGCCTACAAGATGAGTTGGGCCTTGGGATCTTGTAGGAATGTCCTTGCTTAAGCTCTTGAGATGTCCTTACTTGCTATGTCTGAGCTAGATGAGCATGGCATAATGGGCTTAGCGCTCAAAGGCAAGCTCGCCTAGATAGGTTGTTAGGGTACTGAAGATAGTAGGGGAGTAAGGATATTAGAAGGTCTACAAATGCTCGGTCGAGGATGTATCGGGCCTTAGGAGCTCGTAGGAATGTTCTCACTAGAGCTCTCAGGATGTCCTCATCTATTGCATCCAAGCTAGGTGATCATAGCACAATGGGCTTGTTGCTTAGAGGCGAGCCCGGCTAGATGGTTTGCTAGGGTGCTTATACTAGGAGCATTCCAGCAAATCACCATACTCGAAGGAGAAAGAGTGCTTATTTATGTGCTTGTCAATGGGCTCTTAGGGGTCGATCTGTGAGTAGAGCCTTAACGAGTAAAAATTGGGTGTCACATTGAGATGTTGAAGCTATGATACCTTTAAGGATATGTCTCGTTTTACGTGTAGGCTTGTTTTTCTTAGACATGCTATTATATTATACATCAACAAGCAATCGATTTCCATCGAAATATGGCATTTGCTGTTTGTCTCCCTCTTGGTGAGGACTCAGGATGAAAAATAACCAAGATTGAGAAAGTAAAACCCAGGATAAAATGTGAATACGAGTAGAAATATTTTTAGTAAACAAAATTATAACTTTCCTCAATAACACAGGAATAAGGTTTTGCAAACTGAGGGTTTTTGAGCCATTGATAGGAACTATTACTCAAAAATAAAAAGTACTAAACTTGAATCAATCCAAGAAACTAAGCTAAGAACACAACAAGAAGAGCCACGTCGCTTTAGAGTTCAGAACCAAATTCTTCAAGGGAATCTTCTTGTCCGATAACCCCATTTGCTAATCAATGGTTCTATTTTTTTTAATTTTTTTCATTTTTCTTTTAATATTTTTTATTTTCTTTTAAATTAGTTACATTTATATTTAAGAAAAACTAATTGTATTTATATAAATATAATACTTAATTATATTATAGGGCTTTGTTTATATTTATTTTATTCTTTAATTTTTCAAATAACTTTTTTTTTTCATAATTTTAATTTTTTTTTTGGATTTTATTCTATTTATTGGTCTTTAAATATATATGTCAATATTAAGTGAGCACCACGTTAGATCTACATGTATGCAACATGTCAGATAATTACCACATTACTCAAATTAATATCATTATAATAATGATCTTTTATTTTAACTATTTATTGAAATATTGATCTCTTATTTGAATTTATCTTAAATGTTGATATCTTCCTACGTAATTTTCCAAAAAAATAATCAAATCTATAAATCGGTATTTAGTGATAAAATTGAATTTTTTTACCCAAAATACCTTCAATTGAATCAATAACATAACATGTAGCATAATATCAATTTATAACTTATGATACTTCTATTCCAATCATTAGTAATAATTAGTGTAATGGGCTACCATACCATCCTTTGTTATGATTTATTTAAATTTATTATTTATTTCTTTGTAATAGAAAGGCACGATTTATGGTGATCGATTATCTTTAGAAAATTGAACTACTCTGCAACACTTATGTATTGGTTCATTATAACTTATGTTGTAGGTGGTCTGGAGTATCTTAAACTTTAACAAATAGGTCAATCCCTTAAGGATTTCTTAATAGGCAAGCAACTCGATGCGTGTAAGAAATCAATAGGTATAGTTATCTTGTAATATTGGATTTGCAATGAAAAAGTTAAAAATTAGTGGGCAAGACAGCTATTTAAAGTAGAGATGGGAAGTTATTTTATGCTGAAAGAGTCGACTTTATAATATTATATAGAAATTATTCAACATATATCTAAAACACCAAATGTTGTTTTGAAAAACCCTTTGCTCTAGAATAGATGATTTATTACTAGATAAACAAGTCTAAAAATATTTGTAATCTCATATCACTTGCCAATACAAATAATGACCCCAGTCACAAGGAGAAGCCCAGCCCTGTCCCGGCCGTGAGGTCGTCCAATCATGGGGGTTGGCTGTCTGGTAATGGCTGCTTGCGCCTAGAATTTAATTTACTCGCTGAGAGCCCAATGACAACTGGGCTTAATTCACGGTTTCTTGAATTTGGTTAAAGGGAAAATAGAAAAGCAAAAATAGGAAATAGTTTAGAGCATCTCTTATTATAAAACAATAACTGGATTTTATTTAAAATTATCCCTAGACACTTCCTAAAAAACATGTTTCACATTATATATATATAGTTATATGTATATATATAAGTATTAATTATCTTCCATTTATTATATTTTTATATTTATATGTTGATACGAATCAAGAAAGAGTGAATATGATATTATTAATATATTTTATTTTAGGATTTAGTTAGGGAGGTATCTCTTATTCAGGATATAAAATCTTTTATTTTCTAAATTTCTTAAGATTTAGTTTTTTAAAATATTAGGTCATATTATACTTATAAATAGACAAAACTTGTAATCAATTAGAGAGAGTGTGATTAGATACTAAATAAAATTATTATTTTTTAAAATTAGTATGATGCTTTTTTCTTTTTCACTAATAGTGTGAAGCCGTACAATTTGTTGGTGATGTGAGCATCATTTAAATTTAATGATATGGGATTGCTAGATATATCTTTTCAAGTTTTATTATTTTTTTATTGAAAAACTGTTTAGATTAATTTTTTTTATCGATTTCTGTACTTTTCTTAATTTTTCTTTCTTTTATAATTTTTGCTTTCGCTGTCCTACTTCGCTGTCCTACATCACATGTGAAGATATATTTATTTCGTGGAAAATATTTTTGGTACTTCTTGCAATATTTATTATAATTAAAGTCTTAAAATTGTGAATATTACCGGAATAATCTTATAACGCTTGGCTTGCTAATAACTCCTTAGCAACGGCTAGTAATGTGAGGGAAGGTTGCAACCGATGACCTTTAGACTTTAGTTGTATTAGGCTATTAGCCATTACAGAGAAAAGTCAATGGAAAATGGAAAAAAATTGATAATTATTATTAACAAGTGAAAATCTTTTCCTTCTTATAAAATTTTTCATTAGCATACCATAAGTATTGTTACTTGTGTCATGACTTATTACCACAAACCACCAGTATTTACAACTTTTTAATATAATCATGATAATATTTAACAAATTGTATACCTTTAGTTATACTTTATATTGAAATGATTCTAAAAGTTTTTCCATATAACAAATAAATTAGTTATATTGTAAATACAAATTAGTCAAACATGTGTATAAGCTACTTGAGTTTGGCTTTGTATTTCTTGATTTCGACAATTGCCGGGTTGACTTTCAGTTGGAGGTACTAAAATAATTTATCAAATTAAGTTAGAATATTTTAGCTCCATTAACTCGCAATGAGTTCGAGTTCACTTAAATATTAGTCGATTTTGAAACAAATTTGAATATTAGTATTATTTTAGATAGAAAAAAATTTAGTCGAACACTTGAACTTGAGCATTAATATTTATTTATTTATTTTTTTTTTAAAGTTTGAGTTATGACTCAATGCATTGTTATCTTAACTCAATTCATATACAACCTCAATTATTATAGCACACGTTAAGTAACCTGTAACGGTTTGCTTTCCTCTTGTTCTGTGTTTTGCCGTCTTATTGCTACAATTGCAAAAGGATGTTCTTTTCACAAAGTGCAAAAAATGTTATATTCATGATACAAGGATGCCACACGGTTTAAACTTTATCGTTAATCGTCAGACGAGGGAGGGATAGATGGTAAGCTTAAGCCCATAACCTATACCATGACCCACACTTGACTTTGATATATTTTCTTGTTTCTAACTTGCTTCTTAACTTTTTCGAGTATAAAAGGTCAATATGATAAATGTTTATCTTATATATTACTTGACACTCTACAATCTTAATTGCAGTTGAGTTTATGGACTAATGAAGCTCCAAGAAGAAAATTATGTTTTATCCATTATATTAAAGGGAGTGCTCATTTTTAACTACCAATAACTACCAATTTGGTATCTTATAATTTTAAGCATTAAATATATATTTATATAATAATTACTAAAATAATTCAAATCCATTCTATAAACTTCCCAATTACTGTCTATTACTTATAAATCTTTTTAACTATATAGTTACTATTTTTTATCATATTTACTTTCATGGTTGCTATTATTTTACTAATCCATTATTTTAATTGCTTAATATTACTATTATTTGGAAAATTAATTACACTTTTTATTAAACCAATATGTATTACTATAGTAAAAAAAAAAATTCTTTAAAAAATTTATTACAATTTTGACTTTACTAATACATATTAATCACATTATTCTATATTATAGATTCCAAACATTGTTTATATTTTTTGCACCCGATTGTGGATGCATCATCTAGTAGTAATTACTTAATGTTATCAACTTGTTATTGAACAATTTTTTATTACTCAATATGATGCTACTTTTAGTTTTTATAATCATTTTAATCAATAGACATTTTATAAAACATTAGTTTTCATTTTTATGAAAAAGAATTCAACAGTACTAATGCATTATTTGGATGGATTACTGACATGTTAGTAATAATAAAACTTTAACATGTGAAAATATGAATTATCATTAGTATTTGTACGCCATTCATCAAAATAATATAATGTATTAGTTCCAATAATTTTTTTAAATATATTTTTGGTTATTAGTTGGGTAAGGGATGGATCATAGTCATTTAAATTACATAAGTTATAGGTAAGAACGAGGTTTATTTATTTAAGATTGCCTGAAAAAAAGTTTAAACCAAAAGATAATAAAGCAATCGAAAAAAGTTACTAAGAGTAAGGGTAAATGGGTATAAGGTGTATAGAGTATGAGCTCTCACTTGTACTTTATCCTGTAAGGTAAAGATTCTTAAATTTTGGAAACAAAACTTATCCTATAGTACCCTGAAATCTTATTGGAACTTATAACCACTAAATCCTATAAGGTGTAAGGTATCTTATAAAACCTATAAATTTTGTTTTTTCTTTCTAGAAATTTCAAGTTTATATTACTTCAAAATATTAATTTATACATGATATTACAAGTTCTTCTTATATAGAGCCTGTGAAGCTTGTTTATAGTTGTAGATACTCTATTTTTGCCCTCTCTAAGTCTATTTATAATTTAGAATTCCTAAATTTTCGTAAAAGGCCAAAAGAAGGAAAAATACCAAGAAAATGAAAAAATACCAAAAAATAAAGAAAAGACACAAAAAATTTGAAAAAAATAAGAAAAAGAAATAAAAAATGATAAAAAAACAAAAGAAAAAGGAAACCTAAATTATCCAAAAAATAAAAAAATCATAAAAAGTATTGTGTAGTGGTCCATTAGTTCAGTTTGGGGCAGAAATAATTTTTCAAGTCCAAAATAGTTTTTGGAATCAAAATAGGTATATGCAATTTGATCGAATTAGAAATTTTGGATTAAAATGGACATTTATTGAAAATTAATTTTTCTAACCCTATTTGGACAGCTCTTTTTTAAAATATTTTGAAAGTACACTTTTTCAGGAGATCATGACTTCAAACCGTACCTCAATTGGAACTAAAATGAGTATTTTATAACTGTTTAAAGTTGTCAATTAAAAGCTAAATGCAACTAAAAATCAGGATTCTAATTTGATCAAATTGAATAATTTTTAAATTTTTTTTGAATATATATTTATTAGATTCCACATTTACTTTAAGGAAGTAGCGTATTTTTAGAAGTCGAGAATTTATTTAAATATCATTTTGGGAGTTTCTTAATGAAAAAAAGGAAAATTGGACCAACCAATGAGATAGGAATCATGAGAAGAATAGGTGACAAAAAGGAAAAAAGAAGAGGAAAAATAAAATAGAAAGAAATAATAAAGCGATATGTCACCTTATAGTGGTGACACGTATCACCGTTGGAAGGTACCACGTGGCACGTTATGGGTACACCACATGTTATCTACCATGTGGACCAACTAAGTGGCGACATGTAATGCTTTAGAGGTTAACCAAGTCAACTAACCCATTCTTCCTTTTCTCTTCTCCTTTATCTTTCAAGATGATTAGAATGTTTCCATGGGATATTGTCATTAAAATGGCAAGTGTTTCTCGGTATTTTTATTCAATTTCACCCACTTTTTGGATGAAAACATTTTGAAAAAATATGGAAATGAAAGCTCGGGAAGTCTCCTATTCAGAAAGGTCTAGATTTTTAATTTTCATTAGGACAAATTTAAAAAGAAAAATTGGATGTATAATAAATGCTTAATCATACATCCTTCCTTATTTTAGAAAAATTAATGATTATTTTTGTAAATTAACAATATAACCCAACATAATATGAGCAAAAACATATTCTACAAGCTGTGTGTACTTTCAATTTCCATTATTTTTTGCAAAAACGTACCTAAATTGGACCAAAAATGGAAAGATCCGAGATATATTAAAAAACTTGCCCAATCAACAAAGATTTGATCTTTTCCCAATGTAAATGTTTCTTGGGGAGAAATCATGACTTGACACTATAAATAGGATTCACCTTACACATTCAAACAACTCTAAATCACCATATTACATGTAATCGATAGTTTCTTTTTTTAGGCGTTCAAAATGTTAAATCCACTCTCTTTTTTCGATTTCTCTTATTTTAGAGTAAATCAATGTAAGATAAACTATTGGAACATTTACATTTATCTTAGAACAAAGCTTAGTAGATTGATTGTTTCAATTTTATGATTAAAGGAAGTAATTTAAATTCGAATAAAGATTGATGCTTTTAGGGATTGTTAATAACTAACTTGAATTTCTAGTTAAAATTGTAGGAGATAGGTTTGAGATTTCCAGAAATTAACTTAGGTATCTCGAAAAAAGGCGTCTTAGGAGTTTAAAACTGTCGACCTTACCCCGAGAACCAATCAGAAAAAACATGAATCGATCACTGGTTTGTCGCTTGCTCTAGGCAAGTTCTTGAATCTTTACTTAAATGCATGTATTGTTTTAAAAAAAGACAAAAAATTGAAAAATTAAAAGAAAAGTATCTTTGATCTTCTAATTTTATTTAATTTTTTTGCAATATTTGGTAATTTTTGTTAATTAATTTTTAATGTGTTATTTTTTTTCTTGATGATTCATGAATAATGCCTTTTTCCCAAATAAAAAAAAAACGAAAATTCTAAAAAAAATTGTTTTGATCTTATGCTGACATGATCTTGTTTGAATAAGGTGTTTTTTTCATGATAATTCATTTCTTTAGCTTAATGTATTTAGGGTTAATGAATAATTGACTTGTTTAGGATTTAATAAATAATTAATAAGCTTAATTTTAATAGATAATTATCATGTTTAAATGTTAGTTAATAAATAGTTTTCATGTGTGAATTGATTAACATGTTGGTGTGTTTGATTGGCTTAATTAGTTGATAGATGATTAGTGATTTGCATGATAATTTACTTGACATGTTTAGTTGCTAGTATTTTAATAAATTAAAATGTTAGGCTAATAAATTTGCATATTATATTTGTTTTATATGTTAATTGGTTGTCCTTGTATAATAATTAGCTCATACGATTAAGTTAATTTTTATGTCTTGATAATTATTATAATTTGTATATGTATCTTGTTAATGTGTTTTGCCATATTTGAATAAAGGAACTTTCAAATAAAATTGGTTTTTATCCAAATTTTTTTTTCACAATAAAATGTTTTTCATAAATAAAAAAATGGCCTTTTTCCAAATTTAGGGATTTCTTTAAGGCTTTTCAAAGGTGGACTAAAAATTCGTTTCTTTTCAAGTTAATAAAATTTAATAAACTTAGAGTGCAAAGAGTTTTTCAAAAATAAAACAAATTAATAAACTAAAGTTTTCATTAATTGAGAAGTACGTGCGCTTGATTTCACTTTGCTGGTAAGTAAGCACATCAATTAACCTAAAATAATAAAAAAATTTCTTCCCCCCCCCACCACCTTTTACTTAAAAAAAAAATAAAAATAAAAAAACCCAATTTATTTAAGGCCCACTTAATTACTTGATGGATTTCTTTCATGGAAATTGTTTATATTTTAATAAAATAGCCTCTGAATCCAATTGATTTCTAGCTTCCATTTTCTAAAACTTTTTTTTTAGAAAACTTGTAGATTAGGGGTCTATCTACCTATAGACCCAATTTCACTTTTTCCTAGTAACGATTCCTTTTTCAAAAGTTATTTCAAATAAAACAAATTTTTAGTCTAATCGAAAAATTTATGTTAAGCAAACCGGACTTAATATAAATTAGACTAAGAAGAGAAAGAAATCGAATTTTCAACTTGACAACGGTGCTTTTTGGCTTGCTTTTGATATTGAGATAGGAGATAGTCTCTAATTAAATCTACAATTTGTAGCTGGATTGGCCTACAAAAACAAATAAGCTAAGGAGTGCTAGAATTGTTTTCGGTGAAGAGTATCAAATACTTAAGTCAATAAGGAGTATAAGGATTAGGGATGTTAAGGAATTGAGTTGATTCACAAACTACTAGTGCTCAACTTGAATTTTACTCAAATTCGATTAGATAATAGTTAAGTTAATCTTGAGTTCAAGTAGCTCAAATAGTAAATCAAGTCGTATTACAGCCCAATAGTATCGTTGTCATAGTAGATCGTCGTATACAATACAAAGGTCTACTATCAACTCTCTTATTGATGGTAGGCCTTTCATACGATACATAAGACTTCTTTCGCTATATGTTACCATCAGGCCTATAGATAAGTAATATAGAGAAATTTAACTAAAATTAACTTTTATGGTGTAAATTAACTAGATAAACGTGTGGACTTATAAGTTCCATAGCAAAAGAATATTATAAACAAACATAGTTCATAAAAGGAACCACATTAGAAATTTTAATATAAAAGTAAATGGTTATCTACAAAACTATTACAAAATCTCCTTTTTGCTCTCTGTTCCCTCCCACCTATCTCCAAACAAGACTTAGCTCAGGCATCCTTTGGCCCGGATGAACGAAGAAGTTTTCCTGCAACAAAAGAAATCTATTGGGGTGTAAGCTTAAGCTTAGTGAGATAAATACATTAATCAATACCGCATGACAAAAATTCATTAGATGCACAATCATATGAATGCATGAACAATCAGTATTACAGTAGACTAGGAATTGCATATGACTTAGAATTACGTGTAGTCGGGGTTTGGAGATAATTAATTGACCCAAACCAAAATCTGGGTTCTAAACCTTGGGTTTTATTTCATTTGCACTATTGAGCTTAAGTAAAAACAAACCATATATATATGTATATTTTATTTCCTGAGTAACAAATTATATTTTCAAAATCTCAAGTCTAGTGGTGTGATGGTCCCCGTAGTTCACAAACATATGCCTTGAGCAGAAGTTACAGGACACGGCCCCTTGCCAAAAAATTGGCATCTCCCGATACCTAGTAAGCTTGTTAGCTTAGGACAGAGACTCAATAAAATGATGACATAGCTAGTATTCAATCTTACAAGAAGCTCTCCTCTTGTGAGTCTCTTCCCATCTTCTGTGTAAAGCGGCAGTCAATGTTATCCGAATGCAATTATGGAGAATGCATGATCCATTTTAATTTCTTAATCATATAAGTGGTTATTTTGATTTTTCAAGGTGATCAGACAATTTCATTTTATACAATCATACGTATAAATTATCATAAACAATTTCCATTATTATATGATTAACACGCCATAGCATTCAATCACAAATTCACACACATGTATTTTCCATATCTCACAAGCATCCAATTTATATATATAAGTTTAGGTACATCTATTCTATAAGCAAAATAAAGTAAAGAGTTATCAGGAATTCACTCACTCAGCCATGCGGGTCAGTCAAAATAGTCTGAAGGCAGGTCATCTTTGAACGTGGGGTCCCCTAGTCATCGCAATCATAACATTATAAGGATTTGAAATAAAATTTAGAAAACTAAGCTAAAACCCTTTAAGTTATACTCTTAACTAGTTTCCGTATTTTTCTAATTTTACTTAAAAGTTCAATTGCGTATAATTTTTTTGTTTTAAATATGATTTTTATGATCTTATAGTTAATTTTCATCATTTTTTAGTGTACTTTAATGTGGTGAGGTTAGATTTTTGAGATGAGGCAAAAATCTACCCATAGGTCAGAACAGTAGCAGTCCTCATAATATGGAGTGCTTTTGGGCTTTGTTTGGTTAATGAGATTTTTGGTAATTTGTGAATTCCTTTGGGCTTGGGCTTAAGATTTCATTCTAAGCTCAAAATACTCCTTAAGGTCTGATTTACAACTTTGATTTACACTCCTAAGGCAATCAACCACTTATTGGGTTCTTAAGTGGACTTAAGTTGTCAAATGGGCTTATTTTTTATTCAATTCAAGGATGGTCACTTTCTTGGGCTTAGGGAGTGTCTTGTGGGCTTCTTGAGGGTCTCTAAACAACTCTCATTGTATTTTCAAGTTGTTGGATAGAAACTTAAGGGTGGTTCAACTTGATGTTTGAAGCTCGTTTTGGAAGTTTTTAAGCCCGGTTTTAAGTTTTAGGCTTAATACACTTATTGTACTTGCCTTGGTTAGTCTTTTCACTTTGTTTACTTACTTTTATCATATTTTTAAGTATCTTTTAGGAATGTTTCAAATCTGGTTGGTTTGAGTATGAGGGCTTCCAATTTGGTTTTCTAACTTGGTTCATCATTCCCTTAAATTTAGGTATTAGATCATGAACCTAAGCTGCTTGTATTCAAATCTTAACTTGTCTTCTCTTTCATGAGATGATTATTTGACTCATACTTTACATGAAAATAGAGGATCTCACACTTATCATAACTACTATATCATAGTTCATGTCTTACAAAGTTGGTTTTCTTATAAAACTTAATGTGATGAATTTTTCCTTTACCTAAATCTAAATTTGAGCATGTTTAACTTAATAGAAGTGAAAACAACATCCAAATGACTTCTAAACTCTCACATCCAGCATACTTCCCTTTTATTCAAGTTCTTATTTCAAGATTTTCTCAACTTAAAATCTTCTATTCAAAGTGTTTGACAAGTGTCTTTACAAAATACCAACTTTATATGCTCATATTTCAACTTCCATGTAAGGTTTTCATGAGTTTGCTTCTTAGGGTGGTCTTTGATGTTATACCAACTTATGATCATACTCATATCTTTAAGAAATCATAGTCTCCTAACATGAATACTAACCAATTAACACAAGATATACTTACTCGTCCTCAAAGCAAAAAAATATGGTAGTTGCACACTAAGGTTCCACTTATGTTATTTGTCTTACTTTCTCCTTCTTGCACCCTTTTCAAAAACTTGAGTTGGGGTCTTTAGAAGTAGGGTTTAAGGAGTGTCCTAAGAATCCTAAAGGGGTTTTGAATGTTGGCAAAAGCAAGACAAGAAGAGGTTGAAAGTGCCGTGTGTGTGTGTGCTTAGAATGTGGTGACAAGTGAAGGATTTTGTCGGGTTTGGTTGTTTCTTCTTTTATTTTGTTTTCAAAGTGAGAGAAAAGAAAGTGAAAGTGAAAGTGAAAGTGAAATTAAAAGTGAGAGAAAATGGGGAAAGAGTGGCCAGTTAGAAATGGGGTGGGAAGTGTGTTTAATAAGCTTGATTTTGTTATCTTGTAACATGTTCAAAAGTCAACAATTGCAACTCTTGATAATGTAAATATTAAGGGATGAATAGTAGAGTACAAGATAAAGTGATTAATGGATGGAAGATAAGAGAATGGCCCCCATTAAATCCATGCTAAAACCGGCTACTAAGTGTCCTTTTGGGCATGGAAATGTCTTGTCTCATTTATTAAAATTAAATATGTGAAATCTTGTGATAATTTGTTCATATGTAATATAAGTGAAGAGGTGATAAGGAAAGTGTTTTATCACTAGATTTTGATAAGTTATCAATTGATAAATATTTTCAACTTTCAATTAATAAGTCATTTAGGGTGATTAGTTGGTTTACTTATTCATGTGTGAGGCTTAGGCATGAAGATAAGGGAATTGTCTTATAGGAAATTGTTATAATTTACTTCTTGAATTATTTTGTAAATTATGATTTAATTTTTATAAAGTTATAAAATTTTTTAGAGTTGAATAAAATTATTTAAATTAAATTATTGATCAGTCGCTTAAGGTTAAAAATCCTTAATTGTTTTAGGATTTAATCAATAATAGGCCTTCGAATTGGAAAAGTAAGTTCGTTTTCAATTGTAAACTTAAGTTCTTAGTTTAGTTGATCATTGAAAACGTTCAGGAAGTACTCTTAGTCAAATCATAGGCTCGTTAAATGTAGGGTTTACAAGTTGAGCTCAAGCTTTAGAGTTTTAAGCTTATCATGCTCACGAGTCTAATATCATACTTTATTTTAGTTTTTATTAATTTAACTTATATTAAGCTCAGTTTGTTTAATATAGATTACTTGATATTAAATTAAGAAAAAATATTTTTTATTGAAAAAATGTTTTAAAAAATATTTTTGAAAAATAAATTGGAGTTGCCAACAAAAAAAAAAAACTGGTACAAAGTCACATTAGGATTTTTAGGTAACCACTAGTTTACGAATTTTCTAAAAAATTAATTTTTTTAGAAAATTTAATTAAAAAAATTAGCTTAGAGGCTAATTTATTAAGAGAAAAGTCCATGTAGAAATTTGGAAAAAAAAAATTTAATAATAGGCCTTTATTTTTTATATATTTTTTATAAATATGCAAACATAAATGAATATAAAAAATACATAAGAAATAATTTTTTTTATTGAGAATTTTTCTAATTTTTTTTTAATTTTTATGGTTACCTCGAAGATGCCTACGTATCAACTAATTGGGATTAAACTAGTATAGTTCTGTTTTTTTTTTTAAGAAAACTTTAGTGGGTGAAAAATTTATTTATGAAAACAGGTTAGGTTTACATGTTTTTAACCAATTTATTTTTATTAAGAAAAATCCTTGAAAACCTAATTTTTATTCCCAAATTAAAAAAAAAAAACTAAAAACCTAATTTTTGAAAAGACCCCATATTAAAATTTTTATTTTGTGAAAATAACTAAGTGACAAAAATAATTGTCCTAGAAAAATCCCTAAAATGCATAATTTGTAAAAAAAAAAAATTTAAAAAATGCAATTTTTACCTAAAACTCCGAAAAAATGCAACTTTAATATGAAATATGTAAATCTTATCTTAAAATATATATTTATATATATATATATATGTGAATTTTTATGAAAGATGCAAATGTGCCCTAAGAAGCAATTTTCTAAAAAGTGCAATCTTTCTAAAAATGTAATTTTAAATAATAAGATGAAAATGAAATAAAAAAATTGTCAATTTTTGGAAAATATGCAATTTAAAAAAAAATCTCTAAATACCCCTAAAAAGAAAAAAAAAATAAGTTAATACCTATTGAAGAAAATAATTAAACAATTCTAAGCAAAACTAATTACATATATATATATATATATATATATAGCATGCATATGCTAAAAAAGAGTCATGAACATAATAATAAATAAAAAAAACTATTAATAAAGAACTACTAAAAAACTACACAAGAAAAAAATAAGTTAGTACATTAAACTTAATAATCTAATAAAAAATAGATAAATTAAAAAAAAACCCACTTAAGGATAACACAAGATGGAGGTAGGACTCAAGAGGCTATATATCTACATGAATAAGTCGGGTTTAGTTTGGGTCATGAAGCTCCATGTGGGTCTGGATTTGGTCGTGGTTTGTCTTTGAATGTAACCTCTTACCAAGCTTACTATGATCTGCTATGGCTACTAAATTGAAGGGGAAATTCAATTTTTTGATAATGTTGTTTGTAAAAATTGGATTAAGACACACGCCTTAGGTAGTGGTGGTCATTTGGGTTGTTTCTGAAATTGGACAGTGGTGGAGAGAGAGAGAGTTGTTTGAGCATGGTGTATGTTGTTGGTTTGTGGTTTATGTTCAAGTATGGTTTGGGCTAATGTTGGGCATTTGTGGTCGTTGTGAAGTGGGTTATGGGTACAGGTGTTGTTGGCTATTGTATGGGGTTTGGTATGTATATGTTCAAGTTTGTTGCATGTTGTTGTGCTTGGGTGGTGTTAGGCATAAAGCTTGGGTCGTTGTGTTGGTGTTTTGTTGTGGTGTTGTGCATTGGTTAGTAAGAGAACGAAGTCGATGAGAGGCTGTTGGAGTAGTGTGAAGGAGGGTCGGGCGAAGTAAGTTGCGAGTTTTGTACCTCTATGGGGTATTATTGGAAAAATTGGACAAAAATGGGTGGTCGTGATAAATATTATGGTAGTGGTGTAGTAAAGGCGCGCTATACAAAAATAATTTTACAAGGAAGGCGCATATCAAGCTTGCGTCTTCTTTAAATTAAGAAGGCACATGGCTTACTTACACCTTCCTTGTTGTACTGAAGGTGCAAACAAGCCATGCGCCTTTGGTACCCCAATATAAATACCCTAATTTCTGTATGCCCCTTTCATTCTTACATCCACCACTTTTCAAAATCTCTTAAACTCTCTAATTTCTACTCTCCGAGTGATAACATGACCTTATTTTTCTTGATCGATCTATAAGTAATACTCATACATCCTTTTTTTCCACATTTATTTTGTAATATGCAAATTACATTGTTAATATGGTAATATTTATATTTTCCATGTGAATTGTAGTTAGATAATAATTTTTTAGTATTTATATATTTTTTTAATATGCAAATTATGTTTAGTACATTATTCATATGTTAATATGTAGTTATATAAATTGTATTCGTAATGTAAGAAAATAAGGATGTTACCTATAAATTGTTAGTGATTTTACTTGTGCATTGGTGAAGCACACTTATACTTATAATTGTAGTATGTAATGAGATGGGCCACCGAGAAGTGAAATTGTATAGGTGTTTGTATTTATAGTATGTGATGAGATGCCCTATTGAGAACTGAAATTGTATGGGTTCTTACATTTATAGTATGTGATTAAATACTCTACCAAGAAATGAAATTGTAGAGGGGCGATGAGACGTCTCACCAAGAAGTGAAATTGTGTGTGTGTGCTTGTATTTATAATATGTGATGAAACGTCCTACTGAGAAGTGAAATTATGTGGGTGCTACAAATTGGCCAAAATTGTATGGGATTAACTAATTTTGGAATTACTGGATGAACAGGTTGACAATGGTTGATTATGTGAAAATAATTATGTATGTAGGAGGGAACAAAGTGAATAGAAGTAACGGTTTGCAATATGACAGGGACATGGTAAAAAAATTAAAGATGAGGAATGATTTGAACTTCAGTTATTTCCTCCAGTGAATCTATGCAAGTATTAGGGTTGATCTTAATGGAGTAGAGCTTATTCACCTATACCCTTCATATTATGAGAGAGGTGTTTTGTACATTCTGATAACCATAATGAATGATGATAATGTGGAAAACTTGATTCAAATGCCTAATGCATTTGGAGAAAATTGGATATAAGAGATATATGTTAGGGGTTCTGATCAGCCAAGTAGGAGTATTGTCCAAGGTACTTTACCATTTGACCCTTCCAACAACCCTTCACCATATGTCTAACAAACTAAGGAAGACTACTTCATGTATGATGGACAAGAAACATTTTCGGTGGACAAGCCTACCCTTAAAGAAGGTAGAGAGAATGAAGAAATTAATAAAGAGGCACTTAATATAGAGATAAGGTCAATCTTATAGGATGAGCCTAGGGACAACCCTAATGAAGAGCTGAATCTCGTAGGAATTGAAAATGATGATGAGGAGGAGTAAGTGGGGGTTTAATTTGAGTTAGAAGGATAAGTTGTAGAAGTAGAAAACATCGTAGCTTATGTAGCCATGTCAAAATATATATTAAGTAGCGTTCTACTCGTACCTTAGTTTATTGTTGGCTAAGGGATTTGAATGCCTCCCCAACACAATTAAACTAGGATAATGATATCATTAGTCAGAGATGTAGTTCCATACATGAACATTGGTGGTGACAATGGTTATGTAGCATTCAAAAAGGACATGGAGGCAGAGAGTAATAACCAGGTAGAAGGTATAGATTTGTTTGTTAGATAATGCTTCAGCATGAAAGATGAGTTTATTGATGCCTTGAAAAGGTATCACATCAATCACCATTGCGACTACTAAATTGATGAATCAAAACTGCACCTATAAGCCATTACTAAATGAAAAAGGACAGCGGGTGCAAGTGGAGGCTATATGCATCATATAATAGGTTAATAAGGCTATTCTTCATTACAATTCTTGAGGGTCTACACACGTATCAATCCCAATGTAACGTAAGACCACAGATAGATTAATAATAGACTTATAGCTAATTGTTTTATTAACAATGTTAGAGAGAATCTGGATATAAAGATTGCAAACTTACAGGAAAAAATTTTAATCATTTTTGGGTATAATGTGACAAGGAAGAGAGTTTAGGATGTCAAAAGAAAGGCTATGGAGAAGGTGTATGGCAATTGAGAGAAAGCACACAATGAGATTCATATTTTGTTGAACGCAATGAAAATTTAAAATTCTGGAACAAAGGTAGTTTGGGGATGGAGGGGGATCTCCAGAGCCTATAGTTTCGATCATGAAGTAGGTCTTCTAGACTTTTAGGCTATACGTATATGCATTCAAGTATTGTTGACCTATAATTTATATTAATGGTACATTTCTATATGGGAAGTATGACCATGTACCGTTGATTGCTTGTTCTATGGATGAGAATAACTGTATTGTCCCATTGGTGTTTACATTGATCGAAAAGGAGTTTGTAGAGACATGGGGCTAGTTTTTGAAAAGATTGAAGAAATTTGTTGTCAGTGGTCGGGAGGAGACAATTTGCTTAATCACAGATAGACACTCTGGTATGGAGAATGCGCTTAAGAAAGATGAAGTTGGCTAGAAGGAACCATTTGTATTTTGGAGATGGTGCATATGGTATGTTGCTAGCAACTTTAACAAGGTACATAAGAACCAGCTGTACAAGAAGCTTGCTATAGTTGCTGTAATGCAGGCACAACCCAAGAAATTTGGGACTTTAATATAATAGATGTTGAAAGTAAAGGAGGACACATCGTCATGGTTCTTACCCTTTGATAAGAACAAATGGACGTTGGCTCATGATGGTTTTATTGATTCAAATATATGACCTCTAATATCGTTGAGAGTTACAATGTTGTACTAAAAGGTTTTAGAGGATAGCCCTTAACTTTACTTGTGAAGAAAATATTCTACAATTATGTCGACTATTGAGAAAGAAGGGTCGAGCAAGTAAGGAAGGAAATGACCGCTAGGCAAGTGTATATGAAGAATGTTGTGAAGAAGCTTAATACGTAGTTTAGGCAAGCTCTTACTCATACCATCAAGGCTTATAGCTAGGAAAACAAGATATAGGAGATGAAGACCGTTGGAGGTGTGAACCAAATGGAATGATGAAATGAGGTGGCCAAATGCACATTATGGACACGAGTAGGATGATGTATTCATGTAGGAAACAATAAATTTATAGAATCTCGTGCCCTCATGTGATTAGGATGCCAAATTTCATTCAAGTTACTACTAGTAGATACGTTGGGGAATAGTATAAGTGGTCCCGTTAGTTGGATGTTTATAGTAGACATTTCCTTCCAATAGGCGATGAGTTGAATCGGCCATGTCTTAATTACCCATTCCTCATACCCAACAAATATCTAAAACGTGGATTGGAAAAATCGAGAAAGAAGAGATACTATATGGAGATGGACTTGAGAGAGCCTGTTAATAAGAGCAGGTATAGCGCATGTAAGATAGAAGGGCACAATAGGAGGAGGTGTCTTCAACTTAATAGGAATGGTATAGACATACAACATGTTACGTTATTTTCTTATATTATAATATATACCATATTATTTCCTATTTTCCTATATTAATGACTCGACATTTTTGTTCTGTTTTGTAGGTTAGATGGATCCAGGGCTGAGTGACCCTCTTGTATTGTATGGACAGGCCAGACATCAATTGTAAGATGTATGGGAGTTTCGGATATGGCTTGATGTTTATTGATTTGTTAAAATATAGAGTTTAATAATTTTCTAGGATAACGATGAAAAAAAATTCAATCTTTTAGGAATCCGAGCACATTACAGTGTATCGAGTTGAGTCAAGCATGCAGAAGGATATTGCATAAATACCACTAGACGATTGCATGGTCCCTTACCTTGAGGATGCGAGTTCCTTACGTCTTACAGCTACCATTTATTTAGATCAATCATCACCTTATTATCGCATTAGTGGAGAGGTGGAGACTTAAGACCCATACTTTCCACATAGCTCATATGGAGATGACAATCACACTTTAGGACATAGAAATATTATTTGGTCTTCGTGTGCATAGGGCCACATTGATAGGGCCTATGTAGTTAGTGTGGATCAAAGTAGCCAGAGGTTTTCCAAGGGATTACCCAATAAACAGTATTAGCGAGGGGGACAAGTTAGTTTAGCTTGGATACGAGGGAGATTTAACATACTTTTTAAAGGTGCAGATGAGGACATTGTTTAGTGGCATAACTGTGTGTACATCTCGTAGTTGTTAGGAGGTCTTTTGTTTGTTGATAAATCATCATCACTTGTTTGTATGATGTTCCTCTCCTTTTTAGAGTATTTCCTGTATGCCAAGATGTTTAGTTGGGGCTTAGCTTGCTTGGCATGGCTATATCGTCAGCTATGTGGAGCTACACAATCGGGAGCATAAAAGATAAGAGGTGCCACTATATTGTTACAGATATGGGCATGAGATAGATTCCCCCACATTGCATACGTAATAGGTTCAAGTTTTCCATCCATGAGGGGCTACCATTAACCACTGGGTGGGCTGTATCATGTGACACTATATATTACGCTACGTACATTATTGATGCCTATTAGATAATATTTGATTTATAGATAAGTTAACAAGTATGTAGTTCTTTGATGTTTTATTCAGTTGTTGTACTTGAATACAAATATTTATATTATTAATGAACTTTCCTTTTAAATCAATTGTAGGTCGTATAGGAGCCGTACTTGGACAATCTTATTGATCACTTACCCTTATTCTGCAGTGCTGGTTGAGTTGTTTGGATAGCTAAGGTGTCACTGATCTGCTTTCAAATTATGGAGTTTTACTTTCCCTGACTGTGTCACTTGACAATTTGGAGGATTCTAGATGATACTGATGAATGTCAACATGAGTGAGGAGTTGCATCGCATCGACCTTAGGGGTAGGATGGAGATAGATTGGTCGGTTACGCATCAGGGTTATATAATAACCTGGGCAAATCGTTAGACGTGGGTGTTTATCTTCAGGGATCGCGGGGTATTGATCTAGCTTACTATGACTTATATAGGGAGCATATACACTGCCCATCATGGGGCGGTAATGGGACACTTAGTAAGCATACTTCCACTTATCTTATCATTTTGCGCAATGCATAGTGCAGGACCATAGCATTAATTAATTAATGCAATAAAAGCAGATACTTTACATTGAGTGAGGCTATCGAACGATTTAAGTATTGTACATTAGATCATCGATGGAAACCTTCATCATTTTGAGAAGCATAACGGGTTGATATTGTTTCCTGACCAACCAGCTGATTTAGACCCCTTACTACCCTCTCACCTATGTATTGGTGATAGAGTTTGTACGAGAAGCCGTCAACCAGGCCAGACATATGATCGAGGACAATGAGAAGATGATATGCAATGGGATCTTACAATGCCATTGACTTAGGTGAGATTGGTAACAGCGCATTACCCGCTGATGCCTTTAATTTTGGCCCTAGCTCATACTATACTCCAAGTGCTCACAATAGCATCTCTCTCCAGTAAATACTGTCGGTTCCTTGTAAGTAGTATACCGGTTAGTCTCAAACATCAAACATAGGGGAGGGTGTCACCCAGTTACCACCGTCACAACTTAGTTTAATTTTTCCTAAGAAGTTCAGTGATATTCCTTATCTATCAAAGCCTTAGCCATTCGAAGGAACGTTAAGTCGTAGGCCATCACTACTTTCTTGTTTGGAGAAACAACTAACAAGATGTAGGAATAAGTAGTTGTAAATAACTACTTTTGTATTATTTAGTTAGTCGATTATGTATTCTTGACATTTGTTATTCACTTTGTATAGGGATGTTGTAAATGACGTTATACATTAGATTATTATTCACTTACTATTGATCATTGATTGTAAATATATTCTATTATATTATATCTAATTTCACAGGTTCGATTGTATTGGGTAATCTACTGGACTATTTGTAGATATGCTGAGTTGCACATCATACCAGTTGGAATTCATGTGCTTCTATGATATACTTGCGGGTTTTAGGTTTATTATTATTAAAAGGTTATTTGGCTCTGTATTGGATGTATATTTTTGTTAATCCACATGTATTCCAGAAATTTGTTAAACAAATTAATAAGGAAGAATGTGTAACAAGGGAGGTGCATGGCTTATTTTCACCTTTAGTACAATAAGGAAGGTGTAAGCAAGCTATGCGCCTTCTTAATTAAAGGAAGGCATAAGCTTGATACATGCCTTCCTTGTAAAATTTTTCTTGTACTAACGTAGGCCTTTACTATACCATTATTGTAATATTTATCATGACCACCCCATTTTCGTCCTATTTTTCCAATTGTACCCTATAAAGATATAAAACTTAGTGGGTTGCTACGTGGTGGCATTGCTATCCTTGTGAGAGTGACTATGGAATGCTGCATATAGGCCTATGTGTTGTTGCTGTGTAAGTCCTTGGGGTTGTGAAATCTAGGAGTATGGTGGTGCGTATGAATGATTGGTGTGGAGTTGTTTGATATGTGTCGACAAATAGAAGGGTTGCCGTTACATGTTTGTAGTATGGTATGGATTGGTGATGTTGATGCTCTATGTTCTTTCTCGACCCTCCCCTTTGTGTGTTAGCCATGGATCTTTTATAAACTTACAATTGAAATCCATCCTCATATCAACATGAATCCATTATGGATGAAGTTCAATTTTTTTAGTTTTATCAAATCTTTGTTAAATAGATGTTATCACGAATTTTTATTAGATTTAGTTGTTTTAAAAAAATGATTCAATAATTTTTCAACTAAATCCACAAAAATTTGTTAAAGATTTGACAAAATCTAATGCACATTCCATTTGGCCATGACTTTCCTCTGTTTTCTAGGTTTTTCTCTCGTTTTCTCGCATGTTGGCATTGGAGGATATGATTGTCACGTGATTGAGCAAAAAATATTGCTCCTGTTGTTTGTGAGATTTGAAATTGTGATCTCTTGCACCCATATACATGACCTAACCAATTGAGCTATGCTTTTTCCTCAATAATTTTTGCACTTAAATTATTCTTATTCTATTTCGTCTAGGCATAACTTTATTTTTCTACTTTCAAACTTAAGCCTAGTTTGTTCCAAATTGCTTTTAAAGTGATCCAAAATACATATGCCAAGTAATTTTTCAACTTAAGCTTAAGTTAATAAATTCCGAGTCTTATTTCAATTAGCCTAGTTAAAATAATTTTAAAATTCAAATTTCAAATTGACTAAAAGCTCATTTCATGAACTCAAATATATTATCAGACTTTTCACAAAATATATCTTTTCAATGAAGTCCAATTTTTCAAAAACTCAAAATTTATCAAATTGCACGTATATTTTGGTATTACTTCATCCAACCCTAAATGACTAATTGATACGACTTGGACTCTTTTGAATTTTTTTAATTCTTTTAATTTTATATTTTTTCCATTTTTTTTTTGTAAACTTGGCCCAACATAAATAAAAAATAAAAACATAAGAGGAAAAAATGAGGTATCTATACTTAATTAAGCTTAATATAATTTTAATTTAAAATTTTAAAAGATAAATAAGTCTAAGGTTGTTTAGGGGATTATTTATAAAAAATTCGAATTTAATCAAGTTAATGAAGTCAAACTCAAATCTGCTAAGTATATCTTCGAGGAGCTTGAGCTCAAAAGTTAGATCTCAATTAAGCTTTAATCTTTGATTTTTAAGTTGAGTTTGAACTCTAACTCAATGCTTTATTGATTTGACTCGACTTGATTATAGTCTTGACAAGGATTAAGATGTAGAGGGATAAGCAACTTAATAGGTAAGAATGGAGAGAAAAGTGCTTAAAGTTTCCAAATCCATTACCAAAAAGTTATGGGGAAGTACTTATATGAGGGAGTTTTCTATTAATATTCTAATATGTATATGGAGATCTTTTTATTGGAGGATTCTAGAATCTGTAGTATCATCTGGCTTTAGAAAGGACTTGGATTGTCATAAGAGCAAGGTTGTTTATGAGTATATGTGAGTATGGGTGGCTCTAAGATTATAGGGTCCACCCTGTATATACCCATATAATAAAACCTAAGTAATATTTGGGATATTAAAAAAACAAAGTAAATTTTTTTTACCTTCATTATTTTAATTTTATATAATTTTACTACTTAGCAAGTGAGAAAAAATAAGTGAAACAATGGAAAATGTAAAGTTGGAGAGGAAAATAAGAAAGAATAAGGGAAATAATGGAAAATATAAAGTAAAAAAGACAACATTAGGTTTAACTGTTTAGGGTTAGCAACTTATGGGATTGGGCTCATTTTTTCCTTTTTATTAAAACATTTATTATCGGCTGAACATTCATTAATATTATTTTCTAATTTAAAATATGTGCCCTTATGCCTTAGAGTAGCATAAATGATCTAATGAGTAATATATGCTATGTATTATACATATATAGTATATAAATACTAATAAGATATTAACACATATATCATGTATAAATCATAAGTGGCAATGGATTTGAAAACTGTTCTCACTATTAATATTCATATTAATATTTTATTGACACTTATACGTTACGTATACATAATATGTGACATATAATATTTATTGAATCTTTTTTCTTATAGTATAGGTTTTATAGTGAATATAGAATAGAAAGATCCCAAAACCTATTATATAATCCTTAATACCATCCACAATTAACTCAATTGAGTAAAATAAGTATAGGTATTTTGTATGATAAGGTTACTTGTTCACCTTTATCTAGGGTCTTCAAATCAAAATTAGCAACCTTTTAATAAGGTGGCATCATTGACTATTGCTTTGGGTGGTCTTCTAACCCATACCATCGCCAGAAAACTTACCCTAGTTATCTATTTTGGCAGGTTGTAATCTGCTTTTCAATGTGGCTATGTAATCCACTATCATGGTGATTTTCGATGCCACCCATGACGAGATAGCCGAGATCACTTAAGGTGGTAGATTATGGAGCATGACAATTAGACTGAAGAAAAAAGCTTTGACTATACGGGTTGAAAAAGAGGTTTCATGCAATGGGAGCTAAAATGCCAAGATCCTTTTTCTTTCTTATCTTTATTTTTCAATTGGGATGATGGTAGACAGTGGCCTATCTACCATCCTACTGCGTAGCAGTGACTATTACTGGTGGGTAGCACATTTAGAAGTGGTTTGTAATGATAATGACCGCTTGACATAAGCGTCTCACACGAACCGTTTGAGGGGTGGCATCACCAGCCATTCCCCAACGTCAAGTTGCAAGACTTACGCAGGACTCCTAGGCATTGAGTAGCTGCAAACCTTAATTAAAAGATTCGAGTGTTTTTATGCTATCATCTTTATTTATTTATTTATTTTTTTTAAGAAAAATCTTCTCCGTTTATATTATATTATTTTACAAAAGGATGAATTTGTGGAATTGGGTTTAAATGCTTTTTCTTTTTAAACATAATATTTAGGAGGTTTGGATGCATGTCTCAAACTTTATATCAGTAAATTGCATAAAAGCCTTAAGCAAGGTGATTCTTTACATATAAATTTTCTTATGAGAATTAAATTCACACTGTTTTTAGAAGAAAAATAATAAAGGATGATTTGAAATTCTTGTTAAGAGATTTTAAGGAGAGATATTTTTCATATACATGTTCTTTTTAAAAGGATGCATGTCAAATTTAATACCTAAATTTTATCTGTTTTTTATCTTAAAGTTTAAAAGTATTAATTTAATATTTGAACTGTATATATTTACAATTGATAACCTAAACTTTACTTATTTTAGCAATCAACTTGTAGTGTTTTTCTCATTGTTACAATTAACTATCCAATTTAGTCATAATAAATGACCTTAAAACGATTATGAATAATGAATTAATATTTTTAAATTTAAAATAACTAATTATAAAAATAAGAAAAATTCTTAAACCTTTCTAATGGTGTTTTCTTTAATCGCAGTCTCCTCCAAATTGCTGTTGATCGATCTCCACGTGGAAGCCATCACGCACTTAAAAAAGGGACAATTAAGTTTGTTATTATTCTATTTCACCTCATTAGCAAAAAGAACTTAAAAAAAAAAAAGAAAAACATGGAGGAAAAAGGGGAGAAAAAAATAAAAATAAAATAAGGAGAGTACACAAATTTTAAGAGCGAGATTACCAATGCAAAAGACAGATTTAATTACAACCATATCATGATAGAAAACCATGCATCTCGAAAATGAATCTCTCCCATCAACACGATGTGCATTTAATGCGTGCATTGGAGCCTTCTAAGGTTAGTGAAAGATGTCTGTTGTTTTCTACATAATCTATTGTCTATTGGTAAGTATTTATTAATATTATTAAATATATTATATTCTAAGAAACCAAAAACAAGGTTCTTATCCTCGTCCACATTTGTCTCATCTCCCACACACACCACCTTCTTCTTCTTCCTAGAGCTTAGGGTTTCTGAAACAATATGCTGACAAATGCCATTAATGATTCGGGCTCACCTTCCTAGCTATCTAAAATATTTTTTGTTATCACAATGCAAACAGAAACTGCTTAGGGTGTGCATTATGCACGTCTTCTAATTTAATTAATTTTACTCCATCAGTCAAATTAATTATTATATTTATATATGTCTGTACTTTGCAATTTGAAAACTGAACCAAGATCCACATCTCTTATGTTTTTAATATATATATATATATATATATAATTATGCTACGTTTTGGTTATGCAGGCCATGTCCTTGTTTAAATTCAGATTTTATTTAAACCCCGTGATCGTAATGTAGGTTTTGAATTGTACTTATTTATTTAATTATGTCCGGACAATGTACATATATCACATTTAATTTAATGAAAATTTCGATTAACTCTATGATAAAGAATAAAATAACCTTGTAAACTCTAAACACAAGTAAATTCACTAAAAGCCAGTCCTACATAAATAATAGCTCTTTAATTACCAAGGACTTTCTATCCACATATGACCATACAGTACAGATACTTTTGGGTTCGGTAAATTATCTTAATTTATAGTAACTTATACCCATTTATAGTAAAAATGAAATTATTGACAGAAAAAGTGAGATTGCCAATAGTTTTTATGAAAGTTTTTCACAACTTTTATGAGGTCAATCAAAGCTTCTTTATACTGTTGATGGACATTACCTTACCGTATATCAAGGAGATTATGGTCACTTGACCATACTATAGAATTTGCCATAACTATTAACATCAATTTGTGTAGAATAATTCGAATAGATATTTGCTACTCCATATTTCCTATTTTGAGTGTATCCCTCTCTATTATATATGCATCTAACACTTTCATGATTATATATTAATTCCTTGCCTAAATGCTACAATTTAATGGGTAGGGATAAGCTTAAGATAGTGAGTCCAAAACAACAAACATGATATGACATGGAGCTTAACACAACAATCGACGGCACATACAATGGGCTTATGACTAGGTCTTACTGTAATGTGGATGGGTCCTTTCAAACTATCAAAAAAAAAAGAAAGAAAGAAAGAAAGAAAAATAGGTTAAGACAGTATATGGGTAGGAAGTAAGTAAACCATGAGCTACTCAATGGATGTAGCTCACAACTTAAGCACTATACAACCAAGGGTTACTAGATGTGATGCATCGGTCTAAGTCGTTAGGTTGCTCGTCGCATAACCATTGCTTAAGGGATTTATATGAGCTAGGCATTTAGGTCTCACAAGGATGAATTCTCACAAAAAGAGAAAAAAGGTCAATGGTTCATTAATTTAAAGAAGATGAATTGATTACAATAGCCTACAAAAAGGGGTATTTATACCAATCCAACTAAAGTTACAATACATGGGAATTTAAGAAAAAAGGGTAAAATACTATACAATATTTTTACAAAAGAAAAAAGGGCAATCTTGTAATCATTCTACAAGGGGAATATCTAATGGCAAGTGGCACGATCATAGATAATGAGATACGTATCGTTTAGGGAGAGGTCTGAAGATTCAATGCATAATGTTTTCTAACTTGCTAGGATAAGGTCGGCAAGACAGGTTGGAAATCTTGTTTTAGCTTAGGTATGCAACACTTCAGGTGAAATGTCGAATAGATTGGTCTATCCTAATTCTTGTACTAGCTTGACAGCTTGAATAGGTCATCAGATCAGCTCGGCATATTAGGTCGGCCTCCTTAATACTTGATCAAAGGTTGAGAATCCTTAGGATGGATTCCTATCAAAATATCTCTGTTATAATCTAATTATGAAAAATTTCACATTTTAAAATCTTAAGTGCTTCGATTATAAAAACGTTAGACAATCAAAACTTAGAAGAGAAATAAATTAACCTTCATTAATTGAAATTATCACACCATATTAATATTTGAAACAATATATAACTAGAAACTTCAAATTTAAATCAAACTAGTTTTCAAATGATCTCGAATCTTCCATAAAGCTGAGTTGGTTTTAGAAGATTTATAGATTCCATATCTTGCACTTGATGTTTCATCAAGGAATCTTTAGTCTTCTAACATTCTAATTACATCATTGAACACACTTAACCTATGCCGACTTAGGACTATTCTTTTACTAGGTCACTTTAACTTTTCTCCATCGAATTATTAGATTTTTTTAAATGACTTGGGAAATCACTTTCTGGTAGTGTTAATCTTGTCTCATTGAACTACTTTTATAAGCACCTAAGATGCTATAATTAAAACCGCCATAATGATAAAGATAACTGGTTATTTTGGAATTAGAAAAAATTATAACCTTTGGATCTCTCTAATGGCTTTTGTAGATTTTTTTGAAATAAAATTTTCCTTTATTTCATTTATTTTATGTTGATATCCATTTTATATATTATTTGTTATAGGCTTTACTATTTGTGGGAACTCATAAATATTTTCTTGAAATTTTAGATAAAAGTTGGTTTAACTTCTTGATTGATGCCATGAGAGAAATTTTTTGGTGAATATTAAGGAATAATTTTAGAATTAGTGCTCAAGCCAAACCTATTTGTGTGCTACTCGAGTTTGACTTGATTTCACTTGAGTTTGACTCTACAATAGTTGAATGGAGCTCAACTTATTCAGGTAGTTTATATGGTTAGCTTAATCTTTGTAATAATTAACTCGATTAGCAAGCAAACCTAGTTAAGCTCAAGTTGAGCCTATGTTAATCGAGCTTAAATCAAGTTTAGCTATTAATATTATTTTAATTAGAAGAGGAAAAAAATATTTTAGATAAATTGAATTTAAACAAACTTAAGTTGAGTTGAGATTGAATTTGTTCAATGTTATTTCAAGCTGTGTTTGGGTTCAAAATTCTAGACTTGATTGAGTTTAAGTTAAGGCATGAGTTGGAAAGTTTAAGTCAAGCTTAGGCTTGATCTTAATATTATATCATCTTAGCGTGACTTGTTTACAACTCTAATATAAAGTCAAAGTTTACTTATTACCTTTCAGGAGTTGGTTTCTAGGTCTAATATTTGTGAGTTGTAATCTCATGTGTGTTTTATACATTGCTCGTTTATCGTTCTCTTGTCTACTCTCTCTTGTGGAAATAGATTGCTACTTCACATCTGTTTGCCATGTTTTATAATCCCACATTTGGGTTTCTAAAGTTTTGTATTCATCTCATCTTTCCCTTTATTTCATTATCTTGTATGATACGTTTTTGTTTATCTTTCGTTACGTATTTCAACAAATAAAGATTGAGCTGTAAAAATCCACGATCTATATGAACAAAACAAGATGACTAACCTAATAATACCATATCTTATTCCACTAACTTAGAAGTAATAAAAAGGAAATAAAATAATTATTCTCGAAATATTTCTTATTATTTTATTTACTTAAAAACTAGTTTAGGAATTTTTATTCCTATTGATTTTTTTTATTCTCTTTCTGCAATTGTTTCCATGGGATTTTTTTCTTTTAACCTCTCCACAAGGAATAGAAGTTTAAAAATAAAAAGCTCAAGGAATGGATAATCACATTGTCAATTAATGAGAAAGGTTATATGACTTTTGGTCATTTCTCAAAAAGTTTAAAAATAAAAAGCTCAAGAATGGATAATCATACTATCAATTAATAAGAAAAATTATATGACTTTTGTTTTTTTTTTTAAAAAAAGACCAAGTAGAAGTATATTGGTATTTTTTGTCATACTTCCAACTTAAAAGTTAATATAACAATTAATGATGTAAAAATTAAAATAGATATTCTCTATAATGAAAAAAATTATATAAAGTAAATACTAAAATATAAAATTTTAATCTATTTTTAATAGTAGCCATTCATAAGGCGCCAATTCTTACTCCTTTCTATTCCATTCGTAAGAGTAAATGGCCATTAGGGTTGATCATATTGTTTCTCTTTGTTTTTTTTTTTTTCATATAGACATTTTCTTACCACGAGCGTGAACTTCTTTTATACAAAGGAAATGCACAGAGAGATGACAGGTTCAATTTTAACAAGTATATATAATTAGATCTTTATAGTTTTATGATATGAATATTGATTTCTCCCTAAATTTAGAGATTAGATTAAATTTTATTTTTCTTTTTTTATTTTTCATTGTAATCACCGGAAAATATATATATATATATATATATATGCAGTATACACAGCATTTAATCTGTTGGATAGAGGGGCATCCTACGAACTACCACAACACGATAGAGGAGAATCTGCATTAATGATGTTGGTGCTTGAAATTCGTTGCCCAAATGAAGACTAGTGCTTTGTTTATTCATTAAAAAGTAATTTGTACGAGACCAAACATACAATTGAAAAGAGAGCTGTTTTATTTTGGAAGACTAGAAAAGATGAGCGTGGAATCATGTGAGGGACAATTAATGCATTAGTGGGGGTTGTAGGACTTAGGGTTTCTCAAATCCTGCAAAACATCACCAGTTTTAATCTCTTTCTCTCGAACTTGTCTTCCCTTTATAATAAACCCTGCAACTTATTATCATGTCAGGACCTCATTAATGCCATGTTTGGCCGTTTTTTCTTCTTTTTCAATCTTTCATGTGAATTGAACTAGGCTACGATTCTTTCTTTCACTTTTATTTTATTTTATTTTTTGGAAATGTTACTATTTATTATATATATATATATATATATTTATATATGTATGTATGTATGTATGTATGTATGTCAAGAACTAACTGTTGGAAATATGAGATTTGAGTCCACCGCCAAATTAAAGGAGAATAGATTTGTTTTGCTGTTGGAGCATAGGATGCTTTGTATATATAGCGACAAGGGGATATTTGGTTTTCCATAGGATTAGACGTTGGTGCACAGATGATTACAACGGACATTACAGAAGATGGGTAATATCGGAGGCAGCTATAGTTATTATGTGCATTCGGGATTCTGAGTTTTGTCTATAAATTGGTGCACTTCCACTAATGTATACATAGCCTTCAATTGGCTTCTAACCATTAAATGGAATCTCAAGAACCTATCCTTTTCCAATTATGTTTTATTTTAATTTAATTGTATCTTAGGGATGGATTCTATATGATAATATATATATATAGATTATATTATATTATATTATATTCATCATTTACCATATGCTGTTAGTCATTATAACATTCTTTTTAAGAAGATAAAAGTTTTGTTGGATCAAAATTGATATTTTTTCAAAAAAATAAAAAATTTAGAAGAAAGATTTTGAAAACGCGTTCGCACATTTTCATAAAAAGACCTATTGCAAGAATATTTTAAAATAATATGTCGCCTTCTTATCTTAAAGCGGCAAGATATCTATTAAAATAGTAAGTGTAAAAACACCGATAAAGCGTAATTATGCTGTACATCTTGTCGGACTAACTCAAAATTGTTTTAGTGCCTCCATATAAGAAAAGCAATCAATAATATATACTTATTTTTATATATTATTTGTCCTATGTTTCATTTGTAGACCACTAAATTTACGTCATCTATTAACTTTTCCGGTTTTGTATTCACAAATTATGAAAAAAGAATAGACACATATGTGAACACGGATACATGTGTGTATTTATATATTATTAAAACAAATTGTCTCTTAAGTAACTGTTATATATTAAGTTATTAATTTATCATTTATTTAAAATAAAAAATATTAATATAGTTTATTAAAAATATAAACAATGGATAAATTCGTTAACCTATTCTCTCTCAATCTCAAAACTCACCTTTTTCTATTGTTTTTTTCTATCTTTTCACACAATATGATGCTCATCCTCATAATCTTTCCGGTGGTTTCTTTCTCTTTCCATTTTCTCTCCAAAATTTAAATTATAATCAAATATAGTTATGATAATGATTGATGTTCACACTCATAGATAATTTCTATTTATAATTTTGATTTGCTAATAAGTAATAAATTTAAAGATTTAAAGTAAGTGTAAATAGGAAAAAAAATAAATTTATATTTATATTATTCAACAAAAATTATGATTTTTTTTATCAAATAGATAATGACAAATTATAAATATATAAATTTAATATTATTTAATCTATACATATATTGCGAGTGTATTATCCGCTAGTATATATAAATGTGTAATTCAAAATTCCAATAAGCTGTAAAGATTATTCACTGAAACTGTGATTTTAGATATAAAATAAATCGGAAAGTCAATAAATGCATACCACTGTTATTAATGTGGAGTTCATTATTTAAGCATTCAATTCAATAATACATTGTTATTGTCCTCCAATAAATTCCTCACTGCCCGAGCTGAAGTTTTTTTCCTTTATCAGTATCAAAATCGTTAAACGATTAAAACTTTGCAAGCAGAAAGGAATAATTTTGTGCTACTCCCTTTTGCTCTGCCACGTGAATATACAATACATATAAGAGACTGCACTTTATTAAATGCATTTATCTTTTTCAGAGAATCTCCTTCATTATATGGTCAAAACGATATATTTACAGATTTTACTGATATATATTTCCGGACTTTTATTAATTTTATTTTGCAAAAATATAAAATTTTAAGTAATAATATATATTGAAAGTTTCTTCATGCCTATATTACAGGGGAAGATAGAAAAATGGTGTAACATTTGAATTAGGGAAGAGTGGTTAACCTAGTTGTATTTTATACCCTTCAATATCCATTGATTAAATAGGTTTTAGGGTGAGAATTAAAGATCATAGCATATGTTTTGAATACAATTTTCAAAAACCCATTTCCACAACAAAAAGTACTTTGTATGGTATTTCCACAACTTAGTACCCACCTTAAAGCTTGTATTATGAGATATACATGGTATAGGTTTTAGAATACGAAACCTACCTTGTAAAACAATGAAATAAAAATAATAAATATATAGAAATATTACTTTTCTACTTTGCACATTTAAAACTCTAAAAAAAAAAATGTTACATATATAGGTTACAACACAAGATCATCACCTTAACCTTAAGGCATATCATTTTCTAACCACACTTCTATCTCAATTGTACGTTTGTAATTTCTACTACTTGTCTCATTTTTTTTCTTACTAACTTTTTTGCTATTATAAGAAAGGTATGTATGTTAATTTTTCATAAATATCAAAATTTTATTCTTTATCTCTATATTTTAGTCCACTTCCTTAAAAATAGAAATTTTAAGATTCATATATGTGTTTTCATTTGTAGATTCCTTTGTATTTTATAGGTTCCATAAAATATCTATAGAGCTTTGCAAGTTTTATATGTTACAAGTTTCAGGATTGTTTTAGGAATCATAGGATAGATTATGTATCTAAAATTTGGAAACTTATCCTAATAGGGTAAGATATGGGTGGAAGTCCTACTTTATCTATCATTTACCCAATGACCCTTTATCTTAAAATCATCGGATGAATTCATTTCTACCTTATTACATTAAATATTATTAATAACTTCTTCATAATTGTAAATTTTGCAACTATGATAGTGAATCTTATATAATGTTATAACTTAAAATTTTATGAAAGGTGGAACTACATATTAGTTAAATTTAATGATACACTTGTTTCATATTTCTAGATACTAGTATTACAGGCATATCACCTATGTCTCTCAAGAGGGAGAGAGAAGTTTGAAGGATAATTGAATTTACCAAATTAGCTCCTTCGCCTCTAAAAGAAAGATAGTTATTTGGGAAATTTTACAATGACTTACTTATAATTTGAAATTTTTTATAAATGATAGTGAAGACTCTTTTTTTGCTTGTAATTTTATCAACTATCTTTTTTGAAGAATGAAAATAAATATTAAGCTCTAATTATATATATAGTTATATATTCCATTAGTCCTTCACTGGTGTGATAAAACTAATATTTTCTAAATTTGCTAGCATATCAAGAAAAAGGTCTTGATCATGTTGTTAATGCGTGTATGATCAATCGTGTAAATAAAATAATGATATCGTAATGCCTTGTCCTAAATAGTTATTACTTAATTACGTTGACCAAACCCGTGCGCTCCCGAGAACAATATAAATCCTGAAAAATCAGTCCACATAATCTAATGACACGACATCTTGTAGATATTACCTATAGTAAAATATCGACGAATTAATGTACACCGTACTTGATTAGTTGGTTAAAATAACAAAGATGATGTATTATTGATCTTAATATGCATTTGCTTTTGTCATACAAAGTATACAAGAAATGTTGGATAACATTAAAAGTATTCTTTGATGGGCTCTAACATCTCTCCGAGGAGCACGTGCTAAGGGGAACATGCGACGACGGGCCAACGAAAACTAGGTATACGTTTGCACGTCACTATGAGAAAATACTACTAGTATTGCAAAACATTAGCCATGTTTTAGCATTAATTGTTGTAATTATCACCCTACAGTAGCTATTCTACCTTTAACAAGTACCTACAATAATAAGTTTTATCTTATTTATAATTTACAATAATAGCTTATGTAAAAATATGTAGCATAAATAATCGTAAAATATATCTGGCCATACCGTAGTATACCCAACACTTCTAAATGTTATTACTTAGCGCAGATTGAAATTGTTAAGAGCATGTTGTAGTAAAATACATTTATGCAGTTTTTGATGAGACAAATTTCAAAAATAGCTCGATAATGTATAAGTCATTGACGAGGCAGAAAATAAATAGTCAATAGATAGGGATTCCCTTGGTGCTTTTCAATTTAGGAACGTGGACAATGGTGCTTTTTGTATAAATAGCAATAACTGCTCTTAATCCTCCTCGTCATCCAACTACTTTTTGAAAACCTATTTATATAGCTCCAGGTGTATCTTGAAATCTTGATCAACAGAATTGATTCTCGATGTAGCAAATTATACTTAGACGGGTTATATATAATTACAATAGCCATCATAGGGTGGTTGGCTTCGACTAGCTATTATATAATCAAATTAAAGCCATATCATATAATCTGTCACTTCATATCATATATTTAAAAATTATAATAGAAAATACGAGAAATCGAGTTAAGAATATTCATCGTGTGTGATAATATTTGATCAATGAAAACACGGATAAATGGGGGAAAAGACAGGCAGCATTGTTTGGTGTGTACGAACAACGTTCGGTGGATTTTTTCAACACCCATATAAGCCATCCTATTTTAATGTGTAATTACACATAGTTGCATAGACGTGCTTCGGGACCATTAGTTGATTTGATCAATGATTGTGGTCAAAAACATGCATTAATTCTTCCCCTCTCTCTATGCATATGGGGGAGAGAGACATTTATATGTAGTGCATAGCGAGTTCACGTGAATGTCTGTCTAACAAACATTCACCCCGAGTCTCTTCACTTGGTCTCGATTAGGATTCTTTTTTTTTTTTTTTTTTTCCAGTTTCAAACATAGTGTGTAAGCACACAGGCCCTATTAGACCTATAGGAATAGAAGGGAAACACAAGTTGATGGGTCATTTAATGATTTAGTGAGTCGTGCTCCATATAATCTAAATTTCTCTTTACATTTGAGTTTAAGTATACATATATTTACATACATACACATATATATTTATTTATTTCTAGGTTCGACTAATCATAATCTGTTCCAAATTGTAGGTTTAGAATAAAAACTTGTCATCCCAAACTTTTTGTTACGAGTATTTCCCTAATATTCATATCCTCATATTTTATTAAGGATTTAATACATAGTTATAAAAATTTGTTTCACTAATGTCACGTTTAGTATAAAAAAAAAAAATTGAAGTAGAATCGCAATTTCGGGTTGTGATATTTTTTCATGACAACAATTATGCATAGTCTGTCTTTCCTTTAATATTCTAAAATAATTTGTAAGAACAAATATCTAAATATAAATGGACTAGAAAAACAAATGAACAGTACATATATTTTTTTTAGAAATATCATTTATTTGAACCTTTATCATTTCAATATGTAGTCACCCATGTAATACTATTAGAACGCGTCTAATGAACAAAACATTTGCTTTCTTTCGCATTTTGCATCAAATTATGGACTATATTTTCTAATCAACTGTTCCAATCGTATTAATTTAGTATTAGATGAAGACTGCACTAATGCTTGGGCTTTTACTTTTTTGCATTTTAATGTTCAAACATTTCTTTTTTTTTTTAATTTTTTTCCCGCATTTTCGCATAATGGACTTTTCAAATTTCATTGTAACGGTAAGTAACAGAAAAGACCTAGATCTAAAGATCCACAAAATTGCAAAAACAAATAAAGTGTGAATATCGGGAGATGCAAAAACTTGAAAGTTTAAGGACTCGTATAAGGGAGAATTTGTATTTTGAAGATTTATAGTTTCCTTTATTTATAAAAGTAAATGATAATTTGTTAAATAACATTTATTTGGAGTTCAATAATTTTTTAGCAAAGTTCAAAGAAAAAAAAAATACTTGGCTAAATTGAATTATCTTGTAGGAATTGAACATTATTATTATTTGGGTTGGGGGGGAAGGGAATTATAAAAAAAAAATATGGGTTTGGGTTGGGTGTTGGGGGTGGGGGTTGGGGTTGTGCAGCGGGGTGTGGGGGTTGGGCGGTGGGGTGGTTTGTTTTGGAAGTAATTGATTTATATGTTTTTAGATAAATGCACGATCTGTATTTTAATTTTATGTGCTAATTTTTATTTGGAAGGCATGTCAATTTCTTATTGATTTGTAAAATGTAATTTAAATTAATAAACATAACCATTTAGAAAGTACAAATAAAATAAAAAAAATAAGAAAAAAAAATAAAAGAAAAGATAAGTTTGGTGTAACTCCATATAGCCATTTTTTGGCCAATCAAAAGCCAAGAGGTAATAAAAAATAGCCATGAATGTTGACAGGTCATGCAACTTAGACCTAGACATGAGTCGAGTTTAAACCATGACCTGGCTATGAACCACCTCCTCGGGTCTAAGACTTAGCCCATGACCTAGCCATATGGGTTGGATTTATGGTGAACTCATCGAGTAAATGGGTTAAGCTCTTAGAATAGTAGATCTCGTGGTTCTTGAACTATCAACTTAAAAAAAAAGTGATAAAAAAAAAGAAAAGAAAGGAACAAAATAGGTGAAATTAAATAATTTTAAAAGTAAATAATAATGAAAACTTAAAATTTTAACCAATTTCATGAATAAGAAAATAATTATTTCCCATTCACAACATTTAATGCGTTACTATTCATAAAAACACAATAAATATAATTTTAAAAACTTTTGTAATTTAATATATATAAATCTTTACGAAAAAAGTGAATCTCATTATTAGCAATGTAGGACTAACTTTTATTTTTTAAACTTCTTTGTAACATTCATATATTTTGTCTCACATTACTAATATAATAATTGAGTTGAATATGATTATATATAAATAAGTACATATCTTAATATAACTATTTTGTAAAATGAACTAAAGATAATATATATCTTGTAATCAAATAATTTTAATTTAAAGTCTAAAATTTAGTTTCTTTTTTTTTTTTTGAAAAACTAATTCACAGTTCCTTTAATTGCCGGTTGAACCGGTAGGTCCAAAGAATAGGTCTGTGAATCAATTCAGTAAGTCCGGGTTCGGTTTCCTATTTTAGGAATTGGGAATCAATAGGTTCGAGTTTGGTTCCAAGTTAGATCGGAACCATGCCTAGGTCTAATGCAACTTACTCACAATAGTTGGTGCATCTCCACCCTAAAAGTTAAAAGGAAAAAGAAAAATGTATAAAAAAAAACTAGACCAATCAAAACTTGGCTCCAACTTTTGACTCATTTGATTTCTATCGATTTCTCTACATTTTTATATTGTTAATTTCTAGGGTGGTGTTGGCCACTCACCACTATGATGGATCGTATAACTTAGTAACATTTGTGGTCATTTTTCGACCACCCAAACGTAGACTTAGGATTTTCATTTAACGTTATGTTGAATCACAACAACTCATCGGCACTTCTAAGGTTGGTTCATAGGCTTGTGAACTAGATTTTAAAGAATTTTTTTTTTATTTTATAGTTGCAACAATATGTATATTATATTATATACATATATTATATATGTTAATATCTATAAAATATACAATATATACATTATGTTAATATGCATATTATATATAACATGTATAATATATATGCTAATATATTAATGTGCATGATATACTGTATATGTTAATATTTATAATATGTATAAAAATATATGTTAACATAATATATATGTTAATATAATATATATGAAATATAAAATAAATGCAAATTGAAAAAAAAAAAGAAATATAGTTTAGGCTCCCTATTTTAGGACGCTTGAATTGCTTAAATCCAAATGAAACGATAGGTTTTCAACCAGTAGGTCGGTTCTGATTCATTGAACTATGAGGTCGGTCATGTATTAGTTCATTATTTAGAACCGACCTTTCTTAAGGTCTATCCAAAGGTTAAGGAGTGGTCTGTAACCACTAGAAGGGGCTAACTAAGTTTCATTGATATATAATATATATATATATTCTGTTTTTCTCTTTTCTATAGAATTTTATTTTTTTAATTTCTTTAGACTTTCTAATTACATATATTTATTAATTAAAATTAATTTTTCTAATCAGGAGCTGACACATATTTTCTGTAAAAAATAAAATAAAACACATATTGCTTATATACAAAAATTCAAGAACACATGTCATATTTTCATAATTTATCCAAAATAAATGAATGTTAAACACCAACGAATAAAAATAAAAAATCAATCTAAGCACCAAAATGCAAAATGTCTCTGATATTTATCTGTTTATAGAAAGTGCCTATAAAGAGCATAACTGGACGCAACATCTATAATCAAGTGGTGACTCGGATGATAATAGCAGAAACTAAAAGAAGAGACAGACAACAACAGCAACAGCTACAACTGAGTAGCACTTTTAAGCTTTGGCGGCCGTCTGTTATAGCCTCGTTTTTCTTTTATTTTGACCATACGTGGTTTGCTAGCCATCAATGTTGAGTTTCCCACTTGAGAAATAAGCACATCAATGGATAAGAACCACCCTTCACCCCAATGTTTTCTCAAAACTATTTAATTTTGGAAAAAAAAGAAGAAGAAGAGGCGTTTCTTCAATCTCTAATGTTGGTCCTGGACATTCTGTAGTAACAAAATACTCTTGTAATAGTTTTCGTATTACAAATTTTAAAATATAAAAATTAATGTTTAAGCTATTACCAAAATTGTGCCGAAAAAAGGAAAAAAAAAAAACCTACCACAATAGTTTACTATGGAAGAATTTTTTTTTCTTTCGGTCAAAATAGAAGTTGACAGGTATAGTAGTTTTCAGTAAAACAACACTATTTTTTTTTTAAAAAAATCATTTACTATAATTTTATAATTTATAACTTTAGGAAAGAAGACGAATCAAATTTGATTTATTTCATTAAAAAACTAATTGCACTACTAAATTGCAATAGCCCTAGCAAATATCACTAGTTTATAATTTCTTATCTTATATCTTCTTATGTTGTGATTGGGTGTGTATCTACAATGTTATGTAATGTATAAAGTAACTCAAGTCACATCCACAAACTTTGGTTTAAAGATCGATCAATTATGATGCTAATATCAACATGGTATTAAAACAAAAAGTTTTGAGTTTAAACTATTATATCGCTAATTAACTTACTTAATCAAGTTGTCTATTTAATAGGTCATAATTAACGGATCGGTTCATAAATAAAGAAGAGTGTTAAATAATAAATATATCTAATATTTTTTATCAAGTTTACAAACTTTAACTTTTAGATCATTTGGTTGTAGTACTAAGTGAAAACATTCTAATAATTGAAGGAAACAAGTGATTGCACAAAAGGGGTATAGGAAACAAAGTTTTCCATGACATTACCACCCCGTATCATTCAGGAAATTAGTTATACATATTAACATTCGCAAAGCGATCAACTTGTTTGACGACACTATTTTTAAGCTTGTCGTACTCCCTTTCTAGCCACCCTATTAATTAATTGACTTAGGTAGAAAAAAGGAATCTTTTTCATATAAGATAAGATAGAATGACTACAACAAAAGAAGTTTTTCTTTTTAAAATTAATGTAAGCGAAGCTTCCAGCGCAGCAAGTGAGATATTATAGGTAAATCATGAAAGGGGTATATGTGATGAGTGTCCTTGAGCATTTATTAAATATCTAAAAAAAACCTATTACACTTTACAAGGTTAATTATACACAGTATAAGAAAAAAACAAATGTACGAATACATGAAAATGATTTTTATTTAGCTTTCTAACATGTGTACAAGAAACACCCACTAAATTTTTTGTCGTAAAATATGAAAAATCGTATTTCGCATGAAAGGGCTAGCTTTGTCTTTCATGTAGGTATAGGTTAGTGGACCCTTAAGTCCTCTAGGTCTTGGCAATTATAAATACCACAAGCACCAACTCACTTGTCCTCAACAAAGAGCCTTTTACAAAATTAGTTTCTCCATAGTTTGTGGCTTGTCATCACTATCATATATCCTACCTAATCCGCCGACTAGGGCTAGCTAGTAGTGGAGGGAGAGAGATTAGTCAATATTATCAAACACATCCTTTCAACTTCTTAAGGATTTTGTCTTAGAAAGTAGGGGAAGAAGAAAAAGAGAGAGGAGTATTTTGTTATTGCTATGGCAGGTGGAAATTCGCCATGCGCATCATGCAAGTTGCTTAGACGTCGATGTGCTAAGGATTGCATTTTTGCTCCTTTTTTTCCTTCTGATGATCCTCATCGCTTTGCTATTGTCCACAAGGTCTTCGGTGCTAGCAATGTTAGCAAAATGTTGCAGGTCTCTCTCTCTCTCTCTCTCTCTCTCTCTCACACACAGAAAATTTCAACGTAGACCTGATCTATATCGACTCTGTTAGAGTATAATACGCGCATTATATGTATCGTACAAATACTATGCTCGAATAGGATGCACGTGGACTGGGTCTATATGCACTTTGCTTAGGATTCAATCCACACCAAGCTGTCCAAACGTGCCCTAGGATGTGAAATTTAATGTTTGTGTTGCTTGCAAGTTTTCTAAGATTATTGGTTTGATATGATATATTTTTGAGATGCAAAAGGTTATTCGCATAGCTTAAACAGCTGCAACTGTAAATATATATATATATATATTTTTTCCAAAGCTTGACTTGCTAAAGTGATTTATTAGTAGATATAAATTTAACTTTTGCTTTTTAGAGTTAATTAATCAGTATATCCGTACGTGGAGTGGACGAAAACGAATAACCCTATCACCTTCCTTCTTTTGCAATAATTATACAATCATTGCAATTGATCTCGTGTAAACACGATCTACTAGTACAACAATCACTTGCCTTTTGAATTAAAAAAAAAAAGAAAAAGAAAAAAAAGCCTTGTGGTGTCTTTCTATTTACCCCTAAATTTTTGTGATTAGTTTTATTTTTTTTTAAAACTTCCCATATATACCACGGGTCTGGATAACAAATGATTCACGGTATATGTTATGTGTAAAAGAAAAAAAAGAAATTTTTATTTTTTTTATTAATTAAATACTACATAATAAAAGTAGATACATGGAAAGAACGAAAATTTTTCTTATTTAACGTCTTGACAAATGCCGATATGAAATAGCAAGTTAGGGCATCTTCATTTCGCCTTCCTCTATTAACTTTATGGCATGTTCGCAACTACTTCTTTCAATTCTAAACGAACCCTAATGTTAATTTTACAGGAGCTTCCGGTACATCAAAGGGCAGATGCAGTGAACAGCTTGGTGTATGAAGCAAACGCAAGAGTTAGAGACCCTGTGTATGGGTGTGTAGGTGCTATCTCGTACTTGCAAAACCAGGTTGCTCAGCTTCAAATGCAACTGGCAGTGGCTCAAGCTGAGATTCTATGCATCCAAGTCCAGCAAGAACCAGTCATCATGCCATCTCCAACAACAATGGAGGATTCAGATGAAAGATCATCGTTTGGTCTCGTCCAAAATTCTTACCCACATCTGAATTTTGCTTCCTCTAGCAATAATGTGACTCGTCATCACGACTCTCTCAAGAGAGAGAGCTTCTTTGGACAGGACATGGTGTCTTAATAATATTAACATCATCATGGTTTTTTTCTTCTTCTTTTTTTTTTTTTTAGGCCCATGTCATTGCGACATCCCTTCTCTCCCTAGTTAGTATCAATGATGTGAAAATTTCCACTATGTGCAATGTGACTGAAAGTTAGCATGGGAAAGACCGTTTTTACGACTCTCCTTTCCATGAGGTATTTACTTCGCCCTGTCTCAAACGACTGCTCCAATAATTCACCATATAAGAGTCTCTATGCTAAAGGGATAAAAATCTTTCAAAATTCTCGTACAATTTTAAAATTATACTGAATTTTGTTCGAATATTATAGATTCTATGGAAAAGCTTATGAGAGAAACGCCTTAAAACATTTGTTAGGAAAATAAAAGGAACGATTTTTAAATAACTGTTTCCAATCTTGTACCAGAAATTTCAAGCTCTTAAATATTATACTCAATCGGATTTTTACTTATTAAATTTATTAGTTTAACTCTTATTATTTACACTTTTACTCCTTGAATAGATTATTTTGTTTATCATGACATATGCTACACATGATAAAAGTAGTAAAATAATTGACAAGTAAAAAGATTCAATGAAGTATGATATTTGGCAAGCTTAAACACTAAATATATAAGTAAAAATTCAATTGAGTATTAAGTCCAATAAGTTCAAATTTCAAATGGAAAAAAAAAAAAAAAACAGAGTTATGATAATAATTTTGATATTTTCCCACCAAATAGATAGATGTAGTTATATATATATATACACATATACATATATATATATATATATATCAAATATCCAAATGATCTGGATCCATTCAATAAAGATTTTGTTAGCATAGGTATACATTGATTATAATATATGATTAGGTATGTTTACCTAGTATTCATAATAGTGGAAATTACATGATAAAAACAATAACACCAGCTATAGGCAGAGAAGAACAAGAGTAAATCGATGGAGTCAACGGTAGCATGTGAGAAGATACATAGGGGTATAACTTAAAAGGGAATATTTTTCTTAATTCAATTTTTTAAGTCTTTTGTTTTAATAACATGTTAGCATTTTTAATACCAAATAATAATGTACGGTTGGATCTATAGAGGGTCAGTGGCTTCCAAGAGAAACAAAAGACACTAATTCTTACAACTCATCATGTAGGCGAAACAATTTAAGGTTCTTCGTTTGAAAAGAAAACCGAACAATAACAATCACTTATAAAGTGAGCAGATCTTAGTTAATACTAACTTGTACTTTAAGGAGGCAAAACTATATATAGAGATTATTGACGCATTCAAGAAGCTATATTAAAGCTAGCGAGTCAACTTTATGAGACCTCACTTACATGTTATGTTAAAGAAGAAATATATATAAATCCTATTAAAGGATATACTAAAGCTCAATCACATCTAATATGCTTTTTGACAATGGAATGTGGAAATTTCTGGCATTATTATTGGTCATGGTTTCTCACAATGAAAGGGTTAGTACTCACTTTTACTGGTCATGCACATAGTACTCACTTTTACTTAGCATGCACATAAAACATTTTTATTGTTGGTCTCTTGTAGGTTGACAATATGTTATTGATTGGTTCAAATGAGGATTTGATTTGTGCATTGAAATAGGAGCTTTATCATGCTTTTACGATAAAACATTTAGGTTTAGCTTGATTTTTTCTTCGTCTTGAAATTTGTAGCTTAGTTGAAGGTACTCTTTTGTACCTTTTAAACTAGACAAAGTTTATCTAGAACATCTTGATTTATGTGGTTCTTACTATTACAAAACCAACTAAGTTCCCTTTTTCTTCTTGTGTAAAATCAGACAATAGATCTAGGGATGATCTTAACAATCTAATTTCTTATAGAAGGATGGTTGGTCAGTTACTCTATCTCACTTTTGCAAGACTTAACATCTCATTTGTTGTTCATCAATTAAGTCGGTTTCTTCGTTGATTATGTACAATACATCTTTAAGCTCTTTTTAATATTCTTCAATATTTTAAGAGAACTCCATCTTTGTATTGTTCTATTCATCTTCCAACTCTCTTATTTTAATATGATACTCTAGTTTAGATTGAGGTGCTTGTCCGATCAAATAGGAAGTCCATCACTTGCCATTTCATTAAGTTAATTAAAATGCATTTGTTTCTTGGAAGATTAAGAAACAACAAATCATATCTACTTCTACAACAGAGGTTGAGTATAGAAGCGTGATAGCACAACAAAGGAAACATTATGGGTCTCTGTGTCTTATAAGATTTAAGAATTTCTAACACATTATTAGGTTGTTTTTACTCTGATAATAAGTTAGAACAGCTAAATAATAACAAATACATGTCTTTATGGGCATACCAAACATATGGATAATTCCTTAAAGATTAAATTGCATTTAGTTTTACTAAAACATTTTGTGTTTGGTCAAAGGGTCAAAGCTTCTTCATTTAGAAGATTTACTTCCTAAATCTCTGGGGAAACACGTCTTCAATTCTTGTATTCTAAGTTGAGTCTTTGAGAGACTCCAAATTGATTTTTGGGGTAGCGGAGGGGTGGGGGTAGATGTGAAGCTTATATCATTTTAATTTATTTACCATTTAGCATTGTAAATTGCAACACATACCATTCTTTGGACAGTAGATATTAATTTAGTATTAGTTGAGTTAGGGTGTCTTCTTTTTGTATAAATAGTTAAACTTAGAATTAATCAATGTAATGTTACATTGAAATAAGAAAATAAAACTTATTATGCTATTCTCCCAACCAATGCTATAGCTTTTATTGCACAAATTTGTTTAAATTATAATATTTCAAGTCTACCATAAATTTGGTCAATCGATCTTAATTTGGTTAACCAATCCTTAGGTTTGATCAGTTGTTTCACTCATTTACACTTTTATTACACTTATGCCTTGCTTATTGTATTGATATTTTGCTTAAGGTTGATTAAAACATAATGGTCAAATTATGCATACGTGAAAACTTAAAAAATTGTTCATAGCTCTAGCTTTTTTCAAAAGTTAATACTTAGCATTCTTGAAATGAGTGTATACCATACCCCCCTTTACCCAACCATTTTTTCATTTTAGGTTGTTCCTATAAAAGAAGATGAAGTAAATGTCTAAATGACGATTTTTCCATATATTTAATAATTAAATTAACTAAAGTTAAAAAAAATAAAGAAAGCTAAAAATTAAAGAAAAAGGGAAAATTTTAAAAAATGAAAAAAAGAAGCCAAAAAATAAATAAAAAAGAGAAAAAGTTCTTCAAGACGATGTTCGAGCACACAAAGGTGAATAGTTGATGGCAATAACCACATTTAGGTAGGTGGCTACATGAACCCCTCCAACTTGGTAGTGAAGCCTCTCCTTTGGTGGCCAGACAACAATCTTGAACAACTTTTTTCTCTTTTTTTAATATTATTATTTTTATTTTCCTTTATTTTTATTTTTTGCATTTCTTTTTTTTTAATCTTTTGCTTTTCCTTTTATTTTTAATTTTATGTTTTTATTTTTTTTATTAAATTTAGTTAACTTAATTATTAAATATATGAGTAAATCGTCATGTAAGCGTTCAAATTAACTCATTTTATACATGGTAGCCTAGTCTTGGTGAAAAAATGGGTCCATACTTATTTCTAGGGTATGAAGTGTCAACATTTGAGAAAATGGAGAATTTGTACAATTTTTAAAGTTTTCAAAAGTGATCCATTCAATTCACCAAAACATAATTTGTTGAGTTGCACTTAAGTTGTTAACCTAACTTTTACCTCAGTTCCTTCAATAACCGTTTTGATAACAAGAATTTGTCTATTGTGTTCCTTTTATCAAGTCCAAGTGCATGTATTCCTGAGCATATAACTCATTCCTTTTTCTAATTTGGTAACTCCAAAAACAACAAAAAAAAGAGGATTAGCACTCCTTGAAATCCAATAACAACAATTGTGGACTTGCATTGATTTGTGCCATTTTCCATCGATTCACTCAGTTGTTATGTCTTTCTTTTCAACTACATTTCCTTATTACGATCACCACCTTTTAAAACATTCTCACAACATAAACCTAGTTGGAACCTCACAGCCATACAAGGTGTGGGAGAGTCCATAAGATAACACAACTCGTGTCTAAGCGAGTAGGAAGAGACATACGACGTAGGTGAGTGGGAAGACCAGTGACCAATTTGTTTAAGGAAATTATACAAATTCCATTACTATTAATTTAAATTTTAAGGGAACCAGAGTAAGATTTTTTGGACTTAAAATAGTTCACCTTGTTAATATTATTAATTTTAGAGTAGTATCTCATATTTTAGCATGGCGTACTACCGAGGGAGTAACTATAACTAAAGATAAAGATGCTGAATAAATTCATGTAGATTAGAATACTCTCCATTTATTTTTATTCAATTTTTTCTATTTATAAATTAATAGTTGAAACCTTTTGAAATATATGATGTCATGATGAGATCATCATCTTTTATTTATTCTCAACCATTTATTATAAATGATAATATCATAAAATAATAAATTGAAAGAAATAGAAGAAAATTAAATAGAGAATTATTTTTCAAATTCAAAATGATCGATATTTATTTGTAAATTTTATCATCCAAATAGTATAAAGATAAATAATTCAACTCTTATCAGACACAATTCTTAATAAATTTCTGATTGTTTTACACCGTTTGTCATTTTTCTTACTAAGATAATGCTTCATGTCATTTTTCTCATTGTAGATTTGGGCCTGTTTGTTTATCTCTCACTTTTTTCGGTTGGCCGACCGGCTTCCTTACTCATAAAGGCAGAAGGCAAACGTCCTTCTTGATAAGATCTTCTTGTCCCACTTGTCTCCATCTGTATCAACTTATACGGCACCTAAACATGACTAAATAGGGTTTACTTTGGCCAATGGTAGCTATAGATTCATTGTGCTCCATTTCTTTTTTTTTTTTTTTTTGGTTGAAAACATTGTGCTCCATTTCAATCATCAATTTAATCAATCATATGATTGTATACAATTACTATTTAATTTTAATAAATCATATTATTGTTATATATGCAATTTGATTAACTAAGGTAATGATTAAATTGCTAAAATAAGGACTTACATGTTGATTTAGCAAAAAAAAACAAAAAAAAAACAGACTTATATCAAGAAAACCCTTTTTCACTTTGAAACACTTACGCAACACAAAAAGAACATGACAACACAGTATAAGAAATACAATATAGCGCAATCACTTATATTGTGTTAGGTGCATATATTTTTAAAGAGTAAGATGATTTTTATAATCTTTTCCAAAAATTATTTGCTTTATTTTATTTGTTTAGTGATAAGATTCTTGTACCACTTGTTAAATTAAACAAAAACTTTAAGTTTTTATCTATTGTTTGGTTTTTTTTTATTTTTTTATTTTAATCACATCAAGTTTGTAAACCAAACCAAATATGATATTAGATCATTTGTTTAATCTACTTTAGTTCCTTAAAAACTATACAACCAATCACTACCTAGTAGTTTTAGGAGTTTGGAAGAACTAAAAAGACAACGTGACATCATCAACAAACTAAGAGATTAAGGTAGCTGTAGAAATCCTGGAAAGAAAAGCTTAAACTTGTCATGTTGCCACGTACTAGTCCTGAAGATGATCACATCTTGTTACTTCACGTGGAGTTACAGTTCCGAAAGGAAGTGCTCGGTTCATGGGATGCACACAAAAGGACGAAACCTTAATATTGTAATACTGTTCTCTTTTTCTAAATTATATCCTTCTCTGAGCCCTGTAATACAATTATATATCATTTTCGAATCAAGTTGAATTCTGTAGAAGGTGAGAAAAGGACAAAAAGAGGCAACACTTCAAAGATTCCTACCATTATCTTCCGTCTGTTTTGTTAGTGAGAAATATATATTTCGATTGTCAAGCATGCAGGCATTTAATTATTTAATTAAGTTGTTTAACCACCACCAAATCCAGCCTTTTTGTCTCGCCATTTGATTAATTAAGACGGAATTTATTTCCTACCTCAGGTTTAATTCACTAATTGCAATTTCTATATGTAAAATTCTATACTGATGAGTGCGTCATATAAATGTAGGCATTTGAGAAAACTACCTATTTTGGTCTTATGCTTATTTTGTCAAATCGTGCTTCGTCAACATAATATACTAAAATGAAGAATGTTAGAGATATTTATTATACAAGTTATAATTAGTTTTTAGTTTAGCTAGTTTAGGAGTTAGAAGTTGTTAATTCTATTTACTCAGTTTTGGTAGTTAGTACACATGTGGATTGATCTATATATAAAGGAGAATCTTGTACTTTCTCGGTTGATTTGAGTATATCAATTTCATTCTAACACGGTCTTTCTTGACTCATTCTCTTCTTTCACATCTGATCTCATATTCATTTTCTTCATCTTTTGTTTCTATGGTTCTACACATTGCTGGATCATTGTTTAAGTTATAATTCATCTTGTAACATAGTATTAAAGCTTCATCACTAACTTAACATGTTTGCTTCGCCTCTAGAAGACGTCAATTCATTATATCATATTCATCATTCAAATTAACAGAATTTAGTAACAATTACTCCTGTACTTACTGGCTTCAACTCTAATACACTATTTGGATTTATTCATTTCTATTAGCATTCTGAATCTGGAATAAGCTAGTTTTATAAATGAAACTATTCTAATTCCGATGAAAATAGACAAGATGTATACAATTTGGAGTCGATGCAATAACTTGACAATTGCTTTGTTGCTTCGCTTAGTATCATAGCCAATCACTTCAACAATTTTGTATATGAACACAGCCAAAGAAATCTAGGACAAATTAAAGGTATGCTTCTCGCAACCTAATGATACAAGAATCTATCAACTACATCATATGTTAATTAATGTTGTTGAAGGATCTAAGAGTGTGGATGAGTATTTTACTAAGTTGAATATTATTTGGGAAGAGTTGTGGAATTTTAGGCTATTGCCACATTGTTCTTATGGATCTTGTGATAAAAAATGTCTTGATAAGTTCATAGAAATGGCTCAAAAAGATTATGTTTTTAAGTTTTTTAATGGCTTAAATGAGATATTTTCTACTCTTAGATCTTAAATCTTGGTGTTAAAGCCCTTTCCTACTTTGAATGAGGCTTATAATATATTAGTAAGAGATGAATTTCGAAGAGCTAATCGACCAAAAGGTCTTGTTATGATGGATGCTTCTGCTATGGTGAATGTAAGTTCCAAGCAAGCAATAGAATTGAAATTACATGTAGTTATTGTCATGTCCCGAAGTGGTATAGTCATAATAGTCTTGTCGGCTAAATCATTATAGGATAAAAGCTAACATTACAGCTGTTATTTTAAACTTGATTTATACAAGACGTTTACGATTAACCTGTTTTGAAGTAAACAGTTCATAAATTAAACAAGTTAATTACTCACAAAAATATGAAAAATTACTTACTAAGATTTAAATAATTTGGGTAATGTTTTTAAGATTTATTGGCTTAATCATGATCTACTTAAGTAATACATAAATTGATACTAAAAATTTAACAATAAAATTCAAACTTGAGAGTGAAATTGATTCTCAATTTTATATCCTTACTCCGTAGGCTTTAAAGTAGTTATATAACCATTTCTTAGTTAATACTTACAACAATATCTATACAAATGTGAGCAACTAACCGCTTAGTAAATTGAGATGAAGACTTAAACATCAAATATAAACAATGTTATAAACTAAATTAGTTAGATACAATACATCACATGACGTTATTCAGTTCGTCGAGAGATTAGAGAAATTTTATCTACTCTAATCCGGATTAAGAAGTCTAGTATATATTTTAACAGCTCATGACCAAAACCTAAGCTTGTGCAATGAAGGCACTACTCCTCCTATAACTACCTTCGAATCGTTAACTTCACTCTTACTGCGACCTTCTCTCCTATCACTTAATTTGACTAAAGATGAAGAATGAACCTATTATATTACTTAGCGCTATTCCTTTTGAAGGGGTCAGTATTTGGTTGGAGAACCCTAAACGTTTCCCTTATTGGGTTGCTATGTAGGCCCATTTTAGACTTACAAGTCATATATTTAGCTAGATTCGGTTTAAGGTGTTCAAGCATTTCATACAAATCATATAATTTTCAATCTAGAACGTCAAATCAGAATCATATAATTAAATTTAGAAACATGTACATGCAGGCATGTGTAAAGTCAATTATCTAATAAACACAATCAAGTATAATCTCAAGCCTTCGAGTATTATAAAATATTACTCTGAAATATAGTAACATATTAATCCGAACTTACTTAAATTTCCCATTTGCTCACTTAAGGTGCTACTTGCTACGGGCTTTCATCGATAGCCCTTATAATACAAATATTATCTTAGTGTTTGTATAACTATTATTTACATATAGACTTTATTCTATAATTAAGATTATTATCTTTAATTGAAGGTTTTACTATATTTGATTATTCATGTTTTTAAGTCTCTTACAATTATCCTCATTTTGAGTTAAGTTTTGACTCAATTTCTGATTTAGTTTCCAATCTAACTTCTAATCCAACTTCTGATTATGGTTTTACACATAAATCCTACGAACTTTCCTCAAGTCATTCTATAAAGTTCAACTAACTATATTTTAGGTATAGTAAGTCTCTAAATTAGTTGCTAATCAACTCTGTAATTTGCCCTATACATCTAGTTTTTCATTTAACTCTTGAATTTGTTTCTAATATGAAGGTAGTCCATTTTTTAGCATAACATTCATAAGTTTAGTTCACAATCAGATTTAAAATTTATTATATAGTTTATTTCCACTTTAGTAGCTACTCTTTTGCTATAATATCAATTATGGAAATTTATCCTATATTTTCATATTTGACAGAATCTGTATAAACACTAGGAAAATATATAATACTTAGTATCTAAGTTCCATTAAAGCTACGGAAAACATATTATACTTAGTAAATTATGGTTTTTATATTATGATCATGAAAAGTATTAAGATAGTTTAATATATATTATTTTCCATAATATCAATTTTAGGTCTAATTTTGTCAGAATTAGCTCAAATTAGGTAAATGACCAAATACAATTATAAGATTCAAACTAAATATTCCCAAAATCATAACTAAGCTTTAGAAGTCATTACAAATTGATTCATTATGGAATTTAAATAAAAATCTATTATTTCTTTTATATGAAAAACATGACAAATTCAATAAAAATAATTTTAATAAATACTAAACGTATAGTTTATCAAAAATTATTTTTATGTAAATTAAATATATCATATGAGGAATATGTAAACCAAAAATTAGCTTGAAATAATATTATTTACTATTTTTGAAAATTCATACAAAATTCTTTAGAATCAGACATATTCTTAAGGAATCTACATAATCACTTCCAATTTTAAAAATATGGTTTAATATTCTAATTCTACATGCAAAAATATCTAAGAAAACCAAATTTCATAATTTTTTAACATTATTTGATATTTTTAATAAAAATAACAACTTACAAGAGAAAATCATACATTTTTAGTTCTTTGACCATCAAAGGTCCATCAGTGGCAAGGGCAGGTTGGCTGAAACCAACACCATATCAGATGTTGGACCCCCAATAGCCACCATGTTAGGTATTTATTTGGTACTAGTTTCCTTATCATGCCCTAATTACACTATAATTTGTTAATTTTTAGTAAAATTGATTTCTCTCTACTTCTTACCTCTCTCTAATTTTTTTAGATCTCCCAATTGATCAAAATGAATTATGGATAAGGGTTTCTGAATTTATCGATGATTTTAGGGTTTTTCTTTTAATTTCCAATTGTCACATACTCCTTATCTCTTCCTTTTTAACTTTCTCTTTGGCTTATTTTTATTGGTTGTTATTTTTTTTAATTCCCAACATGTTATGCCTCATTTCTAAACATTTCCATAATTTTTTTAAAATTTTTATGAATTTTTCTTAATTAATTAGCATTATTTTGATATATTTTAGGTATTTTAAATAATTTAGTGTATTTTTACCTACACCTAAATACATATATAGTACAAATAAATAGTCATAAATATTATTTAAATTATTTTATTATTTTTAATATGCATATAATTTATCTCTATCAATTCGTTAATTATTGAAACTTGTTTAACACATTTTTAATAAATAATAGGTAATATGTATATAATTTAATATTATAATAATTAATGATTTTATTATTTATTTTTCCTAAATCCAAACTTATGGGATCATTTTTACTAATATTTCTAATTTCTTCTTAAATTTTAGGCTTGATCAAACAATTTACCCGATTGTTCTAAATTTTACTAATCTAACCCCGAATACTTTATTACAAGGCTTACAACTATTGTTGAAAGATGGGGCATCTAAAGGAGAAGTGCTACAAACTAATTGGCTTCCTACCACACTTCAAAAACAATAGTGTAGTTAAGTAGCAAACAACTAGGTTGAATCATTTATTTTCTGGACAAGGTAGTAGTGGATTGATAAACAGAGTTGATGATGCTCACGTGTCTAATAACAATCATGGCTCTTTGAATGGTAATAATGCAGACTTACAATGTTGCTTCTATGGTGGCAACATATTTTTGTACAGAACCTCTTTTGTAGGATAGTTCTTAAGAGGCAATGTCTTCTATGAGTCATATGATAGGTATTTTAAATCTTTCCTCTTATTATTCATAAGTAGGTGTTATTACATGGATCTTAGATTCTGGAGCCATTGACCACATAGTCAATATGATTAATTTTTTTCAAACATATATTGTAATTGATTAGAGGCATGTATCCTTGTCTAATGGTTAACAAATAATTGCAACACATATTGGTACTATTGTTTTGTCTTCGGATTTGATTTATACAATGTCTTATTTCTTCTTTCATTCAAGCACAACCTCATTTCCATCAATAAGCTCGCATAAGATAGTAATTGGGATGTTGTTTATATAAAAAAAAAATTGTTTTTATTCAGGATTGTTCTAATTAGAAGGTGATTATACAAGCTCAAGTTAAGCATAACTTGTATCTGTTGGAGTAACAAAGTCGTATTGTTGTTACTCAACATCAACATAAAACTTTCTTAAATCATTCTTCTCTTTTGTATGTAAGGGAACATTTGCCTAAAACTTTTGATATTTAGCATTATCGGTTTGGGCACCTATCTTATAGTCGAACAAAACTGTCGAGTCTGATTTTTCTATTTTTTTTGATTTAATTTGATTTATCATTTTCCAACTAATACCAAACTCAAACCCATTTAATATTAATTCTCAACTAAAGAAATTGGAAAATTTTGGTTTTTTATGTAGAAAATATTTTTGGAGTCGCTACTCAACTGAAGTTGGGAAAAAAAAAAACCGTAATCAATTAGATGGATTGACCATGATTTAGCTATTGGTTTTTAATTTTAATTTGAATGAAAAACTAAAGGGTTCTGAATTTGAGAGCTAACATATTAAACCCTTACGGATACCACTATTTATTTTCTGAAATTAAGATTATTCTTCTAAAATATCCTTTTTCTAATATTTTTAAGAAAATAAAAACCAAAAGAAAAAAAAAAGAACCTAAGATTCTATCGATTTTATCATCTCCTTGAAGGTATCTATGTACCTGCTAGTCGAGATCAAACGAGCATAGTTTTTTTTTTTTTTAAATTAGTGTGTTGGTTGATTTTAATTTTGAAAACCAACAGAATTTACGTTTTTAACCGATTCAATTTATTCAAAAAAATCTAAAGGGCCCTAACTATTTAGTGTTAAAAAAAAATCTCTAAAACGTCCTAAAAATTTTTATTTCTAAAAAATTGATTTTCTAAGTGAGAAATCCAAAAAACTTATAATCCTAAAAATTCCTAGAATAATATATATATATGTATATATACATATTCATACCTAAATTTTATTATTAACAACTATCTATCTAACTAAATTAATAAGATCATATAATATGTTACTAAAAAAAACTCCTAGAATTAATATATTCATATATATATATATATGTATGTATTTATATTATGTTAACTAACTAAGGACATAATAAAATAATAATATAATATAATATAATAATAAAAAAATCTAAAGAAGTCGAACCTAATTGTTTTGTTTGACAGTAAAAGACAATAGCTCTGATTGGTTGCTTGTAAGCTTGTCTAATGTGCAACTAGACTTTGATCGGAATTGGCAATGGTGATGGCTTGCCATGTTGGAGATTGCGCTTGCTGTTTGTGAACCAAATAGTAGACGATAGCTGGTTACGTACGTAGTTCATTGCAGCGGCATGTAAAGAAATGTAGTATGGCAGAGGATAGTGGACTAAAGTATTGATTGGATTTGGTGTGTGTGTGCTTGTTTGTTGGCCGATGGAGTGGGGACGTACTACAGTTGTGTCTGGTTTATGTGTAGCTCGGTTAAGGAATCAAGGTCGATGTATTGTGCTTATGTGTGAAATTGGATTGGTCCTCACGTGATCTGCAGTAGAGTAGCGGTTAGTGCTGATCAGGGTATTGTGGCATAATCTATGCAGTTGCTGTCGATCCGCTGTCTGCACTCGTATGATGAGAGCTAATTGTAGATTTACTGTTGGAGTTTCATCGGAGTTTGCTTCGTTGCTGCTTATTGGATCAGGCTTAGCTTATGTGGATTGCATGGACTTCAGGCATACTGATGTACTGGATGTCTATTGGTTGTACGTAGATGGGCGCTCCTGGATGTGCTTCGATCTATTGTATGTATAGTGTAGTCGAAGATTAGATGCTATCTTATGGTCAGGTGTGTGAATCTTCAGGCGAAGGATAGTTGATTGCTGTTTGATGTGGGGGTTTTACATGATGACTTTGATAGCTGGAGTTTTGTTGTGTTACTACTGTTGTTATGGTGAGTCGGGAGTATGGGCTGTCACAGCAGTTGTGCTTATGCGTGTGATGATGGAGTTGGATCGGTGAATATAGTAAGGGAGTTGCAGACGTCAGGGGCTAGTGAATTTATTTGTGTGGAATTGGATTAATGCACATAAGAGAGTCTATCCCTTTTGAAGTTGCATGTTCCTTATTTATAAAGCTTGAACCAAATCATATTGAATCGTATCTATTATATTGATTTCCATATGATTTTGATAAAAATTAAATTAAATTCGAATCCTTTATATTAATTCAAATCAAATTTAATAAAAATTAAACTAGATTCAAATCTTTTATAATGATTCAAATCCAAACAAAAAAGATTTGATTAGATGTGATCTTGCACACTTAACCTGCTTTCTTAAAAAATAAAACACATATAAGTGCCTAGCAAGATTCGAACCCATAACTTCAAGCTAACTCCATATCGATATTCCAATGCTTTACCGTTAAGTTGTTGGTTTATACCTTCATTTTTAGTATAATTAAATTACACTTTAACCACGCAACATTCTAAAAGATAATGAGAAAACTTAGTCGTACCATAATGAGCTGACTAACCAAGGCGGGTGAAGCGCTCATTGAGTTGGCTAAAACCTTAAAAGATGATGAGAAAACTTGGTCGTACTCTAATGACTGATTAAGCAAGGTAGGTAGAGCGCTCCTTAAGCTAGCTAAAGCCCTAAAAGATAATGAGAAAACTTGGTTGTGGCCTAATGAGCTAACTAACTAAGGTAGGCGAAGTGTTCCTCGAGTTGGCTAAAGCCCTAAAAGATAATGAGAAAACTTGATCATGCCCCAATGAGTCGACTAATCAAGGCGGGTGAAGTACTCCTTGAGCTGGCTAAAGCCCTAAAAGATAATGAGAAAACTTAGTTATGCCTTAAGGAGCTGACTAACTAAGGTAGGTGAAGCGTTCCTTAAGCTGGTTAAAGCCCTAAAAGATAATGAGAAAACTTGGTCGTACCCCAATGAGTTGATTAACCAAGGCGAGCGAAGCACTCCTTGAGTTGGCTAAGACCCTAATCTGGATGAAATGAGTAAGCGATCTTAGAGCTAGTTAAGGCTCTAAACTAGATGAAAAGAGTAAACGCTCCTAGAGCTGGCTAAAACTCTAAAAAATGAGAAAACTTAAATTGAGGCAACACTCTATAAGGTGGCTGAAAGCCTAAGAAAATTATGGATTGGCACTGCGTTTTAAGAGCTAACTAACCCAAAAGTTTTTAAGGATTAAGTGTTTTAGAAATTGAATTACCATCCCTAAGGAGATAACAAATGCAAATACAATGTAATGTTTTGTACAAGCTAAGAACTACTTACCGGGCTCTAGATAGTTCCTAAACAGTCACATCTTTCCTTGAGCAATCCAATTAGAACCAACGGTTTTGACCCTTTCTTCTTTCTCATCTTCTTCTTGCTTTTCTGCTTCCATCTTCTTTTGGCTCCACTTCTTTTACCCCTTTACCCCTTTTCTTTTCTTTTCTTTTTCTTCTTCTTCTTCTTCTTTTTTTCTCTTTTTCCCTTTTTCTTCTTCTCTCTTTTTTTTTTCCTTTTTCTTCTTCTCTCTCTCTCTCTCTTTTTTTTTCTTTTTAGAAATCAATTTAAGCCAAAAACAAATACACGTACGTTATACTTAAAGACGCATTTTGGAAAGCAACTTTAACAAATGAAACGTCTTCATCTCTTGAGCAAAGATATCATGTCTTAAACTTTCAGTCTAACTTAATTGGTTTTCCATGCAAACTTCTTCCCTTAAGTGAGTTGCTATTTATCTACTACCCATTACTCTTTATGAACATGGCCTTATCCTAAAAAATAGAAAACAAATCTCCCTTTTTGGGGGAACGAATCGTAATAAAGTATTAGGAGAATTTTTATCAATTGACATTGTTCCAAATTAAGTATTTATTTTTCTCATGTTTCTTGTACATAAAGATTATTTGGATAGAGTAGGAAGTGAGGAATTTTAATGGAACGAGGAAGGATTTAGAGATTTTTCCTAATGTCAACAACTACTAGGGATACCAACTTTGCATGTAGAAAATGAAAATGAGACCACAGTAATATTAAAATTGTTTATATTTCATAATTTAAGAAAAAATTCTATTAATCTTTTAAGGATAGTCTATCTTCAATGCATTAGCGTTTATTAGGTCTCACAAGTCTGGACCATCCATTTGGGATAACATCAAGGCTCTCCTAGGCAATACTTTCTTCACAATGTAAGGTATTCTATTGTTTGGGGCAAACTTCCTTATCGAGTTTTGCACATTAGGCAAAGTTTTCCTCAATACTATGTCTCCTTTTTCGGGGCTATACTTTCTTTTTAAAAGCTCTAACCATTCGTTGTTGATAGCAAATGTTGTGGCACGAAGTTGCAATTTTCTTCCCGTCAATCAAATCCAATTGCTCAATTTGTTTCTTTATCCAATTAGCCTCATCTAACTGGGTTTCTGAACTTTTACTGGTAGTATAGCCTCCATCCCATATACCAATGAGTAGGAGGTTTCCCCTATTGATGTTATGATAGAAGTATGATAGGTCATGAGTGCAAACAGTAACATCTTATGCCAATGTCGACATATGACAACCATCTTCTCAATATTCTTTTGATATTCTTGTTAGCCACTTCCATGGCTCTGTTCATTTAAGGCCGATAAGTAGTGGAATTTCTGTAAATGATCATGAACTGCCGGCACAACTTTAACATCGATTTATTGTTCAGGTTCGTGTCATTATCGGCAATAATTATCTCTAGTGTCTCATACCAAGCTAGTATGTCTCTCCTAATGAACTTGACCACTACTCCTTTTGTCACACTAAAGTAGGATGAGGCTTCGACCCACTTAATGAAATAATTAATAGCCACCAGTAAAAATGGGTACCCGTTATATGCCTTCCAAGTGATCTGGCCAATGATGTCTATTCCCTACATTGAAAATTGCTACGATGCAAATAACGTATTGAATTCTTAAGGCATGGCATTTACTTTATTCGCATAGATTTGGCACAAATGACAGTATCTAACATGCTTAATGCAATCTCCTTCTATAGTTAACCAATAATATCCCATCCTCATAATTTTCTTGGCAAAATGTAGCCATTTATGTAAGGGCCACATATTCCCTCATGCACTTCTTTCATTAGCAATTCTGCCTCTTTCTTGTTTATACATCGTATTAACGTATCATCAAATAATCGTTGGTACAAAGTAGACTTGCTTATCAAGTACTGAGTGGCTAATCTTCTAATTATCTTCTTGTCCTTCTTCTCGGCCTCTTCAGGTACATTCTATGTTGCAAAAATGTTTTGATATCATGATACCAAGGCTTTTTGTCACATGAACTTTCCCTTGCTAAATAGAAAGCGAGCTTTTCTTCAACTTCAATCTTAAGTGGCTAAGCCTCTACTCCTCCCAATATCTAGATCATGGATGCCAAGTTAGCCAGGGCATCAGCGAATTGATTATGAACCCTTGGTAGGTACATTAAGGTAATCTTTTCAAACTTGGCCATCAACTTGGCTAAATGTTGGTAGTAAGGTACTAATTTGGGGTCTTTCATCTTATACTCACCCTGAGCTTGGCTTATGATCAACAAAGAATCTCCGTACACCTCTAATTCTCATTTTTCCATAAACAAAGCGATTTTAAGTCTTAAAATACATGCCTTGCATTTTGCAATATTGTTAGTATATGGAAAAGCTAGTCTTACGGCCATAGGGAATTGTATACCTTCAAGGGATATCAGAATTGCCCTAACTCCATATCTTGATACATTAGCTGCTCTATTAAAGAACATTTTCCAACTTGAGGATTTCTCAACTTGTTTGCTATCCAAGCTACTTTCTACTGCCAAGATATTTTCATCAGGAAACTCAACCCGTACTTCTTAAAGGATATCTTTATAGGGATTTTTTGCTAATTGATTTGCCAAGGCCTGCCCCTTGACTGAGCTTTGGCTCACATACTTGATGTCAAATTTTGACAACAACATCTATCACTTCGAAACTCTTCAAATGAGGGCCGGTTTTTCTGTTAAATACTTCAAGGGGTCATGTTGTGTTATTAACTCAATTTGGTAGCAAAGTATGTATTGTTTGAGTCGATACATGACTTAAACCAATGCACAACAGGTTCTTTCGGCTTTCGAGTATTTTTGCTCCCCTTCTATGAACTTCTTGCTCAAATAATAAACAGCTTGCTCCTTTCTTTCTTCATCCTTCTAACTAACCACAGTCCTTATAGATTCGGGCAATATTGTCAAGTATAAGAACAATGGCTTTCTAGGCTTAGAAGCCACTTACACTAGTGGATTCATAAGGTATTCTTTAATTTTTGTGAAAGTCTCTTTGCATTCCCCATCCCAATTGATCCTCGCTTTATTTTTCAATAGCTTAAACAAAGGGCGGCATTTATTTGTTAGCTGAGATATAAATCGAGCTATATAATTCAAATGACCCAACAACCCTCTTACTTCCTTGAGTGTGCAAAGAGGAGGCATGTCAATTATGGCTTTAGCTTTATCAGGATTAACTTCGATACCCTTTTAGCTAATTATGAAACCCAACAATTTTCTTGACGTTACTCTAAAAGTGCACTTCTCTGGATTCAACTTCAACTGGAACTTCCTTAATTTGTTAAACAACTTCCTCAGGTTTTCTAAGTGATCTTCCTCTTCCCTGGATTTCGCAATCATATCATCAACATACACTTTTATCTCTTTGTACATCGTATCATGAAAGGTTGCAACCGTGGCCCTCTAATACGTTGCCCTCACATTTTTAAGCCTAAACGGCATCACTTTATAATAAAACGTACCCCAAGTTGTAACAAAAGTTGTCTTAGTCTTATTCTCTTTGAACATTTGTATCTAATTGTATCCTACTAAATTATCCATGAATGAGAATAGATGATTTCTGGCTGTGTTATCCACCAAGACATCAATGTAAGGCAATGGAAAGTTATCTTTAGGTATTGCCTGGTTAAGATCCTGAAAGTCTATATAAACTCTGACTTTCCCATTCTTCTGCATTACTAGAACAATATTAGCTACCCATTCTAGGTAATCTGATACGTCAATGAATCCTACATCCAGTAGTTTCTTAACCTTTTCCTTGATTTTCAACAAGACATCAAGTCGAAATCTCCTTAACTTTTACTTTTTAGGCTTAGCATCTTCTTGTGTAGGTGGACTACGATCAGCAAGTCTAACCTTGGTGTATCCTCATATGACTAAGCAAACAAGTCTTGATATTCAACTAACAATGTAATCATTTTTGTTTTTTTTGTTTCACTTTTAGATTCCCTCTGATTTTTAGATTCTTAAGATTATTTTCATCCCTTACATTGACTATTTCAATCGGTTCATTGAGTGTAATTTTACCCAATTCATGTTTTCTCCATTCCTCTTGTATATTACTGTGGTCATCGACATCGTTCTTGATGCCAAATTCAGTAGGTCCGAAAGTGATATCAATATTCTCATTTTCTACCTGCGTAAGGTATTCTTGATTTTTGCTTGGTTCAATGGATCTGGGCAAAGCACATAAAGAAAAGTTTATGTAAGCAAAAGAGAACTGAAACATAACAAAGGAAAGAAACAAACTAAAATTTTATTGAACGAATGGAAGTTAATCACAAATGAGATAAGGGTTTAACTAATATTTTTGAACGAAAGGTTTAACAATACATTAGGAATGATGATTATTGAAAATAAAAATTAAAAAAATACTAACTAAGGGTCACCCTTTACCTTAGGAAAAACCTGTTACCTTTCGTCAGGATCGATAACCAGTTATTCAAATAGTGCTAGGACTTAGGTAAGCTTATTGATCCTTCATTGGCAGATTCTCGGGCTTGAGTCTCTACCCATATGAATGTCTCAGCTAGTAGCGGGAAGGTCATTGGGGCATGGTGTAATCTGTTACCTCTCTTGCCCCTCGCTTATTTCTTTTGGAATTCTTTTACTGGGATGGGGTTGTAGCCAAGGCTGTAGGTGCTAATCCAGCCTTCTTTGAATTCTATTCTTTTATCATTTTCTCTTTCAAGACTAGTAATCATGCTTACTACTTCAAACATCTGTAAGCCCAACTCTTCTTACCCTTCACTTCTTATACAGGATATGGCCATTTCCTTGTAAGTTTCATAATCTTGATCTCCTAAAATTGTAATCACTTAACCATTTGAGATAAACTTCAACTTCTGGTGCAAGCTCAAAGGTATGGCTGCTGTTGCGTGAATCTAAGGTCTTCCCAAGAGTAAGTTGAAAGATCTAGGAATGTTTATGACCTGGAATCAAATTGTGAAGTGTTGAGGGCCAATACTCAAGAATAAGTCTATCTCCCCTATAATCTCTCTTCTGGAACCATTAAAGGCCTTAACTGTCGTAGAAGAAGGCCTAATTGTAGACGTATCGATAACAAGCAAATCTAAGGAAGCGAGTAGACAGACGTTTAGTGATGATCCGTTGTCAATAAGTACTTTGGTAATGATTATATCATTACTCCTGACTATAATGAAAAGTGGTTTTGTATGCTTATTCCCTTCTTCGCCTAACTCTTCTACTGAAAAAGAAATTTGGTCCACGGTAAGGATAGAATTTGTGACCAGTCCTATCTTTTCAATTGGAATTTCACATCAGACTTTAACTTCCTTTAAAGTATCAGACAAAGCTTCTTGGAGTGGTTCAGATGTGATTAACGAGCTCATCAACAATATCTATGTTGGAGTCATATTGAGTTGGTCCATGATCTTCTACTCACTCGACTTGATCATCTTGGTAAAGGCTGATAGCCCTTTAACATATTCGACTGTCGTTTTACCATTCAATTCCCCCAATGTAGCCTTCCTCTCATACTCTTCTCTTGGGTGGTAAATCCTTCCTAATCAAGTAATTTCCCCTACTAGAGGACATGGTTTCTCTTGATTTATCATGTGATAGTTAAATAGAGTAACCTTGTAATTTTCCAGTGCTAATGGTATGTGAAATGTGTACCTCTTTGCTTTTGGGGCTTGTTCGCTCATGTAGAACTCAAAAACCTTAAGCTTCTTATCTAAACTAATGATGTTGACGGTACAATCATAAAAAATCATACCAATAATCAGCCCGTAGTTCGATAGGGGATTATTGTTAACGTTTGGAGCTGGGGCATCCACAAAATCTAGCTGCATTGTCCCCTCATCTATCAAGTCTTGAATCATGTTCCTCAGTCTCTAGCACGAATCGGTTGAATGCCCTACTTACCCATAATGATATTCACATTTCATTGTAAGATTAAATATTCTTGACTTATACCTGTTACTAGGAAGTTTGTACTATATCAAATTATCTTTTCACAACTTCTCGAAGACTTGACTTAAGGGAACCAGTATTTTGGTAAACTGTCTAAAAGTCTTGTTAGCTTGAGGCTGGTCTCTAAATTGTTGTTGAGTTGAAGGAAGATTTGTTCTGAAAGCGACTTGAGCGTTTGGTCTGATATTTGAGTTTACCATGCCAACTATAGATTCTTTAAGCTTGCTGCCCACTGGTTTAAGACTAGATGATGAAACCGATGGCCTTCTGTCTACTGGCTCTTGAAGCTTGCTGGAGGAGACGGAACTTTCGATCTTATACCCTGTTGCTACTACTTTAGCAAAACTGGATAAGGCTTGCCCGATGAGATGAGAGAAATAGGGTCTTTCTAAGGTGTTAATGAAAGTTGACATAAGCTCCTTCTCAGTAGTAAGAGTAGATATTCTTGCAGCTAAAGACCTTCACCTTTGAGCATACTCTTTGAACGATTCATTATTCTTTTTCCGTAGGGTGACTAAATCCATCATAGTAGGAGCTACTTCTACATTGAACTTATATTGCTCATAAAATGCCCTAGCAAGTTTCTTCTATGTATTTATTTGGTTCAAGTTAAGCATGGCGTACCAAGTTAAGGCTAGTCTTGTCAAACTATCTTAGAATGTCTATATCATGAGTGAATCATACTGGACATATTTACGCATCTTCTTGATGTACAACTTGGTATAAAGCTTGGGGCATCCCATCCTGTTATACTTTTCAAACTTTAGTACCTTAAACTTCTCAAGGTAAGCTCTAATGTCATATGTAGAAAACTTGATGATCCCTACCTGTTCAAATCCATCAAACACTGTAATTGATTTCATCTTCTCAACTATCTGTTGCGTCGGTTTCTTTTCTAGTTCTTTCAAGCTGTCCATATTAGGCCCTTAGCCAGCCGGTTTTAGGGCTACATACGTATCAAGTTCGAATGTTGGGTTGACTTTTGGGTAAACTCCTTCTGACTCAAATGCGTCTTTTGGATAGTCATGCTCTGCTTCGGGAGCTTGCGTATTCTTCCCATAACAAGCCTTGGAGTTTTCTTCATTAGTTGGTGCTATGGCTCACAGCAAAGCGATGTCTGCTAGGAAGCTCATTTGTTCTACCATCTTCTCCATAACCTTTTCTATGGAATGGAACCTCAGCTCGGAGGGATCATTGATCTCGGGCTCTCCGTCATTTCCTTGAGTAGTGGCCATCTTGGTCTAGGAACATGTTTTAATCGGACTTCTTTGAAAGACTTAATGTTTAGGAGCTATCTTGAGATTTTAACTGATGAAAACTCAATAAAGGGTTAGCATATGTTACATTTTTCTAAGAAAGGGTTATCGAATATATGAATACAGGATGCATGGCACACGAATGCAATGAAAATTAAGAATTAGCAAGAGACCTTTGATGTGGAAAAAACTAACTAATTTTTATTAATTTTTGCAATTGTGAAGCTTTACATCACTTATTCTATTCGAAAAAGGAATCCTAAAGAAAGAAAACATTAAAAGAGCCTAAAATCTAAATTTTAATCTTCCTATGGCTAGTAAGCTCGTCTTGAGTCTTTTTCCTCTTTCAGATCTTGGGAGCCTCCTCTTCCTTGCTCTTAATCCTCTTTAGTTGTGCTTTTAATGCCTTTATCTTCTAGTGATACTCTTCGCAGTGGTTCTCTAGCTCCTGCCCTCTTTCACTTGCTTCTTTGGGTTCAACTTGGACTTAGACTATTCCTTTTCCTTTGTCTCTTGCATATCTTTGAGCTTCTTTAGTTGGCGATAAAGAAGTCCTTTGGTTGTTTAGCTCCTACTTACTATCCCCTTAATGGTAGGGGTGGTCTTTCTTGTATGCCAAAGAGCTCGGATGCTTAAGGGTTTGGTCACTTTGTCGGCCAATAACATGCTAGGGTTAGGAAAGTCCAATGAGACGACTTCTATTGATGGTCCGTGGATCATGTCTTCAATGAGTCCATTGGCTGGGATGTATCTGGTACAAAGGTTGAAGTCGATCAGGGGTACTGCCTCGATATTTTCATATCCTCTTATCATTTCCTTACTTGTAAACCCCCTGGGTGTCTACAGTAACTCTTCCACTTTCATACTCTGAGAGTATTGGACCTAGTAGCAAGTAGCTATATCTTCTGGTAGTTCAATTCTTTCTTTAAAAGACTTGATGAGATCATATTGCTGGGTAAACTCAGCCCAATTGAAATCAAGTTGGTAGCGTCTCACGTGGCTGACGAACCAAATTATAAGTAGAACCATATTGGTCTTTAGATCTCTTCGTTTCTTTTCTTGAGATGATTTAGTGGTCGGATTTGCTTGGCTAGGGGGCTAGGACATATGATTTCCCTTCAAGAAATTATGTTACGATTTCTGCAACTCTGAAGTGGACCTGGCATCTATCATTAGGGAACAATATGGTATTGAAGACTACTAAGATGAAGACTCCAAGCAAAGGATTATATCTAAAAAGAGAGGTTTAACTACATTGAAACGTTTAGTCCAGTGATCAAACATGCTATGGTTAGATTATTTTTCTGTCTTCCAGCTACTTATAACTAGCCTGTGCACCAAATGGATGTGCATGATGCTTTTCTAAACGGGGATTTATATGATGATGTGTTTATGGACATTGCACTAGGACTATTTGTTACAGCATAGCCTTCTTCATAAGATAAGCTTATTTGCAAGCTTAACAAGTCACTTTATAGACATAAGCAGGCTTCTAGACAGTAGAATACCAAGCTTACTCAATCTCTTTTAGCATATGGATTTAAACAATCTTATAGTAATTACTCTTTATTTGTGAAATGTTTGGGTAATTACATGGTTGTAGTTTTAGTATATGTAGACGATATAGCAATAGCTTGTAAACAGCTTACTCTCATTGAACAGTTCAAATCTTTCACGCATACTTGGTTCAAGATAAAAGACATAGGTATACTCAAGTATTTCATTGGCTTGGAACTTGCACGTTCGTTATAGGGACGTGTTTTGTCCCAATACAAGCTCACTCTGGATGTACTAACTGATATAGGCTTTCTTAGAGCTAAACCATTGTCTATACCTATTGTGGCTAATCATAAGCTAACTAAGGAAGACTCTTCTGGTTTAGTTGATGCTTCGCGGTATCGAAGGACTATTGGCGAGCCTTTATACTTGTGTATCACTCAATTTAACATTACCAATTCTGTTCATGTACTAAGTCAATTCATGGATAAGCCTAAAAATGTGCATCAGTTAGCACTTGAGCATGTATTGCATTACATTAAGGGTACAATCAGTTAAGGCATTTATTTTCCAACTGATAATGATTTAGTACTTCAAGCTTTCAATGATATTGATTAGGGTGGATGCCGTGATTTTTGTAGATCAACCATTGGAATCTATGTTTTTCTAGGGAATTCACTACTTAATTGGAAGTTAAAGAAGTAGACCATTGTTGCAAGGAGTTTGGTTGAGTTTGAATATAAGGCACTTATTGCTACTACATGTGAGTTTCTGTGGTTAATTACATTGCTTAAGGAGTTCCATATCAATTATTTGTTACTAATACAACTTTTTTGAGACAATCAGTCAATCTCGCACATTACCAAAAATCTTGTCTTCCATAAATGAATAAGACATCTTGAAATGGATCTACACTTTTTACGTGATAAAGTTGTTGAAGGCATAATCTTACCAATCCATCTTCTTACAAGACAACGGTTAGCCAATATCTTTATCAAAGGGCTATTAGCAAATCATTTTCATTCCCTTTTGGTAGTTAATATTTACTCTCCATCTTGAGGGGGTGTATTAAAGATATTTATTATTCAAGTTGTAAATTAGTCGTTAGTTTAGCTAGTTTAGTAGTTAGAAGTTGTTAATTCTAATACTTAGTTTTCATAGTTAGTTTACTCAGTTTTGGTAGATAGTACACATGTTGACTTATGTATATAAAGGAAAGTCTTATACGTTTTTAGTCGATTGAATATATCAATTTCATTTCCAAACATTCTTTCTTGACTCATTTTCTTATTTCACATCTAATCTCATATCCATTTTCTTCCTCTTTCATTTCTATAGTTCTTTATACTGTTGGATCATTGTTTGATATATAATTCATAGGTCTGATTCTTGTAACAAAGAATACATAAGATATGCATTTCCCTCTTACAAAATTAAAAAGAAAAAAACAAATAAAAATTTCTAATTTTGATAAATAAACCTCCATTTCATAAATTTTTTAATGTTGAAATTACATTATTGTTCACTTTTAAAGACTCATTTTCTAATCATAATCTTTACATGATTATGATAAGATAAAAGAAAAAAGGATAATTTAACCGATTATTGAATTTGAAATCAAAACAAATTACATAATTTTTGAAATATCAGGTCATGGAGAACTCCCTTAAGAAAATGAAGCCCTAGAGTCATCGATGTTGGAGTTTGTTTACCGTTTGAGGATGATTAGCATCTCAACAAGCGAGCAATGCACCGGTTAAGAGGAAAATGATTCATTTGTACTAATACATCATGTGTTTTTATCAAACACCATGCTATTTTGCACCTATTTATGTCAAGATAATTTTCGAATGCATGGTTCACAAAATGCTAATCCTATTTACATCTAGTTACTCCACATTTAGCATTTAATGGCCTATATTACTTTTTTTATATATATATAATTGTAAAAATCAAGTACAAAGCTATATTTTCAAATCTTATCATTTTTGTTGATAATTCAATATTTTTATAGAATATGTTTAATTTATCTTGGTTAATTTACAATGTTCAAGTTGAATTAATAAATATCTATATACTTAATTTTAACCAAATAAATTGGTTGTAAATTAAGTGAAAAGTATATACATCATCTAGATGAATTAATTGTAAATTAAGTAAAAAATATATACATCCACTTGATAAATATCTTGAATCGTCATTAATTAAAGGAATATGTAGATGAACATATGAACCTTGTATTACGTGTGACCAAGGGGATGGGTCCAAACTGCGAGATGATCCGAAAAGTAAATGTTAGTTAAAGGTTTGAGTAAGGGTTCCTATGCACCAATGATGGATATGATATACTAACGTCTTACACGAGCTCAAGTTACACTTGATATGACGAACAAATGTATTCGGAGGTCACTCACTATTAGTTCATGCTCAATGGGCTAGATAAGAGTAGTCGAGAGTAAGTAAAGACACTTAGCTCATGTAAGAAAGAATATGTGTGAATATAAAAAATGGTATTGACTGTTGTGGCTATCAGTATTTATAGGTATTTATAGGACTCAATTAGGGTAAGTTTTAGTTTAGTGTAAATTACAAATAGAATCCTACTAGAAAAGGAAAAGGAACAATTCACAAAGGCAAAGTTCTAATTAGATAAAAAGAATATTTGGTTATAAAAAGGGCAGTATGGATGTTAGACAAATAAGGTGCATGTCAGCTGTCCATTATGTGGTCCCAATGATATTACTTGTTGAGCAGAGCAGGGTCTGAGCAGATCAGGTTGGGGGTTGGCAGTTCAATAAGTTTGTAGCGTACATGTTATAGACTAGGGAGGGGTTAGTTCAAGAGGTGGTCCATTACCAGGGCTAACCTTAGCCGGTCAGCTTTTGATTAGGTCAGCTTGACTTCGACAATGTACCAAGTTGGTCGTATGCTGGTTTGGTACTTCATCTTAGACAGATGTATGATAGAAGGGTTGACTCAGCAATGAGTCGGTCACCTTAGTAGTCTCTTAGATGAAGTAAAGAGCGGAGTAACTCGGCAGATCGGATTGGAGGATGCATTACTCTTCTAAGTTTAACTCACCCGAGACAGTTTGGCGAACCATATGAGCGAGTCCTCAAGCTCAAGAGTGCATAATTGGTTTACGATTCCTATTAGCCAATATGTACGCACTAAAAATAAAAGAAAAAGGCTCATATAGTTATAACTTGTTTGAGTGTAGACATATTAAGTCCAATTAGGGTAAGAAGTTATTGTTTATATAAATGATGGGTGGGATGCACTTACACAGTAGTAAAGAGCTCGCAGCATGATACATATTGGAAGACGTTAAAATGCTAAGTTAAGTCCAAACCTAAAAGGTTTGAGCTAGTGGAAGCACGAGCCAGCCCACTAACACTAAGGGCCAGTTAGTTATGGTGTGAATCTAATGTTCTGAACGAGTCAAACAATTCACAAGCTATTTAAGTTTCACTCAATCGTCACTCGAGTTTGATTAGAGAATAGTTAAGTCAAGTTCGAGCTCAATTTGCTTGAATTGTTAATTGAGCCGAGTTCAAGCTTTAATATTTAGCTCCACTAGCTACATGTCTAGTCAAGCTCGAGCCAAATTTAGGTTGAGTTTTGATATTATATTAATATCATTATAATTACGAGAAAACATATCTTTAGAAAAATCGAATTTAAACGATCTTAATCAAGCCAAACTAAATTTTGTTAAATGCTACTTTGAGTTGAGTTCAATCTCAAAATTACAAGCTTGACTAAGCCTGAACTTGAGCCTAAGTCTTAAGATTCTAGGTTGAGCTCAAGTTTAAATTGGAGGCCAACTCTTTCAATTCTTTTATAGTCCTAAAGATGATAAGTAGTTGATTGGGAGGTGATTGACAAGGGTGCTAGTTGACCACCGATTATGGCCTAGTAGTGGCTAGCTATCATATATTTAGTTTATTGATTTGTCTATTTGATTATACATTTATATTAGGTTTATTTGGAACATATAAATTTTCAATAGAGTTTTATGTATAAGAGAGATGCCAAACCTGTACCGAACAATTATGACCACGCAGTAAATTTTCTATTTCGATCGGCTTTTCACTCGAAGTTCCTCTTAGATACTCCATGTTTATATTGCTTTTATCTTTCCCTCATCCTATTCCTCCATCAGATGATTGTTCATGTTCACACCATAACAACTAACCCTTCTATCTTCAGCACATCGACGCACAAACAAACCTGTACATGGTTTATTGCCTCACACATTTGATGTATATAATTCAACAAATCAATCAGTATAAACATGAAGGGTGCTAGAATTTCCGCCTTTGAAAACTCCTGATGCTGTTCTAACACAGTTGAGCACCTTCCAAGTGGATGACAAAAGAAGTAGTCAAATCAAAGTTTCTTGACATTTGAACAAAGGATCTCCTATAATCTGTTAAATCAGTTCGTGATATATATTCCCTAGATTATTAGCGTTATGCTCCACTTGTGTACAAATCCATTAGTCCTATATCTCATGATATGGCATGATTTGTAAAGTATTTGTCACAAGTGCAATAATAAAATGGAAATTTGATAAGACCGTTACCATGTATTGTTTACGTGCGTTTAGCGATATATTATTATTATTATTATTAGAACCAAAAAACTTAAGTAACCATACCCTATAAAATTATTATTCAGACTCCAATTTCACTCTTACATCCTGTATATATGTTACACAACTTTTGAGTTTCAACTTTCATGTAAATTTAAAATTATATAAATTTATAATCACTTAAAATTTTCTTATCTATCTATTATTTATTATATTAAGTAAAAACATTTATTTTTAAGATTTTTTTATAATATTTTCATATAATTGATATCAAATATAACTAAATCATCAATGACTATATATGCCTATTCTTCATTTAAAAGAAAAAGGAAAATTTTTATTTTTATAAATATTTTTATCTAAGATTAATTTATTTTATTTTTTTCTAACAAATTATTTTATTTAATTATTTAATTTTTTTAACATTCATAACGTGAATACGGCGCCCGCTAGAATATATAAATATATCATGACTAGTTCCATTTGACGTTAGCAATATGACAAGTTGAGTGAATTTCAGCCACATATGTGACCAAATTAGGTTTAATACATAGAACTTTTCCTTAGTGGGATTAGAGATGATGATATATTAGGAGTCAACGTTGTTGATAACACGCTAACATAAGAGAAAATAACCTAAAAAGACACGTCAGAAATAGAGAAAAGGTGTCGACCTTTTTCATCTAACCAATCAACCTCGATGTTTGTTTCTTCTTTTAAGATTCTCTTCCAGGGCTCAAGAAGATAATACGTTCTGGGGATAACCTTTTTAAATTATGTTAAGTTAGACATAAAATAAAAATAGCAATTTGACTGGTAAAATTGTACTCGATAAAGCGATTTGTGCAACACATTATAAGAAAAATAGAATAATATAACCCTATGGTATTATGTGTAGTTTGTACAGTATTAAATATGGATTTTTATAATTAAAAAATTTTAAAAAATTAATTATTTATAATATAAACTACAATAAAATATAGGATTGTAATTTCAAAACTTGGTGTAGGATTCTTTTTGGAATTTTAAAAATATATCTATTTTGTATCATTTGAAATAGATTTTTATACTACTAAATATATATTATAAATCTTTTAGCTTTTACCCAATACTTTAAACCTCTTTTATCTAGTAATTTTAACCAATGTATAAATCAAACAATTGACTAAAGATTTTGTCTAGTATCATAAAATATAAGATCTAAACAATACATAAAATTCTTAATAAACATAATAGAGTAGTAGTAGCCATTCATTATAGTAATTTTAAGGTCTTATAAGTAAATGTGAAAATATATGCAAAAAGAAAAAGAAAAGCTATTTCATTAGTCTTATAATGGAATTGCAATTTTTAATTTTGCAATAATTACGATTACATGAAATGATAATTTCAAGAATTTATAAGAAATGGCTAGCTATTTTTTTCTACCTTCATCAAGTCATATAATCATTATCTCGAAATGATTGTTTTGTCTTTAATTATCATGCATAATTTTTAATTGTTTTCCTTTTTATCTAAAATTGATTTCAACTTTGAGCTGTTATGCTATCTTCACAGTGGTACGAAACATTTCATGATATCCAAGTTCTAAAGAATCCATATATTTCAGCTGCAAAACGTAGGATTTTTCTGTTATCCGCTTCATATATTTTTTGGAACCAACCCAACCATCTATTTACTTTCGATTTTATATCTATAAGATATTATATTTTTAATAGTTCAAATCCAATAAATATAAATTAAAAATATGATAAAAGATTGTACTAATCCTATCAAAATAAAAAAAAGGATTTTAAAAACTCTCCAAAACTCAATATATTTTTTTGCCCTCCATGATTCAAAATTTATATAATATTAAAGCTGCCATCATAAATATGTGGCAGTCTCTTTCTTTCTCCACAATCCTTTAATAAACCTTTGTCGTAACCCAAGATTATCATGCTATATGATGTTATTGTTATTGGACGGGAGGTTTACCCCCTTTACAAGTGCCCATATGGCGCTCAATTCTTCTTTACCTCATGTATTTACCTCATGTATTTTTTTTTTTATTATTATGAAGGGTAAGCCAACCTTTCTCTTCCTATCTTTCCAGGATTGATCTAAGCCCCTCTTACTTTAGAACTGTCAATCGGTATTGTTACCATCCTCCTTATGATAGGAGACGTTCAACTTCACAACTGGTTTCGACCTGCTATACCCATCATTAAAAGAGCAGTATTAGCTTCCAACTAATTTGCTCACGAGTGGCTAACCCTACTTGACGCCACTCACTTCGCATTAAGTCTCTAGTTAGACACCCCTACTTCCCTTCAAAATATGAATTGTGACATTTTCCCCATCGAAATCCATGATGCCCCATGTTGTGGAGCCAACCATTTGCCATTACCCTTTCCTTTGAGATCATCGACCTTAATCTTCCATTGCACAGCTTCATGCCAAGATCATCTTTGCTAGGGCTTCCATAGGCATTCCCTCGCCTAAACCGCTTCCTCTCATCCTCTAAGATTGCCTCTTATTAAGTGGTCTAACAGTAGGGTCTATCTTTTGAAGTATATTTTTACTTTTCACTAAGTTTCGGGCAAAGTCTTGTTACAATACTACTCGTGATACAGTTGCCCCTTCTAGCAACGATACTCTTCATCTAGTGGTCGCTCCTTCTTGAGCTTCATTCACATAAGCCTAATTGTCGACAAGAACTACCCTTTTTCATACAATACACTGGGTAGCATTTAGGTAGCTCCTCTAGACTAGAACCTTTGGCTCTGATATCATTTGTCATGGGATAAGAGGTTTACCTTCTCCATAAGTATTTGTGCTGTGCTCAACCCTCTTTTGCTTTATATATTTCCCTTAATTATGAAGGGCGAGCCAATTTTTCCCTTCTTATCTTCCGAGGACTGTTTTAAGCCTCTCTTGCTTTAGGAGTACTTACTAGCATTATTACCATTCTCCTTATGATAGGAGACGTCTAACTTTACAACTAGTTTTGGCTTACTATGGCTATCATCAAGAGAATGGCATTTTTTCCCAGTGAGTTTGCTCACGAGTGGCCAACTCTACCTTGAGAGACTATCCAACCTTACGAATAAACTGCTAGCTAACGCCACTCATTTTACATTAAACCCCAATATAAATACCCCAACTTCCCTCCAAAACAAGGACCTTGACATCCTCCTCCACTTAAATCTACAATGCCTTTGTTGTGGGGCCAACTATTTGCCACTACCCTTCCCTTTAAGATCGCTGACCCTATTCTTCCATTGCCCAGCTCCATGTAAGGATCATCTCCACCAGGACTCTAAGGCTTCCATAGGAATTCCCTTGCCTAAACCCTTTCCTTTCGTCCTCTGAGACTGTCTCTTGTTGAGTAACCCAATGATAGGGTCTACCCTTTAAAGCACATTTTTAATTTTTATTAAGTTTCAAGTAAAATCTTGTTACAATGCTACCTATAACACAGCTGCCTCTTCTAGCAACAATGCCCTCCATCTCATGGTTACTCCTTCTTAAGTTTCATCCACATGAGCCTAATTGTCAATAAGAACTACCTTTTTTCATATAACACACTAGGTAGCATTTAGGTGGCTCCTCTAGGCTGGAACCTTTGGCTTTAGTACTACTTGTCACGGGATGGGAGGTTTATCCCTTCCATAAGTGCTTGTGTAGTGCTCATTCCTCCTTTGTCTCATATATTGTCTTTGATTATAAAAGGTTAGTTTCTAAGACTATTCCAAGCTCTTCCTGCTTTAAAAGTGTCGACTAGTATTGTCACCACCCTTCTTATGATAGGAGACATCTAATTTCATAATTGGTTTCGATCTACCATGGCATCATTAGAAGAACGGTATCAACTCCTAACTAGTTTGCTCATAATTGACCAATCCCACATTAAGAGACTATCCAACCCTATGAACAAATCACCAGATGATGTTACTTTTTTTACATTAAGCTCCAAGTTAAGTACCCCCACTTCCTTTCAAAATACAGATTGTGATACGGTTACCCCATCCTTTCTAAAGTTTTCCTTCCCTTACCATTTCTATTGTCATCAATTACCATTAAAAGTCATGGGTTTACCATTAATTTTAGAAAGTGCTTTTATTATATATCTTTTTTATTTCTTAGTTTTCATGTATTATACTTAATGTATATTTCCACATAAACTTAGGCCGGATCCAAACTATAATCGGAGATAGACGACTTAAAATCGAGAAGTTGAAAGCTGATGGAATCATATATATATATATATATATATATATATGTATGTATATGTATATGGTATATTATAAGTTAAAAAACTTGAATGGAAAAGCTAAAATGTAGAGAGTACTGAATTAATAAAATGAAAGTATTTTCTTTTGTATTTATTATCAATAATATGATATCTACATAGACGTGTAAGCATCGATTTTAAACCGTGAATTAGTTTGAAGGGTCGTTGAACCAGCCCAACCTAGGGATAGGTAGGCCTGAACCAACGGGTCAATGAACTGGTTAGGTAGGCCTGCCAGTTCAGACCGATTCTATCCCTCAAAAATTAAAAAAGAAAAGAAAAAAAAAAAGAAAAATGTTATATGTCTTCACTACTCCTACTATTACTTTTTCCTCTTCCAAGTCACATTAACTACCTTTACAAATTATAGTTAAAAACTATATTGTAATTTTATTATTCTCGTATTGATAATATATTTTAAGATTCAAATGAGATATTGGCGTTCTTTATAATTTGCAACTTCTCTAGTTTTACTTAACTTAATATTTTCATATTAAAGTAACAGTACGCTCATGCAATGTAAATTAATTATTTTTAAATGGAATAAAATTTACAACTTCTCTCATTAATACTTTATACGATATAACATATTACAATTATTTTCTGAAAAAAAAATAGAAAATGAGATTGAACAAAAAATTATTTATAATAATTCACGGGATTGCAGAAATAAGATAAAAGAAAATTTATAAGAAAATTGGCTTGTAAATCGCCGGGTCCGGACCATGCCCATATCCTTACACTTGTTGATGGGCCCCAAATTAATTACGATCCGTCCTCATACTATCATTATTAATGGCAAACAACGTGGATCGCGTATTACAACCCATGAACCCAGTTTTAACATATTCGAAAATCTTTAAAACTTAATATTTTACAATTAATCTTTCATGAATTTTATAATTTTGAATTTCTATATGTATTATGGTGCAGCATCCATTAGTTATAACTTATAACCGATAACTTAAACCCAATTGTAGGTACACCATTTCAACCTGAGAAAAGCTCATCAACTTTAACGGTAGGTTTTTTGATCAACCTCCTATTAATGTGTGCTCTCTTTTGAAGGAGGACGTGTTGGGATATGGTGTTAGGAAGTAGAAGAAAACTATGCATAATCAGTCTAATGCTGATGTTTTGTCTACTCCCCTGAATGAACATCTTATTTGTGGGGATGTTATTTGTACATAAAAGACTTGTTTATCTAATGCACTCTATTATTACTGAATAATAATAATAATAATAATAATAATAATAATAATAATAATAATAATAATAATAATAATAATAATAATAATAATAATAATAATAATAATAATAATAATAACAGTACGTTTTTCAAGCGAATTACAAAATGGGAAGAAACGTTTCTATTCTCACATCTAATTAGTTTCTGCCGGTTTTTGAAGAGAAAATATTAGAAAGTGAAATGAAATTCTTAGAGTTGGCAAAAGAAAAAAAAAAAGGAAAAGAAATGAAATGAAATTCTTAGAAAATCCTCAAACCAAAATTGGGGTCCTCATATGTATGGGCTTTTATCAAATGATCAGCCCATTTGCAGGGCGGCTTGTAAATTTTGAAGGGAAACTATTGAGGTCTTTATGACTTTGTCCCCAACCTTTTTAGTTGAAAAATTCAGGTTGTTCTGTTACCACAGAAAAGGAAAATCATCAAGTTAAAATACAACTTCTATATAAAATTCTACCAACCTCTCCCAAGAGATAATTGTTGGCCTGGATATTCCAGCTTAACGAAAGACGTGATTGCTCCCTATGTAATTACATTTAAATTACACTCAACTATTCTATACGTTAAAGTGATATGGATTATTTGTTGTCTTAACCTTTATAAAATTTGCTTTCAATAGCTCTTATATCACAAGAAAAATATTTAATATTTCACAACTTTTAAATTACGTGCATTACGTGACACGCTAATGTACGTAACAACGGTGGCAAGAGAAAAAATCCACAACTTCCAGTCAGGGCCAGCTCACGTCTGCTCTCAACAACAATTTTCCAAAATCCAGGTCCTTATCAGCAATTAAAAAAACCACCACATAATCCGAGCACGAAGCTAGATGAAGCATGTTCTGTAAATTTTCCATTTTTCGCTTCATCTCCTAACCCTCATTCTCTCTCTCTCTCTCTTTCTCTCTGTACGTGCAAAAATGCAAAACTAAATAGATTCACAATCCATCAAATGAAGATCGAAAAGAACTACACTGAATTTAAGCTATTCATCGTTACATTCACGATTAGTTGTTACCGAGTTTCATCTTCGACTCAGTTGAACTCAGCAGAAGCAGCGTGCAAACTCGGATTTATCGACAGGAATAAACTCTATAACTACAGCTTAGCTTCTCCCATCCCCAATTTTCCTCATGGAGCTCTCAGCGAGGACGGGTAACGTTCGATTTCAACATTCTCTATGCATGCTCACTCCGTAGATTAGCATTTACGTCTACACGATGCATGTCGTACGAAAATGTTGTTTTCTTTCCTTATATTAGACGCTGTTGATGTATAATAATGATGTTAAATACTGCTATATCCTTATTTAATTGTTTTATTTTCTTAATTCTCCAAGGGTAAAAATGGAAAAAAGAAATTTATGATATCCATTCGGCAAGAATCTGTTAGTTTTGCTGTTTGATAAAGTTTGTTGCTAGTTTGTTATGTTGATGAACTTCTGTTCTCTTACACGTCTTAGCATAACAAAATGTGGTACGCTGGGATTGTAAGATAACTAATTACTTATTATCTTTGTTATTCCGTGTTTCCAATAATAAAGAGCACTTGATACTGTTTTGTTTGTCTTGCGGAAAACATTTTCAACATTCTTTTTTCAATTATTAGAGTTGTGATAATCTAACCTTTACAATTGTTACATTTTTACCTTAGTATTATCAAAAGATGGCAGATATTAGTGAGAAGACATAAGTAGCTATCAAGCTATAATAATGGTGGTTAGTGACCATAGAAAATACTAACCGTAAATGAATTCATTGCCGGTTACCTAACTCCATTGGCAGTCGACTGCCACCTAAGCCTTATACCACCGATTGCTACTAACTTATACAATCTCTTGAGATTACCATGCAAATATTTGACAATTGTAAAGTTTTAATTATCACAAATTTTAAAAAAGGCCAAAAATGTTTTCCATGGAACAAATGCACCCTAAAAGGAATTAAATTATGATTTTGTGATACAATTATTAGCATGCATTAATACCTGATGACAGGAGATACAGTTAGTTTTTAATTGATATAGCTTTGGAGAATAGTTAGCTAGTAATGGTGCATTTGATGTGGTTGTCTTTTTGATGTACCTTTTGTTATGAATATGAAAGGAAAATGTATATCTGATTTCCTGTTTATTAGCTTTATGATATTATTAGAGTATTTCTAATTATTACTTTAGATATATTTGTTTTAGAAAGTTATTATAAGAGAGCTTGTATGAATATATTAGTCCCATGAGAAATAAAATAAGCTAGAAGTTTTGAGTTATTCTATTTTTGTCTCTGTTGTTTATAAAATGGAAAATTTTTAATTATTATATAATGATAACGAGATTGGAGGGTTTCATTTCTTTCCATATTTCACTTTTAACTAGATCATGCAACCAGGCTCGTAATCAGAGCCAGTGCTATGGGGGTTCTTTGCATCAAAGATCAGCTATTAGCCCTTGTTCAGCAACATAATGTTGGTAAAAGATGCTTATTGGCCGAAAAAGAGAAGGGATGCAGGAAAAGAAAGTCCAAACATGATTAGCTACCTCCTGATCGACACAACCTCTCAGTGACCTACCACACTTCTGTAGGGTGCATATTCAGTTAGGATGGTTGTTTAGGCTTGGAATTTGGTGGAAGAATACAAAAAAGTTGCACGATTTGACTTCATGTTGATAATAATTAAAAGTTGTGAATGTTGGTTCCTAAATGCCTCAATTAAGGGGAGTGTGTAATCTAGATTAATTTATTTCTAACTGCATAAAAAAATTTCCAATGCCCATCTCATGACATCCAAGTTGAGAGCGATGGAAAAAAAAGTATGGGGTGGTCCCCCTGAAGGAATTGAATAGTGAAGAAGATGAAAGTTGTTGTTACGATAAAAGTCCACTAAGATAAATGGAAAATAAGATTCAGCTACAACCTATGGATAAAACTACAACTGCAACTTTATATTCTACTTTACTTGTACAAGAAATAGATAAAATTAAGGATCAAGTTGTTGTCTGCTTGCTGCTGTATTATAACTTTTCTTCATTCTAAGTTGTATAATGGTGGTTTCTCTGATTGATTGCCTTCTAATTGCATGCCACTTGTCTTCCATGTGCATCAGCAAAATAATTCCCAACTTATTCCTTTCACATACGTGTTCCATGTCTTAAGGTTTAATAACTACTTGCTTGACCCATTGGATTGGGCCAGTGTCAACAAATATCTTGAAATTTTGTATTGAATGTAAAAAGTGCTTTGTTAATGGTGTTATGCATCTGGTGCTGTCCTCTGGTAAACAGACATTTGAATAGTGGTGGCTGTAGGATTCTGTTTCCGCGAAAAAGTTCTGAAAAAATACAAAGGCAGTACTATAACATCTAGCAATTTGTTTTTCAAAGTTTATTTCTAGGATCGGGGTGGAAGGATGGGATCCTGGGTATGCCCACTCTTTGTCTGCCAAGGCATTTGAGTTTAGCTGCCCTTGAAGGTTATGGTCTGATGATATGTTTGTGTTTTAGATTAAAATTTCTGGATATTTTGTGTTAAATGTAAAAGCAGATTCAGAAATTCATTCTGATGTATTTCACTTGGAGTCCTTTTAATGGATATCTATGGGATTGTGAATGAATGAATATTGTGCTCATACGACAATGGTTCACTTGTTTCTTTTCTAATATATGGAAATTTTGCTTTGAAGTGAAACTCTTTTAGTATGCAAGGTATACATTTGATGGATGGACCTTTAAATGTAGGTATAAATGTAGGTATTGAGGAATACAACTGTGATTATGCACATCATAGATTTCCATATCATTGGATAGTGATACTGTTTAACTCGAAATAACTGAAAAATTTTGTTGGGATTCAGAGACAAAGGTAGTGTATTGGCAACAGGGTGTGGTTTAGGCAAATTTGTATGGATATCTTTAATTAGTTGGGTGTGTTGTATAAAATAATTGAGATAGATGGTAGATAGGATTTCTGATAAAGCACCTTCTCTTAGCTATCAGTAGATCAGAGTAAATAGAAATGACTGTCATAAAAGAAGAGGTATATGGCAAAACCTGTTATGATGTTTGATATGCATTATTTTTATCTACGTTCTTTTCATCTTACTTTTCTGCAAATTTCTGTATTTGCAATCTTGTCTGTATAACTATATATCCAAAGTCCTACTTGGAGATGTACTGATGTTGGATAATTTGATGCAGATTTTACAAGGTCACTGCTAATGGGAGCATGCTTTGGTTTCAGGTTGGCTCCAGCAGGTCACATTTTGTTCTGTTTTCTGGTTAGATTTGTATATCATTTCATTGTTTGTCTATAATGGATATGCTTTGTATCATTCTCCAACTAGGCAACAGAGCCATTCCTGGATGAATTTTAGTGTTATCAATTAGTAATGGATACCATTAGTAGACTCAGCTTTTTGAACATAGGTCATGAAGTTAGGGACATGCTGATTGATACCTACTGTCCGCATGAGCCAGTATGCACTCCCTGATGATATTTATTCATGTCTTGAGCAGCTTTGTGATGGAATGATTTTCAATCATGACCCACCCAGATGCTTTGACTGCTCGGTAATTACTTCTCAGTTTCCAATTGCTAATTCTTCTTTCATTTCCTTCAGTTTTATTAATGAATATATTTTTTTGTGACATAAAGTTTGCCGTTTTATCTTGATTCTTGAACCCTTCTGCATTTTTGTATAATTTTTATCCCTGAATGGAAGTATAACTTGATCATGATTCTTGAATTCTCATTGAAACAAAAAGTGAGTCTCAGTACCTAGTATCAGGCATTTCAAAGTTTGGAAAGTATTATGAGTTATGAGTGGACTTTTCTCATCAATCATGTCTGGAAAACTTTCGGAAGAAATGGTATGGGGTCTACAAGATGAAAACATATTGTGAATAATAACGGGCTCTTAATACTTATCGGCATTTATGTACTAATCATTCCCATATGCAACAGCTTTCCCTTAAATTTAATTGTTCATGAAGTCTAAGTACCGCAATATGTGGAGGATAGAACCTTTCTAGAGCAATTAGCCAATTAATGATGAAAAGCACGTCAGTCCACTTGCTAACGTTCCCCTTAAATCCAGAACAAGGAAATGAGACTACACCCAATAGCTTCACAAGCCCCTTTCATTTTGTGTATCAAGTTTTATGTTGTGGATGACATCTCCTTGCCCTATTGCTAATGTGTCATGGAACCAAATATCCGTAAATGTTTTTAGATGTGTAAAGCGGTTAAGAGAGGAGAGGTCTAAGTAGTTATGATAGCAAATGTGAGGCTAGTGAAGCTAGTGGAGTGGCTAGACCAGATGAGGCTTCTTCAAATTGTGATTTGTGATGCCGATAGATGATGGTAATGCTGAACCAGCTGACTTAAAAGCCTTTGCTTATGTTGTACGAGCAGTAACTATGAGGCTCGCTCTTGTGGCTCGCAGGTTGCTACACCTGCTTTTTTAGCTACTAAAGTTCCAGCACCTACGGCCATGGACCTTGTTTCTCGTGTTGAGTTGCTTTTCTAGAAATTTTTAATATACATTGATGAACTTGTTTGAGTAGATCAAGCTCTTTTGGACTCTTTCATTTGGAAAAAAATTATACGCATTTTAATTAAATTTATATTGAAACTTTAATTTAGCATGAATTTGATAATGCTTGCTACGTACATATACTCGTCTCAAGCTTGTTGCACATGCCTACCAAAAGGTTTAATCTGTTACTTGGCTTGATTAGCTTGAGCTTGAGCTTGAGCTTGAGCTTGAGCTTGAGCTTGAGCTTAAATTGAACTCTAGTAAATGTAAAATAAGCTGGAGTAGCTTGAATGCCATCATGGTTCTTTTACACATAGACGTTTTGCTATTTATGATGTAGGTTAATACTGAAGTGCACTATAGACTTTATTCAATACCTATTGTGCACTATTAATTGCTACAAGAAAATTTCACAGGACTGCGGTGGACTGGCACGCTGTGGCATGGAATGTAGCGCGCTTGTGGCTAATAACGTTGAAGGTATTGACTCGACTGACAAAGGGCTTCCTTTATCATTGGCCCATGTCTAAGGGGTTCTCAGGGTGTTATATCCTGCCTCTGTTCCTAATGGACATGCTTCAGTTTAAGTTCTACATTGCCTAAAAGATAGATTAGTATGATTAATTGAGAATCTCATTCTGAAGTCAAAATTTTTTCTACAAATTGGTGGATTTAGTTTATAGAGGAGTAAGGACTGGATTCAGAAAGCTATATGCTTTCTGACACAGGTATCAATAAACTCCTGTCATGATATGCTATGAAAAACGCATGATATTGGCACCACCTCATGGTAACAGATAAAGGTGCTTTTCTTAATTGAAGTTCAAAGTGTCAGTTTATGGATCCTCCAAGGGAGCGGATAGATAGTTGATAAATAATATAGGAGTATAAGCATGTAATTCCTTGGTATAACAACCTTTTTGTAATGCAAGGGGGAAGGCTGCATACATATGTGTGCTCCCTCCCCCTTAATAAAACACTGGCTGGAGAGCAGTTTGTGCATTGGTGGGCCCCTTTCAATGGGTATGGAGTTTTATTCACTCTGAAGTAGTGTCATAGCCATAGCAAAAAGGCTTAGCTGAAAAAAGAAAACATAATCGCATGAGGAATTAAATGAAATCTCAAATGCTATTGAAGCTAGGACTTATAAACAAAGTAATGCTATTAAAAACTGAAAGTGTAAAACAAGTTGAGGAGCTCAAAATGAGCAAACAAGTTCTCCATATCCTCTGCTTGAAAGTCAACCTACTTTTGAAAAGAGTGCATACTTGGAGAATTGACAAATTGTCTCACTTAGTTGTGTAATGAGATACTCTTATCTCCCTGTGCAATCAGACACATAGACTGATTATTTGTCTTCATTGGAACATCCAGCTATATTACAATGAAAAGCATTGTTGTTGACTTTCTGAGGTGCTTGCTCTTTTCTAGTGCAGGTTACCCAGTTTGCACAACTCTTGGTCAACCCTCAGGTACTCGGATTGAAATCAGAGGTAAGTTGAAATTTCCCATTGCTGGTCTTTTGTACAACGAAGCATCAAAGGCCATCCTATTGCTGAAATGCCTCTTGTCATTTGTATCATGTAATAGGATGGATCAGTGTTTCCTACCAAAAGAATTGGTTATGTCCTAAAGCACCACTACTTCAATGCATGCAATGTGCAAGATTGCTTCTGCTTATTTGTGCTTTTGAACTTCACTTTGTGCTTGAAATAATGATAGATTTTCCTATTTACTGACTTGAGCAGATAAAAAGAATCCTCATCGTGGTGTCAATGTCACAATGTCCAAGAGTGGAAATAAATATAACTGTTCACTTACGATATCTGTTATATGCGACTTAAAGGGGGTACAAGTAAGTACTTCTCTCTAACTTTGCTTATTTTCACTTCAGTTATCTTTTGCAAAGGAAGTTGAACCATCATATCATAGCTGCCTCTTGATTGACTCATTCTTGTCAGGGACCACATTTGCTGGAAAAATCAGGGACTTGTGACTATGTAAGTAATTTGGAGTTGGTAAACTTATTTGATTTTCTGCACAACTAACCAGACACAGTTTGAAAAAGTTTTGAGATGGCAAATTTATAATTGCTTGCATCAAAGATAGATTGCTAAATAGAGGGTTGTTAATTTCTCTAAATCCGTGGCCATTACAGATTTCATCGATTTGTTAGCCTCTTCATGATTTTGTAAAGATTGTCAAATTTGCAGCCTCTAGGTGGTTTTGATGGTATATTGTTTTTATGAAGAGAAAAGAAGACAGAGATGATATGTACTGAAAAAATCATTTAAATTTGGATCTCAAGCTAGCTGTATCTTTACCCGAAAGATTAGCTATATGTTTTTCTAGACTGTTTGAGGATACCCTGAAAAATGGGACCATGTGCACTTAATATGATGCTGTATGGTTTATTGGGGCATTTCCGTCTGCTTCATCTTCTCTTAGTCATGGTTCATGTGGTTATATGTTTCTATTTTGAAGATAAAGAAGCCTTTATGAATTCGAAAGAATAATTAATTGAGTTTTAGCTGCCTCATTTTGAACACCATGATCTTTCCCAGAGGCTCATTGTGCTTTTTTTATGAGTGAAGTTTGGGTTAAACAGTTCTTCTCCAAAATATCCACTTTTTTCTTTTCTTGGCCTCAATGTACATATTTTTTAGAAATTTAGAAATGCATTTGGGATCAAAGATTGGCTCTGCTCATCATATGACAGGAAATGTTGTTAAAACTTCTGATTTTGTAATAACAACTGAGTCTGTTTTCTTCTTGCCTGTCTTCCTGTACCATCCAACTAATAATGAGGTAAGATATTTGGAGATTGAGACGTTAGTATAGGTTCAATGTATCATCAGTCGTTGCATTTTTTGAATTTTAAAAGCTTTGTTGGTAGCTTTTTTTCATAAAGTTCCAATTATGTTCAATTCTCATGTCTGATCATGACTTGAATTCATTCCCAGTTCAATGATATGAAATTTACTTCTGTTATGTCGGAGAAGTCTTTCTTTTATTGGACCAAAGGGCAGCTAGTCTATTTGGCTTGATTTTCTTAGTTCTGTTAATTTTTCTGATAACAGTGGCTGTTTTCCAGAAAGCAATTTGTACTGTTCTTGCATGGCAATTGTTGCAACACCTGTTTAATATGCATTGCATAGGCAAAAGCTTTAGAGAGTCATGCCTTTGTGAGTAAGGTGGATTATTGTCTTTGTTGTCTTCATATGAAACGAGAATATTGCCAGTGTAATTTTGTAATAGCTTTCAGAAGTGATTGGCTAAAATTAGAGATTTTGGAGCAAATACATCAACAAACAACATAGCTTAGAAATGATTTTGCACATGTCACCTGTGTTTGTTGGGAGCTTTAAAATCATTAATACAAATCTATAAATTGACATAATTCAGTGATTTATTCCTATTACTAATGATCTTTGCCGTTTGATAGGTCACAACATTAAGACATCCCTCTGGCTGTGCCAAAATTATACATTTTCGTGGCAGAGGATGGGGTTGGTTTGGTATCTTCCTACTAATGTAAGTGTTAATACTTTTGTCTGCAACTGCTTTTGTTTTGTTCTGTCACAACTGCTTGCTTCCAGAATCTGGCATTATTGAATTCCGTTGATATGCCAAAATTCTGGATTTCAGAATCATTTGCGTCTTTGGAGGATATCTCATTGTTGGCTCAGTCTATCGATATTTTTCGCTCGGAGTTCGTGGTATAGATGTATGATTTCCCACCTTGGTTACTTTCATCTGGAGTACTGAGTAGCTCATTTACATTTCTCTATTGTTTTCTAACAAAAGACTTTTTTTTCTGCATACCGTATGTGCCATGTAAGAAATTGTTAAGTAAATGGTTGAAAGAGAGAGCGAGGGAGAGACAGTAGTCTCTTCTTCCATCCATTTGACATATTTTAATAGCTATCTAATTAAGGCCTCACGAGCTGATTTTAATATGATGAAAACCTTTTTAAGGCTCGTTATAAACATGGTCACAGGAGAGGATAACACAAAGTACAATATCAGAATTCAGTGTTAAAACCCAGAGCTCCTTGAATGGTTAATTTGTCAGGCATCATTTTTAATTTCTAATAATAAATGAACAATGCATTTCACTAGTGAAAACTAATTATATGGGCAACATCTCCCCACATTTTCCAGGCAGTTCCGAATTTGGAGTTTTGGGCTAGCTTGCCACACAGGATGCAGGTACTGTTTTGTGATGGGTAGAAGCATCTCTTTTGTGATAATTGTATAAGAATAAAGATGCGTTCACCTTTGTTTTAATTTCCTAATTGATAGATAGCTCTAAGCTGAATGTATGATACAACCTCAGCGATTTATTTTTGCAGCTAAGTGAAAGCTGACATCATTTTAGTCAGATTGAGAAATGAAAAACATGCAAAGGGACGGATAGAGTAGCTCTCTCTTTGAGAAACATACTTATTTTGATTTTGACTTTTAGAAAAAATTGATATTCAATACAGAGAAAGCATGCATAGCATTTGCATATGAAGGCGATTGAAAGCATGCATATTTTCTTTAATGGAGGGCTGGATAGAAGGATACTGTCTTCTAGTTACTATTCTTTATGAAGAAATGAAATATCATATAGTATGTATCATGTATAGATGAATTTTATGGACAATGGTACTATGAAATTGCTAAATACTGTAAGCTATTTCTCTGCAATGAGTGATACGTCGAAGTTTTACAAATTTGGACTTCTATATGTCGCTTTGTGCATGGAATACTGGATCAAGCATGTCCTTGGGGTCCCATGTTGGCCATAACATGATTTATTTTTCCATATCTTCAAATCCACCTCTCCCCACAAATTGTGTAAAATTTGCCTGTCTATTATCTCATCTTGTTGATTTGTGCAGAGTCTATTTCTGTCTCTGGTGCAAAAATTTCAAGGACCTTCTCAAGTTCATAGGAGTTCTTATTCTCCTGTTGGTTTTTGAGGTCAGAATTTAGTTGGGAGATTAATTTGAAGCTCTTACTGGAGTGCATAGCCACAAAGTATGGTTCAGATAGAGAGCCATGGATGGAATTATACAGTACGAACGAGTTCTTTGGAGATGAATATGGCACTGGCATAGGCTTTCATGTAAAAGGTGATAACCCATCTCCCCTCACTCTCTCTTTCAAGTGATTAGTAACTTTTAATATGTCCTGCAATTTACTATCATCTTTCTTAAAATGCAATACTAGACAATTTTTGTAGACTCATGGGTCTTTTGAGAGCTCCTAACTTGTTATATAGCTCGGATATAGATGAAGATAAAGGTTATGGGCTCAAGTAACTGATAATTTTGCCTTTCAAGGAAGGAAGGTTTATCTATTTTCTTGTCCATTTTGTCTACTTTGATGGAGGCTTCCAAAGGTTGCATCCTTGCAGTACTCGGTATTTTACTGGATGAACAAGAAAATGTCATATAAATTGTTAGGTTGTGGAGCGGCTGCAGCTGCACGGCAAATTCATTCTTTGAGATAAGATGGTTATCTTCATATAATTGTCTGTAAGCTACGTAATATTATTTCTAATGAGAAAATGGGGGGAAGAAGATCCATAAAGACAGCCCCTGAATCTGGCTTTTCCTTTATTTTACCGCAATTCAACAATTTCTAGTATAGTAATATCAGTTAGCTATCTGCTAAAATGTGACAAAAAAATTAAGGTACAAAAACCAGGCTATGCAAAACATACATTTTGGTGTACAATAGCTCCCAGGGAAGTGAACTTTAAAAGGTTCATTGTTTTCCACATCCAATAAGATCTTCATGCCATCACCTAGCATACAGCTTATTCAAATTGTATTGCTTCTAACGAAAAGCCAAGGAGTCAATGACGGTAGACATGGGCATGCGGCCTGGCTTGATCTGACCCGCTTATTCCTGGCGGGTCCTGGATCTAAAATACCGCCAAGTGGAAAGCTTCATTCCTTGGTGGCTCCTTGATAGGCTTGGATCCTTGGGTAATCAGGTTTGGTTCATGGGTCTAGGACCCCTTGGAACCATAATGTAATATTTGTTTCCATTTTCATTATTTCATTATTATTTTTTTCCAACAAGAAAAAGTGAATTTGGGCATTGAATTTTATGTTCTTTATTATGTAAATTCTTGAGTTGCGATAATAATAATCCATATACGTTCCTGCAAATGTACGGCATGTGGTGGATGATGAAGTCAGAAATTTTCTAAAAATTCATGTGCTGAGATAATACTTTCATCTTTAAACAGCTGCTCAGCCTAATAAATCAATAACCACTCAACATTAAAGACTAATTTATCACAATAGACACAATTAGTAAAGAAACAAGTGAAAATAAAAACAGTGACTTGGCAAATGGTGGACTTACAGTTCATGCCCAGCCCATATAGACTTGGTGGGTCCAGACTTGGGTCAAGACCATGGGTGAAGTCTGTGTCTGGGAACAACCCAGTGTGCGTCGTGGTTCGGGCATAAGACATATCTGCTAATGCTTAGTATATATAACAGCATCGTGAGTGCAATATGGTGCGTGTTTTTCACTGTAATTCATTTTATATTTAATTTGCTCCAAGGCCATTTTATTATGTTAGTCCATATACGTGTTTTTAGGCTCTAGGTAAACATTTAATTTTTTTTTTAAATTCATTTCTTCTAGGTATGCCTTTCAAAAGGGCTAATGCATACTGACATGTATATATATATTTTTCTTGTCTTATTTTTAACTAATGGCTTTGGATACATGTTGACATTTTCCATATTATGTAAGCAACAAGCTCCATTACCTGAAAGTGATTGAACGACCTCCCTTCATTGTTAACCGGAGCTAAAGATTCATATGAAACGAAAATGAAAACATAATTGCCATCTACTTGTCTGGAACTTTTGTAGTTCTGTTAGTAGGACCGTTTGGTCCGTAATATAACTATTAAGATGATCATGAGAGATTAATCTCATAAATTGGACTAGCTCTATAAAAAAAAGGTGGTCGGGACAATAAATATATTGTCTTAATTACAATATAAAAGAAGCACCCGCAAAGATAATAAAAGATTTAATGCACAGGGTATGTTGGACATTATGAAAACTTTAATGGGAAAGTTTACATGGGAGGGAAATAAGATTTGAGGGTAAGTTGATATGGGATCAATATTTTAAGAAATTTATATTTGGAACCAATATTTTAATAAATAACTAAAATAAGAAATCGTCGTTATAATATCATTAACTTTATTTAATGTGGTATTTATGTGATAGATTCTTGTTGGTTATATGTATATTTAAATATAAATAAATAGAAAATTAAAAAATAAATAAAATTACTAAAAAATAAAGAAATAATGAAAAATAATTAAAAAGGGGTAATGAAAAAAAAAAAATTGTAAATTCTTTGCTGTCATTGTTTCGTGCTTGTTCATGCTAATGGTTTTCCTCAACTTTGATCCTATCTTCATTGCCATGGTTTCCGCTCACAAGCTCGTCGAATTTCTTTAGCTTCTTCGAACAGAGATGGATTTCATATGTTCGAGTAATCTTGATCTCCTATTCTGTTGAATTTTAAACTGTTGTTAAAATAGGAGAAAAGTCGATGCGAGACTTTCATCCACTATCATCTTCCATGGTGACGCTTAATTTCTGGAGGAAGGTTCGTTTACTGACGAGATGTATCTTTTCCAATGACATCGTGAGTCTCGAATAAGTTGTGCGTATAATTGATTCTTAATTTTCATTTCTTAACTATCCATATCTTTTTCATGTTCACGAGTTTATTTTGAGGCTTTGTTTTCATATTTTCTTTCCCGGTCGAGGGCAATCCTCCTTTATCTCTCTTTCTCCAGCAACGGTGGAGGCAGTGTATTTGACGAATAGGCACGACCGAACTCCGCTCTGAATATTACTTTTTCTTCCTGCTCTAAATCTCTTGTTTAGCCTCTATTTTGCTTCGTTTCTGGCCAAGCTCTGTCTCTGGTAGCGACGACGCAACCGGAATTGATGGGGGAGGTTTCGAGTCTACCTCTCCGGTGATGATCGCAACATTTTCCTCTTTTTCGGCAACGTCACATCGATTATCCGTTGAGAGCTGCTACTTTTTGTGAGATTCTAATTTCCTTTATTTCTAAAGTCCAATTAAAATGGATTACAAGTAATTAAAACTTATAAAAATTAGATAAAGTTAACGGCATTACGATAACGATATGATATTTTAACAACTCACAAAAATATTATATAGTATTTGAATTTATTAAGATGTTGATATTATATTTAAATCTACCCAAAACATTTAGCGTCCGATCTACTTCACCATTAGCGTCTGTAAATCTGTGCTGTGTTGTCCGTGTCAAGCCGAAACCCACGTGCAATCACTTGACGAAGAAGGACGGCTAAGGATTCACATTGACAGTCCCAACGTGTTCACCGGGCTGGGTGGGTCTAGAATCAGCCCTGAATAGCCGGATGAGGAGCCAATAAGAGAGTAAATTGGTTTAGCTCTTAAGGGGATGAGCCTAGGTCTGTTGTTAGAACCAGCGGTTTAATAGTCGGTTTAACAGGTTTTGAATTGTAGGAATTTTTTTTAAATTTTTTTAATTATTATAAATAATTTGTGATTTATTCGTTTCTTTTATTTTAATTAAAATTAAAACTTTATATTGTTGCTCGTAAATAAAAAATTTTATTTTTTTTCAATTATAAAATAATTTATTTAGATTGTATGAACGTGAATATGTGAATTTGATTTTATATTATATATATAGTATATTCTATATAGTATAATATGTAATATATGTATATTATAGTGTGTGTATATATTATATATTAATTACTATATTACTATATACTTGTTTATATTACATATATATATTATATAGTAATATATATTATGTTTGTATTATATATATAGTATGTTATATATTATTTATTTATTTTTAAAATTTTTAAGATTAGTTTGGCTTTGAACCATTGGACTAAATCGACGGTTCAAATGGGTTTTGGCCCATCAATTTGATGGCTTGCCAAACTAGCCGGTTATTATGATTAAACCGCCTAGGTTCTTAAATCAAGCAATTTAATAGTTAGTTCATAGTTTGAAACTAATTCTTGTACAAGTTTAATCCTAACAATCTTTTAATATGAAGAAAAATGTTGATGTTTGTGATTTCACCACCTACTCAACTATTTTTTGAGTAAAAGTGAAGTGTTTTCAAAGCGCTCAAACAAATTATACGTTGGAATATATCTCTATGGCTATGCATCAAGGAAAAACGTAATAATACCACTATGTTACAGTTACTAATGACTTTTACTGTTAACTAATGTTGATAAATGAATGTCTTACGGTAACTAATGTTAAAAGATAAATACCGTAGCAGATAGCTTGCGAGAGTGTTAATTATCACAGAAAAATCTCAGTAGAAAAAAAGGAAAATGATTTTCGTCTTTGAAAAAAGAAATCATTTTTCCCATACCCGTCAACTCGCTATTAATGATTGGCTACTACCTTCATGTTACATCATCATTTACCACTAATTTATTAATATGTATTATAATATTAACAACTATAATATTTTGATTATAATAAATATAAAATAAAGTCCAAAAAACATTTTTCATTAAATGAACACACCTTTTAAACTATAATTCATGTTTCTTTTTCTTTTCTCCTCAGTAAGTTTAGTTTTTTTTTTTTAAAGCTTTCACTATATAAAACACTTAATGGACTTTTTGAGCATTTGAAAAAATTTTAGTTATATTCAATGCATATTACGTTGCGAATTTAAAGAAAGTTCAAAATTCGAGTAATCACCTTTTTCTCTACCGTAGAATATTCTTACGAAGAGGAAACTTCCGATCGTGTCATCTATGTCACGTCAACAGGCTTTCAAGTTCATCAAGGGGACTCTCTCCTTACTTGGACAAGGGAAAACTTCAAAAAAATCCTTGATCTGTCTTATGTTACATCTACTTTTCTTTAGAGAGAAGGAGGTTTCTTTTTAGGGAATTTAGTTTTGTTGGAATTTTTATTTACCATTCAAATGCAATACTAAAATTTGAGAACAGTCATAATCCTTCCGTCTATAGGTTCTTACTAATAGAGTGAATAGATTTTAGGCCTTAGTATTACTAGATGTAGATCTATAAAACAAAACATGAAAAGGGATATCAAGGAGTTGTTTAGCATAACTATTTTAATATTTAAGTTAACATAATATTTAAAGGATGGGAGTAAAAGAGTAAAAAAGATGAAATGACAGAAGTTAAAAGAGTAAGTGAAGATGATTTATCATTGATAAAGTTGCTTTATTTATGGAGAGGAGTCGAAGAGAATATATGAGCATTTCTTCATGTTGAGATGTCCACTAAGCATGAGAGTGGGCATCATGCAAGTAGTTGTGTCCCAAAAATGAAGGGATTTGCTATTGAAATCAAGGAATCTTATTTATTAATATTTTCTTATTGTAGGGACCTAAGGTGGTATTGAGAGCAGGGCAATGCTCTATTTTTAGCTTGTTAAGTCTTTGCATGTGATTGAATATGGAGCTGGATAGGTCGGTTAAATAGAGAACATCTCGATCATAAGCCTAAATAAGTTGGCTTAAAGCTTAACCGAGTTAGCATATGGGTATAGAGACCCATATCCAAAATCAGTGCATGGCTAAGTCAATCTTCACAATTAGAGCTTCAACTTCTCATGATTTGGATTGTTGAAGTTACTGGTGCCATATGGTGCTTTATCTTAGCTCATTAGGTTACATTTAGACGCCTCAATTGATTTGGGTTGAGCATCTAACCTAGGTTAGATTAATGCCATCTTAAGCGAAGGTAACTAATGTGAAACCCTAGTGGCTTATTAAACTAACTAATATGAGTTACGACGTTAAGGATCTTTGGATAATTTGGTTCGAATTGAGTCAAATTTTAATATAAAGTTATAAAAGTTAAACGGAAAATATTAATAGGATTAGTTTTTCAAAATATTGTATATATAATATTTAATTTCAATAAAGTATATTTTTACCAAATACATTTGTTAATTACTAGAGCTAGACGTTTGAATCTAAAAATGTAACCAACCGTTGGAGATAAATTACTTAAGTTATAAAAATAATATTTAAGGGTCAAATGACGCATAATTGATTAAATACCAATGTAGTAAATTTAAACATATTATAAAATATATCATATAATTACTAAAATTTGTATTTAATTGCATAATAATTACAAGAAAAATCATAAAAAAATTCTAAAAAGTAAAAAAACAACTGGAATCATCTTAAGATAGACATGGAAACAATTAGGATAGCTATGGAATAATTAAGCAATTTAGGGATAGTTAGCAACATGAATTTAAGGGTATAAAACCCTTAGAGGAGAGAGAAAATGCCATATTTTATTTTACTAACCTAAGAATTATCACCAACACTCTCCTGATGACCAGTAAAATTCTTAGTAACTTAGAAAAATTATAAGAACAAGAAAACAAAGGAGGAGAAAATTATGAGAAAAATTGGAATTAGTGCTACACAAATCGAGTTAGATCCATGAACATTAATCCAAAGAGCACCTAAGCATGAACCATCACCACCATGTAATAGTAGTGGCCATACCTAGTTTGGTCGATAACCAATGAATTGTACATATTAGTGTATTTACTTTTACGGAAAAATATTAGATTGATAAGTAAGTATAGTATTTCCTTAAGAAACTGAGCAAAACCGATCAATTTTCAAAATAGATTTGAGTAACGTTATTGACATAGTTTCTGAACCAAACTTTTTCTAGAGAATACTTATATTTCACATGAATACTGTATTAAGAGTTTTCGGATAAAATTGATTTTCATAATTTTTAAGGATTTTTTAGCCTTTGAATTAGATAAAAAATGTCATTTTCTTGAGGATTTGGTGTATGAAGCTCAATAAAAAACTTTGGTATTAGGTTTTGAGGTTTATTTGGATCACATTCCATTGTAAAGGATAATATGGAGTTGTGTGGTTTGCGTGAGAGATGAGATATGCGTAAATTAGTGATTATGAGTTTAAGGCATTAGTAGGTAAGTATGTGAATTTGAAAAATTTAGTACTATGGTGTTATTTGGTATGACAAACCTGAAATATGAACACAAGTTAACGTATCGATAATCTGAAATATGATGTTAAATGAGTTATCTTGAGTAAACTTATAAAAGGATCATGTTCAAACAGTTCTTCAAAAGTTTAGTCTATTAATAATTGATTAGTCTCAAGTTTAGAAACTTAACCAAAAAGCTACCTAATATAAAATACTTAACTAATATGGCATTTATAGGTTAATAAGAGAATTTCTAGTTAATAAAGATATTTTCAAATACTTTCTTAAAGAGTTCCTACTTAATAATGATATTTTTAGATACTTCTCTAAAGAGTTCTAAAATAAAAAATTGTATTAACATTATTATCAGATACTTGTTTAGAAAGTTCTAGAATCAAATTAATGTTCAAAACCTAATTCAGAACCAGATTAAGAAGCTAACTCAAAATTAAACTCAACAACTAAATCGAAACTAGCTTATAATGAGCTAATTACCAACAAAAAAATATTTAACTAGTATATGTACATATATATATATATATGTATATATACTCATGACCTGTAATTGACAGTAGAAGTACTTACTTTTGATAGGTGAAGTTGTGGAAGAAGAAGTTCATGCTAGCTAATAAATTGGGATCGTATGGCTAGCTAGGTAAGTGGATTTGCGTATATAGGATATAGACAATGGAGAATGAATGTCCTTATACATGATTATGGTGTTTGTTTAAACAATGCTTGGAATTATTGTGTAAAGTACTCAATTTACATTTGGTTAGTAGATAATGAATGTTTTGGTTTGTGAGTGGAGTGATTGTTTGAATATTGCCTGGATTAGCAATGGATGTACTTGGTGATCTTATACTTTGTGAGTATATTGTTGGCAATGTGGTTATGTAATGAATTCTACATTTGGTTGTGAGTAAAATTGATGAAGACTTATGCTATAATGAGTATTCAAATTGGAAGCAAAATTAGAATCCAAAACAAAGATAGAATGAACATGATAAGCCTTATTGATATACTTAATGTTGATTGAGAATTAGATGATGCACTCATGGTATTATGGCATGGCACGAAAAAGACCTACGGGTTATTTTTTTTAAGGCTTATGGTTTTACTAAGATAAGTTTGCAAAGTTAGGTTTCATACAAATAGTTTCGCATTGGCCAACAATTTAACCATACTTTGTAGTTTTGTTAGGTTAAGATAATTTGCTGAGTTCCTAGATATATTTTTTGGATGCCCAGATTTATAGTCGACTAAATTGGATGAGTTGCTAATCTGACTAGGATATTGGTATCAATGCATATCATGTGCATTACCATGGCATACCATTTCTATTATTATTTTTGTTGCTTGCATATTAACTAAACATGAAACTTGAGTGCCTGTGTTACATGCTTTGGTGTATTATTGCGTATTTTTCACTCTCACTCAGTTTAACAATAGTTAAGCGGATAAGTTTTCTCTTATCCTTAGGTTAAGATGTAACTTTTTGGGTATCACCAACAATTGGGATGGACTTATGGAGAGTATTAGATAGAGTCAACTATTTTGAAAGTAAAAATATCACTGAATAAGTACAATAAAGACCTAAAAGTTTAGTGTTCAAGTTTTAAAGTTTGTAAATTTTGTAAATATTTATAATCAAAAGCTTCTAGTTAAACTTATTTAAGCACCAAGTATATAATGAAGTGTTGGTTTTTTCTTTTTTTTTTAGAATTAAGCTTATTTACAACGGGTTTACCTATATGATGGGATATTCTGTACTATACCAGGATGTGATAGTTAAACCACTATTGTTTTTAGTTTAGGATTTGACTTGAAAGCACTGTATGCTTGTTTCATCCTACTTAAGTGTCACTTACCTTGAGTTAACTATATCAGTAGGCTGTCAAGTCTAAGAATCAAGCTCTTTGAACAAATAGGTGAGCTATCCTCACAGAGCTTATGCTCATGAGGATTGCATATCAGAGGTTCTGCTTCCCTCAAAGCTGTCTAGCATTTGGAAGCCTTATCTATGTAGAAGGCAAGAAGGCGCTTTCGAAACTTGTCAAGGAAGCCGAACCTTTCAAATTACTCTTTTTGGTGCATGTGTCGAGGGGCAATTAATGCAACTTGATAGCTATTGCATTGTTGCAGTTATATGTGTGGTTAAAATTGTTTTATCAAGGAGATCTTTACCATTTAATTTACTTGAGAGCTACATTGCAAGATTTAGACGGCGGGATGTCTCATCAATTCACTTCTTGATAAGTGCCCCCTCATTTCATCCCTATGTAGAGCCTATAAATTCCCTCCAAAGTAATGATTTGCCTACTTTTTGGTGACCACTTACACTAAAAAAAAAAACACTGTAATTTCAAGTTATCCTCCAATCTTTTGGAGTCCGTTTTCTACCTTTTAACTTCTCTTCTATACCTCATTCAAGAATGTTCTCCTCAATTAATTATGAGCTCATCTCCTTTACATTCCTATAGTAATGACAGCAAGGGAAGCTTCATCAGTACCAGCACTAGTGGAGGATTAGTCCCCGAGGGACTTAGATATAGAAATTGATAGATGGCTTTGATTGTTGCCTTACCTGAAGACGTCTGCTACGATGATGGGAATGACAAGAAGGAATTAGTAGACCTTCACACGAGGCCTAGCATCGATGCTTCCCTTAATAGGTATTATAATGCTCTAATGCAGAGGAATAAAAGCTATTGTTGAAAGAACTTCATTGTTGGGCATCCGGTCAACATGGAGCTATGCATACTTGCTATGGCCTATCGGGTCGCTATGATTGTCAGGAGGTGCTTTGAATTTAGAATGTGACTTGCCTTTATCGAATTCAAAAAGGAATTATTTAACTACCACCGCATCTGCTTTGCCCAAATTACTCTTAATTAGTGGAAGATCATCAAGGCTATTTGAGCCTTGTGCAAGTATCTGATAGTATGGGTGACGCTACAGCTATTTAGATACTTATTTTCTTTTAATGGAAGGTTGGTAATGGGTGGATTTATTTGTATAATCGTCCTAATAGGAAATTGTTTATTGGCCTAGACTCCTTTGTGGAGCATTAGAAGGAGAAGTTTACGATTGTGGAGCTAGCATCTAACATCGACATCTGGATGCGATGGACCTCCCAGATTCCTACTGAGGCAATCAAGGACCTCGATGCAAGTGACAATGAAGCCACATTATAGATTGATATGTTCATTGCTTCAAGGTCTAGTTAGCCAATCAATTCTAAGGACACTTCACAAGTACTATTCTAAGTTAGTTAATAAATTATTCCTCAAAATGGAAAAAACGTGATGAAAAAGTAGCTGGTAGTTACTACTCCTCATAATCTATTGTGTCTGGATCATTTGCCATGTCGATGTGAGCTTGCTAGAAGTAGATTGCTTGACTTTTGTTGCTAAGGAATGTGGATTCTTCTTTGTCCGTATTCAGTACGGTTAGATTGTTATGTAGCTAGCTTAATTTTTGTATTAATGTTTGGTTATCTTTTTGTAGGTAAGAAGCTGTTTCATAAGGGCGGATCTAACCTCTTGAGTCAAAGGGAGGCAAAGAGGAAAACTAAACAATAAGGGGGCTTAACAAAGGTTCACCTTTGTTGGGCAAAGGTCAACTGCTAGGGGGTAGTTATGAGGAACTAATGGTGATTTTGGATGCCATTCCATTGGCTCTGTTGGTCATCTAGCTGATGTCCACAATTCTTATTGCTTCCTTAACCCAACAACCTCCTCCTCTACTGCTTTAGACAAGTTAAGGTTGTCTTTTCCTACAACCATTAAAGCGCTAACCAATGTAGCCGAAACCCATCCAAAGCAAAAGCAAAAAGCTATAGCAAAGGTTGAATCATTTCGTTTGCCATTGAAAAGGGTTTGGGAGGTCTATACAATAGTGGAGGTATAGGACATTAGGAAGATCTAAGGTTAAGGAAGCTCAATGAAATAAAGGACCTTCATATGGGCCACTTGTTCTATGCTACTAAACAAATAAGGGAGGTCCTTCAAGTTGAGATGGAGTGTACCCATTAAGGGAGGTGCTTAAGAAGTTTAAGGGCTTATACACTTCTCAGAACACTAAGCTCAATAAGGGAGATGCTAATAAGTAGGCTTGCGGCAAACTTTTGTAGCTAACGTGGACCATCCATGTTGGTGAAGTGACCACCTTCCATTGGGACCTCAGTTTCAAGGCAATGCTGGGATTCTACACCCTAGTAAATTAGGAGGTCTTGAGAAGGGCTTTTAAAACTTCTTAGATATCGAGGATATTTGAGGTTAACTTTGTGTGCTAGGTCGCTTAATAAGTATTGTACTTTCACCTTAGTTTATCCCTTATTTTATGAATATCTTCCTAATGCTAGCATTGCTCTCACTTTTGCAGTATAATGGCATTATGCTCAAGTGTTTTGAACATTTTAAGGAGAGTTGCAAAAAGGTAAAAGGTGGCTAAGGGGCTAGTTAATGTAAAGGGAGAGCATTGCCACGTGATAGAGATTCAACTTAACCACAAATCTAACTAGTTTGATTCACTTTTGTAGTAAGCTAAGGAGACCAAGATCGAATTAGAGAGGCTTTAGTAGGAGGCATGGAAGGCTTAACAAAAGGTTGCTATTGAGATTATGGAGTTGAGGGGAGAATTAGAAGCTGAGTGCAAGGTGAAGGTCAAGTTTAAGAAGAAGGCACATGACCTTGACTCCTGCATTAAGGAGCTTAGTGCTGAGGTGGTTAGGCTGAAAATTGACTTCGCACTCAAGGAAGGGGAATATGTAGTTGTTAAGGATCTGTCCTTAGGCCTAGCCAAGCAGAAAGGGGAAATGGAAAGAAAGATCAAGGAGCTATAGAAGGAAGTTGGTGATATGAAGGAGTCTATTAGTAATCTAGAATTGGAGCAATTGTTTACTTAGCCGTAGAGTAGAAAATTCATCAAGATGAAGCAGTGCGATGACATTTGCAAGGAGATCACTATTGAGACAGGTCGAGATGTGTAAGATGGAGTCTTGGAGCATTTTCCTAACTTGTATGTAGAGTTCTTGAGCTTCTTAGATGACTCTAAGAGCGAAGAAGAGAAGATGGATCCAATAGTCAAAGATCTAGCCATCGACCTGCCTACCGCCATGGTCCCAAGTGAAGATGTTCCTCTTCCTATTGAAGATGCCTACCTGCTCCTACTTCGAGAGAAGGTTAGGTTGAAGATTGAGTCGTCCTCTTGGCACCCGAGGTTAGGTTTAAGTTTTATATTGCGCTTATCATGGTTTAGGGAATTTTAGGGAGAGCGAGGGTTACTCTTCCTGTAGAATCATTTAGTTGTTAATAGTTGAGGTCACTTATGGGGCCGAGTTGGTGATGTTCTTACTCATATGAATAGGAGTTCCTTAGTCATAAAAGGGAATCCTCTCTACTATTGAGGTTATACGAAAAGGGTTAAGTTGATGGTGTTCTAACTTGCCTAAGCTTAAAGAGATACAGTGACCAAGAATCCTTATGAGGATTTGGTTAATACAATGTCCATTTAATCGTTGTGGATTGGAATTGCAAATAGAGTGAAAATGAAGTAGGAACAATACTTAATCAAAATAGAGACAAAAATTTGTGGAACAATTTCATTTGCATTGACTTTTTCATATGTACATGAAAGTAAGATACGTTAACTCAATCAAAATATAGCCTTAGGTTATCCCCATTCCAAGTTTGCAGCATAAGCTCACCATTAAGCCTCTCTAGTTGGTATGCTCTATTTCACATGTTTTCTTTGATCCTTACTGGATATTCCCAGCTAAAGGCAAACTTTCCTTGCCCTTTGCAAGCGCTTCTTACTTACAACCTTCTACAAACTAGGTCTTCAACCTTGAACTTCTTTGTTTGACCTTTTTATTATAATATCGAGTTGCCCTATGCTAACAGATGGCTACACTAGTAGCAGTTAAGTCTCGTACTTCTTCAATTGTGTCTACATTGGCTTGTAGAATGAACTTATTAGCTATCTCATTGAGGGACTAGGTTCGGATGTTAGGGAGTTATAGCTCGATTAGTAGCATAGCTTCTAACCCAAAAGCTAGATGGAAGGGAGTTTTACTGGCCGATGTCTGATGTGTAGTTTGGTGTTTATAAAGAATATTTGGGAGCACATCTATGCATTAGCCTTATGCCCAGTGAATCCTCTTCTTAATGTTATCAATGATGGTTTTATTAGCAGCCTTGACTTGACTATTTGATTGTAAATGTGCCACCAAGGTGTAATGGGTAATGGTGTGATGTTAGGCGTAGAATTCCCTAAACTTAGACTTTCAAATTATCGTTTATTGTCCATGATGAGCACATACATAGCTCTAAATATGTAGAGAATGTTGTTATGGAAAAATAACTCCATACTTCTCTCCATGATCTTCGCTATGGCTTCGGCTTTGACTTACTTAGTGAAGCAGTTGACAACTACTATTGTATACTACCATCCGCAAAAAGCTTTTGGAAAGTTAACCAAAATTCCAATTCCTCAAAGGCAACCAAGCATTGTAAGGTCCACTCAAATCCTCTTGGATTCTTTAGTATCTTGAAGAATTCATCACATCTATCTACACTTTAGGAGACATACTTACTAAGCTCTACAACCATTCTAGTAAGCTTCTACACTACCTTCATGGTGGTGGGGGGCTTCATGCTCTATATGGCATCAATCTTCTCGAAGGTTTCTTCTATATAGAACTGCGTTATCATATAACCTAAGAACTTACTGAAGGCTACCCCAAAGACAAACTTCTGGGGATTGAACTTGATGTCATATTTCCTCATGCGGTTAAAGGCCTCTTGTAAGTCTTATATGTGGTCCATGAGTTGTTTGCTTTTAACAATCATGTCGTTACCATGTCCCTTCATGTTTTGCCCAAGCTAAGATTTGAACAGTCCCATCGCCATTCTTTAGCAAGTGGCCTCCATGTTTTCAAGGTCGAAAGGCATTATTGTATAACAGTAAATGTTGAAGTTAGTGATGAATGTGCACTTCATCTATAGAGTCCATCTTAAACTGATTGTAGCCTAAGAAAGTATCCATAAAGCTCAACAATGCATGACTTAATGTGGAATCTACTAACAGGTCAATCCTTGGAAGGGGAAAGCAGTCCTTAGACTAGGTTTTATTAAGATTAGTGTAATCAACATACATGCACCACTTCCTATTCTTCTTTTTAACCAGAACTACAATTGCCAACTAGATTAGGTACTTTTCCTCTGTCACAAAGGTAGCCTTGAGTAGCTTTTATACCTTTTCCTCGTTAGCAACTTGTCTTTTGATGGCGAAATGCCTCTTCTTTTACTTGACAAGTGAGGCATTCCCTTCGATCTTAAGGCTATGTACTACTAGGTTGGGGTAGATGCTTGGCATGTCCAATGGTGACTAGGTGAATCAGTTTGCATTAGATTGGAGAAGGTGAATGATAGCTTCCTTAAGCTCAATGGGTGTTGATGTCGCTACTCGATCTGTAACTCCTCTATTTTGTCACCTAGCTCCCCTCATTAGCCAATCTCTCATGCAGCCCTATCTGGCTGTCTCTAATGTAAAGACATCATCTCCTTTAGCAACCTTCACATACATCTCTCTTAAGAGTTTCCAATCACATTTGCAGATTCTCACCACAATCGAAGTTAGGAACTTAACCTTGAGGTGGAGGGGCGATGTACTAACCTTGATGTTGGTCAAGCTTGGTCATCCCAATATCGCATTGTACAAGGATAAGCAGTCCACTACAACAAACTTAACAGGTTGCTTGGCAACATTGTAGTCATTGCCAAGCTTTATGTTGAAGGTGATGATACCCTTAGGTTGGATCATTTCACCATTGAAGCTAATAAGGTTGTAGTGGTATAGCTTCATTTGGTAAGGTAGTTTCTTCCACATCTCGACGTAAGTATGCTTGAAAAGGATGTCAGTAGAGTTGCCCATGTCTAGCATTCTCTTAACAACCTCAAATTCTAAGATTCATATGCCTATTACCAAGGCATCTTGGTAAGGGGTCTTGACTTCATTAGAGAAGGAGGTAGAGGTGTCTCGACGTTGCCTCTTCTCCCGTACTATCATCACTTTTGTTAGGGCATCAACTGAGGTGCTAGAGCTCGGGCAGATCCTAAGGTGGGATCTCCCAACTATGATGTCGATTACATCGTTAAGGGCTTAATTATTATGGTGGTCATTGTTTTCTTCCTCATGGGCATCCTCGATCTACCATCTTTGAGGAGGTCGTTTGCCATGGCTCTTTGTGTCAGCAATGTATTCTCTAAAAAAGCCTCTTTGATTGGAAATCTTGACAGCATTTTTCAATTTGAAGCATTCATTTGTTGTATGGTCGTAATCTTCGTATAATTGCTTGTACTTATTCAAGCTTTTATGGCTAAGATTGCCCCTAATTTTTTTAGTTCAAGGGAGTAACCCCATTTTAAGGATTTTCATGTACACTTATCCTAGAGGTCAGTTGAAGATCACGTGCTGTGTTTACATTGGGATGGGTAGTAAGCCCTTCTTATCTTTGGAGCCACCATCATCACTATCATTTGAGGCCTTACTACCTAGGTGGTCCTTGATAGACCTCTTATCCTTGTCCTTCCTTCCTACCAACCTTTCCCGATTAAGTTCATGCCTCACGATAATGTTGTTTTCTTAGTCCATGTCTTCTACTAGATTCTGCTAGTCTTCAGTTTGTTCTTATAAAGAGAGCAGAAGAAGTCCCCTAATGGCCATATGTCGAGTTAACAAGCATAGAATGCAACTACCTTATCTAGCCAAGGGATTTCAACCATGACATTATTGAATTGAGCAACAAACTTTCGAAGAGTCTCTCCCTCTTTTTAGTGAATGAGGTTTAAGGATGATGTGTCCTTGAATGAAGCCTTATTAGCCTAGAAATGGAGACTGAAGCAACAAGCAAGCTCATTGAAGGAATGAATGGAATTCTTCAAGTGGTGGTTAAATCATATTCGGCTTGCCTTTCATAAGGTACTGGGAAAGGCTTTGCAAGTAATTGCATCCTTATGACCATGTAGATTCATCAGAGTGTGAAAGTAAAGTAGGTGATCATTTGGATCCCCAGTACCATTGTAATGATCAAAGGTAGGCAACTTGTAATTGAGAGGAGAGGACCTCAACTTAGATTTAATTAGTAAAGGGAGTCATGTTGTTTGTGACTTGACTAGTACCTTCTATATCTTTGCTTTCCTGTTAATTAGAAAGCTTCTTTACCATTTCCCATAGTTCATTTAAGTTGGCATCATCAATCAAATGATGGCCATGAGCCATGGATTGGAAGACACTCTTATGTGAGTCAGCAACATGCTCATTTCAAGCAAAGGTACGACTATGGAGGACCATAGATTGCACTTGTTGATTCAATACAACTAGGGGTAGTGGAGGAGTTTGATTTTCCTCTTGGTGAAGTGGCAAAGGATTTTGATCACCTTTAGCATTTGAGGTATCCATTAGGGAGGGTAGATTAGCCTTACTCTACCTCTCAAGTTTATTCAGCTTGGTTGGCAACTTTTTATTTTAGGCCTTATACTTAGCATTCTTAGCTAAGACCAACGCAAGTAGCTTCTCTAAGTTCTCTAATAGCTGTTGATCAAGGGTTAGTTATGACACCTCGAAGCTACAGAATCGCAACAATTTTACCGTATAAACCCACCTATGATAATAATTGACCTCACAGTCCTTATCATAGATATAATTTACACAAGGTATCAACGATTCCTCGCTTTGAAATAAACAACTCAATTAAAATTTACATAAATAGCCAAAACCTTAAGTTATATATATACATGATTACATTCATATCATCTTATAATCCCAAGAAGACATTAAAGGACTTATTCATAAAGCCGGCTGATCCTCACTCCCCCACCGCTTCAAAAAGAAATTGACCTCTGGATAGTTATACCTCGACATATCAATAGAAACCTACAAGAAAATCTATAAAAATATGAGCAACCACAACTCAGTAAGTTAGGTTGGAGACTTATGAATGCATAACAAATACAAAAATGGTTATCAAACAGTTAATTATATACAATACAATGCAACAAGCGAATGCCATTACATAACATAGTCTGGTTTATTGTGAAATAAGAGTAATTTCACTTGCTTTAATCCAGATTAAGTAGTTTTCATATTTATGTAAGTCAAATCCAAGTTTGTGCAATAAAGACACCTCCCTATGACTAACCTTCAAACCATTGTCCTTATCTTTATAGTGACCTCCTCTCCTGTTACTTAGTTTTGCTAAGGATGAAGAAAAGACTATTATGCTATTCAATACTATCTTTTTTAAAGGTGTCTGTATTTGGTTGGAAAATCCTAATAGTCCTCTAAAGGGTTGCAATGCATATTTAATTAGGGTATTTAAGTTGATTATGATTAAGTACAGTTTAAGGTGATTAAGTAATCTGACATCATTCAATTCATAACAATCATTAAAACACAACACAAATTTTAGCATGAAGTCAAATACATATAAGCATACGCATATAACTATCTACAAGCATATGCATATAACTATCTATAAGCACATGCATATAACTACCTACAAGCACAATTACATATAATCTTAAGTGTCCAAGTACTTTAAAATAATACTAAAAAATACAATAAAGTATCGAACCCAACTTACCTGAAGTCTTCGGTTAGCTCACTTAACTGGTTGCAAGTTACTCGTCTTCGTGTATTCTATAATATAAATATTCTTTTAGTATTTATATCCTTATGTTATATATAAACTTTAAGTAATAATTTAACTCAATTTTCCATATATATATATTATTTATTACCAAATCATTCTAGGTTAGTTTTGGATTCAGTTTTGAATTCGGTTCCGATTTAGGTTTTGAATCAATTTCAACTATGTGTATTATACGTAAATCTTAAGAATGCATTCTAAACTAGGATGTGAAATTAATCACATTATACTCAAGTATCTAAAAGAATACTTTCAGTCTCTAACTAGTATTTTAACCTATATAGTATACCCTAGTTTTCATTTATGTATTGAATTTATTCTTGATATGAGAAAATTTTATATTTTTTCATATAATTACTTAAATTTAAGTTCCCTACCAAATTTATTATATATTACTATTATTATTATATTATCCATTTTAACATAATATTTTATATTTACTATAATCCCAATTCCAATTCCACTTATTACTAAAATTACATATATTTACTACATAATACTCATAATAATTACATCTAATACTCTAAATGTTACAATTATCGTACCACATCAGATATGAACATCTTAAAGTACCTAATTATACACTAAATTAATAATTATTCAATTAACCATTAATTAACCTCAAAATCATTAATTATATATATTTTAAAGGCCTAAAAATTACTTGAAATTTTCGAGAATTAATTTTTTTAAAAAAGCTTCATAGCACTGTTCTATATCCTCCAAATAGTCTACATAAAAATTTTGAGCTTAAAACTATACTATTAAAACTATTTATTTCTATATCGAACAAAACTCGAGTTTGTAAGGTTTCTTAAGGATAATATATTTTCAGATATAATTCTATCAAAATAATTTTTTTTCCTAAAGCGACATACATAAAAACCTCAGAATACTAAATTTCATAATTTTCTAAATAAATTTGATAATTTAAATAAATTAGATCATATTCAGGTTGAAATTGAACTCACTTAACCAATGGACTTTTGGCCACCAATGGTGGTCCTAGGGTTGTCAACAGGGCCAGGCAGTGGTGGCAGGGTGTGGTAGTGGTGGCAGTTTACTTCTAAGTAGCCATATGTTGTAGATTTGCTCTATAAGCCTTAATTGTATAGGTTTTTTCTAAGTTAAAAAAAAAAAACACTAATCCTCTCTTTTTTAGTTCTCTTTATTTTTCTTAAACTCCAAACAAACTAAATGAGCTTCAGTTGAGGTTTAGGTATTTATAGGGCTGCTTTGATTTTTTTTGTCTCAATTTCTAGTTAATAAATGGCTTTATCTTCTTCCCATTTTGCTTTCTAATTGGTTAATTTCTTTTCTTTCTACCCCAACATGCTATAACCTAATTCTAGACAAATCCTTACTTTTTTTTATCTTTCATTGATTTTTTTTGTAATTTTCTTTAATTATTTAACATTAATTTAGTATATTTTAGGCATTTTAAGTAATTTCATGTATTTTTACCTAAATGTAAATACATATGGAGTACAAGTAAATAATCCTAAATATTATTTATGTTATTCTATAATTTTTAGTGTGTATGTAATTTATTTCCAATGACTCATTAGTTATTGGAACTCATTTTAAGCATTTCTAATAAATAACGGATAATATACTTATAATTTGATATTATAATATTCTATTATTTTATTACTTATTTTCCTACATTCAAATTTATGGGGTTACTTTTCTAATACTTCTAACTTTATCGTATAATTTAAGCTTAATTGAACACTTTATCCGATTATCCTAAATTTTATATATCGAATCTGAACTTCCAGTTATAGGGCTTACATCAGCTACTCTTGATTATGGTCGTTGTGAATTAGGGCTTGGTTGCCATTATGTACATTGGTGTTCTAGTTTGTGTTTCCAACTCCTGACATATCGGATTGAGTGAAGTTTTTTTGAAAAGATTAAATGAAAGTTTCTATACAATGTAAGGTTGGTTTCCTATAGATAACACCAAATGCTATTTATGGGTTCTTCCAATAGAGCAAATAGATCTTGGGCCTTGGAATTACAGGATGTAGGCTTGCAAAACAAAAGATAGTGAGGGACATCAGAGTGTTATCCGGTATGGCAACTCGAATGCTTAAGTTAATAAAGTATTTAAAGGGTAAGAGTAAAAGAGTGAGAGAGTTGAGAGCTAGAATGCTAAGATTCAAGTGTGAGTGAAGTTGGTTTACCATTGGTGGAGTTCCTTTATTTATAGAGAGAAGCCAGAGAGAATATAGGAGCATGTTTTCATGTTTAGGCATCCAGTAAGCATAGAGAGTGGGCATTGTACAAGTAGAGATGTTCTTAAATTGTTGATGTAGTATATAAGAATTTTATCTGTGATCCCTACGAATGGAGATGCTCTTCCATTAAGTTAAACTGAATGATGTGTCCTTTTAACATTTTGCTACAGTAGAAAAATATGTAGCAACATTATGTAGTTTATTTCCTTTTCATTTTATATGTTCACTGCTTTATCAAAGCTTTCCTTTTCATTACAATTAATAATGCATTATCTAGTGTAAATTCTCATAGTTGTATCATGCATTTTGTGTGTAGAATTCATGTTTTATAAATTCAAAGTCGCAACACTAGTAGGATGCAAATTGTTGCCTTTTGCATGCAATTTCACATACAATAAATGATTGACTTAACTTTATTTATGTTATTTATTTATTATTTTTGTTAGGTTAAGTTTTCCATCAATTTATTTTAGAATCCCGTAATCCGACCCTAAACCTTATTGGGTTTTAACTTTTATCTAGAAAATCAACCTTAGATCCTATAGGTTTTTGTCAGGTCGAAGGAATCGGGTACCCTATTATGATCTACCTAATTACATTCTTAAATACCAATAGCATTTTAAGGTTACATATATAAACCAAGACAATCTGTTCACCTTTTCAAAATACATACCATAAGTAAATTATAAATGCTAATTAAATAACTTGCAAACACTAGCTTTATAAGAATTCACTTGCAGTTAAGACGTAGTTACACGTTGAAAAAACACTAGTAGCTCATTTTCTATATGCCTTGTTGAAGAGGTAAACTAAGATTCCGTAGGCCACTTTATCATAACATCTCTTATCCAAAAATCGCAAAACCTTTAAACCATTTAGTAGCCTTCTTATTTATAAAAGGGTAAGATAATTTTAAGAAAGACTTACAACTTTCTTTATGCATACTTTAGGAAACGTCATGTCCATTGATAAGTTCAAGTTCAGAAGTACTTTTCACAATAAATTCGTCAGGAAGTATAGATAGAAGCTTTTGGATATGAGTCCCTCAAGCCCATATGCCATAAGCTTTGGGTCAACCTGTTTGGGTCCATGGTTAAAGTGTTCTCTATTTAACAAACTTGTCCAACTTCATATTCAATTACATGCAAGGACTCAATAAGCTAAGAACAGAGCATTGCCTTGCTTTCGATACCACCCCAAGTTAGGTATAATAGAAAAATATTAGTAAATAAAGCTCCTTACTCAATCCATAACAAATCCTTAGATTATTAAGACATTTTTCTAAGGACCCGTTCACTTTATCTATATGATTTTTAAACAAAATTTTTTAACATTTATTTATATTATTCTCGTAATGCATGATATAAACTTTTAATAAAACCAATGCTTAAGAGGTAAAAAAAAAAATATTGGCAACTTTTTGGATCCTTAACAAAGGATCCCCAAAAGGTAAAGGACTCAACTAATTGGAGAATAACCTCTATATAGGGGCTTTCACTTTAGAAACCTATACTAAGGAGCTTCATTGGGGATGCTTTGAGAATCATTTTATGTGTAAACAGAATAGAAATCATGCATGTCAAAGTTGAAGTTTCTTTTGAGAATTTCTAGAGAGAATGAATGTGTGAAATAATTAGTGAAATGACAAATAAATAAATAGAATAAAAAAATCAAATCATTATTATCCAAATAGTGATTTCTAGCTTTTGATAAAATAGCTTGACCCTAAAAAGTGGAAAAAACATATGGATTTTTTTTCAATTTTTTTAATGAAATAATGAGTTTTGTTGTACCAATAAGGAATTAAACTATTGTCATCTAATAGATTGACAATAAACATAATTGTTGATAGTTGATTTTGACCATAGGTCAACTACTATAGGCTTGGGACCAATCATCTTAACATATAAGGCCTTTCTTTACCTAGATTGACCTCTTTGGCCCATAATTCAAGTTATCTGTAGCCTCGAATGTCCTTCCTTAACATGATCCCCCTTAAGACAACCCCAATGAGTAGATGTGATCTCTGTCCTCCTTAAATCAAAAGTTCCTTGAAGATACATCATGAGTGATCATGTACCCTATAGTAAGAGCTCTGTGCACTTGCCATACAATGCTTACATCATCGCATTAAATGAGATGTGACACCTGGTAGCTTGTGCTTTGAAAAGTCAATGAAGTAAGTTTGTATAGAATTATCAAGCATTTAAGAGACAGTTCTAAGGCACAAGGCGATCATTCCTTAACACTAAAAGAAGATCCTACTAACTCCGAGCACCATAAGGGCAATCCTTTTTCGAGCTTATGAATACGTAAAGATCAAAACTGTAATCGAATTTCAAGTTACATTGATAAAGAGTTACAGTAAGGTGTATTACAATGCATATAATAAATAACTCGCAATCCATAAAACTTGTAAGATTCATTGGTTCAAAAGCATATGACATACTCTTTTTAGAGGAAAATATAAACACCATAGTACATGATTAGATGTAATAAATATACCAAGATAACTAAATAAAAGAAAGAATGAATGGATCGCTACTTTTCTCACTATAGTCTTTTTCCATTCAATAATATAATTTAAACTAGTGCTTAGTATGACTTTTGCATATATTAGAAAATGATTAAATGATGTTACTATTTTAGTACATTACTTATGGTCAGGAATAATTGTCACGCCTCAAAGCAGCGGAGTCATAACAACCCTGCCGTGTAAACTATTCTAAGATAGAAGTTGGCCTTACAACCGCTATCCTAGACTTGATCTACACAAGGCGTTTACGACTAACCCGTTTTGAAGTAAACAGTTTGTAATTTAAATAAATCATTTACCTAAGAAAGTGAGAATATATATATATATACTATAATTTAGTTATTACAATTAACGTTTACAATGTAATATATTTTCTAGTTATTACATTATTCAAAATGGAAAATTTTAAAATAAAAGCTTAGACTTTAAAAATATATGTTTGTTCTTCAAATATTTTTCCTTACTCCCCAGAATCTAGCAGTTGCTAGCTTCAGAGTAGTTATATGCCGCTTCTTAGCTAGCACTTGCATGACATCTATCGGGATGTAAGCAACCACAGCTTAGTAAGTTAGGATGGAGGACTTAAAACTATACCATAAACATAATAAGATTATCAATCAACTTATTAGATGCAATGCATGTTCAAGTAAATACCATTGCACGATGTTGTCAGGCCCGTCATGAGATTAGAGAAATTCCGCTCTCTCTAATCCGGGTTGAGGAGTTGCCATTAATGCAACAGCTCATGACCAAACCCAGACTTATGCAATGGAGACACCGCTCCTCCCACAACTACCTTCGAACCATTGACTTCACCCTCGTCGCGACCTCTTCTCCTATTACTTAGTTCGACTAAGGATGAAGAAGGGACCATTATGCAATCCTGCGCTATCCCTTTCGAAGGGGTCAGTATTTGGCCGGAGAATCCTAAGTTTCTCCTAATGGGTTTCCATGCAGGTCCGATTATGATTACAGGTCGTATATTTGATTGGGTCCAGTTTAGGGTGATCAATCATTTGATACAAATCATACAATACAAGCCAGAACAACAAACATAATCATAGCATCACTTATAATCAAGCACATACACATAACCAACTATGTAACAAGTACAACTAAGCATAATCTCAAGCCTCCAAAATATAACGAAGTATTAAGCCCAACTTACCTGGACTCCTCACTTACTCACTCGAGGTCCAACCCGCTTAGGCCATCGCCGATCATCCCTATAACACAAACGTGGTTTCAGTTTTTCATATAACTATTATAAGTTGGTTTTATCCTATAACACCTATTATTATATTTTGTTTAGGGTTTAATATATCCAATTATCTAGGTTCTCAAATCCTTTACAATTACTCTAGGTTTAGGGTTAGGTTCGGGTTTAGTTTCTGTATCGATTTCTAAATTAGGTTCTAGTTCGATTTTTTAAATATTGTTTTATACCCGAACCCTATAAATTCATTTCAACTCATACTGTGAAATTAATCACATTACTTCCAGATATCATAAATACCATCATTACCTTTAGTCAGCATTTTATTCTATCGGTACACTTAAATCCTTATTAATATACCGAATTTACTCTTGATGTAAGAAATTTTTACATTTTTCATATAATTACATAAATTTAAGTTTTCTATTAGATTTATTATATATCCTTATTATTTTTATAATATCAATTTTTATTCTAATATCTTCTATTATTATATTTTTAATAATTGTGTATTATGTACTATTACTTATTATGTACATAATACACATTTAATATTTTTATCATTCTAATTACCATCTCCCAACATCAATTATCATTTTAAAATATCTAAATTCATCCTAAATCATATTTTACACCTAATTACCCTAATTTACAAAATTAACTTAAAATTTATTATTTTCCCCATTACTTATTTACTACATAATTAACCTAATAATTATATCTAACACCCTAAATGCTACAAGTATCATATTTCATCAGATTTTAATATCTTAAAACATATAATTATTCACTAAATCATTAATTAACTATTTAATTACTTAATTAACTCTAAATTACATATTCCATGCCTCATTTTAAGGCATAAAAATTATCTAAAAATTTTAAAAATTAATTTTTAAAAACAGGCTTCATATTACTATTCTATATCATCTAAGTAGTCTACAAAAAAATTTTGGGCTCAAAACTACACTCTTAAGGTCATTTATTTCTAAACCGTGTGGTGGTGGCCGCTGTCCACTCCCAACTGCTCGTCGGGTCGAGGTTCTCCTTACAAGCCCCAACTGCACAATTTTCTTATTTTTTTTTCCTAACCCTAATTTTTCTCTCAATTTCACCTCTCTCCATTTTTATCACTCTTTAAACTGACCAAATGAGCTTCTGAAAAATTGGAGTATTTATAGAGCTTTAGGGAAATTATTGTGCATTAATGAGACAAGACAATTACCTTATTTTTTATTTTTTCCACTTTCTATTTGTTACATTTTAATTGGTTGATTTTTTTTCTTCAATATCAGATTGTCATGCCTTACTTCTGAACTTTTCCTCATTTTTCTATATTTTTCTTGATTTTTTTCTTAATTAATTATGAATTTTCTTTAATTATTTATTATTATTTTAACACATTTCGCGTATTTTAAGTAATTACGCGTATTTCTACATACATGTAAATAAATATATAGTACAAATAAATATTCCTAAATATTATTTAGGTTATTTTATGATTTTTAGTATACATATAATTTATCTCTAGCGATTCGTTAATTATCAGAATGCATTTTACGCATTTTCGATAAATAATGAGTTATATACTTAAAATTTGGAATTTTTATATTCTTTTATTTTATTTCTTATTTTCTTAAATTCAAACTTACGAGATTATTCTACTAATATTTCTAGCTTTACTTATAATTTAAGCTTAATCGAATCTTTCAGTCAATCGAAACCCTAAATGACTGGTTATGGGGCTTACAATAATCTAACTCTATGAAACATATTTAGGAAAATAGATGTTTGATTGTTGAGTAATTTTTTTCAAAAAAAAAAAAAAATATTCCTTTACCTCAATACCTCCATTTGCAAATCAACCTTTTAAATTATCTTTCCATCATGTTCGGAATGAAGGGATGTTCGGAATGAAGGGATGTTCGGAATGAAGGGAAGATTAAGTGGAAAAAAAGGTAGGAGGAAAAAAAATTTAAAACAAAAAAAAAATAAAAGGAGAGAATTAATTTATATTCATATTTGATAGAAGGAAAGAGAAAGGAATGAATATAGAGGAATATGTTTTTTATAATAAAATTTAAGAATATTCTTTGACTACATAATTATTATATTCTTAACAAGGTAACAAAAATTTAAATTGAAAGGCTATCATAGGAATTTCATAACCTTTCTCTCCAAATTACTTTAATTTGGAGGGGTAAAAAAGTGTAGGCCCTAAGAAAGATTTTTTCTGCTAAATTCACTCTCTTCTTATTTTTCTTCAATTTCCAAATAATGAAAAATATCTTGAAATTCTCACTTTTTTATTCCATTTTTCTTCTCCTCATAATTCCTTTCTTCATTCTAAAGATAAGCTTAGATTATCGAGCTTAATTGTAAATTTATGCATAATATTATGATCAATTGTAAGTTAAGCATAACTCTTTAAGGTCTATTGAGGCATAAGAGATATATAGACTGATGTAGAAAGATATATCTTAGGTGCAACGAGATACAAATTTGAGGGTGGTAGTCGCTATGTTATTTGTAATAGATGTACAAAGCTCTCGAAATTAAGTAGGTCGTTCAAAAGAGTGCTTATAAGTTGCATGATCTACTTATTAATTATATTTGAGATATAGATAGTGAATACTTTAATAACTTTTATCATGTATAAGTGGAAGAAACTAGTTAGCTCCCACCTATGATGCAATGAAAAATTAGAATTTACGAAGAGCTATAGCTCTTCTAAATGCACATATAATGGGGTTACTATTATAATTAAACAATTATGTTTTTTTTTTTTTTTTAAGGACATATAGAAAGAATTGTAACTATTTCCAAAATGCAAACTTATCTATTATAAACGAAGAAAACCATCAAACAGTCTTAAGGTTTTCGATTCTTAAATATGTGATAATAACAATTGAGAGAGTGTTCTACGAAGTTATCCATATTATATCTTCAATGAGGTGTATAGGTTGTGGATTGTTGGCATTTTCCGATACATGATTACATATCAACTTCAAGTGAATTTTTAAAGTGTCATTGGTTGCGTTAGTGATTCAACGAGTGTTTGTAATTTATTTCTTTATGCGTCTATAAGAGGTTAGTAGATTTATCCCAATTTATTTTCATAATCATAAACCAATATGAATTATATTGATTAAACTAAGTAATATCTTATTCTTTTACTATGTGTAATGTGTTGTGTTGAACAAATGAGTAGGGATAGAGATGGAATTATGCAATCGGGGTCAGATTTATCTTAATTAAGTCAATAATAAAATGACTCAATAGAAAATATACATTTTTGTCACAACTATATTGCATTTTATATATGTAAAGGATTTTGTTAATGCCAATAACATTTACTAAAACTAAATAGGATGGAAAAAATTCTTTTAAGAAATGATAATGAGACTTGGTACACACTCACTTTATAAGAGGCTAACTTAATAAATGTTTTACCTTGTTAATTGAATTCTAACAAGAAATAGGTGTGTTTTTCCTTTTAGGCAAACTATTTCCTAAAAAGTGGTTATGAGCAAGAACATTTGTCAAATATCATAGCTAAATCGCATTTTGTACTTGTTCTTTAACTTTTGCCTTCACAGCGGTCATGTGGCTTAATGTTGTAGAGAAATCATATTTGGTTTATGCAATTTTAATGTCGTATTGTGATAAAATGATTCTAATATTGCATTACAGAAATGTAATTATACTGTATGTTGTTCAAGTTGTAGGAGGCTTCCGTATAATTTTGTTATGAGGGTCTTAGGCATGCAAAAGTCACAAAACTAAGTTGGGATTTTTAAATTGTGTTTATAAGATGCGATTTTAAAATCTCTCACTTTCCTAATATGCCAACCATGTGAAAGGGTTGAGGAAAAAAGCTAAATGACACCTCTAAAACTCAATTTAGCTACAGCATATGACAAATTATTTTTATCCCAACCATTCTTTCAGAAATAATTTACTTCAAAGGGCAAACACACCTATATATCAAAATCTAACTATCATCTTATAAAATTAAATTAAATTAATACATAAAACTAGCGCAAATTTTATTTTTAGCTAAGAAAGAAATATTTCAATAAAGAGTTGCAAATACAAAAAAAAAAAAAGCAAATTGGTATAAATATTAAGAATTATACAATTTTCTTTTATGATAACTTTTCAAAATTATTTTATTGGTAATGTTGAAAAATATCATCTTGAGTATAATTATACAATCAACTATTTAATAATATCAATTAAATCCTTTTTCATATTTATATCCGTTCCTATAAGCTTTTGAGTTGAATAGAGAAAATTGTGGGCAATGTATATTAGCACATGTATGCATGAGATAGAAGCCTCGTGAGTGAGTGTCATGGTTTATGAGTTGGCAATGGAGATATTCAACTTAGGTGTAATGTGAAGCGAGTGACATCAATAGACATTTTATTCGTAAGATGAGGTATTCTTCGAAGGCGGGTTTAGCCTCCCTTAAGCAAGCTAATCAAAAGCCGATGCTACTCTCTTAATGATGGTCATGGCAAGTTGAAACTAATTGAGATGGTTGAGCCTCCTAAGCATATGGTAGCCTGTAACAATACTAGACTGTACTCTTAAAGATAAAAGGCTTGGAATAATTTTGGAAAAATAGGAAGAGAAAAAACTGACTTATCATCTAGCATACAAGTGATTATGAAGAGATAAAGGATAGCCGAGCGCCGCATAGGCACTCTAAAGAGGTGAATCTCCTGTCTCATAATAAGAAGTATTAGAGTGCAAGAAAAAAAAAAGTTCCAATTTGACGAGCCACTTAAACACTATCCAACGTATTGAATGAAATTGGTAGTTCTTATCAATAATTGGGCTCATGTAGATGAAGCTTAAGAGGAAGAGTAGCCATCAAGTAGAGGACGTCATTGCCAAAGAAGGCAATTATATTGTGATTTGCATTGTAACAAGACTTTACCCTAGTCTTTATAAAATAAAATTAACTTCAATAGGCATATCTTATTGTTGGGCCACTTAGTAAGAGGTAACTTTTAAGGATTGAGGAATGGGTGAGGGCTTAAGGGAAACCTGTGGAAGCCCAAAGTCTTGGTGGAAGTGATCTTTGTTGGAGTTGGGCAGTAGATGGACATGGTTAATGATATTATAGGAGAAAGGGTAATGGCAAAGAGGTGGCTCTATAACAGAGTATCATGAATTTAATTAGGGGAGAATGTCATAATCCATGAGTTTTGTGAGCTTCGTACTTGATGAATAGGAATCAAACGGGTAAATTTAGAGTATTGATGAAATTAACCTGATTAAATTAAAAATTTATGAGTAGACTCGAGACCTTAGACAAGGAGACCCCGTAGACCCAAATATTAAAAATATAATAAAATAATATTAATATTGCTAAAATAGTATAATTTAACTATATTACTTATGAATTATCGTAATCGTATCACATAGGTTTTGTTAATTCATAAACTCTTATAGATAAATTATATATGTAATAAAATTAATATAGGACATAAAATAACATATATAATACATACATATGTGTTTTATATAATTTTTAATTATGTTCGTATATCTATAATTAGTTAAAATACCATAATATATACATTTTAGACTAAAATAACCTAAGAAAATTAATTAAAAAATCACTAAAAATTATACAAAAAATCATGAACAACTAAGAAGATGGACATTTAGGCATGTGGAAATACCATGAGAGGTGTTTATGAAATGTAGTATAAGATTACGTAAGAAGTGAGTTGATACTTAAGAAAAATTGCATTAAGGAGAGAGAAAGAATCCATTTAGACATCTAAACGATTGGGAAAAATTTAGAAATCCTCTCTAACATTTAGTACATGCAACTTGGGGTTTAGAAAAATTAAGTATTGGATTTGGGGATTTAGAGTAAATTAGGAAAAAATATACAAAATAGGTATAATTTGATCAAATGAGCGCATGGCGGTCTAAAGAGTTGTTGGAGTTCAACCACCGCCACCAATAGAAGCCACACCTACCACCTAGTGGTCTCAATAAGGTGGGAGGAGCTGTTAGTGACCAGAGCTTCAAATTTTTATGGGTATCCATTTATGTCCAATTTTGTAAAAATACCAAAAACGTTTAGAAAATTATGAAAAAAAAAATTATTCTTACATATTTTAATGTATAGAATATAGGAAAAATATCATTTTGTATAAATTTAGTAACTTGCATATACATTCTTAAGAAATAAGAGAAATTGGATGATTTTTAAAATTGAAATAAATTGGCCAAATGATGTAATTTCCACTTCAAAATTTTTCTATAAACTATCCTAAGTTAATATTAAATTGCTATGTAAATTTTTTTTGTAAAGTTGTTTTTTATATTTTTATTTGATTTTTGAGCCTTAAATTATGCCTAAAAAAAAGTATTTAGTAAAAATAATGTTTTTTTTTTTGTATAATCTCACTTAGAGACTGATTTTGAATAATATTTGGAGTATGTATATTGTTCTAGAGTGGTTAGATTGATTGATAAAGTGAGAAGTGATGGACAATGGTGAGTTGGCCTTCATTAGTGAAGTTAGTATTTGACTAATTTAGTGAACTTGAAACAATTGATGAATTGTGATATAATATATGAGGAATTGGGAAGTAATGAAACTGAGGGAGGTTTGTTTGGAGTATTATTTGAAGTTTTAACTTGATTCTATAATTGAAACTTAGAAGGGAGGTTAGTTAATTAGCTGCTTGTAGGACATTGATTAAACGCAAATGATGATTCAGAGGATTTTGGTAATGAATTTTTCATTAGATTGATACTTAGAGAGTATTTCATAAGCAAAAATGATGAATAAAATGTAAAAATAGAGGAAGTAGAAGGTTGGTCAAATGATGATTTTATTAAAAATCCTATACATAATAATAGAGTTAGAAAGTAGCTTAAAGCATATTGCAATAAGGGGGTTAACTTAGAGAAGTTCAATGGCTGTCTTAAAGAATAAAACTAATGTAACAAACGACTCATGTGTAGCTAAGAGGATTTTTTACTAAAGAAAAACACTATAAATCCACTCAAAACTTAACTCAAAGGATTTAGCTGATTAGGGTGACTTATAAAAATTAATAAATGGCTAAGAAATCAAGATTTTTAAGTGGAATTAACTTATGAAATTTATGAGTAAACAACCAGAAACATATAAAACAAACTAATAACTAAAGAATCAAAGCTTAAAAACTAATCTATTACATATTTTTAAGGACAATTAAAGAGTAAGGAGGTCACGATCAAGAGTAACTGCTAGCAAGCACAGGTAAGTTGGGATTGATGCTTTATGGCATATTGAAGTACCCTATTAAGATATTTGGAGAAGTAAGAGTGCTTATTTATGTTTGTAGTTAGACTGTTTGTTCGTATGCTATGGGTGTGCTTATAATACTGATTGATAATTGGGAGTTGAACTCTAAGTGTTATTTTCTACTTGAATATATCATGTCTTGCGTGTATGAACTCGATTGCTCATCGAATAATCCAGACTAATCTTAAGCTGACTACAGATATAATTTGACATTTACAAACCTAATAGGGTTAACAATTAGGTTGTCAGGCTAGATATCGACACTTTGATGAGGATAACAGAAATAGTCATTTTCCTATCTTTAGTCGAACTAAGTGATAGGAGAGGGGATCATGGCAAGATTGGAAATTGTGGCTTTAATATTATATAGGGAAGAGAGTATTCTCCATTACACAAGCCTTGATTTAGTCTAATAGTATCACTTTGAAACTCCTTGAAATCCAAGTTAGAGTAGACAAAATTACTCTAACTTCATAATGGATCGATTAAACATTTTCAGATGCTCTATCATTTATCTGTTGTATTTGTATTTAAATAATGATTGAATAACCATGTTTATTAATATACTCTTATGACTTTGTCCCTTCTTACTGAGCTAGTTGAGCTTATGCACCAATAAATTGTTTTACAGGTATAGAGTAATACCTGAAAAATGCCTCGTTACAGTTGTCTGCAGGTTAGTTTTGATAAGTTAGGAAGTGAGGAGTCGATGTCTGAAGAATGAACTGATGCTTATGTTACTTTTGTTTTTTTTTTTTTAATGAAAAGATTATAAGGTCTTCTTAAGAGGTCTTATAGTCTTTTTTGGCTCGCTGTTATATCTATATGTAATGTAATCCTCTTGTGGAAATGTATGGTTTCTTTTGAAAACTTTAGAATTTTTTATGTATATAAAGCTATGTAAAAGAACTAAGCTATTTGTAAGTATGAGAACATGTATTTTGTAAAGTATTATTTCACAGGTCTTATTTACTACAAATGCCTATTTGATTGCTTCAAAGCTAGTTGAGTCGTTGTTCGCTTTGTGTGGACTATATCTATATTAGCAGCTAAGGGGATAACTTCTAACATAAGTTTGTTTACACAGCGGGACTATTATGATTATTCGAATTTGGGATGTGATAAGTTTTAAAGGCAAAGGGGATGTTCAATTTAAGCTTAATGTGAAGTGAGTGGTCTTAGTAGGTTGTTTGTTTGTGGGATAGAGTATTCTCTAAAGGTAGGCTTAGATTACTATAAGTAAAATTGTTTGGAGTTACTGTCGCTCTCTTAACGATAATTATGAAAGGCTAAAACCAATTGAGATAGTTAAAACTCCAAAACATTTGGAGACCTATGACAATACCGGATGGTATTCTTAAAGATAAAAGGGCTTGGACCAGTTTTGAAAAAATAGGAAGGAAAAAAGCGGACTTGCCATCTAATATGTGACCAATTATGAAGGGGTAAAGAATGATTGAGTGCCTCCAAAAGGGATGAACCTCCCGTCCCGTAATAAGGTGGTTAGACCTAAGTATAGACTGGGTCTAAACCGTAACCCAACTCAGAATAGCCCCAACAAGTCCAAGACTTGACATGGACCCAGCCTTACGGGTTAGACCTATATGATCGAATCGCTAGTTTAATGGGTCCAAATTGGGTTAACTCCTAAGACCCATGGACTTTGCAATTGTAGAATTATTGATTTAAAAAAAGAAGAAAAGAATGAAAAAAAAATGCTATAATAAAATAAATTTAAAACTGAAGAAAAAAATAATAATAATCATTTAACTAATTCCATATGAATAAGAAAAAATTATTTTCTATTTATAGCATTTAATGCATTGTTATTTATAATAAATAAATAAATGTAATTTCAAAAGCTTATGTAATTTAATATATATATATAAACTTTTACCAAAAGACTAATTTGATACTCGGTAATGTAAGACTAACTTTTATTTTTAAAAATTTTTTATAACCTTTAAATATTTTGTTCCATATTATTAATATGATAATCAAGTTGGATATAGCTATATATAAATAAATGTATATCTCCAATAGTTATTTTATAAAACGGGTTAAAGATAATATTTGTCTTAATCATAATTAAATTTAACTTAAAATCTAAAATTTATTTATTTTTTAAAACCGACTAGTTCATGATTCCAGGAACCATCGATTGATTTGGTGGGTCTAAGGAATCGACCCTCAAACCAGTCCTACGGCTTAGGGTCTAGTTCCTTATTTTAGGAACTGATGAGTTCAAGTGGGACTCCGAACCGGTTTGGAACCGTGCTTTGGAACCGTGCTTTGGTTTAGAGGTGGTGGAGTTATCCGCATAATATTGGTTAAAGCTTTTTTCTTTTTTATTTTTCATATTAATGTTCTTTCAGGTAATTGTTTTGCTGTATTTTGTAGAAAATGTCTTCATTATGACAAGCTAACGAGAGTGACACATGAAGATTGAAAATTTTGAAAATCAAATATGTAGGCGTTCGGCGTTCCTGCAAAATTGCTGCGTTCGGAGCATGACGGACGGCTCGTCGTTTCATTCATATAAAAAAATGATGATAAGAATAACATTGTTCGGAGAACATTAATTGAGAAATTCTTTCCTACGACGTGAGGGTCATTAATCTGCCGGCTTTGAAATAGAAATCTCCTAGATATGGTCACGGGTAGTAGGTCTCTTCTGTGTACCAACTACGACCTACTCAGTCGGGTCGTAGAAGCAGGATTGGCTCGTGGGATGGATCTAGACTTGTGGATGGAACCGATGGCTCCGCAGGCTGATCCCGGTTCCTTATTTTTATGTCTTGTGAATCTAATGAAAAAAATAAAAGTAAAACTAGTTTAAAGTAAAAGAATAAGTCTAGGACTTGTGCATTGTACGGGATGTTGTCGGGTCTTGATTTCGGACACCTAAGACTGAATCGATCAAACCGTATTGAATCGGGACCGGGCCAATGGCCCTCTCTAATAGCATCTATTTCAAGCTGCTTCCATGATTTAAGATTGTAGAGACATGCGTCTTTCTTGTTCGACGGCCTCTTGCATTATCTGTTACCAGAAAGAAGAATACCAAATCAATCATGTAAGTCAAACCCAATACGAGTTAGGTCAGATTAGCTGGACATGGGAAGAAAGTGTAACTCTATTACTCGAGCAATGCTATCTGTCAGGCAGTCAGCATCCTTTGTATCGATCTATGCCTCGAGGAATTGAAGTAACTAACGCCTATGATGGAATTCTACTTAAAAACTTAAAATTTGGGCACTGATTTAAAGTATTGCTTATAATAAGTGTACACTTCTTTCTCCTAAACATGTTCAGGCACGATAATTTTATGAATCATACTTTTTTATTATTAAATTTGTATGGAACCTCTAACTTAAATTCAAATTTGATTATGCTTGTTATTCCCTTAAAATTGATACTAATTTTTGCTTGAATTATTAAAGGCATAAAAATAAATAAAAACTTAAATAGTCTATGTTCGAGCATACATAACTCAAACAATTCGAGTTTGAGTTGGATTTAGTTATTCTGAGAGTATAAAAAGTAGTAACTTAAATGAAAAATGAAAATTCAAAATAAGTAATTTTTAGTGTTTGTTTTTTCCTTCTAAGTCAATTAAACTGTACATGGCCACATGCTACACGACTCCATCTTGAATCCACATTGTGTTTACGATTAATAATTTTTTCAATTAATTAGTATTGAAGGATAAGGTTGGTAGTATAGTACGTGCAATATTATATAGTTTCCTTGTCTACTTCTAGATGATATTATTCATATATGTATAAATAATATAAACTGCTCCGCATAAAATCCATTTTATTGGGGGAAAAAAGGATATATATATATCCTAGGGTTAGGATTAAAATATGAATAGCAGGTGAAAGCCAACAAACTGAAGCTGAAATTCCACCAAATACATGGCCATCATTGCCTAAAGTCCTGAATAAATCAAAGCCTGCCTTAGTCTTTTTCCGTAACCGTTGTGATTCCTAGTTGGACTTGGACAGTGGGAACAAACGTAATGACTGGAAATGGGACAAACTTTGAAATCACTCTTGTCTTACAAGTCAAGCAACGTTATAATAGGCTTTCTTACCCTAGCACATTACCCACTCCATTACTCCCTTGGAGAGAAAATCATAATTGAAGCAATTACTTAGACTAGTGGAGGAAAAAGGGTATGGGAAGTCCTAAATATTTTCGGAATTTGTTGGTTGAATCTTAAACCTTTTCTAAGTGTGTTTTAAGTATCGATGCTTTTGGGTATTCTCGATTTGGTATTATATATTTTAAAAGTTTATTTAAATCTAAAATCATTTGTATAAATAAAATGCGAAAGAATACAATTGTTGATTCTCTTGATAAGTCAGTTGTAGGATTAAACTACACTCATGGAATGCTTATCAGTGAAGAAATATGGCAAATCTTGGATGAGTTTAATTATGCTAAATGAAAATCTATCAAGAATCTCAATAGTAGGTTTTCTTTTCTTTTCCTTTATTTTTTTGGTGTGATTCTTTTTGGATTATTATGCTTATAAATGTAGAAGCTATGGCAAATCAGGGATGACATAAAGGCATCAATCAATTTTTGTTATTTCGCTTTAAAAAGAAGTTTGTGAAGATTTATGTATGGGCTTTTCCAAGTCAAGGCATCAATTAATACGTTGGCGACTATGGTTGGGACCAATCAGGAAGTTCACAAGTGGCTGATCGGCTAAACACAAAGATCTGATAGGGTAAAGGATATAAAAGTTAAATCTCGTAACTTGCAACTGCAATCTGAAATTAATTGCAAAGCTTAATAACTATTGAAATGAGCGTCCGCACGTTACTTTTTTAAAATGTTGTAAAAATCTTTATGCTTTTCATATAATTTCTTTCTCATTAAGTAGATAATTTGGTATCGGAAAAAGTTAAAAATTTCTCCTTACAAATACTTTCTAGGCACCCATTAATTGGACTTATAAAAAGTTCTATAAATAAAAGTAATATAACCTATGTCATCATAATTATGGGTGAGCAAATATTATAGAAAGAATAAGGTATTAGACCTACTCATGACCTTTACTACAAGAGCAATGATACATGGCCGAGAAATAGCTACCGATTGTATCACAAATACAAAGAAAATACACATCGATTATCGTGTAAATTATTATGTGCAGCTGTAGCATTCAAAACTAGGCCATAGTAATTATACAGATCATTTGCAATACACATTCGGAATTCTCGATACACATCATGCATTTCCCTTTCTACAGTTATAAATTTTCAAATTTTAGAGCTGGAATCTATCTTATAGTAAAAACCACACATCTTATTAAATTTATAGGATATAATATATATTGTGTAACTTGTGAAATTTTTTACCTTTTATAATATAAAGTTCTTGAGGTAAGTTGTCCAATAATCTCTTAATTTCTTTCATATATTACGACTAATACATTCATCAACCTATAAATTATAAAAAGAAAAGAAATAAACATAACAATAAAGGGATATAAAAAAAATGACTCGAGATTACCTTAGAGTCTAGAGAAATTGAGTGGCATTGAATACAAAATGAAAGATATAAAGGAAATAAGAGTTGAGAAAGCATAGCAATAGTAATTTAGAAAAAAATGAGAGGTTGCAAAGGAATAAGGATATAATATGCCTAAGGATGTTTACTTCTTTGTAATGGGGATGGGGAAAAGGAAAAAAATTGCAAAAGAAAAAAAAATTATAAAAATGTGGCATCTAGGAAAATAATTTAAAAAGTATCACATTTAAAATCGCCCTATCAAAAGGTAATTTCGATGAGCATAATGTTGGATAACCCTTTTTTTTTCCTTATTTGCATACGAACGATTCTTAAAAAACACTTTCTCTCTCTTCAACCATTTGAAAAAACCCTCAACCAAATCAGCAATCTAGGTTTGTTTTTTTACGAATCAATTATAGAATCGAAATAGTTGCGTGGTATAAGTTTATATTATGGGAAGTTTTTTAGAAATGAGGAGACAAGTTTTTTAGAAATGAGGAGACAATCGGTGTGTTATCATCACTTTTTCTTTTTAGATATCAAAATAGGAAAAAGTATAATTTTTATTCGTTTTGATTCGTTTTAAGTATATATTTTTTAAAGAAATAGTGTTATGACTTGATACATAATGGTATATTGTTGTAAACTGATAATTTTTTGCATGTTCTGTACATGTATGTAATATGTTATTTTAAACTTTACTATGAAAAGGTATGATTTTTACTTGTTTTGATTCATTTTAAGTATATGTTTTTTGAAGAAATAATGTTATCACTTAATGCATCATGGTATATTGTTGTATACTAGTAATTTTATACTCGTTTTGATTCGTATTAAGTATGTCATATGTTATTTTTTAAAAAATATACTAATTATTATAAATTATAATGCACATATAATGATATTACTAAGAAGTATTCTTAACATTCATTAGATAAGATTTTTAAAATTTACTACAAAATAACTATTGGTAGCATGTGTACTTAAAAAAAGAGCAATAAAATATGACATAACAATCACATAGACATTAGTATTATATAATTTTTTGAATGATGACTTAACAAGATTATTTAATTAGTAATTCTATAGGAAAAATTCCTACATAATGCAAGTAATCAGACAATTAGTTGTTAATTATACCCATTGGTAAAGTGTTAACCAAATTCGCAGAGAAAAAATTTGATAGGTGGCATAAAGTGGTCAATGATCATTGGATCGTGATTTTTTACTACAATAAGCAGATATTCGAAGTCATAATAATGCCAAAACTAATGACGTATGGGTAAAAAGGAGTGAACAGCTACACAGTTGCCCTTAGGACTACACAATGTACTTATAATAAGTGGCAAATATACAAAATTCCATACTCATATGCTACAGCTGTTATGGGAAAAATGAGCGTGAATTGTGCTGCACACATGGGGTATTAGTACACGATGTAAAATCAACTACATATATACACATGTTCCTTCATGCCCTATGCCGATAAGTTTAGTTGGTCATATCTTGATATTCTTGTGTGACATTTAGTTATAACATCAGAAAGGATTAAGAATCTAGGTAAGCCACAAGAGAAATGATTCCAAAATGACATAAACATTCGAAAAGGACCGTTAACTTACACCTGTAGACTATGGGTAGGGATGGACATAATAGGAGAAGATATCTGCAGTAAGGAAGATAACTAACATTGAGTGAATCCATCAGTAGTTTACTTATTGAATGTAAAAAAACTCATGATAATATTTATTGATTATACATATGGCCAAAATCGTGATTTCACTGATGTGATTCTACGAGTTTACGATTTTAGGTAGCTCTTTCAAGTTAACTCAGGTGTAGAATCTATTTCATATTATTTTCAATCGAGTTTACATATAAACTCATTAGAAACTTACGTTTTTGACCAAGTTTACTGATTCTATATATCTAAGCTAAATAGACTAAAAAATTAAAGAAAAAAACAATACAACTAGCATTTTACAAGCCATCAACTATTAAGGCATTACAACATTTATGTTATCCTATTCCAATTTTTTACTTCTTTCTTTTTCTCTTAATTTCTTATTTTATGTTCATAGCTTTTATCTAAGATTCAACTCTAATAACTAAGTTTATAAAGAAAACTATATACTTTATTTTATATCATTAATAACTTAAAATGAGTTGAAATGTTTGGTTCTCTGTAATTTATAACTTTGAAAAAAATTGGGAAAAAGTTTAGTTTCAGCTCTATTTATCTTTTTTTCCGAACATATTAGATTATATATTAAGAATTTTTATGAACACAAAACTTAATTTCTTTATTTTTTATAAAATTTTCAACATATATTTCAAGTTTTGAATAATTATTATAAGTATATCCATAATTTTTTAAACTTATTTTACATAAGTTATAGAAACTTAAGTTTTACGTTTCGATTTTATAGACTCTCTAAGGATTCAAGGTAGAAGCGTGAGTTTAACAATCTTATATATGGCAGTGTATTTAAGAAGTAGTTATTTTTTTTTCTAACTTTATGTTTTTATCATATGAGTTTTTTAGTAAGCTTGCAAATTTCCTTTTCTTTTTTGTACTTATCGGAGCAAATGGATTTAGGACTGGTAGATAGGTCACTACTTCACTTGCAATCATCCCATAAATTCGAGCTAGTATGGGGTGGTCAGGTAAGAAATAGTAAATGGAAAACATATTTACGATTTATTTCATTTCTTATACTAATTGTAATAATATTTTTTATTCTTTGGTTATAAGATAACTACTAGCTTAAATGTCGTAGACGTAAGGCGATATTTAGGTATTGGGATGGCTGGGAGATCCTGATAAATCCACATATGATCCCGTATTTAGAGTAGTCAGGCTTCATTGGTGCATGTCAGGTTCCCTTCATAAAATTGAATTGGCACTTGATTACTGCCCTGGTTGAGTGATGAAGGGAGAAGACATATACATTTCACTTCCACACTAATGAGATGATGGTGATGCTATAAGATATATCTTTGCTCATAGGTCTATAAGTAATGGCAATGCAGTTACTAGAGTGTAGCTTCTACTGGGTAGGTTGAGATATGTCACCACTTATTAGGAATTCGCTTACTAGAGAGTACCTTGAAAGATATTAGATTGAAGTTATCATAGTTGAAAGACAACTTCACCAATTTATTTTTTCATGCAGACGAGGAGATAGCATAGAGCTTCATAAGGGTACATATCATCCAGTTAATCAGGGGTATGCTGTTCTCAGATAAGTCTAATAATGTCGTATATCTTATGTTCCTCCTTCTCCTATTGTACCTTATTATGACTAAGTGATACACGTGGGGAGCAACTTGCTTGGTGTAGCTGTACCATTAGTTATGCATGACTTCTAGGGTTGACGCATAAGAGATTAGTGGTCCATTGGTGATTTTGTAGGTATGGACATGGGAGCATTTCCCACACATTGCCCCCTTATTTCGCAGGATTACGACAGTTGTTGATGATTGACCACTTATGAGTTAATGGGGGGCAAACTTTGACATGACTAAGTTGCCTACGCATGTGGTGGACAATACAGAGATGCATTCGATCACCAATGTCCAAAGTAGGTACATATTTACCGAAACTGTTCTCCTTATTTATTTAGTAACTATTACTTTTTTCATCCTCATTATTGATTATTAATTCAGGTTGATAACTCGGATTTTAAACATATTTCATATGGTGATTTTATAGTATTTTCCTGACATTTTTGGTTTTCTTTGAAGAAATTGATACTTAATTGAGTAAAATTTTGATTTTAAGGTTTAAACGCGTTTTATGATCGAAAACGAAGAAAAGAAATCAAATTTCACTTAAATCGGAGTTCAAATGAAAAAGTTATGAAATTTTGAAGTTGTGTAGAAAATTTTGCCTTAATGCAGAAAGTTACACGACTTGGGGACACGGTCATGTCTCAGGCCGTGTCGGGTGACGAAAACAGAATCTTTGAAATATACATATAAAAGGATATCTTAGGGTTTAAAAAAAAAAGGAGGGAGAGACATTACAAAAACAAGAGACACAAGAGACGAGAGGAGATTTGAGAAGAACATTAATCAAGAAGCAAGAACGACATCGATTTCAAGATTAGAGAGATTGTTTATCAAATCAAGAGGGGTTTTTATGCTTTATTTTACGTTTTTGATAAAACTCGTTCTTAGATTCATTATGATAGCTTAGAATTCGAGTATTTAGGATTATGGAACCTAGGGTTTCATGTGATTCTTGGATTGATTTAGAAATTTCAATAAAGATTCTATCTTTACTTGATTCAATTATGTTGTTAATTATTGTTTGATATTTCTAGAACATCAATATATGATATTATGCATGTTGATTGAGAAATTACATGTATAATTAGATCTTTACATAATTGAAGATAATTACATGTATACTTAGAGATAAGATACATGTTTCTTCCGGAAAGTTGATTAATTGTATGGGAATTCATTATACATTAATGCAATTCTAAATTATATTACTAAGTGAAGAGATTCCGGTAAATAATTTAGGATTAGGGTTAATATGCTTGAGAAAGGTATTAACTTTAGTTGTGAATCCTTCCGGTCAAGAAATATAGAAACCGAATTAAATATATATTAAGTGATCACATGATTAACTCTACGGGAAATAATTCCTAAATACGTTATTATTTTCTTGAAGTTGTTCTTGATTTTATCACTTTTTCAATTGCTTAATTAAGTCTTTTAATTAAAGTAGTTTGTTAATTTTAGTATTTTTAATTAATTCAAACTTTCATAATTTTTCGGTTAGATAATAAAGCTAAGGTTAATATTGGTACTCGAAGTCTCTGAGGGATCGATTCGGACTCACATCCGCTATATTAAAACTGATAGGTGCACTTGCCTCATATCATTTGGATTCCATATGACCATGATGATGTTGCTAGACTCCCAACTTATTATCGGTACGGGAGTGATGTATGGCTAACCTGTATACCACTTATATGCTTCCACATCGTAGAGATACGCTATCTTGACTGTGAGACTCGACAGTTTGGTGGGATGTAGGAGATCCTAGTCTACCCTGATACGGGACGTACCCTGTACTATATTGACTTAAGGGGCATGACGGAGATAAATTGAGTGACCCACCATGTAGCTTAGATAGTATAGTGAGAGGATTGCCAAAGCCGAATAGCTTAGGTTTGAATACTGCCTGGTATACATCTTGACTACGTCCCCTGATACTAACAAGTTACTTACAGATATATCGATCGATTTGGGGCTTTTTGGATATATATGGTACGTATAGTTTCTTTTTCGTTTACACTTTTATTTTCCAATTTATATGTAACTCAAACTTTTACGTTTGAAATGTAGTTGAACTTCATACATGGAGTGTCGCACATGTTATACAAGGACATATTATCTTAGTAGTATCGAGTAGATGACCTTATCCAAGGGATTATCGAGGTTCACCTAGGCTACTCAGCACCAGCTGGCTTAAATGTTGATGAAGACGATTCCTCACCGGACGAGCTACAAAGAGGTAAGGCTCGTAAGGCACGTGGTCGTCATCGAGTTAAGGGCTACAAATATAGGCAGCTTGACATAGAGATTTGTGATGATGCTTCTCCTCCATACTTTTCGCTGTCAACATCTCCTAGACCACCTGGATTTAAGTTTCGTAGGCTATTCGTTAGGGAAAGCTTCGACGATCATATGTATCATACCCCTATCATCAAAGATAACTCTACTAGTCAGTTTTATACCCTCCCACAACCATCGAGGAGGCCGATTAGAGATTCTCCATACAACATGAGTGAAAGAGTTACACAGATGCACCCTTCTCTGGTCCTCATGCATGGATTGTTTTTTAGTGCTAACAGTTAAGATGATGGATAGATCACATAGCTAGATGCGACTTAAATGGTTTAGCTACAAGACAATGTAGAACTTCAGGATATTTGACCACTACCTCGACGACGACGTCGCTGTCATTAGCTTTGTATATTTCATCTTTTATTTACTTTCTTTATTTTCGAAACACTATTTAACTATTTTGACTGTTTACTTATATTTTGTTTGATGGTTTCATTTCTTCATAATTTAAAGTTATTAATAGTTTTCAGTATAGATTCAAAACGCGTATCTGTGTAGTACTTAAATAGGACAAAACCGAATATCTTATAAATAAATAACTGGATATAATTTGACTAAAAAAAACAACCTTCTATTGAACATCACGTTCCAAATACGTTTTCAACTAAAATCGTGGATGGATTCTACTAAATTTAAGGTAATGTAGTTTTCAACTGTGATCGCATATAGGCTTGACTAAATTTAAAGTGAAGGGATAGACAAAAATATAAAATATAGGTGTATTGAAATAAGAGACGATTTTAAGTCCGGTATTTCTATAATTATTTTTCTAGATACCACATTTTTATAATTTTTTTTACAATTTTTTTCCTTTTTTCCAATGGGGAAGATCCGTTTATATTTAAGGATGTATTGAGTTAAAAACGTTATATTTTATTATATTTAATATTATTAATTAAGAATTTTTATAAATTAGGTAAGTATCTTGAAAATTATACTCTAAGTTCTATGAGATAAATGTTTCAAGATGCGCATATAGAGTATGAGATATTGCACTTGTATACTTGAAATTAGAATTTATCTTGTGATTTTTAATACTCATTCATTTAGATATCTTTTGAGCACCGATGAATTATGTACAAATTATCGAGAAATTTGAGATATGATTATCTAGGGTCTCCTCCTCCTCCTTCTTCTTCTTTTTTTTTTTTTTTAACAAAAAATACTTAGAGTTTCCTAACAAGTACTTTTACTTTTAGCCATTTAAATTGTATACATCATTTTCCTTTGGCCGGATGATTGGATTCGTTAGCCTGTTCATATCAATGAGAGAAAAATTGTTTATGTGTCTCTCCAGCTATAATTAGCAGTTTGGAATAGCGGATTCCTGATATAATAAATAGCTTTAATAAGTGTATGGAACCATTTTATTTAATTTAAGTTTTAAATGACTTTATTAAATCTAAATGAGTGAAGAGTTCTTTTGACGAGTTTTTTTTAAGATACTAATTGAAAGTCTAGGGGAAAAAAAACCTCTTATATTTACTAGATGTATTGTACAATTCACTAGTAGATGATACACCCGTATTACAAGTATAAAAAATTTCAAAAACGCTTAGGTTCAAAAATATAAAAAAATATAGATAATATATGTTAATAAAATCAAAACTATAATAAATTTTTAAATTTTTTTTAAAATATTGATCAAATAAAAATTGTAATGAATTTTTTAAATAATAGTAATGTTCAAAATTAAAATAATAGATAAATAAAAAATAACATTACGATAAATAAATAATTGAAAGTGGTGTTTGGCGGTTGAGAATTTTATAGGATGGATTTGATTTATTTTAGTAATTATCATGTAAATATATTTAATACTTAAAAATATAAGTATTAAATAATTAGTTGTAAATAATTTTTTTTTTCTTTAATATGATAAATGAAAAAAATTACAAAACATTTTCTCGTCGACCATTTCTTCTTGTCTCCAAACACTCTGAATTGTGTGTCTCCTTTCCCGCATTAAATTAAAACCTCACGAACATATATATGTTTTATTTTTCTAGGACTTTGCCATCAAACTCATTAAGGATACACACATCAAACACTCCTTGCCTGCCTGAAAAACATTATAGGCAGACGAGTAAAAATTTAAGGAATGAAGTCTCCTTTCTCTTCCATCTCATCATCACCACCTCCTTTTCGAAAAGCACGTCTATCGCCTCTCCTCTTCCTTTTACTAGCTTTCATCGTGTTCGTATCTTTCCTCTATGGCCAGGACGTCCTGTGCGTGTTCAATCAACAGCTCCAAATTGTAGTCCCAGAAAAGACTCAACCCATCTCTACAACTAGAAGAAGAGGTGAGTATATATCCCTATAATTCTTCCCTCTATATACGCGAAACTCGAATTTGCCTAACGGTTGAGGGGAAAATTCTGACATGTAAATGATCGATATGGATCATCTGGGGTATGGTTCAAAATTGCATAAGCTACTTGGAAGTTTTTCATAAAATTATTAATTATTTTGGAGAGTGCGGGTGCATCGAAGGTGGTTTTTCTTTCAATTCTCTTTTGAAAGCGAGGTGAAATTTCAAACGGAATATTTTTAATTATTTTATTTTCTAACAGGATCAGGAAAGGAAGAAGAGAAGTTGCCGTTTGCGATAGGGAAGACAAAAGAAGGATGCGATGTGTTTAGTGGGAGATGGGTTAGGGATGAGTTGACTCGGCCGCATTACCAGGAATCGGAATGTCCATATATACAACCTCAGTTGACATGTCAAGAACATGGAAGGCCTGACAAGGACTACCAGTACTGGCGGTGGCAGCCCCATGGCTGTTCGCTTCCCAGGTTTGATTTTACTCTTTTATTGTTTTCCGATCAACGTTGAAAAATTTGCTTTGTTTTTCCTAAAATTTTCAACTAATAACAATTTAATTCATTCGTGACATTTAAATCCTAGGACTTCTGTTTCTTTGCTCTTTCTTTACCTATCGTGGGACCTTTTTTTTTTAACCAGTACCTTTGGTAGGGCTTAAAGTAAGCTACCTCCCCATTTCTTGACAGGAGGTTGATAAGCGTAAACACCACCCATTATCGTAGAGAAATTTTCATTTGTGGAGGTGTTTGACTGTGTGGTGTTTGTATAAATTCCAGTCATTTTCATGTATAATCATTTCACCAGTTATCTTTAGCCTTGGCTTACCTGATCCTTTGAACCGTTAAATTAGCCTACCCTATGGTGAGATTCCCATGTTACCCTCTTTGTAGCCAAGCCAAGCCAAGCCCTGTTTACCTTTCGTACTTGTTTTCTTTTTATTAGCGTGTTGAGCTGTTCGCAATTGTCTTGAATTGTCGGCGGAATTGTGAATCAGTCGCGTCAGAATAATATAACATCTTGAATTGAAATCTTACTGTCCGTTTAGTGGATGGGTGATACCGAGAAAATAGAAAGATTATTTACTCCTAATTTTTTATTTCTCTATTTACTTGAAATTTAGGGAAAAAGAATTTATTCTGCGTACCTTTTCTATCCTCTATATGCAAAGAGAGTAAGTAATATAATGCAGAAGGTGGAATGATGTAATACATGTCTTAAATAATTTGACCATTAAAGTTCCAATTGAAATTTAAATGATGAAATTACTCACGTAAAATATAAAGATTGATGTTAAATAGAATTTGTTGATTAATAATATAAATACTAGTCTTTTAAATGGAATGAATCAAATTTAAATTCTCTTTCTTCCATTATAATCGCCGAAAAAAAAAAAAGAATAATTGATACTTTAAGTTACATATTTAACTTAATATTTCAATTAAATGAGTGAAGAGAATGTTATGATATTTATTCCATACAATAAAAATTTAGGCAAAGGAAAAATAATAAACATCACGAAAATAAGATAGATTGGTTTGGATTAGATGTATTCTGTCTTATGTTTCATGATTTCTATCATTTTCTTCAAATCAATTTCCATTTAAGATTGGCTTATTAATCGAGCTTGATATGAATCATATCACAGCTCTACATTGATTTGATTCAAAATTCAATAACTTAAGTAAGCGTAGAATAAAATTTTATTTATTTTTAGAATTGTGTCTGACTGAGGATTAAAGAACGTGGGTCGTGGGCGCAGTTACTTAAGGTCAGGGCCAAGCCAGGGGGTACTCGTCATTTGTCAGACGAATATGATATGGCTACCTGCAAATTCGACACGTGTCATTGTGCAGTCACAGCATGACCCATTGTATTTGAGAAATTTTAATGGTGGTTTTTGTTTCCATTAAAGACTGAAAATATCACTTCATTAGAATAATTCCTTCTCTATGAGTGGCAAAAAGTTCCTGGGTTTGATATTGGAACCATTGGGTGCAATTAGGAAATTTTAGTGTCTCAAATTTGTATTTACTTTGTTTGCTATCTATGGTAGGATAACAGATTTAGAGGGCACTGCTCCTTATGTGTGGTGGGAGAGCGAGCAGTGTATAAATATCAAATTTGGATTTACTTGTTTAGTATCTTCGTTGCAACTTATTCAGTATTCTCAATACAAAAATTCGTAAGTATTAATAAAATCTTAATATATATAATGTGTTTACTGTTTAAAACTTAATTGGACTTCTTTTTTTCTTTCTTTTCTTTTCTTTTTTTTAAGAAAATTCAAATTCTGATTATAGACCGTACCACTAAAATGTAACAATTTTGGTTAAATAATACTTTTTTTAAAAACTAGGTACTCTATTACCAAGTGTATGAAATATTATTAATATAAACATATCACTTTGTGTAGCAATTAATTTTTTTTAAATAGAAGCTAATTATCTCATATATATCTCTCTCTCTCCCCTTTTTTTTTCTTTTTTAAATGATGTCGTTGGGCTTCGCATTTCTTCTTGTCTTCGTACTAAATTTCATACCAAATGGCAGTGGGAATAAGGAAAATGACAAAAAGAAATAATTGGCCAGCGAGGCTAAGTCCTAAAGCGCGCAGATCATAGCGTGTTTGAAAAGCTAAGCTTAGCAAAACTTTGAGCGCATTCCGAATATTTAATAGGATCGCATTAGACTATTTCCATTTTTTAGTAACAATTTTAACGTATCACGTAAGCATCATAAAAAAAACTCATTACTTTATTATTAAATTGCTTTATAAAAATTATTTTAAATATTATTCTAAATTTTTTATTGATTCGATAATATACTTTTAATCAATTAAAACTATAAAAAAATAAAATAAATATTGTGGACTTCGTTACTCTGAAAAGTAACGTCTCCACAACGCGAGCCTTGCGGATGGTCTTAGACGCTAGTCGAAAATTCTTGAAAGAAGAACTTTTACACTTTTAAAAAATTTATGGCATACTAATTTCTATGAGTGGATGAAAACACATATAATGTTTCCCTTCCGTTGCCATTAATAAGTGCCTTAAAGGTCGAGTGTCTTAAATCTAGTGACGTGACCCTATTTAATAATATTACTAGTGGAAGGCTTGCGTAACCACTGATTTTAATTAACTAAGATATCATATAGCTTAGTAAGAAATTGAGCGTATTAATTATATCAAACTCAAAGTCAAAAGTACAAGGATGGTAATATTTGCAGTTTCTTACTTGTATCTATAGAGGGTTCAAAGTTATTATATTAATTATTGAGATAAATCCATTATTTATTTAGGCTTGATTCTTTGAATTAGGTAATATAATCTAAGTAGTCCAGTTTATTTGGGGACGATTCAGGAAGATTTGGTTAAGTGGGTTTCGAATAAGAATCGTTAGATTGATGAATTATTGGATTGACAAATCAGTATGTTCGCTTTTAACTTTTGTTAGGTAGGCTCATGTATTTATAAAGAGGGCCGCTGAATTTGGGCTTATTAGTTAGCTCATTTTATATAATTATGGATTGAACATGTTCCATCTCATTCGTTGACCACCTAAATGATCTAACAGATGCAACTATATTCAAAAGCCTATAGATATCCAGTATTTTCTCATCATTTGGGACTCTTAGAGAGGGAAAGATAAAAGAAACGATATTCTATTGTGAAAACTTTATTTCTTAATATCAAATAGTATTTAGGTAAATAGTTAATCTCATTCGCTTAAGTAACAAGGTAAAAGCTTGAGGTCTTTTAAGACTACCTTATCTATTACTTATGCATTCGAGATATTAAGATTGCTTGTTCTTCTTCCCTGCCTTATTCTTACCTAATCATCCCTTCATGTGACGGTCTTATATTATTTCAATGAAGCCACGTGTAATACGTTACTTATGTAGTACGCATATGACTATTGCAATTGAACCTTCACATCTACATTTTGGCGACTTCATTAAGCACTTCCCAGGAAAAATCAATTGGTATGTTTGATACCATCTTAGGAGCTTGACACTAATGTTAAGCATATTAAGCAAAATCCACTCTTACCGCTTAAGAATATTAGTTAGGATCATTTAACGCTCGAGGCTTTTCTAGATCCCATATAGACGTTGTGGATAATGTAGGAAGCCATCAAGGCTTTAAATCAGTTCATGATTATGTTCTAATCCATCCTTACTAAGATGGCAGCCACTGTTGTTGTGCAATAAAGTATGGCTTTGCCAAACCTTATGGTTGCTGTACAGCTAAGTTTTACTACTTTAGCTCAACTAATTAATCTTTCAGCTATTGAGGAGGATCTCCATCAAGGCGGAGGTGATGAAACTCCAAGCCAAAACCTGCATGACAATCAATTCCTACACTAGAGAATGTAATAGTCCATTTAGACGGCTCTTCATCTTTACAGATGCCCGTTCCTTCAAGTAATCCTACTATCTTAATCTTAAGAGGATCTATTTCTTATCCCAATCTTGTCCTTGCTCTGCTGTCTGTGTTTACAACTTTTGTTTCAAAGATTCCCTTTATAACAAAGGAAGATTTAGACGTTTACATGAAAGAAATACAGGCTAAGTCATCTATGAAGTATCAGAGTTAAAGCTCCTATATCATCAACGCATCGCAACAAAGTCATATCTTAAGGACTATGTAAATCCTAAATTCATGTTGTTCAATGGAAAAAAAGAAAATGCGAAGGAATACTTCTTGAAATTTATTTGAACATTGAAGTTTTATAGGCTTGATGATGACGTAAAACTTAAAGAATTCTCCAAATTATTGATAGAGAAGGCTTATATCTAGTATATCAACCTCTACTCGAAATCAATTGATTCATGGGGGGACTGTGCAAGCTCTTCTTGGAGAAATTTTTCTCTGCTCAAGAGTAAGTCATGATTATAGATATGGGAACAATACGACAAAATCAGGAGGAAAATTTGATGGAATATATAGAATACTTTAAAGAACGCACTATAGATATTTAAGATATTTTTTATGAAAGAGAACTAATAAAGATCTGTATTCAAGAGATGTTCTCTGAATATGCTGTGCACCTGAAGGACCTTTCCATGTGTTCTTTTGCTGCATTTGTTGAGAATGCACGAAGGATAAACAACTCTGTTATGAGGCAACAGAAGGAAAGTAGCAAGCTTAACAAATGAGTAGCATTCATATCCTCAACTAAGAGTGAGGACTTTAATGCTGGCAAGAGACTTAAGAAAGATATAGAAACTCTTCCATTTTAATGCCCGATGACCAAGGTACATGCTATCCTTGATCGTTGGCTGTAGGATGAGGTTATCAAGTTACCAAGAGTTGAGTAATGACTTATATAGAATGAAAGAAGAAATCTTAACTATTGTCGGTTTCATAGAATGATAAATCATCTTATTAAGGATTGCCAAAGTTTAAGAAAAATATTTCATGAAAGAATTCAAAATGGGGAGTTTGTTATTGAATGTAACAACATTTGCAACAACTCGCTTCCAATCTATGATACCCATGTAATAGCACATGAGTGCTCTGAAAGTGATTAGTGATTCGTTAGGTATTTAAAAAAAAAAATGGTTCAAGCTATGGCATTACTTCTATAAATAAAGAACAAGTTTCACTACTAAATAATAAAACTTTTATTATCTTACTCATCTCTATATATTATATCTTACTCTCTTAAGCCTAAGTAACGTCTCGGCATCTTGGCTCCTATGCCTCAAGCTTAAGTAACGCCTTAGCATCTTGGATCTCACGCTTTAAGCCTAGGCGATACCTTGGCATCTAAGCTCCCATGCTTAAAGCTTAGGTAATACTTGGGCATCTCGGTTCTCATGCCTTAAGCTCAGGTAATACCTTAGCATCTCAACTCTTACGCTTAAAGCTTAGGCGATACCTTAGCATCTCAGCTTCTACGCCTCATGCCTTGGCATCGTAGCTCCTACGCCTCAAGTTTAAGCAACGCTTTGACATCTCAACTTCTACGCTTAAAGTTGAGGCGACACTTTAGCATCTTCGCTTCTATGCTTTAATCTTAGGTAATGCCTTAACATCTCGACTTGCATGCCTTAAGCCTATAGGACGTACTGGCATCTTAGTTCTCATGGTTAGAGCCTAAGTAATGCTTAGCATCTTGGTTTCCATACCTTGCATCTAGGTGACGCCTGAACATCTTGGCCTCTATGCCTTAAGCCTAAGGTAATGCTTTGGCATCTAGCACTTATGTAAGAACTGTTTAAGTAGTGATATACTAGTAGATCCTAGCCTATTATGCTTTCATCTTACTCATATGGGAACCATAATTGAGTTCAAGTAATGATGGTAATAAGGATCTTAGTCTTCTTCAAGAAAAATCATACGCTATAACATTTTGGTGATATGATTTACTTGCTTATCCATCCAAGTTGTACCTTCTTAAGGAAGGAAAATTGGGGATGAGGGAAAGGTAGCTCTCTCTTCTCTTGATTTTTGAATTGGAACATTGACATAATGATGTTGATCTTGCAGTCTTGCGAAGATTCGTTGCAAAACAAGCTTGTTGTGAGTGAAGCCTTTTAAGGCTTGCTGTGTGTGAATCTTGCTGTATTGGGACCTGCTTCATTCAAGGACCATTGAGCAAGATGCTCACTATACTTGAAGCCTGCTAAGCCCTATTGCCTTGAGGCTTTCTTGCTTTGGGCTCCTTTATGTAAAGGTTGATGTTCTAGAGGTGTACTTGCTAAAAGGCTTGTTGCACTTGAAGCTTGCTCATAGAAGGTAGCTCCTTATGGGAGAAACTAGTTAGCCTATACTAATTCTTGAAGAAGATTTTTAAGGTTGATTGGGGTAATTAATTATGATACCATTCATATCTATAAAGATGGAAAAAAGAGCATACGAAGATACTTACTCTTTTCTCAAAACCTAAGCTTGGAACTTGAGGCCTGTCCTTCCTTCATTCCTTAAAGAAGTCTGCGAGCCAAGAAGCAAAACATAGCTTTTTCTTCTTAGTGCAGGTAGCTTGCAAAGCACCTATTAGTGATGTTTGAAAACTGTGCTCTTTTTGAGAGGATGTTATGGTAGTAAGGTTTGCTTATCCGAAGCTGTGTAAATTCAATAGTATAGTTGTCTTCTAATGTTGGAGTTATCTCCCCCTATGAAGTGATAACCATGTGGGTTTGAATACTTCAACGCAAGACAATTGCCCACCATATTTCCATTCTACTCATTTGTGAGAACCGCAACCAAGTAGAAGTGGCAATAGTACAAAGGACTTTAGCCTTCTTCAATAAAGTTATATATTCTGGCTTCTTTGCAATGTATGCTACCCAATCATCCCATTTAGAGGGTGGCTCCTTCAGGAATGATAATTGGGTATTGAAAAGAGGTAGCTTTCTCTTCTCGTTTCTAAAGCACGATACTGAATCTCCTTTGATGGTGTCTTTAGAATTAGCATGAGACTCGCGTTCAATAAATTGGAGACCACTAATAGTACGAGGTATTGCACATGCTTCTTGGCACTTAGATTTGTTCTAGAACTTGTCTTCAGATATAGTTTTGTCTAACCACTTATCTTGAGGATAAGAGATGGGTGGTGGATATTTATCTTATTGCACTAGTAAGTCTTTTATTACTTCTATGCTTCAGTTAGGATTGAACTTCATCCCTTTTTTCTACGAGGGCACAAAATCAATATATTCAATATATGGAAGGAAAGTGTTACTGAAGTAATTGTTGTCATTACTGCTTTCATGCATGAAAGAAGTAAGCAAATTGAAAGGCAACCACCTAGCATAGTTCTAACTTTTGACAAATCAAATAAAGTTTAAATAAATAAATTCCTTATCATGCTACTTGTCTAAAGAATTATGCTATTGACCTCAATTCAAGGTAGTATATATGAGCATTAAGGAGGGAAGCACATATGTGCGTGTGGGAACAATAAAATGAAATAAAGAAATCAATAAAAAAGGAATAAAGAAATTGAATCTTTGATCACCTGGCCACTCATTGAAAAGACTTAAAATAAGAGTGTGATAATCTTGCATTATCGGTTAAGGTATGGAGCTACTGTAAAGATACATAGAAGAAAGAAAAGCTGCATGATCTTGTTGTCTTATATTGAGAAGGATATCTATACTAAAAAGGATGTCATATTCATTATAAAACTATTTTCATGCTACGGGGTTCATATGGTTTCCATAATATATGATTATTCTATGAAGAAATTGCTCTTCAATATTACCAATATTGAGTAAAAGAAAATAATAATAATAAAAGAAAGAGCAACGGCAGCTGGAGTAAAGAGACATGCAAAACCTAGTTTGAGGAAGATAGTGACTGAATGATTGAAGTCTAACTTGTGACTTAGGCATTGACTTTTGTTGAAGAAGAAAATTAAGAGGTTGATTGTAGGCATGTAATTACCTAGGAATTGATGACATGTATTTAGGAGATGTAAGTTGTTTAAAGTTTATGATAATACATATAATTATATTGACATTTAAAGAAGAATAAAGTTACATATGACAATCTTATATCTCTAATGGCAAACATTGTAAGAACGAACAAAGTTTGAAGAAAAGCAAAGGAGAGGATTTACTTATTACTGTTATGTTCTAGATGCATGGAAAGAAAGTAAAAAAAAAAAAAAAGAACTAGGCTTTGGTGACTTGGTTACAGTCATCTAGTGTTACCCTTTAAGAATTTTCTATCAAGTGTATGATGTGAATGATAATCTCATTGTTGTCAACAAATTAAATCTGCAAAAAGAATGATGAGAAGGTTTATATATATAACAAATAATAAAAAAAAAGGGTGGGGGAGGAAAAGAAAGGAGAAGTTCATTACCAAGATGTTGCTGTAATATGAAGCACACATTGACTTGTTATGCTTTATTGCTTGAAGCATGCATCAATATGATCATGATATGCGACACATGGTTGTGATATGTACCTTGTTGGTTGATGATTGTTCCTTCATCATGCTTTAATGAAGCTCGCCTCCACTTATCACTCTTAGTGATCGAAACTCGAGTGTCTCGAGGTTGTGATAGTAGCACCAAAGCATAAAGCTTATACATAAAGGGCACGACAAAGTGAAAGAGATTAGTATTTAGAGTGGTGATATGGGAAGGAATTTTAAAAGAGATATGATATAATATCTTAGAGATATACACATGATTCCTATATTATTTCAGAGGTAAGAAATTGGCAATATTTGCCATTGTTGATGTTAAAATAGATTTTCCCTTGAGATAGATTTGTTGTGATATATATATATATTAAAAAAATCCCATTCAAAGATGTATATTTGTTGATTCTGGGGTAAGATGTCCAGAGAATTAGCCCTTTTAATGAAGGAGGAAGATTTGAAGTTATCTTGGGATTTATTCTAATATGAATTTGACCAAGCGAAGATATGATATGGTAGAAGTGACTTTGAGTTGCATAATAATAGATTCTTTATATGTATATAATAAAATAAATAATAATAATATTAAAAAAAAAAAAATATCGTACTGTACTACGGGGACATTGCCCCTGTACCCCCAACATTGTTTCTATATATGGTAATATAACTCTTGCAATCTTTACAAAGGGCAAATATTGTTGTTTTGTTACGCAATGCTTCAAAGCTTTGCTCTTCTTCATGACAGCATTACTTCATTTATCAATATGAATAAGACGCACACATACATACATATATATATATATATGTGCATATAGCATGACTAGATGAGATGTTTTAAAAGTTTTAGATTCCTATAAATTCTTCAATGGTTTTATTTTTTATTTTGCCAATGATTATGAAATAAGGAAGAAATATCAAGAAGAGTCACTGTATATATATCATTTAGCGAATCAATCTCATGGGAGCAAAAAATCAATAGTGTGATATAAAGACATGTCAAAAGTATGTGTTGTATGGTAGCAAAATAAATACTAATATATCATGCTTAGCTTGCTAGTGATCTAAGAGATGCATTGATTATATAGATATTAGAAGTGATCAAGCAAGTAAAGTCAATATTTAGTGTATTTACATAACAGTTAAATAAACAACTCTTATAAATGCCCAAAACCCCCTTAAATGTGTCAAAGGGACTATTGGTTAAGAAGTAAAATGTAGAGGGCTAAAAATTGTTATATTAGTTATTGAGATAAAACCATTATTTATTTAGGCTTGACTCCTTGAATTAGGTGCAGGGCTTAAGGAGTCTAGTTCATTTTGGGATGATTTAAAGAGATTTAGCTTAGTAAGCTTGGAATAGAGATCGTTGGATCGATCTGTCTGCTTCCAATCTTTTTCAAGCAGGCTCATACATTTATAAGGGGGGCTACTGGCTTTAGGTTAATTAGCTAGCTTATTTTGGATAACCATGAATCGAGTAAGTTTCATCTCATCTGTTGATCACCTAGATGATCCGATGGGTGCCACTATGTCCAAAAGCTTGTAAATATTTAGCATTTCCTCATCATTTGAAACTCTTAGAGAGGGAGAGATCAAAGAAACGGTATTCCATTGTAAAAACTTTGCTTTTTAAGACCAAATAGTGATTAGGTAAAGAATTGATCTCATTCACTCAAGCTACAAGGAGAACGTCCGAAGTCCCATAAGGATGTTTTATTTGTCAGTTATGCATTTGAGATACTAAGATTGCTTGTTTTTTCTTCCTACTTTATTTTCACCTAATTATTTTTTCAGGTGACAGTGTTGCATTATTTCATTGAAGCCACGTGTAGCGTACTATTTACGCAGTATGCATGTAACTACTCTAATAGAACCCCTACATTTACAGTATCTAAATGACAAAAAAAAAGTTTTATTGCTATTAACACATCATATATGATAAATATATAGTAGGTAACTTTGTGTCACATAACAAGAATTTTTTTTATACTTACACATTAATAATCCTTAAATACCATTTAAAGCTTTGTACATGGACGTACGTAACATAAATTTAAACTTGGTCTAAGCATTTGATTAGCTACCCCTTTTGTAGTACTAATAGTTTTTGTGCCAATTTGTCATAGTTTGATATTTATCTTTAAAAGACTAATGGGAACTTTCTTTTATATTTATTTATGTATGCTTACTTCTATACCTTAAAGATTGGGCATTTATATTGTAATTTTGAAATAGTTAAATATTCAATCATAAAAAAGTTAATTCTATCTTTGTCTCTCTTTTATATGATTTTGCAAATTAAGTAATTTTTGTATTTATTTTCATAAGGGTAAAATGATTTTATAGTAGTCTTAAAGCACGTTATTAAAGATTGAAATGTCTAAATACTCAATTTTATTGACAACAAGCTAATAAGCATAAATGAATCAAATATAAAAAATGTATTAGCAGTTTACCAAAATGAAAAAATCAATAAAAAATTCTCATGTCGAAGACTTAAAAGGATCATTTAATGGAAGTATAAATTATAACATAAAACTTGTAAGGAAAAATGCAGAAAACTCTTTAAACTTTGTCTTAAATGCAAATTTACTCTTAAGTTTTTAAATATTATAAATAACTTTTTTAAATTTTGATAAATTAGCAAATAATGAAATAGATTGCAAATGATTCCTTTAAACTTTAACCTTGATGAGAAAATACTATATAATCTTATCAAAATGCGCTCTAAAACCCAGTATAACATTTTTAATAAAATATGGAAGTATTCTTTATTTGCCAATTTATTAGAGGGGTGATTTATCACATTTGAAAGTTTAAGGATAAATTCGTATTTAGGTCAAAATTTAAAGGGTTATTTACCATTTTTCCAAACTTTTATAAGAGACAACAAATGATCATTCAAGTTTAGATTTATTTTATTATGTCAAAATTTGAGTAGTTTCTGTTTCTTATTGAAAAGTTCAAATGTTTGATTTGAAGCAAGTTGTTTAGAGCACAAAGTTTACTTTCATTTGTATGCCCAATTTGCCATATTTTTCTTGAATATAGATAATATACCTTACATTATCGGATATAATGGGACATAACACATTGATGTAAGGTCGAATTGAATTTCCAGAACTTAGGTGGCCTTATTTTCTTTTTCTAATTTTGAATGTTGTTTTCATTATTAGAGGAAAAAAAAAAACTAAATGATAAAATAAAATAGTTTAACTAAAACCTGAATCAACACTTTTTCTCCGATCACTGTCTTGTCATCACCATTACTACTTTACCATCACTATTGACCTATGATAACTCTATTGCTACCATCGTTGCAATCATCACCACCATAATCAATGCCACCACCATCAATACAATTCAAGCACTAAGTCATCACTGTTGTTATCATATTACAATATGTATCGTTGCCACCACCATCAACACTACTAACACTATTTGCACCACCAAAATCCTGATGCAGTACCACTGCTATTACACTATTTTACCATTATTATAGCTGTAACTTTGCCACCGTCATCTTTATTATCACATCTACAGTTGTTTCATTTACAACGATATAACATCATCATCATTGAAACCATTAAAAAGCTACTGCCATATTATCATTATTGCTATGACTATCAGTGAACCAATATATACCATTATTATGACAATGATGTTAATACTATATAGTGATGGAGTTGGCAATGGTAAAATGTTGGTGATGATGGTAACCATGGTGGAAGTGATAAGATGGTGATGGAATAAAAAATTGTAGATGAAATCAAACACGATAATATAAATCGTATAATTATGAAAATCACTAGTCTATCTACATAATAAACAATATAAAATACAAAAAAATTCTTATGCCGAATTTAGTGTACCAAATATAGTACAAGAATGTTGTACTATACAGTATTTTGCATAATGCAGTACTATTCTCCTTGTTGTATGCTATATTAAGATTAAGGCCGAAATTAAGCAGGAAGACTAATTTGTTGATCATTTGATGTCCAATAACACAGTTTTGATGCCACATTAATGCTGGAGACATTGAGAGGAAAGAGGATGATGTATGTGGGAGACTCATTGAACAGAGGACAGTATGTTTCCATGATTTGTCTTCTCCATTCAATTATTCCTGAAGGCTCCAAATCCATGGAAACTTTCGATTCTTTAACTGTTTTCACGGCCAAGGTACAACTTTTGTTTCCCGTCATATGGTGCTTATTATTTTCCTCAAAAGCATGTGTTGAATTTCAATATATTTCTTCATCAAAGCAGAACATGGAAATCTTATAGGCCTAATACAAAGATAAAACTCTGAAACCCTGGAGCAAATACAACTGATTAATTCTCTAAACATTGTATTGTGCAAATCACCTCAACTTTGCGGGATGTTTAAATGGACTCCTTCTGTTATATAGTTATAAGTGTTTTGAGTGCTCAATAAGAATTGTATAAGACAAATTTTATATGAATGTTCTATAATTTTCAAAAAATATACTGTTCCAAGTAAACTTATCACATATAGTTTAGAGCTAAACGTAATGATTGGCAAAATGGTTGTTATATTACCTCTAGTTGAATGGTCCTTTAAACTTGTAAATAGTAATAGAACATATAAATAGATCTTCAAGGCCTTTAGTTGAAAGCATCTTAGAACTTTTAAATAATAACTATCTTTTGGTCTTTAAGTTAGGATTGAGTAGGTAATCCTAGTGTATAGAGTACCCACTCAGACCTTTCTCCACCAGGTAAGTTTCGGGTAAGTAAAGGAGGTTTCACGATAGGTTTTAGATAGCAATTTTTTAGAACTTATTTTTATAGGATAGTGTACGAAAATGATGTTAGAGTATCATGTACCTATTTTGAAACCCATATTCTACAATATATAGGGTATAGATTTTATAGTATTTTATACCTACTTTGTAATATTAATTGAATAATATTAATAAATAAAAAATCACTATTGTCGCATTTTTTAACCTTAAAGAAAATAATAACAAAAACTTAGCCTATAATAAAAACTTAAAAACACACGTTCTTTTGTACACTGTCTTACCCATCTCTCTTTTTGGTAAAACATTCTCTCATTTTTTATTATCTCATTTTTACACTGCTTCCTTACTTTTTTACCCACCATAATCTAGAAAGATATTGAAAACATCATAATTCTTAACTTATCGTCTAATATATTTTATTGGAATTACTCACCATATGGTTTTTATATCCGTGTATAATAATTTTATAATTTTATAAAAATTTTATTTTTATGATTTGAAAGAAAAAAAATTAAAAAAAATACTTTAGCATGATCGAACCAAGGAATGAACATTTTTCAATTGTATGAATATTCGTTGTTCAACCCACCAAAGTCTCATACTATTAGAGTTAAACATATTGCCAATAAGAACCTTTTAAATTATTATTAGTTGGTTTATTAATATAGTTAAAAGTTTAATATTAATTATGTGTTTGCACAATATTTTGAAAGAAGATAAAGTAAAAAAAAAAAAAAATACAGATTCTACAGAATATTCTATACAGATTCTACAGAATATTCTATACAGTATACATTGTGATTTTAGGTAACACACGGTAGATTCTGAGTATAGATATTTTAGAATCTATATCTATAGTGTAGGGTATAAATAATGTATCATACCTTATCCACTCTATAGAATACAGTTAATATGTTATATCTTACCCACCTTATATCCGCTAAGTACATGGAAGCATTGTGGATCATATGGTTACCATAATCGTGTAGCTTTATCAAACTTCTAGTAACGGTGCTAGCATAGAGGTATTTAAAAATTCAGGTTAATGTGGACAATTTAATATTTTATTCGAAGGTAAGTAAATTATAATCACACCTTCTTGAAACTATTAAAATTATATGCACACTATGAGTTTCCAAAATAATGTACTTAGTTACCTTAGAAAATGTTGGCATTACGAAATTTATCCTTCGAAGCGATATTATTAAGTTTGTATCAATAATCAATATCATAGGTTTTCTGTAGGTTGATTCATCACCTAAATTCAACTCATGTTAGCCATTGAAATTTATGAAGGAAACCTTAAATCACGTGATAAAGTAGCCTAAGAAATAATTGCAAATGCATATTTATACAAAATATTGGTATGGTATTGCATAAATGTTGTCAATAGTCCGCTATTTTAGAAATCTGGGATGTATTTGTAATTTTGATATTCTTTTGCGCTGTTGTTGTAATACTTTATTTTACGTATCAATTTTCTATACTATCATTTGAGTGTTTAGCCAATTCTTTAAATACCAAAATCTACTTCAGATTTTCCTTCATATTAGTTTAGGAATTCTGGACTCACAATCTTGAAATAGAAACAGGGACATGCATATTTGTGTTGGCTCGATATTGCTATTCCAAAAAAAAAAACTATCAATTCAAAAACCTTCATTCATTTTTAACATAATCTATTCACCTGAATAAGATTTGTTCATTCCCATATTGAAATTTGCCAAATTCGGCTTGCTACTAATACAATCAAGTTTGATTTTAAATTATGATAAATTTCGACCATTAAATCCTATACCATAAATTCACTTATAATCCATCATTGAAAAAAAAAAGAAAAAAAAAAAATCAAAGTACAAACCAAACAGCAAAAACATGTATATCCTGCAAGTTTGTGTATACAAATGACTTAAAAGATCACCCAGTCATGTTTTATTGCTACCTTCTTATTTCACAGATGAAAGTTTTTCTTCTCTTTATGATTAGGACTACAATGCAACGATTGAGTTCTACTGGGCACCATTCCTTCTTGAATCAAACTCGGATGATGCTATCATCCACAGGGTAACCGAACGGTATGTGAGGAAAGGTTCGATCAATAAGCACGGCCGGCATTGGAAAGGAGTTGACATATTGGTTTTCAACACTTACCTGTGGTGGATGAGTGGGCTGTCGGTGCGAATATTGTAAATTTCTTGTTACTTTTTGCTCTTTTCTGTCATTCTAATCAAATTTATAGTATTCACACGATGTTGTGTCTTATGGTTGTTCTAATTTTGCAGGCGAGGTTCTTTCAATGATGAAGTGAAAGATGTTATGAAAGTGCCAACTGATGATGCATATCGCATGGGAATGAAGAGTTTGGTTAGATGGGTGCAAAAAAATACGGAACCGAACAAAACAAGGGTCTTCTTCGCAAGCATGTCACCAACTCATGGAAAGTAAGTTCCTCTCTCTCAAAACATCCATAGATGGAATAAATTGTTCCGGGTAAATCACAATGATGCTTTTGTTGAAATAACACGCTTAAGTCACCTTGAAAAACGTGGCTTATAGCAATATCTAGTTATAATTATTTTTTAAAGGTCGATATTGGTGAATGAAACGTCAAATTTGTGAAGAAACCCCTCAAGTCAAGTGATTAATCGGTTGAAAAGATGATTATAAATGTATATTTATATAAAAGGTTAACCGATTGACTTAGTACTGTATTTGACGAAAAGTTTTATAATGTCATGAACATTTTTTAAAGGGGAGTAAATGTACTGTTATTTAAGAAATTTAGGTGTCTATGTAATTTTGATAGTTTCTAGAGGTATCGCCAAAATTTAACCGTACTAAGGATATGTGAAAATGAATTTGGGCATGAATTTAACTTTCGTATTTAGATATTACGGACTATTTTATCAATGCGATAGGGATCAACTAGAGAAGCAGCTAAACACAACAATAAGTAATTCTGCAATTTTGCAATTCTATCTCCATCAGTGCATATACACGAGAAAACCTTCATAGTTAAATTAAAAAAATAATGGGAAAATATCAATTTCGAAATGAAAATGAAACCTAACTGTCGAAAAAAAATTACCTCCTGCAGTAGTAGCGAATGGGGTGGCGAACCTGGGGGCAACTGTTACAATCAGACCACCTTGATTGAAGACCCTAACTTCTGGGCATCAAGCACTAGGAAGAGCATAATGAAGGTAATTAGAGAAGTTTTCGACAAATCAACGGTTCCGATCACCTTCCTCAACATAACACAACTCTCACTATATAGAAAAGATGCACACACCACAATTTATAAGAAGCAATGGAATCCATTGACTCCTAATCAGATAGCTAACCCTGTGAGCTATGCCGATTGTGTACATTGGTGTTTACCTGGCCTTCAAGATACTTGGAATGAGCTACTATTTGCTAAGCTCTTCTATCCATAAGAGAGGAAGAACTTTCTTTCTTTCTTTCAAGTGTAAATGATGGATAATGAATCAATTTAATTGGCTGATTCATTGATTGATTCTTTCATGTGCTTTTTTCTCATGAAAACGATGTTCTGAGTGCTAATACATAACATTTATAATGAGTATACGCATGTTTTGCTAAATTTTACATCCCATTTGAAAATGACATAAAAGTAGAAGATGAACCATAATCCTAACTTATGAAATGATGAAGCTTCTTGAGCTAATTTTTTTTTTTTCATGGTATTAGGATGCATTGTTCCCTAGCTTTCTATAAGTTTTGCTCTATTTTTCCTCACATAATATATTTTTGATACATTAAAGAAAGTTTTAATTGTACTAACACACTATATAAGTGGATTCGTAGTAGGTAAATACTACTAAAAAATTCTAGCATATGAAAACATGAATAAGGGTTGATTAAATACCATTCATTATTATTAGCATGTGTTTAATTATCATTGGTATTTCATTATCACCTATCTAAACACGTAAAATAGTAATATTAATAAATTTTTTAAATTATTTTTAGGTAAATCCCGAATGTCTCACTAAAGTTTGGCAAAAGTACAAGTGACCATTAAACTTAACTCCATCAAAGTTTTAATATTTGTCAAAATTACTCATTCTATATATTTTTTATCGTCCAATATTGTTTGGTACCTTTCTATAATTAATAAAGGTCTAATAAATTGGTGTACGGTTTGTTTGTATTTTATTTGTGTTTGATCTATATATATATCATGCGTCTACTCTCTGTTTGTGTTATATCTAAAGTCTAGATATTTATTTAGACTTTACTCGATCAGGTAAATTTTGGATGAATAATTAAGATTACAAGATAAGTTTCGAATAGTAATTTCTTAAAATCTATTCTCACTAAGTAGGTACGGATATGAAGTTAAGGTGATCTGTATCAACCTTAGAACCTGTACTTTAAAATATACAAGGTGTAGGTCTTAAGGTACCTATACCCACACTTTAATTGTAATTAAATAAAATGAATAAATAAAAAAGAATACCATCTCATTGAAATAAAATAAAACCTATACTATTGGAAACACTAAACTAAATACTTGCCGGTCCCTTCATTTCCATCTTTATTTTTTAGTTTTTACTCCATGTTATTTTCTTTCTATTCTTTCTTTATTTACTAATCCATCATCTAATAAAGTTTTAAAAAAGGAATATGAGTTTTTACTTTCTATTTGTAGGGCTACTTACAAGTCATAAGGTATATTTTACTTATTTTCTACAATGGAATGGTTTCTTTCTTTTGTATTAGATGAAAAATTTGGTATTATTATCAAAGTAAAATATAATTTTACTAATACAAATACTTTGTAGGAGAAGAACATTCAAGTTTGAAAGATGGGCTAAATCAAGCTAACTTTTTTAAAAAAGAAAAGGGTTAGGTTTGTTTTATATTTTTAAAATAATAGTAATATTGAAATTTATAAAAGGGAAAAATATATAGGATTTATAAGGTACAGTATACCATGTATAATTTATAGGGTATGTAATAAAGATAATACAAAATAAAACATGAATAATAAAGTTTCAAAATTTATACCCATAGAGTAAGATATAAATATGGTTCGAGACTCTACCTACTTTGTTCTCACTTAACTCTAATACTAATAATTTTTCTACCGGCCATTTTCTTCTTTATTTTTTGGTATCTGGCTTTTAAACACCCAATTTAAAGACGATGCTAAAATAATATCGAAACAATGTGACAAAAATATCTAAAAAGTTTAGTGTTCGATTTAACAATATTTAGAAAGTAAAGTAAGCACGGGTGGATTCTATGCTTCATTGATCTCATGGAAAACGGCCAGACAGATTTCGGCTAATTTTGGTAAACATCAAAATCCGATTACTCTTTTGGACTCTTAAATATCACAGTACTGTGTAATAAAGAAGCTGGGCCCCTGCAATTTTTTGTTTAGCACATTTATTTTGAGACAATCACCGAATGGATGTACATCAGCATGTGACTACAGTAAAAGTAATGTTGTCACTAGCACATTTATTTGGCTTCTAGCTCCAGCAAGTATTTTAAGATTTATATAATTAATAATATCACAAGAGATTGTAATGTGTAAAACTAATAATTTATATATGGTACATATTTCTCAACGACCTTATTACGTTTTAAGATTCGAGAAAACAAAGAATGAAGTAAGTATGCGTTTCACCGGAATAGCTAAAGAAAAATCTAGTCGCGATGGCACAAGTGTCAATTAATTATTTGATTCAAATACTATACTGAGAAAATAAAAAGAGAGTTGTTGGAAGATGGTGTCAATTGTTGTGCCAATGTACTCGGATCAGATCAAGGCATCATTAGTCATGTTATCGCAAACAAGGGAAATCAATATTCCGATGTTTAAACTTTCGAGCATATTAATGACTTCCGATACATCCCCAGTTTTCCTTTCGTGTTTTGGATGTGATGAGTAATATTATAAATGAGTCGATATGATTGAGAGAATCTAAGCTTGAATTCGATTTTGAAGTATAAAATTTGAGCTAAAAATATTGAATTTAAAGTCGACTCAAAATTATGTTTATTGCATGTTTAACTAAGGAGAATGATTGCTCCATTCCTCATTTATTTTATACAAAATTATTATTATGGTGTTTAATTGGTTTTTTAGATTCGAAATAACGATTTAAATGGATCGTTATTACTTAAATTATCGAATAGCAATTTATCTCTCCCAACTTATGAATATTTAGTGGCCTATTTATTTTCTTTAGCTATCATATCCTCGTAAGTTATGTTAAATCTATGAAAAAGGCATTTTTGATAATTTATTTTTATCTTATTTATTATTCATTATTATGCCAACTAAATAAAATAATATACACACAATGACTATTTTATATCAATCTAGTTTTCATCAAATTGCAATTCAATTCTCTTTTATTCCATTTAATGAAGTGAAAAAACTGTTAGTACACTTGATCTTAACTTGATTATGGTTATTTAGCTTTGACTTCTAAAAAAAATAAAAGAAAAAAAAGTCATTCTCTAATAAAAGTATTCAAATTTGATTCGAATCTAGCTTACATTCAAACTTGTTTCAAGTTAGATCTAATCATAGTATGAATCTAAACTAAGGACTTGCACCAAAATTGATCCAATGATTCATGGATGTGACCCATATAAGGATCCATAGCGTTGGTGGGGTCCTTGATGGGTGAAAAGGTTGGACCTATTTGGTTCAGCCATATATCCTACATATAAAAAAAAATGGAAAAACCTAAAGGATAAAGAAGAAAAGAAATGAAAATAAAAAATAGAATAAAATAAAAATAAATTTGAAAATGGAAAAAATAAATAACATTGAAAATTTAAATTAATTCCACGTGAACATGTAAGAATTATTTCTCCTCGGTAGTATTTAATTTGTTGCTATTAATAGTACAAAAATAAATATACTTTAAAATTTAGTTTGGTATGTATAGATTTTTATCCAAAAAAAAAATCTCGCAAATTAGGACTAACTTCTATGTTTTGAACTAGCCTTCAGATTTATTTGTCTTATATACGGGTGGTTCACCTAAACATGTGAGAGAATAAAATATTAAAAGAAGAACTGGATTCAACTGAAAATTAAATAAGTTAAACCATATGAGTTAACTTAGATTTGACGATAACGAACATTAGATGTCAAGGTCAACTCGGATTTAACTATCGTGAGCATTAGATGTCAAGTTAGATATAATTATATATAAATAAGTATACATAGTCTACAATCGCTTATTATAACGGGCTAAAAGTCTACATAGCTACTGGGCACAATTTTTTTAGTTTAATTTATTTTTCATTTATTTATTTTAATTTAGATTTCTGTATTTTTTCTAAAAAAATTAGTAAATATCGAGTTAAATACCGGAGACGTTCATGAGGTAATAACCGAATCCAATCACATGATTGCTCGTCTACGGTTCTTAGAGAGGGAAATCAACCTTCTTTTCATGGGCACGGACTGACCGGGTTTCGTGCTGACTCCTAGTCTAGCTTTAATTCATTTTTTTTTTTTTTTTATTTCTCAGTGCCTTGTCTTTCCACCGTTCTTCCTTGACATATAATGCTTATTGGTAGTATAACTATTTAAACTCATTGGATATTTATCAAGACGACATAATAGAGATTATCGGCAAAGAGTATCTACTTCATTGGATATCTCTATTGGTTTATGTCTTTCTTCACTCTCGTTCATTATATATTCTATCAAGTGTCAATGTATTGCTAAGACTATTTATGTCTCCTTTATGATCCTTTGTGTATTATCTATATCTCTTATACTTATTTCACGTGATACATTCTTGTGCCTTCATATCAGTGATTAATATCCAAAATAATTATTCATTTCCTCCTAGTAAAATACATACCACGTACTTTCGTCTTTTATAGAGTTAAATAAATCATTATTTGAATTTTAGATATTTTTCGATTCTACATCTAATGTTTGGAGTTTCTATATGTGATACTTATTAATTCAACCTACTACTTCACCTCTCTTGCTTTACACTTTACTAATACAATGTGAATTTATGTAAGGTATCTTTTTAAAAATAATGCACATTGTGAATTTGATAGATGAAACTTGACTGGATATAATATTTAACAACTCATAACACAATTAAATATAAAGTCTAATTTGATTTCGTATAAGATTCAACATATTTAATCTCAAGACGTAAAATTGAAATTGAAGATAAACCCCGCGGGGCAAAAAAAAAAAAAAAAATAGTAGCCAGTTCGATCATGAAGTCTCTGTAGCGTTGCTTAGATGCTACGAGTTATCACGAGTGCCATAAAAAGCAATAGGAATTAAGTAACATTTTCTGGATCTGAAAAAGGTCAACAATAAGCACTAGGGTTTCCTTTTTAACCTATTCATAGGAAGTATATAATTGAACGCACAACTTCCTTTAACCATCTTCTACAGCTATTTGTTATGATGATTATTACCATGACAATAGCTAAAAAAAGTGAAAAAAGTTAAATATATAAAGAGGGGGAAGGGGGACCATATACTTATATGGCTTGCTAATTGGTGAAACGATTAAAAAGTGGAAAATGCCCCCCCCCCCCCCCCCCCCCCCCCCCCCCCCAAAAAAAAAAAGAAAAAGAAAAAGAATTAACATAAGCACTTCAAAGGAAAATATCAATTGACTCGTGCACCGGTTTAAAGTAATTTTTCTTTCTTAAATTTCTATGTTTTGAACTTAAAAATTTTAAGTCAAAAGAAACATGTAGTTTTAGTCTTTTTTTTTAATGAAATTAAAAAGGATTTTCATTTCCATTCATACAAAATTACATACAACCAATTTCTTGTTTTATTAGCAATCCAAGATAAAAAATTAGAAAGAATAATAAAAGGTAAAAGTTATATTCATATTGTTAAGAAAGGAAAAATCTTTTTAAACGAAAACTTATATAAACTAGACTAGACTATTATTAAAGGTATATTTAATTCATGCTATGTTAAAAGCAATATAAATTTTAGATGTTGTGATTGGGAAAAAACACTTAGTGTTTTTCATGAAAATAGTATAAATTTTTATTCTAATTCAACTTTAGATTCCATTTTTCAATTCCTTTTTTATTATTTTTTTAAAATTTTGCATTAGTAACCCACCAACAACTTGGTGGGTCTTAGGGTTGAACTAGCTTTGAATTGTGGGACTAAAAACATAAGATGAATCGGTTTGAACTCTTCACTTCGGCATATAGTCTAATATGGGTCATAGGTTAAAATTGACTGGTGTGATGCTTGCTTATTATTATACCAAGGTTTCAAAATCAATTAACATAACTTAATTGGGAGTGTAAATGAATTAAACTGGTTTGTAAATTATTCGAGTTTGCCTTAAGTTTTATTGGAATTCAATTCGATGATAATTAAGTCAAGTATAAGGTTGAGCAGTAAATCAAGTTAAGCTTAAGTTTTAAAATATTAAGCTTACCAAGTTACGAGCTTAATCGAGTTTCATATAATTTTTAATATATTTAAATATAAATGAATTTAATATTGGTTAGGAAAAAATTATAAAAAATTCGAATTTAATCAGACTGAGCTTAAACTTGCTATATGAGTCGTATCTAAGTTTAAAATTTAAAGTTTGATTACATTTTTAAGCTAAGCACAAGTTTCGAGTTTTTAAGTTAAACTTTAGCTTGAGCTCAATATTATATTGGCTCGACTCGAGTCAATCCAATGACATCCCTAAACATAACATAAACAACATGTTTAGTTGGGGGTAATAGAATGGCCATTCCTCCATTATTCCTAGTATAAGTTTTATTACTTTATTTACTTTAAGGAGTCACAATTATTAATGAATTGCAATTCATCATAATTGGAGAGTTGGGATTCTAGAGGTTAACCGTTAAATGACCATTCCATATTAAAAAGACACTCAATACCCTCTTTCTTTTTCTTCCTCTCTAATACATAGACAATCACCATAAATCATCACAACTACTATTGATTGCCACCACCATCAACCACTTCTCCCCTACCACCAATAACCGCTCCTCCTCCAAGATGCATGATGATAGCCATACTACAAGACCTAATCACTCGCATGCATAACCATTACCACTAGTAATTGAGACCACCAGTGACCGCCACCACTAGCAATTGGTAGATTTGGAGACACAATTGTTAGATTTGAAAATACAATTATAAGGTCCAATCAACTCACATACAACCACCTACATACAGAAAGTCAAATCTGGACCACCAATCATGCACAACCACCATGCACAGCCACCAAGGAAATTAGATCTAAACCATCAATCACAACTATAAGATCCAATTAGATGAGATCTGCATCAATTTAAAGAAGGTAACAAGCCATCCCCTTTCATCAATGTATAAGTTGCCAATAAGGTATTTGAACAAATGATTTTGAGAATTAGACACAAGAGGAGAACTGGGAAGAAAATATAGAACGGTGAAGAGAAGAGATGGATTTTGGAGAAAGTACTAATTATGGTGAATGAAGGTAATATAGTTAATTATCTTTCATTATATATTTATTCCATGATGTCGGTTTTTATTAACCAAATGAGGAAATGAGCTTTACAGGTTTATTACATTGTCGATGAATTGAGATGCTATTATAGGTATATTACATTCCGTTGAAGTTTAAAATTTTTCCTAAGCTCATTTAAAAAATAATAATAATAAAGAAAACCCTAAAAAAGAAGTGGACTTCTTGGATAGCCATTTACTTCAAATGATCACAACGTTCCAATCGCAAAAGGCAAAACAAAGGAATGAGAAAGACAGGCCATATGCATAAATGCATATGCTACTTACAAGTTGCATTTTGCATGACTTTTCAAGGAAGCAAGCTACGAATTCCGTGGAAATAATGAAACGAGAGGAACATGAATAATGCAATTTGCCAAACTTTTTGGGTTATTGCCAACTACTGTTTCTTCCGAGAACAACTGCTTTTTAGCTGTTAGATCAAGTGAATGGGTGAGAACTGACTATTCCTTTTTTCGCTTTTTCTTTTCAAAAGATTGTTTTATTCTACGGATAAAGCTTATTGGCCCGACTTCCATATAAAGAGTATCTTCATCAATGCGGATACTTGAGACAGAATGGAGTTTGTCCACACCGATTCTAATGGTCATCTATATAGTTATCCTTCCAAAAGTATTCTCTTTTATACCGGGTAGAAGCCGGTGGAAATCTATTTAAATCGGTAGAAATGAGAAGTGTAACTAATTGTATGGAATCATTTTCCTTAGCAATGTTTGTCATGGGTTGGAAGTTTCTCACATTCGAATTCGTTTAGGGTTAAGGGTAGGGCTGATAATTTGTGTTAATGAGTTGTATTTTGTGTTTCTATTTAAATGTATTCATGTTTAAAAACTTTAATGTAAAACTCAATTCATTTATTAATTTTGTTTTGGCGTTACTCATTTGATAACTTCTTTTTTAGCCTAATGCATTGGACCTACTTATCCATTAAATAACTTCAACAAATCCTGATACGTTTATCAGGTTGAGGTCTATTAAAATAAACATTTAAGGAAAAAAATCCTCATATAATTAAAGTTTAAAAGACAAAACTGCTTAAACCTTTAAACATAATAAATTACTGTACTTAAATAAAATGTCTTAGCCAAAGTAAGTCTAATTAAACATAACAAAGTGAATGAGTGTAATGAGAAATGGAGACACCTAATTATATTAGCTATACAAGATCTATTTAGATTTAGGTTAGAGCTTAAGTTAAGAATTCATAGGGGAAAAAAAAAAAAATAAGGTTACGAAGGCTAATCTTCAATTTGTAGGTTTGTAAATAATTAGAATTTGAATATGTTTATAAATGCTTTCAATTGGGTATCATATTGGGTTTTTTCGATTTAATAAAGTCGTTTATAATAATTTCATATCGAGTCTGGATTAATCCGTCTTACGCTAAATTGTGCAACCCTAGTTCAGGGCATAGCTGTTTAGTTTCTGAAGAAAATTTTCGTTGTCAAGCTACAGGCAAACGATTTGATAAAGAGGACATTCCTCAGGGATAAAGTGACATCTATTCATATATCCTCTTCCTACAAAATATTGTATGTCTAATTACTAGACCAGTTCGTTCCGAAAGAGGCCGTTATCATCTAAATCTATAATCGAGAAACATTGTTGCAATAATTTCGAAAGATTATGACAACTGCTACTTTTCAATGATAGGTGATGGGAAGAGCAGGCGCGTTGGTGGTTTGTATCGACTAGCGGAGAGTAGTGAATTAAAAAGCATGAGTAGAGAACCGGGGAAACTATTTCCATTAAAAAAGGGAAGAAACTGTTGTTGTTAATTTCCATTTTAACATTTTTTAAGTAAACATGTTCATTATTAATGTCCACTCAAATTAACCACTACCAATTACTAATTACCATCACTAACACTATATTTAGCATGAGGAATGAGAGGAAAGAATATAGAGGGAACGAATTATGGGAGGATTTGATTCATTCTAATGCGTTTAGATAATGGAGGGAAGAAAAGTTGAATGAATCTTAATTAGGGTCAATGTTATGGTTTATGTTTCAATTTTATCATTTTTTGCAATTATACACTTAAAATTTTAACCTATTTAATTATATACTCAATTAAAGATTTAGTTATCATCATTTACATCTTAAATAACTTTAATTCACACTGTTAGTTTAGTTAGTACGATAAGTTAATAAGGTAGCTGCCTATGGCATTGGTAGGACGGTTGTGTAACCCCTTGCAGGTAGCCACCAATCACCCATTGTAAAATAGTTGGTCGCAGCTCATTTAAAAATGTGAGTCCTAAGACTTGTCAATGCCATAAGTGATTGTCTACAGTCTTAAGAAGGGTCATACAACTCTTCCAACTGAGAGTTGCCACCCCATTGATTTATTATGTTGAATGAACTATTAATATGAATAGGGATTAATTGAGATATAAATGGTGACAACTAAATTGTTAATTAGATGTATAATTAAACAAGTTAAAATTTCAAGATTACAAAAAAAGGGCAAAGTTGAAGTGTAAATCATGATATTGCTCCATCTTAGTTATTAATAAAGACAAAATAAGTGTAGGTTAAATTTACCAATATGACCATAGAAGGTAACAATGTTAAACAAATAGCTTATCTTATCCTCTCTATTTCACTTTTTTATTATTATCTATTATATACATATTCATATATATATATAAATATATTTAATTATATATTAAACAAATAAAGGAAAGTTTTTTAGTTCTATAGAGATAAGAGCAACAAAATGTATGTCAAAGGGGGAAAATGGGTAATATGAACTTTTGCCTCTTTCCATTTTGAACTTATCTGATTTTGGAACAAAAAATATAAGTGGGGTTTAGTTGAAGATTTCTCTTCATTTTCCTTTCCCTCCTACATTCTATCTTAAACCAAATAGTATAATGCAAAATTTTACCAATCAATTCCTCTCCTCTTAATTCATTCCTTCCCCATTCCCTCAAACTAAACATAGTGTAAAGGGCCAACATTAGATCATAACATTGGAAGGGTTAGAGTTGTTGTAGGTGTAGCCATCTAAGGATGTGGTAGCGATGGTTACGTACTTATAGAGTTCATCTTGTTCTATATATGGTTGTAAAGGAGTGACGTGTAATGATACACAAGGGGTGATTTAGAGTGAAAGAGGTAAGGAGGAAGAGCAAGTAATATGAAAGAGCTTAAATACCCACTTAACAAACGAAGAAACTCAATAGCATTAACCTACTATTTTAAAAAAATCTTTATGTTTTTTACTATGACGTGATTTGATCTTTTAGGGTTACAAATTGACAACACAAAGGAATTTTACTTAATCTCTTGATGCTCCAAATAAAAAAGGGAATTTTAGTATTTATAAAGTACAACCATTAAGCTACTAAATCGCCATGATGGTTGAGGGTTGAATTTAACCCTCCTCTAAATGGACCCTTAAATGGGCTCATCTTGATCTCAAATCCATGAGGGTTTTCTTAACTGCATAAGCCTTTTAATCAACAAGTCAATTCAATGATCCCTAATTCAAACCTATCATACCAAATACCCTTGATCATTTAAAAATCCATCAAGCTTTGCTCTCTATCCTTACTATTTTAGCCTAAAAGAGTCACACTCAGTTCATTACTAGGCTTGAAGGTTTTTTTTTTTTTCTTTTTTCCAAAACAACATTATAGTATCATAACCTAGGGGAGTCAAGATTTGAATATGATCCATCATATCGAGAGACCAGTGTTCATACCATTAGGATATAATAGTCTTGATACTAACTTAAAATTTAAGAATTATTTTGGCCATTTATATTTGTTATTAATCTTTTTCAATAGTATCCTAAATAAGAAATTCACTTCTTTTGATAAGACCTTTAGTACCCCAAAACATCATTGATAATAATAACAATAATAATAATAGTTACCACCTGATAATGTAAGGCATTGGTTATATATATATATATATATATATATATTCTTTTAGGATTGTAGGTTAGGTGTTGTTTGTGTGTGTTGTGGTTACCTTAAGATGTTGTGGTTTGACAACATTTTGATCAATGTCTCTAAAAATCACCTTTTACATTTGTGAGAACATTTTCCTTATTGATAATATAAGAAATTAACGTGAAGTAATACAATACTATATCTCATAAGTGTGAAAAGTAATGTAATGTACTATGAATGTAAACCAAAATATATCTCTTAATCTATCTATATCCATCCATTAGTAAGATTTTGCATTATTAAATTTGATTCAATTTTTCCTCTAAACCAAAATAGATCATGATGTATAATTGATTTTTCATTTTGGTGTTATTAGTAGTATGTTTTAGGTTAAGAACTTTCTAAAATATAAAACTTTAGTTTGATTAAATTAGTTTTACTGTCTAAAGCATAATTTATTATTCGAAAAAAAAAAGACTTATATGGATAACATGAAATCATATATTATAAGTACTATTTATAAATTGAAAGTAATAACCATTATTTCCATATAAAAGGTTGGTAACCACTAACTATTTAAGATTTTTCTACGGTCACATTCTTATTTTTTAGGTGATTGATTTAGCCATCTATCTCGTGGGATTGGTTTTGTTATCTATTTTATCTTTGATTTGTATTCCTTTAAATCTAAATCATTGAAAAAACTGTGAATACATTGGTTTAGATTTAAACAAAAATGGAAATGAATGGTGAGTAGAGGGTGGAACTGGTTCCATCAGTCTTTTCAAAATTGAGGACGAGATTGTAGAATCTCCCATAAGGTAAGAATGTACTATCATCACTAATTTTATTGACAAGTTGCCATATACTCAAAAAGTTTAAGTTAATTAATGTATACGAATTAAATATATATGCATTTCAAATAAGCGTAGACAAGAAATTCCTCTAAAAAATGGTGTGACTAGCAAAAAGCAACTTTATCTTTTCATACGGTTCGGTTTAATTTTTTGTAGTTTGGTTGGATTTGCTACTTTAGATTGACTATTTGGTTTTGTTGGGTTTACAAAAATGTTAGGTTTGAATTTATACCCATAACTACATATTTCTCGAATGTCATTAATAGTTGTAATTGCTTTAGATTGTTAATGTAATACTGATCTAATTAAGGAATACCCGCTGAAAATGCCAGAGATTTTAAACCTATAGGCCCAACTTTTTGAGAGTTTAAAGAAATTTTCACACATAATCTTTACAAAAGGAAAAGAATACATATAAAAAGGTGAGTTCATTACTTCTTTTATTTAGCATCTTAATAAATATTTCATAACAATCATCGGCAATTAAGGGTCATTTGCCGACCTACTATCTCGAGCACGATACAATGCGCTTATATGGGTTCAAATACTTAACATAATCAATAAATGAGTCAGTTATAACATTTGTAACATAATATCGATAGTGGTCAATTATAGCCTTTATAACAGAATATAGATAATGTTTATTAGGAACCATAGGCTTTGACGGCATATTCTATGAAATATTGGCAACTTTGATGGCTTTCTCACTTGTTAGGCAATCTAACATGCTCAAGCATAATTTCAAATCTCCCACATGTAGAAACCCATTTACAAGCATACCTTAATTATATCCTAATTTCACTAGTCAAATCATTTTATAATTTTAATAAAAGTTGAATGGATGCCATCGTCTCAAGATCTTTATCTGTATGGAATTGAGAGGAATTGGACTTCGCATGAATGATTGAGCCTGTAAAAGAGAGCACTGTAAAGAGGCGTTAGGGTGTTGTTTGATGTAGCCATTCCAATGCTTAAGTTAGTCGAGTGTTTAGAGTGTATGAATGCTTGAGAGCAATATGTAAGCTTAAGCGTACAAAATATTAAGTATCTTACTATTAGGTAATGGTCTTGTATATATAAAGAGGTAATGCCAATAGTTGGAGAAGAGTTAGTGGGAAGAGCCATATCAGTAAGTGTTAGAGAATGGGATCATGGTGTTTGACATGTTCTGTAAGTATAAGAGTTATTTGTTTGATTTAGTCTTTTAGCTTTATCAAAAGTACTTTAGTCGTTAAAGGCCTCTCATAATTAGATAGGCTATATCTTAGGCTTGGGCCGAGGACAGCTTGTACATGGCCATAAGACTTATCAGATCAGGATGGTCTTGAGGAGTTCGTGCGCAAAAGGCCCTATTAACACTTGTTACCTCCCCCTTAGTGGCAGTCTTATTGTTGTAGTGAAGGCAAGGAGAAAGGAAAGATGGGCTTCTTAGGCATGCGGTTGATCTGGTTTGGAGGTGTCCGTGTTAATGTTGTTACACCGATGTGGCAATGATGGACGTTTGAGCTAGTGAAGGCTCGAGGTGAAGACATCTAAGGAGAATGACATTAGGGTTGAGCAAACGTGGTATATCCTAGTAGATTGCTTATGGGTAAAGGTGAGTGCGACTGTCTCAAGGCAAAATATGGGAGGTCTGACCTCTCTGGTCATTAGGGAGTATGAGCAGTTAACCTTTTATCATGTTAGAATAGAGCATAAGATTGCCAAGATAGATGGGTGAATCGGGGTAGAAACTTCATGGCTTGAGTTAAGCACTCCAAGCTAAGGCGAAAGTACAATGGTTTCTATATCTCATAGTTGAGTCGCAAAGTAGAGGTGTTGGGTAGATGGGGCTAAACTGAGTTGACCATTGCCTAAGTAGATACAATTTATTTAATTCGAGGCGTAGTGTTGTTAGAGTGTCAAACAAGTTTTCTCCTAGAAGTTAAGGGGGCCTCGAGGAAACTTTTTAGGGAAATAACTTTTTGAATTCTTACTTTATCCTGCTCATTTTTAGTGCATTTAATGCAATGTGATAGACGTCATGTCATAGCAAACTTGCATGTAATTGCATGCCTTTTGTCTTTTGAATATGGCCATTCGATCATAACTGGCTCTACATGTTTACATTGTAGCATTTTAAGGGATTTGTGCTTATATGAATCCCTATAACCATCAATATGTTTTCCAAAGCGTTCAGTATATAAATACCACAATTGTTTAGAGAGAGTACCTTTTCACAACTTCCTTGCTTTTTTGCTACAAACTTTATTCTCTATTTTCATCAACCTTTGAAGCTTTATCTCTTGCATACTTTTCTTCAAAGCTCTTTATTTCTTTTGTCCGCTTCATTAACATGTCGACGAATACATGTGAGATACCATCAGATGTGTCAAAGCATAACGTTACTAAATTTGAGACCACAAGGAGTGATCCTCCCCCCAAAGGAGAAGGTAAAGTCACATAATTGGAATAGCTTGATAATTCCACAAGAATAGTAGTAGAGGCGCTGGATAAGACTTGGCTAATCAATGCCATCCCAAGGGACCCTCACATGTATGCTCCCTTACTGTCAGCTAGGGATCTGTTTAAAATGCCCGAGACATGCAAGGGTCTGAGTAGCTGAGTTAGTAAGAGCAAGGCTTCTGCTCCCAACAACATTCTAAGTAACTTCATAGTTGAACACATTCCAAGTTGGGCCATATGGTTGCTAAGGAGGAAAAAGAGGGTACCCTTGCTAAGGGTAGGCATTTTACTGTATTTGAGAAGTGTCTAGAGTACGGGTAGCGCCTCCCTCTAAGAAACTTTGAAAAAGAGCTTTTCAACTTCTATCAATGTAGCTTAATACAGGTCCTTTCCAATGGGTAAAGGGTGTTAAAGGCCTTCTAAGGACCTTATGAGTACTTGGTGATTAAGGCCATCCTTGAGCTCTTTAACCATTTTTTCATGTAGAAAAGCTTCAGTGGGTAGTCGTAACTCCACCCTGTTTAGGTCGAAAGCTACTTAGTAACCTTGTAAACTTTGTTAAGAGTTGGCAAAATGATTTCTTGGTGGTCGAGCTACTAGAAGAGGCAAACTTTTAGATAAGATGGATCAAATTAGTTTGAATTAGGGCCTAAAAGGAGCTTAGGCCAAGCGATGTTGAGGCCGTGAGGGAAATTCAAGCATTCATGGTGTTCAAATATGGTATTGAAATAATTCCCCAGAGATGATAGAGAGATACTTCAGGTATTCAATCTCCAAGCTCTTCGTTAGCATGAAGAAGGCTATGGTAAAGAAATGAGTAGAAGGTAGAGGTTCATTTTTCACGAATGGCTTCATCTGTTATGCTAGTACATGTAAAATTATGCTTCGTTCGACGTCCTCTTTAAGAGATAGAGTGGGGGATCTTTCTTGTCCGTATTGGTCATGGAGTTGGTGAATGGTGGTGCTTTGTACTTTGTCTTTGCTTTCTTTTCTTTTTCCTAACCACTTGTTTGATTCTTTCTAGGTAAGAAGTTGGTCAAGAAGATTACTTGTCCCTTAGCGGTCAAGTTGCTGAGTCATTGATAGGCCAGGTTTAAGCTGATTGCAAGAGTCTCCTATCTTAAAGGTAAGGTCGTAGGACTAAGGTTAGTGGCTGAAGAGACCAGTAGGGTTAAGTTAGCTGTCCTACCTTAGGGGATTCCTCTTAATACCCAGATAAAGCCGTTAGTTGCTGAGCTTGTAAGTATGGTCCATCTTTCCTTCTACTGTCATTGTTTCCACCTTTACACCCATCTCTATGGAGGATGAACTCGTTGGTACTGACGAGCCAAATGTGGTGATGCTTGCCCCCCCTCCCCCAATAGGGGTAAGGAGGAGGAGGTCGAGAAAGTAGTGCTTGGGCCTAAGTAGAAGTCGATAAGGAAGGTGCCCTTGAGTTAGGCGACCTGGTATGAGTAGCCAACGGCTCATCCTTACGAGTATATCGATGAGCTTAGGGACGATTTTTTTTTTTTATGTCCATAACAAGTTTAGGTTTTTAGGGATCGAGCCGAACTCATTCAAGGACGTGCCATACGTCTCTTGGAATAAGGAGCTTTGCCTCCACACTTTCGAGGTTGAGAGCAAAAAGGCAAAGGAGAAACTCCTAAGGCCAAAATGGGAGATCCGAGGCTACGACATTATGTTTCAGCATTGAACTCTCAACTAATAGGCCTCAATAGGGTCTTACACCTCTAGCAATTAGGCCATCCTTGAGGAGCTGTCGAGGTTAAGAGGAGGTGATCTTATGGAGATAGCGAGTCATTTGAGCTCACTCATTCGACAGGTAAGCTTTCATCTTTCACAATTGAAATCCTTCCTTGTCATCACTTATTTGATCTTAGTTTGTGTTTCTATGTACTACTATGGCTAGGTATTGCTTTAACTCATTAACTATGATGCCTTCAGGAAAGAGGTAAAGGAATTTTAGGTGGTGTTGTTTATTGTTGAGAACGGCTCGAAGGAGGCAGAGTCCTCTTTTAATAAGTACTTAGGTAAGTTCATCAAGATTAACTAGCACCTACGTTGCTCTTATGTGCAGGTCATTAGGCTTAAGGAGAAGCTGTAAGATGCAGAGCAATAATGGGCCATTGTTAAGAAGAATGGCAGGTAGGCTGATGAGTTGAGGGCTTAGCTTGAAGACGAGTAAAAGACCAACGCTTAACTCTCCTGGAAACTGGACGAAGAGAGGAGAGTTAGGGACAAGCTCGATAAGGAGAACACTGAGCTAAAGGCATTTGTCTCTAAGCTTCAAACTGAGCTAGTGATGAAGGTATCAGAGTGTGATAGTGCTAAAACATCGCTAGAGCTGGCCAGTTAGAAGGTTAAGTTAAAGCAGCAAATCGAGTAACTCCAGAGGCAAACTTTAGAGATGAAGGAAATTATCTCTAATTGGAGAGTAGGGAAGTTCTCAATGATGCCACTGCTAAGATTGTTGTCTTAGATTTTCAGAAGATAGAAGAGTGGTTGGAAGATGTCTCCACCGAGTGTGCTTGGTTTATAAGGGAATGGGTCCTGTCCCATTTTTCCAAGTTTGACCTAAGCTTTCCTGGTTAGCTAGATGCCCTAACTTTTTAGGAGAGACGGGCGACCCAAGCACTACGAAGAGAAGCTGTTAAGGCAACTTTTGAGATCTGAAGTGCCCCTTATGTTGCTAGGGTTGGTCAAGGCACTTCTGCATTTACTTCTGCCTCGGTAGCTCACTAGGGGGTCATCCTTGAAGGTGCTTCTTAGGGCGATCAGGATTGAAGTGATCCTCCTATTGACCCAAGTTAGTAGCTTTCTACCCCTTTTATAACCCAAGGTTAGTCATCTCAAGGGCCATTAACGAACCAGCCTTTTAAGTAGATCGAAACGTTGGATTTTTCTAAGCTATTGAAGTTTGCCAATCTGAAGCAATTGTTTTTCCCCCCTTCCCTTATCTTATAATTCAGGTCAAGATGCCAACCTTTGTTTTGTATATCCCCAACCTAGTAATGGATTTTGAATTTCTTCGTGTACTTTTTTTTTTGTACTTTGACTTTTGTTGAATTCTTTTTGCTTTCTTACTTGGCTCATTGTAACATGGTATGATATTTAGTGTACAAAGGGTGTTATCCCTTACCTAAGCTACTTTAGGGGGTTAGGTTGGTAGCTTTTCGTCGTATATAGTTAGTAGGAGTTTCTCAGTAAGAGGTGTTTGCTCTTATTAAGGTTATTCGAGGGGACCAAGTTGGTAGCATTTTAACTTGCCCAGTTTGTGGGGGCTCTTTAGGGTAAGGGGTATTTCCCTTTACTGAGGTTACTTAAGGGGGTTAGGTCGGTGGCTTTCCGACCTGCCTGGTTAATGGGTTCATTTACCTTATGAGGGTTAAGACTTAGTATGAGAGGAGAAGAAGTAAGTAAACATAGATAACTCATGAGAAATGGAACTTTCATTCATAATTTGGAAATGATTTACGTGATTGTTATAGATATCCCATTTTTGCTCCTCCTATAATTTTAGATTTTTTCTTTTATTTTTTACAATAAAGGGTCCTAGTTTAGAAATTTAAAAAAAAAGTACAGAGAATAGAAAATTTAGAAAAAGTACCAAAATAATACGAAATTTAGAAGAGTACAATTTAATAAATAAATAAATAAAAGAATTAGAATAGGAAATTTTAATTTAACTTTAGTATTTTTTTAGGGCCTTAAATAATAAAAAAGAGAAGAAGAATAATAGGCTTGGGTTTAGGCTTAGATTTAAATTTAGCCTAAACAAACCTAGTCTACATATGTAATTTGATTAAATATATGGACAAGACATAAGCCAATCGCCTGCTTGTTCTACACTCTAACTTGTACCATGAAAGACTTAGAGATCTTAGGTTTGAATCTCACTATAGGCATAAATTAACTTTTGTTTTTCTCTATAAAGCATATTTGCTACGTATCACAGTATTACTAAACTACGTATCTGTTGGGGGACACATGGCGCTTCATAGTTAAGCCATGAGTTGATGTGGCACTACATGCCGTAACGTTAGCATCTTATCCATGTCTCAACCATTTGTTTTGAAACATTACATGGTGACATGTCGGCATCTTGCCACATGTTTGACCATGTGTCTTATCAAGATACGTAGTATAATAGCACTAGACCACGTGGCTGATGTGGCACCACGTCAGCACTATCTTCCCTCATTTTCCTCCTCTTTCCTTTCTTTTCCCTAAAATTCCTATAGTTGTCCTCCCTAGACAGTTTACTTTCAAGCTTTTTTTAGGGCCTTGTCCTTTGCAATTTAACTAAATTGATAAGGTAGTTATAAAGTCTATAGGGGATTCTTCAAATCGAATTAAAATCTTGGAAAAAGTTGAAAGTGCTCATTTTCCTCCAAATTCCATTTGCATGATTCAAGCTCTTTAAAGAAAATTGATACTTCCATTCGGTAAATCTGGCAAAAAACAAATGTTAGGATACGGTTTTTGACGAAAAGTTAACACCAATTCATCCCTAAATCCAATAAGCAAAGCTAGTCATCCTCCGTCATTCATTGCTTGTAATGGAGCTTCCAAGATTACTTTAAGTTTCAAGAGTATAAATAAAGTGCCTTGCATTGTTTTCGAGGAGGAATCATCACTTAAAAACTACACAAACACTTACACTCAAAACTCTCTCTTTCTCTTTACAAAGGTTCAATTTTCTTTCTCTAAGCCACTACTCAAGTTTGAAGCCTCCTCGAGAAAAACTACTAGCAAGACCGAGTTGCCCAAACCACTAGCACTTAAACCTAATCCCTCTAACCCTTAGTTGTAGCACCTAGCCACTCTAACATCTTCCACCATACAAGACCCTAATTGCCCTCTTCGACCCACCACGTACCACCACTTTTAGCACAATCCAACACAACGGCTGGACTTAATATGGTCTAAAACCTAAGACCACACGTCTCTCTCACACCTAATCACCTTTACATGGTTGAGCCACGACCACTACCAGCAGCTCATCATCAAAAACCACCCAAATGGCCGCTATTCACAATGGCACTTGGCTCAACAATCCCCCCTAAAAGCCAATAAGATACACATAAAACTCCCTTCACCCACTTGTTTTGCTACCTAAAACACACTGAGTCACCACCCACAACCGGTGCTCCTTTTCACTTGCACAACTTAGGCTCTAGACTTTATTCAACGAACTGAGGTCTATATTCGACGTGCAGTTCACTCCAATCTCCTAACTCGCGTACCTATTCTCCTTTGGTCCATCTTTGACTTTGTTTTGGCTATTTTGTATTTATTTATTTATTCTTGTAATTGTGTTGTAATTGTAACAAAAAAAAAATTGAAAAAAGGAAAAAAGAAAAGCTTTATTTATTTTTATTTTTTCTTGGTTAATACATAAATAAAGAAAAAAAATAAAAATGATAAAATGAAGAAAAATAATAAAAATTGAAAACTTGTTTTATCACTTAGAAAAATCATTTTTCCAAATAAAAATAAATCAACTCTTTTCAAAATTAGGACATTTTTAAAACTTTGCAAAAATAAAAAACCCTGATTTAAGACTCTTTTTAGATATTTTCCTTAAAACAAAATAAAGCGTCTAAGAGATATAAACTCGGCTAATTTTCAAAAATTAAAAGTAATCAACCTGCTAACGTTTTCTCAATGAACAATAGAAAATCTAATTCCTAATAGAGGGTACATAGGCACCTATAGGGGGACTTAAAATAGGGTAACTTTTTATTTTTCCCTTTTTGTGAATAAATTTTATTTTGTTTTTGTGTGTAAATAAGATTTTATTTATCAATTTAAGATCCTTCTTTTGTTCAAGAAAGAGTATTATTGAAAGATAAATTTAAACTTACAAAATAAAAAGGTGGTACTTGTTAAGGTTTTAAAAAAGTTAACCCCTAGACTAAAAAATCTTTGGTTTTACAAAATTATTATTTTTAATTGGTTTTCCAGTAGACTAGTGGCTAGGCTAAAATCGATCCACCTAATTGATTTAATCTAACCCATTTTTTCTTTATCTCAGTTGGGTAACAAATCTAAGTATTTTTCAAAATATGTTTAAAATTTAGAATTTTCTTAATTCTTAGTCTAGAGTTAATATTAAATGGGTAAGGTTTAATATTGATTAGACTAAGGAAAATGTATAGAAAACTGAGAAAAATTAGGCTTGATAACTTGGCAACTTTATTAGGAACATCAAGAGGGCTAGCCACCTAAAAAATTTTCGAAATTAAATTTGCCTTTCGAACCCATGTTATTTATTCATTTGTTTATTTATTTTACAATTCATTTCATGTATATATTTTGTTTTAATTGTATTCATTTTCTATGCTCCATATATGGGATAATGGGGGAATGTTTGTATTGAGGATGCATAATAGATACGGTCAGACTTAAGCTGTATTAGGACCCTAGGAGGGGAGTTATTGTGTAAGTTTCGAGTGTTATGGAGTAATCATTGCTTAAGGTTAATTAGGTTACACTTAAACTTTGATATAACGAAGGAACCGCTTTTTTTTTTTTTTTTGAAAACTTGTAAGGTAACAAAGTTTATGGACCTTTAGAACTTATCCTAATTGCATACATGACTTTTAGACCGACAAATAAATTATACCATAAAAATATTGTAATATACTTTCCTTATACGATAATAATGGAATTTCGGTGAAAGTCCCAACCTTAAATCCTTTTATTACCACATTATTATTTAGTTGTTAGCCCTTTGCATTTGCATCCATATGCTTTCATCTTTTCTTGTTTATTCATGTTTGTAAATAAATTTATTCGGCACCTTTATTATTTTTATAAAAATTGTATTGTTTTTCAAATCAAAGGCTTTCTCTATATATTGTAAAATAATTTTCTTTTACCACTAGTTAAGTCACCATAAGACCATTAAACTTTAAAGCACACTTGTAGATTATTTTAACCATCCTTTATAACGATTAAACTCATAAATAGCCTTTGAAAGAACTGGAAATAAATTTTTTCCTCTTTAAAATTTTAGAATCACTATTCTATAGAATACCATATGTTTTCATAGACCCTCTTAGCCTTTAATCCTTAGTCTTCTTATCAAATTCATAAATCTCAAACAAAAAAAAAAAAAAAAATTCAGTTGTGTAAAGTTTTGTTTTCTTAAATAGATCCCCTTGCCAACCTGTCCCTTCTCACTAGATTTTTCTTTTGTATCTCGATTTTCCAAATAGGAATTATTTGTAAATATAAGGTGCCTCAAAGTTTTTTCCTTTGTAAAATAATTCTTTTCTTTCAAATTACTCTTATTATAAGTATTGTAAGTAATCTTTTAAATACTTACAAATTGTAAATACTTTCCTTCTCGGTCTATGTTTTTTTAAGAGTTTGTCAATTAAGTCTATAAACCTAGGTTTTTCTTTTGTGTAAATATATCTCACTTGTATATTTTTGGTGTAAATCTTCTTCTCTTTCTTGTCGTCTCTTGTGAAATATTTTATAAACTTTCTTTTTCTCTACTTTTGTAAAAATTCTCCATACAAGAAGTTAAGTTGGTCCTTTTTCTCTAAAAGAAAAAAAAATAAGAAAAAGAAAGGTTGCTAATGGGTAAGAATTCTTCCAATCCAGTTCAAATGACTGATGATAAGATCGCCTCTTTAGAAAAAATGGTACATCAAATGGCTCAATAGTTGCAGATCTTATTTCCTATAATCACTAGTCTCTGAGTGTCTTAAGATTCAAGCCTAGAAAAAAAAAACTTTCAAATCTATAAGAAAAACTAGTGATACTAAAAAAAAGCATTACAAACTTAGAAATAAGAATGGGCCTAGTGCTTAGAAGACTTCAACACCCGACATTCAATACTAATCAAATGTCGATAAGCCCAAATAATGAAAGTGGCCCAAAGAGAAAAGAGTTAAGGATAAGTGAGAAAAAGCAAGCCTAAGAGACTTGTAGGAGACATTTTACTCAATTGAAAATCTAAATGACCCAAATCTTTTATTATTTAAAGAAGGCAAAGATCCTAGCCTATAAAGGCCCTAATCCAAATTATAAACCATACAGCTTTGACCCAAAAGCTCAATGTGACTATCATATGGTTTAGAAGGGTACTCTATTGAAAAATGCCGGAGGTTGAGGAATAAGGTTCAAGACTTGATTGATGTTAAGGTTATTTAGCCATAACTCAAGAAATTGGTCCTTCTTCAAGTCATGAGGGGATTTCAACTTAATCACCTAAAGCTCCAATTCTTTTAAGCCTATCAATACTCCCTAATAATCTCACATGTCGTGTTAAATAGTTGAGTGCTTAAATGGAAGCAAAGGCTAAGAAGAATCAAGTTCTTTTCAATAAAGTTATAATAAACTCATAAGAGAATATTTTGTATGGTTTTATCATAACTGGAATAAAATTATCTTGTCGGTTGCCTTTTAAATTGAGTGATTGCAGTTTGATTAATATTGGGGAAAATGAACATACATTTTTGTATTTTATTTTGAAAGTTTGTAATTAAAAGAGGCAAACCGAATCCTAACCACTTTGAGAGTTGACTGATATCGTGGTAAGGATGCTTTAGACTCATTCCTTAAATGAAGTCAATTTTGAAATTGATAAGCAGTTTAAAATGAAGTTAGACATTTATTTTCAATTCCCAAAAATACAATTATCTTTCGTTAACTCCGTTGGACCAATTTGGAGTATTTTCAAATTTAAACCCTATCAAGAACCACCTCATACTATGGCATTTCGAAGGTTAGGGTCGTTGATTAAGAGGAAAGGATAAAAATTAGTTTGTGCTTGTTTCAATAATATTAATTCAAAAACGAATTTTATTTTTGATAAGTTATTTTTCTTTGAAATGAAAAAAAGTCAACACCTTTTCAAAACTTATACATGCCTCACCTAAGCCTATACTAGGAATCTATGGATTTAGAGCTTTGAATCTCTTAAAGACACAAAAAAAAAAAAAAACTCAACAATGGAAATGATCACTATTGGGGCTAACGAAAAGAAAGAAGAGAAAAAATAAAAGGGCAACAAGAAAAAAAAAAAGAGTGAAGGAGAAGAAGAAAAAGAAGAAAGAAAAGGCGTCGGAAAATTGGGCTCAAGTGTAAAACAAAAGCCCTAAAAGATACATTACACCTTAGTAAGGGCAACAAAACTAAATTAAAAGGTCGGGAATCAAAGCCTAAATAGCTCTAAAAAACACATGGTCCTAAGTCACATTCCAAACCCCAAAACACAAAACCTCCATATTCACTCTGAATCACACTTCAAAATCACAAACAAAAAAACTTTCTTACTTATGTTGAACTACACAAGGCTTCCCCACTCACAAGGCCCCTCACATTCGATAAAAGATAATTTATCATTTAATAAAAATTATCTTTCAAACTGGGGCAAGCATACTTTTAGTTTTTTCTTAAAGGTTCTTGACTTGTACACCTTGGTTGAATAAATAAAATTTTCAAAATAGACCTTCTCGTAAGTTTTCTTAAAACTATTTATTCAAAAGCCTAATATATAATATTAGACCCAAAGAGGCTTAATAGATTGATCAAATCGTATCACCTACAAAATGGAATATAATTTTTAGAGTAATAGTTAAGAGTGAAATCTAGATCAGGAGTGTGTAATCTAGATCAGGAGTGTGTAAGGAAGTCCTCTTTGACTAAATTAATCATAAGTTGCCTTTTCCTTAAGGGAAGGAACATTTAAAATCACAAAGTCTCACTAGGAAGCTTAGGAAACATTTTCAAAGACTAAGAAGAATGTGTTTACTAAGGAATGGGATGGTCATAACATTTGCTTCTTTAATAAGAGTTGATACCGGTTAACAAACTTTTAAAAAAAGGCAGAGAAATGCAAAAAACCTCCCTCAACTTTGACTAAGATGCGGATTTTCTCCATAAATTTTTAAAGTGAGATTTTTAACTCCTTAAACTTTGATAAATTGGTAAAACAATCTTCGTAACTCTTAAACTTTGATTTTAGTGTATAAACATTCCTTAAACTTTAATTTTGTTGCGCAAACACCCCCCTAAACTATGAGGTGTTTGGGGATGTTTATGTACTTAAATCAAAGTTTATGGGTTGTTTACGTTCCAAAATCAAAGTTTAAATAGTGTTTACATACTAAAATTAAAGTTAAAAGGGGTTATGGGGGTTATGTGCTAATTTATGAAAGCTTAGGAAGAGTTAAAAACCTCACTTTGAAAGCTTAGGAGGTTAATTTGCACCTAAGTCAATGTTTAAGGAGATTTTTTGCAATTTTCCAAAAAAAAAAGGTGAAAGAGAGGAAAAAAAAAACAAAAGAAGAAAAGTAATTAAAAAAAGGTATGTGAGAGAGAGAGAGAGAGAGAGAGAGAGAGTAAATGCTTGTTACAATTTTCTTTTCTAAGTCCATGTTAGCCCAAGTAACCAAGTGTTCAGTTCATGTCACTTACTTCTTTCCAATGTGGTCACACTTTTTAAGTTGAGCACAATAGTCTAGGTCATTCTCATTGATGAAGATTTTGATGCCCATTAACTCTTTTGTTTTTTATCAATAAGGGACCCAAATTGCTAATGCCTTTTTTTTTTTGTCATAAATGATTTTTTATCAAATTCTTTGTCAGGAAGTTTTTCAAACTATTTACTTTCCTCACTTTGCATCTTCAATCCATTTTTAAGGTTTTAGATAGCTTATGGAGCATTGTCTCGATCCATTTTTTCTAGGGTTCTAGCTAACTCTTTAAGTGTTGTCTTATCTTTAATCCATTTTTTAGATTCTAACCAGCTCTAAAAACATTGTTTTGATTCATATTCTCCTTTAGGGTTCTTGTCAACTCGTAGAGTACTATCCTAATTCATTGCCTCTCTTAAGGTTTAGCAAGCTCATTAGGTGCTTCCCTTCATTGATCTCTCTTTAGGATCTCAGTGAGCCCATAGGGTGCTCTCCTTCTCAATCTCTCTTAGGGTCTTAGCGAGCCTATGGGGTGTTTCCTATCAACAGTATCTCTGTAGTATTTTAGCAATCTCTCTTTAAGGTCCTAATAAGCCCATTAAGCGCTTCCCCATTTGTCAATCTCTCTTAATGTTTTAGCAAGCCTATAAGGTGCTTTCCTTTATCAAATCTTTAGGGTTTTAGTAACCGTAGGGCGCTTCCAGTTATCAATTTCTCTTAGGGTCTTAACAAGCCTATAGGGCGCTTCCTTTCATCAATTTCTCTTTAAGGTCCTAGCAAGCCCATAGGGCGCTTCTCCTTTTGTTAATCTCTCTTAAGGTTTTAGTGAGCCATAGGGCACTTCCTTTCATTAAATCTTTAGGGTTTTAGTAAGCCTATAAGGTGTTTCCCTTTATCAATTTCTCTTAGGATTTTAGCAAGCTCATAGGTTGCTTTCCTTCATCAATATCTTAGCGAACTCGTAGGGTGCTTCCCATCACCAACCTCTCTTCATCGTTTTTAGGGAGCCTATAGGATGCCTCCCTCTATTGTTTTCCAATTTAGGGTTACTAGTCCTTAAGAGATGCTCCCACCTAGGTTAGTAACCTAAAAGGAGTATGATTAAGTTTTCTCAAATCTATTTTAATTTAAGGTTACTAATTCCCTAGAGACGCTCCTGCCTAAGTTAGTGTGCTCAAAGGAGCATGACTAGGTTTTCAAATCAATTCCAATTTAAGTTTACTAGTCTTTGAGAGATGCTCCTGCCTATGTTAGTGAGCTTGTAGGAGTACAACCAGGTTTTCTCAAATTGATTATCATCTAGGGTTACTAGTCCACTGTTAGCTAGAGATACTCTTGCTTAGGTTAGTGACCTTAGAAGAGTACGACCAGGTTTTTTAAAATGATTCTCATTTAGGGTTGCTAGTCCCCTAGAGACGCTCTTGCTTAGGTTAATGAGCTTAAAGGAGCACTATTAGGTTTTCTCAAATCGATTTTCATTTAGGGTTAGTAGTCCCCTAGAGACACTCCCGCCTAGGTTACTAGGCTAAAAAGAGCACGACTAGGTTTTCAAATCAATTCCAATTTACGGTTGCTAGTCCTTAAGAGACGCTATTACTTAGGTTAGTAATCTCAAAAGAGCACGATCAGGTTTTCAAACTGATTCTAATTTAAGGTTGCTAGTTCACTGGAGATGTTTCCGCCTAGGTTGGTTAGCTTAAAAGGGTATGACTAAGTTTCAAACTAATTTTTTCTAGTTAGCTCCTAGGGCATTAAATCTTTCTAAAACGTACTCTAATGTCTTAATCAGCTCTTAGAGTACCTTCTCTCTCTTTCATCTTTCTCATATTCTCAATGAATTAAGCCTAAGATAGCTAGCTAGTTATAGCGCTGCCTAGAATAATCCATGCCTAAGGCAAAATGGTGTCTCCTTTTATCTTTATGATAAAGTTGTAGTCAAACTTTACTATAAAGGAGGGTAGTTATAGATACCTCATTTTTGTCCCCTTGTAATTTTAGATTTTTTTTTAGAATAAAGTGTCCTAATTTAGAAATTTTAGAAAAAATAGAAAATGTAGAAAAAGTACAAAAAAAATAGAAAGTTTAGACAAATATAATTGAATAATTAAATAAATAAAAGAATTAGAATAAGAAAATTTAATTTAGCTTTAGTAGTTTTTTTAAGGCCTTAAATAATAAAAAAGAGAAGAGGAATACTGTGCTTGGGCTTATATTTAAATCTAGCACAGGTCGACCTAATTTATATATGCAATTTGATTGCATGTACGAATAAGGCATAGGCCAACTGTCTTTTACATTTTTCTATAGAGCATATTTGCTACATGTTATAGTACTGCTAGGCCACGTGTTTGATGGGGGGCACGTAGCGTTTCGTAGTTGAGTTGTGACTAACATGGCACCATGTGGCACTACATCAATTTCTTATCCACGTAATATGATGATGCGTCGGCATCCTGCCATGTAACACAATAGCACTGGACTATGAGGCTGGTGTGGCGCTACATCAACACCATCTTCTTTCATTTTCCTCTTCTTTCCTTTTTTTTTTTCTCTAGAATTTCCATAGTTATCCTCGGACAGTTAACTTTTGAGCTTGATTTGAGGCCTTTTCCTTTTCAATTTGACCAAATTGATAAGGTAATTACAAAAGTCTACAGGGGATCCTTTGAATCGAACTCTTAATTTTAACTTGATTTAGACATTAAGTAGGTCAAAAATCAAATTAAAACCTTGAAAAAAGTTGACAGTGCTAATTTTCCTCTAAATTCCATTTGCATGATTCAAGTTTTTCAAAGAAAATTAAAGCTTCCCTTTGATAAATTTGGAAAAAACGAATGTTGTAGACACGATTTTGACAAAAAGTTAACACTAATTCATCCCTAAATTTGAGAATTAAGGTCAGTCAACCTCCATCATTCATTGCTTATGATGGAGCTTCTAAGATTACTTTGAGCTTCAAGAGTATAAATAGAGTGCTTTGCTTTGTTTTCGAGGAGGATTCATCACTTAAAAACAACATAAACACTCGCACTCAAAACTCTCTCTCTCTAAGCTACTCTTAAGCTTGAAACCTCCTCGAGGAAAACTACTAGTAAGACCGAGTTGCTTAGACCATTAGCACTCTAACCTAATCCCTCTCACATAGCACTTATTCACTCTACCATCCTCCGTTATGCAAGATCCTAATTGCCCTCTTTGACCGACTATGTGCTACGACTTTTGGCATAATCTAACACCATGGCCGAACTCGTTGTGGTCTAAAACCTAGGACCATACCTCTCTCTCACACCTAACCACCTTCATACAGTCGAGCTATGACTACTACTGGTGGCCTATCATAAAAAACCTCCCAAATGGCTGCCATTCACAAAGGCATTTGGCTTAACCACACCACTACAACACCCCCCCCCCCCCTCCCCCCCTTAAGCCAATAAGATGCACACAAAACTCCCTTCACCCACTTGTTTTGTTACCTGGAATATGCCAAGTCACCACCCACAGTCAATGCTCCTTTTCACTTACGTGACCCAAGCTCCAGACTTGATCTAACGAACCGAGATCTGAGTCTGACCTGCAGTCTGCTCTAGTCTCTTAACCCGTGCATGTGTTCTCCTTTAGTCTAGCCTTGACTTTGTTTCAGCTATTTTGTATGTTATTTATTTACTCTTGTAATTGTGTTGTAATTGTAACCTTAAAAAAATAATCGAAAATAGGAAAGAAAAAGAAAAAAACGAAAGAAAAGAAAAAAAGCTTAGTTTATTTTTATTTTTATTTTTTCTCGGTTAATACATAAATAAAGATAAATAAAAATGATAAAATGAAGATAAACAATAAAAATTGAAAAATTGTTTTATCACTTAGCAAAATCAATTTTCTAAATAAAAATATACCAACCTTTTTCAAAATTATAACATTTTTAAAACTTTCCAAAATAAAAAACCTTGATTTAGGACCCTTTTTAGATATTTTCCTTAAAACAAAATAAAGCGGCTAAGAGATATAAACTTAGTCAATTTTCAGAAATTAAAAGTGATCAACTTGTTAGTGTTTTCTTAATGAACTGCGGAAAGTTTAATCCTTAATAGAGAGTATGTAGGCACTTATGAGGTGACTTAAAATAAGGAAACTTTTTATTTTTCCCTTTTTGTAAATAATTTTTTTTTTTGTGTGTAAATAAGATTTTATTTATAAATTTATGATCTTTCTTTCATTCTAGAAAAGGTATTATTGAAAGATAAATTTACATTCGGAAAGTTAAAAAAAGGTACCCATTAAGGGTTTAAAAAAGTTAGCCCTCGAACTAAAATATCTCTAGTTTTCTAATTTAAATTGGTTTTCTTGTAAACTAGTGGCTAGGTTAAAATCGATCCACCTAATCGATTTAACCTAACCTATTTTTTCCTAATCCTGATCGGGTAGCAACTCTAAGTATTTTTCAAAACATGTTTAAAATCCATATTTTCGCTAATTCTTAGTTAATGGTTAATATTAAATAGGTAAGGTTTAATATTGATTGAATTAAGGAAAATTTATAAAAAAAAATAAGGAAAAATCAAGCTCAACAATTATATGTTAATCAAAGTAAAGCTGAAGGTTATTAGCATTCCATGTGCGCAGGATGAGCACATTGTCCAGTCTTTCTAATCTATGTGCTTTGTCCCAAATTTTCTTTGACTCTGGCCGAGTTTTCCCAATTAGAGGCCAACTTGCCCTGTCCTTCTTGTGAATCAATAGCCTCTAGCTTCTGGTAAACTAAGTCACCAACCTTGAACTCTTTGTGTCTAACCTTCTAATTGTAGTATTAGGTTGCTCGATGTTGGTAAGCAATTACTTGATTTGTAGTGAGGTCTTTGATTTTTTCAATAGTGTCGATGCTAACTTATAGTAGGGATTCATTAAGAATCGTGTTGAAGCTTTGAGTCTGGATGTTGGGATGCTTGAGCTTGATGGGAAGGACTGCCTCTGATCCAAATGCTAAGTGAAAAAGGGTTTCACTTATGAATGTACAATAGGTGGTTCTATACCCCCACAAAATGTTAGGCAGCTTGTTTGCCCAAGCGCCTTAGGCTCGGTTTACTCTCTTCTTAGGGCTTTCAAGGATGACTTGATTGACTGCTTTGACCTGACCATTCGATTGAAAGTGGGTGACTGATGTGATGTATGGTGTGGTGTGGTACTTGATGTAGAATTCTTTGAATCTAAGGCTATCAAATTGCTACCCATTATCCATAATGAGGGCATATGGAACCTCAAATCAGGAGAAGATGTTGTTTTGAACAAAGGATTCAACACTCCTCTTGGTAATCTTTGTTATGGCTTTAGCTTCGGCTTCGACTTACTTGGTGAAGTAGTTGATGGCAACAATGATGAACTATTGACCTCTTGAGGCCTTAGGGAAGGCATTGAGGATGTTAATGCCCCACTAGGTGAATGACTACAGATTGATCAAAGGTTGAAGACTATGACTGATGGGGGTATGCTTTTAGCATTAGGGAGTACTTTTAGGCTACAGCCTTGGCATCTTGCCTCATGGAAGGCCAATAATATCTAAGCCATAGAGCTTGGATATAAAGGGCTTAGGATTAACATATAGGTCTTTCATGATACATAAGCCCTCTTCTTCTCAAAGTCATCTAAGCATGGGGAGGCTGACCCTCTTATGGTACAAAATGCCATTGACCAACATATAGTTGGTAGCATAATATCTCGACTTCTTTACCTCTTTTTTGTCCTCTAAGAGCGTACCCAACTCTAAGTAACTTTGAATGGGATCCATCCAACTCAACTTTGATGTTGATACTACTTCTACCGAGCTTGGAGTTATCCTCTTCTCCGACAAGTACTTAATAAAGATTTTCCTATTCTTCACCTTAGGTTTCTGTATCCTCGTATAGGCGAGCTTGAATAGCCAATCTACTATTGAGTTTTCAACTTGAGGGATTTTTATGATGGTCTACAAAGGAAACTCAGCTGGAAGACTCTTCACCTTTTCTAAGTACCTTACCACAGTTGCATCCTTAGTCTCATATATACCTTGAACTTATTGGATAACTAGCATAAAGTCCGAGAACACTTGTAGATGTTCGATGCCGATCTCCTTGGCTAATTTGAGACCAGCTATTAAGGCTTCATAGTTGGATTCATTGTTATTGGTGTCGAATCCGAACTTGAGGGTATAGCAAATTGTAATCTTGTGCGGTTCAATTAGAATGAGACCTACACCTCTAGCCTCCGAGGTGGATGATCCATTAACGTGGAGAGTCTATGCCAGTTTGTCATCCCCTAGTGGTGCTTCCTTTCTTATATACTTAACCACAAAGTCAGATAGCACTTGTGCCTTATAGGCCATTTGTGTTGATATTGGATTCCATATGCACTTAGCTCCATCGCATCCTTCACCATCTATCCAAACGTATCCAGCTTTTGTAGCATAGTGTGCAGTTGTTGGTCTATAAGCATAATAATCTAATGTGCTGAGATGATGATGGCTAGAGCAAACTTTTCTACTCAGGTATATTTGACCTCAAGCCCTTGAAGTATATGGTTGATGTATTGTATGGGCTTGTGCTCTCTCCCTTTTTCTTTTGATCAGTATAGAAGAGAGTACTTGATCACTTACGACTACGTATAGGTAAAGGTCCTCCCTTAGAACAAGCCTGGAGAAGATTAGATGGTATGCAAGGAAGTCCTGTAGTTACTTGAAGGTTGCCGCTCACTTAAGAGTCTATTCAAAACCCTTTGGATTCTTAAGGATTTTGAAGAACTTAATGCATTTATCTACGCTCTTAGAGGTAATCTTGCTCAGCACGGCTACCATACCGATGAGCTTCTTTACGTCTTGGACCAAGGGAGGGGACATCGTATCCTTGATAGCATGTTTCTTTTTAGGGTTGGCCTTAATACCCCTCTAAATGTCTAGGAAGCCAAGGAATTTACTAGAACTAACCCCAAACATTCACTTTTGGGGGTTTAGCTTCATATCATGTCTTCTCATTTGGTTGAAGGCTTCTTGAAGGTCCTTGATATGGTTGTCAGGCTTCTTTCTCTTGACAAGCATGTTGTCGACGTATACCTTCATGTTGCGCTTGTTTTAAGGCTTAAACAACTTTTTCACCATTTGTTGATATGTTGCCTTAGCCTTTTTTATACCGAAAGGCATGACCTATAGAAATATGTACGAAAGTTGGTGACAAAGGAGGTATGGACTTAATCCTTTGGGTCTATCTTTAGCTAGTTGTAGCTCGAGAAGGCGTCCATAAGCTAAGCAAGACATGTCTTAAAGTGGAGTTGACCAACTAATTGATCTTAGGGAGAAGGAAGCGATCTTTTGGGTAGGCTTGGTTGAGATTGGTGAAATCAATACACATGTGCCACTTCTCGGACTTCTTCTTAACTAACACTACATTTGCTAACTAAGTCGGGTACTTCTCCTCTCTCATGAAGCCAGCTTTAAGCAGCTTCTATACTTCTTTCTCGATCGTAGCTTGCTTTTATGAGGTGAAGTGCCTTTTCTTTTGTTTGACATGCCGTACAATAAAGTTGATGTTGAGGCTTTGGGTCGCTAGGTTAAGGAAAATCCTAGGCATATTCAATGCCGACTAGGTAAACCTATTTGAGTTGGCTTGTAGGCATGTGAGTATCTCTTCCTTCACCTCAGAAGGAGTCTTGATCCTGATCTTAGTGGTCTGATCGAGAGAGGGGCCACTATGTACTCCTTCAGTTTTTTTTGTCTAGTTCACCTTTCTTAGCCAGCTTCTCATACGAGTTAGTCTCTAGAGTAAAGACTTCCTTAGCTCTAATGGCCTTGACATAAAGCTCTTAGGAGAGCTTTTGGTCAGATTTACAAACTCTTACTTCAGTAGGGGTTTAGAATTTGGCCTTTAGGTAAAGGGATGAAGTGATGACCCCAAACACATTCAAACTTAGTCATCCCAAGAGAGCATTGTAAGGGGATGGGTAGTCGATCATGATGAACTCCACTGGTCGTCGTACAATGTTGTCGTCATCGTTAAGTTCCATGTCAAAAGTGATGATTCCCTTCTCATAGAAGCCAATGAGATTATGGTGGTATAGCTTCATCTTGATGGGTAGCTTGGTCCTCATCCTTTAGTATATATGCAAGAAGAAGATGTCGGTAAAGCTGCTAGTGTCTACTATAATCTTAAGAACCTTAAAGTTAGCAATCCTCACCCTTATAACTAAGGCATCTTGATAGGGGGTGTCTATCCCCTCTAAATCTTCATCCGAGAAGGAAATTGAAGTGTTTAACTTCTATCTTTTTTCTCTAATTGCCAATACCTTGGATAAGGTGTTAGCTAAACTATTGGTGCTCGATTAACTCCTAAGGTGCGACCTCCAATGATATTTATAACGCTGTTAGGGTCTTGGTCATTGTGGTGATCATCATTCTACTTTGCTCAAGTACCTTTGGCCTGTCGCCTTTAAGGCACCCTATCTTCGTTGTTATTGTAGTAGTCGTTGTTCCTCTGTTGGGCCACGTATTCACCGAAGTAGCCTTATTGAGTAACATACTCAATTGCATTCTTAAGCTAGAAGCATTCATTAGTAGCGTGGCCATGGTCGTTGTGGAACTGGTAATATTTGTCCGAGTTCCAACAATTGGGATTTCCCTTCATCTTAGGGGGTCTTTATAATAGGTTCTTGTTCTTCACCTCAAAATTGACCTAGGTAATGGGTTGATTTAGAGGGGCATGCAGTGTATAGATGGGAGGGGAAAGGGCGTTTCGCTTAGCTCAACGCTTCTTACCACTCAAGCCGTCTACCCTGCTTAGTGCCTTATCGCCAAGGTGCTTTGTTACGGAAAAATCTCTCATTGTCCTTTCCGCTCGACCTCTCTCGATCAATGTTGTGCCTAGTACGAATGTTCCTGATCCATGTATTTCTATGCCTTAATCTAGAAATCAGCCAAGGTCTTTGGCTTGCTCTTTGTAAGTGATGGGAAGAAGTCTCTAAAGGTCAAATATTGAGTTGAGTAGCATGGATTGTTACTCCCTCATCCAATTGAGCGATTTCAACCATGACATTATTGAACTGGGCCACATATTTGCATAGAGTCTTACCCTCACTCTACCTTATCAGATATAAGGACGATATGTCCTTAGATTGGTCCTTGTTAGCCCTAAAGTGGATGTTGAACCTCCATGCTAGCTTATTAAAGGAGCCGATGGAGTTTTTAAGTAGGTGGTTAACTAGTTGCTTTCCCTAGAGTGCTTGGGAAAGCCTTATACATTATGGCATCCCTATGACCATGAAGGTTCATGAGGGTGTGAAAGTAGAGAAGATGATCATCAAGATTGCTAGTACCATTGTATTGATCCAGGGTTGGAAGCTTGCTATTAGGGGTTAACACTTCATCTTGGATACCCTTAGGGAAGGGGGTTTTATAGCTAGCAATTAGCTTAGCATCGCTAGCTGCCTTGCTTCCTTGTTGCTAGGAGAGCCTCCTCAAGATTGTGTGAAGCTCATTAAGGTCGGCATCATCTACCGGATGAGCTTAGTATGTTGTAAAGTGTACTGGTACTCCATAGGAGCCGACCGCCTACTCATTTCCAGCCCATGCTCAATCACAGGTAGCTGTAGACCTTGCTGGCTATCACTGTATTGGGGGATTAGGTTGTTGATCCCTACCATTCTGTTGGTAGTGGTAGTAGTGGTTATTCTACCCAGCGTAGGCCTCAAAGGCTTCCAAGAGGAGGAAGAGGAGTGAGAGGGGGGGGGGAGGGGTGGTTAGGTTAGGTTTGTACGCTACGCCTCGTAACTTCCTTGAGGCGAACACACTCCTTGACTAGGAGCTCCTTTAACATTTCCCTTAGTATGGGCTAGTTCCCAACAAGTTGGTTATTCATTAACTGGTGATTCTTAGGGTTTTTAACACTAGACATGGTGGTCAAGGGTGGTGTTTTGGGAGAGTATTTAGTGTACTTAGGTAGGAATTTAGATCAGCTTCCCATAAATAGCATAAAATGTCGTTTTAAGATCTTTGCTGGTATGGAACTAAGAGGAATTGGACTTCATGTGAATGATTGAGCTTGCAAAGGACAACACTATTTTTTTTTTTGGGGGTGGAGGGGGGGTGGTGCTAGGGTATTATCTGGCATGGCCACTCTAATACTTAAGTCAGTCGAGTATTTGGAGTGTCCGAATGCTTGAGAGTAATATGTAGGCTTAAGCGCACAAAATATCAAGTATTTTGCCATTCAGTGATGGTTTTGTATTTCTAGAAGATTAGTGACAGTAGTTAGAGAGGAGTTAGTGGGTAGAGCCACATCTGTAAAAGTTGGAGAGTGGGATCATGGTGTTCGACATGTTTTGCAAGTATAGGAGTTAGTTGTTTAAATTAGTCTTTCAACCTTATCCAAAGTTTTCTAACCATTAGAGGTTTCTCATAATTGAATAGGTCGTGTTTTGAGCTTAGGCCAAAGGGGTGAAAGCAGCTTGTACTTGGTTGTAAGACTTATCAAATTGGAACGGACTTGAGGAGGCCATGTCTAAAAGACTCTATCAATAGATGCATATATTGATTTTTGTTTAGGTATATATATATATTTGCTAAAAGCATAGTTTTTATTGAAGCTAGTTAAATAGTGCTTAAAATTTAAATCAATGAATAGATTCCTGAACTATTATGTTTATTTTGAACTCATTCATGCATTTAACTTAAAAATAGATTTTTTTTTTTTTACAATTTTTAATGTAGTTGTAATTGTTGTTGTTAATCTTAGGTTGATGTTCAAACTCTTAAAAAAAAAAACACTGAAGTTAGGCTTTGAGGGTGTTGAAATCGGCAGTCATTTTAATGCTTAAATCAAGATTGTGTTTTAGTGTTTAGAAAGAAACTAAAGAGCTAAGTGAATAGGGTGCGTAAAAAGTTCTCATAGTAGATGAGGTCTAGTATTTATAGATCTCCATCTAATAACCACAGTGGATGGTAGTTGAACTACTAATGATAGGTGTTGATTTCTAAATTTAGCAATATGCAAATCATGGAGAGAAGTAGGCAGTTAAATGGTTACTGTTTAGATAACCGGCGAACTGTTTGTGCTTAGATTTTGATATTCAAATATTTGAATCTCTTTGGGTCAGACCTTAATCATTAAGCACCAGAAGGTGTTGATCGAAAGAGTAATAGCGAATTGTAGAAGCTTCAACAAGAGGTTAGCAGTTAAAGTGTCGTTTTAGTGGTGTTAACTCAGTAAGGATCACAATAAGGCTCAGTTAAGAGTATTATCTTTACAATTGATCTAAGTCTCATTTTCAACATATCGATATCGTGTTGAGCTTCTAATTGAAGCGATGAAAATCCACTATCTATAATTGTAAATATAGCAGTTATTATAAACATTTAGCAAATAAATGACTCTTGGAAACATACTTTTAGTATAGAGACTTGATAGCTATCATCTATTTTATTAAAGAGAAAACCATTTTTTAACTATCTAACTAACAACTTAATGTCTTATAGTTTTAATTATTAAATATATTCACATAGTGGTTATTAAAAGAATTTAAACCCATCTTACAAACTTTTTAACCATCACCTATTATTTCTACTTTTTAGAATTTGTCCAACTATATAGTCATTATTTTTTATCACACTTGCTTCAGTTGTAGTTGTTATTTTATTTGTTTATTATTTTACTTGTCTATTATTTTAATTATTCAATATTGCTATTATTTGAAAAATTCGTTATACTTTTTATTTGACTGACATTTACTACCACAATAAAAACATTTTCTTTGAAAAAATTTATTACAATTTTGATTTTACTAATATTATCATCAGCATTCTTCTAGATTATTTAGTCTAAGCTAATTTTTTTATTTTTTTGTACAAATAACATGAATATATTATCCGCTGATATATTTAGAAAGATTTTTATCGGCCATAGATGCTCAACAAGTTCTAAAATATGCTATTCAATGAGTCAAATTATAGATTTAAGTATTTAAACACGATTGATAAATAGTTTGTATGATATAACTATCAAACATGGCAGATTAATACAAATTCCCAGCTTTATTTTATAGAGGCATTAATATTTTCCTTTTAATAATTGAGCATCGCAAAGGTTAACCAATAGCAAGGATCCGAAAATATCTTGAGAAACTTACGCATCCCAATTGCAAATGGCTCAAATTCGAGCAGGCATTGTGCTGTAACATACGTCTGCTCTGACATTAGATTAGCTGTAGTTGATCATTAGTTAGGACATCGGGATCAACTGGTTTATTTTGGTGGGAACATCAAAGTCCCTTTAGGACCTATTTGCGTTTGAAAAGACTAAGGCTGGTAATAGGAAAGTTAATAGGCCCAGTATGGTCCAATTGACCCTTGGATTCGTATTTCGTAGGCTAACCCTATCTGACACATACTAGCCGGCGGACTCTGTCCTTAAATAAGTATTATTGAGTCTTTTATGATAAAACATGAAACTATTATATGTATTTTATATTATAGACGTAATGGACATAGTGAGTGGTTCATGTGGATATAGTCGGGGCTTGACCTTTAGTTTCGCAATTCTATACAAATATTCTCTTTTAAATAATTTATAGGATTAATTTTTCTAGAATAAAAAAATTAAAATAAATTCTAAATATTAAAGACGCCGTAATGAAAATGGACAGAAACTAATAGGTTCTAAGTACCCAAACGAGACAAGCCTTAGGCAAGTCTGTTTTGATTCCCCCATATGGGGACTGGAAAACTGACGGTCCCGACCTGCACGAATTGGCTTGGGACCTCCAGCCGAGTTCTAGCCTTATATACGGATACTAGTACATCTACTAAGAGGATAAAAGTGTCCTCCGGCAACTAGTATAAATATTATCGGAGGGATACGACGCCCCAAGAAAGGAAATATAACGATTAGAAAGGAAAAAGGAAGGGGGAAAAAAAAAAAAAACAAAGGGAAACATATATTCTAATTAAGACAACCCACTACAAACATTCAAACGAATATCCATTGATCCCTCGTCAGATCATAATGACGATAATGGACTTATGGCGATGAATATGTTATGATGCTGGATTTGTGACGGTGGACATGATAGAATTAATTCTTGATCTTTTCCTAGGAAGTGGAAATTTGCAAAATATGTGGAGTAATAGCACTTGAAACAGGGCTTTCAAAAATTTCTCCTTTATAGGACTAGGTGAGAGGGAAAGAGAGACGTCATGTGGAAATCATAATTGAGAAGAGATGTATAACAACTCCAATCAATTCAATTTGTTATAACAACTCCAATTTCATCATGAGGAATTCAATTTGTATAAATTATGATGAAAGATAAAACCATCTCATTACAAAAAGAGGAGAGCATGACAAGATAGCATACTTTGAAATATGCCCATAATAGGCACAGAAATTAGCTTCTTTATGAATTAAATTAGTGAAAACACATAGAAATTAGCCAAGATTTATTAACACAGTAAATGATTGTTGGTCAAAGTATTTATTCCCTTATGATATAAAAGTATAAGATATCCATTTCAGTTGTTCTTTTTAAATAGAATAGTATGCGATTGGAAAGATATGAATAAAATACTAAACTAAAATGAATGCTTTTAGTATATGTATATATATATATATATATATCTATCTATCTATCTATGTGTATGTGTATATATATGTATGTATAGACTAATAAAAAGAATTTGATGATTAAGGTCACGTAATACTTGTAATTATTCCCTAGAGAGATAAAACAAGTTGGAGTACTTAATTTGATGTGGTCAACATCAATACCACAAAGGGAGAGGAGATAAATAATAAGAAAAGAAAAAAGAAAAGAAAGAAAGTACTCCTTGCCCACTTGCGCACCAGCTAATTGCGAATGCAAAACACCACCACATCCTATTTCCAAGCATATCATCTTAAAAAAAAAAAATAATCCATCGGTATTAGTACCATAAGTATTTAGATAAATAATAGGTAAGTAATAACAATTTTATATAATTTTTAAAAAATTATTATTAATACTTTTATGTGTTAATTTTTTATTTTATAGAATAATAAATTATCTATATAACATGTCAGTATTATTTACATTCCCGTTGGTTTTAAGCCGAATAAGAAGAATATTAAAAGAAAAAAGAAACATTGGAAACGCAACAACTCAACAACAACTTGTGCATGTTGCGTGGAACAAGTTGTGTTAAAAATAACAATAAGTTTCACGGCAGTTTTTGATTCGTTACTTGCAAAACCTTGTATTTTAGCGCATCATTCAAGCCTCCAATAGATGCATGGCTTTTCATGGCCTTTTGTATCCAATCCACCCTTTCGATTTATTTTTTAAACATTTTTGTGAATGAGCTTATGACAACTACGATTCCAAAGTTCCCAAATTCATGCCGACAGTTTGTAGATGTTTGTTCATCTTGAATAAATTGTAGAAAAACTAGTGATGAAGAGAGAGAGAGAGAGAGCAACTTGGTGGTTTGTGTTGGGGGGTGTTGTTGGGCCGGGGGGAGGGAATTCTGTTGAACGAGAAAACATTGGTGGCAGTTTCAAAATGCATGACTGCAAATCCAAAAAGATCGACGGAGGACTACATTTCTAAGGTTTAGATGATGAAATAACAATTTTTTTTTTTTGTCAAAACAAATGATAAAAACTATCAATTTCTTTTTACTATTAATTAGAACTGCGCATCAGATGCCACCGGATACTATAATCTGTTATATCTTAACTTGTTATATCCTAAATAGTTGGGCAGATTCCTTGGTTGGGCATTAAATATATATCGTGGACAAGGGCCGAATTTTCGGATGCAAGGCGCCAAACCTCAAAAAAATTAAGTATTTGTATTTATTGTAAAATGGATAAACTGGTATAGTATTTATATAGTAAAACATTTAATAAAACTAAATATGGTAAGTGATTAAGGCATCCTTTGTACATCTGAATTGAAGGTTCCAATCCTCTTTAACAATATTTCTTTCTTTTAAGTTGTATCTATTCTTATGTAGTCATCAAATTCTTTTTTGTTTTTCCGATTTTTATTTAATTATTTATTTTATTTTTGCAATAACTAATAAAATATAAATTTCATTCACCAGAAAATAAAAGGTTAACTAAGTCAAATCATCCAAAGATGCTATTTATTTATCAATATTTACATTATCATTACATTGTCAATGCCATAAATGGTTGGATTTTGTTGCATACTGTAGTAGCAAATAATAACAACCATATCACTTAATGCACTAAAATAATTTTTATTAATGAAGATTTTTCTATATATATTTTCCTATTGAGTATTCGAAAGTATTTTAAGTATAAATATTAACATAATCTTTTTATATATAAGATGCATTGAAATTTTAATATAAAATGAATATTTTTCTATGAGTATTATCTTTAACATTAGTTTAAATAAGTTAAGTCTGAATCCCCTAGTCTGTTTGTACGGTATTGCATCCTTCATTGATCATGCATGGAAGGTTTCGAATTTAAATTTCATGAATTGCACCAACGGTGTTATAAGGTATTACTAGGTACCGCCCTGGAATTTACGTAGAACTTGTAATGCAAACATTAGAGGGTTGATGATATAAGATACCTAGTAATTTTTCTGGTAAGTATGGACTTTCATGAACCCTTCACCTATAAAATATCATTATAAATATGATTAAATTTGATAAACCAAAAAAAAAAAAAGAAAAAAAGAATAAGAAGAAAAACACACACACATACATACACTCTCAGCCAAGGCAATCAACTTATAATCCGTTGTTTTGACTCATTCTCAAACATGTAATTAAATCTTTATTATATTTCCAACTCAAGCTGTTATTTGGTTTATGTATATTGGATGTAGTTATTATTTTGTTTTTTTTAGTTGAAATTTAATGTTCTTGCAATTGTTGCAATTTATATTTAAAAGCGATATAGACTTTTAATAGGAATATCATGATTTTTTAAATGAAATTTTTAATGAAAAACGTGAAATGAAAGGTTCATAGGTTCTACAGGATGTCTTGACACTAATGTTATATAGGGTTTGAGGTGGTTTTAAAAGGTTATAGACAGTGATATGCCTTAACATGTACATACACGAAGGTATCATGCAAACACTTAATTGGTAGTGGGTTTGATGAAGCTATAGTCAAAAGTAAGTGGTGTTTAAATGAGGTTTAGCTAACTCATCAATTGTCTAATAGATATTACACACCGATAAACACAGATTAAATTGTTAGTTGATATTATGCACAAAAACAACTCAAGGGCACTCGTTACTATTCTTTGCTAAAGAGAATAAATAAGAGCAGGGTTTTTAAACTTAAGCATCAAGCCACAAGAATGAGGAAATGGAGAATAATAATATGCACCAATTGATAGGAATTAGGCTACTAGATCTCTAATTCATTGCCAAGCTTGAGGCTTAAAAGGACTAACGAAGCGAATCTTCCTATTCCAACTACTTATACTGAGGCTGAGCTAATCCTTACTATCGACTAACTTCTTATGTCAAGCCAAGTAACCATAAATTTCTTAGAAGTCGTGTACTGATTGGTTGAATGCTTTATTGACTGCCCGGCCCCTCGCATACATTTGCTTGGCTTTAACCAAGCCGACCTCCAGATTGACAACATTAGTGCTTAGAAGTTCAAAGCTCTAGCACATATCCACAACCACTCCTTTTTAGATAAGCCCAAGCTTACTTGGTACCCCTGTTTGGGCCCTCCATCTTGATTGTACTATTTTTTTTTTCTGTTTCTACTAGAAGCATCCTCAATATGCTGTTACTACGTATCTTGGACTTATGTGAAGGAATTTGCAATACTAATCATTAATTTACTTGAATTAACATTTGTATCCTTTATTATTTTTTGTACATTATTTCTTTTTGACATTACCTTTTTAGTTTTTTTCTATTTTATGCAGGTTGCCCTAGTTTTTCGAATATAAATACTCACTATACATATACCATAATTATCTAATCATCAATATATTGAATATTCTTCCTTTCGTAAACACTACTCTTGTTAGCTTATTTACTTTACTTTACTCTTATTAGCTTATTTATTTACTTTACTCTTATCTTAACCCTTAAGTAAGGCTAGGTGGTATATAACCTCCCTGGATTATCTCGTGCGTTATATCAAGTTATGTCATTAGTCCTTAGAAGTTCTACTGGTGCATCATATCTTTTGAAGCTATTTGTAAGTTTGCTTATCTTATCTTTTTTTGTTCTTTTGCGCGACTTCCATCTCATTCTTCAAGCTTTCTGTAAGTTTAGACCCATCCCAATGATTAGCCTTATCTGGTCTTGGTCTCAATCTGCACCATCTTGATATCAAAGTAAAGGTTTAGTTTAGGTAAGTTGTGTTTGGATCTCCTTGAGTAGTAGCAATTGTTGTGATAGTGTATTGTAGTTGTGTAAAAGTCAATTGTGAGTGTTTGAGTAAGTATAAGGAGTGGTAGTTCACTATGGTTAGGCACTTTATTTTGCCCTATTTCATGCATATAAAAATAGAGCAAGTTTCGATCGAGTTTATTGTTCATTTTTGTAACTGTTGTGTTCATGGATTTGAAGTTTATTTTGGTGTGTTGGAATAGTAACTATTGTACCTCAGATTTGAAGTTTATTTACTAAGTTTTGTTAAGAAGATGACGGATCTTAGTGTTAATGCCGGTATTAAAGACGATGATAGTAGTGTTATCCACCATAGATGACAACCCTAAGGCACCCCTAGGAGTATACACGAACAACTTAATGAAGTAGCTAACCACTTAGTCAATCTAACTAGAGCAGTTCATGCATTAGCCTACCGACTTGCTGAGATCGTGTAGAATACCCCACAAGTTGCCGGACCTACTAGAAGACAAAACCCATCTCGAAAAGTTCGACGTAAAGGAGTAGGAGGATGAGCACGACAAAGGATTAACTTGCAAGATATGGATGATGATGAAAAAGAGGAGTATAATAAAGAAGAAGAGCAAGTTATAGCACCCTAAGCTATTGACCATGTGAAGCTTTAAGTTCCAAGCTTTAGTAGTTCTGAGAGTGTAGATAATTATTTGGATTGGGAAGAGAAGGTTGAACATGTGTTTGATTATTATTGTATAAGGGCCGAAAGATGGTGAGAACTGTTGCTATTGAGTTCTCAAGGTATGCTACCATGTGGTGAAAGAACTTTCAGATCATGAGGAGACAGGAAGGATATACAGAGGTCAATACTTGACCTAAGATGAAGAGGATACTTAGAAACAAGTTTGTGCAAGATATTTATTTGTAAGACACTTTTGCTCGACTTCAAAAACTAAGATAAGAAGGCCGAACTATTGACGAGTATATTTAGGAGTTTTAAATACTTATGATTCCTTGTGAAGTAGAAGAGTCGTTAGCTTGAATAGTGTCCAGATTCCTTATTGGACTAAGAAATGATATCTGAGACATTGTGGAATTTTAGCAATTATAACAATGGATGATGGTATATAAATAGCCTAACAATTGGAAAGATAGAGAAGGAACAAGATGTCGACTCAACCTTTGATGAGCCGACCTGGTTAATTAAGTCAACCTTTTCAGAGAAGCCATTAAGCTCAACTAAGTATCGAGCTGACCAAACGAACAGATGTTAGGATCGAATAGAAAAGCTGACCTGATGGTGACGTATCAACCCAAGCATATGAGAAGGGGTAAGGATCTGAAAGGAATATAAGCAAGATTAAGTACTTCAAGTGCTAAGAGTTTGAGCACATGACTGCCCAGAGTTCAAATCGAAGGATCATGATTATCAAGGGAAATGCCTCAAAGATGAAGTAGATAGCATAGACGAGGAACCAAAAGAAGAGAGAGAAGTAAGAGATGAAGCTGATATTAATGTCGACCTCATTGAAAAAGATGTGTTCACTAAGGACCTAGACAAGTTGACTCTTGTTATCTAATGTGCTATGAGTTTGGAACCTTACCTGAAGAGGAGTAGAGGGAGAACTTATTCCACATCACTTGTAGAGTGGGTGATCAAGTGTGAGCACTCATAGTGGATAGTAAAAGTTGCACTAATGCAGCATTCACCGACCTAGTTAAGAAACTAAAATTGCTAATTATCTCACATCCAAAGCCGTACAAGTTGCACTTGCTAAATGAGAAAGGATTACTACATGTTACTTAATAAGTCTTATTGTTAATCTCCATTAGAAATTATTTTGATGATATTCTCTGTAATGTGTTGCCCCATGTATGCATTTCATGTTATGCTAGGCCAACCTTAGCTTTTTGATTAAAGAGTTATCTATGACGGTTCTAAGAACATGTATGTATATGAAAAGGATGGGAGGAAGGTGACTTTCCACCTTATGACGTCGAGTCAAGTTAGTAAACTGCAAGCTAAACTTGTTCGAGGATCCAAGAAGACTTTAATTTTGGGCAAAGCTAATCTCTAAGAAGATATGCAGGTCAATATGCTAACTTTTATGTTGGTCAAAAGGCTATTAAAGTTGACAGAGCAAATTAAGCTACCCCTTGAGGTGAAAGAGCTACTAGATGAACATGACAACCTGTTTTCATAATAGTCACCCAAGGATTACCCCTATAAGAGGAATTGAACATTACATTGACTTAATACCGGGCGCTGTCCTATTAAATAAGTCAACTCATTGGATGAATCCTAAGAAAGCTTCTGAGATTTAAAGATAGATTAATAGACTACTAGAGAAAAGATACGTGAGGGAGAGCCTAAGCTTTTATGTTAAGCCAGCGCTCCTTGTGCCAAAAAAGGATGGTACCTAGTAAATATGCATCAATGGCCGAGTCGTGAACATGATTACCATTAAGTATCGATATCCTATCCTTAGGTTAGATGATATGTTGGATGAATTAAGTGGAGCTAAGGTGTTTAGTAAGATTGATCCGATGTCTGGCTACCATCAGATCCAAATGAGGTTGGGAGATGAGTGGAAAACTGCATTTAAAACTCGGTATGGACTCTACAAGTGGATGGTAATGCCTTTTGGCTTGTTAAATGTCCTGAGTACTTTCATGCAACTATTGAACCGTGTACTGATAAATCTAATTAGGAAGTATGTCGTGGTGTACTTTGACAATATCCTTGTATATAGTGCTGACCTTGAGAACTACTGTGAACATCTCTAGGTCATGCTCAATGTACTTCAAGTCGAGAGATTATTTAGTAATTTAAAAAAGTGTTGCTTCTGGCAAGAGGAAGTGGTATTTCTAGATTATATTGTAAGTGGAGGAGCCTTGCAAGTAGATGATGAAAATATTAGAGCTATTGTCAAGTGGCCGACTCCAATCACTTCTGCCAAAGTGAGTGTCATACCTTGAAGTGGCAGAGTCGCAATATTCCTGTTGTATAAACCATTTTAAGATAGAAACTAACCATACAACCGCTATCTTAAATCTAATTTATATAAGGCATCCACGACTAACGTACTTTAAAGAAAATAGTTCATGAATTAAATGAATTATTTACCTAAGAAAGTATGAAAATATATGTATATTTACTAAAACTTAAGTATTATAAATAATGTTTGCAAGCTTTCATTGTACTATATTTCCTAAACAATATATTATTCGAAAATGGAAAATTCTAAATAAAAGCTAAGACCTTAAAACTATATTTATTCTTCAGATGTATTTTTTCACTCCCCAAGATGCAGTGGTTATTAACCTTAAGATAAATATAAGTCGCTTCTTAGTTAGCACCTGTAATAGGGATGTGAGCAACTACAACTTAGTAAGTTAGGATGGAAACTTAAAACTATACATCAAATACAAGTAAGGTTATTAACCAATTTAGTTAGATACAATGCATGTTTAAGCAAAAGTCATCGTGCGACTTTGTTTGGCTCGCCGTAAGATTAGAGAAATTTCATCTGCTCTAATTTGGGTTGAGGAGTTTCCATTTAATGTAATAGCTTACAACCAAACCTAAACTTGTGCAATAGAAACATCGCTCCTCCGACAACTACCTTTAAACCATTGCTTTCACTTTGCCACAATCTCCTCATTTGTCACGTAGTTCAACTAAGGATGAAAAAGGGACTAATTATGCCATCTAGCGCTACCCCTTTCGAAGGGGTTGGTATTTGGCTAGAGAATCCTAATGTTCCCTTAATGGATTGTTATGCAGGTCTAGTTTAGATTTATAAGTCAAATATTTAGTTAAATTCGGTTTAAAATGTTCATTCATTTCAAACAAACCACACAAATACAAGCTAAGACAACTAATTAGAATTATATAATCAAACTCAGAAACAAGTAAATGTGCATAGTCAACTATCTAGCAAATACAATCATGTATAATTTGAAGCTCCAAGTACTACAAATTAATACTTCAAAATATAGTAAAGTATTAATCCCAGCTTATTTGGACTCTTATGAGGTGTGACTCGCTTAGGCCATCGCCGATAATCCTTATATTACAAATATTGTTTTAGTTCGTGTATATAACTATCTTATCTAAACTTCATTCTATAGTTCTCTTATGTTATCTTTGGTTTAGGGTTTTTAGTATACTTAATTATTTAGATTTTTAAGTTTCTTAAAGTTATTCCAAATTTAGGTTGAGTTTTGATTCAGTTTCGATTTCTAAATTAAGTTTTTAACGCAATTTTTGATTAGGGATTTTATACGTAAACCCTAGGAATTCATTCCGACTCATAATATGAAATTAATCATATTATTTTCGAGTATCCTGAATATTATATTTAACCCCTAACCAGTATTTTAATTCGTACAATATACCTGTTATCCTAACTTAACTATCGAATTTACTCCCGATATAAAAAATTTTACATATTTCATATAAATATCTAAATTTAAGTTTCATACCTGATTTATTATTATTATTATTATTATTATTATTATTATTATTATTATTATTATTATTATTATTATTATTTTAACCTGATATTTTCTTACTTATTAATTTCTTATACCTATATATTATATATTATCACATAATATGTCCATAATGTATATATCTAACATCCCCATCAACTCAAATATCATTCCTCAACATCAATTAACATCTCAAAATATCTAAATTCATCAAAAATCGGAATTTATACCTAATTACTCTAAATTACAAAATTAACTTAAAATTTATCATTTTTACCTATTACATATTTAATATATAATATCCTAATAATTACATCTAACACCTTAAATGCTACAAATATCATATTTCATTAGATTCCATTTAAAACATATAATTATGTACTAAATCAGCAATTATCTATTTAATTACCTAATTATCCTAATATTACCCATTTTATTATTATTTTAAGGCCTAAAAATCATGTAAAATTTTCGAAAATAGATTTTTGAAAAATCTCTTCATAACATTGTTTTGAATGCCCTAACTAACATATATAAAAATTTTAAGCTAAAAATTATACTTCTAAAATTATTTATTTCTAAATCGAATAAAGCTCGAGTTTGCAAGATTTCTTAAAGACAGTATATTTTTGTGCATCAAAATAAAAATTTTCCTTAAATATACATACTTAAAAACCCCATAATACCAAATTACATAATTTTCTACAACTATTTAATATTTTTAATAAAATAACTAAAATCATACTCACTTACGTTGGTGACTTCGGCCATTGACGGTTGCCGTGGCCTTATCAGCTGGTCTGGACACTGCCACCATCGTGTGGTGGTAGTGGCTATCTACTTCCAGATGGTCGTTGACTTAGGGATCTCTTTATATATTCTATTTGCATTATAATTTTCTATTTTTTTTTTTTGTAGAAGTGTTCTCTCTTCTTTTCTCTCTATTCCCTAATTTTTTATGAATTCTAAAATGTCCAAAATGAGTTTGGATGAAGGTCTTCTGTTTTTATAGTTGGGTTTAGGATTTTTTCTCCATTTTTTCTTTGCTAAGTGTTTGTTATCTCTTATCTTTTTTTCTTTTTTGTTGGTTGATTTTAATTAGTTACTTTCCATTCTCTATTTCCAGTTTGCCATGCCTAACTTCTAAAATTTTCTTCAGTTTTTTCATATTTTTTCTTGATTCTTCTTTAATTATTCATGAATTTTATTTGATTAATTAACATTATTTTAACATATTTCGTATATTTTAAGTAATTTCACGTATTTCTATCTATATGATATAAATACATATATGGTATAAACAAATACTCTTAAATATTATTTAAGTTATTTTTATGATTTTTAGTATGCTTATAATTTATCTTTGTTGATATGTTAGTTATTAGAACTCGTTTTACGCGTTTCTGATAAATAACGGGAAATTTAAATATAATTCAATATTATAATAATTAATTATTTTATTATTTATTTTCCTAAATTCAGCCTCATGGGATCATTTTTACTAATAATCTTAATTTTGTCATAAAATTTGGACTAAATCGGACAATTTGCTCAATCGCTCTAAATTTTACGAACCAAACCAAGAATACTTGATTGTGGGTCTTATAGTAAGAAGTTTTCATGGACTAGCATCCTTTAATTGAAGGTTCATTAGAAATTTTAGTACCATTGTCGCATCTCTTACCAAGTTGACGAAGAAGAACATTGAATTTACGTGGAGAGAAAGAAAAGAAGGAAGTTTTGTTGAAGTGAAGGCAAGGTTCACTTCCGCACCTGTATTGGCCTTATCCAACTTTGAAAAGATTTTTGAGTTGGAATGCAATGTATTAGGCATTGGAATAGGTGTTGTCTTAATGCAAGAAGGCTAACTAACTGCTTACCATAGTGAGAAGCTTAGAAGACCTCAATTAAACTACTTTATATGTGACAAAAAAACTGTTAGCCCTTATCTGAGTGCTCCAAGTGTGGCAGTACTATCTATTTCTAAGAGAGTTTTTCATTTATATCGATCATGATTCTTTGAGATACCTCAAAAGTCAAACCAAACTATCAAAGCAACAAGCGAGGTGGGTTGAATTCATAAAAGGATTTAACTTTGTGATAAAGTACAAAAAAGGTAAGAATGACACCGTTGCTAATGCTCTTTCAAGAAGATGTGTCCTCCAGACCGAGTTGCATACTAGATTGTTGGGGTTTGCTAGCATCAAGGAGTAGTAACCTAAGTACCTATATTTTTGACATATACTTAGGCACTATGCCGATGAAAGAACAATAGATGAATACTGATAAAGGCATATTTTATTCATGTTTTAATCTACAAATTAGATAGAATTATTATTGATTTTATAGGTGTCATTTAGAATTAGTACTTAAGTGTTTTCATTTGGACATTTCAGGTATTGGAGGATTCAATAGAGGAGTTTTATGTAAATGAACGAAACCTAAAGTGAGCCACGGTACAATTGGAATTAAAGACAGCTAGCCTTAGGCCGACCTACACTAAATACTGGCAGCCTTTAGAGTCTATGCTACCGGCTTCCATGGCTGGCCTTTGTGAAAAGAATAACTTTTAAAAGCTAACCTTAGTTTTCTTTATAAATAGTCATGTGTTTCAGAATTTAGGAGAACTTTTACGTCTTCTTTAGAATTAGAGAGTCTTAGAATAGTTATCAGATAGTTTGTCAAGAATTCTTCTATAAAATTGCTTGGATCGTTAAGAAGATTTTGCTTTTGCTGTGGAGATCAATTTTGAAGTTGTAATTGAAGTATACTCTTTACAATTACAGAAATGGTGACTTCTATTTTACTTATGTTTATGCAATTCTGTGATTTATTCTTACTTTCAATTATGAACTTCTTCACAAATTCAATTAGTAATTGAGCTATCATTTCAAAATCCATGGTTGGCTAATTTTATTTATGGAAATTGATGAGACCTTAGGTAACAAAAATGAGAATTGTATTTATGTTATAAGATTAATAGATATATGGATGATTCATGATTACAAATTTCTATGATTTCGATTAGAGTTGTTTAATTGATTATAATTGTTAAAAATCCTAATGATACGAGAGTTAATATAGAGTTTGTTAGAAATTCTTGATTAATTTGATTGATTAATGTGGGAACAGCGTTAATTGAATTAATTAGAAATTATTTAGAGATTAATGCGATTTTTTCCGATTCATTATTCACTAAGATATTAGGGATAATTGATTTAAAACATTAGACAATCATAGCATCGAGAGATGTATGATTTCAATTTAGAGTCCATTATTAATTAGAGATGCGGGAGTTGACAGATTAATTAAAGGTTTAAGTCCTTAAGTTTTAAGGCATAATAATTTCACTTGAATGACTATATAGCTATTAATCTATATAACATGATAATAATTTGATTTGCATAACTAGGATGGATACTATTTTCCCATAATTCTCAATTGATTGTTTAGTTTTAGATATTTTATAGTTATTTTCTTTTCGATACTTTTAGTATAATTATTAGATTAGTTAATTTACTTTTGATTGCTTGAATATTGTTAAGAAGTAGTATAGGATTAGTAATTTCTTAATTCTTAAGGGATCGACAAACTTACTTGCTCTGTATTGCTTGATTCCGACCTAGTATACTTGTTGGAGTATTTGCGATTTAATTAAATATATATAGTTTAAGCAAATTAAATACCATGTGGAGGATGGTTATTTGTTTCAAGGTGGAAAGTTGTATGTGCCATCCTATTCATTAAGGGAGTTGCTTATCAAGGAAGCCTATAGTGGAAGACTCTCAGGCCATTTTAGAGAGAGAAGAGCATATGAGTTGTTAAATGGATGGTTCTTTTGGCAAAAAATGAGGTGAGATGTGCATCGAATTGTTGAGAGATATGCTATATGAAAGAAGGTCAAATGTTGAGACCAATAAGGAAAAGCAATGCTTTTGCTTGTCTCTACCTTACTTGACCCTAGACTGAGTTGAGCATAAGTTCTCGGATTACTAAGGACAGCTTGAAGTAAAGATTCTGTGATGGTCATTATAAACAGATTCAGTAAGATGGTACACTTTGTGCTATGCTCTAAAACTAATGATGCTTTGGCTATTGCTTCTCTCTTTTTGTAAGAAGTTGTTCAGTTGCGTGGTATGTAGAGGAGTATAGTCTCAAATAGGGATCTAAAGTTCTTGAGCTATTTTTAGAGGCTTCTATGGCGACGATTGGGGACTAAATTTTTATTCAATACCTTTTATCATCCCCAAATTGATGGTCAGATGGAAGTAGTCAATCGTACTTTGGGATTATTGCTCCGAGTTACCATAGGAAAGAACTTAATATATTCGGATGTCTGTTTGCTTATGGTAGAATTTGTTTACAATTGTACAATGCATGACATCACCAAGCAGACCCCCTTTGAAGTCGTCTATGGCTTCAATCTTAAGTTGCCTCTTCATTACACTCTTGTACTTAAGTTCAAGTGAGAAAACCCTGACAAAAGAGCTCGAGCATAATCCTTCTAATACATCTATGAGAAGGTTACTCAGTAGACTGATCAAGTTGCCAAGAAAATGCAAGAAAGAGTCAAGAGAAGGAAGTCAGTACAATTTCAAACTAGAGACCTAGTATGGCTATGCTTGAGCAAGGAGAGATTCCCAAACAAGAGGAAGAATAAGTTGTTTGCCTGAGTTGAGAGCCCTTTCAAAATCCTCTAAAAGATTAATGACAATGTCTATAGATTGGAACTACTTGAAGATTATGGGGTTCTCAGATGCTTTCAACATTGCTGACCTCAGTCCCTATCACCTTGAAGGAACATTGGAGGAAGACCAGCCAGATTTGATCCCAAATCTAAATAAACTAGGATGGAATGATAGGAATTAGGCTATTAGACCTCTTACTTGCAGCCGAGCTCGAGGCCTAGAAGGACTAACGAAGCAAATCGTCCTGTTCAAACCAACTCCTTCCAAGGCCGAGCTAATCCTTGTTGTCGACCAATTTCTTATGCCCAGTCGAGTAACCACAAATCTCTTAGAAGTCGTATGTTGACCGGTCGAATGCTCTACTGATTACCTAGCCCTTTACACATATCTACTTGGTTTTGATCAAGCCAACCTCCAAATCTGCAACATTGGTGTTAAGAAGTCAAGAGCTCTAATACATATTTACAACTACTCCTTGTTGGATGAGCCCAAGTTGCCAGGTACTCTTGCTCGGCCTACCATCCTGATCGTACTATTTTGTCTATTTCTATTAGAAGCATCCCCAATATACTGTTGCCATGTATCCTAAACCTATGTAGGTTGCCTTATTTTTTTGAGTATAAATACCCATTATACATGTAGCTACAATTATCTAATCATTAATATACTGAATATTCTTCCTTTCATGAACATTGCTCTTATTAGCTTGTTTACTTACTTTACTTTTATCCCAACCATTAAGTAAGGCTAGGTGGTACATAACCTCATCAGACTATCTCGTAAGTCATATCGAGTTATGCCATGAGTTATTGGAAGTTCTACTGGTATATCGTATCCTTTGGAATTGTTCATAGGTTTGCTTATTTTACCTTTTTCTATTCTTTCACACAACTTCTATCTCATTCTTCAAGCTTTCTATAAGTTTGGACCCATCTTAGTGACCAGCCTTATCTGTTCTTGGTCTTAGTTTGCAACATCAATAATTCTGTCTAATTACAAAGTAAAGCAATTTATAGGTGGCTCTCTAAGGTTACAAGGACTAATTATAATAATGGAAATGGATACATGCTAAAGAGGGGGGAAATGCATATGTTAGTACATTCTTAGAAGGGTAAAATTGAGAAGGGACCCTTTCGCAAACGTATACAATGAACATTATTAAAACACATGCTATTTTATGTTGGATGCTTTTCTTGAAGATAGGACAAACCTATACAAATGGTGGTGCAAGTTAGGAGATTAGAATGGTCAGCGAAAACTTAGAAATAGGTTGGACAAGGTGTTGGTAATAAAGGCCAAGCTGAATTAGTTGTATGCTTCTTTTTGAAAAACAGTGAAAAGCATGTTGAAGCTTAGTGGGTGGTGAAACTCAAATGGTTGCAGCATCATGGCCTTCAACCTCGATAGGCTGGTAGGTAAGGACCTTACAGGCTAGATTGATCAATTCATATGCTTGCAAAATATGTGATATGCCTTGGGGGTTGATTCATATTAAGTAGACTCTAACTCCAATATTTTAAACTTATAGATAAACTTGGCTATATGACATTTGAATTGCCTACTTAGGCATCATATAACATGACTATAAATGATTTTTTCCAATCGAAACTTGACACAATCAATAAACAGGTCATACTCTTTTAAACTCATTTATAAATATGCCTCAAATTTAGTCTTAGCACCTTATCCTATTCATAAGCTCGTCTAATAAGTAAGTTTCATAAGTTTGTTCGGCTTTACTAAATTGCATGCATTAATTAGATTTTGTTTAAGTTAGACACAACATGCTATTTATTAGCCCATAAAATAAGGGTTTTATAAACTTTGAGTTAGTGTAATACTCAAATTATAAATGATAGGTTAGATTCCTAAACTATTATGTCTTTATTAAACTTGGTCATATATTTAGCTTAGAAATAGAAAGCTATTTACGTAAGTAAATTTATTGCTTCAATGTAATTTCTCATATTTTTTTCTCTTTCCTAATCTCTTTATCGTCCATTTAATTTTTGATCCATTACACTTTAAGTTTTATTGGTTTTCTCTCAAAATTCTATTAATCTATTAGACATTGCCTTGGAAGCTTTGAAAATGTTGCTACCAATCTTGTATGAAATTTTTCCAACATTTTTTAAACTTTAGGAGAAAATTTGGTCAAAGATGGATGCAGTTATATGCAATTAGTCATTTGATAAACCATATTTATTTTCATAATATTGATTGTAAAAAGAAATGTTACAAAACCAAGTCATTCTATTAGTATTATTTTGTTGATAATTTATGTCATAAAATCGGAAAATTTTCATTTATGATGTACTACTAATAAGAAAACAATGTATGGGAATTTATTTAATTAAATATGATTTTTTAACGGATGAAATCAATTATAGAGCATGTTTATAAAGGAGTTCTTAAAAGTAGTGCTTATTATGCCACGTTAGTATTCTAAGTACTTTTTTATCCAAGTACTCATTTACTTTATAAAGAGGTGTTTTAAGCAAAAATTCTTCATATTTATTTAATTATTTCGTGAGACCCAACCAATTCTCTTTTTTTAAACAATGCATAAAAAATATTTTGTAGAATCTTATAGTATAAAAAATTATTCTATCAATATCGCATATTACCATAATAATATGTTGGTTAATACAGATAAAAAATAAGAAACCGAGCAAGTTAAACAATAAAAAAAAAGGTTAATAATTAAGATAAAAATTGTACTAATTTATGTATTTTTATGAGAAAAATAAAAAGCACATGGTAGGGCAAAAAATAATAGTGACTTTTAAGGACGATTAATTCTTGAAAGTAAAATATCATTTTTCATAGATAATAATTAAATTTAAAATCACATAAGCTGAATGTGACATGAACAATAACTTCATCTAAAGACACATAAATTGAACAATATCGGCAGTATATGGGAAAATGGTAATAAAAAGCTGAAAAACCACTACATAATTTGTGTGAATATGGAATGCAAATTTTTATACTATTCGTTACCTATTTATACTAAATTTAAAAACTAATTAAAAATAATTAAATTACCAACGGCACAAAATTATGCCACTGGACAACGGCAGGGAATTGCCTCAATTTGTGCCATTGAAGGCAAATGTCGCTTTTCAGCGGCAAAGTAAAAAAATTAATAAATAAATAAAAGAAAATCAAATTGAAAGACTAAATAAAAAACTAATTAAATAAACTATTTAATATACTTTTTTTCGGTAACTTACTAGTTAATATACTAAATAAATAGAAGAAAAAATAATTAAAAGCAACTAATTTTTTTTAATTAAATGGTAAAGATTACCGTTATACAATGACATGCTCTCTGGAATATTAGGCTCAATAGAATTGATGGTCATATGAATGATTTTAAAAGCAGCAAAGCATTAAAAGAAAAAAAATTATAATGTCTGAGACATTGGCCATGTGATCAATTGTATTAAAAATAAGTAAAATAAAAAATTGGTTCTTTATGGAATACCTCTCTTAAGTTAAACTCTTGTTCTTGTTCTTATGTAAAATTTATAAAGGGAAAAAGGTACTTGATATGGGTATTTGTGTTAAGCAAAAGAAGAATCAACTCAAGATTAGTAAACAAATATTTAACCACTTAATCATCATGCCAATAAAATATTAAAATTTTCTCTTTAAAATTAATATGCCATATGCATTTTTATTTTGAATCATTAACTTTCTCCCAAAATTGGAGAGCCGAAACTCCTATTACCCCCTTTTAAATCCGTCCCTACAATCAATTCAAACCCTCCTCTCCTCGATTGCTCGTCTACAGCCAACACCAAGGTTTGTTGAGATCCTTTGCTTCCTGTCTCTAATCTATCTCTCTCATCTTGTTTACGAAGGTTCAGTCTAAGCGCACACCTATTCCACATACGTGAAGCATTCAATGTACCTCGTGAAGTAATCAATTAGATTAAAATCGATAAAGAAAAGTGAGCGTAAAAATAAACAGAACATTGCACATGAAACTTTCGGAGAGATGGCCAAGGATTGATGGTTCCAAGTCTGAATGGAGAAAAATGAAATGAAAATATAGAAACACCTCTACTCAAAACCAGGGAAGGACATAGTGATTAACAATTGTTTGTAAGGTTAAACTCACAATTTTTTCTAATATATAGAATTGGTAAAATTATAAATTTATGAAATTATATATTTAAAGTAACTCCTAATTCACAAAAAAGTTTACTTCTAAACAAATTTATACGGGGCTCGATATCACTGATTATTTTACCATTAATTTATATATTTCAAATTTATACCATTAAAAACATAATTAGTTAAACAATTAATATCTAATGAAAATAAAATCAAAAATGGGGTTGAACCTATTTCATAAAGAATATGGACATGATTTGGGAAAATCATAGTTTTAATTAGGAAAAGCCAAATTAAATTATAACCTTATAAAATTATACAAATTAACTTTTGTGATTTTAATGATCATGGTATATGATTACAAACATGATTAATAGCCATTTGTATAATACAACATAGTGTAGATTTTAGAGGGACTCCTTCGGTTGAAAGTGGAAGATGATTCATGAACTTTAAGGAAGGATTGTTATCAACAGTAAAGACGATCGAAATTGTCTAAAATAAAGACAAACGTTGTTGTTGCTTACATATGACGATAAAACGCAAGAATGTTTTATTAATATTTTACGCCCGCTGTTGCGATTGATTTTATCCATTGATTTCCAGGTGCTTGGAGTTGAATCTAAGCGTGTCCCCAACTAAAGAACCAGTCTGTCACGAGTGACTGGGAAAGCGATCGGTTTACTAGTGAAAGAATTTGATGATAAGACCAAACATCAAATCTTGGTCGCTTCAACCAGACAATCCGGTATTTAAGACAATAATTTAGATTAATATAGTATAATGTTGTTGAAATAATGGATTAAACGGTCCTACTAATTAGGGAAAAGAAATACGTGGAATTTAAAATGTTAATAATGATTATTATGCATCAAGCGCATAATTATGCGGAAATGCCTATTTTCAGAAGGGAACGACATTTACTTAATTAATAAGGCATACAATAAAGCAGACAGTTCCATGGTTCCTTGAATACTTATGTGGTTAAAATGTACAGTATTAATTGATTCGGAAGAAGAAAGCAGCACTTCAGGATTCACAATATTGCATGCCTAACATATATATATTATTCCTAACTTCAAAATTAAGGAGAAAACTAAAATCTAAAAAAATTTACAAAAAACAAGAAATATTAAGAAGCACGCAATTCTTGAACTATAGAAAATTTCACCAAATCGTACGGCTCCAATTGAGTCACCAAAAAACCAACGGCTTCGATTCGACTTGGACTTCAAAAATTTTCCTTTCTTGCCAAACCAGCGGAACAAATCAAAACGCAGCAAAAACCGTTTCTGAATATAGCGACTCTCGGAGCCATCCGATCCGTGTAACCCGGACATGAGACGATTTGACCGATGTTATCATCTCAGGACGAGAAATTTGAGGTTGCGCTATTCCTCGCCATACTCTCGGCGATCTGAGCGAGTGATTGAAGATTGCACCGAACAATCGTGTCGACAAACACGCACGTCTCTTCCTTAGTATTCCCATGCGGCACGTCCACAACGTAAGACTCAATTACCACAGTACCTCCGCCGCCACGTGTTGCGTGTAAAGTGGTCACCGACCTGTAATTGGCGAGTCGATGATCCCCACCGACCACGCTAAAGCTCATCACATGCATCTCATCGTCGAGTATCTCCAGCTTCTCCCGGCTCATCCCCGCTGGCAGACCCGACACCACGTGGACCTCGCGGACCGTCCCCACATCGCCGTACCCGTCGATAACCTGGCAGCTCTTGAGGAAGTGCTTATACGCCTGAGGCTTATCGAACCGCCTCACCACCGACCACACGGCGTCCACCGGCGCGTCGATGGACTGCACCACGGCGGAGCAGCACTGGTTGGGCTTTAGCGCGTGTGCATGGTAGCACGCCACGTTGTCGGGGACCCCAGTGGAGCGTAGGTCAGGGATCTCGAGTGTGAGAGGCGCGTGGGGTTGGCGGTGGATAGTGGCGGGGGAAGAGTGGCCGATGGAGGAATGGGTCGGGTTTATCCGGTGGATCTGGAGTGGGGAAGGCATCGTTTTCGAAATCACTCTCACTTTATCTCTTCTCTCTGAAGAAAGTTTATTACTGAATGGCACTATAGAAGGTTATGCATGTATGAATGTATATATCTGCAAAGGAGATGTAGAGAGAGAAAGAAGAGAGAGAGTTTTTACTGGTAATTATTAGATGGCAAGTTGCATTAGATTAGATTGGAAATTTTCTAGGAGAAAACGTTTAAGAAGAGGAAGGATCTTATCGGCCCGCTTACGCTGGATGTGCAAGTGGGAGTGCAAGTTGCAACCTTCTTTGGACGTCAGTGTATATTTTGTGTCCTTTTTTTTTTTTTCTCTTTTAAAAAAAGTTAGGTGAACGTGAATTATTTATTTATTATCATGTTGTTGTATTCTTTAGGTGAACGTGAATTATTTATTTATCATCCATGTTGCTGTATTCTTTATTATCTCGGTTCAGTGGAAAGTTTATTATCATTCCACTTTTCGTACAATATATTAATAACCATCTTATGGATGTGATATCCGAGGGGGAAAAAAAATAAAGTAGATATTAAAGATGATTTTTTCATGTCCCAGCATGCGATTAGATGGAAATTTGTTGCGTTAATTCCCGTATGGTTGATTTAATGGTATAAAATACAGATTTTAATTGTAATGTCTGGTATTATAATCTACATATTATATTAAAAATTATTTATGTATATTCTAATAAGGGGATGAATGTATACCATAACTTCGTGTTACGATTTTAGTATTGACATCTTATGTTTCCTCTAAATTAATATCTCTATAAGCTTTTATATTATACAAAACATTTTATATTTACTTATACAATTCACGAAAAGATTGATAGAAGGAAAGCAATTTCACTTTCCCCCGCGTAACATTTATCTCAGGACGACCCTCATACAATTCTTAACAAGTGATTAGTCATTTTAATTAGGAATTGCAATGCCTATATGTTGGCCGTTTCCATTTGTTTAATTCTTCTTTCTATTTTGCCGCACATGTTGTGGAATAGCCACTTAATAAAAGATTAGAATCTCGTTTTAGCGTAATTTAATTCAAATATCTCAATATAGGGTATTAAAATAAGCCAAACACTCAAATCGGTCCTTTAGAGTTTATGAAAGCTTTTAGGTACGTTTCTAGCTTAAATTTTGGTCAGCGGAAGTAATTGAATTATTTTAATGGGTCGGATATTTCTTGAAAACCTCTTGAATGAGATTAGGTAAGTCTCCGATCTCATGGAAACGTGTAATTAGTTTGACATCGGATGATGGTCGAGTGCAACATCAAATTATATGTTACGATCAGTGTGGAGCAGTAGATTTTAATGTTATAGTCCTGTCCCTATTTATTTATAGAAGAAGAGAAAATATCTTTTTCCATCCATCTAGTTAAACCTTTGTGTTAAGTTTGGTAAGTTTATGTTATGATAAAAGATGGAAGACGGACAAGAATCAATAGAAGACGTTTGAGTTATCTGGACTATTATGTGTAAGGATTCAAGCATACTTTACAAACACAAACGTAGCAAGACGTATTTTGTTACAAGCATCATAAGGAGTTATATAGACAATCAATAATATAAGTAGTTTTACAATTAGTTACAAACTATAACAATAGTAACAGAAACAATGGAATGAAATAATAGGTACGGAAATAAGTATAAAAAGAAAAGGAGAATAGTAGATTAGATATCGAAAAAAAACCTTGAAGTGAGACCTTTCTGTAAGGGGTTTCTCTAGCACTCTAAGACCAGAGCTTATCAATTGAGTTTCCCTTTTGCTTTTTACATCCATACCTCGCACACATAAAACAACTAGGTCAGATTCATACCTAAAAGAGATAAATCAATACTACAACTTTCAGTAATTAGATCATTTCTTTAGTTAATCAAATTTGTAAGTCTTTTCTCAAATCATCATCGATAATAGTGTTTTTGAAAACCCTAAACAATGTTCCCAGGAAGAGGAAGAAAAAACACAAAGACAGAGAGACACAAGAAAAGAAAGAGTCATACCTATAGTCTAGAGAAGGATCCATATTGAGATTATGTATTTTGTACTCGTACATGAGGGAAAGCAGACTTGGGTTATAAAATCAACTGAATAAGATGTGTATCGTAGTATTTATGAAAATTATACTTATTTATTAAGTGGCATAATTAGGTTGAAGGTTAAATAAGTAATTTTCAATTAACAACGATCAATGAAGGTAGAAAGAACATGTCTCCTTTAAAGTTGGAATCATTGATTTTAAAAAACTACAATTTTACCTTCCAAAAACGCTTATGTAAAGACATAAAAGAATCCAAAAAATCATAATAAGAAGTTATTGCTTTGTTTGCTAAAGAATTTACTACGCTATTTCCTAATGTAAAAACATGTGAATATTATTTGTGTTTTCTTTATATATTTTGTTTGGATTAAATTTTATCTGTATGTGACCTACAAGCCACCAAAGTATGATCCATATGTAGATGGAGCTTTAGAACTATTAGGGTATTTAATCCCATTCGCTCCCCTAACTTTCAAAATTCAACTCCACATTGTTCACAAATTTTCGAGCTTGATTAATCTAATTTGCTCCTATGGAACTAGGGTTGAAAAGTAGGCTAGTTTAGATTGATCTTAGTCGAATGATTATGAATTATTTATGAAATCGAATTGAGAGCTTTGACTTATGTCTTAACCATTTCTTTTGTCTTTTTTTCAAATTTGATAAATGTTGGTTGATTGGCAAAATCTATAACAAGACCTTAATATAAACATTAATATTATATGGGATCCTTAGTAAAACTTTCTTCAACTAGTGAGAGTCTAAAGATTTTTTTCTTCATATTTTTCTTGGTTTGAGAGAACCAATCCAAGGCACAAAGTTAACAGATTCTTATCTTTAGATATTATCATTATTTCTTCTCTAGTAAATTCCATTGTAGAGCAGTATGCAATGCATAAAGAATACCTATATAGATTCTATCTCTAGAATTCATAGTATAGAAATTTGTCATATCATAAGTTGGTATTAGAAAGTTTTTTTCTCAAGTATTTTGCTTGTATTTAGTATGTGCTTAATTTAAATTTACACACTTTTATGTTAGACAACGTGAAAAAAGACATCCCTAAGCTCCTATATGGTATTATGATAACTCTAATCAACATGTTGCATGACTTATGTCTTATTGGGAACAATAAACTATTTCTAGTAGGATGGATCAATAATTAGCAGAATCTAACCTTTTATCGATTAGGTGAAACTTACACAAGACTTTCACTCTTTGCTTTTTGTTTTCTTTTTTTCCCCTTACAAAATGTAGTTGTTGGGACCCATACGATGTGATCTAGAGCTTTTGACCTTGGCGTACACATCCACCCCCATCCCACTCATCTAACTAACTTTAAGGAAAAGCTCATTGAATTAGTCTTATGAACCCTAATCCTTGGTGTGACCAACCATGATGCAATAGGTAGAGAAGGAAACTATGAGCTCAAATTAACTCATAAAAAGCCCCAAATGTAAAATTTGTTAGATACGATATAACCATATAAGAGCTAGCAAAGCTAGTATTCGGACTTAAAGATCTTTCATCAAGTCTACTATAGTGTTGGAATTAGAGTAGACGCTAAAATATGTGGTGTTTCCAATTGATGAAAAGGTGACTAACTAAAGCATATTACTTGTGATGCAGACCGCAACCAAGAATAGATAAAGCTAATTGCTGGATGGATTTAAGCTTGCCGAAAGCTTAAAAAAGGTTATGGGGAATAGGTGAAAGAGTGAATGGGAATACGCGAAAGAGTGAATAAAAGGGTAAGACAAACCCACAAATAACTTTAAAGGATATGACGTAGCAATGGAACTTCCGAGAACTTATGACATAACTCGATATGACACATGAATTAATCTAATGAGGTTACTCACCACTTAGTATTGTTTAAGGGTTAAGATAAGAATGAAATGAAAGTAAACAAGCAGTGTTTATGAGAGAGAAATATCAAGTGTATTAATGGTAATATGATCATTACGGCTATAAAATATAAAGGTATTTATACCTAATAAGTTATGGTAGTTTGCCTAAAAAGGAAAAGACAAAAAGGGTATTACCCTAAATAAGTAATGTATAAGAATACAAAAGAGTAAAAATAAATATTCAAGAAAAGTAATGATTAGTGCAATAGATTTTACCCGTGGTTCTGTATATGTGGCAGAGATTAATTGGTGATGCCATTGGAGGATGTAGATAAAAAAGTACTGGCAGATTGCTTGTCCGGGTAAGGGTGACTGAAGATTAGTTTGGTGTCATTCTCTTGGCCTCTCGGCAAAAGAGAAGCTAGGCAAGTGGTTGGCTTAAGTATGAGTATGAGAGAGCGAAGCTTGGCTGTTATCTCGGCATTTTGCATTTCGGCACATATAATCTTCGAGAAATAGGCAGTCATTTAGCTTAGCATGTAGAGTGAGTTGGCAAGGAGATACTTGACCTCGGTTGGAGTAGGGGGATTCGCCTTACCGGTCCCTCTAGTCCTCGGGCTTAGCTATAGGTTCATGGTTTAGTAGCTTGATTCCTATAATTCCTTTCGGGTTTATTTAGATTTGAGATCAAATTTGGAAGGTCTTTAGTCGGCTCTTCATTAAGGTGATATGGATTGAGGTTGATAATATTAAAGGTATCAAATACCCCATAATCTTTAGGCAGCTCTTACCTGTAGGCATTGTCATTGATTTTTTGGAAGATCCTAAAGGGTCCTTTAGCTCTTGCAGATAGCTTATTTCTCCTCTTGCTTAGAAACCATTCCTTGTTGAGGTATAGCCACACCAAGTCTCCTGGTTGGAATTGTTTAACTATTCTACCGTTGGCCTTCTTTCGCATTCTTTTAGTGGCTTGGTCGATATACTGAGTGACTTTATTCGAGTATAAGGGTGTGATCGAGAGGTAACTCGGGATTGAAGAGGTCTACTTAGTGGTGTCATGTATTATTTAACTATAAACGAATTCAATCATTGGTAAGCAAACATTCCAATCAGCTAAGTTCTTATCTACTGTAGGTCGGAGCAACAATCCTAAAGTGAAATTGACTATCTCTGTTTAGCCATCCTTTTGGAGGTAATAGGAAATACTAAATAGCAGTTTGGTCCCTATTCATTGCTACAATGTTCTCCAAAAATAGCTCAAGAACTTCGAGTCTTTGTCTGATATTATACTTCTCAACACGTCGTATAGCTTAACAATTTCCTACAAGAAAAAGGAAGCAATAGCTGAAGCATTGTTAGTTTTGGAGTAGGGTACAAAGTGTGCTATCTTGCTGAATTTGTCTATGACAATCATTATAGAATCTTTAACTCAGGTAGTTCATGGTAGTTTGAGAACAAAGTCTATACTCAATTCAGTCTATGGTTTCGTTAGAACAGACAAAGACATTACTTTCTCTTGCTTAGCTCTAGGCATTTGGCCCTCTTGCATATAGCATAACCTTCTACAATTGGTGCAAGTCTTGTCACATTCTTGGCTAGAAGTGGCTAGAAGAAATAGCCATTCAATAGTTTATAGGTCTTTTTTTCCCTAAAATGCCTAGAGAGTCCTCTACTGTGAGCTTCCCTAATAAGTAATTCTTGTAAAGAGTAAGTTGGCATGTACAATTTTTCCCGTTGGAACAAATATTCATCTTCCACATGATATTCGTCCACTGTCCTTCCATCAACATATTTGCATAAATATGGGTCCGAAGTGTGGATCCCCAGAGTATTGCTCTTTAATACTCGCAAACCCAAATAATCTAGTTTGTAATTCAGTCAAGAGTATATACCTCCTCGAAAGAGTATCTGCAATTACGTTACTCTTTCCTTGTTTGTACTTTACTACAAAGTTGAACCCTTCAAGGAATTCAACCCACCTTACCTGTCGCTTCAACAATTTCGTCTGACTTTAGAAATACCTAAAAGATTCATGATTGGTGTAAATGTCAAATTCTTTCGGCAATAGATAATGCTGCCATACTTGTAAGGTTCGGATTAGTGCTAAGTGTTCTTTATCATATATAGAGTAGTATAGTTAAGGTCTCCTGAGCTTCTCACTGTGGTAGGCAATTGGTCGGCCTTTCTGTATTAGGATAACACCTATCCCAATGCCTAACGTGTTACACTTGAGCTCAAATATTTTCTCGAAGTCAGGTAGAACTAGTACAAGGGCGAACGTTAATCTTTCCTTCACCTTAGCAAAACTCCTCTCTTCCTTTTTTCCCCATCAGAAGTCAATATTCTTCTTTGTTAGTTTAGTAAGGGGTGCGGTAAGAGTACTTAAATTCCTGATGAATCTCTTATAGAAAGAAGCTAGTCAATGGGAACTTCTTACTTCGGTACAAGTAGTAAGGGTCAGCCATTCTATGATTACTCAAATCTTCTTGTCATCCATACGCAAGCCTCCTCCACTTATTACATACCCCAAGAATACCACTTCTTCCTATCAAAAACAACATTTCTTAAGATTGCTGAATAATCTCTTAGCATGGAAGACATTTAGTACAACTTGGGGATGTTTACAGTAACTTGGCATATTGATACTATATACAAGCATATCGTCAAAATACACCATGACACACTTTCCCATTAGATGTCTCAACACATGGTTCATCAGCCTTATGAAAGTGCTTGGGGAATTAGACAAGCCAAATGGCATGACCATCTACTCAAAAAGTCCAGGTCGAGTTTTAAATGCTATTTTTCACTCATCTCAAAGCCTTATGCAAATTTGATGGTAACTAGACTTTAAACTAATCTTACTAAAGATCTTAGCTTCACTCAATTCATCTAGCATGTTTTCCAATCTCAAAATAGGATACATGTATTTAATCATAACTTGTTCACAGCTCAGCTATTTATACATATTCACCAGGTTTCATCATTTTTCAACACTAGAAGTGCTAGTACAACACAAAGGCTGAGACTTTCCCTAACATAGCCTCTCTCCAACAACTCATTGACTTGATGTTGAAGCTTAGAAGCTTGTTTGAGACTCATCTTATAGGTTGCCTTATTCGATAAGGCGGTACCAGGTATTAAGTCAATGCAATGCTCTATGTCTCGAAGTGGGAGCTACCCTTTGGGTAATTGTTCTAGGAATAGATCGGCATATTCATCCAGTAGCGCCTTTACTGTAAGCCCCAAAGTTCAGCTAAGTAATCGTAGGATTAAACTTAGAATCCAAGGTTTAGGGCGATCGGCTAAAGGATTCGATCACACCTAAATTATAAATTATTGAGAGAAATATTAGTAAAAATGACCCCGTAAACTTAAATTTAAGAAAATAAATAGTAAAATAGGAGACTATAAATTTTCAAATTTTAAGCATAATAGGTATTAATCATCGAAAATGCGAAAAGTGTAATGAAATAACTAATAAATTACTAGAGATAGATTATATGTATACTAAAAATTTTAGAATGACCAAAATAATATTTAGGAATGTTCACGTGTACCCTACATGTATTTACATGTAGATAAAAATACGCGTGATTACCTAAATTAGCCTAAAACTAAGCAAATAATTAAAGAAAAATACAAAATAATTATATAAAAAATCAGAAAAATCAGAAGAGGATAAGCTGCAACAAGATAAGGTCGTGGTCAGCAAGAAAAAAAATAACCAATAAGAATTTGACAAACAAAAAGCCAAAAATCATGGAATTGGTGCAAAATCCCATCAAATTAATGCACATTAATTTTTAAAATTGTCTATAAATAGGGGAAAAAATTCCAGAAGTCTTTTGGCCAGTTTATGATTTGAGAAAAATCAAAACACAGAAAAAATCGAGAGAAAATCCAGAAAAAAAAAAGGAAAACTGTGCAATTAGGGATTTTAAAGGGAACCCACACCAGACGAGGAGCTGGGAGTGGACGGCCACCACCACCACACGGTGGTGGCAGCGCCCAGGCCGGCCGACAAGGCCACGGCGGCCCACGGTGACCGGAGCCACCCAAACCGGTGAGTCCAAATTCTAGCCCGATTCTTGTGAAATTTTGTAAAAATAGTAAATATAATTAGAAAACTATGAATTTTGTTATTCTGGGATATTTTTGTATATAGTTTATAGGAAAAATATTATTTAGATGAAAACATGTCCCGTAATATAAGGTCCTTAAGAAATCATGCAAAACCGAGCACATTTCGGTTTAGAAATAAATGACTTTAGGAGTGTAGTTTGGAGCTCAATTTTTTTCTGTAGGATGGTCATGTGATATAGAACAGTGCTATGAAACCATTTTTTTAAAATTAATTTTCGAAATTTTTAAGTTAATTTTTAGCCCTAAAATGATGGTAAAATTGGGTGATTAGGGTTAATTAGGTAATTAGGATGTTAATTACTGATTGAGATAGTAATTAGATGTTTAGGGATGTTAATCTCTTATGTGGAAACCTAATCCTAGTCTATGGAGTATTAAGTGTAAGTAATGAAGGTGTTATGTGGTAAATGTAGAAAATTAGGAAGATATAGAATTAAAAATTAATAAATATGGAAAAATTAGGTTTAATTAGATAATAAAATAATGAAAATCAGAACATAATAAATCTGAAACAAAATTCAATTTTAGGTAATTATATGAAAAATGTAAAAATTTCTCACAATATGAGTAAATTCGATACACTAATACGGATTTAAGTATACCGGATGGAATAAAATGCTAACTAGGGGTAGTAATCATATTTAGAAGATCGGGAAGTAATGTGATTAATTTCATATTATGAGTTGAAACAAATTTCTAGGGTCCGGGTACAAAACAGTACCTAGAAATCGAACTAGAATCTAATTTAGAAATCGATGCGAAAACCGAACCTGAACCTAACCCCAACCCTAAAATAATTATAAAAGACTTAATACCTAGATAATTAGGTATATTTAACCTTAAACAAAACCTAACAATAAGCGTTATCGGATAAAATGAACTTATAATATTATATGAAATACTGAAACCACGTTCGTGTTATAGGGATGATCGGCGATGGCCTGAGCAAATCGGACCTCGAGTGAGTGAGCGAGAAGTTGAGGTAAGTTGGGATTAATACGATGCTGTATTTTGGAGGCTTAAGATTATGCTTGGTTGTGCTTGTTAGATAGAGAATGTGTGCATGTGCTTGATTATGGGTACTGCTATGATTTTGTTTGTTGCTCTGGCACATATTGTATGACTTGTATGAAAGGATTGATCACCTTAAACTGGACTTAATTAAATATCCGACCAGTAATCATAATCGGACATGCATGGCAACCCGTTAGGGGAACTTAGGACTCTCCGGCCAAATACCGACCCCTTCGGAAGGGATAGCGCAGGATTACAAAATGGTCCCTTCTTCATCTTCAGTCGAACTAAGTGACAGGAGAGGAGGTCGCAGCGAGGGTGAAGACAGTGGTTCGAAGGTAGTCACGAGAGGAGCAAGGTCTCCATTATACAAGCCTGGGTTTGGTCGTGAGCTGTTGCATTAATGGCAACTCCTCAACCCGGATTAGAGCGGGCGTAATTTCTCTAATTTCACGACGGGCCGGACAACGTCGTGCAATGCATGTGCAAGCAAATGCCATCGCACCTAATAAGTGATTGAAAACCTTGTTGTGTGTATGGTATAGTTTTAAGTCCTCCGTCCTAACTTACTGAGCTATGGTTGCTCACATCCCTATAGACATCGTGCAGGTGCTGGCTAAGAAGCAGCCACAACTACTCTGAAGCTAGCAACTGCTGGATCCTGAGGAGTGAGGAAAAATATTGAAGAACAAACATATATTTTTAAGGTTTAAGATTTTACTTTAGAACTTCTCATTTTTTTTTAATAATGTAATAACTAGGAAATATATTTCGGAGAAACATTGCAAACGATAATTGTAATCACAAACTATAGTGAATATATGTATTTCCTCACTTTTTTTAGAGGAATGATTTATTTAAATTACAAACTGTTTACTTCAAAGCGGGTTAGTCGTTGACGCCTTGTGTAGATTAGGTCTAAGATAGCGGTTGTAAGGCCAACTGCTATCTTAGGGTGGTTTACACGGCGGAGCTGTTATGACTCTACCGCTTCCGGGCGTGACACTTACTTCCTGGGATAGTTCACCCCGCTCCTTCATTTCTAACAGGCGTCTCACCAACATGAGGGTTGGCCATCCTTCTTGAACATATACGTATTCTTGTATCTGTTATGGATAACTCTCCTATCAAACAACCATGATCGGCCAACAGTACATGTAAGGCACACATGGACAACACATCGCAGAGAATTTTGTCAGAGTAATTTCCAATAGTGATCAGTAGTAGTACTTTTCGAGTGATATGTAGAGCTCACTTCTCACTTATCCAATGCAACTTGTAAGGCTTCGGTTGTGAATAGTCGACAATTTTAACCTTGTGACCAAATCGGTTGATGCGACATTGGTATAACTTTCACTATCAACAATTAGTGCGCTCACTTGATTATTTACCTTATAAGTGGTATGAAACGAGTTCTTCCTCTACTCCTCCTCACGAAAAGGTTATAAGTTCATTACACATCCGGACAACTAAGACCAACTAATCCAAGTCCTCAGCGAACACATCCTCCTCAATCAGCTCGTCATCATGAGAGAAATGTCTCTCGATAAGATTCTCCTCCTCAGGTTCTTCATCAGTAATTTCCACTTCCAAGTTCGAGATGTCTCCTTTGATGACCATTATTCTTCAGTTCGAGTACTAAGCAACTATATGTCCAAACCCTTGGTACTTGAGATACTTGATCTAGCTTATCTTTCTACTAGATTCTTACCCTTTCTCATAAGTACAGGTCAACACAGCACTATCAGGTTGGCCCTTTTATTCTGTTCAAACATTTACCTTTTGGATCTGCTTGGTACTTGACTGAGCTTGGTGACTTACTTATCCAGGTCGGCTAGTCATCAGTCTGGTCAGTACTCAACCTCTTTTTTGTCTCTTTACTTGTTTAGCTATTCGAATAGCTTCATCCATTGTGGTGAAACGTTGGAGTTCCACAATGTTACGAAGGTCACCTCTCAGTCTAATAAGGAACCTAAAGATTATTTGTATTGGTGGTTCTTCCACTTCACAGAAGATCATAAGCATTTGAAATTCTTTGACATACTTATTAACGGTTCGACCTCCTGACCTTAACTCTTGAAGCCGAGTAAAAGTATCTTGTAGATAAGTATTTGGCACTAATTTGTTTTTGAGTATTCTCTTTATCTAAGGCCAAGTATGAATCTCTTTGTACCCTTTTCGTCTCCTTATAGTCTAAAAATTTTTCCACCACATGATGATGTATTCAAAGAACTTAACAACAATAGTTCACACCTTTTCGTAATCCTCATATTGATAATAGTTAAACATACACTCCACCTTCTATTCCCATTCTAAGTATTCATTCGCACTTCTAAACCAATAGAAACTTATAATCCAAAGTTTTACATGTTCAAAGGCTCTATGTGCTTACACTCGCTCTTCTTCTTCATAATACTCTTCTTCATCCTCTTCTCCCATGTCTCCTAAATCAATCTTTCTCCTTATTTGCCTGCCTACTCTTCTACCTCAAACATAGATTTTGACCTCTCGTAGGTTGCGTAGCTTGGGGGTGTTATTCGTGGCTTTAGTAGGTTGGTAATCCAATGCAAGAACTACTTAGGTTAAATCCACCAAGAGTTTAGCCACCTCATCAAGTCTTTCATCAATACTCCTAGGGTTTCCCTGAGACTGTCAACCATAGTAGACAACTCCACTGTTGTCATCTCTAATACCAACGATTATACTTGGGTTCGTCGTTTTCTCTGCATATTCATGACTCAAACTCTTTAATTAAGTGTTTCACAAACACTTCTACAACCAGAAATTAACAATTAGCAAACGCAGTAATTAAATGAATACAGTAACTTACTCTGTTTCATACATACAAAACAAAGTATAGACAGAACTTTGAAATAAAATACAACTTAAGCAAAATCTTTGCTCTGATACCAAAATGATGTAAACTATAGCTAAGAACAAATTAGGTTGATCACTGGATGAGTCTAAGCTTGAAAAGAGTGATGGGGAATACATAAAAGAGTGAATAAAAGGGTAAGCAAAACCTACGAATAGCTTCAAAGGATATGACGTATAGATGAAACTTCCGAGGACTCACGACATAACTCAATATAATGTATGAATTGATCCGGTGAAATTACTCACCACCTAACCTTATTCAAGGGTGAAGATAAGAGTGAAATGAAAGTAAATAAGCAATGTTTATAAGAGGGAAATGTTAAGTGTATTAATGGTAATCTGATCATTACGGCTACAAATATAAAGGGTATTTATATCCAATAAGTTAGGGTAATTTGCCTAAAAGAGAAAATAAAAAAAGGTATTAACCTAAAGAAGTAATGTACAAGAATACAAAAAGATAAAAATGAATATTTAAGAAAAACAATGATTAGTGCCATAGATTCTACATGTGGTCTTGTATACGTAGTAGAGATACATTAGCGATGCCGTTGGAGGATGTAAACAAAAGAGTATGGGCAGATTGCTTATCTGGGAAAAGGTGACTAAAGATTATCCGACGTCATTTTCTTGACCTCTCAACAAGAGTGAAGCCAGTCAAGTGGTCGACTTCAGCATAAGTGTGAGAGAGCGATGATTGGTTGTTGTCTTGATATTCTGCATTTCAACACATACAATCTCTAAGAAATAAGCAATCATTCGACTCGGTATGCAAAGTGGGTCGACAAGGAGATACTCAATCTCAGCAAGAGTTGATTAAAGTAAAAGGATTCACTTTGTCAGTCCCTCTAGTTCAGTCCCTCTACTGTGGGTTAATGGTCTAGTAACTTAATTCCCATCAACTTACCTAAATAAAAGCAGGTAGTTTGCTCTTTTAGCATTTCAATCTTATCTCATTTGAAAATTTCAGTTAGTGAAGGCATCCTAAAGTGAGTAATCTAATTCTAGCAAGTTAAATGACAAGTAAGAACATTTCAAGAGTAAGCTAATTGCCTTAAAGAGACTACATGTTAGCCTTAAAGAGGTCCCAAATATTATAGAATAGATAGTGGCATCCTTAGAAATCTATGAATCTTTGTGACGATAATCTTATAGATGCTACAACTTCTATTACAACTTTGTCATAGTTGATATATTATTGTTGAAAGACTAATTATAGTCCAAAAATTTAGCTATATATAATTGCTACGTTATGTTTATAAATCACTTTAGTTGATACATTGGATAATTTATGTTTTTTTTAGATTACACAATTTTCAAGTAGTAGGAGAATTTATTTATAATTGTGGACCTTTAGTAAATAAAAATGTTTGAGTTTTGCATATTCTTTATGTGTGTAATGATATATATATAAGTATGTATATGTGGTGAAGTGATTACACATATCCCTATGATCATGGGACTCGGCTTTGGCACTACTTAATCATATAATTCAACTTCTTAGTGCTTGAAACTATTAGTATAGTTTTGTTTCTTTTTGTTGAAACACATTATTAAATACTAAGATTCAATAATATCAAACTTGAAAAATAAGTGATATTAAATCATTAAAAGAAAAATTGATATGAAAAGACAAAAGAAAAAGGATGTGAAGAAAAAAGTCGGTTAATTATGTAAAATTCCTAATATCTTTTAGAAGTTTTTTCAAATCATGTCATAAACTAACTTCAATATCCCCACTTGTCTCTCTTATCACCTCTTTGATGTTAATTAATCATATCATGGTGTTCAAATTAACCAATATGATATCAAATTGATCCTTGAAACTTATTTCAATTTTTTTTGTCGAAACTTGCCCTACCTTTAATAATAATAATTCCATTTAGATGAAGCTCTTCCTCATTTGTCTTTTCTGTCACCTCTTTTTTTGCACCAACTCCATCAACTTGGATGCCCTTTTTTAGTTTAGTTGGAAGTTGGAAAGCTCAACTCTTGAAAATCACATGGTGCTCTTCAAAGAAAATGGTACCATGTAAATTGTCTTATGTAGTAGGAAGCATACCAAGGCTTTCATGGGCATTGTGATAGGATATATGAGAATCAAGTTGGCATTAGGATTGTATCAGTTAAACTCAAATTGGGCTCCATTTGGAATATATTCATTTTCACGACATGCAACAGATGAGAATTCATAACTAAGTCAATTCATTTTCCATACTTTATGTATTAGCAAAAATAATATTTCCTTCAAAGTGCTTACATGGTAAAACTTTATTTAATTAAAACGAATTAAAAAATATATATATATAGAAAGTTATAAAAGTTTGGAATTGAATTTTAAAACTTATATAATATTTGATCAAGATTTCATAGATCTTTTAAAAACTTATGATAAAAGCATTTTAATTGATTTTACATTGACCTTTTGCCTATATGTAGGTTTTACTATTTCTGTTTGTAACGTAGGATCATGTTGAAGTGCAACTATGCGTAGATATATATAAATCCATTAGAGCATCTAGTAATTGGCTCATTAAGATCACTTGTAGCCCAAGTCTTGGGGTGGTTGCTTGGGTGAAGGACTTGGGAAGCAATCATCTCTCATGGATTGATTCTTCAATCCATTTTCTCTTTTTCTTTTTGTAGAGAAAAATTACATATGCAACAAATAAATACATATACATATATAGAGAGAGATAACATCCAACTAATGAAAACTCTTTTTAAAAGATTTAAGAACAAAATAAAGAGTTCTTAAAAATGATTAGTTCTTTAAATTGATAATATCATGAGTATCACAATTGGGAATATCAAGGTAAAAAGCCCTAATCTTACCGATAAAGAGAGGCCCCTTAGGGAGGCATCATTTTATAATGATTCCTTTTGGAAGTCCTTTTTCCTTACTATTTTGTTTTCCTTTTAATTGTTTTTAGCAGTGGTATTGAAAAAGACCAACAAAACTAAATCAAGCAAATTGAATATGTGTGCGTGTATTTAATTAGGTTTGGAATGTTATTGAAAGTATGTGTGTGTGTTTGTGTATATATTCAATTAGGTTTGGAATGTTGTTGAAATTAAATTAGACTTTTGAGAAGTCGAGGAGCAATCAATAATGGGGAGCAAACATGTGAAGGAACACATTCATAGACTTAACACTATATTCATCATAAAACCTTAAGGTATTAGATTATGGGCCTTTTTTATTTATATATCCTTCATTTAACTCCTATATATTCTATGAGGGATTTTCTTCTTTTTACCTATTCACACTTATATCCCAGCAATCTTACCCTAAAGTGTAAGTCTCTTATACATTAGACTTAGAGCTTGATAGCCTTGAGCAAAAATTGCTTGCGACTATACTGAGAGCTCATTAATTAATTGACTCCATTAAGCTTGCCTTACTTGAGTCACTATCATACGACTCTTCTTTTCACATGAGGTGGCCCATCTATGGAAGTTAAACTGCTACATTTAGTCCATTTCGTTCTAGCCAAATCATTAGCTTTGGTACCATTTATTAAGAAGAAGGGGAGCCATCAATAATGGGGAAAAAACCAGCGAAGGAACACCTTCGTGAATTTGACATCATATCTAACCTAAAACCTTAAGATATTAGATTATTAGTCTTTTCTATTTATGTATCTTTCACTTAACTCCTGTATATTCTATGTAGAATTTTCTTCTTTCACTTGCACTTGTATCCTAACAAGACCAAATCTAACCAAATTGCTTTAAAAGACAAAGTAATATGTAGTTGTGACTAAAAATTCTAATAACGTAGTACATAGACTATGTTTTATTTTCTACTTGTTGAAATGTATATGAATTCAACTTACATGCATTTGAATTAATGGAGCTTGTGAAAAAAACTTTACATCATTTACCACCAATACAATTAAATCTAAGATTAACAAATTTAGACGTAAGGATGGGGTCCTTCAACCTATTTCATAAGACACATCCCTCCTTAGCATTATAAGCAATCTAGTCCATGACTTTATTTAAAGATCTTTTAATTAAAAGTAAAGAAGAAGGAGGAAAATTAGAAAGCAAACTTTTTATTTGACAAATGAATATGATAAATATTCAAGATTTTGCATAAAAAATCGTTCATTAGACTATAAAACACATTTAAAGCATCCATTTGGACCCTTACCTTACTTCTTCTTCTCTATAGCCTACTTCATAATAAAATGAACTCTTAAGGTTTCAGCTATATTTGCATTAGCTACAAAGTCATAAAGTACACAACTATCCATTAAATCACTCTTAAAATTTCTAACTATTAAAGCCTTATCATCTTTTCCATTATTTAATAAAAAGGATCAATTTGCTTTTATCTTGATTATTCCTCTTAGGAGCTCACTATCCATCTTTTTGAACTATTAAACCTTACTTTGCTACAAATCACCATTTTTTCCACTAGATGCAATATCCCTTCTTTTCATAGTTCCTCACCAACGGTCAACATTAGCTCTTTATGTTGCAAAAATCATTTGCTACTCTTAATCAAACTTAAAGATGCAAATAACATCTTTATTTGCTTAATACATGCTCTTACAACAAAGTTGATACCTTTGGATATACATTTCCTATCCTGCTCAAACCTATATCTCTTCCATCCTTACTTTCCACAATAGATTTGTAGTTAAATAGTGCCCTATGCTGCAATAAATTTAGATTATTATCATTATAGCTAGTTTCTTGCGAATTACCCAAGCAATTATCTTAATTAAAAGTTGGACTCGTCTCTACATATAGAAATTATCTTGCCAAAATTTATGGTTATGAGTAGTTAGCTAATTACCTATAACAATCTTAAAGCTCCTAACTATATGAAGAGAATTAGGCATCATTTTCTCTTTAATATAGCTCTACATCTTTTCTTTCATATACACCGCAACAATAATGTAATAACTATCATAAGCAATCTATTATCAACAACCACATTTGAAAAAAGAAGAAGAAGAAGAACATTTGGCATCCATACAACTAAAAAATTGATTTAACTTGAAGAAACATGTAAGTCCATACAGTCAAACACACTGCTTGTGTGTAATTACAACAAAGTAACATATGTTCTACACTCTTTACATGATGACAAAGCAAGATAGTTGAGCATCATTTTTTTTTTGTTTGCTTGATTGAAAGTGACTTTTTAAATAGAAAACATTTATCCTTCTAAAGGAAAACAATTTTATTTAAAGGGAAAATCCTAGAATTTTTAAGAAAAGACTTCTTGCAATGTCCCATAAGCAAAAGAAGTTGTAATTGTGAATATTAAAAATTTATTTAGTTTCTATGCCATACTTTAAAACCATAAGACATGGTCAACTAGTCGCATATTCTTACCTCGATGAGAATATTCAAGGCTCATAATTACTATTATTCCACAACTGTGTAAAGATTTCTCCAACTAGCTATTATGATAAATCAATTACAATATGTAAAAAATTCCTTTTCTTAAGATACTTTCAAAATCTCCAAAAGTGCATAGACCTAAATCTAACCTAAATCCACTTATGATCCATAAAAATTACATATACTATCACGACTTCACATAATCAATCAATAGTCAAAATGTATATCTCCTGAACAAACAAATCCTAAATAGGTGGGATACGTAAAACTATACTATGCACATTTATATGCCATCTTGCACTAGCCTATAATTAATGAAGGGAAAATATACATTTGGTCATCGATCTTAACATACTATTCTATCTGATTTATCATCTTCTTTTTCCTTCTATTCAAGCCATCAATTTTACTCGATCTTTAGAATAATAGGATTACTGTTAATTCCATTAATTTTTTATTTATTTGTACATGTATCTGTTTTTAATTGACCTTAGGGTGGTCCCTTAAGGTAGCTGGGGTTGCATAATTTTTTCTATTCTTTTTATTTTATTTTTTGTTTTTTGGTATTACTTGCTATATTGTGTGATTTGATGTATTTAATTTTTTTATATTATATCATAGTATTAAATATGATGAAATGTCATTATTTTGTTAAATTAATTATTTAAACCTATATGAAGATGACTAGAATATGTTGAAGACTCAAATGAGAGAGAAACAAGTTGAGGACTCAAATAGAAAAGTAAGTAAACATTAGGGACTAAATGTGTACTTTTTAAAAACTAATGCAGTAAAAAAGGTTCATTAAATTAAATTATTAAACACAGCAAAAAATAAACATCCTAAGATTTAAATTTATTTAGACTTAGGTCATTAAACAAGCCAAATCCTAAATAATAAAAATTTGCGAAGGTTAATTTTATATACATTGCCACATCATTTGTAAGGAATAATTTGACTATACACTACCATCTATAACAAAATCTTCTCACAATGAATTCATTGGCTAATGCCATCAAAAGCATAATCATAGCCATATGCATTGATTTAGGCTAGATTTTGTTAAGTTTGTTCATCTAACCTATAAGCACATGTAATAACAATAGTAGTTTACATACTTAAGATCTACCAATGACTCCGCAAATACAAAATCATGCTTGATGGATAAGTTTAACATATAATAAAGATCAATAGTTATGTATAAGGCTAATAGTTATACATCATAAGCCTATTTGATCTTAGGTCTTTTAACTATTATTGAGCTAGTTTAAAGGTATGGTAGTCGACATCTTGACCATGGCAATCAACTACCCTAAAAGGGATAGATTAGTAGAGGTGTACAAATGAATTTTCACATACAGGTCAGCCTACTTAAAACTCATTTATAAATGGGTTAGGTATGAATTTTTTTATCTATCTAAAAAGTAGGCCAAATAAATACAGCTTATTCAACTCGTAGGTTGAAGTAGGTTGGCCTAAGTTGGCTAAAGTAGGCCCCATAACCTATTTGTACTTTTAGCTCGCAAATCAATCTGTTGAACTTATTTTAAAAGTGGTTACTTACAAGTTCTTTTGACCCATTCAAAAAGTAGGCCAAAAAAAAAAAACTTAGCCCATTGGACCTATAAGTCAAAATGGGTTGTTTAAGTTGCTTTTCCCACTTGCATATCTCTATAGGTTAGCTTACTTAGGTCCATTCATCATTTTTCTTTTTATTTTCAAATTTTAAAATTTTCTTCCGAGGCTTAGTTTTTACATTCATATTTACCATCATCTTGATATTTCAGTGATTCTTTACTACTGCTCTTCGAACACAACACATGGTAAAATTATCAATTTCTAATCAATAATTTAAAGTAATGGGAAAGTTATAAAGATTTCACCTTAATGGGGTGAAACACATGTTATCTTGAAGTTGTGCATGAAAATGAGTAAAAGGCAACCAAAACAACTCCGAAAGAGAGGGTGTTGTCCATTATTTGAAGTTAGAAATTTCGTAACAGAAGACATCTTAGAGATTTAGAAGAGAGGGTCAATGTGCATGAAGAGAGTTTGTGAGAAACACTGAGAGGGCCTAGGATTTTGTTTTCTATGAGAAACTTACGAGAGGCTTAACCGAAAGGCAAGAGGATTACTTCTTGTTAAAGGGAAAAAAAAAAATCGAAAGAAACAAAACCTTATGGGTAAAATGGCATCTATGCTCTTGATATGAAAATGAACTTTCGAGATATTATATTGTTCAAAATGTTAGTATAATGCATATATTGTAATATACTCATAATGCATTATATAGGTATAGCTACATTTTCATGAAATCAAATAAGTCTTTTGAGCATATTTTTATAAACAAAACTAAGCATATGAAAATATGTCGTTTTCAAGAAAATATTTTTTTGACTAAATATTTAGTTTTTCTTAAAACAAATATAGGGAATATAGGGGGTATCAAACTAAAGATAGTAACTGGAGAAAGAAATTTGTATATTGGAGAATACAATATATATAACGCATATAAATAATAGTAAACCCTTCCATTCTTATCTTAACCCGAAAAAACAACGTTCCATATGTTTAAACTTTAATCTGATGTACATTGTATCTGCTCGAACTAAACATACAATGCACGTGTAATCAAATAAAACAAAATTTTTTGCGGAATACAACAACAAATGATGATGATAACATATTACGACAAAAGAAATACGTTTGGGACATGTTCCAATGCAAAGAACCCATAACCAAAACATTATAAAAGTATTTGGTCGTACATAGTGACCCTTATGCTTACATTAAACTATTTGCTCGAAATATGTTTCCTACCAAGTCAACGTAGTGAATATGGGCAGGAAGCCTTTTGAATGAACTGCGCAGCAACGAGATTTATGACCTGCCAAGTGGGCATAAGAGCTGGATTTAGGTAGATGAAGCTTCTAGGAAGAAACTCATGTATATTTATACTTTAGAGGGCAAAAGGGTTTTGAATTTGACCAACTTTTACCGTACCATATGTAGAGATTAGCTCATGGAGGAGGTCATCATCTTAAAAGGGTTTGAAAATGAAATAGTTGGATGTAGAACGTTTGAATATGTATTAATTTCAAGGTAAAGAAAGTTTGCTTAAAGTTCTTTTAATGCCATACTAAGTATGATAAAAAAAAAATGTTAAAATGGTGTGAAAATGGTACTTTTTACATTTTTGGTTTTTCTTATAAATGTTCTAAAATAATTATTTTTGGTATTTGAAAACACACAAACTTTTATTATAGGGAAAATTATACGAGAAGTCATTAATGTTTGAAAGTAAGTTCAAATTGGGAATCAATGTTTAAAAACTTCATATAAGGGATCTACATTTCAATTTATAGTTAAAATAGAGAATTGCTTTTATAACATTGTTAAATTCAACTAACGTAGCAATTATCTAACATATGGCATTGACTCATAGATATGTGGCGCATACAATTATGATTAAATTATAAATAAACATAAAAAATGGAAAAAGTGTAAAAAAATTAATGAAAAATAAGTAAAAATTACAAAGAAAATTAGAATAATTAAATAAAATAAAAAGTAAAAGTAAATATAATATGCATGTAATATAATATGCATATTATATACATAATATAAAATATTTAGAAAATAAAGTAAAAAATGATGTAAAAAAAAATATCATTCCGACCACTAAATAAATGGATAAATTACCATCCACATAGAAAAGCGGGTTATTCAACTCACCAAGTGACCATGTGTGGCCATCGATGATTACATGTTTGTTGTGTAATCCCTCTTTCCCTTGGTTGTGGATAGCTATTCATGGCCATTGTTCAAAAAAAAAAAATGAAGAAGAAGAATAAATAATAGTGAAAAGTGTAAGCTCTAAAGTTAAGCCAAATAACCGTAAGATTAAACTTAGAACACAAAGTTCAGAGCGATCGGTTAAAGGATCTGATCAAACTCAAATTATAAACTATAGATATAAATATTAGTAAAAATGACCCTGTAAACTTAAATTTAAGAAAATAAGTAATAAAATAGGAGACTATAAAATTTTTAAATTTTAAGTATAATAATTGTTAATTATTGAAAAGGCGAAAAGTGCAATCTAATAACTAATAAATTACTAGATTATATATATACTAAAAATCATAGAGTGACTTAAATAATAATTACGAATATTTACATGTACCGTACATGTATTTACGTATAGATAAAAATATGCGAAATTACTTAAATTGTCTAAAAACTTATTAAATAATTAAATAAAATTATTAATTAATTAAGAATGAAAAAGAGGAAGAAGGAATGATGTGGATTTGATCGTGGAAAGTTAGGAAGTGAAGAAGAAAAATTACTCAATCAAAATCAACCAATGCAAAAGGCAAAAATTAAGGGATTTGGGCAATCTCGTCCAATTAAATGCACAATAATTACCACGAAGCTCTATAAATAGGGGAAAAAATTACAAAGCTCCTTTAGACAATTAGAAATTAGAAAAAAATAGAGAGTATAAAAATTTCAAGAGAAAAATTGGGGTTAGAAAAAAAAAAAGGAAATCTGTGCAGTAGGAGCTAGCGAACCAAACCTATACGCCACCACCACCTAGGATCGAGCCATCACCACCACCCCACTCCAGATCCACTACTTAGACCGGTATTAGAAGGCCAAAAGTCATTGGACCGGGTGAATCTCTCATTTGCTCCGATTTTGTATAATTTCTTAAAATTATTTATTTTACCCAGAAAATTATGAAATTTATTATTCTAAGGTTTTATTGTATGTAGATTTAGGAAAAAATAATGATTAAGTGTAATAAGTTCTGAAAATATAGGGTTCTTAAGAAATTAAGCAAAACCGAGCATGATTAGGATAAAAAATAAATAGGCTTAGGAGTGTAGTTTGGAGCTCTTTTTTTTTTTGTAGAATGCTTAAGTGATATAAAATAGTGCTATGAAGCCATTTTTCTAAATTTAATTTTCAAAATTTTTAAGTAAATTTTTAGCCTTAAAATGATAGAAAAATTGGGTAATTTTGAGTTAATTAGATGATTAAAACATTAATTACTGATTTAGATAGTAATTAGATGGTTAGGGATCTTATTTCTATTGTGAAAACCTAATCTTAGCCTTTGGATTATTAAGTGTAATTAATGAAGAAATTATGTGGTAATTGTAGAAAATTAGGAATATGTAGAATTGAAAATTTAATAAATATGAAAAATTAAGTTTATTTAGATAATATAATAATAAAAATCAGAATATAATAAATCTAAAACAAAACTTAATGTTAGGTAATTGTATGAAAAATGTAAAATTTTCTCATATCGAAAATAAATCTGGTACCCCAATTAGAATTAGCGTGTACCGAACGGTTTAGAACACTAAATTAAAATCCAATATGATATTGGAATACTCTAGCTTAATGTAATTAATTTTACATTAGGATTAGAGCATATTTAAGATTCTAGAATCAAAACTAGAATCTAATTTAGAAACCGAACCTCAAAATAATGTAAAATGAATCATTAATAAATAATAGGTATACATAAAAAAATGAGTTAAATTATAATTTAGAATATAAATTATTAAAGTATAAGTACTAAAAAGACCTATTGTATTATAGGATACCTAGAGACTAATCGGCTTGCAATTAAGTGATCGAGCGACTAAAAAATTTCAAGTAAATTGGGTTATTACTTACTGTATTAAAGTACTATTTTATGGTACTCGGAGACTTAGGATTGTATATGGTTGTGATTGTAAGTAGTTTACGGTGTTTGATGTATCTGAATTCGTGTTGAAATTTATAATGTGATTGATTTTGTACTATGATTGAATTGGTGTGAAATTGTTTGAACACCTTAAATGAAATTTACTCTTATTCGACTCTAATAACCTAAAATATCATGCATTGCAACCCGTTGAGGGATCATTAGGATTCTTTAACCAAACACCGAAGTCTTTGAAAGGGATAGTGCAGGATTGCATAATGGTCCCTTTTTTATCCTTATTCGAACTAACTGACAGGAGAAGAGGTTACGGCGAGGGTGAAATTAATGGTTCGAAGGTAGTCGCAGTGTCTCTATTGCACAAGTTTGGGTTTGGTTGTGAGCTGTTGCATAACATGAAAACTCCTTAACCCGGATTAGAGCGAGTTGAATTTCTCTAATTTCACAACAGACCAAACTACGTTGTGTGATGATACTTGCGTGTTGCATTTGCTTGATAATCTGGTTATGTTTGTATATATTTATGAGTCGCCAATTTAACTTATTGAACTGTAGTTGCTTATACCCTTATAGGTCCTTTTGCGGGTCTTGATTTCTAAATACTTCAAGTATTATACTGCCTTACAATTATCTAGAGGTTAGTTCTTTTGAAGTTAGGGGTATGAGGATTAATTTGCTTAGCAATGGATGTGTAGTTAGAGTATCCTTTGTAGTTTAAAAATGAAAGATTGATAGTTGTTATGTAAATTAGTAAACCGTTATGTTTATGTGGAGTTTCCTGGGAAGTTCTGTGGATTTTACATATAATTAAGTATGTTTATTAAAAATTTGTGATAATTACTATAATTGTAGTTAAATAATTAATTGGAATATTTACTTTAAAGCGAGGAGTCGTCGATGCCTTGTATATATCATGTCTATAATAAGTATTGTGAGGCCAGTTACTATTATAGAATGGTTTATACGGCGGGACAGTTGCGATTCTGTAACTTCAAGGCGTAACCAAAAGTCCATCAGCTTGCAATCAGGTCACATGACTATATGATATTTTCACCCCCTTTTTCTTTTTCTTTTTACTTTTTAAATTTAAGAGTAACGAGTAGTTGCACATCACTAGCAATAAGTCAAATGACTCACTTTAAATTATTGATCATGAGCTACAATAAGGCTGTTCCGATAACCCTAAGGTTGGAGGGTGATTAGCAACCAACTATGAGGTGTCACATAAACCTCATGCTACCCCTTATGTTGGTCGACGACTACTCGTTAACCTTGGGATAGCTAAAGCTACCTTTTTACTATTTTTCAATATTTTTTCTTTTTTTCTTTATGATTTTTCATTAAAAAAAATTTATCTTTTATTTTATAGCTTATTATATACATGTTATATTTAATTAAATATTTTTATTTTTTTGTTTTAATTTTTCTATTTTTTTCTAGAGTTAAATATAAACATATTATATGTAATTATAGAATTTCATTATACTTATTATATCTAATTATAATATTTTTTATATCTGATTTTTCTTATTTTTTAATTTTTCTTAATTTTCTATTAATCTATATGTTTTTTATTTTTATATTTAGTTGTTATTTAATTATATATATATATGTAAGCTCCATGTAAGTATCACATGAGCATTGCATTGACACCACTTAGCATTGTTGTCATGTCAATTAAAGTTAGTAGTGTTATAACGATTATTTTTTATTTTAACTATTAATTGAAATGACGATTCATTATTTAAACTTTTAAAAATGTTAATGTATTATTTGAATTTGACCTTAAACATTGATAATCTTGAGAGTAATTTTCTCATTGTAATTTTCTCTTTTATTATATGATACTCTATGAACAAAGAATATTAACCAAAATGAACTGAAAAGGGAAATGGGAGAAAAATATTTATCGCCTTATTTGGTTAACAAGCTATTGGGTGCCTGAAATGCATTTGTTAATAGATTTTAGATTCAATAAAAAAATTATCTTTTATGTAATTAGATTTTCGTGATATGTATAATCATTTTGAAAACTATAATAAGTTTTTATGTGAACTCATTGACAGCGGGGACAGGTTCCTTCGCAAAATGTAAACATAGAGCAGAGATCTTGGGCCTAATCATGAAAAGTTAGGGCTCAAATTCCAAACGTTGGACAAGGCCCAAACCTTATCGGCTTGCTTTCATCGTCAATCTTCCACTCGGAATACTGTGGTTGCTTTCCCGACCAGAGGCTTCGAACCGGGCACCGATTTCCAAGACCCTCTTAATTAAGTGGTTTGAACACTATTCCCTTTACCGGATTGGGTTGTGTTGAGTTGCTCGGATCTTGTGTTTGTAAAAAATAAGATATTAAAAAGTTAAAAATTAAATACTTAATAAATCCTTATAAAACTTAACTTATTTACTTTTAATTTTTTTCATACTTACAAAATACCAATTAAAATAACTATTTCAAATGCATAAAATATATATTTTCAAATATTTCCGATTAAAAGTATATAAAATTTCATTTTTTAATTTTAATACTTTAATTACTACTTTTATTATAATTATGAAATAAAAATTGATAAAATATAAGTAAAATAAATTATTAAATACTAAATTTTAAATAGATACAGACAAAAAAAAAAAAAAAGAAGCAAATCTAAACAGAATATTGATCAATCAACTTACTTTAAACCTAGTGGCTTAGTCAACAGTCAAAATAGAGTACGCATGAGTGCATATTTAAGGAGTGCTAAGTGAAACTTTTAAAAAATGTGGTTTCATACAATTTTAAAAGCTTTAAAGGGGTATTGATGTAATAATGAGCATCAATTTTAATTATATTTAGAAACAAAAGTGCAATATTCAAACATAGATAGTAGGAGTACCAATATATAATAAGAAAATTATTTTCAAGCTCTGAAATGGTTTTTTCGTTTTTTATGTACATTTCGTATGGTGGTTAATTATTTTTCTTATACCATCGCTTATTGTTAAAAACTTTTACTGCAACCTTTTAAAAACAGATAAAGTTACGTTCTATGGATGGATATTAATCTAACGTATGTAATAATGAAAATAGTAAATTTTCATTTACATAATCGTTTCATATTAAATTGTTTCAAATGCAATACCATGATATTTATAAATAAAAATTTATTTTCCATTCTAATTATATATGATCATTGATAACATTTGGTTGTATTTTAGACTATCATCAATGGCATAAAAGATATAACATTCATAAAAAGTTAAGATATTTATAATTAGAAGAACAAAAATTATGTAAGAAAAGTCATGTCATGTTACGCTAGACCACGTAAAGACTACTACCCTTTCATACGAGCCATTTGCAAAATCACACATCTTTTAGGCACATAATAAAAAAGTTCGTGCCGAAAGCTATCAGTGGCGAAAATATAAGTAATACAAAAATCATAAATAGCTATAAATAGTTAAAATATATTACGTATGAAAATTATATGTATAGAAGTACTAGAGATATGTAATTTTCAATTTTTTCAAATTTAGTGTTTCATCATCTATTTATGCTAATTGTTGTTACAAGATCGTAGCTTAGAATCTGGGCAAGGCAAAGAAAGAAAGCCACCATGTGTTAGAATTGGTTTTAGCGTAGCTATTTTAATGTTTAAGGAAGAATAGGTGAAGAAACAAGGTAACAAGAGAGATAGAGAGTGTATGTATTTAGAATAGTAGGGTTTCAATTCTTTACTAAGGAGGTTTGACGTTGGATTTGTAAGAGGGCAACCAGACTTAATAAGTGTTATGTTCTTTCAAGCAACATGTTTTGATGATATCTAACATTAAAATTGGCTAATCAAGTTTTTGAGATAAATATTCTAAAGTAATAGTTACAAGGAAAGTTAGAGGTTATCACAATCATTAACAATAGCTAGAAGGTGATTTAGGAGCTAATCATAATTGGAGATTTAAGAAGCAAATCTAGAAAAAGGTTGAATCAAGCTTCTTTTAAATAGTTTAGAAGGTTGATTAGAAGTTTTGGTAAGAGAGAATCTAGAAAATGTGTAAGGTAGTAATACTTCAAAAGTTCTTTGGAAGCATAACATAAAGAAGCAGCGGGATTTAGAAGTTGAGTTAGAAGCTACGATAGAAGAATAACAGATTAAGTTAAAACCTAACATTTCATAAATATCTTGATTGTTTTATTGTAGGTTAAGGCTTAGCTCCACTTGACATGTGTATTTAGGTAATACATTATCTAATTCTACTATAAATATTAAAGAATCTATTTTAAAGCAAGATTTAGAAGGTTTATTAAAAGCTGGCTACATTTTATGGGAATAATTACAATTAATCTTTATTCTCTTTATTGATCAAGATACAATGGTCAAGAGCTATCTAAAATATAAAGAACATCAAAGATTGAAATAGGTAAATTTGGAGGAGAAATAATTGTCTTATTTTCACAATTAATAACATGGATAAGAATCAGTAGATTTGGATCGGTCAAATATTGGCCGTTGTAATGAAATTTTAAAAATACCAAGAAGGTTTCAAAGGATACACAGAATATATAACTATAAGATCTATCCAAGAGCTTTTTGAATTATAATCAATCTATCTTTGTTCTAAATTGTCTCGAGTTTATTGTATTTCATATTTATCTTATTGAAGACTTAGAAACTTTATTGCATTATATTAAGTGTTAGTAATACGAGAGTATTTCACTGTAAGTCTGTATAACTTGTTGATAGCTTAAAGGCAGGGTAGTATAACTAAGGCTTATAACAGTAGATTGTACTCTCTTATTCTTAAAATAATGGAATATTTGGTATAGAAAACCAGGTCCCAACAATAGAACTGGAAGAGTAGATGTAGATACAATGTCGTTAAACCACTATAAATTTTTGTATTCAAGCTCTTCCTAACTGTCATCTCTTTATTTTATTGTTGTTGCTATTCAATTTATTTTTGAAAACACAAAGCACTCTCTTGGAAATTCTTAGCCATTGTATTAATTAATTAAGGGGACTTTCATTAAAAAAAGTTTTATTTTTAATTAGCTATCAATTCATCCCCCTCCCCCCTCGCCTTCTTCCTCCTCTCTTGATTACAAAACGGGACCAACAATAAGGAAGGTGATCAATATCTGAATATCTCCTCTTCAACTGAATTTGGTGGAGAGTATCATGGGAAGTTATGAAATTGTTTGATTTGCCTTATTTAGCGAGCTCTTCCCACCTATCTTCATTTGATCTATAGGTTGGACTTGTTTAACCTAAGCCTCTACTAATCAATATAGGCCTAAGCTAACTTATTAAGTTTACTAAGTTGGTTTTTATGATAACAAAACTTATATTAAGTTAATACAAATATGTTTACTAAGTGTATAGGAAAACTTTTAAAAGAACAATCAAGTGGTTAATAGGCAAAACTTAGAATCAGAGGATAGATCAGTAGATAGATTAGAAGACGAATAAGAGGATTTAGGTAAAATTTGAGTAGAATGAGATTTTTTACAAATTTTTGTAAAACCAAATATTAAGTTAGATTTATAGTAAGTTGAAGACTTAGCTCCACCTATTGGGTGATTTTAGATAATACATCAAATGCGTTCCACTAAGATGGACAAAAATCTATAGGGAATAAATTAAGTAATTATTTTATCAAATTTATTTAAATAATTTTGTAAAGATTTTTTGTGAGTTTCTGTATTTCTAAAGGTTCAAAAAATCAAAGAAGAAGCTTGGTAATATATATTGATGAGATGGATAAGATAAGTATCATATTATAAGAGGAAAGAGAAGATATTTTGTGAAGATTTAGTTGGATTTTATATCTTTGGAAAGAAATGATATGAAGAGATGATATATTCTTGCAAAGCAAAATTCACACCATTAAGATGTAGCTCATATCTCTTAATCTGAATGGAATTTTGACCAAATATGCCAAAGTAATTTAAGAGAATCATATCAACAGATTATTAAAGCAATTGTAAGCCAAGAATAAGGAGGAAAATCAAATTTACATTCATTTTGATCAAGAAAATACAAAATGCATCAAGTTCCTTTCTTGCTCCCGCTACAATGATCATAATTTTGTCGAAATGGAAGTTACACAAGCTAGAATAAGTTGGAATATTTTATAATCGGTCAATCATTTCAAAATCCAAAAGTCCTGTTTATATTAGAATAGGAATGAAGTACCACATCAAGGTAACATTCATCATTTTTTTTTTTAAGAAATGTAAGAAATTTTTTTTTTTGTAAAAAGAAAAAATGTTTATTTTTGGAAAAAGGATCAACAAGCAACCAACAAGACACCATGACTATTCATTAGTTTGAAATTCAAATTTTGACAACCAATATGAGGTAAATCAAGCATAAAGGTGATATACTTTCCATATTTACATAAGTTAAAGATTATTAGGAAATTTCCTTAGTTTTTTGTATCTAGCTGTTGGAAGGAACGAGCATATAAAGGCATGGGATCCGAAAGAGCAACATAAAGAAGAAAAGAGAAAAAAAGAAAGATATACAAATGCTGTAATGATTATTTTCAAAAACTTTCTTGAGTCCAACTGGATCAGAAGACGATCAAAGTATACACCTAGACATACGAATTCCATATTTTTATTTTTACTTCGAGCTTATTATTTGAGGATCCAATTGTAACATTTCCTCATTTTTTTTTTAATATTTTGAGAGTTAGGATTTGTTGTTAGTGAGAGGATTATACTTATATGTTTATAGATCTAAATTTAGCCAAAATTAAGCTAGAGAGTTAGAGCAAAGGAATTAACTGTAATCTCTCAAAGTATTTGACATTGTTAAAAGCGGATAGTGGAACAATTCTGGTGAGAAATGCTAGATCCCTAATAGTAGAGCTAGAAAAGTGCAGTACGCATAAAGTCAAAATATTATAATTTTATTTGCTTAATCTTCTCTTCCCTCTCTCTTTAAATTTAAGCATATTTTTATATTCTTACTATTAATTGTTATTTGCTAATATTTTCACGTCAAGAATTAAGTAATCAAGGAGAATTGTTTTTGCAAACCATTTTAAATCATTTATTTTTAAAAATAACCAATTCAACTCTCTCTCCCTCTTAGTTACTTAACTAGGACCTATATAATCGACCTAAGCTTGGAGGCCTACATTTTAAGTAGTACACCAACATCGACCTGGTAAGCTTAGGTTTTGAAACCTACGTCCAAAATAGCCTATTAACGTGATTAACCTCTATAATCTATACTTATGAATGAGCGAGTACAAAATGACTCGAAATAAAGTTACTTTCTTTATCTCGTAAGCATCGATTCCTAACTTTTTCCTGACTTTTGTAACTATAATCTACTTTAGAGCACGTTAGAATCATCGTAAAACTTATATTTTGTAAAACCTACAATACATAAGATACCTTTTACAATATTATAATTCTGAACTCAATTTTCAATAATATGGACGGTTAATATTTCTATTAATTCCTATATATTTCAATTAAATGCCCTTTATGTTTTGGAAAAATGATATCACATAAAACAAAGGGACAAAATAAAAAATTCTTAAAGAAAAAAGCAACCTCCACCTTTAAAAGCCATACATCTATTAGAAATTTTTGCCCATCTACTACTTAAAATATATAAATTTAACTCTAGTACAACAAGTTTACAAATACAAAATCTAATATAACATATAATAGTAAGTATGATTAACAACGAAAAAGAATTGAGACAAAAAGGCAAAAAATAGAATCATATAAATAAGATAGGAAAGCAATAAACTAAATAAAGTAGGGAAAAAATCAACTTAGATTAAAGCTTATATGTATTCCTTTTACCTTTTTAGCAATTAATTAATAATTTTCCCAAATATAGGTAAGAAATCCCTAAAACCTACTGAGGGCATTAAGAGTGGATATAATATATTAAATCCATATCCTATCACCATGTAGGTTGCAATTACAATAAGGCTTGCGATTTAGTGGAAGTTTACAACAAAGCGAATTGGAAAACAGAATTGCAAGAAATGCAACTTTAAACACTAAATTGATAATATCGACAATTTGATTCTGAAATTTCAAGTGTGAAATTCAAACTCCCATGTTTTGGATTCCGACCATAATGCGTAATGCAAAGACTATAACTTCAGGGGACACGTAGGGAAGAGTGGTTAAACTTCTTAGACTGAGAAGTTCAATCGTGCACTTCTCTCCTTTGTCCCTTTAGTGCACCCAATTGTTCCCTCCTTAGTCTCTTTAGTAAATCTACCCTATTATCTTGAACAGGTATTAATAAAGTTATTCGATTACACCAAATCAAACTTATAAATACCAAATTACAGCCGGAAAGTACAAGAAATGAAACTTAAAAGACCAGTTTGGTAAGAATTGAAAATAAAATGTTTGATTCCCAAATTTCAACGTGAGATTCGAATTACCAGGTGTTACATGTCGATTATAATGCGTGATGCAGAAAGATACTAGACGACATTATCAGGAAGACTCAAGGGGAAGATAAATAGAACGTTTCTAAACGTGGAATTCCACTGTGCACTGAATTGAGTTCACCCATGGAGAAGAAATCCGTTCCCAAAAATATTGTGATTAATAGGTGTCTTCTATTCATCAAGAAAACCGCAACATTGTGCGCCTTAAAGAAAATGCTGCATGAGTTTCTTCTTCCATTTACTTTCTCAAAAAGTTAGAACAACATTTCACAAAGTCAATTACATCAAGCAATGTCTTAAGCATCCCAAACCTACCATGGGAAAATATTAATAACTCTTAACAAAAAGAACAAATTAAACCAATATATTTTTATACATACATACATATATATATATATATATACCTTTGCACCATCAGACAATTCATTCCTAAAACCGAATTGTCCGAAAAAAACCAACTTCACTAAGTTTCATGTGACTCTACTCTATCCAGCCCTATATTGTTAACTCTATCCAGCCCTATATTGTTAACGTGATCATTCTCATTCCTCGTAATGGTCGAAAACATTGGATCATCATCCAGAGTCCTCAGCAACTCATCCACATCAAACAATTCTCCCAATGTATAGTCAGAGTCATTGTAAAGATCAAAATCTCCAAGATCCCCAAATTGATTGCTTTCGCTCTTTCCCTCCACTTTGCTAGGAATGGCACTTGATTCTCCATCACGATCTTCTTGCTTGACATTCACACCACAGAACACCTCAGATGATGATGAGGTGGACTCCACCGGGGTGTCAATAGATGACCCACCAGTAGCAATTGATGAGTACTCCTCCATTGAGGAAACGGAGGTGGATTGAGCCCCACTTGGAAGGCCATTGGGTAGATTAAGCCGGGCACTCGTTCCATACATAGCCCTAGCAGCATCATCATATGCCATAGCAGCTTCTATAGCAGTAGGGAAGGTACCTAACCAGAGCCGGCTTCCCCGATTCGGTTCTCGGATTTCCGCCACCCATTTACCCCATGATCTCTGCCTCACTCCCCTATATTTACACATTGAATTCTCTGGTCCTCCTTTACCTTTCATGCACCCTTTCTTGGAACCCTTTGCAGGCACTTTCCGAACTGGCTTATCAGTCCGAGAATCTAACTGGGCATTGTACTCTTTCCATTTCGCTAGGGTTTCAGCCACGGATGCTGACCCGTCTCGCCTTCGTGATTTCCTTCTCCTGCCAGAAAGACCAGCCATGTCAATACTCAATCACAAGGAAGCATTACAAGACACCAAGTAACCAAACAGTGCCAACTTTTATATGAAAAACCCAAACTTGGGCTCCAAGGAATAAATTCAACATACCAAACAATATTTCTTTCCTAATAATACTTCCCTCCCGAGCAATTACTCCAATTTGGATAATAACAACAAATCGCTTGGCGAGGAAGCAAACTAAAAACGCAACTAAATATACCAAGTAAAATCAACCCTCACTTTATAGAAAGGGAGAAGAAATAAAACTTTATCTGATTAAATACAAACATTACTCCGAAAATCCCCAAAAGCATTCAAGTTGGAAAATTCGCTAAAGCCCACTCCTCGAAGAAAAGTAAACCAGAAAAAATCTAATCAATTCTTAAATAAATTGAACCCGCCATACAAAAGAATAGGGGAAAAAAAAAAAAAAGAAAAAACAACTAACCTTTCCATTAAAACCTCCAGCGACATCTCGAAAGATTGAATTTTTTTACTCCTCCTCGTACTTGTAAGATGAAACTTCAAGCGCTCAACAAATAAAATCACCTTCTTGTTTACTGTTCGTCTTGGTTCTATGAAAAACACCGGATTTGGTAACAGGGGTAGTACTTGTTTTCGATATACAGAGGGTTTGAATGAGTTCACAAGGGGAAGTAAAACCTGAGAGCGGTGCGCATTAGTACCTATTTATAGGCTAGTGTTCTCTAGATATTTCTGATATTCTTTTTTACTTTATTTATAAATTAATGCTAAAATAAAGTTGTATATCGCTGTATACGACCTAGATAGATTTAAGCATGTGATGACGTGGCGATTTCCTAGTCGCCTCGTGGCATTTTGGCAGCCAAGGAAAACTTACACGTGTCGCTTCGAATCTTCCGGAAGAACACGAGCCACATATCGCTTCCAACCTAAGGTCGTAAAGTTCGTTCCATCGAGCTTCTTAGTACCACTTGCTCTGTTTTTGACCTTGAACTTTTACCTAATTTACGATTTGCCACTCTAAAAGGTTTATTATAGAACCAGCTAGTTTCGGGTTGTAAACCAATACAGTTATTTTTAATTGGCCGAAAAGGGGAGCTCGAAGATACTTGGTGAGGAGGGAGGATGCACACGTGGCTCCTACTTCTTCTCTCTTTGATATATGGTATAAATCTGGCATCAGATGGTGCCTTCATGGGCTCCAACTCAGTTGTATGCCATTAATCGATAACATTATAGTTACTTTACAGTCCCTAATACACCTTCGACGTGATTAGAATTAGAAGAAAATTTTAAAAGAAAAAGGTGTGATAGTCGATTCTTCGGTGTTTACTTCTTGAGAGTAGGTTGGAGTCAAAAGCAATTCTTTTTATTTTTACACTATTTAAAAAAATTAAGAACTCAATTGTATGAATTTGTAAAATTCAGAATTTTCAATCTTAGCATAAAAGGGAGGAAATAAATATTCAATTTAAAGTGAGCGTTGAGTATGATTTTTTCTCGATTTTTATTATTTTTCTTAACTCAATTAATATTAAACTCTAATTCATTTAATACTAATGCTCGATTAAGAATTAAAAAAAACTTGATTTTTATACATGTTTTGCAAAATATTTAGAATCGCCACTCAACGAAAATCGAGAAAATATTTAGATTAAAATCAATTAGATGGATTGATTTTAATCTAGACATTGAGTTACATAAAAAAACAATTTAAAAAAATGTTTTTGAAAACTAGGGATGTTGACTTTTTTAAACTCTTTACCAATTCTATTTTTAACTTTCTGAATTTATATTTACTTTTCAATATACCCATAAAAAATTATCCATTCACATATAAATAAACAAATAAAATTGAATCTAAAAAAAAAAAGATAAATTAAACAAATATTTACAAAAAAAAACTTTCCATATTTTAAGTCGCCTTTTATTTGCGTACGAATACTTATGTATCCGCTATTCGGAATCCGGATTTTGTAGTTCATTCTGAAAAAATTAAATTAGTGAGTTGATTTTAACTTTTGAAAAAACAATTGGATTTACTTTTTAAATTTATTTAAGTTTATTCAATAAAACTCTAAAGGGTCTTAAATTAGGGTTCTTTATTATTATAAAAAAATTCTAATAGTATCTTAATTTTTGAAAAGGGGTTGGTTCATGTTTACTTATTTGGAAAATTGATTTTTTTCTATGTAGTAAAATAATTTTTTTAATTTTCCTTTTCTCTTGTCATTTTTCCTTATTTTATTCTATTTTGTCTTATTTTACATAAAAAACAAAAAATAAAATAAAATAAAACAAAATACCCCATTTTATCCTTTTTTTTTTCCGTTTCATTTTTTTTTTTTCTCTTTATACTTTTTTTTTCTTCTCTTTTCTTTTATTATATTTACAAATACATGAGTTTGGTGACGTAGGTCACGTGTGGGGCATATACCACACGCCCCCATACGTGCGTATAATGTATACGTATGGTTCGGAAATAAAGGGGTATGCCCAGCATACCCCCCTACTACATCTCAATCAGGGCTTCGTACCTTGTTAAAATTTGTGGACCAAATTCTAGTTTGCATAAAGTTTAAAAAAATCCTATCTTACATGCATATTAAGATCTTATTATTACTATTACATATGCTTTTTCTTTCAAAAAAGGAAAAGGTATTTTTGTCCAGTGAGATTTAAACTCCAAACCTTTAAGCCAATTTCAATGCTAGACTCAAATATTTATTCGTTAGATCATTGACCTATACATTGTTCATAAATTCTACATATGGACAATATTAATCTAAGCTAAATTCAAATTTAAACTTAAGCCTAATGACTTTTTCTTTATTTTTTTTATCTAAATTAAAAATTCTAAACTAAATAAAATTATTATTTTTTAAATTCCACTATTTTTCATTTTTTTCCATTTTTTTATTAATATTTCAATTTTTTTTTAATTTTTTGTATTTCTTATTTTTTTGGATTTTCCTAAATTTTTTTATATTTTTCTAAATTTTTTATTTTTTTGGTTTTTCTCAAATAAGACCCTTTACCCTATTTTAGAAAACTAAATTGTAGAAGAGCAAAAATGAGGTATTTATAATGAGTATACAAAATTCCATGCTTGATTTTATTAATATATAGAGAATTCTGTGGAAAGCCGTACGAAGAGAAATCTTCGTATACCTTTTTAGGGGGGGTCATAGTTCATCTTCATCTATCCTAATGAGCCAATGTTTGCAAATCAGTTAATTTGTTTTAGCACCATCAACTCTTCCATTAGCAAATGATATGTGGCAATATAATATCTATTCTTGTAATTATATAAAATCAATAATATAATAAAATATAAAAATAAAAAAGTTTAAAAAAAGCTAGAGGAAATTAAACAAAAATAAATAAATTTAGTCATCGAAACAAACATGTTTTTGCAATATGATTTGCAACTTACTAAAAAAAAAAACTTTTATTTTTTTTAATTACAACTTGAATCAATCAGGTTTCTCCAATTTTTTTTCCTTTAACTTTCCAACTGGTGGATTAAATGACCTACCTTTTTTTAGTGAGTTATGAACCACCTAACAAGAACATGGACATTTTAGTTACCTTAAGTGTTGAGCTTGGATTTTCAATTTTTACGTTTTTCTTAACTTGATTTAAACTAAATCTTATGCTAATTTAGTTTAAACTCTTGGTTAAAGTTAAAGAAAACTTGATTTTTTTATCTTTAAAAAAATTTTCTGAGTTGCCATCTAATAGAATAAGGAAAAGATGATTAAATTAGAATTAGTTAAACAAATTGATTCTAATTCAACCACTACCTTGCGTTTTTTTTTTTTTGGGCAAATTCTCTAAAAAAAATTAGATGTTGTGAGTTTGGGAGCTAACTTATTAAATCCCAAATGGATACCACCATAAGTTTTTAAATGTAAATTTAATTTTCAAAGTATCATGCTAAAAATAATCCCTATTTGCAAGTAAATAAATAAAAGAAATTGTTTCCACTTACAAAAAATAAGAAATTGAAAATTTATTTATAAAAGTAGAAAAAATAAATTTTGGTATTTCAAGTGGCTTTAGAGGTGTCTATATACTTACTATTTGAGATTACATTTTCATAATTTATTTAAAAAAATTTAAGTATGTTAGTTTATTTTATTTTTGAAAATCGGCAAGGTATTACACTTTTTGCTCATTCATTTTATTTTAAGAAAATTCTAAGGGTTCTAGATTTTTTAGCGCTTTAATTTTTTTTAATTTCTAAAAGAAGACCTTAGATATGAAAAAGAATTTCCTTGTAAGAAAACATGATTTCTTAAAGTGAGAAATGATCTTTTCTTTTTAGGGGCTGTGGAGAAAAAAGTAATCTCTTTTTTTTTTCTTTTAAAGTCATAAGTTGGCCTAATTTATAAGAAATAATTTTTTTTAAATAATAAAATGAAATAAAGTAAATAAATGAACAAAAGAAAGGAAGAAACCAAGTTTTATACAAATATGGGGTTTTTTTCCCAAAAATAATATGGAAAATGGCCACATGAGAAAAATATTCACATACGTCTTCACTTTTTGATAATTTTTACATTAAAAGCATATGCATTATATATGCCTTCAGTGTATTAAGAATTAGAAAAACCATACGCATTGCATGTACCTTTAGTATGCTAACGACACACTAATTAGTAGCGTCTTCAAAGTACTATCTATTTAAACTTAAATCTGCGTGACCTGGCCTCATTTTTACCGTACTAAGGAAACACAAGATAAAATTACATGTCCATTTTTTACGTTAGTGTATGTCTAAAATAGATAATAATTCATAATTTATATTCGTGATTTTTTTTTATTAATAATCCATATTGTATGTAGGTTTTTTTTAAAGAAAAAAAATGTTAATGCATTACGTATACTAAGTAGTCATAAATGTATGGTAATTTGTTAAATTTATTGATATTTCATGAAAATTTCTTATATTTTATCAATATTAAGGCATTTTTTATGGTTCAATAGATATGTTGTACGAATATAGGTATGGAGAATTCCAGTGTGTATATTGATATATATATATATATATATATTGGTATTCGTAATGTACTCAGTAGAATTAATAAGTTGAAGTTAGGTAATATGTTAAGTATTTTAATAAGATAACATTATGCATTTTTGTTAAGATGTTCCTCAGTGTATAGACGAAATGTGTTATGTCATTTACATCTTCGGTCTAACCATCCTTCAATTCCAAAATTACAATCCAACGAAATTAAAGCCCCTAACGCAACTCTAATTCCCAAATCAACAATTCCGAAAGTTGACGATCCAAATCCAACAATTCCGAAATCCTAATCTAAATCCAACAATTCCGAAGTCCATTCAATCCGACATCGAAGCTTGCCGATCCAAATTCCAAAATTCGAAATTGAAGCCTTCACGTCCAAATTTCGAAATCTGAATCCTCGCCTTACTAATCCAATTCTGAAATTCAAAGTCGAAGCCTGACATCCAATTCCGATATCCAAACCCAATTGCCTAATGCGATCTAGATACAACATCGACATGATGTACATGAATGCGAACATGTCGATCACATGTGACTCAAACAGTTTAGGTAAAAAAAAATATTATTAGTTTTTATTTATTATTTAATTAGTTAGTTTTATTGATTGTTTTACTAATCTATTTTTTTGTTTAAGTGCAGGTTTTTATTATTATTTATTTTATTGCATATTTTTCTAGACAATGCCAATTTTCCGTAAAATTTAGTTAAATTGTATTTTTTTTAATAGAACCATGTTTTTTTTTTTTAAAAGATACGTATTTTGCGGTTGAGATATATATTTTACGGTTGAGATTCGTATCTTGCGATTAAGATTTAGAAAAAATTTGTATCAAAATATGTATCTTACAGTTAAGATTTAGAGAAGATACGTATCCAATAGTTAAGATTTGAAAAAAAATATGTATAAAAATGAGTATATTCAACATATGTTATAGTTAGGATTTATAAAAGATATTTTAGACATATAGTGTTTTTAAAAATAAAAATCTTAATCGATTTTTTTAAAAGATTTAGCTTGTTAAGGTTTTCTTTAATTTGATAAAATTAGATTTCTTAGGTTTTTTCAAAAAATAATAAATCGATAAATAAACGTAAATCTGGCTCAGTTTACAAAATAAAAATAACCTACCTACTAAATATTTTATAAAAAGATAACGATGATTGGTTTGATTCCAACTAATGGGTACGTAGGTACTTTTGAGTTAATTGCATAAAAAATAAAATAAAAAAATTTTTGTTTCCCTTTTTCATGAAAATTCATAATAAAAAAATTCACTTTAGTTATCTTTCACTTATTTATACATATTTTAGTATTTTTAGGAAATTATAAAAATAAAAGCCCATAAATTTTTTTCTTTATTTTTTACATGGTGACTTAGTTTTGATAGGTTAGCCTTTGAACCCGGTTTTTCTAGTTTAATTTTATAAAAATTAAATTTTTTAGATTATCCGTAGACTAATGGTTGGAAAACCTTAATTTAATTTTTTTATCAGTTAAACTGGTTGGCAACTCCAATTTTTAATTTTTTTTTGTAAAAATATTTCTTGAATTTAATGTCAAGTAATTTATATTAAGCGGGCTAGGCTTGATATAGATTAAATTAAGGAATTTGAAAGAACTTGATAGTAGTATTACTAGGGTAAAAATGATAGATTACGTAAAAGTTATTGTATATACAAATAGAAATATTGTGATGGGTAACTTGGGGCCGAAGTATAATAAGGAACCCATTAAGAAACTAAAAATTATGAAGGATTTAAACTTCTTTCGTTTAATTTGGAGAATTTGTGGATACGTCGGAGTTGACTTGAATGATGTCAAAATCGTCCATATGCATCCCTTTTTCCATAACAATAGAGTTGTTTACGAGTTAACGGCCATTGGAAATGATGAAGGTGTTGAGAATTTCATTGAGATGGTTGTGTCTTTTCGGGAACGGAGTATTCAGGAAGTATACATAAGGTATAGCGGGGAATCAAATGATTGAGCTAAGCATGAAATACACGAGTCAGACAGTCTAACCCTTCTGACACCCTATGTACATTTTACGATTATTAGTGTAAAGTAGACGAATGTGAATACGTCAAATGAACTGTACATGGATTTCACAGAGTACAGGAACGTTGATGTCATAGAAGAATAGCTTGACGAAGCATTAAGTTCTATTATTAAGCATGAAGAGTCTTATAATCCGCATGTGGAGAGAATGCACATAGACATAAATGTTGATGATAATGGGTAGGAAGAGGCAGTTAGGGATGGTGATGAGGATTATGTTAGACTCAAAGATGACAATAGTAAGGGTTACGAGGATTTGGGAGAACCATAGGTGAGAGTAGATGTTGTTGGCAGTATTGTACCGGTTTGGCTACCTCACGAAGATGGCCCAAGCTAACCCTATCATCTTACTTGTGTAGCAATGTCCAATAGTCAATTTGAGGACTTTCTACAAATAAATAAACCGGTAGATAAGCTTGTGAGAGATCCTATTCTATTTTACAACAGTTAGTGCGGCGATAGTGGATACATGACATTTGAGAAAAACATTAATGAAATGTGCAACAACATTAGTAGTTCTAATGACTTGAGTGTCGGTATGCGTTTCAATACTAAGAAGGATTTCATAGACGAGGTGAAGTCATTTCACATAAGGAACTACTATGATTTCTATATCGAGATATCAGAACCAACTGTATACGCAGTTTATTGTAAGAAGAAGAAAGATGGTTATAAGTAGAGGCTATGGGCTTATCTGGAAAAGGTAGAGGATCTTTTTAAAATCACAATTCTAAAGGAACCGTACACTTGTGTGAATCCTAAGATGAACTAAGACTACCTTCAAATTGATTGCAACATCATGGCTAGGCTATTCATCAATAATGTAGAGGATATTCCTGATGTGAAGATATGAGATCTTGCAGCTAATGTGCAAAATATGTATGAATAGATAGTAAGCTATATGAGGGTTTTTGAGGCCAAGAGGAAGGTAGTTAAGATGGTAAACGGTAATTGGGAAAAGTCATATAATGAGTTACAAAGGCTATTAAATGCAAGAAATCTAGGGCCATCGATGGATTGAAGCTTGAGTAGTTTGTCAAAGGCAGGTGAGTTTTAGTTTAAGTAGGTTTTCTAGACTTCAGGCCGTATGTAGAAGCCTTTAAATGCTGTTGGCCTCTTGTATGTGTCGATGGCATATTCTTATACAACAAATATGGACATACTTAGCTTGATGGAGGAATTCATCTTTGTAGATAAATCCTTCAATCTTATTCATCTGACGTTCCTATAATTACTAGAGGACTTCTCTACAGTTGGACAGCTCAGCTAAAGCGACGCTTGCTTGGTATGGTTATACCAATAGTTATGCTCTACCTCCTCCTCCAAAGCACATGAGCTTGATTGGGTCGCGATTCTCCTATAAGTCTGGGCTTGGGATAGATTCCCATATATCGCCTCACTTAGTCGATACGGTTTTATTATTGATAGCGATCGGCCGTTGATGGTTAGACGGAAGATAATACGAGTCACTACTTAGCATGCCATGTATGTAGTAGATGCTTATCGCATAATATTTGACTTGGAGACGATGCAACAGGTATGATATGATAACTTTTACTCTTTCTAGTCCTTCTGCCATACCTAAGTACTAACCTTCATTGTCTTATGGATATTTTTTCCCTAAGGTTGTCTAAGAGCCATATACAAAGGAGTTGCTACAGTTGTTACTGCATTTTTGTATTGTTGGGCAACGTATTTGGATTGTCCAAGTGCTATTTATATGTTTCCACATCATTGAGTTTTGTTTCCCCAACCGTATTGTCCAATAGTTTGGTGAATACCAATACCCTTTGCAAGATATAGCTAGTTGGACTTCCAAGATAGGATGGATGTTGATCGAATTAACATGCATGCTGTATACATCCAGGCTTAGGGATAGAGGTATGAATTCTTAGTATATATCCAAGGTCTCTGTGCAGTTGACCAGTGTTACTGGCCATGGTATAGACAGATCATTCGATGTTATGTTACACACTAGGGAGTTGTCATCAGTCGATTGGTAAGTGCACATGTAATCATCTAATTATTTCTATCCTCGTATGTGCTTGCTATTATATATTTTGACACCTGCATATCTATTTATTTCAAGTAGACTCACTTAGAGATGTGCTGCTGGCACTTGACTATCCTACAACACTTAGTATTGTAGATAGAGTACTGCAGTTCGTTGAGCAGCATAGTGGTCTCATCTTCTACTTGCATCATGAGGGCGTACAATAGTCACCCTATGTGGACTATAGTGGGGAGCGTGGACTACCTCCGGAGGAGGATATGCCGGCTCCTTATGCATCACCTAGGGGTATAGCTTAAGTTTGAGGAGGTAAGGCTTGATTTGGATGTGGTCGGGGAGACTTTGATGACAACGTGCCACCACACAGTTGTCATTCCATAAACTTCGGCCAGATTAGGGGGAAATACGATATGTACCCCGAATCAGGAGTTACTTCCACCTCGGGAGCCGAATCTAACTCAAGGGCTAGATTTAGCTTTTACATGACTCCCATGTTCCAATGTCATCTCGATCTTGCGACTTCACTAGCACCTTAAAAGCAGCATTCCACCCCCATGTTGTCTTCCGTGGGTAAAGGTGTCACTCAATTGTAGCTGACCCTTTCAGTCAACCCGGCCCCTCTAGTTAACCCAGAAGGATTTTTATCTGAACAATTCATTGCTTTAGCCCATACGTTTGTAGGACAGACGAAGGCATCCACTTTTGTCTTCTGTTGTTAGGGCCTTTACATGGCGTAGGCAATAGTACATACATTGTGTCTTTTTTTTTTATACCATTGTATTAACATCAATATTAAGAAATGACCATTTTTGTATATATACTTATTATTTGAAATGCAGTTTAGCTTTATCTTAAATGTAGTTTATCTTTATCAAAGATCACATTTTGTGGCATTCTTTTCTTATCACAACATTACAATTTTCAATTTTTTTTTACTATAATTGATTCATATGGTAAATGGATGATCATTCCATACATTGAGTTTTGTTTTGCCTACTATCTTTATTGAGGCGCCCCATTGGCTATTATTTTATATAATAGACTTCTATAGTAAACTTATCATTTAGCTCGTAACGTGTGGGTGGAAGTAAATATTTCAATTGAGTGGGTCACGTGGAAACTGTTGAAGGTGCATGTAGTATGTGCAACTTTAATAGACATGGCAAATACTAAAGGTGCATGTAGTACATGTGCCTTCACTTTACCATAAAATTATATTGAATGTGCATGCATTAAAAATTATCAAAAAAGCGAAGGCACATGCGATACCATGATCAGAATATTTTCTTCATGGGGCCCTTTTCGATATTATTTTTTGGGAAAGGACTTGTATTGGTATAAAACTCAAATAAATGAATTAGGTAAGGATTCAAGTTGAATAACAAGAGTAGGGCATAGGGTTAAGATCAGGTTGGATCTGAGTACAGAGGTTGCTAATTAGGTCATGGTTAAGGGAGAAAGTATTGGTGTGATGGGCTCGCAATGGTGGTTTCCAGTACATACTTCAAGTGGGTCTTAACACTTTTATGAGATTTTTATTTAGAAAAACTCGATTGGGTATAGTGCCTAAAGATTTGTGGTGGTTTTGGAGGTATCAATATGTGGCGATCGATTGTAGTATATAGGTGAGCGTGGTGGTAGTTAGGAGTGAGAAATAAGTTAGGCTAAGAGTTTTTAACCACCATAAGCTTAGCTATGGTGTGACTTTAGGTTAAAAAAGGTACAGGAAAATGGTAATTTTGAAGGAGCAACGGGTGGCTATTAGGGTTTGGGTGGTGGCAATTGGTTCTCACACTGTGAAGCATGACCGAGTGAGGGAGTGGCCGGTTTCGCATGTTGATTATTTGGGGGTAGCGTTGGTAGGATTGCATTTACTGGAGGAGCTTCAAATAAAGGCATAACTTAGGGAGAGAGAGAGGACATAAGCAAAAGAAAGGAGCTTGAATTGGCTTTTGTATATGGTTGGATGATTTCTGATGATCAAATGAGCAGTGAGGGTAGCCTTATATAGCTGTTTAAGGCTGCTACTTATAAGGAAAGCTCCTTTAATGTGTGATTTGGTCATGGGAGCATAGCTTAAGGAATCTTCAATTTTGTAAAGATTTTCTTGATTTTGTACATCTTTAGAGTATAAATGTTAGTTTACTTGCTTGAATTTTCAAAGGGAAGCTTCCCTATGTCCAATCACAACTCACATTTTGTAGATCATGGAAGAGTAAGAATATGAGGTATATATTTTTTCTTGATTTCAAAGGATGATTTAATCTATAAAACATTTGAATCTGGATGCTTTCTTGGTATGAATTAAAAGAAAGCCATGTAATCAACAAGATTTTACCATTTATTTGGTAAGTAAAATTGTATAGAAATTTATTCAAAAAATAGCCATGAACAAAAGACACTAAGTTAAGAATGCATGAGAAAACAAGTGAAAAACCAAGAAAGAAGGGAAAAAGGGAAAGAATAAGGTGATGATGTGGCACCAAGTGGGTGCCACATTATCTACGTAGACCTATAAAACAGAGCCATGTGTCTCAGTAAGACAGGTGGCTCAATAAAGTAATGATATGTGTTTGTGGAGGGCATGCGAAAAGAAAATGTGCAATTTGCACAATGGAGAGATCAAGGTCCAAGCCTTTCTCCCTTTCTAATAGTGAGTCTAAGTACTTAACTAGATAGACTATTAATCTATGTTATGTTATGTTATGAATTGTCATAAAATATATTTAAGCAATTCAATAACCTGAAACAACTTTATTGTCCAAATATAATCACCTCTCCAAAGATTAAACTGAATACACATATGTTAATAATCTTTAAATTAGAATCAATTTAATGGTTTTACAAGCTCTTATATATTAATCATATGGTTAATTCAATAATGAGTTTTTCTCATAAATAAACTAATTTAAGTCAAATCAAAGTGTCGTTTGAAACTACAATTAACTTAAATTAATTTCAGCTTTTATGAATTAATATTAAACATGGTCCATATATTAATTTTTTTAAAATTTAATATACTCAAATACAGCTTGAAATTGTTAAATCACATATATACACTTTGACTCTATTTGGCCCTAAAAATAAAATGACCCTCTCCAAAATGACTTGGTGATCTTAGAAATGACCAAGACCTAAACAATCCTATTTTTCCTAATAATAATTTTTTTTTTGTATTTTCTTTTTAAAATTTTCAATTTTTAAATATTTTTTTTTGAATTTTTTATATTTTGAATTTTTCTAGATTGGGAACCTTTTCTTTATTCTAAAAAGATTATCAAAATATAAGGGAAGCAAAAATGGGATATCTACACTGAGGCTTAGGTGGCAGGATCACTCCCTCTCTCTAATTTTTATAGGCTTATTTTGTCCAATTTCATATTTTTATTAATTTATTTCATTATATATAATTATATTATTTAATTAAATTAATTATTATGCTAATCAAAGGCCACATGGCAAATATTAATGGATAATTTAAAACATTAGAAAAAGTCTGATTTTGCAAACTTTGTTAGATGTTAAGGACTTGAGTAGGAAGAAAAAAAAATTAGGAATCAAATGTAAAATCGACGAAACGTCAAGGAAAAAAAAATGTATTTATCCTAAATCATGAAACACAACTACATAACATATTATATAGAATTTTTCAAAGAGAGAAAATAGAATATCCTTATCCCTTAACAATAATAGTAAATCCATGTATAAGCATAAACACTAGTTTCAATGAAGTGAAGCGACATGGATTGGCTTTTGATTATGTAGTCAACTAGATGGTGCCAAATTTAAGGGAAAAAAAAAACTATTTTAGTTCTCTATTTTCTTCTACTTTATAACGTTCATTATATAGAAAAGAGATGCATACTTTTCTTCTTTACTTTAGTTTCCTAGTTTATTGGTTGAAAGATAATTTATTTTCTTATTTTTCAATTGCATTAAGAATTAATTCCTATACTTTTAGATTTTATTATGTTGATAAAATAGGTAAAACTATCAATCAATTTATGATAGAATTATAGTGTTTAGTAAAATAATTTCTTATCAAAAGTTTGTTTGATTTTTTTTTTCTTACCTTTTAGTGATTAAGTTATAATGTGCGATTGTAACCCGTTTAGTGGTATAATGTTACTAGATATATCATTTTTGAAGTTAATCATTCTTGATTCCACCTATCATAAACCATACCACACCCCTACTACCCCCTTCACACCCAAATCCCAACACACAAACTCAAATACACAAAAGATTTTTCATTTTATTTGTGTTGATTATTTAGCATATTCATATACTTGTTGTTTTGATTAAGTTTGTCGTCTTTTCCATATTATCTACAATCTTACATACTTTCTTTAATATTTTATATTGTGCTTCTGCTATCATATATCAAATTTTGTTTTAGTGCCTAACTTATTCTTCTTATATCTCACCTTGTAACATTATTTCCTAAGACTAAAAAATGTTTTCCTCTATTTCATACCAAAATGTCATATATTAGTTAATATATCTTCTTCTCTTTTTTGTTTACACTTCTCAACTTGATTTTATCGAGTTTTCTTTTGAATGTAAACTGGTACTACACACTAATAACTTGATTAGTAATTCTACCACATATATTTTGTTATCATAACCAAAAATTTCATTTAAGTTTTAATAAATACTACTTATGAAGAATCAAAGCATTCGTCCTCTTCAAGTCATATACTTTATGACCACCTTCGGGTAACTACAGCATTGAACATCTTCAAGTCATGTACTCTAAGACCACCTCTAGGTGACCAAAGCATCTAACCTCTTCAGGTTACATGCTAAGACCACTTTTGGGCAATCGGTACATCCTACCTCTTTAAGTCATACACTTTAGACCACCTCTAAGTAACCAAAGTACTTGAACTATTTAAGTCATGTGCTTTAAGATCACCTCTAAGTGACCAAAGCACCTAACCTTTTTAGCTCTTATGTTTTGTGACCACCCTTAAGTATACAGAGCCTCAGACCTCTTCAAGTCATGTTAGTAGTTATCCTTTACCCAACATATTGGGATACCATTGTATGACCAAACCTATGTTTGAAAATATATGGTTTTCTCCAAAAATGTATTTATCTTGGTAACAAAGCTCTAAAAAGGTAATGTTCGACACAATTGACTTTAGTCATTACACATTTTATAAGCTCCCTTAAGAAGTGTCTAACCATAATCTACTTAATTTATAATCATCATATGAGTGCCCTTAGGAATTGTCTGACTACAATTTGCTTTTGTAACAAGATATCTTACAATTACTCTTGGATGGTGCTCAAACACAATTCACTTTGGTTACAGGACCCCTACAAACATCGTGAGTTGCATGAATAAGTATAACCACTAAAGCCAAAAGGTATTAGCAATGTTCAAGTTGATATATAAACCTAATAAGGCAATAGCATCAAGAGAAATAAACAACAACATTACAAAGGAGAAACCAATATAAGTGCTATGACCTTTATCCAAGAAATAGCAACAAAAGAATAGCATAAACACTTGGAGAAAACTTACTAATGACTTATATTGCAGTACATCTATTACAAGTATAAAGGTGGTTATAACGACTAGATATGTTTAGAATGAAAGAAAACTAAGTTCACCACTGACATTGCCTTTGCCAAGGATCCAACTTTTGACCTTATATCCTGAGGGTCAACGATCGAGAATGGCCTTAAGAGATTTGATAAAGACATGATCTTCCAATCTCTTTTTCCTTAAACTAACTTGCTTTCCTTCATCCTTCTTTCGTCATGAAGCATTTGCCCTCAATAGTGCATCATTAGGTATATATAAAACTTCTTCCCTTCAAGCTACATTGGAACCTAGTTTGACTCCATCTTTCATATGTGCTAAGTGATTAAAGAATTGAATATTTGTATATGAAGCTAAGAACTTGATGGAATAGTTGGAGAATGAAGAGTTAGAAGAAGAATATGAATTTATGAAGAATGTTTTCAAACTTTATTAATACGACGAAAGTGGATTTTGAGTAAGGGTTTGCCTATTTATAAGCATGCATGAAAATGGATGGCTGATCTTATGAATTGAATCGACATGAAAGCTCTGCACAAGATCTTGCTATGTGTCTTGGAAAAGAAATGTATGGCTCAAATCTTCTATGCAAGATTCAGGTCTCATCTAAACAACCAATGGTTGATTAATAAATGTCCATTGTACTTAATGCACTTAGATTAATGTGCACAAGGAAAAAAAAATGAATTATAGCTTATTAAACAACTTACAACACCTTAGATCCAGCATCCATTAGCAATTGAATTGTTCTACTCAACTGACTTCAAAATTAAATCACTATAGCTTGGTTTCAAAGGCTAAAAGCCTAAAGCAACTCGAATGATGCATGACATACCCTTGACATACCAGTATGGCCAAGACCCTATAAGGTCTCCATTCTATAACATGAATTTAGTTTAACTCTATCCACTTGCAAACTTGGTCACTCTACGACAATTGAAGCTTTGACTCACTAACATTAAGAGTAAGGTTAGTAGTACATCAAGATTTAGGAGTACTTCACTCATAAATCCCAACTCACTCAGCAACTTGCCTTAGGACCTTAGAGATCCTTGCAAGAGCTTAACTTTATTACTGACTTGTTACTGATGAAAGTAGGGGGCAAGCATTGACAAGCTCTTTTAGATATGACCCTCTAAGCTTAGTATGACCCTGTTAGAGCAAGGCCTAGCTTAGAAGATCATAATCAACCAATTTAGGGCTTTAGCTAACCTCTCCTATGTTCTTCATCATGATCTAAGTCAATATGCTAGCTAAGGAGATGACCTTCCCAAAACATGGGAGCTTCCAATTGCTTCATTGACTCGGTTAAAAGACATTTATTGAGCTTCTGTTTTCTTCTTGCCCCTTAAAGCTTAAGCTCTTAAGACTAAGACATGTAGGCTTAATGCATAGGGCCTAAAGAAGATAAAGTGAGAATAGCTCAAATAGATATAGTAAGTCCATAGTTAGCATACACCTAGCCTATAGATCTTCTTCACCAAATTTAAAGTGTATCTTAGAGAAATAATCAAGTGTATCTTGAACATATGTTTCACTTTCCTCTTAAAGCTCACCAACAACACCTACAAATACCAAATACCTCCATAACGAAAGGGACCTATATTCTCATTTAGCTCATATTGCTTTCATTTAAATACTCTCTCGAGCCCTTTCTAACTTAATAAATATTGGAGTGATTATGATGGAACCACCTTCAATGACCCTTGAGTTTACGTGCATTACTTGTTAGGTTATTTACAACCTTAGCTGCACCTAACAAAAGTTGAACCCCCAACCCACCCAACATACATAATTATATGCATGTTTCATAATTTTATAAGTACCTTTTATATATACTGCTATTAGATAATAAAATTAGAGACAAGCATACATTTAGTATTCAAAGTTTATCTATTTTTTTAATCGAATCCTCAAATTATTTCCTTTAATATGAACATTTTACTTTTTTTCAGCTTTTATAAAGATAGGGTCTTGCATTAACTTTGTCAAATTTCCATTCATATTTAATATGTGTTAACTTCTTATTGGTCTTAGGTAGACTAGCTAAGGTAGTTGGAGTTTTTACATATTTTGTAGCTTTTTTATTATTCTTATTCTATTATCATTTGTATTTTTATTATTTATTGTATTATCCAATTAAATAATATATAAAATTTTCTTATTATTTATATTGAGTAATTAAAAATATTGAATAATGTTAGCATTTTATTAAATTATTTATTGTGGACTTATTAAACTAACTACAACCCATAGTAACTTTAAAAGTTACTTATACTACCACATTAACTCATCAACTCATCAAGTAACTCTTACTTGCAAGCAACTTTGTATAATATCCCTAGTTTATTCACTAAAGTTTCTTCACACCTTTTTAAATCTTGTGGGTATATTATTATTTTATTAAATACTACTTTTGATATTTTTTAGTTTAAATTTGTCAAATTACCAAAAAAAAAAAAAAAATAGCCATTCCCAGTTGCTTGTCAGAGCAACTTGATCGAGGGAAGCAACGCCAACAAAGCCAACTTCATCGCCGGAGAAACTTTGCTTGCGTGACTTCATCTAGAGAAACGCGCTTACTAACCTGCGGTGCGAATGCTCTTAAAAACTCATAACGTGACAAAGATGAACAAAATCAAATGGAATTGATGGAAGGTCTATTTTTGTAAAAGTTGGAAAATATTAAGACTCAAATAAAAAAGTAAATAAAGCAAGTAAATGTTTAAGAAATAAACGCGTAGCTGTCTGTGTGTCATATTGAAACTACAAACTTAAACATGTGCATGACTAACTGGTGATGATTATGTCCACCTTATATTTATATTTTATAACTAGTTAAGACCCTTGTTATACACAAGTTTTTTTTAAGTACATGCAATATTTAAAAAATAGATTTACTTGAGAAGATTAGCACAGCGAACATTTATAACAATCTATATTTATCAATTGTTACATCAATATGCTTTGAATAATATTATTTAATTAACAAGTGTGTATTATTTATTGGTTTTATATATGACTACTCAATATCTTTTGTACATTTACTTAAAATGCTATAACATTTGGAAGGGGTATAACTCTTTAAATTATGGAAATACAATGGTGTACTAAAGTTTGTGTTGTTTAGCACTACAAGATGCAAACGTTACAACTCGTCATACAAATGTCTTTATTCCAAGATATCTTTCTACATAAAATATGTGCTCCTATAGAAATGTAATTAAAAAATTAATTTTGGTTGATAAAAAGTTCAAATGACAAAATGAAAAATTATAAATGGTTGAGAAGATTTATTATAAAAAGTCACAAACGGCAAAGCACTTCAAAATTCCTATTTGTGAAGGATTGAAAAGCCAATGGTGACTTTTGAGAATATAGTAATAATTAAAAGTTAAAACAAAAAAAGTAGCAAACAATTTCTGAATTTTATTTATAAAAAACCAAGATACCAGTGATGGCTTTTGAAAATATAGTAATGCCTAAAGGTTAAACCATAAAAAAACACAATTAAAAAGCAATAATAACAAAAAGATATCATAATCAAAACACATGAAAGTATATATATTATAATGGAAGGGATGAGAGGTTATGTTTCAACATGTATGCGTAGTTACTTTTATTTTGCACAAGAGGTATCATTGAAAAACTGATGGTGAATTTTAAGAAAATAGGAATGCCATGTTAATATGAAAATATATATATTTAAAAAGTCATGCCGAAAAGGTTGCAAGATATAATTTCAAGCGTTTTTGTACGGATTATGTCTAAGAGACATGTCTTTATTATGAGGAGAAGTTGAAATATTTATATAGCATTTGTACTACCTACATTTCAAAAATTGCATATCTTCTAAAATAACATACCATTATATATATATATTGTCTTATTAAACTATAATATATAAGATATATTAATGAATTAAATGACAATTTTCAACCTATTTATAACAATATACAAATATAAACTATTAATATGTTAATCATGGTAACATGTTTAGTGAACTTATCATTTTTGTTAATATACGTATGCATATACGTTAAACCAATATTTGCCCATAACGTGGGTAAGCAATAATTAATTACATAGCAAAAAAGTTTTAGGACTCTATTGTGCATTTAGAAGAAAAAGGAAATTATAATAAGCAATTTTTATTTCTTTTTTTATAAAAAAGGGGTGTCCATCCTACTAGTCTTCATGATTAAGTAAACTTCCAAAGTACAAAAGCCATCCTTTTCAATCTCTTTTCCTATAATCATACAGTCGCAAAAAGAGAGAAAAGAAAGGAAAAAAAAAAAAAGAGGGGGAAATTATTGAATAATCAGCCTGTTTTAACAGTCTTCTCCTTATTGTATGCACATCGAAGGAATACACACTCTTCTATTTCATCGGGAACTTGGCTATGCTTAAAATGAAAGCTATAGGAACATGGTGAAACATATTAGACGTAGAGTTGGATAAATACTACATACTCATTTTAAGATAATAGATTACATAGTGATAACCCATAATTCGTCAACCTTATTTGTGTTGGTAAAGTTTTGGAAGATTGTTGATTTCAAACATGCATAAAATTAAAGGTATGTAAATAGGTTTTGACTTGTAAGTCAATCTATTTAACTTATTTTTTAAAAAGGTTTGTACTAAGTTTGTACTAAAGTTTTTTATCCGTTTAAAAAATGGGCTAGATGAACTCGATTCTTTTAATCTATAGGTTAAAATACGTTGGTTTAAGTTAATCTGTTTATTATTAGCTCATCAGCCAATTCGTTTAATTTATTTTTCTTTTAAATGGGTTAGGGTAGATGTTTTTTGGTTTGCTAAAAAAGTATGCCAAATGAACTTAACCTATTTAACTTGCCAGCTAAAATAAGCTAGACTGGGTTAGCCCATTTACTATACTTGCACACTTCTATTAATAATTAATGTGCAATAGATCCTAGCATATCACTGTTAAAATGTTGTCAAGATCACAAAATAATGATTAATGCATCAAGAATAAACAAAATACAATGAATCAAAGACATGGTGAAAAGATTCATAAACCAAAAACAAAGAAACACAACATCCTTATTCTCATGGTACTTGTCGAGTTTGAATTTTTTATTTTCTTATTTAATTTGATTTTCTATTTTCCAATTAATTATAAACCCAAATTTATTCAGTATTAATTCTCGATTAGAGAAATTGAAAAATTGTTGTATTTTTAATTAAAAACTTTTGAAGTCCCCACTTAACTGAAGTCGGGAAAAAACAAAAATCGTAATAAATTGGATAGCTACCGATATTTAATTTTAATTTGATAAAAAACTAGAGGGTTCCCAATTCAGGAGTTAACCTATTAAACTTTAACGAGTACCACTATCTATTTTCCTAAATTAAGTTTATTCTTTAAAATTGTTTCTTTTTGATATTTTTAAGGAAAAAAAACAAAAGAAAATAAAAAAAAAACTAAATTTCTATAGATTTTAATGTTATCCTGAATGTGCCCATATACTTATTAGTTGGGATCAGACGATCATAGTTCTTTCTCCAAAACTTTAGTGTATTGATTTTTTTTTTTTAATTTTGAAAATTGTCCAACTTTACATATTTAGTAATTTAGTTTATTCAAAGAAAATCTTAAAGGTCTTAATTCTCAAAGTCTCTTATTTTTATAAAAAACTCTCTAAAAATCCTACTTTTTTTTAAATGGGGGTTTTTATTAATTTTATTTTCAAAAAATTACTTCATAAATGAGAAATCCTAAAAAACTAACTTAATACTACAAAATACCTAAACTAATATATATATATATATATATACACACACACATACACACACATTTATATCTCTACTATTAAACAATTATCTATCTAATAGAATCATATTATATAATATATTTGATATATAAAAAAACTAATACTAAAAAACCTCATACATATCTTACATATTACGTTATATAACAAGGATCTAATAATAATAATAAGTAAAAAAAATGAAAAGAACCGAACTTGACTTGGTGTTCGGTTGAAGGAGCAGTGGCGTGGACAGCAATTTGGTGTATGCTGCGAACGTTAGCGCAGTGGCAATAGTTGTGTTTAAGTCTTTCGTGTGAATGTGCAGTCGGTGAATAGGATTTGTGTTCGTATACATGCATGGAGCAGCGTGAGCACTTGTGAGTAGATGGTGATCAGCGAAGTGGCGTGGGTGTTGTGTTCACCGCGTATGTGAAATGGACGGTGTGTACTGTGTTGGCTCGTGAATCCTGAATGTGGACGTGAGTTGCTGTTTGGTGCTTGGAGCATTGTCATGCCTGCAAATCTGGCTGTGTACTGGTCGTTTCGATGGAGCATGGCTTGGAGATGGAGCAGCGTACGTGATGGACAGTGATACGCGGAACTTGCGTTCATGTGACTGTAGCTGTTCACCGCGAAGTTATGGCGTTGGAGATGGCGTGTTGGGTGTGATGTTGTACTGCTTGGAATCGCAATTGGAGTTGCTGATCGTGTGGGGTTCAAAATTCCGGTCAGTGCTTGTCTGCTGTTGATTGCTGTGGACATTCGGGTTGTGTGAGGATGGGGGCGACTGTGGACTTGTGCTGCGGGTTTGTGTAGATTAGTGTTTGTGTCTATTGTATTGACATTGCGTGACGCTGTGATCAAGGCATACGAGGAAGACTTGTGTGGCTACTGTCAGCCAGTATGGAGCGAGTCTGGGTGTTGTGTTCCGTCGGTGGGAATTCGGCATGGGTCAGGCAACTTCGTGCCGATTGATGAGGGGCTGTCGACGTGCATCGTATTAGGGTGTTGTGGATCGGATCAAGTGTTGTGCGACATCTAGTCAGGGGGGTCGGCATGATTTGTGCTCAGGGATGGGTTTGCTGTGTCAGCGTGTTGTGGCATGGACTTGTTGGCTCAATTGTTGCTGCAGACGTGCGTGGATTGTGTGAAGATGGACGTAAGGGTGCAGCGAAGGATGTATGTTAGAATTTGCTGCCAGGGGCTTACGGGTATTAGGGGAAAATACAAAATCAGTTTCTTTTTGTGAGTGTATAATTATAACGAGAGTGTAATTATTAATTTTTTTTTTTATATCGTGTGATCTCTATTTATAAAGCGCGAAAAATATCAAATTAAATATCTTATATTGACTCTAATATGATTTGATAAAAATCAAATTAGATTTAAATAATTTATATTTATTTAAACCCGATTTGATAAAAATCAAACTACATTTAAATCTTTTATATCGATTCAAATCCGATTTAATAAAAATTAAATTAGATTTGAATCTTATGAATCTTTATTTTTTTAGATTTAAAAGATTTAATTTGAATCCCGTATGCTTAACCCGCTTTTTGTAAAACGAAAGAAAGAAAAATAAAAAAGTACATTTGTGCTCAGTGAGGTTTAAACCTGTTAACTTAAACTATTCATTGCCAATGTCTAAATACTTATCCGTTAAACTATTGATTTGTGCCTTGACAATTATAATAATTAAATTATACTTAAATAATGTGACTCTCTAAAATAATTTGAACTGAATTAAAATAAATCAATTGGCCCTAAAATAATTTATTTCCTAAAAATCTATTTTCCTAAAATATTTATATTATTTTTCTTTTCTAATTTTTTTTTTGTATTTCTATCATTTTTCAAATTTTTATTACTTTTTATTTTAGAATTAAGATCTTAAAAAAAATAAAAAAACTTAAAACTATGAGGGGTAAAACTTGAATGTTTACAACTATCTCTCTTTGCAATAAAGTTTGAATAAAACTTTGCTAAAAAGACAAAAGAGGTACAATTTTTGTCTTTAGATGACTCTATCCTAAGAAACGCTATGACTAATTATCTATAGCAGAATTAGTTCGTTGAGGGTTTAGTGACGATAAGTTTGAAACTAATAGAGGTAAGGGTAGTGCCTTTATGGGTTGGTAAGAACCCTAAAGAGAATAATGAGAACTTGGTCATAACTATAAGCCCTAAAGCTAAGTCAAGTAACCGTAGGCTTGAACTTAAAATTTAAGGTTTAGGGCGATCGGTTAATGGATCCGATCAAACCCAAATTATAAACTAATGAGAGAAATATTAGTAAAACTGATTCCGTAAACTTGAATTTATGAAAATAAGTAATAAAATAGAAGACTATAAAATTTTCAAATTTTAAGCATAATAAGTACAAATTATCGAAAATGCGAAAAGTGTAATTAAATAACTAATAAATTACTAAAAATAGATTATATGTATACAAAAAATTTTAGAATAACCAAAATAATAATTAGGAATGTTCACATATACCCCATATGTATTTATGTGTAGATAAAAATACGCGAAATTACCTAAATTGACCAAAAACTAAGTAAATAATTAAGGAAAATTATAAATTAATTATAAAAAACAGAGGAATCTAGAATAATCCAAATCAGGTCGTGGAAAGTCAAATTCTGTAAAAGAAAAATCAACCAATTAAAATTAGACAACATAAAAGCCAAAAATCAAGGAAATTGGGCAAAATCTTGTCTAATTAATGCATAATAATTACAAAAATCGTTTATAAACAGGGGAAAAATTTTCAAAAGTCATTTGGACAATTTGGAATTTGGGAAAAATAGGAAAACTGAAAAATCGAGAGAAAATTCAAAAAAAAAAGAAAAAAGAAAAGAAAACTGTACAAATTCGTATAGGGAAAGAAACTCATACCTCACTACCACTTGAGATCAAGCTACCACCACCACACCAATTTGAATATACCGATTTTGAATAATTTTGTAAAATTAGTTATTTTGCCCCAGAAAATTATGAAACTTGTTATTCTGAAGTTTTATTGTATGTAGATTTAGGGAAAAATATTAATTTAGTTTAATTATGTCTGCAGTTACAGGGTTCTTAACAAATTGCTCAAAACCAAACATGATTAAAACGGAAAATAAATAGGCTTAGGAGTGTAGTTTGAAGCTCAATTTTTTTTTTTCTGTAGGATGCTCATATGATATAGAATAGTGCTATGAAGCCATTTTTTAAAAATTAATTTTAAAAATTTTTAAGTTAATATTTAGCCCTAAAATGATGGAAAAATTAGGTGATTTGGAGTTAATTAGGTGATTAAGATGTTAATTAATGATTTAGATATTAATTAGATGTTTAGGGATGTTAATGTGGAACTTTAATCCTAGCCTTTGGAGTATTAAGTATGGTTAATTTAGGAAATTAGGTAATTAATATGAGGATTTAGTAATATGTGAAACTGTAAATTAATAAATCTAAAAAAATAGGTTTATTTAGATAATATTATAATAGAAATCAGAAAAATAATAAATCTGAAAATAACATTTAATTTTAAGCAAAAGTCTTAAAATATAAGATTTTCACACATCGGGAATAAATCCGACATCGCAGTTAGGGTTAGCGTGTACCGAATAGTTTAGAATACCAAATTACAACCCAATAGGATATTTAGACCTCGAGCTTAATGTGATTAATTTCACATTAAGATTCGAGTATATTTAAGGCTTAGGAATCAAAATTTAAAATCTCATTTAAGATTCGAATACCGAAATAGAGTACAACGAATCATTAGGACATAATGGGTATACACGAAAAAAAATGAGTTAAAATATAACTTAGAATATAAACCATAAATTATAAGTACTAAAAAAACCTATTTGCATTATAGGACATTCAAAGACAAATCGGCTTGCGATTAAGGGATCGAGCGATCGAGCAATTCCAAGTAAGTTGGGTTATTGCTTGTTGTAATAGAGTACTAGTTTTGTAGTACTCAGAGACTTAGGCCTGTATATGATTATGATTGTAAGTAGTTTACTCATGTGTTTGATGTATCTGAATTCGTACTGAATTTGTATTGTGAGTGATTTTGTGACTGATTGAATTGGTATGAAATTATTTGAACACCCTAAACTGAATTTAATCTTAGTCGACCCAAATAACTAAAAATGTCATGCATTGCAACCCATTAGGGGATCATAGGATTCTCCAACCAAATACCGACTCCTTCGAAAGGGATAGCATAGGATTGCAAAATAGTCCCTTCTTCATCCTTAGTCAAGCTAAGTGACAGGAGAGGAGGTCGCGGCGAGGGTGGAGTCAATGGTTCGAAGGTAGTCGCGGGAGGAGCAAGGTATCCATTACATAAGCCTGGGTTTAGTTGTGAGCTGCTGCATAACATGGAAACTCCTCAACCCGGATTAGAGCGGGTGAAATTTTCCTGATTTTACAACGGACCGGACTACATTGTGCGATGACACTTGATTGTTGCATTGCATGAAAATAATTGTTTGATAACCCTGTTTGTGCTTGTATGCATTCATAAGTCTCCAATTCAACTTACTGAGCTGTATTGCTCATACCATTATAAATCCTTTTGCAGGTTCTGATTTCTGAACACTTCAAGTACTATGCTGCCCTACAATTACCCAGAGGTTAGTCCGCTGGAAGCCAGGGGTGTGGGGATTAAGTTACTTAGTATAATATGTAACTAGAGTGACCATGTAATTAGGGATGAAAGACTGATAGTTATTGTGTAATCTAGTGAACTGTTATGCTTATGTAAAACTTCCTAAGAAACTCTGTGGACTTATAAATATAATATTGTACATGTTATTAGAAATTTGCACTATTTATCATAATTGTAGTTTAATTGTTAATCGGACTATTTACTTCAAAGTGAGGAGTCGTCAACACCTTATGTAGGTTATGTCTATAGTAGGCACTGTGAGGCCAGTTACTGTTATAGAATGGTTTACACGGCGGGACTGTTGCGACTTTGCGACTTCGAGGCGTAACAATAACCTATATGGGGTAACTAACTAAGGTGAGCAAAGTACTCTTTGAGTTGGTTAAGACCCTAAAAGATATAAAAAACTTGGTCGTACCCCTTATAGGTTGATTAACTGAGGTGGGAAAAATGCTCTTTGAGCTTATTAAGATCCTAAAAGATTTAGAGAACTTGGTCGTACCCCGTATGGGTTGACTAACTAAGGCAGATAAAGTGCTCCTTAAGTTGGTTAAGATCTAGAATGATATGAAAACTTGATTGTCCCTTTCATGAGTTAACTAACCAAGATGGATAAAGCGTTTTTGAGTTGGCTAAGACCCTAAAAGATTTAGAAAACTTGGTTATGCCCTTTGTGGGTTAACTAACCAAGGCAAGCGAAACGCTCCTTGAGTTAGCTAAGCCTTAAAGATATAGAAAACTTGGTCGTGTTTTTTATGGGCTAACTAACCAAGGCGGGCGAAGTGTTCCTCGAGCTGGTTAAGACATTGAAAGATATGAAAACTTGGTCGTACCCCTTATGGGTTGACTAACTAAAATGGGCAAAGCGCTTTTTGAGTTAGTTAAGATCCTAAAAGATATTGATTACTTGGTTGTGCCTCTTGTGGGTTGACTAACTAAGGTGAGCAAAGTACTTCTTGAGCTGACTAAGACCCTAAAAAATATTGGGAACTTGGTCGTGCCCCCCTATGGGCTGATTAACTAAGGCTGGTGAAGCGCTTCTTGAGTTGGCTAAGACCCTAAAGATTTGAAAACTTGGTCATACTTCTTATGGGCTAACTAAACAAGGGAGGCGAAGCGCTTCTTAAGCTGGCTAAGACTTGGGAACTTGGTTGTACTCCCTATGGGCTAAATAACTAAAGTGGGCAAAGTGCTCCTTGAGCTAGCTAAATCCCTAAATGAGAATATGAATTGGGATAGTACTCCTTAAGCTGACTAAATCCCTAAAAGAAATGAATGAAGGATAAGCATCCTATAGGCTCACTAAAACTCTATATGATAGTTGAAAGTAAAACTGAGGAACATGATTAATTTGAAAAAACTCTTAATTTGAGAAATTTACGGTCGAAGAATTTAATGAAAACTATTTATGACATGAATTGAATATTTGGCTACTTGGGCCAACAGGGAAGGAAATACTTATAACAAGCTTTTACCTTCTCTTCCTCTTTTTTCTTTATTCTATCTCTTTTTTTTTTCTTTTCCTTCTTTTTTCCTTGAAATTCCGTTAACGGATACAAATTCTTGTTTAAAAAACAAATGCTATAACTATGTAGGATATCTCATATTCGTCTTAGTTTTTAGCCTTATACTAAGCTTGTTAGATAGGCCTTAAACATTCATTTCCTAAGGAAAAAAGGTAACTCATGATTTATATAATCAAAGAGGACTTCCTTATGTACTCTTAATCTAGATTTCGCTCTTGACTATTATTTCAAAAATTACAGTCTAATTTGCAAGTGATACGCCTTGATCAATTTGTTAGGTCTTTTTGGGTTCAGTCTTGTGAATTGGGCTTTTGGTTAAATTGTTTCAAAAGATGTTAATTAAGAGGGCCTATTTTAAAAGAAATAATTTTATCTAACCTAAGTATACAAGTTAAGAACTCTTAAGAATAAACTAGGTGTATGTCTTAGTCTCAAAAATAACTTTTATTTTAGGTAAATTATTTTTCAAAATTAGAAGAGCTTTGAATAGGGAGGTATTCTGGGTGGGGATGTCTTGTGTTTGAGATTTAGGTGAACAGAAAGGTTTTGTGCTCGTGATTTGGAGTGTGACCTTAAAATGAATATGAGGTTTTTGGTTTGTAGTTGAGAATACGATTATGAAATGAATATGGAGTTTTATGTTTTTGGTTAGAAATGCAATTCACGATCTTATGTTTTTAGAGCAAGTTGGCTTCAGGACCTCCTTTGGTTAGGCCTTTTCTTAAGCCTGATGTTTAGGCATTTCTTCACTTTCCTTTCTTTTGGGTTTTTCTTTTCCTTTCTTTTTTTTTTCTTTTTTCACTTCATTTCTTTCTTTTCTCTCCCCAAAAATATTTATCTCTTTTGTCATGTTTTTGTCTTTAGACATGGGCTTGAGTAAAGTATGCGTGGTCTTTGAGGTACTTGGAAAAGTATTGGCTCTTCCTCAAAGGGAGCAATTTTTCAAAAACAAAAATTATCCTTGAATTGTTATTACTAAGGTAAGTACAAATTCGTTTTATCCTTCTCTCCTAATCAATGACCCTAACCTCCGAATTGCCCCACTATAGGGTAGTTCTTGACGGGGTTCATATTTGAAATGACTCTAAATAGGTTTAATGGAGTTAATAAAGGATAATTGTGTTTGTGATTTGAAAATGGATACCTTACTCCATTTTGATTTGCATATCAAGTTCAAAACGGACCTCCTTAAAGGAATAAGTCCAGAATATCTTTACCATGACGTCTGTTATCTATCAAAGTGTTTAAGGATTAGTGTATAGGATATAACTCACCTCTTTTCACTCTAAACATTTTAAAAGTAAGTTACCAATTCCTTACATAGAGATTGATTGACCTTAGGGTGATGACTGACCTTACTCTTTACTTCCTTGAAACATGCCCTAAGTTATGAAACAATAGCTTTCACTCAATTGAGTTCAAAATGGAATTTCAAAGACTAAATACCCCGCACCTTTTGCATTCTTGTTTAAATTGCCCCAAACTTATAAGTCTTAATGCCCTTCGGCTTTCATATGTGATTTTAAGTCTAGTTCTTTGGAATTTGAATAGGCCGACATTGACGACTTTTGAAGTGTAAGGGACTATAAATTGCCTTTTTATTTGTACTAAGGCCCAAGCAAAGGATAGTATTTTATGGTCTCGTATTTTCACTTAGTTCATGGTTGGACTTGATAGGTTAGGGGCTTTGAGTTGGTTCAACTATTTTGATATGCTAAGGGTTCATGTTTAGTTGGTTGCTTTCTTAAGCCAAGTGGATGTGTTTAGGTTAGGTGCTTTAATGGGCTAAATGATTATGTTTTTCCTAAACCCTATAAGTATTTGTAATCGTTGGCAACTTTTTCTTTTTCTTTTTTTTTTTCTTTTTGAAAGAGAGAGAGGAAGAGTTAGGGCTGTTATATTACAGAGCTCGAGTGATGAAATTCTAAATGGAGGATTGCCTTCCTAGAATTCTATATACAAGCCTATAAAATTTATATAGAGCAACACTACTGAAGGCTTTTATACAAAAGGGGAATTCTAAAAAATGAAGAATAAAAGACTAAATAGAGAAAATGTCTAAATCCTATTTATTCCAAATGAGAAAGATTATTTACAACGTGTTAATTTATCCAAAAGAATGAATGTTCCTGATTGGTGGAATACTTGATAACATGGTAACAGCTTAAAATTATTTTACAGGTTTAATTCTTTTTGTTTTGTTTCCTTTTATTTTCTTTTTTCTTTTTTATTATTTATTTTATAAGGTTTAGGCTCAACTGATATGGGCCCGAAAAAGCGACACATTTGAACTCTTATAGATGTACTAAGGCTCACACTAAAATAATGTTCCCACCGATCGAACACAATGCCCATACTCACTCCATACTGGCCGACAGTAGCCACATAAGTCTTCCTCGTATGCCCTGATCACAGCAGTCACTCACGCAATGTCCATGCAGCAAACACAAACACCAATCTACACAACCCCATGACACAAGTCCACGGTCACCCCTATCCTCACACGACCCCAACATCTACAGCAAGCAACAACAGACATGCACCGACCAGAATTTTGAACCCCACACTATCAACAACTCCAATTGCGATTCCAGGCCGCACAACGTCACACCCGACACACCATCTCCAACGCCACAACTTCACAGCGAACAACTACGGTCATATGAATGCAAGCACCGCGAATCACTGTCCATTACGCACGCTACTCCATCTCGTGGCCATGCTACATCAAAACAACCAGTACACGACTAGATTTCCGGACACGACGACACTCCAAGCACCAAACAGCAGCTCACGTCCACGTCCAGGATTCACGAGCCAACACAATACACACCATCCACTACGCACACACGGTGAACACAACACCCATGCCACTTCGTTTATCACCATCCACACACAAGTGCTCACGCTGCTCCACGCAAGTACACGAACACAAATCCTACTCACCAACTGCACATTCACACGCAAAACTTAAACACAGCTGCTGCTACTGCACCAACGTCCGCAGCAAACACCAAATTCCTGTCCACGCCACTGCCCCTTCAACCGAACACTAAGTCAGGTTCGGTTCTTTTCATTATTTTATTATTATTATTATTATTATTATTATTATTAGATATTTGGTTATATAACATAATATATAAGATATGTATATATTAAGAGGTTTTTTAGTATTAGTTTTCTTATATATCAAGTGTATCATATGATATGATTCTATTTAGGTAGATAATTGTTTAATAATAGAGATATAGATGCATATATATATATATATGTAATATTAGTTTAGGTATTTTGTAGTATTTGATTAGTTTCTTAGGATTTCTCATTTAGGAAGTAATTTTTTGAAAATAAAAATTACTAAAAAATCCCTTTAGAAAAATTAGGATTTTTAAAGAATTTTTTTTATAAAATTAAAGAAATTCGAGAATTAGGACTTTTTAGATTTTTTTTGAATAAACTAAATTGCTAAATATGTTGTCCTTATGTGGCTACTGTCGGCCAGTATGGAGTGAGCCTGGGCATTGTGTTCGATCGGTGGGAATTCGGCATGGGTCAGGCAACTTTGTGCCGATTGACGTGGGGCTGTTGGCGTGCGTTGGATTAGGGTGTTGTGGATTAGATCAAGTGTTGTACGACGTCTAGTCAGGAGGGCAGGCGTGATTTGTGCTCAAGGATGGGGCTACTGTGTCAGCATGTTGTGGCATGGACTTGTTGGCTTAATCGTTGTTGCAGACATGTCGATTGCGTGAAGATGGGCATAAGGGTGTAGCGAAGGATATATGCTGGAATTTGCTGCTAGGGGTTTGCATGTGTTAGGGGAAAATAGAAAATCAGTTTCTTTTTGTGAGTATGTAACTATAGTGAGGGTGTAATTATTTTTTTTTAATATTGTGTGATCACTATTTATAAAGTTCGAAAAATAAATCTTTAGATCATATAAAATCGAATCCCTTATATTGATTTTAATTTGATTTAATAAAAATCAAATTAGATTTAAATAATTTATATCGATTGAAATTCGATTTGATAAAATCAAACTAAATTTAAATTTTTTATATTGATTTAAATCCGATTTGAATCTAATCAAATTATATTTAAATCTTACGAATCTTTATTGCTTTAGATTCAAAAATTTTTATTAGATTTGGATCCTATACGCTTAACCTATTTTTCGTAAAATGAAAGAAAGAAAAATAAAAAGCATATTTGTGTTTAGTGAGATTTAAGCTTGTAAACTTAAGTTAATCCATTGCAAATGCTCAAATGTTTATTGATTAGATTGTTAACTTGTGTTTTGATATTTAGTACAATTAAATTGTATTTAAACCACATAACTCTTTAAAATAATTTGAACCAAGCTAAAATAAATTGTCAATAAATTGATTGATGCTAAGACAATTTATTTCCTAAAGATCTATTTTCCTAAAATATTTATATTTTTTTATTTTTTTTATTTTTATTATTTTTCACATTTTTATTATTTATTATTTTTATTTTGGAATTATGACCCTAAAAAATAAACTTAGAATTATGTGAGGCAAAAATTGGGTGTTTACAATACATAATCAACTTTATACAAATTAAAAAAAAATGAAATTAAAAAGCACAACTTAGTAAAAAAAATAAAATATTGAATATAATTTAACGCATAAGATTTTACACTTTATACTTAATTTTGTATCGGGGATTAAAAAAAAAGTTGAATAAAATGAACTTACACTTAATAGATAAATTAACTATACTTATTTAAATAAATTTATAGTGCAAATAGTCATTATAAAATGTCATAGAATGAAAAAAAAAAAATAAATAAAGAAAAATTGAGAAAAGATGAAGAATTCAAGTACCCGTAAATCAGAGTGGTTGGGAATGTTAAATTTTCAAAGCATAAAATCAAGTAAGTCGAAGAAAGAAAAAAACTACCTTTTGGAAGGGCAGAGAGAGAAAGGATCGTTGTTGAATTGGTTTTGGAAGAAGAACCTGTAAGTGCAAAAGGATGGGAGAGGTAAAGATGCGGTTTATATATAAAATGAGTGGGTTTAATTACAAAAAGTTAATAATAAAAACCAGTATATTTAAGAAGTTATACCGAAGAGGCATAATAATAATAATAAAACGCTTATGAAATTGTATCCTATGATAAAAATGATTGATTAAGGGGATGTTTAGATAAATAATTCAAAATATATGTTAGTGGTCGTTTGAGTTATTTTTTATGTTCATTATTTCGTTAATTAATTTAGTTATTAATGGACTTGAAAGTTGATAGATTCTAATAAAAATCACCTAACCAATACATATATGCAATCATATTGAAATTCATTATATGTATACCTAATCCCACTAAAGTTGACAAGAATAACCCACAATATATCTGGATAATAATTTATGCCTATAGCTTTTACTCATATAATTGATAAACATGTCGACAAAATAGTAATGAATATATCATAATTTATACTTTAACGTTGCTATTTTTTACATTTATATACCTATACTTTTTATTTTTCTAATTATACACCTAATTAAAAATTTTATTATTAACATTTATATTTTAGTAAACTCTAATTCATATCATTAGTTTAATTAACATAATCAATTAATGAGGTGACTATTCATAACCTTAGAGAAGTTACGTAACCCTTGATAAGTGACCGTTGACCATCCTCTATCTTATACATGACCCACTTTAAAAATGTACGAGAGACTCATTAGCGAATGTAGATGGCTACCTAAGGTTTTAGGGGGGGATTGTGTGACCTCCTGGAGATCACTCAATCACCTTATTGGTTAAATGTGCTAACTAGACTAGCAGTGTGAGTTAAAGTTAAATGAGATATAGATAAGGTTAATTAAATTTTCAATTAAGGATATTATTAGATAAATTAAAACTTTATATGTATAATTGCAAATAATAAAGTTGGGGTATAAATCGTGATATTACTTCAAATAATAATAATTTTTATTATTCTTATATTTTTATAATAATAAGGATTGATAATGATTATTATTAGAATATTTTTAAATAAATCTATTAGTATGTCTATGTACATATTATGTTTCAAAATATAACTTTATTTGTTTAATCACATGTTTTTAACTTTCTATACATTTCTTGTTTTTCCAGAATTTTAACATTTGTATCATATGCTATGCCATAAGATCACACGTGATGTACAACATCAATGTCTTTTATTCTTGTATTTCAGTTATATTTTGAAATTCTGGCGGTGTTTTTTTTTTTTTTTTGGCCGAGAAAATTCTGGAGGTGTATGCAAGTTAGTTATTATTCCTTTGTTAGGGACACTCTAAAATCTTGTTTTTTTTTTTTTTTTTGGTTACTCTTTAGGATTGATTCATAACAAAAAAACGACCAGGTTCCCGAACTTTCATCCAACTGCGCTTAAGTTTATTGTTCACTCGCGAAGGAGGTTGCAACAAAAATAACAATTATAAGAAACATCGTCTATGGCCAACTTGTTCATCGTGCGTGCTTTAACATGAAAACCCTAATAAACCAACCTTGGAGCACTTCCATGATTACATGCTCATTTTCTTGTTTACTTCGTGTAACTTCTTATATATCTTTTCTGCTGTAACCTATTGATACAATAGAGCTTTTACAATACAAAGGCCCTTTGTGAATTTGAATTAGGGAGGTGGTCAAGATGGATACTGCTCGTGATAATGAAGCATGGAGAGAGAGGATAATAAAACGAAAAAATGATTCGTTAGTGCTATGTGATCCCACAGCGGATACTTGGTATTCGAAAGGCGTTTTCTTTGATGAATCCCCTTTCTTGGAGCCCTTTAATGCATTCATCTTTCAATTCTTTTGCATGGCCCTGGTTTATCAATTTCTTTACTTCTTCCTCCTCAGACCCCTCAAACAACCCAAGTTTGTCTGCAGTTTCCTGGTAAGATTTCTCCCAATTTTTAGCGTTGTTTGGAAATAAGGGATAAATAGTACATGATCTCCAAAATCCTTTTTATTTTTATTTTTTTTTTCCTGGCTTCCTAATATTAATCATACCTTGCATGGGTATAGACACGAGGAAATTCTTAAACTTCTATATAATCTTACGCACAATAACTATTATGGAAAGTTGTATGCAACAAAAATTCTAATATATTGTACAAGTATATATACAATGACTAGTCCTGCGGCCTCTGGTTACACATGCCTTAATCATTTAATTTGTTTCATCTCTTTCATATAATAATTTTATCAATTTAGATGGCACTTCTCTCAATGAGATAATTAGTTTTAATCATTTTGTTAGTAAAAGTTACTTCCTGCTTTTAAAAGAATTTCAACAGGCGATAGGGTGTTTGACACTAACAATAATCCATGGAAGAAAATGTCCATGCAATGTAGTATCAATTTCAACTACTAGTTGAAGAAGTTGAGTTTGGTCATAGTATTGATTACAGTAATTTAATTTTCAGGCAGGGATTCTGGTGAGTCCAAACATTTTTGGTCGAATTCTTCGGATGTTTAACGTACCTTACATCATCCAAGTCAAAGATATGTTTATATCGAATACAATAGCAACTCTTGGGATTGTATACTTCGTCTTCATCATAACAATTAAAATGGATGTGTCTATGATCCGAAGAACAGCCAAAGATGCAATCCTCATTGGTACATCGAGTATCCTTGCTCCGTTTGTTTGCCTGGTAATAGTTTGCCTACAAACATCTGTAACTCTATATAGTGTAGGGAAGGACGACAAAAGATTCAATATTTTTGTCTACCTATTCTCGGCTGGAATGTCTGTCACACGTTTTCCTAACATTGCTCATGCTTTTGATGAACTCAATCTTTTAACATCCGAATTAGGTCAACTTGTGTTGTCTTCTTCCATGATGAGCGAAATTGCGACATGGATGTGGTTGGTCGTAGGAACATACTACAGATCACATAAATTTGGAGGAATATATTTTTTGGCTTCAACAACCTTTTTTGTCTTGTTTGCTGTGTTCATCGTCCGTCCATTGATGAACTGGATTGTTAGGAATACCCCAGAAGGAAAGCCAGTACGAAATGCTTATGTGATGGCGATTATAGTTGGAGCACTGGTCATGGCATTTATTACTGACGTGATGGGTTCGATGCATTTGGGGGTCTTGGTCCTAGGGCTTGTCGTCCCAGATGGACCGCCTTTAGGATCGGAAATCGTCAAAAAATCCGAACTTATAGTGATGGAATTCCTTATGCCCATGTTCTACATTTCTCTTGGGTATAACATGAGGTTCAATAAGTTGATGAAAAGAAGTTTGATGAAAACTTGGCCCGTAGTTCTTGTAGGTTTCATATCAAAGTTTGTTGGTACAGCAATTCCAGCATTGTATTGTGGAATCAAGCGAAAGCATGCTTGCTTGGTAGGACTAATGATGAACCTCAAAGGCCCCTTGGATCTGTATCTTTTCAGTCGCTGGTTCTCCAAAGGAGTAAGTTCCATATTTCGTTACATCTCTCGTCTTTAGTTAGTCTCTTACAATTTTCATCCTCTCCATAAATTTTAGGTAAATTGGAAATACACCTGCAATATTACTTTGGATAAGCAAAATAGACCTGTTTATTTGCTCTATGCTCTCTTTAAAATAGATTTCTTAAACCATAAAATCTTAAAGAACGTGCCTCCACGTTTTATGGCGTTTGATTTAATTTTATGGACTAACTTGATAAAACATCTAGTTGCCTATTTAGTTTGCAATATAAATGTTGTATTGGACAAACTTAAAAATTTGTACGACTTATTGATAAACAAAACGAAGATTTTTAGAAAAATCCTAAAATAATTTTCTTATTTTCTAAAAATGCTTCTGACGTCGTACTATCCTATTCTGCTGGTGTCGTCCTCTTATGGTAACCAAACACTACTATAGACCATTTTTACCTTGATATTGATAACAAAGCATACAAGAAATACATAAAAAAACTTTTTAAAAAATTGGGAGCCCACTCCATTTTTTTAATTTTATGTACTTTTTACCAATGTTATAATAATTTTTTTTGTTAACAATAAAATGGTTTTATAAGGATCTAAAAGGATAGTTTTTAAAGATTGGAGTTTAACATCGCTCAAGCTCAAAGATATACAAAATGCATGATCTTCTTCTTATTTTAGTAAGCATCACGTGATTCGTTTAAGATCCAACTACTTAACTAATTTAATGAATTAGCTTTAACCACTCTTTTCTTCTTAGGCTTTCTTTCCCCTATTTTCTTTATTTAATATTCATTTCAAATTTACTAACAATAACTTTATCAGATTAAACTTTTCAATGCTTTCTTTTACTATCTCTTTTTCTATGCATCACCAGAAGTCTTGGATTTTGTGAGTTTGTTAATGTATTAGTAACCATGGATCTAACACCTTCTGATCTCTGTTTTAATCTATAACATTAGATCTCTTAGATTTAAAGAGTTAGATATATTAGATGCTGATATTTTATTAAATCCACTATTTTTGAAGTGAGTTATCTATATACTTTATGTTTATGCTAAAATTCAACTATATACATTTCAAATAAGTCATCTAAATTTTTATATTTGTAACGTTGTATATACTAAGTCTTCTATGAACGTAAATCATGAGGGTTTTTAAAGGATTGATTTGATGCAAGCAATATATAAATATAAATGACTTAAATTCACACGAAACATATATAACTTAATTGAAGTTTGATATAAACATGAATGATCTAAAGGACTCGTCTAGAAACATAAATTATTTAATTAAACCTGAAAAACATGGATTATTTCTCTTGCATTTTGCCTACATTTAAACTCTATCGTATGAGTGTTGTTCGATTTATTTATTTATTTAATACAGTTTAACTCTATTGTTTGAAAATTGCGAGGTGATTGGTCGAGATTTGATTTTAGATGTAAATTTTGTAATTAAAAAAACAAAAAAAGAGCATCTGATACAAATATTTATTATGTCTCATTGATGTGTATATACCTCTGGAATACATGCGTCGTCGATACTTACCATTAAATGATATTTTGATCGTATGCAGGAAATTGCAACGGGAATGTTCGTAGCGTTGACGTTGTCACAGTTAGTGGTAACAGCAATAGTGACACCTTTAATAGATATCTTTTATAGCTCTGTTGATAGATTAAACGATCCCACTAGGACTCGCAAGAGAGCCATTCAAACAACACCAAGTAGTATGGGGTTAAGTATCCTGTCATGTATCTACACAGAAGAGAATGTCCTAGGAACACTTTGTCTCCTCCATGCTTCTAATGCAACGGAAACAAGCCCCGTATGTGCATACCTGGTCCAACTCGAAGAGCTTGTCGGTCGTGCAACCCCAGTGGTGGTCCCCCATAACAAGGTGATTTCAAGAACCACATCCACAAAGACATACAACATCATGCGAGCTGTCGGTAGGTACTTGAGAAATTGTAGCCGTTCTACAAAAGTGAAGTCCTACTCCGTCATCGCACCATATAAGAGCATGCATGAGAACATATGCACGCTAGCAATGAAAGAGAAAGTCTCACTTGTCATCGTACCCTTCCATAAGAATCAAGGCTTCGACTATGCACAATCAGGCGCACTGCACAACGTTAACACCAACATAACTCAGTGGGCACCTTGTACGGTTGGGATACTAGTAGATAAAGGTATCCATATTTGCATGAAAACTGACAACCATTTTACGTGTAATGTTGCCGTGGTATTTATAGGGGGCGCTGATGACAGGGAGGCTCTGACATTAGGCGCAAGGATGTCAGGACATCCGCACATAAATATGACCGTGCTATATATTAAGAAAATAAATAGAACTTGTGATGGAAGAGAAAGTCTTGTGGATAAGAAGCTAGATGATTCACTGATGGATGGATTTAAGACGGAAATAATGGTTAACAAACGTGTGGAGTTTCGTCGAGTGAATGTAGATGATGGTGAATCAATTATAAGCGCGGTTCGATCTTTGGAGGATAAGTATGACTTGGTGGTTTTGGGGCGTCAAAGTGAAGTGACAAAGGATGATTTCAACAGCTTGATGCTTACGGTGTGGAATGAGCACCCAGAGTTGGGGGTTCTTGGGGAATTAATTGCTTCACAAGATTTTCATGGAGGTTCGACCTCTGTTTTGGTGATGCAGCATGGTGGCCAAGATCTTCCTCGATACATACCAGATGATACGAATATAGAGTATGACCAGGAATATCTACTTCGCAGATTAAGTACTTGACTAGAAAATGTGCCTTTTCATTCCGCCCCCCACCTCCTTATCTGTCTCTATGTGTGTGTATTTTTTTCCCCACCCCATGACGTTTGTCCTTTATGTGTTGGTTAGTTTTACAAATATATTTTATTGACCCTGCTCGCCTAGCTGGCCCTACCTTGCACGTTCCACTAACCGCTATCACAAACTTTAGCTTATCTACGTATTGCATGATGCATATTAGTCCTAGAAGTATTATTCGTGACGAAAGTAGAATTTATTATGATTTTCGATGATTACATGTTCGACATGGTTGAAAAGAAGAATCGGATGGATCCAAGAAATAGCTCGTATAATGACAAATGAGAAAAACATCAGTTTGGACATTTTTGAGCAGAAGCAGTTGATATTGCTTGCTACATCATTAACCAAGTGTTTGTTTACCCTCTTATCAAGCTTAGTATTTTGATATTTTTGGACGCAATGTTTGTAGTTAAGAAAAAAAGGGTAATGGAACCCAAGGAAATATAATTTTAGGGTAGATCAAGTGATTTTCTTGGCTACTTATCAACTAGCGAAATTTACTTAGATTGTAATAGAATCTATAAATGTATGGTTTGATGATGATGTAAGGGTTGGGGCTCAAGATGAAGAAAAAGAAAAATAATAAGCTCTTAAGAAATAAGATGAATACTCATAGAGAGCTATTTTGGTAATTAAGTTTTTTGTTTAATTTCAATGTTATGAACCAATTTAATAGGCTAGTGATAGTACCTATGATATTAGGTCCTGTCATGGATATCTTAAGGAGATATGGCTTAATAGATTTGAAAAGTATTCATCAAATCAATTTTTTTTGCTCTTAGCCTTAGTTGCATCAAGAGTGAAAGTAGGTTGAAGATCAATATTTTTTAGCTCATTTGGATTCTGACATCAAAGGAGTTGTGAACTAAAATAAGAGCTATAGACTTATTTTAATATGATGGTCTTTTTTCTTTCTCTTAAATTCATTGTGCTTATCCAATCTCATGTTAAACTTGAGTATAAGCCCATGGTCCATATAAGAAAAGAAGGGATGGATCGTAGTCATTGTATCATTAAGACTGATCTAACAATCATTAGGAGTGATCTAACATTGACAAGTCAAAGAAAAAGAGTTTGTTATAAAAAGAGTGAAGACCTAAGATTTAAGCGATAGAAGACTTTTCTTTCCATTTTTACTCTCTCTCTCTCTCTCTCTCCCTCTCTCTTTCTCTTTTAAATGATGAAGAGGTACAGTCCTATTATGATTAGCTACCTCTAGGTATATGAACCATCTACAAGACTTCTACACTAAGTAAGAATAATTTGCGACATATAGATAGTCCTAAGAAGTATTGATAGTAAGATTTGACCCTACTATCTTATATAAGTTGTCATGAGTATGTCTTAGGCCAAAAGAACTAATCTAACCCCTTGGGGTTGACTTAGCTTTTCTCGAAATATATAAGGATCATTAAGCCTCTTTTTGAGGCATTACATTTAAACAAGCACTTAACTTGAACTACTATGATACATCATGTTGTTAAAGGGATAGATATTGAACTATGCAATCCAAGAAAAGGGGGTAGTTTTAAAATCCTATCAAGATTTCTTTTATGGAATATATGTTACGCCCCAAAGTTATAAAATTACAATAGTCTTGTTGTGTAAACCAACCTATGACAATAGTTGACTCCATTGTCCTTATTATAGATGTAATTTTTACAAGGTGTCTACGACTCATTTTTTTGAAGTAAACAGTTCAATTAAGAATTAAGTTAGAATTTACATAAAAGGTAGAACTTTAAGTCGAATATATATATATATATATATATTTACATTCACATTGTCGTAGAATTTTCAGGAGATTCTATGTCTATTATGTATCAATTCATAACCTAGAAATACTAACAAGACCTTAAAGAACTTGACCGTCCAATCGATTGATCCTCACTCCTCATAGCTTCAAATGATACTGACCTTGGGATAATTGTAACGCGGCATATTAGTTAGAAATCAGAACCTACAAGAGAATTTATATGGGTATGAGCAATCACAGCTCAATAAATTGAATTCGAGACTTATGACGTTGCTTCCCCTAAGAATATCCTTCGAACCAATGCCTTTATCCTTGTCGCGATCTATTTTCCTGTTACTTAGTTCAGTTAAGGATGAGGAAAAGACCATTATACTATCCAGTGCTATTTTTTTTTTAAGGTATCTGTGTTTGGTTGAAGAACCCTAATAATCCCCTAAAAGGTTGCAATGTGTGTTTAATTAGGATATTTAGGTCAATCATAATTAGGTACGGATTAGGGTGATTAAACAATTTTACACCATTCAACTTACATCAATTACTAAACACAACACAGAATTTAGTATAAAATCAGATACATAAGAATAGGTGCACATAACTACTTACAAACATAGTCAAATACAATTTTAAGTCTTTGAATACTTTAAAATAGTATTCTAAAATACAATGAAGTATCAAACTTAAATTACTTAGAATCCTTGGTTCACTCACTCATTTTTCGCTGGTTAACTCATCTCCGTATGTCTTATAATATAAATACGCCTTTAGTATTTATATCTATTGGTCCTAATAAGATATCAAGAGGGGAGTGAATTGATATCTCTTTGCAAAAACTAAAATTTATGAATTAAAAAACCCCTCTTAATATCTTGAATGAAGTAAGTAGTTGGAAATTGATTGTTAACTCAAAGAGCAAATAATAATAACAATTAGAAGAAAAGAAGATAAGGTGTAAGAAGATTAGGCAAGCAATTTTATAGATCTTCAACCTTTTTCCTATTGCTCTTTTCTAGCTGTACTATTGGGGATTTAATCCTCCTTGCCGATGTTGTTCCACTAGTCCAAGCCTTTTAATAAGTAAAAATCAATGGGAGATTATAAGGATATCCAATCTTTTTCTCTGTCTTATCTCACTAGTTTCTTCCTAAGCTAAACATAGGACTTAGAGAACTTCCTAATTCTCTTACACTTAAGATACAATGTCAATAATGTTTACAATGAAATTAAAACAATACAATCTAGAAGCTTTTTACAACTCTTGCACCAAAGCAATAATAATGAAATAACAAAGCTGTTTTTGCTCAGTTTTTGATTAAGTTTCTAACACGGTTTTTGACAATCTACTCAAGAGTATTTTTTTTAACTTCTATTCTGATATTGAATGTGTAGTATTCCTTCAATCAATAGTGAGTTTAAATTAAATATACCCTCATATAATAGCTAGAAACAACCATTTCCATATTTTTCTCCATAACATCTTTGTTTTAACAAAAATTAGTTTTGATATTGTAGAAGTGTCCAATGAAAATAAGAACCAAATATTGAAATTCAAAAAATTTCAAAGTGAGCTATTCCAGATTTGTTCCTTTTCTATGCTTATGTAATTCGAAGGTTGCTGTATGTAATGATAAGTTCCAATCCTCTGTTGTCTTCGTGGAAATTTAAATATTTTAAATAATAAAGATAAGGATGAGGAGATAAAAATAAATCCAGCATACTTATCATTAAATCCCATAAGAGATCAGGTTGAATTACTCAAAGATATTTAGGCTTATTTGTAAGATATCTACAAGATTAAGAATTTAAATCCATTAACCCTTATCTTGAGATTTTCAAACTCAACTTATCCAAAAAGTCCTTATATATAAGAAATAATATATCAGAATCCTCTTCTGATTATATCCTAACTGTATTTCAATCCTTAAACAATTCTAATAGAGATTGTCAGAAAACATATTGCTTAAATCTTAATTACTCAAATTTTCGAATCTAATTCTTGAGCATCTTTTAACTTAAATCCCCATGGACTTAACCAACTTTAGTGGAACAAAATTGAACATATTACCTAAATATACTTGATAAAGTGGAGTTAGGCCTTTTTGCACTTTTTTTTTTACATTTATTTGTTCAAGTTAATTAAAAGAACTTAGAAACAAGAACTGAACATATTTCCAAACGCACACAGTAATGTTCTAATGTTTGTTGATATACATTCTAATTGATGTTCTGATGCTGATATACATTCTGACAAGTTCAAACTTACATTCTTCTAAATACCTTACATACTTAAAAAATCTTCTTAAGTTCATATACATCTTTTTGTTATCATCAAAATATATCAAGAGAAAACTCAATAATATCTTAATGATATATATATACTCTAGGTTATGATTTAACTCTATTCTTCATATATACATAGTATTTATTACTGATTCATCTTGGGTTAGTTTAAGGTTTGATTTCCAAATCCGGTTTTGATTTAGGTTCTAAATCAGTTCCAATTATGGGTATTATATGTAAATCCTAAAATTTTTTTTGAATATTAATATGAAATTAATCACATTAAGTTTGAGTATTCTAATTATCACTTTTGGTCCTAAATCAATATTTTATTATACTTAGTACAGTCTAATCCTTATTAACATATCAAATTTACTTCTAATGTGAGAAAATTTTATATTTTTCATATAATTACCTAAATTTATGTTTCATACCATATTTAATATATTTTGCTATTATTGTTATATTATTCATTTTAATATATTATTTTATAGTTATTATAATTCCAATTTTACATATTCTTAAAATTACATGTTTAACTACATAATACCTCTAATAATCACATCTAACACCCTAAATACTACGATTATTATACCACATCGGATATGAATACCTTAAGATACCTATTTATATACTAAATCAATAATTATTCAATTAACTATTAATTAAACCCCAAAATCTCTAATTATATACATATTTTAAAATCCTAAAAATCACTTAAAATTTTCAAATATTAATTTCTAAAAAAGGGTTTCATAGCACTATTCTACATCACCTAAGTAGTCTATACAAAAAAATTGAGCTCAAAACTATACTCTTAAGGTTATTTAATTCTAAATTAAAACATACTTAATTTTGTACGGTTTCTTAAGCACCATATATTTACAGGTATAATTAAATCAAATCAATATTTTTTCCTAAATCTATATAATAAAACATCAAAATAATAAAATTTATAATTTTCTAGATAAAATTAATAATTTTAATAAAGTACACAAAATTAGATTGGAATTGGACTCACTTGGCCATTGGGCTTTCGATTACCAATGCCAGTCCTAGGGGTGTTAGTCGGTCCAGGTGGTAGGTGTAGGGTGTAGTGGTGACAATGGTGGTTTGGTTTCAATTGGTGGTAGGTCGTACGTTCGGTTTAATTGCATTAATTACACAGTTTTTTTATAATTTTTTAGAAAGCCTTGATTCTCTCTTGTTTCAGTTCTCTCTAATTTTTTCACTTCACAAACTACCTAAATAAGCATCTAAAGAAATTTGGCTATTTATAGAGCTCTAAAGAATTTTTTGTATATTAATTTGAGTTGATAATTGCTTTATTTTTTTTTCAAATTGACTTTCTAAGTGAGTTAATTTAATTGGTTAGATTTTTTTCTTTCTTCCCCTAACTTGCCATAACTTTGATTTGGATTATTCCTCACTTTTATGATTTTTTTTCTCGTTTTTTTCTTAATTTTTTAATTTTCTTTAATTATTTACCATTTTTCTAGCATTTTTGGAGGCATTTTAGGTAATTTCGTGTGTTTTTACTTACATATAAATACATATGGAGTACAAGTAAATGTTTCTAAATATTATTTATATTATTTTATGATTTTTAGTGTACATACAATTTATCTCTACTGATTTGTTAATTATCAGAACTCATTTTATACGTTTTTAATAAATAATGGGTAATATACTTAAAATTTGATATTATAATATTCTATTATTTAATTACTTATTTTCCTAAATTCAAACTTATAAGATTATTTTTATTAATATTTTTAATTTTTTTTATAATTTAAGCTCGATCAAATCCTTTAACCAATTATTCTAAATTTTACATACTAAATTTAATCTTACAATTATAGGGCTTACAATATACATATATTATATACGTTTTTTTCCATTTATAAATTTTGACCTTACTAAAAAAATCAATACTAAAGAACAATATAGTCATATGATAACTCTAGATCTATTAAAATAAGTAGTTTAGGTTAATTGTTTAATCAAATTGATAGAGAACCCGAAAGATATACCATTGAAATAACTTACGAAATATGTTGGACATGATTGTTACTAAAAGTAGCTACAAATACTCTTATTCAATATAATATAGTTTACTGACTATTGTATTATTGTTGTTATCCTAATAACTAAATGATTTAAACTTTATATCTAATGTATTTGTAAAAGATTTCCAGCATTTTACAAGATTTTAAAGCAACAACAAGACAATAAAAACAAATAAAAGCATGATAGTAATTAATAGAAAAGGTTTCATTTCTCTTGTGCATTTGTTTTTACATGGCTACTTATTTATTTATTTTTTTTTTGGTAAATTATATGGATCATTTTGAAAACTTTAAAAATTATATAGAGCTCTAGTTTTTTTAAAAGTCAACACTTAACTCTCTTATAGAGCTAACATGGTAGTTTATATTTATATTTTAACTAACACGGTGATAAAAGGATGTTGAGAGGGTATTTAAAAAGTGACCAAAATGGAAAAAAAAAAAATAAAAAGGAGGTATAAAACGAAAAAGGAAGACTGATTAAACATAGTTTAGATATTGCTTTGGAGCTTGCAATTTCATCTAAAGTTAACCTTTACTTTATTATACAATACTTCTTCATAACATATTTGATTTTGTTCGATAATCATTTGTTTGATTCTTAATTTAATTTTGAACTAGACTTCTAATGTTCCATTAGTGATGTAAACTTAATGTCACATACTACACGATGATTTTTAAATTTTCAAACATTATCACTTATATTTGTACACTACAGATTAATCCAAATAGTTTATCGTACCATTTTAAGTGCCTTAACTTTTTTCTCATTTTATATTTTTCCTCTCTCTATCGTTTTACACATGGCCGGGCACACTCACATTTTGATTTTCCTGGTCGAAGTTTCATGTTCTCATCTTGACTTTCTATTTCTATTGGCTCACTTCCGTATCTCTCCAAATCTCTCTCTCTATCTCGTCTTTATTCTAATCTCTGTTGTGATCAACGATGCATTAAACTTCACCAGAGCACCAATTGCCGAGTTATAGATATCTGGCGAAATGGAGGACAGCTTTTCTTCAAACACATTCCGCGATGACCTTCTGTGTTTTGATATGAAGCCGTTTCCGGTGATCGATACTGTTGCGAAGTGCTCGATGATGAGTTGCGAAAGAGATTCTTTTTCAATCCTTCTCTTCCGATTTCAATCTGGTGATATCTTCGAGCATGAGTTGCTGTGAACTTATTTGCCGGACTCGCTAACTCCGGTCTCCGATTCCGACGAGCCACCGGTCTTCCTCTCCTTCTATGATGATGGTGTTGAATTCATATATAACAAACTCAGCTCGTCATCAGTGAGTTTAGCTCTCCGGCGTCTCCTATCTCCAATTTCTGACTTTCAATCAGCGTCCGGCAAAGCACTCAAAATGATCCTACTGAGTCAACTCTGCCGAGATTCGTGATATTGAGTGTTCCCATCTTCATTTCGATCTCCACTTCTTTTCTCGATCTCCTTACGGTGAGTTATTCCCTGATTCGTTGAGTCAATGACTCAATGTCGAGCCTGTACTTGAAAGAGATAGGATTTATCGATTTGCTGATTCATCTTCTTCTTCATCTTTTTTTTTTTTTTTCTCTTTTCTTAATTTTATTTTTGTTCCGACTCGACTCGGTGTTCTATCTTCCGGCGAGTGTCCACTTTTGCTGTTGCATTGCGGTTGTGGAAGTTGGTTCGGCTTTCATCTCAGGCGAGGCCTCTTCTCTGGTTTTCGTTTACCCTTTTTCTAGTGAGTGTCGATTCCGTTTCCTCGTTCTCTACTAAGTTCTTGTTTTTTATTCTTTTTTGATGGAGAACAATTACATATCTTATTGATAGCTCATTTGTAATTCATACTCTTCGATGATGATGGTGCACTCATTTTGTACGAGTATATACAAAAATACCAAATGCGTCTAAGAGTAACATTATAATTTATATCTCAATTTTATTATTTTTTATAATTATACATTTAAAGTTTTAATTATATACTTAATTAAAGATCTAATTGTTACTATCTCTACTTCAGTTAACTTCAATTCATATTGTTAATCCAAGTAGCATGATCATCTAATAAGATGACTATCCTTCACTTTAGAAGGGTTATGTAAACCTATACGATTGTTAATGAGTTTTGCGACCCGCATTTTTTAAGTGGATTGTGACTTATTATTAGTCTAATAGTTTTCATTTCTTGAGTTGTAACTGACTAGGAAGCATGTAGATTCAAGTCTTGATACTTAGCTCTTCTTCTTTATACACTGGTTATACTACAAAAAGATCATGGAGATTTCTAGAACTTAGAAAGTCTAAAATCTCAAAGTCCAATATTATTCTTCCTTTAAGGGCTCTTTATGCATTCACTTTCAAGCACTTATCCTTTTTTTTTTTTTTATTGTCCTACATCCATTTGCTCCTTGCCCTTATTGAATGTTCATCATAAATTAGATGTTATATCCTACTTGTACAATGATTTGTACATCTCGTAAACTCTTACGAAATAAGATCCAAATTCAATCAAATATCATGTTGCTTATATGGTGTATATCTTGAGCTAAAGTAAGCTTAGTCGATCACCAATCCAACATGACAAGCATGTGGTCACCTTCTGAAACTAGCACTTCCTAACCTGAACAACTTTCTACTATATTGCCAAGCATATTTCCATTTTATGGCATAACTAAATTATGTCAATGTTAATAAGAAACATCATGTAAATGCTCAAGCATATGCTTTGAACTCTATATAGTGATAGTACTCTTTTTTTTTTTCTTTTCATTTTCTTCTCACACAATGAATAGTTATGTAGTCCTCATCACTTAATGCCTTTGTTCTTATAATCTTACTCGTGCTTTCATGTGTGTCTTTACATTCATATTAGCTTCCATGTAATCCATGTATCTTTCTCACCTCCCCTTCTTTTTTTTTTTTTTAATAAATTGTGTAACTAACATCTCTTCAGTATCCATGTTTTGTAGTTAATGAGATTAATATTCGGGGAGTCTACGATCACATTTTGAGTGGTTGATATCTTGAACTTGCCCTGGTTAGCAATTAGCTTAGTTTAAAGAGGATCTTTTTATTGCCCGAGATGTGGTTGCTTGCAACTTAAGGTCAAAAGTTTGCGATCTTAACTTGAGGACTAAATCTTAAACTAGTAACAATCAGTAAATTGGCACGATTTAAAGAGGATAGACTCTTTACCACTTAGACCATGATTGTTTGCCAATCAAGGGTCAAAAGTCTATGGTCATAACTTGAGGACCAAATGTCATCCTTGCAATAGTTAGCAAATCGGCATAGTTTATAAAGAATAGCCTCATTACCATCTGGACTATGATTAGTTGCAAACTAAAGGCTAACGGAGACCCATCTTCATGAGTGGGTAATAATGAAGAGGTATAATCCTTAGGACATGTGTGGCGTCCTTTTGTAATCTCCACAAACCAATTATAATTTGTAATATGAGCTGAACATGAGTCTCCAGTCATAAGCACATGCACACACAAGCACATGAGAGTTGAGTGCAAGCCGAACACATGAGTTGAACTAAAGATGAGGCATATATGTTAATACATGAAACTAGAATGCGAGCTAATGAGTTCAGCACACATGAATAAAATATAAGCCTTGGATATCAACATATAAGAGTCAAACGTAAACTGATAAGCTAAGCACATACATCAATAAAACATGAGTTTTGAACACAAATCTTGAACATGGTTCTTAAACATGATGCGATCTTTGATCATGATGTAAGCCTTTGAACATGGTGCAATAGAGCCTTAAATATGACGTGATGTAAGCATTGAGCATGTGAACTCGACATGACCCTTAACTATGAACTTAACATGAGAATTGAAATGAGCTTTGAACCTCTTAAACAGGAGTACTTGTGAATTGAAAATTTAAAATAAACACGACCCCCTTTAACATGAGTAGTTGTGAGCTAAATCATGTAAAATAGACATAAGACTTCTAAATGAGCATAGCATATGAATTGAATAGAAACCCTGAACACTGGCACATGAGAGTTGAAAGCGAGCTTACGACTTAAGTACATAGGAATCAATTATAAACCTTGCACATGAACACATAAGAGTTGTGTAAAATACTTAATTTTTTCCCCTTATTTATTTATTTATCTTTTATTTTTAATTTTTTTAAGGGGTTTAAATTCAAAAATTCAAAAAATTAGAAAACTCAGAAAGATACAAAAAAAAAAGAAAGAAAATATAGTAAACAAAAAAAAAATTTACAAATGAAAAATACAAAAATTTAGGAAAAATAAGTTTTTTAGGTTGTTTTTAGTATCTTGGGGTGACATAGATTGAGTAATTCATTTTTTAGGGTTAAATAATGCAAACAATCAATAAAATTGGGTTCATTTGAAAATTATTATTTTTATTTTAAGTTATTCTATTTATTATACACAACTTGGTCATTTAGGGTTTAATTTTGACTTAGGAACTAGGTTTATTTTTTTTAATTTATTTTCTAAAAAAAAAACATAAGAAGAAAAAGGGGGTTTCGGACTACATGAAACCTAGTCTAATAGTAAATAAGGCCAAAGGCCTTAATGTAGGATTAAGCTTACATATGCAAGTGCGAGAAGTGCCTACTTCTTTTTAAGCCACGTAGGTGCAATACATGTGCGAGTTGAGGCGTGTAGTACATGCCTTGCATGTGACCACATACTGGTTTCCTCTTCGATCCAGTTTTTTATAGGAATGAAAACAAGAACCCTATGTAATCCCCTTTCTTTTTGACCCAATTGAACTAACTTTTTGGCCGAATTTCATCAAACAAAATGTGGGGATTAATTGAGGATTCAGAGTGCTCTTGAATAGTGCCCATATTATGTCTCAATTCATTGATCTTCTTTGTAAGAAAAAAAAATCTAAAAATTGAAAAAATATTCATGCACTTGAAAGCAATCATGGCCAATATAGCCTTTGTTGCTCTTTCCAAGATTGCACAAGCTAAAGAACTTATAAATTGGACCTCTCCACACACTTTTGAATCATTGGTAGTCACTTAATCTCACCCAAATATACATGTTCAAGCTTTCTCTCTCTCTTTAGGTGCCCTCTTTCTCTCTTTAAGCTATCTATCCTTTTAGCATCGACAAAGGTAGCTACTATTACTAGAAGCTCGGCCAAGATTCTCACTCTCCATTCCACCCCTTCTTACCCTCCACTAGACCTCATAGTTGCTTCACCATCTCCAACTACCCAAACCCTTAACCATTGCACTACCTTTGCAAAACACCATGAACTACTGCTCCGCAAGCTAAACTAACACCATGGCTAGATTTATGGTGTTCTAAAACCCAAGACCCAACACTCCATACATACCCTACAACCACTGTACACGCTAAATACCACTATCGCTACCATCCCCCCTTCAATTACCTTCAAATAGCTACTAAAAGTGGTGGCACTTCACTTACCTCCCATTCTTCAATAAGAAACTCACAAACATTGTTGCCCCTCCATTTTGGTACCTATAACGTCTTGAATTGACCACCATTAACTCCCCCTTCTTCCTTCTCTCTCTCTCTCTCTCTTCTTTAAGCCCACACATGTGCAGGTTACATAACCTAAGTCTGACTCGAATCCAACTCTATGACCTATGCCTCACTCTAGCATAAGTTTAGCAAGCTTCCTTTTTCTTTGTATTTTTTTCTATTTTAATTAAAAAAAACAAAAGAGAAAAAAAAAAGAAAAGAAAGAAGAAATAGAGGAAAGCTTTGTTTCTTTTTTTTTAAATTATTTTATTTTATTTTATATTTACTTTGGTAAAAAAATAAAAAAGAAATAATAATAATAATAAAACATAGTTTAGTACTTAGAAAAATCCTTTTTCCAAATAAATAAAAATAAACGAACCCTTTTCAAAATTAGGGTTTCTATAGAATTTTGTAAGAAAATAAACTAGTAAAAAATTAGGACTCTTTTAGAAGTTTTTATTAAACAAAAAACCAAATGGATAAAAAAAAATATAAAATCGGCTATTTTCCAATATAAAAGAGACAAACAAATTAAAGTTTTATAAGTAATGAACTGTGAATGTTTGATTTCGAATAACGGGTACGTAGACACTCATAGAAAACTTCGAGGCAACTTAAAACATGTAAAAATTTTATTTTTCCTACTTTTATAAATTTCATTTTGATTTCTTATTTTTTACAAGTAGATGTCATGTTATTTATTTATTTATTTTTGAATAAGCATTGTCATTAAAAGGGTATTTAAGGTAAATTTAATTTCGAAAAGTTAAAAGTGGTACATGATTAGAGTTTAATAGGGTAGCTCCTAGATCCAAGATCTCTAATTTCAAAATCTGTTTTTTTTTTTTTTTCAAAAATTGGTTTTATCAAAGACTAGTAGCCAAATTATAACAAATCCAGTCAATTAATTATATCTTAACTCTTTTTCTCAACTTCAATCGGATGGCGATCGAAATATATTTAAAGTTAAAAAGAAAATCACAGTTTTCTTAATCCTTAGTCGAGAATTTATATTGAATAGGTATAAGGTTCATTATAAGTTAAGTTAAGAAAAATATTTAAAAAACCAAGAAAATCTAAACTCAACAACTTGATGACTCCACTTAGGACATTAAAAAGGCTAGCCACTTAAATCTTCCAAAATTAGAATTATTTTTCAAAATACCTTTCTACGTTAAAGGTAGTAGTGATGGGGGTAGGGGTGTGGAGGAGAATTATTATATTATGAATATGTGATAGATACGATCAGAACCAAGTCATCCTAGACCCCTAGGAAGAGAGTTACTGTATAAGCTTTGGATGTTATCAAGTAATTACCTTTAGGGGTCTATCAGACTACCTCACTTAAGCTTTGACATGAACAATGAATTGCTTCCTTGAAAGCACGTGAGGTTACAGAGTTTAAGGATTTTTAGAATCTATCTTGATTGCATACATGACTTCTAAACCGGTGAATAAATGGTAATGGGGCATATCACCAACAAAAGGTCAGAACTATATTGGAATTCTATTATACCATAAAAATGTTGTAATATACTTTTTTTGTACCAACAAATATAATTTTATCCTTTATATAAGACTTTTCCATTGTAAAATTGCAGTTTCATTATAAATATAAAAATTTCATATAAATAACATTCCTATATGACAATTCAATTTCCTTGTATTGTAATAATGGAATTCTGATAAAAGTTCTAATCTTAAACTCTTTTGTTACCGCATTATTATTTAGTCATCGACCCTTTACATTTGCATTCGTGTGCCTTCAGCTTTTCTTGTTTTTATGTAAATATTAGTACTTATTTATTTATGTTTGTAAATAATCTTATCCAGTACCTTTATTATCTTCATAAAAATTGTATTGTTTTTCAAATCAAAAGATTCCCCTATATATTGTAAAATAATGTTCTTTTACCATTAGTTAAGTCACCATTTAAAATAGAATAGGACCATTAACCTTTTGAGGCATACTTGTAGATTATGAAACCTCATAACTTGTAAATAGTCTTTCTTGCTTTAGAAGATAATTGGACTTGGTCCATGAACTTTTTTGTAAAATTTTAGATTATAATAACAAGATTCACCACTTTATAGATTATCATAGGTTTTCATAGATTCTCTTAGCCTTTAAATTTGTAAATCCTTAGTCCTCTTATCAAATTCATAAATCTATAAAAAAAAAAAAAGTTCATTTGTGGAGAGTTTTACAACCGTAAAATATTTTTCTTCTTAAGTTTTCCCCTTACCAGCCTTTCGCTACCCACTAGATTTTTCTTATTGCTCTTGTCATTATTTCTCATTTACCCATTCTTCTTAGTATCTAGATTTTCTAGTTACTGATTATTTGTAAATATTAGGTATCTCATAAAATCTTCCTTTGTAAAATAATTCTTTTCTTTTAATTACACTTCTTATAAGTATTATAGGAAATCTTTTAAATATTTACAAGTTGTAAATACTTTTCTTTTGTTGACCATAAATTGTTCAAATGTTTCTCACTTTAAGTCTATAAACCTAGGTTTTTCTCATGTAAATATATCTCACTTGTGTATTTTTCATGTAAGTTTTCTTCTCTTTCTTATTGTCCCTTGTAAAATAATTTTGGTTTCTCCACTTTTGTAAAAATTCTCCTTATAAGAACTTAAGGTGGTCCTTTTTCTCTTTATATATACATATATATAGGTTGTTAATAAGTAAGGATTTTTCTAATTAGGTTCAAATGGCTTATGATAAGATTACTTCCCTTAAAAAAAAAAGGGTATGTCAAATGACTAAACTATTGCAGATCTTGTTTCCCATAATCACTAATCTCTAGGTTTCTCAAGATTCAAGCCTGGAAAAGAGACTTTCAAATCTAGAAGAAAAAGTAACAATATTGCAAAAGAGCATTGCAAACTTAGAAATGATAATGGGCCTTATACTTACAAGATTTCAACACCTGACGTCCATTATTGATCAAACATTAATAAGCCTAAATAATGAAAGTAGCGCAAAAAGAAAAGAGTTAAGGATGAGTGAGAAAAAACAAGCCTTAAGGGATTGGAGGAGACAATTTACTCAATTAGGGATCTCAATGACTTAAATCTTTCTTCATTTAAAGGAGGTGAAGATCCTAGTTTACGAAGCCCTTAATTGAAATTACAGGCCAAATGGTTTTGAACCAAAAGCGCAATGCAACTATCATATGGGTCAGAAGGGACACTTTATAGAGAAATGTTGGAGGTTGAGGAACAAGATTTAAGACTTGATTAATGCTAAGGTCATTTAACCAGAGCTTCAAGAAGTTGGTCCTTCTTCAAGTCATGAGGGAACTTCAAATGAACCATCTATAGCTCCAAATCTTTTGAGTCTCCCAATACCTTTTAATAACCTCATGTATGGTCTTAAATAGTTGGGGGCAAAGAACCAAGTTTTTTTTTTTTTCAAAAAGTCTGTAATAAACTCATAAGGGAATGTTTTTTCATGATTTTGTAATAGTTGTCACTTAGAATAAAATTATCTTCTTGGTTTCGTTTTACTATTAGAGGCATTCTTTTAAATTAAGTGATTGTCGTTTGATTAATATTGGGGCAAATGAATTACACATTTTTAGTACCCCATTTTGAAAGTTTAGAATGAAAAGAGGCAAACTGAATCTCAAAACGCTAACCTTAAACACTTGAGTGTCGTATCATTAATGTGAAGATTTGGACATAATCCTTAAAGGAGGTCCATCTTGAAATCGATATGCTAATCAAAATGTTGTTCAACATTTATTTCTCTATCTAAAAAAATATCCCTTATCAACCACGTTGAGTCTTTTTTAATGAAGTATTTCAAAAATTAAACCCTATAAAAAACCATCTCATAATGGGGTAATTTGGTGGTTAGGGTCATTAAAAAGGAGAAAAGTTTAAAACTAATTTGTGATTACTCTACTCGCTTCAATTCAACTGTAATTATTACAATTGGTAATTTATTTTCCTTAAAAATGAAAAGGGCTTCTATGTTGAACACTATATATAAGCTGCATACATTGAATCATACACCAAAAAAGGGGATAATCACCATTATCTTAGATCAAATTGAAAAAAAAAAAGAGAGAATAAGAAAGAAAGAAAAGAGGAAAAAGGATAAGGGCATGAGGAAATAAAAAATATGCTTAAGAAAGAAATCTACAAACACAAAGTGGTTGAGTCGAAAGCCCTAAAGTCTAAAAGGATTAGGGGCATGTACCTCAAAAGATCTATTCTGAAGTAAGGCCCATCTCTCGAAGTAAAAACCCCTAAAATTGAAAGAGTAAGGGTAAAGCTAAGGCTCTCAAAATCAACTCCTTTTGCAAACCAAAGCCTACAATTCCACTCCTTCCAAAAGTCCTTTTGAATAAAGGAAATTACTTATCTTTAGTAAAAGTTACATTTGAAACTAGGACAAGCATAATTTTAGTTTCACTTATGGGATTCTTGACTTCAAAACCCAGGTTAAGAAGTGATTCTTTCAAAATGCCATTTCATTAATATCCATTTTTGAAACCCAGGACCAAAGGCTCATATTACATTACAGTCCAAAAATGATCTAATAGATTAATTAAAGCGTATCACTTACAAGAGAGATCATAATTTTTGGAATTATAATCAAGAGTAGAAATTTGAACTAAGAGAAGGTAAGGAAGCCTTCTTAGACTAAACTAATCAATTAGAAGATGTTATTACCCTGTGATCACCTCAGGTGACACTAAAAGATCTCTTACCTCGAGTAACCTAAGAAAAGTAGATCCCCCTCCCCCTTAAAGAGAAGATTGTTAGGTGATTTGAGTAAAGTAAAAAAAAGAATAAATTGCCAAAGGCCCACATATATGAAGAACCTAAACCTATTAGCAATTCTCAAAATAATAATAATAATAATAATAATAATAATAATAATAATAATAATAATAATAATAATAATAATAATAATAATAATAATAATAATAATAATAATAATAATAGAGGAGAAAGGACAAGTTTTCTTTAAGTCAACTCCAAATTAGTCTTTTTACCTAACTTTGGCTATGTGTGGCGTTAGTGCTGAGCCTTATCACTTTTAAGCATTTTGTTTGAACATGAGTCTTACCCTAGCTTGTAAATTTTCTTCTTCCTACTCAATTTTAGTGACCATTCTCATCAGTTTTAGGAGTTTTTCCAATCCCTAATGTCTAACCTAAAATCTCCTTTTGTTAATTTAGGGGGCTTGCCCTTGTAGCTAGTTCAAGTGTCCATGATGACTCAGTCTCTCTCTTAGGTCAACCCTTAAGGTTAATTTTGTCAATTTCAAGAAAATTGCACAAATGAGAAAGTTTTTTAAGAGACCTGATGAAATTTTTAAAAGCCCATCAATCCATGATGGTGTAATACCCGTCAGTCCAAGATGGTGTTCAAGTTAAAGCCTATCAATCCAAGATAGTGCTATATTCATCAATCTAAGATGGTGTTCAAGTTTTTGCTAAAACCCATCAATCTAAGATGGTGCCATACCCATCAATTTAACATGGTGTCCAAGTTAAAGCCTATCAATCCAAGATAGTAGTGTACCCATCAATCTAAGATGGCGTTGCATTCATTAATCTAAAATTTTTTTATGTCCATCAATCCAAGATGGTATCAATTTTTCAAGACCCATCAATCCAAGATGATGTTTTAGTTAAAGCCCATCAATCCAAGATGGTGCTCACATTAGTCTTAATCTTCAAAAAAAAAAATTAAAAGACTATCTATCCTAGATGGCCATTTAAGACTTACTCTGTTTTCTCTAAAACAACATATTGTATTGTCCATCAAAGACGGTACCTTCAGGTTTTAACTTTTTTTTGGGAGTATACCGGTATTCTTTCATTTGATTCTTTTCCCTAGGGAACATTTTCTTTCTCTCATCTATGAAATCCCTAATAGATCAGGTTTAGGATAGCTAGCTAACTATGGCGCTTCCTAGTATAGTTTATCCCTATAGTAAAAATAGTGTCTCTATTGTTTTTATGATAAAATTTTATTTAAACTTCACCATAAAAGGGGTCAACTATAGAAACCTAATTTTTTTCCCTATTTATTTTATTTATTTGTTTGTTTATTTTTAGTTTTTTAAGGGGTCTTAATTCAAAAATAAAAAAAAATTATAAAATATAGAAAACTAAAAAAATTTGAAAAAAAAATACAAAAATTAACGAAAAATAGGTTTTCCAAGTTGGTTTTAGTATCTTAGGGTGACATAGATCAAGTAATTCGTTTTTTAGGATTAAATAATGTACATGATCATTAAAAATGGGTTCATTTGAAAATTATTATCTTCATTTTATTTCATTCTATTTATTATTATTTTTTAAAAGTATATGTGTATGCAACTAGGTCATTTGGGGTTTAATTTTGACTTAGGAACTAGGTTTAGTATATTTTTTATTTTATTTTCTAAAAAAAAACAAATAGAAGAAATGGGAATAGGAGGTTTTAGACTAGGTTTCACCAAGTACGTTAGAAAACAAGGTTGAAGGCCCTAGCATGGGACCAAGCTTATGCATGTAGGCTTGAGAAGCACTTGCTTTTAGTTTGAAGCTACACACGTATAGTGCATGCGCGAATTAGGACGCATAGCACATGCTTTACATGTGACCATACGTTGGTTTCCTCCTTTATCCAGTTTTTCACAAAAAAAAAAAGAACCTCTTGCGATCCCTTCTCTTTTTGACCCAATTGAACTGATTTCTTGACTAATTTCATCAAAAAAAAAATGTAGGGATTAATTGAGGATTTTGAGTATACTTGAATAGTGCTTATATTATGTCTAAATTCATTGATCTTCTTGGTCAAAATAAGATCTAAAAATTGAAAAAATATTCTCGCGCTTGAAAGCATTCATGGCTAATTTGGCCTTTATTACTCTTTCCAAGATTGTACGAGTTAGGGAACTTATAAGTTGGAGCTATCCACACACTTTCAAATTAGCGGTGGTCTTTCAATCTCACCTAAATATACATATTCATCCTCTCTCTCTCTCTCTCTTTGGGCATTCCCTTTCTCTTTTTAAGTTATCTATCTTTTTAGCTATCGATAAAGGTAACTACTACTACCAAAAGCTTAACTAAGATTCTAGCTCTCCATTCCATCCCCTTTCACCCTCCATTGTGCCTCATAGTCACCTCACCATCTCCAACTACCTAAACCCTTAACCACCGCACCACCCTCGAAAAACACTATGAACTATTGCTTCCCAGGCTAAACTAACACCATGGCTAGAGTTGTCATGCTCTAAAACTTAAGACCTAACACTCTATACATATCAATAACCACTATACGTGCCAACGATTACTGTCGCTACTGCTCTACATTCAACCACCTTCAAATGCCCACCAAATGCAGTGGCACTTCACCTGCCTCTCATTCTCTAAAAAGAAACTTATAAAAATGTTGTTTCCCCTTCGTTTTGGCACATAAGACGTCTCGAATCAACCACCATTGATTCCTCCTTCTTCCTTCTCTCTCTCTCCAAGCTCATGCATGTGCAGGTTATACGATCTAAGTTTGACTTGAATACAGCTCTATGGCCTTTACTCGCACTAGCATTGGTTTGATCGCTTCCTTTTTTTTTTTTCCTTGTATTTTGTTGTTGTATTTTTTTTATTGTAATAAAAAAAAAAGAAAAGAAAGAAGAAAGAGAGGAAAGTTTTTGTTTCTTTTATTTTTTTTAAAAAAATTTGATTTAATTTTATTTTTTGGTCAAAAAAATGAAATATAAAATATAAAAAAGTAATAATAATAATAATAACAAAACATATTTCATTACTTAGAAAAATCCTTTTTCTAAATAAATAAAAATAAACAAACCCTTTTGAAAATAAGGGTTTCCATAAAATTTTTCAAGAAAATAAACTAGTAAAAAAACTAACATTTTAAAAGCTATTCTTAAGCAAAAAACCAAATGGATAAAAAATGTAAAAATGGCTATTTTCTAAAATAAAAGAGAGTAACAAATTAAAGTTTAATAAGGAATGAACTATGGAAGTTTGATCCCGAATAGTAAGTATGTAAGTACTCGTAAGAAAGTAAACATGTAAATTTTTTTTCCCACTTTTGTTAATTTCATTTTGATTTCTTATTTTTTATAAGTAGATGTCATGTTATTTATTTATTTGTGAATAAGCATTGTGATTAAAAAGGGTATTTTAAGATAAACATAATTTTGAAAAATTAAAAGTGATACTCGATTAGGGTTTAATATGGTAGCTCCTAGATCCAAGATCTCTGTTTTCAAAATCTTTATTTTTTCAAAGGTTGGTTTTATTGAAAACCAGTAGCTAAGTTATAATTAGTTATAGCTTAACTTTTTTCCCCAATTCCGATCAAGTGGTGACTTTAAAATATATTCGAAGTTAAAAAGAAAACTAAGTTTTTCTTAATCCTTAGTCGGTGATTTATATTGAATGGGTATAAGGTTCAATATAGGTCAGATTAAGAAAAATATTGAAAATTGAGAAAAATTTGGGCTCAATAAGTTGAACATTTGAGCTAAGCCTTTGACACCAACATTTGTGAACTTTTGATATGGGAACTTCTAAAATTTCAACATGAACATGTATGACTTATGTATGTGAATTGAACATAAGCACTTTTGGCACTTGAGTTTAGTATGAGTTTTGTCATATGAGTCGAACATGAGCTTTGACACATGAGTCTTGAGCATGAGTGAACATAAGAGTTGTTTATGAGCATTGAACGTGAGAGTAAACACAAGTCTTGAACAATAGAGTTGAATGTGATTGAGCATGTGCTATATTCATGAGCCTTGAACATGATTTAATGTGAGAATCAAACATGAGCCTTAACCATAACACGAGCTTTGAATTTGATGTGAACCTTGAATGTGACATAATCCCCAAATGTAAAATGAGCCTAGAATGTAAAATAAATTTTAGACACATCACGAGTCTTGAACATGACTCGATATGAGGCATGAATCTAACGCAAGGTTGAACATGTCGTGAGATCTAGACACAATGTGAGGCCTAAGAGTAACGCAAAGCCTAAGCTTAACATTAGGTTTGGACACAACGTGAGGTTTGAACATGACCTAAGGTCTAAATATGATGTGAAGCTGAGCACCATATGATACTTAAATATGATGTGAGGTGTAAATACGACATGGCCCTTAAATACGACGTAGCCCTTGAACATGACGTGAAGTTTGGGCATGATATAGGTCTTAGCATCATAGGCTAGCGCTCGACACATGAGCTAAACATGAATAGTTGAATCATGAGTCTTTTCAACATAAATGAGAATAGAAATGAGCCCATTACACAAGTTAAACATGAGCCATTGAACGTTAGTCATCTAACTTGAATACATGTGCTTGAACACATGAGTTAAATATGAGTGAACATGAGAGTTGAACATGACGTGAGGCTTGATCTAGAGATGAGCTTTGCACATGATGTGGAGCTTGAACATGAGTGCACATTAGTTAAACATATGAATAATCCCATGTGTTTAATAACTTTAATAATGTTATCCTTCAGATCGAGAAAAGGAAATGTCATAAATCAGTGTAACGTATTGATTATCTAGAGCACTTACTTATCGAGCGTCGTATGTGCATTAAGCCTTTTATGTACATACGTACGCTTCTAGTATCATGAGAACACATGCATCAAGCCTTGTAAATACATGTGCATCGAACATTGTGTGTAAGGAGTGTTGTTTAAAACAAACATAATGAGTAATGATCATCACCATGTAAGAATAACCTCCTTATACATCGTATCCATTTATAATTTTCCTCCTCCAATTATTGACATGTAGAGAAGGGACAATCAATGGGTCTTGATACCTTTCATTCCCTTATGACACCATCGAGGACCTAGTGCTATATTATAGTACACTAGTCTTTGAAAGTAACGATTCCTTGAAGGGCCATACTGATTTATCCTTACAACAGTACACTATTTTCATAGGTTCACTTATATAATACCTTGGTTGTATATTTCCTTAGAAGTATGAGTTGTACTTAAATATGTAGAATCAATAATAATGAAGTTCATTGATCTACTTTCGTGCTATTTTATCTCCTTAACACTTTTGTTAGCATTTGTGAAAGTGTCTTGCTATTATACACTTAGCATCGATAGCTCTTTACTTCGTAGTAGTATACTAAACAATAATGTAGTGGCATGACTTCGATCTCCTTAATGAATTACAATGTCTTAACAAATAGTGAAAAGCATATGTTGATCTAGTGGTAATATAACTAAGCATATCTTGAGTTTGACCGCGCTTTGTTCTTAAAGACTTCATACGATTAAGAATAATGTCTCAATTAAGCAGTACTATTATTTGATGTAAAGTAGTAAAATTGCCTTATTATCTCTTCTTCTTCTTTTTTTCCTTAAAAATGACACTACACGATAGGGAACAAAGGTTTGACCTAGATACTAGTTCTAAGTAATCATGAGCTTTAAATTTTTTATTAACATAATTTTGAGACTCTTTGATCTAAGGAGCCTCTTGTAGAATAGATATAATTGTGAGATTATTTAGACTTAATGATCTAAGGGGTTTATAATAGAATAAGCATAATTGTGAGTCTACTTAAACTTAGTGATCTAAGGGATCTCATATGTCCTCTCCCATATTGAGATAAGACTTTTACTTGTTAATAATAATAATATATAGAAGATCCTTTTCAAAAAAGTATTCAATCATGCATGCGTAGCGATAGTGGCATTGATACTTGGGATCAATAATTCTTTCTCATTAGTTAAGGGGGTATTTCCTACTATTTAATTGTATAACGTGACTTACCAATGTCACGCCCCGAAGCGGCAGAGTCATAACAGCCCCGCCGTGTAAACCATCTTAAGATAGAAGTTGGCCTTACAACCGCTATCTTAGACCTGATCTATATAAGACGTCTACGACTAACCCGCTTTGAAGTAAACAGTTTGTAATTTAAATAATTCATTTACCTAAGAAAGTGAGAAAAGTTATATATAATCACTATAATTCAGTTATTACATTATTCAGAAATGAAAAGTAATAACATATGTGTTGATTCTTCAATGTTTTTCCTCACTCCCCAGGATCCAGCAGTTGCTAGCTTTAGAGTAGTTGTTGCCGCTTCTTAGCCAGCACCTGTACGACATCTATAGGGATGTAAGCAACCACAGTTCAGTAAGTTAGGACGGAGGACTTAAAACTATACCATACACACAACAAGGTTTTCAATCACTTATTAGGTGTAATGCATGTGCAAGCAAATGCCATCGTAAGACGTTATCCGGCCCGTCGTGAGATTAGAGAAATTGCGCCCGCTCTAATCCGGGTTGAGGAGTTGCCGTTAATACAACAGCTCATGACCAAACCCAGGCTTGTGTAATGGAGATCTTGCTCCTCCCGCGACTACCTTTGAACCACTGTCTTCACCCTCGCCGCGACTTCCTCTCCCGTCACTTAGTTCGACTGAGGATAAAGAAGGGACCATTTTGCAATCCTGTACTATTCCTTTCGAAGGGGTAGGTATTTGGCCGGAGAGTCCTAAGTTCCCCTAACGGGTTGCCATGCATGTCCAATTATGATTACTGGTCATATATATTTGCTTAAGTCCAGTTTAGGGTGTTCAATTATTTCATGCAAATCATATAATATATGCTAGAGCAACAAACTGAATCATAGCGTCACTCATAATCAAGTACATGCACACATCCAACTATCTAACAAGCACAACCAATCATAATCTTAAGCCTCTAAAATATAGCATCATATTAATCCCAACTTACCTCGACTCCTTGCTCGCTCACTCGAGGTTTGACTTATTCAGGCCATCGCCGATCATCCCTATAACACAAACATAGTTTCAGCTTTTCATATAGCTATTATAGGTTTGTTTTATCCTATAACGCTTATTTTTAGGTTTTGTTTAAGGTTTAATATGCCTAATTATCTAGTTATTAAGTCTTTTACAATTATTCTAGGTTTGGGGTTAGGTTCGGGTTCGGTTTTCGCATCGATTTCTAAATTAGGTTTTTAGTTCGATTTTTAAGTAGTGTTTTATATTCCAACCCTAGAAATTCGTTTTAACCCATAATGTGAAATTAATCACATTACTTCCCGATCTCCTAACTATCATCATTACCCTTAGTCAGTAGTTATTTTACTTGGTACACTTAAATCCGTATTAGTGTATCGAATTCGCTCCTAATGTGATAAATTTTTACATTTTTCATATAATTGCATAAATTCAAGTTTCCTATCAGATTTATTCTATATTTTTATTATTCTCAAAATATCAATTTTTATTATAATATTTTCTATTTATTATATTTCTAAAAATTATATATTGTTAACTTTTATGTACATAATGCACTTCTAATATTTCTATCACCCTAATTACCATCTCTAAACATCAATTATCATTTCAAAATTTCTAAATTCATCCTAAATCAGATTTTACTCCTAATTTCCCTAATTTACAAAATTAACTTAAAGTTAACTATTTTTCCTTATTAATCATTTACTACATAATTAACCTAATAATTACATCTAACACCCTAAATGCTACAAGTATCATAATCCATCATATTTCAACATCCTAAAACATATAATTATTCACTAAATCAGTAATTAATCATTTAATTACTTAATTAACCCTAAATTACCCATTTTATGCCTCATTTTAGGGCCTAAAAATTATCTAAAAATTTAGAAAACTAATTTTTGAAAACGGGCTTCATAAAACTATTCTATATCATCGAAGTAATCTACAAAAACATTTTGGGCTCGAAACTACACTCCTAAGGTCATTTATTTCTAAACCGAAACATGTTCGGTTTTACACAATTTCTTAAGGACCCTATATCATGAGACATATTTTCATCAAAGTAATATTTTTCCTAAAAACTAAATATAAAAATATTTCAGAATAACAAATTTCATAATTTTCTAATAATATTTACTATTTTTACAAAATTACACAATAATCGGGCTGGAAATCGGACTCACCGATCTGGGTGGCTCCGGCCACCACTGATGGCCATAGGTGTGTCGTCACACCTAGGCGTTATCACCACCGTATGGTGGTGGTGACCGTCCACTCCCAGCTGCCCGTTGGGTCTGGGTTTCTTTTGAAAGCCCTAATTGCATAGTTTTTTCTAATTTTTTTCTAAACCGAATTTTTCTCTCACTTTTTGCCTCTCTCTAATTTTCTATGATTTGTATCTAGCCAAATGAGCTTTTGAATTTTTCTTGCTATTTATAGACAATTTTTGTAATTATTATGCATTAATTTGACAAGACTTTACCCATTATCCTTGATTTTTGGCTTTTATGTTGTCAAATTTTTATTGGTTTATTTTTCTTTTGCAGATTTGGACCTGCCATGACCTGATCTTGATTTATCTTATCTTATTCTGATTTTTTCTGATTTTTACATAATTAATTTATAATTTTCTTTAATTATTTACTTAGTTTTTGGCCAATTTAGGTAATTTTGCATATTTTTATCTACACATAAATACATGTAGGGTACACGTGAACATTCCTAATTATTATTTTAGTCATTCTAAAATTTTTAGTATATACATAATTTATCTTTAGTAATTTATTAGTTATTTGATTACACTTTTTGCATTTTCAATAATTAGTACTTATTATGCTTAAAATTTAAAAATTTTATAGTCTCCTATTTTATTACTTATTTTCTTCAATTCAAGTTTACGGGGTCAGTTTTACTAATATTTCTCTCGTTAGTTTATAATTTGGGGTTTGATCGGATTACTTAATCGATCGTCCAAAACCTTATGTTCTAAGTTCAATCCTATTATCAATTGGCTTAACTTTGGGGCTTACAACCAAGATGTTACCTAGGTTTGAATTTCAATATGTTAAAGTACTCATCAATAGAATTGTCTCTACTACTTGATAGCAAGAAACATAGAAATTAGATATTATGAAAGCTATACATAGTTATCATGGCATGAATAGCAAGAAACATAGAAATTAGATATCATGAAAGCTATACATAGTTATCATGGCATGATGTACGTCTGAGAACTAGTGCTCCTACCAATCTATAACAAATAAGCTAAGCTCATCATTGTGCGCTTGGGAGACTAAGCTCTTACTTGCTAGTAACGATGTATAGAATATATGTTATATTCATTATTGCTTTCTTTTGATTAGTCAAGGGTTTAATTGCCCCCATTCAAATGTAAATTGTTTTGTGAACTTCACATGATAAGGAGACTAGTCTCTTACTTTATAGCAATAGTAACAATAAAATGAAGATATACAAATGCTTATCACATTCTTACTAGAAAATATCAATAATGGGAAAAGGAACTTCTTTCATTGATAAGAAGTAGTCATCGTTGCACTTACATATGAAATAAAATGAAAATTGAGGTAAATACGATAAGGGCTTACTCTAATTATTAAGAGTTCTCTCACTTTCTAACCTATGAAGTGTTTTCTTCCTTCATAATATCAATGGTTCGATTATGTTTTTCCATGCCCCTGCAATAAGTGTGCATCCTTTTTTTTTTTTTTAATAATTGAGTCTGAGCTCTTTTCTCTATGAGTAGCGGTACCTCTAGGGGTGCTTCTATATATCTCTCTCTTTCATTTACATACTCATTAAAGAAGGCTAGTTCAGTAAAATGAGACTCATTACCGTGTGAATGGGTTCTTTGTTGCGGGAATGAAGATGTCTTACTCATTTTAATGAATCTTCATGCACTAATGCTATGTTGAAGGTGTCATGTTGTGATCATGCAGCCACGTCTATCCTTTAAGAAGATGGTAAGATACGGGCGCATATGGAACTACGTAGAGCTATGGATAGGCCCAACATTGAAATCTACTTTAACGAGCCTTATTGTCTTTATGGGCTCATAGAAGTTGTTTAGCACGATGGGTTGTTTTACTAAGTATCAAATGTTTATCCTTATAGCTTTAAAAGTGGACATTCAGTGAAAGTCATCTTGATAGGGCAACCATTAAATACACTTTCCACATATAGAGGGCGATTATGGTTGGAATTCTTTATACACATGTCAACACTAGTGAATGTAATTGCACTTTCTTTCATCGAAACTATTCCCTTTGCTAGGCATCCTACTATACGTTTCTCATATTGACCTTGTGCAATCTTCATTAGCGTAGTTGTAGCTTCAAGCTGAGCATCCTCATCAAAACTAAGGAGATCAAAGAAATTTCTAACATTGAAAATTTTTAATAAGGCAAGGATATCATTATCATCTTGACTTTCTTCAATTATGAGTTCTCCATCATCATCTTCATGCACCTCAAATGGCTATACATCTATGTCTTTTGTCTTTGTAGGATCATGGGTAATAGCATTTATGACACCATCTCAAGTGTTTTATGGGTTGATAGTGGATTATTCTTAATATTGTTGTTTTTAATAATCAATTCACCATTTTGAATCCTCTCATTATATATCTTCTTCAAAGTCTAACAATCTTTTGTAAGATGACCTATACTCTTATGAACTTTGCAATACTTAAGGTCATTTTTTTTTTCTTCATTTGTTCGTAAGTGCTTAACCCTCGAGAGCCTAATGTTTTCATCATGCAGTCATTCGTTGAGGAGTGTATGCACTTTCCCCATTGAGCATGGGTATGCCAAAGATGGTTTGCTGCTTGTAAGCTTCTCTCTTTTAAATTTCTTTACTCCTTTTGGATGCTTTTCTTAGGCTAATTTTACTAACAGTATGCGCTTATTAAATCTTGCATTCTCACCTCTTTGTCGTGCTACTAAATTGTTAGTCCTTTGTACGTTCTCAACCAACATAGCAAAAGAAACCAACGAGAGATTCCTAAGATACATGGCGTACTCAGTAAACATCCCTTGGATGTAAATCTTGACTAACTCTCTTTTATCATGAACATATTGTATGTTTAAGAAACTCTCCCTAAAGCACCAATGTAATCTATGAGATCTTCTATAGGCTTTTGTCATATTTTCCCTATGTTAATAAGAGTAACTCTTTCTCCAGTGGAAAAGAACTTCTCTAAAAACATCTTGCACATGTTTCCTTATAAAACAACTAACCCTAGGGGAAGGTTGACATATTAGGTGTACGCCTTCTTAGTAAGTGACTTAGAAAATTCTTTCAATTTCAAATCATCATCTAAATTATACACTTCTGAAGTCTTAATGAACTTTAACGAGTGTTCTTTAACACTCCCTTTCTTGCTATTAAACAACACGAACTTCAAATTTATATAGTCCTTAGGGTATGGCTTCGTAGCAATGTGTTGGTGATATGGGAGTTTCTATTTCGGTATCCTATTGTAGACATCTCATTTCTACCCCCTTATTTTCTTATTTATTTTATTTTATTTATTCTAGGCCAGGTTTACAAAAAAGTACCAAAAAATTAAAAAATTGAAATAAAAAATGAAAAAAAATTGAAAGAATACAAAATGTCAAAATTATCCAAATCAAGTTAATCAGTTGTTTAAGGTCGAGTTAGGCAATAGTAGAAAATATACATGCAATTTAATAAATTCTAATTTTTTTTTAAATGAGCTTAATTAGGAAAATATATTTTTGACAGGTCCAGTAAATTTAGATTCATAAAGATGGACTTCATTTTTTAAATTTTGAGAAATAAATAAACAAATTAAAAATAAGACTTGAAATTTATTAAATTAAACTAAGGATGAAAAAATCTTTTTGCATGTAAACTTTCTAATCATTTGTAGTAGAGTTATGAAGTAAGTGGATCAAAACCAGTTTTAAGCTAAGAGGTGTAATACCAATTCGGCCTAAAGCTAAGGGTTAATAAATGTGGATTGCATTTTTGCCTAAATGAACAATTAGCTCAATTGGTTAAGATACAGGTGTGTTATCCCCTAAATCCTAGGATTAAGCTCTACAAGGCACGAGTTGTCCTTTTATTTTGTTATTATTTTTTTTAACCCACCTAAGTCAATGTATCATCTTCCTTAATGGATAGTTTTGGCCGAATCTACACAAATCTATAATAGATTAGACCAAATCTTCAATATTTTTGCATGGATTTGGAAGAAAACTAATAATTGTATTATTGAAAGATTCAAATCTAATATGGATTTATGTTGAAAACAATCAAATGGACATTTGATAAAATCTATATTTAATGTCAACTTCATCTATGGTTGTATCTTGAGCTTTAAAAGGGACTCCAATCACATATCTAAAAAAAGCTAGGAAGAGATTTAGGGGGATTGAAAATCACAAGCTAAGATGCCTATATGACCAGATGCCATGAACTATAAACAACTATCTTAGCTGCCTTCTTCACTGTCTACACCAATGACATTAAGTAGCAACGACTAATGACTAACATAGCCCCTATCAATTAACAAATAACGATACCTACAGCACCTCCCCACCTTTACCATCCTTATAACCGACGCCCCAATATACAACTTATCCACCAGTCGCAACCTTATATCTACAATAACAGTGCTATGCTCCATGACAGGAAAAATCAAATCGCCTCACTACCTACCATAATGCAAAACAACCCCTCCTTCCCCTTGCCTCACATGACCCTCTAATGCATCTTCGAGTTGGAATACATAGAAAGACACCACAATGAAACAAAACAAATAAACAAGAAAAATGTTACCAAAGTCCAGGCAGTTACTGAATAGATATGACTTACCACTTGATCTTACTCGGCCTACAATTCGCCGGATATGACACACCGGTCCAAATTGAAGGGTCACTCACCATTACTCTTTAGTAAAGGGAATAGATAAGAGTTGAATAATGAGAGCACTAAGGTTGGTCAAATGGGTAATTTCAGTATTGAAAAGGATGTGTTCGTATGGATAAGGAAAGTGGAGGTTTATATACTTACCTACTAGGGTTATTTTACATGTATGAAAAAATAAAAGGGTATTTTACAATCACATTACATGAATCATACTAAAAAGGGGTAAAAAAGACAAAGAATATTCAGTACGAAAGAGAAAGAATCATTCTGAAATGTTATGTCAAAAGATACGTATCGCTTGATGGCTGGATGTCAGGAATATGATACAATATAGGTAGAAACAAGAAGTGCTGGTAGTCAAGGGTCAACCCGATCTGAATCAGGTTGGCAACCAATCAATCTGGATAGGAAGTCAACTAAATTGGAGTCAGGCATCAGTAGTTGGTTGGAGAGCTTGGCTTAGCCAACCTTTCCTAGGTTACCTTCTAGATTAGGACTTCACAGTTAGGTAGGACCATGTTGGACACACTTAAGGATCTAAAAGACAAGTTGGCAAGAGGTTGGATCAGAAAGGGAGTTTTCATCTCGACTATGGCTTAAAGCTAGTATTTTCTGTGTAAGCCCTTAAAGTCCTCTAGTTTGGCTTCTTGTGATTGGTGTAAGGGTTGATTCTTATCATTTACCTAGGGGTTGGAAATATTTATCCTCAAATCTAAAGTGGTTTCTGCTTATTCTTTTAGGGCACTCACACAGTCTTCTTATGTTGGTTGGTGGGGAATCAAATCAGACACATTGAAAGTAGAGAAGACACCGTAGTCAACAGCCAAGTCAATCTAGTAAGTGTTGCAACTAATCTTCTTCAAGACCTTGAATGGACCATTAGCTCAAGGAGATAGTTTGTTCTGTCTCAAGTGCGGGAATTGGTCTTGGCTGAGATGTATCCAAACTAAGTCTCCTGGTTGAAAAGAAATAGTTCGGCAACCACGGCTGCTAATCTCTTGTTGTCTCTGATTGAACTTAGTGATCTTTCTCGTGATAGACTGGTGTAGCTTATGTAAATCTTAGGCTCGGTCCACTTCAGATTGACTCTCTTCAGCAGTTGTTAGGATGCCGATCATATCTAGGGGAATAGTAAGGTTAAGGCCATAGATGACCTCAAATGGGGTCTTCCCAGTAGTGCTATGGATAGACCGATTGTATTCGAACTCTATAACTGGTAGGCACAAATCTCCATCCCTCAAGTTCTTTCCCACAATAGCTCTAAGTAAATTACCTAGTATCTTGTTTAACACTTCAGTCTAGCCATTAATTTAAGGGTAGCTATTAGAGCTGAATACGAGTTTGGTTCCAAGTCTTCTCCAAAGAGTCTTCTAAAATAAGCTTAAGAATTTTTTGTCTTGATCTAAGACTATACTTTTCGGTACTTTGTGCAGTTGGACAATCTCCTGCAAAAACAGATCAAACATAAATAAAGCATCATTAGTTTGATGGCATAGAATGAAGCATGCCATCTTGCTAAAACGGTTTACTACAAAAATAATGGAATCTTTCCTTTGGGATGTTAGGGACAACCCTAGGATAAAGTTCATGCCGAAGTTGACCCAAGGTAAGGTTGGCGTTGGCAAAGGCATGTGCTCTCCATGGGGTTTTCTTTTCCCCTTAACATGCTTACACACTTCACAACTACCAACTATATTATGGACATCCTTAGCTAAACCTGGCTAGTAGAAGTTCTCCTTCAATAGATTAGCTATCTTGACTTCCCCAAAGTGACCTGATAATCCTCCACTATGGGCTTTGCTAATTAGTAGCTCACGTGTGGAGCAGTTTGGAATACATAGTCTATGGTCCTTAAATAGATAACCGTCCTTAAGATAATATCCTCTAACAACTACCCCTTCCCAGTACTATTCAACAATGGAACCAAAGTGAAGGTCAACAGCATATTGCTTTGTGATGAGTGAAAATCCCAATAATTTTTTTTTTCTGTAAAGTGGTCAACAAAGTTTGCCATTGTGATAGAGCGTCTATGACCACATTTGCACTCTCCTTCTTATGTCGAATGATGTACGAGAACCTTTCATGAATTACAACCACTTAACCTGCCTCTTAGAGAGTTTGTTCTGACTCCTAAGATGCTTCAATGATTCATGGTTGATGTAAATAACAAACTCTTGTAGTAGTAGGTAGTGTTGCTAAACAATGAGGCTCGAAAAGGGAGTACAACTCCTTCTCATATACGGAATAGTTCAGGGTAGGGCCACTAAGTTTCTCACTATGGAAGGCGACGGCTCATCACTCCTGCATCAAGACAGTGATAATTCCCATTCTCGATGCATCGCATTCCAATTCAAAGGACTTGTCAAAATCTGGTAGTAAAAGAACAAGTGTCGAGGTGAGCTTCTCCTTGATCTCCTTGAAGCTTCGCTTAGTTTTGTCATTTGACTTGAACCCTTCATTTTTCTTTGTTAGCTTGGTCAGTGGAGTAGCTATTGTGCTGAAGTCCTCAATAAATCACCTATAGAAAGAAGCTAGGCCATGGAAACTTTGGACTTCAGTGATATTCTTCGATGTCGGCCATTCCAAAACAGCTCAGATCTTCTCCTCATCTGCTTAGATTCCTTCTCCTGACACTACAAACCTTACGAAAACCACCTTATTCTAGCAGAATGTACACTTCTTCACATTCCTAAAAAATTTCTCAGCTCATAAAATGCTAAATACTTTACTAAGATGTTGAACATGGTTGTTCAGGTTAATACTATATACTAGTATGTCATCAAAGTACACGACCACACATCTCCCAAGAAGAGGGTATAACACATGGTTCATTAACCTCATGAATGTGCTCGATGCATTAGTAAGTCTGAATGGCATAACCAACCATTCGTAGAGTCTTTGTCTAATCTTAAAGGCAATCTTCCATTCATTGCCCAGCTTCATGCGAATTCGGTGGTAACCACTCTATTGATCAATCTTTGAAAATATCTTTGCACCATAAAGCTCATCTAACAAGTCATTGAGCTTCAATATCGAGTATCTCTACTTGACAGTAATTCGGTCAATCACTTGGTTATCGATGCACATGTGCCATGGATGATCCTTCTTTGGAATGAGCAGAGCTGGTACAACACAAGGGCTCATACTCTCCTTTACATATCCTCGCTCAATGAGTTCCACCTATCTTTTCAACACAACAACCTACTTAGGGTTTATCCTATATGTAGGTTGGTTAAGTAAAGCGACGCCTGGTTGCAGATCAATACAGTACTCTATGCCTCGAACTGGTGGTAGTTCTTTTGGAAACAGGTTGGAAAACTCATTTAGCAAGCCTTAGATTTCTTCTAGAATATTTTGTAACTCTTTCATCTCCATCGGTCTCCTAACCAATAGGAGTATCAATTCATCAGCTTTCTCAGCAAATCGAAGCTCTCTACGACTCATCACCAGAGATTTCTTCTTATTAGCCCGAGTGAGTTGATTATAGGTCTTATTTACTTGGGACGGGGTTAGGTTGTAACATTATCCTCTTTCCATCCTTAACAAAGGCATAGGTGTTCTTATACTTGTCGTGCATAACACGTCAGTTGAATAACCAAGGTCATCTAAGCAATAGATTAAAGCTCCCATGGAGATGGCATCACATACTACTTTGTCTTTGTATACATTTTCGACACTAAACAGTACGGTCACTTGTTTAGTTACGTGCAAAGCACCCTTATGATGAAACTAATGTAGCTTGTAAGGTCGAGGATGTCTTAAGGTCAGTAGACCTAACCTTTGTACAAATAATTGCGCAACCACATTAGTATAACTTCCTTCATCTACTATGATTGTGTATTATTGGCCTTTGACGGTACACTTGATATGAAATAAATTCTCTCTTTAGTCCTCGTCAAGGTTTGGCAAGGAACTCATGACTCATCTTAATACTAGGGTCATCACTTCTTATTGGTAGACATAGACACAGGTCTCTTCTTCCTCCTCGGCTTCTGCCTTTCGAACATGCTTGTCTTCCTTAAGCTCACTCTTGTTGGTGCTCTCCACTACATCTCCTTGAAGCACCATGATACATTGGTTCAGACACTTAACAGCCATGTGTCCAAAGCTTAAGCATTTAAAGCATTTCACCTTACTAGATTTCTATTCGAAAGTCTGTCCTTTCTTATACATTCTCGGGGACAACCTAACCTCAACTTGGCCCGATTGTCCTACTCGGCCATGTTGACTTGTTTAGCTATCATCAGGTCAGTCATTCTTTTCCTCAACTTGTTACAATCTCTTAGGTTCAACTTGAATAGGTCAGTGTAGTACCAGGTCTTAGGAGAATGTTGGCCTAGGTTGGCTTAGAACATTTCTCCTCTACTTTTCGACCCTATGTGCTATCTTGATGGCCTCTTCTAAATTATAAAACCTTTATACTTCTACGATATTACGAATCTCATACTTGAGTCTAGAAATAAACTTTGATACTGTATGGGCCTCTGGCTCTTCCACATCAGCTCGGATCATTAACATTTGGACCTCTTGCACGTAGTCATCAACAGATCAACTGCCTTGGTGAAGCTCCTGTAACTTTGCGAACGTATCATGTAGGTAAGTCTCAGGCACAAATCTACCTCATAACAACCTTCTCATCTCATCCCAAGTCCTAATACCTCGTCTTCCATCTCTTGCCCTAGCTGTATTCATATTCTTCCAACACATGGTGGTATACCCTGTAAACTCCAATGCAACAACTTGGACCTTGACCGCGTCCTCATACCCATAACATTCAAATACTTTCTTGACCTTCTCTTTCCACTCTAGGTATTCATCTATATCTCCACTTCCACCGAAGGGCGGGATTTGTACCTTGACATTGTCTAGCCCTCAAGGGACTCAGCGTCCTTATCCCTATGCTCGATAATAATAAACTTCTTCTTCTTCACCAAACCCTTAAACATCCAGCTCTTCATTATCCTCCGCATTCTCCTCTAACTCTAGTCTTCTTCTAGTAGCTCTTTTAGCTCGAGGAGGTTGAATTAGGCGATTGGTTCGATTAACTTGGCTATAGTATCTCTCAAGAGCGCCTTCTCATGGGTTTTGCTTTTGTACACATTATGGTTGTTATCTGTTAACTTGCATTGTGGTGACTAGACACTTAATGAGGTTTGTGAGTTTATCAAGTTTATTATCAATCAACCTTGGGGTGTTACTCTAATTATGACCACGACCAAGTTGAGTACCATTGCCCTAGTCACCAATAACTTCCTAAGCACTTAAATCTGACATAGCGTAATACCTCTTTGAACAGATTAATAACTATTAACAACTTTAGACCCCTAAAGTTACTCACACAAAATAGAGACAAACTTGCTTTGTTGCCACGATGGAAAACAGAGTAAAATAGAATATCAATGAAACCATACTTAAGAACACTTAAACACACTGCAGTAGCTATGGAAGGAACATAGTAGCTACTAACAGTAAAACGAACAAAAACTTCACACATTTCCTTACGGAATCGTGCTTTAATACCGGCAAAGCTGATGCGTCTCCGGGGTGAAATACATTGAAAGGCACTATAATGAAGCAAAACAAACAAACAAGAAAAAGGTTAGCAAAGTCCGGGCAACTATTGAATGGATATGACTCATCAATCGATCTTACTAGGTCTACAATCCACCGGATATGACACATCGATTGAAGGGTTACTTGCCACTATTTCTTAGTAATGGGAATAGATAAGAGTTGAATACCGAAAACATTAAGGTTGCTCAAATGAGTAATTTCTGTATTGAAAAGGATGTGATCCTATAGATAAAGAAAGTAGGGGTTTATATACTTGCCCATTAGGCTCATTTTACATGTATGAAAAGGCAAAAGGGTATTTTACAATCACGGTACATGAATCATACTAAAAAGAGGTAGAAAGGACAAAGAATATTCAGTACGAAAGAGAAAGAATAATTCTAGAATATTGTATCAAAAGACATGTGTCGCTTGATGGTTGGATGCTAGGATTATGACATAACATAGGCAGAAACAGGAACTGTTGGTAGTTAGGGACTGACCTAATCTGGATCAAGTTAGGAGCTAATCAGTTTGGTTAGGAAGTCAACTGAATTGGAGTTAGGAGCCAGTGGTTAGTTAGAGAGCTCGGCTTGGCCAACCTTTCCTAGGTTACCTTCTGCATCAAGATTTTGCAGTTGGGTAGAAGCATGTTGGACATCCATGAGGATCTAAGAGACAGGTTGGCAGGAGGTTAGAGCGGAAAAGGAGTTCTTGTCTTGGCTATGGCTTAGAGTTATTATTTTCCATATGAGCCCTTAAAGTCCTCTAACTTGGCTTCTTGTGATCGATTTAAGGGGTTGATTCCTATCACCTCTCTTTTGTATAACCCACGTTAGAACCTAAACCTAATAGGCCCCACTCACTATTGATAGACTACCCATCTACACAACACATATGCCACACCCTACCTTTCGATATAAACAGTAAAGCCCCAATCAACCTCTATTGTGATACATAAACACCACCAACCTCCACTTATAACCTAAACACTGACAAAGCACCACTTGACACGATGGCGTTAGCGTCAACCTTAGTTTCACAAATCACTTTTACATAAAAGTTGAGACTCCCATTCGATTTAGCATCCAGAACGCTTTGTATGATGCTGGATTGCTGCGGTTGTAACCCTTGGTACGACCCGCTTTAGAGCTCATGACCTGATTTGAAAATTAACCTAGATCCATGCCTTAAAACTCCTTATGACCTGACCTACATTATAGAAGAATGAGCTTTTCTTTTATTAGTATTAATTCTTTAATAATACTAAATTTATTATTTGTCTTTACTAACTTGGTATTTCTTTCTTTTTTCTTTTTTTTCTTTTTTATGTGAAGGTCCTTAGCTTTAGCCATTTTATTAGCACTAGCGGTTCTTTAATTTGTGTTTCTTTTAATATACACATGTCATAAAATGGGCTTTGTTTAAAGATTGTTTAATTAGTTTATCTACATGGTAAGGAAACTAATATAAGTCTTTTTTTTTTTTGCAAGTAGCTTATTATTATTATTATTATTATTATTATTATTATTGTAGTCATGTTGTTTGTGTTTAGTTTGCATTTGCAAAATTAATATTGCACAGCATATTAAAATTGCATATCATCACAAGATTTATATATTTTTATAGAGATTAACATTTTTTTCATAAAAATTGCATCTTATGCATATTTTTACAAAAATTGCATTATTTTAGAAAAATTGTATATCTTTTTAGAAAATTACATCCTTAAGGTCATCATATTTGTAGGCATCTTTTCTATAGTTATCATATTTTTAGGCATGTTTTCTATGGTTATCATATCTTTAGGCAAGTTGTCTATGATTATCATATGTTTAGGCATGTTTTTTTATGGTTATCGTATCTTTAGACATGTTTTCTATGATTATCTATCTTTAGGCGTGTTTTCTATGGTTATCATATATTTAGGTATGATAATTACATATTAGCATATTTTTTTTCTTCATAAAATTAGCATAATTTCATAAAACTTGCATCTTTTACTTAAGATTTGCATTTTCGTAGAAAATTTGCTTTTAGATACTTTAGATAATATTTCTTTTTTAAAAAATTTTGTCATGTAGTCAATTTTTCCTAAAATAAAAATAATTATTAACTTGGAGTCTTTTAAAAAATTAGGACTTTAAGGTTTTTTAATTAGGAATAAAATTAGGCTTCTAAGTTTTTTCCTTGTAAAAAAATAAATTAGTTAAAAAATGTAAATCTGGCTCATTTTCGTAAATATAATTTGTTAAGCCATTAAAGTTATTTAAAAAAGATAATAACTATAGTTAGTTTGATTCTAAGTAGCGAGTACGTAAAACTTTCATAGCAACTATCAAATTTGTAATATATTTAGTTTTCTTTTTATTCTTTTTAGGAAAATTCGTAATAAAAAATTCATTTTTGTACATTTCAACATTATTTGCTTGTTTTTCACACTTTTAGAAAGATCTCGAAAATAAAAGCCCATCAATTTTTTTTTTCTTAATTCTTATATGGAGATAATATCTTAATAATTTGTTAAAGTTTCTAAAAACCTATTCTTTTAAGAAAATTAGTGAGCTAATAACCTAATTAGGGTTTCTTCCATTCAAGAAACCTTAATCTATCTTTTACTAACTTGGTTGATTAGCGACTCTTAAAATTTTTTCAAAAGATTGTTTTTAAAGCATTTTGTAAAGGAATTTTTTTTCCTTAATTTAATGTTAATTATTTTATATTAAGTAGGTTGTGCTTAATAAAAAATAAATTAAAGAAAATCGAAATAGAGCTTGATACCTAACGGTGAACTTTGCCTATATCTCCTTCAAGTACATGTTAAAATCTTCTTTGGTTATGAATGAACCTCTCTAGGTAGATGCTTCACCTTAATAATATGATAGGGGTATGGTACATAGGCGTGGGATTCACGAGTGTAGAGCTTGTAAAGACATGGTTCATTAGTGTTAGTTGCATAAAGTCAACAATTTTGATACGTGGTATAAGCATGTGAGGATGACGAGTATTCAATCTGAACTCCCTGGTTCCTTCCTTTAGATAATGAATTTTGTGTAGCTATAGGTTCAATTAGAGGTTGTTGCTACTTGACCCTAGGAGTGTCTTACTCACTGGTAGTAGAAGGATTGAGGGGTTGAAGAGCTTGTGTAGCATGTCGTTGCACCACATTGGAGGGACTCGAGGTAGTTGCCCTTTTTTGTGTAGTAGCAAAAGTAGCTATAGTGAGTACACATAAGGAGAACATTACCCTTAGTTCATTGAAATTCTAATGGTCTCTTAAAGCTCATACGTTAATTGCGCACTGTAAGGGATACATTCTTGTATACCATCTCTTTCATTCATGCCTCCAACTAGAGGTAGATTTTGATTATTGGTCATAGTAATGCCATCTTGTTCCTAATTAACATTATTAGTAGGATTAACTTGTCTCCTTCTTGGTGGTACCATCGTGTAGATATCAAGTCTTCCCTCTCTAATGAAGTCACAAAAAATGTACGTGTGTGGGTATAGGTGCAAAGGTTATACGCGTGCCACGTATCAAGATGCGCTACATGTAATAAGGGAAATGATTTCAATCTCATGTATGGGATGATTAGGAGAGAAGTGTAGAGAGGAGAAGTAGGCGATCTCAATAAAGTTCTAACATTTATGGTGATAGGTGGAGAAGCCAAGAGGCATTGGACTCTATTGTTAATGAAGAATGAGGTACTTCTTAAAATGTTTAAGTGTTTGATCTTAGAAACAAGATTCCAATAGAGTAACAATGTTTATGTAGAAATCTCTCTCTTATACAAATAAGGGAGGGATAGGGGTATTTATAGAAGATGGCTTAGACCTCATTCGTTAGATCATAATGATGATCAAAGGCTAGATTTCACCTCTTTCCTTAATGAATTTAATATAGACTTTTTTTTATGAGCTTAGGCCTAGTAAAGGCCTTATTCTTTTAGTATAAACTAAGTTGAGAAAGGTTAGATTGGATAGACTAATCCAACAGATCCTACTCTAAGCTTATAATGATAAAGTTCCCTCGATAATTCGAAATATTTAGAATCAACTCTTTAGGCTTCGTCACCTTAGCCCAAAGAGTCAAACCTAATTAATTAACGGGCTTAAAAGCTCAAACTTAAATTTTTCCCTCTATACTATCAAGTTGGGCTCCTTATAGGAAGTTAGGCTTTCACGATTTACTAGTGTCGCCATTTCTTTCAAGTCGGGATCAATCACAGTGATACTCTAAATAGGCTGAAAGGTTTAGAGATCATCTTTAAGGGCGCTGTTGTGCAAATCGAAAGAGCTGAAATCAAGTTAGCAATTAGGTACTTGAACAGTTAATTTCACCAGACCATTTGCTCTCAATTGAGTCAATAGCCTAAGTATTTGATTCCCATCATCCCCTTTGGGTTATTTAGGATTTGGGATCAAATCCTTTGAGTGCTCTTTAAGGTTGTTTTTGTCAAAAATGTAAGGGTTAAGGTCAGCAATATTGAAAACATTAGAGACACCATAACGATCAAGAAGCTTGAGTTTATAGGTGTTCTTGTTAATCTTTTAGAGTACTTAAAAAGGTCCTTCAACTCAAGGCGATAGCTTGCTCTTTCGCTTATTCTAAAATCGTTCCTTGTTAAGATATAGCCATATTAGCTCTTCTAGTTGTAGTTGTGCTTGTCCTCTCCTTCCTTGACTTCCTCATACTAATTTTTCAGCACTTCGAGTCAGTTGATCTATTATTTGCTAGTAGATCTACTAGGAGGCTTGTGCTTGGTCTTGGGCTCCTTAGTCTTCTTAGTTAGTCTTTGGGTTTAGTATCTCATTTAGTAGTAGCTCGAGATTAAATCCATATACTACTTTAGAATGAGTCTTCTTTGTGATGCTTTAGACATAATAGTTATAGGTGAACTTCACAATAGGCAGGTAGGAATCGTAATCAGCTTGATTACATCTAACTGTAGTACAAAGAAGAGATCCTAAGGTGTAGTTGATGACCTCAGTTTGTCCATCAATCTAGGGGTGGCAAGATGTGCTAAATAACGATTTCATTCTTAGTCAGCACCACATAGTCTTCTAAAATTGGCCCAAGAACTTTAGATCTCGATCAGATACTATACTTTACGAAACTTTATGCAGTTTCACAATCTCTTGCAAAAATAGAAAAGATATAGTCGAAGCATCATTAGTTTTGTTACAGGGCACAAAGCATATCATTTTGTCGAATCGATCTATTACGACCATAATCAAATCTTTCCCCCTCGCTATCCTTAGTAACCTAAGTATAAAGTCTACACTTACATTGGTCCATGCTCTATCTGGTACTAATAGTAGCATAACTTGCTCTTGTTTAGCTTAGCTCTTAGCCTCCTTGCAAGTTGCACACTGTTTGATAACTTGGTGTACATCCTTCATCAATTTTAGCCAACAAAACTTTGACTTCAATAACTCGCATGTCTGCTTTTCACCAAAGTAAGCAAACAATCTTCCACTATAGGCTTCTCTAACAAGTAGGTCACGTATCGAACAGGTTGGCACATACATCTTTCCAAATTGAAAGAGATATCCTTCTTCTACAAAGTAATCATCTAATGTTCTTCCTTATTGGCGTTAGACAAAAATGAGTTCGAAGTGGGGATCTTAAGTGTACTGCTCTTTCAAGCTCAGAAACCTTAACAAACTCATTTATAGTTCGAAAAGCAACACACATCTCTTGGACAAAGCATCTACAACTACATTGGCCTTCCCTTACTTATACTTGATCATAAATGAAAATCCTTCCAAAAACTCATTTGATTTGCCACTTTAAGAGTTTCGGTTGGCTCCTCAAGTACTTTAATGTTTTATGATTAAAGTATACTACGAATTTCTTAGGTAGTAGGTAATATTGTTAGGTTTGCATAGCTCGGACTAAGGCATATAACTCCTTATCATACATAGAGTAGTTCAACATCAGTTATTTAAGTTTCTTAGTAAAATAAGCAATAGGTCAACAGTTTTGCATGAGAACTACTTTAATCCCTATGCTTGATACATCACATTCTTAACTCAAAAACTTTGTTAAAATCTAGTAATGCTAGTATAAGGGCTGAAGTCAACCGATTCATTAATTTTGCAAAACTCTTCTCATCTTTATCTCCTCATCAAAACTCGATGTTTTTCTTAGTTAACTTGATAAGTGGTGTGGCAATAGAACTAAAGTTCTGAATGAATCTTCTATAGAAAGAAGCTAAACCATAAAAACTTCTAACGTTAGCACAAGAAGTAGGTATAGGTCATTCTACAATTGCTCATATTTTCTCTTCATTTACTTTATGGCCTCATTTTCCAATGACATATCCTAAGAATATAACCTCTTCTTACTAAAAACAACATTTCTTTAGATTACCATGTAGATGTTCTGCTTGGAGCACTTCAAATACGGCATAGAGATGACGCATATGGTTAGATAGGTCAGGGCTATATATAAAAGTGTCATCAAAGTACAACATTACAAATTTTTCAATCAAATTTCTCAACTCATAGTTCATTAGTCTCATAAAAATACTTGAGGCATTGGATAATCCAAATAGATTTATAAGTCACTCATACAGTCTATGCCAAGTTTTGAAGGTTGTCTTCCATTCATCGCCTTCTCTCATTTGAATCTGATGGTATCTCGATTTCAGGTCAATCTTTGAAAATACACTTGCTCCATGTAGCTTGTCTAATATATCATCTGCACTGGGATTGGGACACCGATATTTAATGGTAATCCTATTCACTACTCAACTATCCATACATATCATCCAACTTCTGTCGTTCTTTGGTACTAGTAATGCAAGGACGATACCTGGGCTCATTCTCTTGCGAACATATCCTCTTTTAACAAGCTCATTAACCTGTCGCTAAAGCTCATCTTCCTACTTAAGGTTCATTTGATAGCTCAGTTGGTTAGGTAATGCGACTCTAAGCTGTAACTCAATGCCATTCTCTATTCCTTGTTTTGGAGGCTATCTTCTAGGTAGCTCATCAGGAAATATCTTGGAAAACTCTCTCAGTAACTCCTCAACCTCTTTAGGTAGGTTACTTTGTTTTTTTTTTTCTTTATTTTCAACAGCCTTTGCAATAATAGGAAAATTGATTCATTCTCCTCTACGGTTTTTTTAAGCTTAGATTTGCTCATCACTAAGGCTTTCTTAATCTTTTGGATGAGTTTAGATTGCATATTGCTCACTTAGCTTAGAGTCATAGGATATAATGTAATAGGTGAGTCATCTTTCTCAAAACTATAAGTGTTCTCATACCCATCATGCATAACTCTTTGATCGAGCAACCATGGTTGGCCTACTAATATATGAGATGTATACATAGGTAGTACAACACAAAAGGTCTCATCCTTATAACTTCTAATAGAAATGGGTAAGGACACTTGCTTAGTAACATGCAATGATCCTTGTTCATTCAACTAGTGTAATTTATATGGCCTTAGGTGCCTAGTGGTCAGCAACTTCAACCATTATACCATCTTAGCAAAGGCTAAATTTGTATAACTACCATTGTCTATGATTAAGGTGCAAAGTTGTTGATTTACATTGCAAGTAGTATGAAATAGATTCTTTCACTACTTCTCTTGTTGATCATGTTTCACACTAAGAGCTCAGCGAATTACTAAGATCAACATATCTCCTTCCTCAAGATAAATTTCTTCACCCGCAACTTCTTCCTTCACTCCATCTCCTTCTTCTTTCACAGCTTTACTAACTTCTTTGTCAATGTTATATACTTCACCACCTCGAATGACCATAGTTTGGCAGTTTGGACATTAGGAAGCCATATGTCCAAAACCCTTATATTTGAAGCACTTTATCTCACTCTTTTTTCATCCAAAGATTTTCCCCTTTTCAAATTCCTTCTCTTTTCCTCCTCGTTCTAACCTTAGTCCTTCTCCTTGCGAATTTGTCCTTCTTATAAGCTAGGTATTGGACCAGTAGGCTTCTTGATACTACCTTGGACAGGTTAGCTATTTTGAATAGGTTAGGAATTAAAATTTCTATAAGCTTGGTTTCTTCTTTACCTCTCAACCCACCGAGCAACCTTGATAGCCTCTTCAAGGGTACAATTAGATAACACCTTAACAACTTCTCTTAGGTCAAATCTCAATCTAATAACAAATCTAGAGGCAGTTTGAGCTTTAAGTTCTTCTACTTTACATTGAATCATCAGCATCCGAAACTCTCGTACACTCTCATAAGCAATTTGGCTCCATTGTTAAAGCTCTTATAATTTGGCAAAAGTTTCCTAATAATATGATTTAGGAATGAACCTTCCACGCATAACTCTTTTTATTTCGTCCTAGGATCTCACTCTTTGTCATCCTTCTTTATCCTTCATAGGGTGTAATTTCTTCCACCATATATGGGCATACCTAACAAATTCAAGAGCAGTAAGTTTGACCTTATCTCTTTTGGCATACCGATAATATTCAAACAACTTCTCAACTTACCCTTCTTAATCTAAATACCCATTAGTATTTCTGCTCCTTTAGAAGCTTGGAATTTAGATTCTTACATTGTCTATTTCCCCAGGAGCTCATATAACCTGCTCTTCTTCCTCATATTCTTCCTCGATTTCTCCTTCATTTACATCAAATTCTCAAAAGTTCATCTTAGGTTGGAGTTGTTGATTAGCTCTCCTTTGAAAGTATCAAGCATGTTAAGGGTGTTCGATTAGGTCAAATTCCTTGTTGTTCAACTCTAGGAGATCGAACATTTCTCTCTTCCTCTTCATATATTTCATCTACTTCTCTCTTATCCTCCTTAATCAACTCTGACCTCCTATTAGCTTGTCATTTAACTCTTCTAACTTGTATTTGATGAACTAGGCAATTTACTTCCCTACGAGGAACTTCTTAAGTTCAGTAAATACCCTGATGAGCTCAATTCTCTATTGGGTTGTTAAAATCAACTCAACCACTAACCTTATGGGCCTCATCTACCCTTGCAATCATTGTTCCATGCATCAGCATCATCATATTCTTTATCATCATCACCATTCAATCCAACCATTCCTAAGTAGTTAGTTCCACATGGCGTCCATGGCTAAGAACATTACTGTTGTTATCTCCTACCACTACACTAATGTTCAGATTAGTCATACTTACCTTCTTATCAACCATAGCTATCATGTTGAATCTGTAAACCTAGAAACAACACCCTTAACTACAATTGTGCTTATCTCAATCACTTATCACATACGAAGGAAACAAAATAAAAAAGGATATGACTATTTACACTAAACCTTTGGTTCCAAATACTAAAGCAAAGCCCAAATCATAGAATAGAAACTTCTCACCACAATATACCCATAACGTAAACACAATGCTCTCCTTAACGACAACAACACTAATACAAGCAATCACTCAAACATTCACCTCAACAACACCACTTACACCAACTTCTAAGAATCACTAGAATAATACCTCACGACAACTCAAATTTGTGGCCTTACTCATAGCCTCGAGCTCTAATACCAAGATGATGTGCCTCGGAAGAGGACTTACCATAGTGTGGATGGGTCCATTAAAGAAAGGCTATTGGAGAAAGAAAAAGTATGGTTTCAAATGGAATAAAAAAAAAAAGGAAAGAGAAAAGGGAAAAGGAAAGTTAAGCTTCACAAGCTACTCGAAGATGTAATGCACTACTCAAGCACTTACGAACTACTACGTTACTAGATGTAACTCACTCGTCTAAGATAATGGGTTGCTCACTAGTACAACCTTACTCAAGGGTTACTATGAGCTGGGTTTGGTAAAGTTCTCAATGTTGAGAAGAAAACACATGGAGATACTAGCTAATTTACTAAAATGAGTAAGAACAATTATATGTACAAATGTAAAATAAAAAAGGACAATCTTGTAATCCTTCTGGTAACAGAACATTCTAGGTATCAAGTGCTGGACATTCATGTAGGGACACATGTCAAGCTTAGAGCGAATGGTACGTTTGCAAATGACGAGCTTTAACAAAGGGTATTGATGTCGACATGTTATAGATTATCTATTAGGTTGAGCTCTTCACAGTGGGTTGGGCTCTCATGATTTACCAATGCTACCATTTCGTTTAGGTTGAGATCAATCATAGTAAGCATTTAGACAGGTTGGAAGGTTTGGAGGTCATCCTTAAGGGCATTCTTCTGCAAATCAGAAGGGTTAAAATCAGGTCAACAATTGAGCACTCAAACATTTAAGTTTGCCAAACCTTTTGCTTGTGATCGAGTTAAGGGCCCAAGTGCTTGATTCCCATCACATGGGGTATTAAGCGGTCACCTAGCAAAAGTTATGTAACTCTTAAGGCCATGAGCAACCATTCCATTGGCTTATCGTGCTAATTGGATTAATGATGTGAATTAAAATTAACTAAGGTCTAAACAATAATAACAAAATCATTAATTAGATGTATAATTAGATAAGTCAAAATTATCAATTAGGTGTATAATTCGACTAGTCAAGACTATCAATTAAATATATAACTTGACAAGTCAAAACGAAATGTATAATTGTAAAAAGGTAATAAAGTTGAGTTGTAAACTATGATATTAATCCTATAATTAAATGTTGGTGATTCATCCACTCTAATAGAAAATTTATAATTGCTTTTAATGGGTCTTCTCTATTAAGAAATAAAAAGAGAAAGAGAATGATTTTATAAACTTTCTTATTAAAAATAAAAAGATTTAAGATAATAATATGCTACAAATGGAGTAGAGAAAAAGAATTATTTTGTAAAATTATCTATTTACCCTTAATATTATTAAGTTAGATTATTATAATACATATTTTAATATTTTTCTTAATAGATTTTATAGGTAATTCATAAAAATGTAAAAAGGAGATTATTAGCCCATCGGAAATGACATTGATAAATTACAGTAAAACTGAAATAGAAATGTAATCATGAAAAAGATGATACATCTAGTTTTATGTTTTTAATTTTTGATATTAGTATGGTAGAGTAGCCTTTTCTGTTTCTAATTATTTTTCTCATTTTATTATCGATTATTTGATTATAGAAAATTCTAATCAATTAATGGCATATAAGTATAAGAATATTATCTATTTTTTTAATATTATGTATATTAAGATAAATTACAAATATATAACTTATATTTTCATACTTTTATAAATTACTGACCTGCGTTAGTTATTTTTTTTTATGAATAACTAACCTGTATTTAATTCCATCTTATCCTATCCAATTTGCCGTGAAGTAGACCATGTGGCTATCACATGTACACCAAAAAAATCCTCCAAACAAGAGATTCTTATCTTCTGCTCCTCCTTCTTCTTCCACCTTTCTACCTTCGGCATTGAAAATAAAACCCTAACTTAAATGGACCAACCATGTCCTAAAGACGAATAAATTTGTAATCGACCAAAGAAAAAAAATATCTAGACTGGCTTATTTTAAGGAGATTGAAGACAAATTTGAAGTTGGATCCAGAAAACCAATTTTTCAAGCCGAAATCCTCCTCTATTGTCCACTCTATCTTGATTATGGTTCATAAAAGATGCACCAGACCTAGACATCGTATGATCCTACATGATCAACGACCATCTCATCTGAAATATCAAACTTTAAATGCATAAAACGTTTGATGTGTCATGGAACATGAATTCGTGCTCTTCTTTAAATTTCTTCAATCAAAACTTATCCGGATTGTGCTTGTAGGATCCGAAATACTTCTTCAAAATTTAATTGCTCTATATTGTGATAGAAGTATTTGCACACATATTGGAGTCTAAAATTGTTCGTTACTCGGAGTCTGAGATTATGTTAAGTTCAAGCACAATCATGGCCGTTGCATTCGGTGGAGTGGGAGTCTCCATCAATGAGTTTGCTTAAGTAGATAATATCACCAAGTCCACTCGATAGAGTCAAATCAGTCGTTAGCCATGTTCTCGGCATCCAGATTAAAAATGGCATGGATATTTCTAAGCGAAATAATGATTTGTTGAATCTAAAATTCTTGATTTCTTTTTTAGTAGTTTTTCTTTTTTATTTTGGCAAACCCTTTTTTCAATAGTTTGAAGTAAAGATTTGTTGCTACTAAACAACTTATTTCCTTGATCATGAATTGTTTACTATTGCCATCGTTTCTAAGTTGTGCTGTTACTAAACACTGAAGGAAGAAATATTGAAGAAGAAGAGAAGAATGTCTTGTTTTGGGGTGTTTTTTTTTTTTTTGTTTTTTTTTTTTGTTTTTTTTAATGCACACGCGACAGTCATGTGCTCTACTTAACAGAAAATCGGATGGGATAAAGTAAGACATAAGACGGAGTTAAACACGAGTCAGTCATCTGTAAAAAAGAAAAAGATAATATGCGTTAGTTATTCATAAATATACAAAAACATAAATCATGTTTTTATAATTTATAGTTTATATTTTTATACTTTAGAATTTTATTGATATTTATATACTATTTATATATTAAATAGATAAGATAATTTTATTGATACTTTTCTTAAATAGAAGAGAAAAAAAATTCAATACATAATACATCATGTGTCAGGATAAATGAGTACGAGTTGCATATCCTAATATATGAATAGACTGGAATGAAGGAAAACTTTATTTAGTTGAATCGTGGCCGTCATATACGTTTACTTTCTTAAATTATCTCAACCGAATAAGATTGGTAGCTGATTTGTAATAACTTTTCCTTTTTCCAATTAACGGATTGTTATGATGTTTATATAAGTAAATAAAGAGTTGATTGTCCTGGCTATTGTAAACTTATAGTATGTAGTTAGATCTTTTAATGAAATAAATTATGTTTGAATACCCTCTTTATCCTATCTCAATTGTAATTTGTAATGTTATTGTGAAAAGGAAAAAAATGAAAAAGAAGATTTGATTATATTAATAAGTATATTAGTATCTTAACTTGATATAACTTTCATTAAATTAAATTAATTACAGATAAACTTATAAGTATACATATACTGCTTAACATAATAGCGATATTAGCCTATGTCGAAATTTATTGTACTATACGATATGTGTTTTTGTACGGGACTTTAATGGTCGGTTTGCCCCTTTTTCTTACCCCTCGGTCCAACGTGAAGAAGGCGACCTGTGTTACACTCCGTTGGTAGAATTACAAGAAGAACACGAAGTTGTTTTACTAATTGTGTAGTCCTAATTGTTTGTCATAAAGTAATTAGTGTAAAAGGAACTGTCTTTCTTTCTTTCTCTTATTTTTTTTTCCGTATATATTATTTTCATTATAAAATTTGCTTACTTGGTTAATTATTTATAAGATAATTATATTCATGCATGGTACTTTTAAGGAAATAAATCCTCTTAATTTTTATATTCTTAATTTTCTATAATTTATAAATTAATAGTTGATAGTAGTTAAATTTTTTGAGCTCTTGATTTCATTATGATATCATTTTCGTCCTTATAATCTTAACTATTACTCATATAACGGCATTACATGAGAGTAGTTTGAAAAAAATTAACGGGAAGTAAATCAAAATGATCCCAATCCTACTGTTAATTTAGACTTTAGGCTTGACGTATTGTTTCGGTTTTTATTAATCATTTATGCATAGTGCAGTTTGGAACAAGTGATATTAGTTCACTTAAAAAACATAAATGAATGAATAAATAAATAAGAGAGGGGACACCGAATCGGTTCTTGAACGGATTCAGTTTGACCTTCCCTGAGCCGAGCAGATTTTTATATGAACGCCCGAGCAGGTTTCCTTGCAAATAAATCTTTGAGTAATGACAAATTATTAAATTAATATGTAAAGAAATAATAGCTAAAAAATCATAGTAAATACTAACTTTTTGCAGTGTCACTATATATTGGGCCCAGACTTATTATTAGATGGGCTTACGAAAATACCAAGTGTTGAACGTTAAAATAGAACCCTCTGATTTAATCCAATTATTAACTAAGAGAATAATTAGGTGTTCTTAACCAAGGAACATTATCATGGTAAACTGAGAAATTATCTGACTATTGTAATTACAAAATTAATTGAATAAACTTATTTTCTTAATTGCATGTCATATGACTTATGAATTTGGGAGTTTGCTTACCTTTATGTTCGTGTTGCGGAGACGGCTTCGACTAATGGTTCATGAAAGCTATATCTTTGGCTACGCATTGACTTATGTGTTGCATGTTAAGAAAGAAATCCAATTACTTGGACTAATACGTGCTCGACCTAATTAATACGTGCTAATTGTGCTTGGTTGTCTTAAGCCAAAGAGTGACACTCTTGGCGTGTATGGACCATAGTAGTTAGGTGCCGAGTCCATCGAGGAATGGATATGAGAGTAGCTATCAAATAGAATCGCATTAAATAGTAGGCACTGCAAGCGAAGAGAAGTTACACTAGCAGTCATCCAAGATTATGGAACTGGACGAATGGTACCAATGTGTCTCAACTCGATGTGTTTGAGGTTGAGTGACACGTGCATAATAACGAAAGTGTACTTTTGGGTTTTAAGGTGTTTTAATGCTTAACCAATAAAAGGTAAGGAGATATGCATATGAATGTAGTTTAATGCTATATACCAACAACAAAAATGAACAGGGTTGATTGAAATAGGGTTTGATATAACTTGTGAACACTAAAACAATACACAAGTTTTCATAGAAAACAAATATTATGTACTATTTTCTAAGGAAAGGTTTAGTATAATTTCATAAATTTGATAAGAACACTCAAAGAGATTAGAAGATGTTCACTCAATAAATAAGAGAACTCTCAAGTTTCTCAATACAAGTTAAAGGAGAACATTCATTAATGATCACATCTATTTGTTAATTTACAAAGTATAGTAGTCCTCAAACCATAGTAACAAAAACTGTAAATACGTACAAATATTGTTAAACCATAACAAGGTGGCCTATAAGGATAAAATAGTAAAATTAGTAAATTCATTCAAGCAAACTATGACTCTAGTAGAGGTTAGGGCCAGAACGATAACAAATTGAACTATAGTCAACAAGGAAGAACAGATCAACTTGTTATGTAGTTGGGCTAGTCTTAGATGAGTGCATAAGTGAACTCGGGTTCTTCCTTGAGCTGTTCTGTAAATTGACTCAATACACTAGCTATGACACATGTGGGGATGAGTGAACAGGCTGTGGAATAGGTAGTATGAGTGGTAGTTGAGTTGAATAGAGGTCGCTCGAGCTATGTCTTGTTATCTTGGAAGGTCTGAGACTTAGATTCTTAAGCTAGTTCCTTAAGGTTGGATTGGGTCAGATGTCATCACCTATTAGCAGTTAGTTATGTTAGCTCGTTCTTGGATTCAGGAGAGTAATTGGGGGTCTTATTAACTCGACTAAGTTCAAGTTTGATCCTCAGTTTTTAGCTCTATAAACCTAAGCTCTTCTTCAAACTACAACTCGATTACCGACTTAAGCTTAATGGGAGCAGCTTAGTCTGGTTAGGTATTTTTGGGGGGAAGGGTGGGGGGGGGGGGGGGGGGGGGGGGGGGGGGGGGGTTAAGGGGAGGAAGGGAGTTGTTTTGGTAGAGAAGATTGGACTTTGATTCTTATAAATATAATATAGATGGACAAGCAATGAATACTATATGACATCTAGATGAGGCTACTTCTTCGTTTTGGTTTTATGATCGCATAAATGTTTATTACTCTTGTTAACCTTCAATGGTCGCCGAGATAACATTAGACCCTAGATCCTTTATCGTGTTGTTTGAAGTAATGAGTATTCTTTTATTGCATTCCTACATTAGTTTATTAATTATACGAATTAGAAGTGCTCGTTACATTAGATTTAGGCCCAATGTGATACCTTGCATGTGGTTATATTACTATGTACTTGATCAATTGTGGCTTATTCATCTTTTATCTTTTTTCATGTACTATTTTGATGTTATAATCTACATGTGATCTTAAGGGTTTGAGTTGACACTAGTGGGGTGCTTGCAATTCGCAATTTAGTTGCTAAGTTGATGGAAAATAATTATAACTAGTGCTTAGTTTGTTATTAATGTAAAAGACTTGGATACTTATAAATATTTTTTATAATTAAAGCCCTTTTGGAAATTTTTTTCTACAAAACCAAAATTAATAAAGTTTTTTATTTCTAGAAATTAATATTAGATAATTAGCTCACCATTAAATGATTTAATAGTTTTGTCACACTTAAGTGTAACACTTGGAAAATTGTCAATGCCCTTTAGGTTTTAGGACATTACAACCCCAATAGCCCCCTAGGTCAATCTTTGCATGAGCAAATAAATGATAAACACAAAATGGGGAATTATAAAGAAAATAATATAAGTGATGATATTGTTAGTCCCAATAAGATATTAAGAGACGGGTGAATTGATAATTTTTTGCAAAAACTAAAATTTATGATGAAAAAATTCCTCTTAATATCTTGAATGGAGTAAGTAGTTAGAAATTGATTGTTAACTCAAAGAGCAAATAATAATAACAATTAGAAGGAAAAAAAGATATGGAGTAAGAAGATCAAGTAAGCAATTTTATAGAGCTTTGGCCTTTTAATTACTACTCTCTTCCAGCTCTATTATTGGGGACCTGATCCTCTTTACTAGTATTATTTCATTAGTCTAAGCTTTTTAATAAGCAAAAATCAATGAGAGGTTACAAGGATTTCTAGTCTTTTTCTCTGTCCCATCCATTAGCTTCTTCTTAAGCTAAACATAGGACTTAAAGAACTTCCTAATCCTCTCACACTCAAGATACAATGTCAATAATATTTACAATGAAATTGAAACAATATAACCAAAAAGCTTTTTACAACTTTTACACCAAAGTAATAGCAAAAAAATAACAAAGATATTTTTGCTCATTTTCTAACAATCTACTTAAGAGTTTTTTTTTTTTTTAACTTTGGTATAATATTGAGTGTGTAGTATCCCTTCGATTAGCAATGACTTTAAATTAAATATATCCTCATATAACAGCTAAAAATGGCCATTTCCATATTTTTCTCCATAATATCTTTGTTAAAAAAAATCAATTTTGATATTGTAGAACTATCCCATGAAAATAGGAATTGAATATTGAAATTCAAAATATTTTGAACCAAGTTATTCCAGATTTGTTCCTTTGCCATGCTTACGCAATTTGAAGGTTGCTGCATGTAATGATAATTTCTAATCCTCTGTTGTCTTTGCGGAAGTTTAAATATTTCAAATAATAAACATAAAGATGAGGAGATAAGAATAAATCCAACACTTCTTATCTTAACTGCTGTGAAAAAATCTTCTTCCTTCTTCAATATCTTTATTTGAATTTTGTTAAAACAAATCCCATATGAGATTAGGTTGGATTACTCAAGGATATTCAGGCTAATCTATAAGATATCTTCAAGATTCAAGGCTTGTCTGTAAGACATCTTCAAAATTAAGAATTTGAATCTATCAACCTTTATCTTGAGATTTTCCAACTCAACTTATACAAAAATTCCTTATATAGAAAAAAAAAATTAGAATCCTCTTCTGATTAATATCCTTATTGTATTTCAATCCTTAAACAATTCTAACCGAGATTATTAAAAAACATACTACTTAAATCTTATTTACTCAAATTCCTAAATCTAATTCTTGAGTATCTTTTAACTTAAATCCTCACGGACTTAAACCAACTTTAGTGGAACGAAATTGAACATATTATCCAAATATACTCAATAAAGTGGAGTTAGGCCTTTTTGCACATTTTTCCGACTTAATTTATTCAAGTTAATTAAAACAACTTAGAAAAAGCAGCTGAACATATTTCCAAACGTACATAGTGATGTTTGTTGATATACATTCTAATTGACATTTTGATGCTGATATACATTTTGACAGGTTCAAATTTACTTTCTTCTAAACACCCTACATACTTAAAAATCTTGTTATGTTCATATACATATTTTTGCTATCATCAAAATATATTAAGGGAAAACTCAATAGATATAAAAGCATTTCTATTTAGAGGAGATTGAACTTAACACTATGTTTGGGATGAGGGAAGGAATGGGGAAAGAAAAAAATATGAAAAAGAAAGAAGTGTGGAAGGATATGATTTCTAGAAAAATGGAAGAAATTATAATTATCATTAAAGACAAAGCTAATGTAATTTAAATTTACCAATAAATCCATAAAAGACAATAATAAAAAGGAAAAGTAAGCAAAAAGGTAGGGAACATTGGTATTTGGGATTTTTCCAACCTTTTCTCTCCCTTCTCTCCATTTTGGAGAGGAAAGAAAATAGGTGGGACAAATGCAAGCAAATACCTCCATTTTCTTCTCCCCCTACTTTTTTCCTAAACTAAACAATAGAATGGGATTTTTCCCTCCTTATTTATTTCCTTCCCATCCCTTCCCTATCTCTCATCCGAGACATAGTCTAAAAGGTTATGTTTTACAGTAAGTTATCATTGTGTTTGGCATTAGTGAAATTGGTGCAAAGCTATGGAAATGGAATCAAACTAGTAGAAATATTATATTTAGGTAATAAAAGAGAGGTTGGAAATGGGTAAAAATGGAGAGAAATCAGTAGAGTTATTTCCACTTTTAAAACTTTTTATTTTCTCTCTAATTTTGAAGAGAAAATGATGAAAATAGATGGAGATAAACTAAAATTACAAAAGCACTCTTAAAAGAAAAATTAAACATATAAAATAAAAATTAAACATATAAAGTCAGAAATATTTTGGTCTATTATTAACATTATTTCCTTCCATTTCATTTTCATAAATCTAAACAAGAAATCAATAATACATTTCCCTCCATTTTCTTTCTGTTCATTTCCTAGATTAAGGGAAGGAATTACGGAGGGAAGGAAGGCGAGCATTCTAAGAAGAATTCCTTTGCTTTAGGAAGGAGGGAAAAGGAAAGGATTTGGAAGGGATACAAATGCTATTCTCCCTAAATGTAGAGAGAATTAGAAGGAAATGATGGAAAATTATAATTGTACCCTTAAAATAAAAGCAACCATGCAGGATTTTATGGCATTTTGTTACAATGAAAAGTTATGTAACAATCTTTTCCCTTTATTTTCTCTCCTCTTTATTTCTTTTCTCTCGCTTTTTTTTTCCTCCTAATTCTTTTCCTTTTCCTAAACATAATGTTTATTCCATTTCCACGCATTTTCATTAGTTTCCTCATTATCAAACAAAATATACAAATAAGGAACAATAAGTTCTTTCTTTTTTTTTTTTTTCTTCTTCATAATTGATAATGTCCCTTTTATACCACCGCTAAAACTTGAGCGTAACCTACCTTAAGGAGCTCACAAATTGTTATTCTTGAAACCTAAAAAGGGTTATGTAACATGTAATTAATGCGTTTAACAATTTTGACCATTTAATATTAAAAATTGATAAGTATCTTGATGACGCCCTATCCTTTTGGGATATCTCCAACATTTTAGGTTTAATGTTGGAACTTCTCTCTGCACTTAAATCAATACCTTCCTTTTAAAATGTTCACAACTCTATTAGAGGTTGCCATTCTAGCAAGTTTAAGCCATTTAAACCACCCTGTTTTAGTCTGATAGTATAAATAATAATCTATTAATAATGAAGTCAGTTGAATTCCCCTTCTTTAATGCTATGTTTGGAAAGAGGGAATGAATTCGGAAGGAATGAAAATGGGAGGAAAGTGTTAGGGTGGAAAGAAAGCGAGAGCAAAAGAATATTAATTCACTTATTTGGATAAGGAAGGAATGAAAGTAGAGGGAAAGTTAGAAATAATCTTATTTATTTTATCAAAATGTTAAAAAAATTTCTCTAACTTTAAGATATACTTTTATTAGAAGAGTAGTTGTGTAATTTCAAAGTAATTCCCTCCCATTCTCTCCAATTTGACTGGGATAGATTTTGGTAGACCTAAGGGAAATAATTCTCTTCCAAATCAATTCCTTCTCTTTTTTCTTCCCTTACTAAACAATGGAAAGTACTTTAATTTTCTAACTTCGAGCGCACCCCTACCCCAAACATAGTGTTAAAGTTCTAATGTACAATTGGAAAATAAATAAATAAACCATCTCTTTAACCTTCACATGTGTTATCTTATTACATTTTCATTTTCTAAATTGAACAATAATTGAGTACTAATGGAGTTTGGAATGATTTATATGAATGTTCTATTATTCAATTTATAGTTAGTACTATAACAGTTTATGGTAAATTATTTAAATCCCTTATTACTTTGAAAATAGACATACATATAACGTAAGATTTACCCTAAGATGAATAGCCAATCACCATTTAAAATTGTTACCTAAACTCCAATGGCTTATATGATATAAATACCGTTCCTCTATCATAAAGAAATCCATTCAATTCTCCTCTTTCCTAAATATTTTAAGAGATTACGCTTACCTCTCTATTTAATTACTTACAATATTTTCATTATTCTGATTTAGATAAGTTGGAATCTACTCATATGCCATTAACTAGTGAACTTTAAAGGAACTTGAGTTGAACTTATAAATTGTAAATGCCCATTTGTCGTTTTTCTTTTCTTTTCTTTTTTCAAAAAATTTATAACGTTGATTGTGATCTATTTTTTTTTTCTTTTTAAAATACTCTAGCAATTTAGGGTCTTAAAGAGCTATATGATTCTTTAAATGAAAATAATGACGAAATTGGTTAATCTTAAAAATTGAGGACATAAGTGATATTTTATTGAAATGTTTATTTATTTATTTTTTGGTGTGTGTGTGCGTTTTTCCATAAATCTCACAACAAACTATTTACTTTAGTTATTTTGTTCATGTGAATATTATTTGACAATTGTATTTCTCTTATTAGTTGTTTAGTTTTAGAATCTTTTAGGTAGTTACATTGTTTTTAGCTGCTATAAATACTTTGTGATAGATATGGAACTTCAATAGTCTCATTTTATACACTCACAAAATTCTTCTCCCAGCTTACGGATTGCACATGGTGATTCTATAACTGCTTGACTCATGGTCGCAACCATTACTTGATCGAATTCCTAAATGGTATCAAAGTGGGTTCCGAGTATTTCTAATTTTGTTGTTCATCAGTTGTTTGAAATTGCATGAATCAAATTGTAGTTAAAGAAACGAATAACCTGGTTGAATTACAGTTAAATGATCTTTTTTATTTGTCTGGATTAGATAATCCAAGTGTTATAATTTATGCACTATGTGTCAAGATATTTTTTATGTATTTATGAATACTATTTATAAAAGGAAAGTATTTATTGTACTTATATACTTTTCTATTGGTATATATTTTATAATAAAGTCTCATAAATAATTAAAATATGTATGGAATTATAATAAAATGTATTATTAGTGAAATTCCATTACATTGTATCATCTAAATATTGTCGTTCGTCAAATAAGTATCTAGAGGGGATATATATATTTAGACCAATACGTTATACAACTAAAGTCATTTTCTTTGGATCGAGGGAAAAATGTTCAAGTTATACAAGTGGGTGCCTAAAGTTAAGTAGGTACACTGGACACGACAAGCTAACAGTGGACACCACATGATTAATGTCATTGGTCTCTTCTTTATATGAATGAGTGTAAATAATCCCTAGATTTGAGACTATCATATATCCTAAATATGAAATGTTGTACTTTAATACCAATAAATACATTCTTTATTTAGATTTTAAATAATACAGTTATTGAGTGCAGCATAAAATAAAAAGAGGATACTAATGAGTTAAGATAAAATTTATCACTCTGGTGGATTAAGGAGTTGATATCTAGGGCTACTTGTTAAGATAACAGTAACTTGTAAGCCCGTAGTCACGGAAAATATTATTGAGTTTATTTTATCTTGAAAATCAAATAAAATGATTAAATGTTGATAACATAACATGTAAGGGTTTAATCAAGATATCATTTTATGAAGAGAGTTAATTACACAATAATCGGCTTATAGTGGTTTCTCGTTTACACTTTTTCTATTACGTTGGATGACCAATAATTGTTGCGAGATGATTACCTTGCTTTATGTTTATATAGACATTACCTTTTTGTATAAAAACTTAGAGAGTCGCACACTATAGCACAATTAATGGAAACAATGTTTTGACAAGAAATTTTGGTGGATACTAAAATTTTTTAATATTTATTTTGGAGCTAGAATATATTGATCGAAAATAATAAATTGGAAGCAATTTATTTTATCACATAGTTATATTTTCGGTTAAGTACCTTTTAAAAATTATGTATTTTATTATTGCCTTTTCATATAAAAATAGATAGAATTTATTATTTCCACATTTAATTACTATTGAAATGTTCATGGTAATTGAAAGGATATAGAATTTATTAATTTCATATTTAATTGCAATTGAAAAGTTTGTGGCAATTAAAAGGTTGTCTACTATTAATTCCATATTTAATTGTTATACAATTAAAAGATTGTGACAATTGAAAAGTTTATGGAATGAAATGTCTTTTTCATTAATTTTTAGTTAATGTTTGAAAGAGATTTGAACAAGAGAAAGAGTTAAATAATGATTTTTTATTGAGAGAAACACCTAAAGAAAAGGTAAGAGAAAAGTGATATAACATTTTGCTTCATAGTTTTTCTAATCCTAATTCTAATCCTAGTTGTCTAGTAATATAAAGAATTAGAATTTGTTTTTGTTAACATATATATGGATATCACTAGAGGGACTACGGTTAGAGTCCTTATAGTAAGCATATTTTGAAATACAAATCGGATTTAAATTTCCATTGAACTCCATCCTTAAGAAGAGATGGTACTTCTCATCAAGTAAAAAGTAATTTTATAATTTTTTATTAACATATATATTTTATTACATGTCATACATGGATCATAGGATAGATTTTATAGTTTTTTTTTTCTATTGCATTCTCTTTGATATATAAAACCTAATAGTGGTACTAGAACAACTTATATAACATGTAAAACATATGTTGGTATTGACCTAAATTTGATTAATATAATAATTGTTATGATCTTTATGAGATTAATTTATTCATGTTTACATTATGGATTTGATGTAAAACATGGGATATTTTGTTTTCGGATAAAAAACATCTATATCTCTTATAAGCGTAAACCATTATTTAATATCAATAGTATTTTTTGATCCATGGACCGATAAATTCCATAAATAAATTTTTTTACAAGAATTTGGTCATAATAATCTCAAGTACGTATATCTGGATTATAATAATTATTTTGAATCAATTGGTTAATATGGTTTACTTTATTTATGGAGCTTTCATTCCTTGCACACGATCATAGGTTTAGGCATGAATGTTTTTGTATGAATATTTATATATTTATTAAATAGGGCCTGCATGTCATTTGGACGAGTTGAGTTCGAACAACGGTTGTAATTTCATTATATTTTTTTTGAGTCTGTATATCCATAGATAAAATGTAGATTGAGTATATGTAGATTTGTGAACCTAAATTTAAATTCCTTTTGTACTCTATTTTCTATTCTTTTTTTTTTTATAAAATTAGTTTTAATACTATAAATGAAAAATTGGAGGTACATATTTACTCGAGAAACAAAGAAGTCTAAAAAGCCAAAGAGAAGTTGCATTCGAGTTAATGGATTTTGGTCCCATAACCTTCTAGTGTGGGCCTAATCTCAGCTTATTTTTCGTAAGCCTCATAATCACTCACTTAGAGTTTCGATTGGCTAAAAGATCCGATTGACCCTAAATTATAAGTAAAGTTAGAAATATTAGTAAAATTATTTCGTAAGTTTGAATTTAAGAAAATAAGCAATAAAATAAAAGAATATAAAAATTTCAAATTTTAAGTATATAACTCGTTATTTTTTGAAAATGCGTAAAATGCATTCTGATAATTAACGAATTGCTAGAGATAAACTATATGTATACTAAAAATCATAAAATAACCTAAATAATATTTAGGAATGTTTATTTGTATTATATATGAATTTACATGTATGTAGAAATACACTTAATTACTTAAAATACGCGAAATATGCTAAAATAATAATAAATAATTAAAAAAATTCATAATTAATTAAGGAAAAATCAAGAAAAATGAGAAAAAGTCCAGAAGTGGGGTGTAGCAATCTAAAATTGAAGAAAAAAAAATCAATCAATTAAAATGCAACAACTAGAAAGTGGAAAAAAGAAAAGATAAGGTAATTGTCTTGTCTCATTAATGCACAATAATTTTCTTAAAGCTCTATAAATACTTCAAATTTTTCAGAAGCTCATTTGGTCAGTTTGGAGAGTAAGAAAAATAGAGAGAGGCGAAATTGAGAGAAAAATTAGGGTTAGGAAAAAAAATAAAAATATATTATTTTGATGAAAATATATCCCATGATATATGGTCCTTAAGAAATCATATAAAACCGAGTATGTTTTGGTTTAGAAATAAATTACCTTAGGAGTATAGTTTTGAGTTCAAAATTTTTGTGTAGATTACTTAAATGATATAGAACAGTGCTATGAAGCCAGTTTTTAAAAATTGATTTTATAAATTTTTAGATAATTTTTAGGCCTTAAAATGAGGCATAAAATGGGTAATTTAAGGTTAATTAATGATTTAGTGAATAATTAAATGTTTTAAGATGTTGAAATCTGATGAATTGTGATACTTGTAACATTTAAGGTGTTAGATATAATTATTAGGCTAATTATGTAATAAATAAGTAATAGGAAAAAATAGTACATGTTAAGTTAATTTGATAATTTAGGGCAATTAGGTGTAAAATCTGATTTAGGATGAATTTAGACATTTTGAAATGATAATTGATGTTAGGAGATGGTAATTAGAGTGTTAGAAATATTATATGTGTATTATATACATAATAGGTGATAATACATAATATATAATTATTAGAAATATAATAAATAGAAAATATTAGGATAAAAATTGATATTATATAAATAATAGGGATATATAATAAATCTGATAGAAAACTTAAATTTATGTAATTATATGAAAAATGTAAAAATTTCTTACATCAAGAGTAAATTCGGTACACTAATATGGATTTAAATATATCGGGTGGAATAAAATATTAACTAGGGGTAATGATGGTATTTAGGATATCTGGAAGTAATGTGATTAATTTCACATTATGAGTTGAAATGAATTTCTAGGGTTTGGGTATAAAACAATACTTAGAAAATCGAACTAGAACTAGAACTAGAACTTGAACTTAATTTAGAAATCAATGCGGAAACTGAACTAGAACCTAATCCCAAACTTAGAATAATTGTAAAAGATTTGAGAACCTAGATAACTGGATATATTAAACCCTAAATAAAAGATAATAATAAGTGTTATAGGATAAAACAAACCTATAATAGTTATAAGAAAAACTGAAACTAAATTTATGTTATAGGGATGATTGGCGATGGCTTGAGTAAGTTGGACCTCGAATGAATGAGCGAGGAGTCCAGGTAAGTTGGGATTAATACGTTGCTGTATTTTGGAAGCTTGAGATTATGCTTGGTTGTGCTTGTTAGATAGTAGATTGTGTGCATGTGCTTGATTATGAGTAGTGCCTGATTATGAGTGATGCTATGATTCTGTTTGTTGTTATGGCCTGTATTGTATGATTTGTATGAAATGATTGATTACCATAAGCTGAACCTAATCAAATGTACGACCTGTAATCATAATTGGACCTGTATGGCAACCCATTAGGGGAAACCTAAGATTCTCTGGTCAAATACCGATTCCTTCAAAAGGGATAGCGTAGGATTGCAAATAGTCTCTTCTTCATCTTTAGTCGAATTAAGTGACAAGAGAAGAGATCGCGGCGAGGGTGAAGTCAATGGTTTGAAGGTAGTCGTGAGAGGAGCGGTTTCTCTATTGCACAAGTTTGGGTTTGGTCGTAAGCTGTAGTATTAACGGCAACTCCTCAACCCGGATTAGAGCTAGCGTAATTTCTTTAATCTCACAACGGGCCAGACAACATCGTGCGATGACATTTGCTTGAACATGCATTGCACCTAATAAGTTGGTTGATAACCTTATTGTGTTTATGGTATAGTTTTAAGTCCTCCATCCTAACTTACTGAGCTGTGGTTGCTCACATCCCTATAGACGTCATGCAAGTGTTGGATAAAAAGCAACTTATAACTACTCTAAAGATAATAACTATTAGATCTTGAAGAGTGAGGAAAAACATTTGTAGAACAAACATATATTTTTAAGGTCTAAGCTTTTTTTTTTTAGAATTTTTAATGTAATGACTAGGAAATAGATTACGATGAAATATTGTAAGCACTAATTGTAATGACCGAATTATAGTGTATATATATATATATATTTTCTCACTTTCTTAGGTAAATGACTTATTTAAATTATAAACTGTTTACTTCAAAGCGGGTTAGTCGTGGACGCCTTGTATAAATCAGGTCTAGGATAGCGGTTGTAAAGCCAACTTCTATCTTAAAATGGTTTAAACGGCGGGGCTATTACGACTCTATTGCTTCGGGACGTGACCTTTTTTAGTTAGCCTATTATCATTGCATTATTATTTTATTATAGTTGTTTTATTTATTTTATGTATGCGAGTATTGTTAATGATCAACAATAATATAATAATTGGTAAAACATTATGAAATCCCTTAAACATATTAAGTCAAGGTTCAATAATGTTGCCTTCTAGTTATAAATTGTAAAATAGTTAAGATTTCATGTGAGTCGGTACAACTCAATTATAGGCTCATATTAAATTAACTATAATTTTTATAATTTATTACTGGGTTGACTTAAATTGAATTATTGATTTGTTAACTCAACTAAGGTTAACAATTTAATGAGTAAGTATTGGGTTTTAAAGTTATACTTTAAAAAAGTAGCCCAATAGGAAATCTAAAAGTCGTATAGTTTTACGATTGGCAAGTTTATTAAAGCTTACCTAAAATAATTTCATATGTTGGTACAACTCAGTTATGTGCATATTAATTTTATTTGGAATTTTGGATCGACTAGAAAACCTTCCAATAGGGTTTTTTGAATCTAATAGAGGGGAATATTAGATTTAATTAAAATAGTGGGAGATAATTTAAAAGTCCTTCTATAAAATAAATTCATAAACACTAAACTTTGCATCTATTTGTAGATCTAAAATGACAAATAGCAACAATAACATTTCATTGTGATCTATTCTTGATAAAGACAATATCCTTGTTGGAAGAAATTTCCTTGACTGGTTGAGGAAATTGAAAATTGTCCTTAGGCATGAAAGGAAGTTATATGTACTAGAAAAGGAAGAAATTAAAGAACCGAGTGAGAATGAAACCATAGAAGAATATAAGCAATATTAGAAATACTTGGAGGACTCTATTAATGTCCAATGTCCCATACTATCTACAATGTCATCTGAATTGCAAAAGCAGCTTGAGAATTCGTCTACAAGAGAGAGATATACTTACTTGCAAGAGCTATTTTAGGAAAGTGCTAAGGTTGAAAGGTAAAATGCATCTTGGGCACTATTTAATTGTAAAGTGGCTGAAGGGAGCTAAGTTAGGCCTCATGTACTTAGGATGATAAGGTGCATAGAAAGGCTCAAGACCTTGGGCTCTAAGTTAGATGAAAACTTGGCCATTGATCTGATATTAGCTTCTCTACCAGATTTCTTCTCCTAGTTTGTCATGAACTATAACATGAATGGAATGGATAGGTCTCTAATAGATTTGTTTGCCATGTTGAGGACAAGCAAAAAGGACTTAAAGTATAAATCAAAGATGCTTCATGAGGTTCTCTTTATTAGTAAGTCAAAAAAGAGAAAGGTTAATGGAACTAATAATTCTAAGAGTAAGCAAGTAAAGAAAAATGAGCAATCCAAACTCAAGAAGGAGCAACAAAAGGCCAATTCTCATGAAAAGGAAGCAATATGTTTCCATTATAGCAAGAAGGGCCATTGGAAGAGGAATTATATTCAATTCAAAAAAAGGATGTCAAGTGAGAATAACACCTCATGTATCTTTATGATAGAATGCAATCATTCTGTTTCTTCTACATGGGTCATAGATACAAGATGTGGTTCTCACATTTGTATTAACTTGCAGGGTTTAAGTAAGAGTAAGAACTTGTTTAAGGGAGAAATAGACTTATGAGTAGCTAATGGAGCAGAAGTTGCTACCTTGGCTATAGGGACCTATATCATTTCTTTGCCTAATGGAATTGTATTAGAATTAGAGAATCGTTATTATGTTCCTAGTTTCACCATAAACATTATTTCGGTATCATGTTTAGATACTAAGGGATTTGTTTTTCAATTTAAAAATAGAAATTGTTCATTTTATATGAATGGAATGTTTTATGGTGATAGAACATTAGTTAACGATCTTTATATTCTTAATACTAGCGAATCTATTCATTGTATTGAGACTAAGAAATAGAAAACACATGATTCAAATTTAACTTACCTATGGCATTGTAAACTTGGCCATGTAAACGAGAAATGCTTAGCTAAACTTCATTTTGATGGATATTTAGATTCATTTGATTTTGAATCCATAGATACTTGCGAACTGTGTTTACAAGGTAAAATGGATAAGAAACTTTTTACCAAGAAAGGTGAAAGGGTAAAAGAGTTATTAGAACTTGTACACAGTAAGATGCATGGGCCATTATCAACTCAAGCTAGATGTGGATTTTCTTATTTTGTAACTTTTACTGATGGTTTAAGTAGGTATGCATCTACTTAATGAGGCATAAGTCAGAGACTTTTGAGAAATTTAAGGAATTTAAAAGTAAAATAGAAAATCAACTTGGCAAGAAGATAAAAACACTTTGTAGTAATGGAGGTGGAGAATATCTTAGTCAAGAGTTCATTTACTACATGATGGAGTGTAGAATAATTTCACAATTCACACCTTCTAGAACACTAGAATGGAACGGTGTTTTGGAGAGGAGGAACTGTACTCTAATGGACATGGTTAAGTCAATGATGAGTAATGAGAGTCTTCCTTTAACCTTTTGGGGTTATACCTTGGAAATAGCAACATATACACTTAATTGCATTCCAACTAAGGTAGTAGATAAAACACCATATGAGTAATGGTTTGGGAGGAAACCTAATTTATCTTATCTTAAAATTTAGGGTTGTGATGCTTATGTGAAGAGTGGATTCTCTGATAAGCTTGTAGCAAAGTCTATTAAATGCACATTTATAAAATATCCCAAAGAAACTAAGGGATACTACTTTTATCTTTTAAGTGAGGACAAAATGTTTGTTGCTCAATATGCTATATTCTTAAAGAAAGTGTTTATCTCTAAAGAAAGTAGTGGGAGTAAATTAAATATTGAAGAAATTCAAGATTCTATAAATGAGTTGGAACATGAGCAATTGGGTATGAAACAAATATCATAAGTACCTATGGTATTACAACTAGAGATTGCTCTTAAAACGTAAGAATCATGTAGGTCAACAAGAGTACATCAAGAACCTAAAAGGTTAAATTTACATGTAACATATTAGGAAGATGTACTACTCATCCAAAATGATGAACCATTGACATATGAAGAAGCAATTGCTTCATTAAACTCTAAGAAATGGTTGGAAGCCACGAAATCTGAGATGGACTCCATGTAAACCAACCAAATATGAGATTTGGTAGATGCACCAGTTAGGGTAAAACCTATAGGTTACAAATGGGCCTTTAAAAAGAAGAATGACATAGATGGAAATGTAAGTACCTATAAAGCTAGGCTAGTAGGAAAAAGTCTCACTTGATGTCATGAAATTGATTATGATGAAACTTTTTTCGGCAATAACAATGTTTAAGTCCATTCAAATTTTGCTTGCAATAGCAATTTATAAAGATTATGAGATTTGGAAAATGGATGATAAAATAGCTTTCCTAAATGGAAAGTTAAAGGAGAAACTATACTCGAGAATTTCAATAAAATCTGTAAGTTAAAGAGGTCCATTTAGGGATTGAAGCAAGCTTCTCAAAGCGAGAATTTGAGATTCAATGAGGCAGTCAAGGAATTTGGCTATCTTAAGAATCCAGAAGAACCTTGCATTTACAAGAAGGTGAGTAGGAGTACAATTATGTTCTTAGTTTTATATGTTGATGATATCCTTCTAATTGAAAATGATATACCTACCTTACGATATACCTACCTTATAATCTACCAAGGCTTGGTTAAGTAAGTGCTTCTCTATGAAAGACTTAGAAGAAGTAGCCTATATTTTTGGAATTAAGATATACTAAGATAAGTATAGGAGATTACTTGGACTAAGTCAAAGTACATACATTGAAAAAGTATTAAATAGATTCAATATGCAAAATTCCAAGAGAAGATTTTTGCCTATTTCACATGGTATATATCTCTCTAAGGCAATGTGTCCAAAAACACAAGAGGAGAAGGAAAAAATAGACAAAGTACCATATGCCTCAACAATTGGGTCCATAATGTATGCCATGATATGTATGCGGCCAAACATCGCTTATGCTATGAGCATGATGAGTAGATATCAAGCTGACCCAAGTGAGGGTTACTGGGTTATTATTAAGACCATTCTCAAATATCTGAAAAGAACAAAAGATTTGTTCTTAGTTTATGGGGGAGACAAGGAATTAGCTATAAGAGGATATACTGAAATTAGTTTCCAAATAGATCAGGACGATTTGAAATCGCAGTAAGGTTATGTGTTTTACTTAAACCATGGAGCTATTTGTTGGAGGAGTTCCAAACAAGAGACCGTGGCAGATTTTATAGCAAAGTTCAAGTATATGGTAGCTTTTGAAGCAATTAAAGAAGCCGTATGGATCAAAATCTTAATCTCCGAGTTAGGAGTGGTTCCAAGTATTATAGATCTTATTACACATTATTATGATAACAATGCAGCTATAGCTCAGGCTAAGAAACTAAGGTCTCTCTAGAGGTTTAAACATATACTCCAATAGTTTCACATCCTCAAAAAGATAGTTCAAAGGGGTGATGCATTGGTTTGTAGAGTAGCAATAAATGAGAATGTTGTTGATCCACTCACAAAGGCCTTACCTCATCAGAAACATGAGACCCATGTGAGGAGCCTAAGACTTAGAGTCTATAGTGCTTGGCAATAGTGCAAATAAGAGTGTTATAATTTATGCACAATGCGCCAGGACATTTTTTATAAAAGGTAAGTACTTATTGCATTTATATGCTTTTTTTGTTGATATATATGTTACAATAATGTCCCATAGATAATTAGAATATGTATGAAATTATAATAGAGGTATATTATCAGTGAGATTCCATTATATTGTATTATCTAAAAATTGTCCTTGGTCGGATAAATCTTTTGGAGAGTACATAAATATTTAGACCAACATGTCATATAACTAAGGTCATTCTCACTAGACTAGAGGAAAAATATCCAAATTATACAAGTGGGTGATCAAAGTTAAGTAGGTACATTGGATACGTTCCACTAATAAAGAACACCACATGTTTAATGTCATTAGTCCATCCTTTATATGAACGAGTATAAATAATCCTTAGACTTGAGACCATCATATATCCTATATATAGAATGTTATGCTTTAATGTTCTTAAATGTAATATTTATTTAGATTGTAAATAATAGGATTATTGGCTATTTTAAGTCTATAAGATAATAGCGACTTGTAAGCTTGTGATCACGGCAAATATTCTTAAGTCTGTTTTATCTTGGAAATCAAGTAAAATGATTAAATGATGATGACATAAAATGCAATGGGTTAATCAGGATATCATTTGATGAAGATATTTAATTATACTGTAATTGATTCATAGTAATTTCTTGTTCACTCTTTTTCTATTATGTTGGATGACCAATAATTATTGCTAGACAGTTACCTCAATTTATATATGTATAAACATTACCTTTGTGTATAGAAATCTAGAAGGTTACACACTATAGCACAATTAATGGGAACAAAGTTTTGACAAGAAATTCTAAAATTTGTCAATATTTATTTCGGAGCTAGAATATATTGATCTAAAATAATAAATTGGAAACAATTTATTTTATCTCATAGTATATATTTGTGATTAAGTACCTTTTAAAGGTTATATATTTTATCATTACCTTTTCATGTAAAAGTAGATGGAATTTATTAATTTCATGTTTAATTGCTATTGATATATTCATAGCAATTTAAAGGATATGAAATTTTTTAATTCCATATTCAATTGTAATTGAAAAGCTCATGGCAATTAAAATGTTGTCTACCATTAATTTCATGTTTAATTGTTATGCAATTGAAAAGTAATGGCAATTCAAAAGTTCATAGATTGAAAAATCTATTTCATTAATTTGTAGTTAATAGTTAAAAGAGACAATGGTAGGAGAAAGAATTGAACAATGATTTTCTATTTAGAGAAACACTTAAAAAAAAAGCAAGAGAAAAGAGATATAACATTTTGCTTCTTAGTTTTTCTAATTCTAATCCCAATTATCTAGCAATATAAAAAATTAGAATTTGTTCTTGTTACTGTATGTGTAGTGAGTGCATTTTAAAACATAAATTGGATTCAGATTTCAATTGAACTCCATCCTTAAGAAGAGACGGTACTTCTCATAAGGGAAAATATAGTTTTATAATCTTTTATTAACATATATAGTTTATTGCATGTCATACATGGATCCTAGTATATGTTTTATAGTATTTTTTTTTTCTATTGCATTCTCTTTTATCTATAAAACTTAACACCAAGGATGTCTATAGGCAACATAATCTTTAATGTTAGTAATTATCTTTCATGGAGTAAATTAATGAGATTAGGATTGGCAATGAAGTTCAAGATTGGATTTATTAATGGTTCTATTCAGAAATCAATTGAAATTGCTAAACATTATAACAAGTGATTACGATGTGATTTTATGGTAAGAAGCTAGTTGTTGAACTCTATAATTAGTGAATTAGCTCAAAATTTTCTCTATACTCATTCGGCTACAAAATTATGGGATGAAATTGAGGAACAATATGGAACTATGAGTGAACCTTTGATTTTTCAATTAAGACATGAGATTAGTAACATTAGCCATGCAGATGCAACTATGAGAGTTTATAACAAGTTGTGTCACTGTTGGGATGAGTTACATGAACTTCATCCATTTCCACATTATGAATGAAATTGTTTGGAATACTGTACTTATGCATTTAGAGAATGTGTTGTGGAATATGAGTTACACATGAAGCTAGTATAATTTCTTATGGGATTGAATGAGGCCTACGAAGTAGTAAGGAACTAAATTTTGTTAATGGAGCCTCTTTCATCAGTTAATAGAGCATATTATATGGTTCAATAGGTAAAGAAGCAACGTTAGGTTACAACAGGGATTAATATGTGTACTGATGTTATAGCTTTTACAGTTGGTAGAATTAATGTAAGTGACAAAAAGAAGAACAAACGAGGTTTGTATTGTAGACATTGCAAGTCATAGGGATATTCTATAAAGATGTGCTTTCAACTTGTTAGATATCTTGAGTAGTACAAGGGTAAGAAGTTAAGTTTGAGAACAAAAACTAATGCTCAAGCTTCCTTTTGTTAGACAGGCAATGATGCAACAATAAATGCACTAAGCATTCCTTTTGAAGGAGTTTCGCATACTGCCAGCTCTTCAAGTTCCTATGATAAGGATTTCTTACATGAACTTTGTTTGGAGATGGTGAAGCTCTTGAAAGAGAAGAAGGTCCTTCTAATGTTTCCAGTGCTGTTACAATAACAAGTATGACAACTATTAATTCTTTTTGCTTAGCAGCTATTAATAATTCTTTAGGCACTTGGATAGTAGACTCAGGTGCAACTAATCGTATGACTCCACATCTTGATACACTAACTACTATAGAATATTTTGTTAAAACAATTTCAATTAAACTTCCAAATGGAACCTTACTGTCTTCTACAGTTTTGGGTTTGATAATGTTAAGTCCAAAACCGGTGTTGAAACATGTATTGTATGTTCCTAGTTTAAAATACAATTTGCTCTCTATGAATAGGATTATTTCTTTATCTCCTACTTAAGATAGTTATTGATTCCTTTTGTTGTCAATTTTAGGACTAGAGTATTAGCAGTATTGTTGCAATTGCTCAAGCTAGAGCTAGACTTTACATGCTTAATCTTAGTAGTTCTCCTATTGTTAGTGGTATAACTTCTTCTTCTGTACAAGCAAGTCTTATTGATACAACTATAAACTTAGTACACAATAGACTGGGACTTACATTAGTTTCAAAACTTAGTCATTTAGACAGCTGTAAACGCTTGAATTTTAAGGACTATGTTTGTGATTCTGGTCAACCAGCTAAGTTTCATAGGCATAGTTTTCCTATCAATCATAATAGAGCTTCTTTTATATTTAAACTGCTCTACATTGATGTTTGGGTGCCTTATCATGTAACATCTTTAACTGGTGCGCAATATTTCTTGACTATATTAGATAATTTCTCTTGTTTTACACTTTTTTTATCCATCACAAACACCAACACTTTTGAGGGAATTTTTCCAATATATTCTTAATCATTACACAGCTACTCTTAAGTTTGTTCGTATAAACAATAGAGGGGAATTTGTCTCTTCTTCTTGTTAAACACTCTTTTACACCCTTAGAATTTCCCATCATAAGACTATGCCTATACACCATAGTAAAATGGTCAAGTTGAGAAAAAACATCAACATTTGCTAGATACTACTCAAGCACTACGAATTCATGCCAATTTACCCAAACATTTTTAGGGGGGAATGTTTTTTGGTCTCTCCATATCTAATCAAATACATACCTATGAAATCTTTAGACTAGAAAATTTATTTTGAAATCCTTTTTTATAAAAAACTAGATTATTTAAGTTTTAGTGTTTTTGGTTGCCTATGCTATGTAGCCTATCTTTCCCCTTTAAAGTACAACTTGATCTAAAGGGGTTAGGATGTGTTTTTTGTGGCTATGCCAATGGCTAAAAGGCTTACAAGGCTTTTGATCTCATCACATAGAAGTTATTTGTTGGTTATGATGTAGTTTTTGTAGAAAATGTCTTTCCATTTAGGTTTGAAGATCATTTAGAGTCATTTAGGACGTTTCCTCATGTTCCTCTTGAAAATAATATTGATATGGCTTGTCCTATATATGCATGACCTAATTCTAATAGTCTTTCTTCTCACCCTCAAAATCATTCTACTTCTTTTCCTTTAACCTTAACCTGGAGTCACCTAGGAGATCTACTAGAATCAAACAACCACTAGCTTAGCTACAAGATTATGTATGTTCCGTCTACTCTAACAATGCTGCTTCACATGTTGTTCATCTTGTTTCTCAATGCCATACAAAGTCTATTCCTGATGCTAGTCTTGATTTTAGTCCTTTGTCTTCTCGTTATCCTTTATTTTTTTCATCTGATTTTAGCAACTATCCTTCTAATTATGTTGCTCCTCTTACATATGTATTGGTTGTTCAAGAGCTTAAGACTTATTCATAAGCAACCACTCAGAATGAATGGATTAAGGCTATGGAGTAAGAATTATTAACCTTAAAAAAAAAATGATACATGGGAACTTACGAAGTTACCTCCTCATAAAAAACCCATAAGATGTTGGTGGGTTTATAAAATAAAATATAAATTGGATAGGAGTATTGAAAGCCCGACTTATGGCTAAAGGCTATACACAAGTTGAGGGAGAAGATTACAATGACACTTTTTCTCTAGTAGTCAAATTGTCTATTGTTAGGATTTTGCTTTTAGTTGCTGTTGTTTCTTCTTAGCCTATATATCAAATAGATGTTAATAATGTGTTTCTTTATGGTCATTTGCATGAAGAAATCTACATGTTGCCAACTTCGGGTTATCTAAAGGCCAATTCCACTCAAGTGTATCATTTAAAAAAGTCCTTGTATAAGCTTAAACAAGCCTCTAAACAATGGAACTTAAAGATTTTTGGTTTTCTCATGTCTCATGGATTTTCACAGTGGAAGTATGATTATTCACTTTTTGTTAGACATCATGTTGATGGTTATATGATTATTCTACTTTATGTAAATGATATGTTAATGACCGATTCCAATGAAGTATTTATCCAAGATATCAAATAGCAACTCCATGATACTTTTACTATTAAGGATCTTGATCTTACACATTAATTTCTTAGATTAAAGCTTTGTCGTACTTCTTTAGGTTGTTTACTTCATCAAAGGAAGTTTATTGTTAATGAGTTACTTAAAATTGGTCTATCTAGTATTAGGCCAATTACTATGCCTTTGCCTTTTGGATTTCATGTGACCACTGACACAAGTCATCAACTATCAGACCCAACTTATTTTTATAGATTAGTGGGAAAGTTCTCGTATATTACTAATACACACATTGACATTAACTATGTTGTGCATAGTCTCAACCAGGCCATGTTAAAGCCTTGTGACAAGCATTTGATACCATTTACCTTTATAATTCATTATGCTGTACCAATTACATTCTATCCAATCTGACCCCTATTAATGTCTAAAATGTGTTACCAATAAGAAAAGAAAAAGAAATAAAAAAACGAATTAAGTAAATAAATCATTGTAAATCGATATTTAAGAATATGCTAACTTGTCATTGCATCTAATAATTAGTACGCAGCATGATCATGTTATGGGAGATAAAGACTTCCCCTCGCCCTAATTTGTAGGAATCTTGTAATTTTAATAATTCAAGGAAATGTTATCAAATGTTTTATATTGCTTTCAGGGTGGAATCCTAATAATTCCTCGCATGCTTCGACGCCCAAAGTTGTATATGGACAAAATTTTTCCACGCGACGAATTGGTTTTAGTGAAAACTGTGGCCTATCTAGGTATCAACCTTCACCTCTTCATTGTTGCCGTGAAAATGGACAAAGATATAATTCAAAGAACTGCAAGAAAAGCGTCAATCATTGGCGTTTTTACGTTCCCTTTTGCTTTTGCAATCGTTTTGAAGCTAAGTACCTTTTACCAGTTCACGAGCAAAATACTTCAAATGTTTTTTCTCGGTCGCTTTATCAGTTATCCGGTTTCCTCACGTTATTTACCTTTTCCATGAGCTTAACATGATGGCATCTGAGTTAGCTCAACTTGCAATGTCGTGTTCCCTGGTTGGTGAAATAATCTTATGGGGGTGCCTTTTTATAAATTTAATATATAGACATTTTAAATCGGCAAAATGGGTTGTGATGGCTCTTGCGTCACTTTTATTGTTCATAAGCTTCGCTATATCCCCTCTAATTAGAAGCATAATAAAGAATACCCCCGTTAGAAAAGAAATGGACGACAAACATATTGTGTTGATTCTGCTTGGTTCTCTAATATTGGCAGCGATTGGTGATATGATTGGTGCTCTTCTCTTAGGAGTGTTTATTGTGGGATTGATGATACCTAATGGGCCAACTTTAGGTGCAACATTGTGTGAAAAGACTGAACATATTGCTATGGACTTATTCCTACCTTTGTTTTATGTACTTGTTGGTTATTTAACAGATGTGTCGTCATTGGATATGAAGGCTTCCAGGGAGATTATCTTGTTGGTCTTTGTAAGTTTTCTAGCAAATTTTCTTGGAGCTTTTCTATCGGCCATGATTTGCCAAGTGAAGTTTTGGCATGCGGTGTTGCTTGGTCTCATGATGAATATAAGAGGTCCTTTCAATTTTTGGATTTTTATCGTTTGGATAAAAGTAAAGGTTAGACTAAATAGTAACATATTCATTTATTTTCCTAATCTAATGATTTTTGAAAATTTTTAATGGAAAATTGCAAAAAAAAAAAAAAAAAAGAAGCTCATAAGCTTTTATTTAGGTGTAAATTATTCCCTTAAACTTTCAAAGTGTACTTTAAGACTTTCTTAATTTTAATAAATTGACAATATGAAGGACAATTTTCTTTTAGTTAAAAAAAAAAACCCACATTATTGTCAAAATTTAAGGACTCTTAAAGTATATTTTGATAAATTTAGAAGTGTTTGTATATCAAAATCAAATTTTAAAAGAATTATTTTGAACATATGGGAGTTATTTACCAATATTTCAATGTTTAGAGGGTATTAAAGTGAACTTTAAAAATTTAGGGGATTAATTTGTATCTAAATCAAAATTTAATAGAATTCGTTTTTTATGTGGATGTTGATACATATTTTGGATCTTCAATGTATCTAAAATAATCTATCTTGAACTATCCAGTCCCCTTATAATGTACTTAGAGGTGGATGATAATTATACACATAAGTCTTCATCGGAATAGGCTCATATAGAAGACAAGAAAATAATTTTAGACGTTGAGATCTCAGAGGTGTAAAACTTTTATAGTAGTTTTTTGTATTGCAATATATTTTTTTAATTGCTACTAATATATTATTTATTGCTAAACTCAAAGCAAAATCGCCACTATAGATTGATACTTACCATAATTATTGATAAATTGTCTCTAACTTTCGTCTCTCTTACATTCTATTTTATCTCTACTGTAATTAACTTTATAGTTTTTCGTTAACTTCTTGTCGAGATCTTACATTATTTCTCGATGCAGGATGTGGGAAAAGAGGGATACACTGTTTTGGTATTGTCACAAATAATAATGATGACAATGGTGACACCTTTGATTAAAGTTTTCTACGACAATGCTTTGCGGCTAACAGCATCTAAAAAGACAAGTTTGAAGTCCATTCAAGCTAGTTTGGGCGATGCTGAACTACGAATCATTTGTTGCATCCAGAATGAGGACAATGTTATAGGTATTATTTCTCTCATCGAGGCATTGAACCCTAGCATATGCAGCCCAATACGTTCTTAAATTACCCTCCAAAATGGGCTTGCTGGTCGTGCAACACCATTCATGGCTGCATACAATAACAAATCAAAGGGATCAACTTCCCTGACTTCACATCACATCATGGAAGCTTACGGTCGGCATACTTGTTGACAAGGGCTTCTCCAATTGCATGGTTTGCTCTTCGTTCTCCAGTGGCATAGCTGAGGTGTTCATAGGAGGTGCCGATGATCGTGAGGCATTAGCTTTAGTGACCCGCATGTCTGGGCACGGTGATGTTAGGGTTTTCTTACCACAAATCACTGTAGATAATAACAACAAAGAAGAGAGGAAAAAAGGCATGGTATATGAGATAGACAAAGAACTTGACTCTGAAATAATTAAGAAGTTCAAGTTGAGAGTTGTTAAGAGTAAGGGAAAGGCCAGACATCGTGCGTTGGCAGTAAAGAGTATTGAGGATGCAATAAACCAAATTCAAAATTTGGAAGATAAATACAATCTTATTATTGTGGGGCATCGACAAAAGGCTACAAATTTACGATCGGATGGTGCAATGCTAAAGTGGACACAAAATATAGAATTAGGTGTGATTGGAGATATGATTGCTTCAAATGATTTTCGAAGGGGTTCGACATCAGTGTTGGTGATGAAACACTTTGAGGATCATAAGGAAGGACCATTATTTTCTAATTCCGACTTCATTATGAAAACCTCCTTGAAAATACATAACAAGGATTATATGACATCAGAACCTTGCTTCTAGTTTTGGTGTATTCATATTTGAAGCCGCTTCTTATGAACAAAATATTAATACTTCTTAAGGAAAATTTTCATGTAATAGTGAATTGTGTACTTATATTTTATAATAAATTGGATGATCACATGGTAGAAATATATATACTTTTTAAATTTTTTCATTTTAGTATCTAAATTTTCATTTTATTTTCCTTTTAATACCTCAACTTCTTAAAATAAGACAAATTATTATGTCCATAATAATGGACTTTATCACAAAATTGGATAATAGTGGATGAAGTGCACAATTTTCTTACTCTTTCCATTGTTCAATTCTTGTTGAAGAAACTTAAAGTGTTCCTGGATTGGTTCATTTTGATCTATAAACTCAAAAGATTTTCTAAGGAAGAGTGTTTATGTTTGTAGAAGAAGCAATCTGTATACTATAATTTTTAGTTTAATTAGTGGCAAGATTTAAATAACTAAACCTAATTTGGTATGATTTACAGAGTTTTTTTTATTGGTGAACTTAGATTAGGGTTCACTAGAATAACTTGGACATTGTTAACCTTACTTAGTGGGCTTAGGTATTAATTGGGTTTTGATTCATATAATTAGACTTTATTCTTTTTTTTTTTAACCCATAGTAATTACCAAAACTAATTAATATTATACATTAATAGCCCGTAAGATTTAAAGGTAATACTTACTTGCTATTTGTTATTAATACATATGCATACCACTTATGGAAAGGGGCCTTTAACGTAGCCCCTACTATACTACCTATCTCTTAAATTTGTGCTTGCTAAGATTACTTTCCACCTCTATAATCCCTATCTAAACCATTGTTTTTTTTTTTTTTTTGTTAGATGATCAGTCTATTGTAACACTAATCCTTTCCTATTTACATGAAGCATGTATAATCACATAGTACAAACATAACCACTAAACCAAATCCCTTCATTTTTACATTTTGGTGACTACTAATATATAGAGATTTAATAACTTCACAATGGCACCTAAAGAAAGAGGATGAATAGCCTTGTTGGCAACATTAACTATGAACAAAAGGTGAATAACGAAGATACCGAACAAACTATGCCACCACTAGTAAATGCTAGTTGAGGTGATATTGTACAAGAAGTTGTATATGACACAATACAATCAATAATCACACTATAAGAAACTACTAGGAAAATAGATTGGTTCTTGACAATATTTGCTTGATCCACACTTGGCATGGTTGCTATTGCTACAATACAAGAGGACATAACTTTCTCAAATCTTGCAATGGATACACAACAATGCATCGCCTAAATAATGCAATAATCTAATCTTCATGCAATTAACAAAGATATCACTAGCAAAGTTTAACTTAAAGGCTCTTCGTCCTTATACACCATTCTACATGTTATTCACGATGGATTTACAAGCCATCTTATTCCTACCCATGTTACGCCAGTGAAAGCATCTCTTATATAATCAATATATTGCCAACAATTAATAGACAAGGATTAAGGATTATGTAAGTCAAGAGTTTACATTGTCTAATGGCAATAAGATGAATGTTAAGAAACACTTAAGGATGTCTTTTGCAACTTTGATTGCCTTTGAGTTGGATGATGGCTTAAGATTAAATGAATTTTCAATATCTCTTTCAAGAAAAGCATACAGATTGTACATCAACCACCATCCTTAGTTGGTGGATTTGTGGGAAGCATATATAAGGTGTTTATAGAAGAAAGAGTTATTCTCACTAATATGGGAAGAATCCATTAAAATTCTATGAAGACCTAATGGATTAAATTGAGCATTTTAGAGGTTGCTCTCTAGATTTTCAAAACATATGTATTAACAAAGAGCATGTAAAAATTTGTATCCAAGAGATGTTCACCAAGTACATTGTACATTTAAAGAACCTCTCTTTGGTCTCATACACTATATTACTTGAAGAAGTACGAAGAACCTCGCTCAACGAGCATATATTGTTCATAATAACAATTGCACTCAAATAAATAGTCCAAGGACAATATAGGGGTCCAACACAATGCCACTTGTGAAGGGAGTAGTTTCTACAAATAACAATGCCGTTACATTTACTAATACTATGTATGCTTCAATAATCCTAATCATCGTCACCCTTTATACATAGAAAGCATATTCAATGGTCATCCCATCAAGAGAATGTTGATAATAGATCCTTAGGTAAGACTATGCCAACGTTTACTTTTAAAGCTATAATATAAACATACAACACTTAGAACAACCTATCATAGTGAACAATTTTGTTGAGTATCTGGCAAAGATGATAGAGTCTATCAAAGTAGACTATGATAATGGACCTATGTATAGCTCTACATGATTTCATTTTATTGATGTGCCTATATCCTACCTTTTCCTTATAAGAAGAAAATGGTTACACAAGTACCCTCAACATAGCATCAATTCATGAAAGGTCGCCAAAAATTTTGAAGACCTTTAACTGTCTTCTTCATTTTCATCCTAATATTCCTCATGTTCTTGCCTAAACCTCAACTTTGATCTCTTAAGAATAGGGAAGACATGTTAAAAGTTTTTAATGGATATAATAATAATAATAATAATAATAATAATAATAATAATAATAATAATAATAATAATAATAATAATATAATAATAATAATAATAATAGTTGTGAGGCCTCACAAAATTAGCAATTAGAATTTAACACTTAAATTTAAAGTAATTGGCCGAGTTATCAATTTGAGCTCAAAGATATGGAACCAAAAGCCTTGCAACATGGCAATTTGAGTTTCATATGTAAATTTGGAAAGTTTATGGAAGTTATCCACTTGAGCCTAAATTTTGCAATTAGACTAGAAAAATTAGTTAAAGAGACTTTGTAGGGGTAAATTCCAAATAAAAAGGAAAAAATATAATGATAAAGTAATAATAATATAGCCAGAAAGCTCATTTTTAAATATATTATTTACTATTTATTGAAAAACGTAAATAAGCTTTGATAGCTAAAGGTCCTTATAGATAAATCATATGGACAATAAAACTTATACAATGATATAAAATAATATTTAGAAATATGTATATACATTGGGTATATTTTATATGTATAAATATAAACCCATAATTAACTAAAATCCTAATTAAACATATGATTAAGACATTAAAAAATTTAGAGAAAAAAAGACATAAAAATGGTATAAAATTAGATGGTAGTTAAGAAAGTACTAATTAGGACATGGCAACTTAGTACTTGTTAAAACTTCAGTAAAAGTTTTTTTTTTATGATAATAAATATATATATGTTAAAATTACCTCAAATCTAAGGAAGAATAGATATAGTCTAGTAATTGTAGATGACTTTTATAAATATACATCGGTATTTTTCCTACAAAATGTAAGTCTTACAATTGGAAGTTGGATTCAATATGTAAATTTTGGCTAAATTTAGGGCAATCGGATAAAGTATCTGATTGAGCTTAAATTATAAGACAAAGTTAGGAATATTAGTAAAAATAACCTCATAAGTTTGAATTTAGAAAAATAAGTAATAAAATAATTAAATATCATAATATTAAAAAATAAGCATATTACATGTTATTTATTGGGAATGCATAAAAACGAGGTTTGATAACTAATGAATCGCTAATGATAAATTATATGCAAACTAAAAACAAATAATATTTAAGAGTATTTACTTGTACTCTATATGTATTTACGTAAAAGTAAAAATACTTGAAATTACTTAAAATGCTTGAAATATACTAAATTAATGCTAAATAATTAAACAAAATTCCAAAAAAAAAAATAAAAGCAAGGAATTATCTAAATCCAGGTCTTAGCATACTGGGATTAAGAAGAAAAAAAATTAACAAATCAATTTAGGGCAAATAGAAATTAAATTGGAAGAGGATAAGGCCAAATATCAATAAAAAATTGAAATAATCAAAATAGCTCTATAAATACCCCAAAACCATATGGAACTCTTTTTGGTTTAACTCCAAAAAAGAGGATTAGGGTTTTTGACAAAAATTAAAAAAAAAATCTATACAATTAAGGTTTATGGAGCAAACCCATGACTTATGACCACTTAGAAACAAACCATCACTAACACCATATCATACCACCACCGCCTAAGGCTGCTAACACCCATAGGGCCTCCACTTATGGTCGGAAGCTAATCAAATGAGTGAGTCAAATTCTAACCTGATTGTGTTTAATTTCGTAAAAATATTAAATATATTTAGAAAATTATGAAATTTAGTCTTATGAGATTTTTATGTATATAGATTTAGGGAAAATTTTAGATTAATGAATTTATGCTTGAAAATATATTATACTTAAGAAATCTTGCACATTCCAGTTTTGTTCAATTTAGAAATAAGTGACTTTCAGAGTATAATTTTAAGGTAAAAAAATTTGTGTAAACTATTTAGGGGATGTAGAATAGTGCTATCAAGAGGATTTTCAGAATTTAATTTTTGAAATTTTTAGATGATTTTTAAGCCTTAAAATGATATATAAAATAGGTGATTTATGGCTAATTAGGTAATTAAATGGATAATTACTAATTTAGCGTATAATTAGGTGTTTAAGGATATTAATATCTGATGTAGTATGATACTTATTGTATTTACGGTGTTAGATGTAATTATTGTGTGTATTATGTAGTAAATATATGTATATTAATAATATGTGGAATTGAAAATACAATAAATAGAAAATATTAAGTTAAAAATTGATAATATAGCAATAATAATAAAACATAATAGATTTGATATGATCCTAAATTTTAGTAAATTCTATGAAAAATATAAATTTTTATCACATTAAAAGTAAATTTGGTAGTTAATTTAAGATTAAGATATACTGTATGAACTAAAATATTAGTTAAGGGTCAAATGTGATATTTAAGATATCTGAATATAATATAATTGATTTCACATTATGATTCAAAATGCATTCTTGGGATTTAAGTATAATACCCATAGTTGAAACTGAATTAAAACCTAAATCGATATTGAATTGGAAAACCAATTTCAAAACTAATCTATAATAAATTAGTAATAAATAATATTTATATGGAAAATTGAGTCAAATCTAAAAAAGTATTTATATTACATGACAAATGGAGAAGAGTGACTTACGACAAGTTAAGTGAGTTAACTAAGGACTTTAAGTAAGTTGGGTTTAATACTTTGACATATTTTGGAGTACTATTTTAAAGTACTCAGAGGCTTAAGATTGTATATAATTGTACTTGTAGGTTGTTATATATGTATGTACTTGTGTGTATCTGACTTCGTGTTGAAAATATGTATTGTGTTTTGGTGATTATTGTGAATTAAGTGATGTGAGATTATTTGATCATCTTAAACTGAACTTAATTATAATCGACTTAAATATCCTAACTAAACATGCATTGCAACCCCTTAAAGGACTACTAGGATTCTTTAACCAAATACTAATACCTTTGAAAAAGATAGTGTTAGATAGCATAATGGTCTTTTCTTCATCCTTAGTTGAACTAGGTGATAAGAAAAGAGGTCATGGTAAGGATAAGGGTAATAGTTCAAAGGATAATCATAGGGGGAATGGTGTTTTAATTATATAAACCTGAGTTTGTTTGTAAGTTGTTGTATAAACATGAAAACTCCTTAACTCGAATTAGGGCAAGTAAATTATTCTAATTTTACAATGGACAGGACCACGTTGTATGATGTTATTTGCATGTTGCATTACATATAATTAATAGTTTGAAAACCATGTTTATTTTTGTTGTATTTTCTTAAGTTTTCATTCTAACTTATTAAGCTGTTGGTTGGTTATACTCTTATAGATTTTTTTATAAGTATTGATTGATATGCCATACTATAACTATTCTGAGGTCAATATCTTTTTGAAGTGCTAAGCTATGGGGGATTGAGAATCAAGCTAGTTAATTTAATTGAGAAACAAACTAAGGAAGAAATTATAGCTGAAGAAAAATATGCCAAATAAACTATAAAGAAATTTGGATTGAAAAAATGCTAAAATGGTCACTACACCAATGGCACCTTCAACAAGACTTGATTTTGATGAAGAAAGTAAACAACTAAATGAAAAAACTATATAGAAATATGATTGGTTCACTATTATGTTTGATTGCATCAAGACATGAGATCTTATTCGGTGTTTGTTTGTGTGCAAAATTTCTAAGTAATCTTAAGGTATCTTATTTAATCATAGTGAAAAGAATTTTAAAATATATAGCTAACACAAGTAAATTAGTGTAAATTAGAAGTTTGGCATTCAAAGAACTTAAAATTTGATTTAATTGGTGTAGATGTAGGGGTTTGATTAAAATAGTTACATGCGTACTACAATAGTAACATACTACACGTAGCTTAAGAGAAACGAAGCGGGAATGACGCTTGAGAGAATGATTAAGTGAGAACGAGGTAGGGTAAAGGAATGGACAATCTCAGTATCTTAAATACACAAGTGATAGATAAGGCAACCTTAGGAGATTTCAGATGTTTATCTTATAACTTAAGCAACTAAGATCAATTTTTTACCCAAATTATTTGTTTAATTTTAGAAAGTAGAGCTTTTGTAGAAAAATATTATTTTTCTATTCTCTTTAAGAGCTGTAAATGAGGATGGATTGGCTATTTATAAGCTCCTAACAAGATAACATCCGTCAGATCATCTCAATGATGAATAGATGAGATGAAACTTACTTAAGTCATGGTTATCCAAAGTGAGTTAACTAATGGGCCTTAAGCCAATAGCCTTTTTCATAAGTATATAAACTTTCTTGAGAAAGGTTAGATGCAGATGAACCAATCCAATGATAACGATCCCTATTCTAATTCCACCAAGCCAATTCTTCTTAAATCATCCTAAATATAAGCCTAATGTGTTAGGCCCTTTTACTTAGTCTAATGAGTCAAGCCAAATATATAATAATTTTCAACTTACTATAATTAGTCATTCTGATGCTAATTATGTCAAATGCAAGATAGATTGTAAAAGTATTATTGGAAATTGTCAGTTTTAGGTGATAGATTAATATTGCGGTCATCTAAGAAATAGAATTTAGTTGCATTATCAACTATAGAAGCTGAATTTATCTCGTATTGTTGTACATAGATTTTATGGCTAAAACAACTTAAAGATTATGGAATAATAGCGAATTATGTTTCAATTAAGTGTAATAATACTAGTGCAATAAACATAACAAAAAATCATGTATATTATTCTAAAGCTAAACATATAGAAATATGACATCATTTTCTAAGGGAACATGTTTTCAATAAAGTCGTAGATGCAATGCATGTATCTTCTAAAAATCAATTAGTTGATATTTTTACTAAGCCGTTAGATAAGATTTAATTTGAATCTATATGGAATGAGTTACGCGCATGTTATCCTTTTTAAGTAATAACAATCATTTATTATTAACTAGATCATTTATTACTTTTTTCAAAATGGCACCTATTTTTGTTTTCATCTATAAAAGGAGACATTACATTACATTTCATCATCTAAAATCTATAAAGAACAATATGTCCCCTAGATAGAATAAAGAAGAAACATGTTTTTGATTCATCTAAATCCTCTAAATTTGAATTATCCTCATCTAATAGAGCCAAAACTTAATTTACAAACTTCATCAGATGAAGAATAACCTCTTGAAGCATAAAGGTTTATTGAAATGATTCTAGCAAAAGAAGAAGAGAAAAAGAACAACACGAAAGAGAATAAAAGAATGGTTATATTAAGTATTAGCATTTCTAGTTTATGTATTCTTTATGATAAGAAAAGAGGAGATAAGAGATAAAATAATTAATTCAAACTAAACAAGGAAAGGATATCAAAAGAGAAAATATAACAAAATCTTAAATAATGCAAAGATTAAGAAGGAATGGTAACATTAATAAGAACAAGGATAAGTAATGGCAACATTTGCAACTAGTGATCTATTATTTAGAACCTATGTTTTATGACTTATGATTATTATTATTATTATTATTATTATTATTATTATTATTATTATTATTATTATTATTATTATTATTATTATTATTTTGTTGAATAAATATTTTATCATCATTAAAAAAGGAGAGATTATTTGAATCTAAATGAAATGTCTTTGAATAATAACAAAATATTTATTAAAATTATTGATCAAGTTATTGAGTATACAATAAAATATTATATTTCAAAGGGAAGCTCAAGATGATCATATTTAAGAAATGAAATAAGGTAAGGAAATATAACTTTTGAACAAACATGATAGGGTAGAGCTTATTAACAACATTCAAAATCTATGAACATGCTATTAGCAAAAAGGACAATAATCAGAACTATCAAAAGAAAAAAGCTAAGTGGATTAAAGAAATAAGCTAATTGGATTTAAAAACAAATTATTAAAACCCAACAAGGTAAGTTTATAGCTCAAAATTTTAAAAGTATTACTCATTAGAAGTCACTAAAGAAAAATCAACATTATTTCAAAGATGAAGAAAAAAAAGGTCTAATCAGAAGGCAAAGATTAGAAGATAAGTCCAAAGAACAAAACTAATATAGAAACATTTAAGAATACAAGATACAAACTAGGTGTAAAAGAAATAGAAAATCAAAAGATATGTCATAAATAAAAAGCAAGTATTTTATAGGTCAAGAGCCTATACTAAAGAAAAGATAAATTTAGGTAATATATTTGATCCTATCAAGAGATATCTTTCATCTAAAGAAAGATATGAAGGATGCAGAAGCTATGATTTAATGGAAACGATAACTTTCTAAAAATAAACGAAGAATGAGTTTAAAAAGAATCAAATGACACAATTGACAATAAGATATATTTGAAAAATAGAAAGATGAAGATCACAAAGATTTTAAAGGCAACAGTTGTTCAAACAGCTATTGCCAGAAATAGATCATTGAATGTTGGAAGCTTTAACTATATAAACAGATAAACATCATAACAATAACTTAAGATAGGAAAAAAAAAAAAGATAACAAAGAAACAAACCACAACATTTTCTTAATACTTTATGAATAAGCTCTTACATATTTGAGTGATTTGTAGTCTCTAAAAATTAATTGAGAGATTTGAGCTAAAGAAAATAATCTATTGGATAGAGATAATTATGCTAAAGTGGGAGAACTCTATTGTAAATCTTTAAGAGAGTTACTAATCTCTAAAAATTAAGGAGTACTATTTAAGAGAAATAGCAATGAGACTTTATAGACTTATAATTACTTATGCATAAGAAGTTAGGAGGCAAAACAAAGTCGTAAGAGTTGTTGACCTTATTGTGTAGTTTATTTTAAATAATGGAATATCAAGTATAGACAATCGAATCCTTAGTACTCAGTGTTAGAAAAGTGAACTAACGTATAAGGTAGAATCACTATATATAGTTGCCTAATTTTCTAATCCTTATCTCCTTCTTTTTGGTAATTTATTTATTACTTAATTGAATGCTTGATTGCACATAAACGACCTAATCAAAAATCATATAATCAAAAGAATATCACTTGGCAAAAAGAGCAAGCAAAACTTATTAAATATTTCAGTGATATTCGAAAGTTAAGTGATAGATCAATACATACATATCTGTGATCTAAATTAATTCTAATTCATCAAAAAGAAAAGACAAGTTTAATATTAATCTTAAACATTGAGAAGTAAAAATTGATTAGCATTTAGATTTTTTTAACAACAGCCAATTCAACTCTAAGAAACAAAAATATAAAAATAAAAAAATCTCCCTCTTGATTATTCAGTAAGCCCAACAATAACTAATATAGTAATACATAAAAAAGGGGGTGACACACCTAATACATGTATAGAACAAAGTATAAGGACAGTTGTTGGACTTGGAAAATTCTCCACCAACTCGTCTCTTCATTATTTAAGCAAATTTATCATTTCACAATTTATTTTAGCTCTATTGTACTTAGGAAAAATAGTAGCGATTTGAGAGAAATTTAAGAAAAATTATGTAAAAATTGATGCAAATATAAGCTATTTCAAGTTCAAGTATATAAACAACATCTAGAAGTGAACCACCACTTGCAATAGAGTACCACTCGAAAAGGCGGTCCAAGACTCCCTCTCCCTATAGCAGTAACTAGATTTTCTTTATGCTAATGAGCATAAAATCTATTCTAAACTTAACTTAATTACTAAAAATGCTAAATCTTGTTTAAAAAAATATGTAAAATTTATTCTTAAGTTATTTTATATGTAGTTTAAGGAAGAATGTTATTTTCTTGAAATTAGGTAGGTATACATATATATCGCCCCTAAGAAATGTGTAAGATCGAATGTATTTCAAATCTATTTTCATATACTTAAACAATGTAACTTTTACTTCAAAGTTTTTCTGTAATTTACTTATAATATATAGAGCAATGCTATATGTCAAAACTATTTGTAGGATTGTTTGAATCAGTTGATCACCCTTAACCTAAACTAAATTATATTAGACTTAAATCTTAACCCACCATGCATTACAATCCATTGGGGAGTGATTAGGATTTTCAATCGGGATTTTCCATCTAAATACCAACTTTTCAAAAGAGATAATTAAAATGGTCCATTCCTTACCTCTAGTCTAATTAAGTAATAGAAGAGGATTTCGTAATAAGGTTGAGGATGCTACTTCGAAGGCAGTTATAAGATGAGAGATATCTTCATTGCATAAACTTGAATTTGGCCTTGAGTTGATGCATTGCACTTAAACTCCTCAAAACCATATTAGAGCATGTGAAATTTTTTTAATCTCATGATGGACCAAATAATGTTGTAGGATGACATTTACTTATTTATGCATTGCATTATCTTACTAACTTGATTTACAACTCTTGTTGCCTTATACTATATACATGCTTGCATCTTCATCTCACTAGTATTGATAGGCTATTTTAGATATGGCCGCCTAAGCCTAAACTTAACCAAGAAGTACATATTCTAGCCATCCTAAGGTTCAAAGTAGTTAGTAACCACTTATAAGGAGTTAAGCAACCTTTACCAAATGAAGTATGTTGATATTCACTTGAAAAAGTAGATCATTTGACTTGCAAAAATTGAACTCAAGAATGGTTAAAATAACAATACTTAGCCCTCCCTATCTTAAGCACTACCTTTAGCATTAAGTTGCTAAACTCATGCTCTACAAAATCCCTTTATTCTAACAGGATCAATTGTGGGAATTCTTAGCCTTATAGCACTACAGATCAAATGAGCAACCAAAGGTTCTCCATTACTAATCATAGATGGCTTATGCCACATATTCCATGGCCTTGATACTATATTTTCTTTTTCCCATAATGCAATTCTTTATATGTTTCCCTTAACTCATTGAATAAGCTAACCATATTTCTATCTTTTTTAAAGGAATATATATTATGGTACTGGTCATACGTAACTCTATAACTCTACAACCATAACTTACTTAGAATAATATAAGATGCACCTATAAGAACAATATCACAGAAAATTTTATCTATATATTTACAAGGAATGGAAATTGCTACCTTAAGTTTCCATTTTACTCTAATCTTGCTTTTGTTACCTATCTATACAAAGTATATGAATTTAGATACATAATTGTTTACATACATGGTCATTTCATTTAACTTAGCATATTTTGATTTTATATGGTATTGGATATGATTTTTGTTTAAGCAATTTTAAAAGAATATTTTTGTCAGAATCTTTCTTTCCATGTCCTTGATAATCTATTCTTTTTTTTTTTCTTATTTTTATTGTACAAACACATGTCATATGTTTTCTTAGTTGTAATTTTTTGCATTTTTCAATTTTTACAAGATATTGTAAGTATAAATCTATTTTACATTTTTTCATTTTTCTTTTCAATCAAAGTTCTATCATTAATGCTCAACCAATAAATTAAAATAATAATTGAGTTTTAAAGAAAACTTAATAAGGAATATTTTCATAAATTAAATTTAATTTATGAATATTATAAAATTTAGAAATACTATAAATATATCTATAAATAAATTATTGTAGTAAAATGAGTCAGATAATGTTGTATAATGTTTTAAAAATATCTCATAGTCTAGTTATTATGCATACATCGCCTTCTGTTTTTTTTTTAATACTTAATGAATCAATTTATTAAAAAATTAAAGTTTCGATAAGGTTATTTAGGATTATATGCACAAGACAAAATAAAATATATTTTTTCTTTTTGTGTGTTTGTGCATTAACTTTTTGAAACATGTATTTTTGAGAAGTTCAATTTGTAAATATTGCATAAGTTAGACATGCTATAAATATATCTTGAAATAAATTATTTTAGTCAAATGAATAAAAAAACATTGTATAGTGTTTTAACAATATCTCATAATTTATCTAATTATATATGCTTTGCCTTTTTTTTTTCAATGCTCAATGAATCAATTCATTTGATAATTAAAGATTTGAGAAAGGTTAATAAAGAATATATGCACTGTAAACCTAAAGTTAAGCTAATTGACCATAGGATTGAACTTAGAACATAAGGTTTTGGACGATCATTTAAGGCATCCAATCAAACCTCAAATTATAAACTAACGGGAGAAATATTAGTAAAATTGACCCTGTAAACTTGAATTTAAGAAAATAAGTAATAAAATAGAAGACTATAAAATTTTCAGATTTTAAGCATAATAAGTACTAATTACCGAAAAGAGAAAAAGTGTAATCTAATAACTAATAAATTACTAGAAATAGATTATATGTATACTAAAAATTTTAGAATGACCAAAATAATAATTAGGAATGTTCACGTGTACTCCACATGTATTTACGTGTAGATAAAAATACGCGAAATTACCTAAATTGGCCAAAAACTAAGTAAATAATTAAAGAAAATTATAAAATAATTATGGAAAAATCAGAAGAGGATAAGATGAATCAAGATCAGGTCGTGGCAGGTCCAAAGTTGCAAAAAAAAAAAATAAAAATAGCTAATAAAAATTAGACAACCTAAAAGCCAAAAATTAAGAAGATTGGGCAAAGTCTTGTCAAATTAATGCATATTAATTACAACAAATGTCTATAAATAGGAGAAAAATTTTCAGAAGTCATTTAGTCAGTTTAGCATTTGGGAAAAATAGGAACACTGAAAAAACCGAGAGAAAATCCATAAAATAAAAAAAAGGGGAAAACTGTGCAGATTGGGCAAGTGAGCTAAACCCACCACTCACCACCACCACCACCTTATACAAAACCCATCGTCTGGACCGGTCGATAACCTTGGACCGGGCTTAGACGGCCAGAAAGCTTCGAACCGGTTAGTCATTTTGTCCAGAAAATTATGAAACTTATTATTCTAAAGTTTTATTGTATGTAGATTTAGGGAAAAATATTTATTTAGTTTAATTATGTCTGAAAATATAGGGTCCCTAACAAATTATTCAAAACCGAGCATGACTAAAGCGAAAAATAAATAGGCTTAGGATGTAGTTTGGAGCTCAACTTTTTTTTCTGTAGGATGCTCATATGTTCAAAAATTTTAAGTTAATTTTTAGCCCTAAAATGATGGAAAAATTGGGTGATTTGGGATTAATTAAGTTATTAAGATGTTAATTACTGATTTAGATATTAATTAGATGTTTAGGGATGCTAATCTCTGAAGTGGAACCCTAATCCTAGCCTTTGGAGTATTAACTATGGTTAATTAGGAAAATTAGGTAAATAATATAAGAAATTAGTAATATGTGAAATTGTAAATTAATAAATCTAACAAAATAAGGTTATTTAGATAATATTATAATAGAAATTAAAAAATAATAAATCTGAAATAACATTTAATTTTAAGTAAATATCTCAAAATGTAAGATTTTCACACATCGGGAATAAATCCGATACCTCAATTAGGGTTAGCGTGTACCGAATAGTTTAAAATACTAAATTATGACCCAATAGGATATTTGAATACTCGAGCGTAATGTGATTAATGTCACATTAGGATTCGAGCCTATTTAAGACTTAGGGATTAAAACTAGAATCTAGTTTAAGATTCGAACCCCGAAATAGAGTACAATGAATCATTAGTATATTATAGGTATATATGGGGAAAATGAGTTACATTATGAATTAGAATAAAAATCCATAAAATATAAGTACTAAAAAGACCTATTTGTATTATAGGACACCTAGAGACAAATCAGCTTGCGACTAAGGAATCAAACGATCGAGCAATTTCAAGTAAGTTGGGATTAATACAATGCTGTATTTTGGGAGGCTTGAGATTATGCTTGGTTGTGCTTGTTAGATAGTTGGATAAGTGTGTGTGCTTGATTATGGGTGATGCTATGATTCTGTTTGTTACTCTAGCATGTATTGTATGATTTGCATGAAATAATTGATCACCCTAAACTGGACTTAATCAAATATATGACCAGTAATCATGATCGGACATGCATGGCAACCCGTTAGGGGAACTTAGGACTCTCCAACCAAATACCGACCCCTTCGAAAGGGATAGCGTATGATTGCAAAATGGTCCCTTCTTTATCCTCAGTTGAACTAATTGACAGGAGAAGAGGTCGCGGCGAGGGTGAAGATAGTGGTTCGAAGGTAGTCACGGGAGGAGTAAGGTCTCCATTACACAAACCTAGGTTTGGTCGTGAGCTGTTGCATTAACGGCAACTCCTCAACCCAGATTAGAGCGGGCGCAATTTCTCTAATCTCACGACGGATCGGACAACGTCTTGCGATGGCATTTGCTTGCACATGCATTACACCTGATAAGTGATTGCAAACCTTGTTGTATGTACGGTATAGTTTTAAGTCCTCCATCCTAACTTACTGAGTTGTGGTTACTCACATCCCTATAGACGTCGTGCAAGTGCTAGCTAAGAAGCGGCAACAACTACTCTGAAGCTAGCAACTGCTGGTTCCGAGGGGGTGAGGAAAAACATTGAAGAATCAACACATATGTTATTACTTTTCATTTCTGAATAATATAATAACTGAATTATAGTGATTATATATAACTTTTCTCACTTTCTTAGGTAAATGAATTATTTAAATTACAAATTGTTTATTTCAAAACGGGTTAGTCGTGAACGCCTTGTGTAGATCAGGTCTAAGATAGCGGTTGTAAGGCTAACTTCTATTTTAGGATGGTTTACATGGTGGGACTGTTACGACTCTGCCACTTCGGGGCGTAACATTCACAACATAAAATAATTTTTTTTTTTGGTGTGTGTGTGCGCATGTATGCATATGCATGTACATTCGTGTCTCTATTTGTGTTTGCTCGTATATGTGTGTTGTGAGCTCCTATGCTTGCGTAAACATACATGTACGTATGTATGTGGTATGTGTAGCTATGTGCATGTGTACATATGTAGGAGTATCTGTGCACGAATGTGTGCATACATGCATGTGCTTGTATGTATGTGCATATATGCATGTGTAGCTATGTACGTATTTATCTGTGTGTCTATGCACTTATAAGTATGTGTATACATATACGTATGGGTGTTTTTGTGTATGTGTGTAGGGGGTAAGAAGGTGTTTGTGTATGTATGGGCATGTATGTATAGGTGGGTAGGTGGATGTTTGTATGTATATGGGTCAGTGGGCAAGTGGATCTAATTTATGCTTAGGCAAATTATATTATGCTGTATTTTCATGCTTTTTACTTTATATTACACTTAACTCTCATGTGTTTTGCAAAACTAATAAAACTAATGAATTTAATTAAAGGAGAAAAAACAATAGATATAACATCATGAAACCTATAAGGTAACAACAATTCTCTACAGTAATTCATGCATGTCTTCAAAATTACTTAATTGTTTAGTAATGAGCCATTAACTAAATTTGACATTACAAAACAATAATTAATTTTAGATTGCAGAAAACATTTTTTTAAAAGAATAGCAATAAAATTAAAGGTTCCTAAATCTATACCATTCACAAAAGTCTAATTTATGATAATAATTACAATCCCTAAGTTTGTCGATTAACAATAGGGAAAATAAACATTTAAGAATTCCACAAGCATCATCTTGACTCTTAATTATAAAGGTCATGCTTAGATCACAACATAAAAAAAGTACCTAAGGAGACAATAAAGGTGAGCCACAATAGACCCAGTATCAAAAAACATAAACTTATCATTTCACATTAGGCTTATTTCTAATGTAGTGAGCAAATCTATATACTTCTTATAGTTAAAACTTGTAGATGTAGGGATCCAATTGGAGTAATTGCTTGCATACTCTGTGAGTAACGCGCTATACGTAACTTCAAAGAAGTAAAGCGAGACTATCACCTAAAGGAATGATTAGACTATCTCAAATGTACAGGTGATAAATAAGACAGCCTTAAGGAATGTCAGGTGTTCACTTTATAGCTAAAGTAAATGAGATCAGTTCTTTACCTGAATTACTTGTTTAATCTCAGAGAGTAGAGGTTTTGCAGAGTAATCCTGTTTCTTTATTTTCTCTAAGAATTTCAAATGAAGAGAAAATGCTAGATATTTATAAGTTCTTGGGCAAGATAGCATTTGTCTAATCATCTATGTGATTAACCAATGAGATGAAGTTTGCTCAATTCATAGTTATTCAGAATGAGTTAGCTAATAAGTTTAAGGCCAACAGCTTTTCTTAGTACATAAGCTTGCCTAAGAAAAATTAGATGTGGAAAAATGGGTCCAACAGTCCCTAGTCCAAGTCTACTAAGTAAAATCTCCCTAGATCATTCTAATTATAGACTAAACTCTTTAGGCCTTGTCACTTAGCCCAAAGAGTCAAGCTAGATAAATAATGGGTTTGGCCCTTATAACAATATAATAAATTTTCAGCCATCTATATTTTGCTCCTTGACCAAAGTCCTTTAGATAAATTCAAAGGGGTTTAGGCATCGAATGAGCGCATGTACGATATTAAACTGTTGCACCATTGCCAATTGATTTAAGAGTTGTTTGAGTATGTGAGTCTACAATACCTTTTAATTATATATCATGCCTTTGCTGGATTGAGTTGCACATTTCCTCCAAGACAACACTCTAAAATAAATCTTCTTTAAGTTGGCTCTTTGTTAGCTAATTTGTCTCTTTGATTTGATCTTCATGAGTCATTGACTTCGTTAAGTTAAATTTGTATGCTAAGTTCCCATTCACGATTTCATTAGGCTGACTCCATGTATCAATATTACTCCTTTCTCACAAGATTCATAGAATTGAAAGATAATTCCATATCTCCAGATATTTTTTTTCTCCTTTCTATATCTTCGACACACCATATCTCTAGCTTATATCATTCTCATATCACAACTTAAACAAAGATTTATTCCAATAAATATTATTAAAATATACCCAAATTCATTAAATCTTTGAGTTTAAATCTTTGACCTTCATCCCTTGATATTGTCACACCTGCTATAAATATACATACATGTAATCAACTTTTCGTACTGTTCATAATAGAAACAACTTCAAGAGTATGTCTTTTTCTTCACCTTTTCATTTGATTTTTCTTTTTCATTCAAAAACAAAATAGAAGGCCCTGATTTGAGATATATATACATTGGCCTATGTCCCTTTCCTAGATGATTGTTGCAGGTACATTGCATAAAATTCCTTTCCACTTCTTTTATCCTTTTCTTTTTCTTTTTTACTTCTTCATTCAAAATTTTGAATATTGTTCCTTCTTTAATTGCTTTTGATACTTTCACTAATTCCATTCTTTCTCGAAAGCAAACAGAGGCGAGAGATGGAAGCGACATGTAAAGTCATTCTTATTCAATGGGAGCTCTGAATGTGGTAAAGTGAAGTTCTTGGATTTGCTTAGTCGGCATAGCCATGTAAGTCTTCTTGTTACCATTGTGACATCCAGCTTTCATGTTTTCTCTATTTTTCTTTATGTTGTAGATATGCTAACCAGTTGTTGTTGTTGGCTCTTTACATGTATGATCTTTTGCTCACTTAGCCACTCTTTTATTCATTTATTATTATTTCTTTTCTTTTATACCCTTGATATCTTTCTAGAATTGCACATGTGCCAAGGTTTGGTTTTATCTAGCCATAGCTTTCTAACAACTAGCTAACTTGTAGTCTCAAACCCCCTTCTTCATAAATGTGTAGCATGTGCACTATGTTTTCGGCTTTGGTTCTCTTTTCCAAACCTTCTTCGAATCAACCACCTAACATATTATTCCCTTATCAAGATAGCAACAAATATTCATATCCTTTAGATTTGATATCTAAACTTACCTTTTCTCCTTCGAATTTTTTCAATGCTGCTTGTTGAGAAAGATTAAATTGTAATATTTTACTTTCCCATTCTAATATATGTACATGTCAATGTATCATCCAAAAGGATTATCCTTATAGCTGGAAATATATGTGAGCATCCATCTATTTTTCCTTTTTCCACTTCATGTTCATGTCATCTAAACTACAATCTTTGATGAGTGAGTTCAAACAAATTAGTATTATAAACGAATTAAGCTTGAACAATGATACTCCTTCGAAGGAAGTATCGAGCAGTCAATTATTATATATACATTAGAAATATTGAACTATTATATAACTTGGACTTCTTCTCCGTTTTTATATATATATCTATATCTATATATATATATATATATATATATATATATATTCGAGGCATAGAAGATTACAACATTTATCATTGGAATAGAGGCACTTCAAATTGTACAAAGTCGTCCTATGGCATAGTAGTTGGCTCATACTAATAATAGCAGTATGACTTTTGCGATTTGTGAAGTCTCGATTTCTCCACTTAAAGAAGGGAGTGATACTGTGTTCTATTAGCAAAAGAGATGAAGACTAGTTTCAGTCAAAGTACAAAGGTCGTGAAGTTGAAAGATTTGTTGGTGCATTAAGATAAACGCTTACCACAAGTTCCATATCCTTGGGATAAGTGGCTAAACGAGACTATTTATAAAGACCCATTCTAGGATAAAGCTAAGTGCTGAGAAAACCGTGCAACACCTCGTTATGATGTTGGTCTCTAGTTTATCGACCACAAGCCTTGTGTTGATTTTAGAGATACCATTAGGGGAGATTTAGTGTTGCGCCTTAGAAACAAGATGAGAGCGCTATCTCTCTCTAATACCCAATTCACATTCATAAAGGAGTCACTCTCTGTATGGGATGATTGGGTGGCATACATTATAGAGAAGTTGAAGTATATAACTCTACTGAAGAAGACTAAAGTCCTCTATGCTATCGCCACTTCTACTTGATTGCAGTTCCTATATGCAAGTGGAATGGAAGTATGGTAGGCCATTGTTTTATAGTGAAGTATCCAAAGTTTCCAGAGACATCATCCACAGATATTCAAAATTCAACACTATTGCAAATATGGTAGGACTTCTCCTATTATTTGGATGTTTTGCTTCAATTGTTCTTTTCTTCAAATACCATATATGTCTTGTCTTGCTAACTTCTTCCATTATTCTCATAAGAACAGTATCATAATTAATTGCCTCTAGTTAACCTTAAAATCTACTTCAAGAATTTGCATAGGCTAGCTAATTCCTCCTATAAGTAGCTACTTTCTATGAGCAAGCTTTGAGTGTAACAAGCCTTTACAGGTTTCAAGCGCAGTAAGCCTTGAGTAAGCACGCCTCAAGAACAACATGCTTTACACAGAGGAGCCCTAAGCAAGAAAGCCTCATATGCAATAGGGCGTAGCAAGCCTCAAGCATAATAAGCATCTCATTCAGTAGGCCTTGGATGAAGTAGGTCCTAATAGGACTTAAGCACAACAAACTCGCATACAACAGGCCCTAATAGGATTCACACACAATAAGCTTATTCTATGGTAAGTCTTAGTAGGACCGTAGGATCAACATCATTATGTCAGTGTTTTGATTCAAAATCAAGAGGAGAGAGTTCCCTTTCCTTGATCTCCTATTTTCCTTCCTTAGGAAGGCACAACTTGGATGGGTGGGCAAGTGGATCATATCACCATAAAGCTATAGCATAGGTTTCTCTTGAAGAAGACTAAGATCCTTACTACCATCACTGCTTTCACTCAATTGTGGTTCTTGCATAAGTGAGATGGAAGGATGGTAGCTTAAGATCTATTGTTACATCACTACTTCAATTAAACAGTAGTTCCTGCATAAACGTTAAATGCCAAGGCATTACTTGGGCTTAAGGCGTAGAGTCCAAGATATCAGGGCATCACCTGTATGTAAGGCATAAAAGCCAAGATGCCAAGCATTACCTAGGTTTCAACCATGACAACTGAGATGCCAGGATGCTATCTAGGCTTAAGGCATGTGAGCCAAGATGCCAAGGCATCTTTTAGGCTTAAAACATGAGAGCTAAAACGCTAGGGCATTGCCTAGGCTTGAGGCATGGAAGCCGAGATGCCAAGGGATCGCTTAGGCTTTAGGTATGAAGGCTGAGATACTAGGGCATCACCTGGTCTTGAGGCATGTGATTCGAGATACCAAGGTGTCACTTGGGCTTGAGGTATGGGAGTCGAGATGCCAAGGTGTCACTTAGGCTTGAGGTATGAAAGCTGAGATGCCAAGGCATCACTTAGGCTTTAGGTATGACGATTAACATGTCAGGGCACTACTTGGGCTTGAGGCGTGAGAGCTGAGATGCCAGGGCATCACTTAGGATTTAGGCATGACAAGCAGGATACTAGGGCACTGCCTAGGCTTTTGGGGTGAGAGCTGAGATGTTAGAGCATCACCTAGGCTTAAGGCATAGGAGTCAAGATGCCAAGGTATTATATGGGCTTAAGGCATGGAGATTGAGATGCTAAGGCATCACTTAGGATTTCAGCATAAGAGCTAAGATGCCAAGGTATTGCCTAAGCTTTAGGAGTGAGAGTCAGGATACCAAGGCATTGCCTAGGCTTTAAGAGAGTAAGATATAGAATAGAGAGATGACTAAGATAATAAAAGTTTTATTATTGAGTAGTGAAATTCATTCTTTATTTACAAAAGTAATGTCATAGCTTGAAACCCATCACACCCCACCCTTCCCTTTTTTATAATGCCTAACAAATCACTAATCACTTTCAGAACATTCATATGCTACTACATGAGTACCATGGCTTGGAAGCAGGTTGTTACGAATGTCATTATCTCTGATGACAAGCTCCCTATATTCAATTCTTTCATGGAATATCTTTCTAAAGCTTCGAAAATCCTTAATGGGATGATTTATTATTTTATGAAACCAACAATATTTTAGGATTTCTTCTTTCACTCTCCGTAAGTTGTCACTCAACTCATGGCAACTCGATAGCTTCATCCTGTAGACAATGGTCAAGGATGGCATGTACCTTGCTCATTAGGCATGAAAATAGAAGAGTTTCTCTATCTTTCTTAAGTCTCTCACCGGCATTAAAGTCCTCACTCCTAGTTGAAGACATGAATACTACTCGTTTGTTAAGCTTGCTACTTTACTTCCATTACCTCATAAAAAAGATGTTTATCCCTTGTGTATTCTCAATGAGTACAGCAAAAGAACACAAGGAAAGGTTCTCCAAGTGTTTAACATACTCAGAGAACATCCCTTAGATACAAATCTTCACTAATTCTCTTTCTTCATAGATATCTTAAATGTCTAGAGCACATTCTCTAAAGCAGATCTTCCTCCAGGTTTTGTCATATTCTTCCCATATGTATAATCGTGATTCACTCTTAAATAGAGAAAAATTTCTTTAAGAAAAGCTTACATATAGTCCCCCATGAATTAACTGACCCTGAGGGCATATTTACATCTAGGTGTATACTTTTTCTATCAATGATTTAGAGAATTCTTTAAGCCCTAAGTCATCATCAAGCCTATAAGGCTCTAAGGTTCCAATAAATTTCAACATGTGTTTCTTGGCACTTCCCTTCTTACCATTAAGCAGCATGAATTTAGGATTTACGTAGTCCTTAGGATATGGCTTCATTGTGATGTGTTGATGATATGAAAGTTTCAACTTTGGCACTCCTGTAGACAACCTAACTTGTATTTCCTTCATATAAATGTCCAAGTCTTCCCTTGTTATAAAGGAAGTCCTTGGAGCAAAGGTTGTAGATGCAAGTAAAGCAGTAAGAGCAACAGTAGGATAAGAAATATATCTACGTAAGATTAAGATGGTAGGATTTGATGGAGGAGCAGGCATGCATGAGGATGAAGAGCCGCCTAACTAGACTCTTACATTCTTTATTGTAGTGGTTGGTTGTTGTACAGGTTTTAGTAAAGGAGTTTCATCACCTCTTCCTTAATAGAGATCTTCCTCAATAGTTGGAGGATTAGTTGGTCGAGCTGAGGTAATGGCACCTAACTATATAGCAACTACAGGATTTGGTAAAGCCATATCTCATTGCATAATGACAGTAGCAGCCATCCTGATAAGGATGGGTTGGAATGTAGTCATAAACTAGTTTAAAGCCTCCGTAGCTTCTTGCATTGTTTACATTCTTTATATGAGATCTAAGGAAGCCTCAGGCACTAGATGGTCCTAGCTAATATTCTCAAGCAATGGGAGTGGATTCTACTCAGTAAGCTTAACATTAGTGTGAAGCTCTTAGGATATGGTATCAGTCGTACCAGTTTTTCTCTTCCTAAGAAGTGCTATATCTTTACGATCACTCTTTCCCAGTGGAGCCACCAAAATGTAGATATAAGGGACCTGAAGTGTTCACCTTATAGTTTGAGCAAATAAGATCGATTCTTTACTTAAATTACTTGTTTGATCTAAGAGAGCAGAGGTTTTCCAGAGCAATCATGTTTCTCTATTCTCTCTAAGAGTTTTAAATGAGGAGAAAATGCTACATATTTATTAACTCATGGACAAGATAACATTCATTTAATCATTTAGATGATTAATGGATGAGATGAAGCCTACTCAATTCATAGTTATCTAGAATAAGCTAACTAATATGCCTAAGACTAGCAGCCTTTCTTAATACATAAGCCTACTTAAGAAAGATTGGATACAGACAAACCGATCCAACGATCTATATTCTAAGCTCACCAAGTTAAATTTTTCTAAATCATCCAAGTTATAGACTGAACTCTTCAGGCTCTATTACCTAGCCCAAAGAGTTAAGCTTGATAAATAGTGAGTTTGGCCCCCATGACAATATGATAAATTTTCAACCCTCTACAAAACTTAACATGCAGTACACATCCAATATCCTAGAGACATAGCTAAACACAAAATTCTATGACTTTGGAACAATAGGATAAGAGCATTAAGGCCTAGCCCCATTAAGCTACCCAAGGTTGCGAGAACAATCCAACTTTTGCGTACTATCACAAAAACTAAAAAAAGTAATCTCATACAAAGATCACTACTTTTGATATAGACATCATCAATTGTAATCCATCTAATGTTAACTATACTCTCAGAATTTTACTTTTGCTTTCACAAGTCACGACCATTGATGCTAACAAAATTCCCTTCTATCAATTACTCACCAAGCTACCTTTAATAGCCTAAGTGGCTTGTTACCATATTATCCCAACAACTAGGACTATAGATGTAACACTAGTATAAGGGTATAGCTCACTGAATCGCAGCGATCAAGCATAACCAATGAGTAATTATTTTGGTCGAGTTTTACACATTAGTCTAGTTAATGAATTATAAGACTAGCATGCAACGCAAAAAGTCATCACATACCTTTATACGATTGAGAGCTTGAGCCAAGACTTGATTTCTTCTAAATTTTGACTATGGAATTGGTTAGTAGGAATTAAGGATTTGTGAGTTATTGTTTAGTCTATCATTAGCTCGTTAATTTAGGACTATTAGATTGTAGTTTATTATATAATTCATTTAAGCATATCATTTAGTTGATATAGTGAAAAGAAATTATATTTAAGTTCCAATCCAATCTGCCTAATTAATTAAATAGATTTTACTATTATTGCTATCACAACTTAGATCCATGAGGGCTGGTTCATTAAACCAGCTCACTCTATCTCGACTTGAGCCGATTCCAACCTATTAGAAATCAAGAAATATTAATGTATTAAAGTACCTAAACATGGATAATATACCAACCACATAACATGATAACTTACTTATTAAGGGTGAAAGTAAGTTGCATTACATATTATCTCAGACATGTACAAATTCCGAATTTAATTAATCATAGTAATTAATTCTTATTAGCCGAAGGTTTTTCAACTTTTACAACTTTTATAATGGTACCTAACCAAGTTCCACAAGGAAAAAGGCAGAGCACTAACAGTAGCAATGTAGGCTTAATTTCTCTAAAACGATTTTATAATCCTCAGGTGTAAAACTATAGTCAAATTAAGTATTCAAAAAGTGACCTCCATTTTACACATTTCTAGATAAAGACAAGTATAATAAAGTCAAAACCTCTAATAGCAGCATATAATAACGTTAGGACTATATCAAGATTTCAACTCATGAATATAATCATTGCTCGTAAATTAGGCAAGTACAGCTAAAATAATACACAACAAAACATGCAAAAATATTTATCATCAAAGTAGTCTCACTCAAGAGGGAAAAGATGGATGGCGCTAAAAAAGAAAAAAAAAAAAGACAGGAAACGATCTACTGAGCATGACACGTCACGTGTAAATACATGTAACATGTAATGTGTAATTACAAATTAGATTTGAACACGTGTGGTTAAGAGTGGATAACTACTTAAAAGTTTATTAACAAAGTTATTACATGTTTAAGTGTAATTGTTAGGATAACAATATATTTTATATTAAAATTAACAACAAACTATATAAATAGAATATTGATAATAAATATATTATATATTAGTGAACTGTAACTAAATTATGAATAATAACAACACTAATTATAACAGATAGATCATTAATAAAAAATTCTATTCTACAGTTACTTAAAAATCACCATATAATATTATCACTTTTGAATTTAATAAATCACTTGATTTATAGTAAAATAGCATCTATTAACAGTAAAAGAAGCTATTGATAGTCTAATGAAATGTAGTTTCCATAAAAAAACTAATGATAGCCTCGTTTTTGTTATCAACATTTTCATATTTACTATTGACAGACATGATTTACTATAAATCAAAGATAATTTACTAAACTCAAAAGGATGATTTGCATTAATTTTGTGAAAAGGCCAGATCAATTCAAGTTAAATCGTGTGGATTAACCCAAATTTGATAACACTGTATTTAATCTATTTGCTTTAGGATTTGCTATTCACTTACGGGATTTCAATTTTAAGGGTGTCTTTGTGCTGGATTACTTGGCAAATTTCTCTTGACAGAGAAATATGGTAGAAACAATTCTCATCTAGAAAATCATCTCTTCTTCTAAAAACAAATAAAGTTTTAATCCTTTACAAAACCTAATTGAAAATTTTGTTTTCCTTTTCAATAGTTTATTCCGTTGGTTGCTAAGAAGAGTTTTGGAGAAACCAAAATGGCATTTTTTTTTTCTTTTTTCCTTCCTTTTTCATCGAAATGACACTTGACGGTAGTTTGTGCCATTCAAACCACCACTTTAACCTTCACGTATGTTGTCTCGGTACATTTTCATTTCCCACTTGTTGCCATATTTCGGATCTCACATGCACATGGTCATGCAACTTCTCTTTTCTTGCCCCCTCCAAGTTCAATAATAATTGAGTATAGATGGAGTTGGCTAATCCTCTCCTTTTTTTGTTTTTTTTTTTTTTGTGAGCTAGATACTTTTATTTACTCTAATTGTATGTTGAAATTTAAAGATGGATATAAAATAATGTAAAAATTTCCCCTTAAAAATGAATAATCAATCACCATTCACATTGTTACCTAAAATTTTAATAGCTTATATTATATGATTACTTTCCTCTATATTGAAAAAATCTATTCAGTTTTTTTCCTTCCATTCCATATAAAGAATAGATTTGACAAAATAAAGAGGATCCAATTATCTATTATGTTAAAGAGAAAATTTTCTTTTAACTATAACTAACAATTTAATATCATAATTGTAATCATTAACTATATTCACATGGTAATTAAAAAAATTATCAAACTCATTACACAAAATTTTTAACCATTACATCCATCTATACTACTATTTGTTATCACACATATGTCTACGATTATTATTTTTTTATTTATCTATTATTTTAATTTCTCAATATTACTATTATTTGAAAAATTTACCATATCTTTTTCTCCATTTTTTTTTTTTTTTTTTTTTTGCACACTATTGCGCTTCGTCCACTAATCTTCATAAAAGAGAAAATCTAAATAAAAAGGTTCGCAACATCTCTAAAGAGAACATGTGTATATATATATATGTATGTATGTACAAAGAAATTGTAGCTATATCATATTGAAAAAATTACATTAAATACATATATGTGTATAAAGACCTAAATATTAAGAAATGACACTTAGCGCTCTTGTTAATTACTTATCAATAGTTTCATTATTTTGTTCTACGTGAGGTTGAATCTGCTCATGTGCCATCTAACTAGCAAACTATGAAGGAACTTGAGTTGAACTTAAATTGCAAAGTTGCACTTCTTTTTGTTTTTTAAATTATAAAGTTGATTGTAAATCCTTTTTAAATACCTTTTGCAATTTAGGTCTTAATGTGAATACTTTGAGTACCATAATAGCCGAACTATGATTATTTGAATAGAAGTCATGAGAAGAGGGTAATAGGTGATATTCTCGTTAAAAGTTCAACCTTTTTCCTTTTTCGTTTGCCATAATTCTATTCTTATTTTGTAACTTTCTCCATAAAAATGACATAGAGAGAGAGAGTATAATAATTTATTCAACTTATCCATCATAGATGATCTGTTTTTTTTTTCTTAATATTCTTCCTTTTTTTCCTTGTTTTTTTTTTTTTCCCAGCCAAACATTTTCTCCTTTTAGTAAAAATAAAAGATAAAATAACCATATTTATCAACACCCTTATATTTTAATAGTATAAGTACCTGTTTTTCAATAGGACAAACCACAAATAATATAATTATAGTTGGAAAACAGGAGGGCAAAAAGGCCATAACTGTTACATTTGCATGCATATAATATAACGTTCCTCATCCTCATTCCTAATATAGGAATCTTAACAACTCATCCAGCACATTCAAATGAGCAAACAATATAGTTTTTAACTACCATTTTTCAAACCTGTCATTCCCGGGTTTTCCATTTTACATGGTGCTATTTGTCACCTCAGGTGTCATTCATTCAGTGCTCCCCATTTGAATGAATTATCCTTTCCAACATCAACAAGAAGTTTTCTTTCTTCAACAATAATGTACAGGAAGGGACCAGGATATTCCTACCCATCCAGGTTTATTTATCGTTAGAAGATCAGATTAATCAAGTATTGTTTATTTTGGGGATGATGGATTATTATAGCCAAGAAGCATGGTTGCGGCGGGCAAAAGATCCAGTTTATTGTGTCGAAAGAGACACCGACACCTTTAAAACCTTCATGATCCAGTTCATAATCTTGAGCCTCGTTTCTCACATATTGTATATTATTTTAAGGCCTTTGAAGCAACCAAGATTTGTGTGCCACGCCTTAGTACGTTAAGTTTTCTCTTCTTATCTGAATTTGTTTCAGGTTGAAATTGTTGTGTCAGCTGAGGATGTGTTCATGCTTATTGCTTCTATTTAATCCCTCTAACAAATTTAAAAAATATCAACTAATAACATTCGATAATCCAAATTTATTGACATACAATTATAAATATTATGTCCAATGCTTAATTTTGATGTCAATATTTTATAACATTCAATTGAGTGTTACCTAAATTTTTTTTTTCTTTACAGAATTGCCGAATGGATTAATTTTTCCACACTAGAATATCGAGGACACCAGTGAAGAAAAAGTAAAAACTAAAGCAACTTTTTTAAGCTTCTAAAGGATGAGAAATTACACTTGATGAGAAATGTTAACATCATATAAATTCTGCTTGAATATCGTATTGTGTCCAGCATTCCAATTATTCAAAGCATTTTCACACTAGCTGTAATATTATACGAACAGATCCTCAATCAATAATATTAATTACCTTATATTTCGTTCTTCTATGCCAATTATGTACTGGCCTGTTTAAGTCCTATTAACATCTTGTTTTACCATTCAACAAAAATTGAAATCCAAATTGATTACTTTTGTAGAAGAATAACTTAATGTTATAAAATAGGTTAACTTGTCATTGCATCACATAAGAAATTTGTAACATTAACCTCTTTTTTTTTTGAGTTTTTTTTTTTTTTTTTTTAATCATAGAATCTTGTAGTACCAATTTGATGTTATTTTAAAGTTTTATATTTTTTTCAGGGTGGAATCCTAATGAGTCCTAACATGCCAAGATGCACCAAGTTGTATATAGGCAAAATTTTTCCGCCAGAAGAATTGGTTTTACTAAAAACTGTAGCCTCTCTTGGCATGGTCCTTTATATCTTCATTGTTGCTGTGAAAATGGAGAAAGATATAATGCGAACAACTGCAAAAAGAGCATCGATCATTGGCGTATCCGGGTTCGTTTTGCCTTTTGCATTAGTCATCTTCACAAGCTTCAAATTACGTTATACCAATTTAAGAGGCCTATACTTACAATCTTTTCTCGCGGCCGCTTTATCATTTACCCGGTTTCCTCATGTTGTTTACCTTTTCCATGAGCTTAACATGGTGACATCTGAGTTAGCTCAACTTGCAATGTCGTGTTCCTTGGTCGGTGAGATAGTAGCGTGGAGTTGGCTTTTCGTACCTTTAACATATAGACATTTTGGATGGGCAAGATGGGTTATGACAGCTGTTGTGTTACTTTTATTATCAATAACCTTCGTTCTCCGCCCTTTAATTAGAATGATAATTGAGAAGACCCCTCGTGGAAAACTAGTGGAGGAGAAATACACGGTGTTAGTTCTCCTTGGAGCTCTAATATTAGGAGTGATGGGTGACATGATTGGTGCTCTTCTCTTAGGAGTGTTTATTTTGGGGTTGACCATACCTAATGGGCCACCTCTAGGTGCAACACTAAGTGAAAAGACAGAACTCGTTGCTGCGGACTTGTTCCTGCCTCTGTTTTATGTACTTGTTGGTTATTTAACAGATGTTTCTTCACTGGATTTGAAGGCTTTTAGAGAGATCATCTTGTTGGTCTTCATAAGTTTTTTAGCAAAGTTTGTGGGAGCTTTTCTTTCAGCCATGATTTGCCGAGTAAAGTTTTGGCATGCAGTGTTGCTTGGTCTCATGCTGAATATCAAAGGTCCATTTGATTTTTGGCTTTTTGTCATTTGGATAAGAGTAGAGGTTAGACTAAAATACTACCATATTTATTTTTCCTCATCTAGAAGGAGAAAATATTCGGTAGATAATACATGCCATACATTATGCCTATATAACATATAAATATTAATAAAATATTAACATATATACTATATGTAAATTATACGTAGTAATTGATTTGAAGATTATTTATTCCATTACTATTCGTGTTAATATTTTATTGGTATTTACATGTCACATATATATAATACATGACGTATAATACTTATTAAATCTTTTTTCCATCTAGAGTTGCTGTTTTTTATTTGGAATATTGACACATTTTTTGAATCTTCAAAGTACTTTAAAAAATCAATCTTGGTGCTATCTAGTTCCTTTACAATGTACTTGGCGGTTGATGATGGGTGCATAAATATACACATAAATCTTCACTTTATATGGAAGAGTAGAAAATATAATTTTCAAGTTGAGATATTAATGGTGCAAGAATTTGGCAGGTTTCTGTATAAGCAATATTTTTAAAAGCGCTTCTAATAAATGAGCCACTGTTAACCTCAAAGCAAAAATCACCACACTAGGTTGATTGATTGATAATAAATTATCACTAATTTCTTTTACTACTACGTTATATATTGTCATTATATTCTACTGTAATTATCTTTATATATATATATATATATATACATATAAAATTCATTTGTGACCAAGATCATACCTTTGCTAATGCAGAATTTAGGAGAAGGGACCTATACAATTTTAGTACTGTCGCATATAATAATAATGGCGATGGTGACACCATTGATTAGAGTTTTATACGACTTTACTGTACGGACAACAACATCTAAGAAGACAAGCATGAAGTCCATTCAAGCAAGTCCAAGTGATGCTGAACTACGAATCCTTTGCTGCATCGACAATGAGGACAATGTTGTGGGTATCATTTCTCTCCTTGAGGCATCAAATCCTAGCATATCTAGTCCAATACGTGCTTATATTGTCCACCAAAATGAGCTTGTCGGCCGTGCAACACCATTCATGACTGCATACAATCAAAAATTGAACAGAACAACTTCCGAGAATTCTCACCGCATTATGCAAGCTTTTATAAATTACTCCAAGAATTCATATGCTTTTGTGCAAGTACGAACATTCACGGTGAGTGCACCATATAAGAGTATGCATGAGTACATATGTAAGCTAGCTCAAGACGAACTGGTGTCTCTAATCATAGTTCCATTTCATGGAAACCAAGAAATTGATGTTTCACAAGCTGCTTCATTGCAAAATCTGAATCAGAATATACGGGTACATGCTCCTTGTACAGTCGGTATACTTGTCGATCAGGGCTTTTCCGGTTGCATGAGTCGTTCTTCCTTCTCCTGTGCCATAGCTGTGGTGTTTATAGGTGGTGCTGATGATCGCGAGGCATTGGCTTTAGCTACCCGCATGTCTGGGCACACTTATGTTAGAGTTATGTTGCTGCAACTCATTGTAGCTACTAACGACAAAGATGAGAAGAAGGAAGGCACCATAGATATTGAGAAAGAACTTGATTCTGAAATAATTAAGAAATTCAAGTTGAGGGTTGCTAAGAATAACGGAAAGGTCACACATCGTGAGGTGGTGATACAGAGTATTGAGGATGCAATAAATGAAATTCAAACGTTGGAAGACAAATACAACCTTATCATTGTGGGGCATCAACAAAAGGCTAACAATTTAGCTTTGCATAGTGCAATGTTAAACTGGACAGAAAATGTAGAACTAGGAGTGATCGGAGATATGATTGCTTCATATGATTTTGGAAGGGGTTTGACATCTGTGTTGGTGATGAAACACTTTGAATGATAAAGGAGGTCCATTATCTTCTAACTTCGACTCCAATGGAAGTGATTATGAGAACCTCCAGTAAAAAATATATAATAAGGATTATATAGCCTGAGAGCTTTATATCAATTTTGCTTCTAACTTTGGTGTATTTTTATCTTTAGCTGCCTCTTATGTGTTTAGGAAAATCTTCCGTGCAATAGTAATTGCCTAGTTGTAGTCAACAAGAAATGAGATAATTATAGTAGAAGTATCTATACTTTCAATTTCAATTTCTTTTTCTTTTTTTTTTGTTCCATTTTAGTATCTAATGTAAACAATCCATTTTAACTCTCCTATAGCTTTAATATTTTTCAAGACTAAAGAAAAAGGGTCCTAATTCAAAAATAAAAAAATACAAAATAATGGAAAATTTTGAAAAATGAAAAAGTATAAAATAAATTAAGAAGATAGAATTTTTAGAAAAATAAAACTCATAGGTTGTTTTTAGAGTCATTAGATCATATGAAATTGGTCATTTCATTTTTAGGTTTGATGGAGTCAAAATACACATGTGATTTAGCGATTCTGAATTAGACTTAAATTAATTCTCAAACCAAGGCTCGTGATGCCTTTAAATTAGGTTAAACTTGAAAATTAATTTTAACATGTATGTATGGGATTAAATGCTAGAGGGCTTTTCATTTTCAATTTTGAAAACCTGGTCAAGTGGAATTGACTTTCGGTTTGAAAATGAAATAATTGGAATCTAATAAAAGAATTCAATTCAAAATAATTTAAAAAAAAAAAAAGAAGAAATGGTTTTTGGTTTTAGACTAGAGGTAAGGGCTAGTACTTGTTCTAAATTTTAGCATGTTAGAAGCCTTACGCATATACTAGCCGAATCTAACCCATGCACAAGTGCTTAGCACTTGTATTTCTGTTTTTTCAAGCATACACCGAAGCACATCAATCACGTGCCCTGCTCGTCAATCACTTGCCTAGCGCATGATGGGGGCAACTTTCTCACCCTTTCCTCCTTTTTACCTACAATTCCCCAGTTCTTTCCCTTTGTTTTCCATGATAGTCATGTGATTTCCACATGATTCTACCTGAATCTATGGTGGAATCGTATGCTAAGAATGACCTGGTTTTGAATGAGACTAATTTTGCTTTGAAATTCACTCATTTACGTGGCATAATCGGATCGAGAAAATCAACAGAAGCTTGATATCCAAGATATTGGCTTAAGCATGATCTTGCAAATCTAAGCAACAAGGGAAGTACTAGAAACTTCTACTTGGTTTATAAGCAAGATTATTGAGCTGTGCACACAAAGAATAGATCAAATCAAGCTAATTTCCATGAAACTGAAGATCATTCGAGTTGGATGATCAAGCTTCGAATTGGCCATTAATGGTCTTGCTAATCTTGATCGAGCTTAGCTCCCTATAAATTAGACCTCCCTCAACCTTTTTGGATGATAGACTCTTCTTATTTCTTCCTCATTCACCCATTTCAAACTCTTGATCTTTCTAACTCATATTCTTTCTATCTTTCTCTCTAGTTTGATTTGCTTTACAGCTACTTTCCAAGTAAAACACCACCATAATGGTGTTCTCCAAACCCAAAGCTTCCAATAGCTATAGGTATTTTCTTCCACCGAACCCTCTAGTTGTTTAATCCATCTAGGAACCTAAAATCCTAAGACAGTTGTGACCACCACCTTGCCATCATGAGTCATTGCATCTCATCCAAATTCACCACCATTAGCAAGCTCGTAGCTTAATAGGACTTCACCCAGACCACATTTGAACCATTGCGCATCACCAATCCGCCTCGCACAATGCCATCTCTCTCTCTGTGCTGCCAACTACCTCTTAACTTCCATAACCACTTCAAGCTACTACGCCACTCCCGAACTCACTTAAAACCTCACAAGTCTTCAATTCCCCATTCAAATAGACCATTAGAAGCTATATGAAGAGTAGTGATGGTACTACTATTGACTTGGGTTCAAGATCCAAATACGACCCACTCAGCACTCTAGATCCGACCTCGAACTTGATCTAAGTACACTCTATTGACCCTCATATTGACCAAATTCTGTGCCTATGTTAGTTTTACTTATTTATTTTATGTTTTGTTTTAGTTTATGGTATATATATATATATATATATATATATATATATATAATTTTGATACCTTTGTCTATTCCTTTTCTTCTATAAAAAAAAGTCTTCATTTTTATAAATTGATTTCAAATTTCTCCTTCTTAAAAATAAACATATATATAATATATTTATATATTTTCATCACCTAAAAAAATCTATTTTCCAAAATGAGAAAATAATAAACCCCTTTTCTAAAATTAGGGCCTTTAGAATTTTCAAGAAAATAATGACACAAAATTAGGAACTTTTTCTTAGAATTTTCATAAAATAAAATGAATGAGTAAAAAGCATAAACTCAACCAATTTTTGAAATTAAAATAAACCCACACACCTAAATTTTCAAAAATAAACTATGAAAAGTTTAATCCCCAATAGTAGGTACATAAATAGCTATAGGCAATTATGGGATAATTTAAAATATGATTTTTTTCCTCTTTATTATAAATAAATAGATTTAACTATCTTGTCTTTTATTTATGTATGTAAATTAGTTTATCTTTAAAATAAATAGGTAGTTTAAAGGATAAACTTAATTCAAAAGGTTTAGATGGTATACACATGGAGTTTAATAGGATAGCCCTTAAACTTATGATATTTAGTTTTTTGAAAAATTTTTAAACAATTTTCAAAATTGTAGGCTAGTAACTAAATTAGAACCAATCTTGCTAATTGATTCTAATTTAATCATATTTCCTAGTTCCACCAAATGACTACTTTAAAGTTTTTCCAAAATATGAAGCAATTAGGTTTTCCTTAACTTTACCCGAGGGGTTGAACTAAGTGGGCATAGAGTTTAATTTAAATCAAGTTAAGAAAAACAAATATTGAAAAATTCAAGCTTGACACCTAGCATTCATTTTTTCTTTTCCTTTTAGTCCCTAAGTTAGAATTAAGACAAATTAAAATCTCCATAATAGTAGTCACTATCATAAATTGAGTAATAGCATAAGTGCCATAAATTTCACTTTCTTTCCATTTTACTAGTTGTACCTTCACTTTCTTCATATTATTATCTCAACTTTGGTGAAATAAATAAGTTGTTATTTTATAACAGCCTTTGTAAAAATTTTGTAAAAGTTTGATAAATATTGATGAATGATGATAAATTGAAACATATTTGTTGAATTCTCTCATAAGAGTTTTGATAATAATGAAAGAGTAAAGATATTTAACAAGTTTATTAAGTATGTAAGTTAATAAACAAAAGATAAGATTTCTGCTTTAATAGTAATTTTGAAAATCAAAACCAAATTCAAAGACAAATTCATAACCTCAAATACAGTATCAGAAGTAACAAAGCATAATGTTTTAAGAAATATATTAGGCTTATAATTGTTTAAAGGCCCATCTCTACTTCTTGAAAATATTTGGGTAATGTATGCAACACGTTCCACTTAGTTGGTTAATTAAATCCACAGGATAAAGGAGGATTAATTAATAAAAAATAATGATAAGATAATTTGGACATATCCATCATAATTATGGACGAATAATTGATGGAGTCATATTAACAATTGTTCATCAAATTTTTTAAGATTTATTTAATGGTTTCCTATCAAGAAAAATTCAAGGATTTTATGGGAAGAAAAATTAGATATTTTTCAAGTTCAAATCAAGATAGATATAAGAAGAAAGATTGAAGATGAAAATGAATCTTATCCATATTTTCAAATTTGAAAGGACTTGAGATAAAAAATATCTTCAGGATGATTAATTAAAACAAATCAAATTTGATATAATGAAATTTGTGCAATTATTCATCAAGAAAATATTCAAAGCTTTAAGATTCAAATACAAGAGTAACAAGTATCAAGATTTGCTCTTAATTTTTAGAAGATATTTATTTTCAAAAAAAAAAAAGGAGTTCAATTTTTCAAAGATTACAATAGTACGAGAAATAACAAAAGTTTTTGGACGAGAATACTTATAGATCTTGAAAAATATAAAAACAGCATTGTAATGTCCAAATTCAATTTAAGACCAAGTATGATTTAACTTCCACAACTCAAGGAATTATAACAACAAACAGCTAAATCAATATTTTTTTCAAAATAATTCAAGATTTGATCAAAAGTTATATAATATTCTAACAAAGAGACACCAGGCTAAAAGATTTAAAAGAAGAGGAGTACAAATTTTCAAAATATAAATCAACATATTAGAGCCACATCCGTTTACTAAAAAATTGACATTCGAGAAAATTCAGAATCTAACTTAGAAACAATACTATTTATTCTACTTTCATATTTTGATTTTATTGTGTACTTTCGTTGAGAGGATCTTTGTATTTTGTCATCATAATTACTGTAAACACAATTGTTTGTTTGATAAGTTTAGTGTTGGAGAGATATTCAAATTTCTATAAATTTGTGTATAGGTAAAGATGGCTTAATGAGACAAAGCAAAAAGACTTCAAATTGTTTCCCTCATTGAAGTTAGTGGATAGTAGACTGACACTGGTGAAGATTACCATGTCTTCAGCAATGAAGCTGAAAAAATATAATAGGCACAAGGCTAAAGTAGTATAAATCTCTTACCTAATCTTCTCAAACCTACTCTCTTTATTTTGAGTTTTATTATTAATTATAAATTGTTTCATGCCTAATCTTGCTTAAGTAATCAAAAGGGATATTTTTAATCTTATTTTTTGAAAAAAGTTTAAAGCTTTATTGTCATCAATTCAACACCCCATCCCCCTCCTCCCTTCCTAGTTATTTTTGGGATATATGATATAGAATAAAAAATATTTAATCCTCGAAATTTTAACTACATGTGAATTTTGCTAATGATGTGTGATTTTTCAAAATTTTATATCACCAAAAAAAAAATTGACGTTTATTATAGTTTGCAAATAATAGTGGACATGCCTTTTTCCATTCAATCACTCATGAAACATCTTAAATCAATTCGGCCACTAACTTGATTAATTTTTTATTTGAAATATTACTAGACCAATTAATTACATACATAATTGATAAAAATTTTGAGTTATAGTAATGATCATGAAATTTCTATCATTGATGATCTTCAAAGATTAGATATCCTATTTCAAAAATAATGCTTCATAGCGTAGTCCCAAGTAAGGGACCCAGTCTTTGTGGACAACCATTTTTATAGGGCATCTACATTGTTAAGCAACTAGGGATCCTTTTCCTTATTGGAAGCATCCTATTATTTTAATCAAATATGTGATTCAGGATATATCGATTTGTTTGTACGAGCCTAACCAATGAATTTTTCTCAAAAGTTAAGGCAGGTTAGAATGACTGTATCCCTTATCCAAATAGTAGGTGGAGGTTGTAGATACCTAATTTTTACCTTCTTATATTTTAGAAACTTTTTAAAATAAAGAAAAGAGTCCTAAATAAAAAATAAATAAAATTTAGAAAAAATAACAAAAAATAGAAAATTCAAAAAATTTTTAAAAAATTGAATAATTGAAGAAAATAAAAAAAAAAAGAAGAAGAAGAAGAGAAAAATAGGATTCTTTATAAAATAAGGTCTTAGGTCATTTAAGGGTCAGTAGGTCTCATTTTTGTGGGTCATTTTATGTTCTGGGGTCAAATAGCGAAATTGGGAATCACATAAGCACATGCGATTTGGTGGAATTGTAGTTTCTTTGTAAAATGGGCATTTTTATTGAAAAATAATTATCACACAAGGTTTGGGTTGCTTAATTTTAAAATATTTTGAAAACAAACAATTTAAGTTGATTGTAGCAGCAAACGATGCCTCAATTGAACTTAAATTGACTATTTTATGAGTATTTGAAATTTTTAGAAAGGGGAAGTACTAAACGAAACTAACCTTGTAATTTTAACAAATTGGTTCTTTTTAAAAATATTTTTTCACATATGCCTAGTCAACTAAATAATTGCAAGCGAAGGTGACTTAATTTGTCAAGACTTAAAAGGCTTCAACAAATTTTTAAGGCTCAAAGTTAATAGAGCCTTTGTTAAGGTTGGCTCTAAAGAATAAATGTTATTGTGTACAAACATGGACTAAGAAACAACTTCAGCCTAATGATATGCAACTTAGTTTGGTATATGGAAAATTTGAAGGTCTTAATTTTAACTCCCAAAGGAGGTAACTTATCTCCTTTTGTCCTTTCTTCTAGTCAAATTTTATGAAAGTAAAAGCACATAGATTATCATTAACCCATTAATTGTGATTTTTAATAATGAAACATACATTAAATAGGATGTCAAAGATTTAAAAAACTTAAATACATAGGTATTAATCCATGTTGACCAAGTTTGATTTAATCTCATCATTCATTTTTTATGCTTCCAATTGATGTTTTAAGCAAGAATCAATTTCTAGGAACATGTTTTGACTTGTAGATTCATCTAAATTACAGCATGTTTTGATTAATTTTAAATTAATTTTGTCATAATGTCCATTAATCAAAAATACCAAATTGATTCGTTCTTTGACTTCCTCTTTCCAAACCAAGCTTCATCAAGAATAAAAAGAGGCATGGGGATCATTTTACATGACAAACAAGTTTCAAAACATCATCTATACGCAAAATCAAAGTTTTCTCTCACTAGAACTTCAACCTATGAGCACTTAATTTCTCTCTTCAAAATCCACCATTTTTTGGTAGTTTTTGAAGCAAACCAACCTCATCTTCAAGCTCTACAACCCCAAAACCCCCAAACACCCATTTACTCCACTTCAAATCGCACTCAACAAAAACCACCAATAACACCTCGATTGCTACTTTTGAAATCCACTAAAAACTCCATTATTTATCAATACAAATCACATAAAAGTGTGATTACCTACTTGATTTGCTGCTAAAAAATCACTATGAGACATCGTTTCGGTTGCTGCACTTAGCTTTTACTCATAACCCAAATGCAAGCCAAGAACCTGCTCCATACTTAGATTTTGAACCGACCTATGCACCTACTTCTCTTCAAAGCCTAGGTTCAACATGCCTCCTTTTCTTCCTATTTTATGTTTTTCTTTCTTTTTTTATTATTTATTTCTTATTCTTATTCTTATTTTCTTCTTCTTGGTCTATTTAGCAATTCACAATAAATGAAAAAGCCAAAAAATGAAAAGTGATGATGCTTTCTAATGTACATAAATAAAAAAATTATTATTTAAATTCATCCATTTTTATGTATATGATACTAAAAACCATTTTTTTTTTTTTTACTCTTAGGGAAACTTATTTTCCAAAATAGATAAAATAAATAAAATTAAAGTAAACTTAGAATTTTGCAAAAGTCACACTTTCTAAAATTCATTAAAATACCCTTAAATTACATTCTTAAGATTAATTACTATATTAGATAATTTTCTATAAAAGATTTTTTATGGTAATTTCACTAAATTAGCATTTTTCCCTACCCACTCAAAATTTCATGCTTGAAGTGCATCCCTCATTTTCTAATATCCATTCCATTCTCTCCTTGTATACATAAAAGCCATCCCATGCTTCCCAACATCCTTCCTCGGTTCCTTCCACTTTATTCCATTTTCTCTATACCTTTACCTGAGAGACATATATTGGGCAACTCCCAAGACAACAAAATATCACTAGTAATATTTATTTTTTTACCAATCTTTTTGTTAACTTATCAATACTTATTTACTAATATTTTTCGTATTGATTTACAGGAAGATTTCACTTAATTTAGAGTTTCTTCATGATATGCACATATTGCTGGTCTTTTCATTTTTCTTAATGCAATCTATTAGGTGTAATTCAAAATCGTGTCATGAACATTTTTTATACATATAATTATTTATATTTTTTTATATCTTAACTTTCTTATATCACTCAATTGATTTTTTTTTTCACATGGATAATTATCTATATTGTTCAATAATAATTTTTTTTATATTTTACATTTTATTATACCACTCAATTAATCTTTTGTGCACACATCATGAGTGTTGCATCCACTAGTATATATAAATGTATATGAAATATATTCTAGATTATATAATTATTTAATCTATTTATTATACATATAACATGTAGATGTACATATATATAACATATGGACTATATATGTTACAAATATTATAGATTATATATAAATGTATATATATTACTTAAGGAAAATGCAAATAACCGCCCCTTCCACCCTCCTAAACTTCAACTTAAGTGTGAATTAATTCCTTAAACTTTTAAATTGTGATTTTTAACCCTCTAAACTTTGATAAATTGGCAAATAATCTTATAGATTGAGAATAAACCTCTTAAACTCTGATTTTAGTATGCAAGCACCTTTTAAACTTATTAAAAATCAAAATGTTCTTTAAGATACTTTAAACTTTGATTATAATGTAACTTTTTTAAGAGGCTAAAAATCATACTTTAAAAATTTATAAGGCTAATATTCTCCTAAATCAAAGTTTATTTTTCCTAAAACATATATAGCCTAAAACCAAGCCAAACCTAACCAAATCAACTTGAACTTTTTAACTTTTATTTTTAGGTTTCTTTTTAGTTTAACAAGTTTTAAACTCAAAATGTTTAGTTAGATTTGGATATGGATATTTATTACACAAACTAAAAACTTAAGTTGTGTACATTACTATATACTCATAACTTAAGTACAAGAATTAAGAAGATAATCATAACACATACATACACACACACACACACATATATATATATATAACATACGTATACATATACATATCTAAAATAGTGTATTTTTGTAACTATAAATATATATCCAATTACATATGTATAGTATAACATTAAACTTTCCATATAATAGAGCACATATCTAATATAGTCTATCACATAATGATATTCATAGATAACACCATGATAATATTATGTGATTGGACACCTTTTTTTTATTCTATTTGATTTGGTTTTCAAATTTTCAATTCATTTTGGCTTAAATAATATCAAACCAAACAAAATTAAGCTACACCAACCCTTATTATTCCTCACCATATTTTTAGGATGTCGAATCTTATAAAAATCACCCTTCTTTCTTGTTATGTCACTTTACTCTTTGCTAAAACAATTCCTTTTAGTTTTAGAAAAAGGTGATACTTTCATGTCTATTCTTAGGGTTTTAGTCATGTCCATGTCCATACATATTTTTGATAGTTGAATTCTACATCAATGTTTTGGCATTTTGAACCATTGCAGCAACGTATATACTAATGAAAGCTAAACATGATAAGAATCACATAGATGATAAGAGGAGGGTCAAGGCAATCTTAAAGAGAAGCATTAGATTTCATTATCATGGCTTGAATTCCTGTTTGATGTATAAACATTAGGTTGGTAAGAGTAATAAATATATATATATATATATGCATAGCAAAAAGACTAAGAAGCTCGATTTTATCAGTTTTATGTTTAAGATCTTAAGGTGTTGAGTGAAATAACATGAATGCATCTAAATTAACTAAAATAGAACTTTATTTATAACAAAACCCTAGGATTCTAAACATAAAATGGCCTTACTGAGAAAATTAAGCCTCTTAATCCTTTTCTTACATATATATATTGCTCAAACAATTCCAAATGCCAAGACAATCGATGAAGAATTTAAGCATGATGGTGAAATCTATTGCTTCCCTTTAGGACTACATGTTCCACTTCTCATTTGTGCAATTTTCACATTCTTCATTCGCGAAGAAAAGCAAGGAAAGGTAAGAGTCATGGTGTCTCTCTAGGTTTGCTAGAGTATGATTTATATAGATTTTTATGTCTGCTTTAAGGAAGTGATTAGAAATATCACTAAGGAGATAAACATTTGCTTGACATTGTTATGATAAACTTTTTATGATTGCTTCACTCAATGGTATTTCTTCTTTAACATTTATGTCATTATGGATTTATTATTATATCAAGTTAATATTACATTACATTAATTGTTTGCCTCAAGATTAATATTAAGTTAATATTTTGATCATTATCATATTTGACTAACTCTTCCAAGTGATTGGCACAATTTGAAAGAAAAAAAAATAATGAAAGCAATACAATTAATATGAAACTTTAATTAAGAATGAGCTAGGAACCTTGTCTATAAGGTATACACTAAGACCCTACTTCGTCAGGTAGGTTTGGGTAGGTAATAAGAGTTACAGGATAGATTTTGGATAATAGTTTCTTGAAACATACTTTTACAAGGTCAAATTCAAGTATAAAGTCACAATACGTTATCCATCCCTGAAAGCTATACTCTAAAGTATATAAGGTATAGGTTTTATGGTACCTTATATCCATCTTGTTATAATAATTAAATAATATTAATAAATAATAAATTAATACTATTATTTTTTTCGTTATGAAAGAAAATAACGACAAAAACTCAACTCATAATAAAATTATACATTGTTTGTGTCGACTATTCGGTCCCATCTCTCTTCTTCTTCTTCTTTTTGTTAAAATCTCTCTCTTCTTTTGCTATCCTTATTTTTTTCTTCTTCCCTCTTCTTTTATTAACTTTAGTCTAATAAAGTCTTAAAAATATCACAATTCCCAACCTATCATATAATATTATATTAGAATTATTTGTACATAGTATTTGTATTCTACATATAATAATCATATGATTTAATAAAAAAATTATGATGATTATTTGAAAAGAAAAGATAAAAGAAATTTAAGTATGATCCAACTAAGAATTTTAACATTTTTAATTGTAGAAATATGTTCTATTTTACTTACCAAAGCTTATATAATCTCAATTTTAAATGTGTTGCAATATTCAGAAATTATTATAAGTAAGTCTAGCGATAGTGTAGTTATAATTTTGATATTAATTATACGTTTAACACAAAGTTTTAAGGAAATATGATAAAAAAAATATATAAGTTCTATAGGATACCTTATACCTTATAGAATATGTAGGTTACAAAGTACATGGTACATAATATAGGATGGTTCTAAGGATCCCTTAGCTACTTTGATCTTAAACGATCCCCATACAATCAAGAGATTTATGCCTCTCACAAGATATTTGCCTTTTACTAAGAAAGATCCACCATCGATCTATCTTTATCTAAGGAAAGAAGTATCAACTAAGATGGCTGCTTTCCAAGTAGCCAGATCCTAAAAGCCATTTTTAATTCATAAAAGCCCTTGGATGCCTTCATAAATAGGGATGCACCCTTGAGACTCAAACCCCCTTATTGATCTGATGTATCTTCTATATCTCTAAATTCTCTTAAGTGTTGATATTGAAGGTTCTCAATATCTCTTAAGCTACCCAATTGACTTGAGCATTGGTGTGTATCTACTAGTGCCACAATTGATACTACCTAACTCGTGTTTTCTTTTGTAAGATTAGGCCCAAAACTTACTATTATGGGAATTTTCAACTATCTAAAAATAGTAATACTTCTCTCTATGCAATGCTAAAAATATTAACAAAGTAAATCAGACTATGTTTATAATGTTAGTTTTTATATCTATTCTATTAAAAAGAAAATCCTTTTTAATTGTTACAACTAACAATCCACTGTCTTATAATTTTAATTGCTAGAAATGTTAGCATGGTAGTTACCAAAAGAATCTAAACCCATCCCATAAACTTTTTCAACTACTACTTATTACTTACAAAATATATCCAATAATATGTTAACTATTTTCTACTACACTTATTTCTATGGTTGCTATTTTTTTTTTTTTATCTGTCCATTATTTTCATTGGCCAACATTGTTATTATTTAGAAAATTTATTGTACTTTTTATTTGATCAACATTTACTATAGTAATAAGAAAATTTTCCTTAGAAATTTTATTATTGTCATTTGTCTATATTATTAAGTTCAACCTTTTTTATATATATTTTTTTGCACACATAACATACATCGTGGATGCATCATCCTTTAATATAATTATAAAGTAATTTCAAATTACAATTCATAGTCCTATAAATATCCATACAACAATTTAATGGCTTTTATACTTTTCATTTAAAAAGCCTGCGAAACTTTTAAAACTTGGAACATGTTTTAGAATCTCTAGAAATATCCCAATATTATTAAATTAGGTAAAAATATATTTATATTATATATATATATATGTGTGTATGCACGCGAATGAGTAAACAAAGATATTGTAATTAAAAAATTTTATGCTTTGGATCTATTCGAGATCAATTATACCATCTTTCATCGTTATCATATTTTAATGTTATCCAATTGATATTATACGCAATGGGATTTTATCAAGCAAGAAGCCCTATATAAAATTTTATACATTAAATAATTGTTTATATAATTATATTCCTTTTGTTTTAGTAGTCCACAATTTGGTAGCCGACTAATTATTACTTGTAGGAGATGGAAAGGGGAAATTTTGACTTATTACATCTCAATAAGAAGAGAGTGTTAACGCCATTACAAGTTCGGGATATCTATTGGAAACTTAACTATCACATTGTTCTCTAAAGAATAAATATTTTTTTAATTTTCATCCCCCAATGAGATGCGACATCGTCTGCTAAGTGCTAAAAATCCAGCCTCATTTGATTTATCCCCCAATTTTCAATAATTAGAAAGTTGAATGGATGGCCAGCAAGAAATTCTATAGCAAGAGTTGAAGAATTCAGGGAGTTCTTATTTTGGGCTTATTCCCCTGGCTACATCCGAAATATAGCTGCTGGCTATTTTTGGAAGCGTAGACGATTGGAGAAAGATAATGGCTCATTTGCCAAGAGTTCGCAATCTTGTCTCATGGCCATATGTTCTGGAGCATTGACTGACTTAGGGTTGCTGCTATAAGCAAACCTCGTTTCCCCTCGGACATTCACTATATTAGGAATATTAAACGTAGAAAACGAATTACATCAGTTTTTCTTTTGACTTCCTTCTGTTTAGCTTTTCAGTCGAAGAGTTTTCGATTACAGAGACGCTTAATCACTTTGAAGAGAAGAAAACTAGTCATTTTATTTCTGAATTTTCCATTTATTTAGTGCTTGAAGTCTCAAATTGTTCATTCTTTGCATCTCACAGTTCACCAACTTTGTTATTTTCTCGCGTCAATTATTCAATTTTTTCTTTTTTCTTGGGGGGAAAAAATAAAGAATAATTCAATAATCACTTTTTTGTAAGTCGCTAACCATTTTAGTGACTTCATTTCTTTTCAAAGGATGTTAGGAGACGAAAAGTAAATATTATTTGCATCTTCTTTGTTCTATATCTCCTAGGCCCATTTTGGTTTGAGGTAATGGATTATACCCAAGAAGGGTGGCTAGAGAGGGTTAAGGGCCCGACTGTTTGCCGGAGAATGAGCACACGGCACCTCATTTCGTACGATGTTGACCATCATCTTGATGATGCCTTCTCCATCTTCGTGTTGCAGTTCATCTTGATAAGCGTGGTTTCTCATGCATTGTATGCTGTCCTGAGGCCATTGAAACAATCCAAATTTTTGTGCAATGCTCTGGTACTTCTCTGTATGTTTCAGGAACTTTAGTTAAACTTATTGATTGAATTTCCATGAAGTAATACATAATTGTTCGTTTTTAAGCTGCTTTTGTTGGATAATCATGTTGTTACAGCAAATTATTAGTAAATTCGGTTTTGATTGTCTAACGTATAAAATTAATATGTTATGAATTGAACGAACGACACAAAAATAACGAAAATTTTAGGTTTTATATTTTTTTTTTTGCCAATGTTTTACTTGGTTCTAAAAGTTTTTGTAATGTCAATTTGAGTTGTTCATACATTTTAAGATCAAGCCAAAAGGTTTGTGGCTAAAATCATGTACTTTAACTAAACTTTCGCAGACTAGTATAATCAGGATAACGGCCTTGTGTGGCAATTGATCATTGGTAAGAATGGTTCAGCATGAAAATCAAGAATGACCAAATGGATTCATACACATATATATGCTATTTTCAGGGTGGAATTTTAGTGAGTCCTCACATACAGAGGCACTCCAAGTTGTATGAAGAGAAAATTTTCCCACTACAGGAAATGGTTTTAACGAGAACAGTGGCCTACTTTGGCCTGATTTGTTATATCTTCATAGTGGCTGTGAAAATGGACCTAACCGTGGTCCAAAGAACTGCAAGAAAAGCCTCAGTTATTGGATTGTCATCATTGTTGGCGCCTTTCGCAATTATCTTATTGATAACAATCCAATTACCTTCCCTTGGATTGCATCCGGGACTGTTCTTGTTCCTATTCTCTGGCGGTTTATCGCAAACCCGATTCCCTCATGTTGCTTATGCTTTTGATGAGCTCAATATTATGACATCTGACCTAGCTCAACTTGCAATGTCATCTTCTGTGGTTGCCGAGATGTCCTCATTCGCGTGGATAATCGTATTTCTATTATATACACAACATATAAGTGCCACAGTGGTTCTTGTATCTGCGTTGGGATTTTCAGTCTTAATAGTTTTGCTTACATACCCCGCTGCTAAAATTATCGTTAAGAAGACACCGGAAGGTAAACAAGTGAACGAGCTGTATATTGTGTTACTTCTCCTTGGGGCTCTAAACATAACAATAGTAGGTGACATGATTGGTACCATCCAACTGGGTGTGCTAGTTATGGGATTGATTATACCAAATGGACCACCTCTGGGTGCAACACTCAGTGAGAGGATTGAACATGCTGCGATGGACTTGCTGATGCCTATGTTTTATGTTGTCGTTGGTTTTCCCGCGAATGTCTCGTCATTGGATTTGAAGGCTTCTTGGGAGATTATCTTGTGCATCTTTGTAAGTGTTCTAGCAAGGTTTTTTGGAGCCTTTGTATCAGCAATTTTGTGCCGGTTCAAGTTTGAGCATGCCACATTGCTTGGCCTTATGATGAATATCAGGGGCCCACTCGACTTTTACATTTTTTTGGCCTGGTCAAGAAAGGTAAGAAGATTGTCCACTAACCTCATCAACGATATCTTCACTTTGATAAATTAATAACATAAAATATATTTTATTTTTTCAATTAAGAAAAGACAATACTATAATCAAAATTTAAAAAGTTTCAAAACACATTTTGATAAATTTAGAAATGCATCCGTATTGAAATCAAAATTTAAGGTGATTATTTTCTATCTATTGAAATTATTTATCAATTTATCAAAATTCCAAAGCTTTTAGAGTACATTTTAAATTTTTTTTAAATCAATCTATACTTAGGATAAGGGTTTATTTGCGTTTTTCCTTTAAAATTTTAAGTCTTAGAAAATTCCTTATACTAAAAGTGATGGTATATATGCTTTGACGTTTTGTTAAAATTATCCTTTAGAGTAAATTGAAGTATATTTCCATAGTCTCTTACCTTGAAATTGAATATTTAGGTTTCAAGATTTTTCTTAAAAAAAAAAGAAAAAAGAAGAAGAAAGAAGAAATAATGGCATCTGCACTGTTATATAACCATTTCCCCTCAAATTTGACGTATATATGTCTTCTGCTTCTTTTTTAATTATAATAGCTTCTTCTAGGGAAGCATACGCATTTATTACTTAAGATTAACTTTCTTTCTTACTTGAGTTGATGGAAAATTTGCCAGAGTTAATAGAAATTCTAATTTTGTAAAAGTTGAAAACTTTTAATAACTCAAATAAAAAGTGGGTAAATATTAACAACTAATTCTCTTTTTTTATTTTTTTTTTTATCAAAGGATAAAATGGTAAAAAAAAAAAGGTCTAAAAACATAGTTTGAAATATTCGATAGTCGAAGTTTAATTTCAAAGATAAGAAACTAAACATATACACAGCCATAAATTTTATATTTTACAAGAAAAAATGCATGCATGGATGGAAGTCAAATAATGGGAAAAAAAAAAAAAACAAAGAAAAACAAAAGTGAATATCTATATAATTATTTTTCTTGTCTGGCTTATCACCCACCTTCGCCTTCGTGCAGGATATAGGACAGACGACCTACACTATTTTAGTATTATCTCAGATGATAATAATGGCAATGATAACACCCCTGCTCGAACGTTTGTATGATTCTTCTATACGATTGAAATCATTTGATAAAAGACGCAAGAAATCCATTCAAACAACTGCAAGCGATGTTGAACTACGGATTCTTTGTTGCGTCCAAAATGAGGATAGTGTTATGGGTATCATTTCTCTTATTGAAGCAATGAAGTCCGATATTACCTCCTCGATACGTGCTTATGTTGTCCATCCAAATGAGCTCATAGGTCGTGCTACTCCTTTTGTAGTTCCATATAATCTACAATCAAAGGGGAAAACTTCAAAGAATTGTGATCGAATCATGCAAGCTTTCGAATATTACTCCCAAAATTCAAATAGCTTGGTCAAAGTAAAACCATTTGTGATGGCTGCACCATATAAGAGCATGCATGAGTACATATGTAAACTAGCTCAAGATGAATCGATGCCTCTAATCATAGTTCCATTTCATGGAACCCATGGAGTTACCGTTCCACAAGCTGTCTCATTGCGCAATCTAAATAGGAATATACAAGTATATGCTCCATGTACAGTTGGTATGCTTGTCGACAGGGGCATGCACGCTTGCATACGCTTTTCTTCGTTCTCTTGTGCCATTGCTGTCGTGTTCATAGGTGGAGCTGATGATCGCGAGGCACTAACTTTAGCTACTCGAATGTCAGGACACGCTAATGTTAGTGTTATGTTATTGCAAATTACAGCAGCTGACAATAAAGGGAAGGAAATCATGATAGATGACGGAGAGAAGAAGCTTGATTTTGCAGCAATTGATCAGTTCATGTTGAGGGCTGTTAATAACAATGGAGGGGGCACGCATCGTCATGTAATGGTAGACAATGTGGAGGATGCAATACATGAAATTCAAATGTTGGAAGGTTACAACCTTATTATCGTCGGTCATCAACAGAGGACCTCCGGATTAAGGTTACAAGATGTAATGATAAATTGGACGGAGCATATAGAATTAGGAGTTATTGGTGACCTAATTGAATCATCCTCATTCAGTAAAGGCATGACATCTGTATTGGTGATGAAACATTAATAAAATGATAAGGAATTGCCACATTTTTTCCAACAAAACCTAACCACTTTTTACAATATTTTTGTTTAGTTATCGGTTCTGATGACTATATGCATAGAATACTATTAATTAAGTGAAGCCTGCATTCAATTTCTTTTTTCAAAAAAAAAAAAAAAAAAGAAAGTATAAGCGCATTAAACTTTTCTTTTTTTGGTTAAATATGTAATATTATTAATAGTACTAATGAAACCTAACTCCTAGTACAGCTAGCCAAAACATAGTTAGAGCTTGAAGCTCCAGCATCTACATGCATGCAATTATTTAGTCATTGCAATTTAGCCGCTATGTTATTAAAGATATTGGTGTATTGTGCTGCATTGTACAGTTAGTTTTCTCATTCATTCTGTTTATACAGATTAGTTAGTTTAGTTTGTTTATATAGTTAGGTTAGTTAGTCTACTTTATTTTCATCACATGATTCTCTTTTGTATATAAACCCCTTATATAATGAAGTAAATCAAGAAATGATATTCTCAATACTCAAATACTATTCTCTCTGTTTCCATTTACTCTGCACATACATGGAGAAATCCTAATTCGCACAATTTTGTAATTTGTTTTCTTCACATGGAATCAGAGCAAAGATCCACTTGATTCTTGTAAGGTTTTTCTTCATCATTGATCTTCTTTTTGATTTACTAGTTGATTGCTCGATCGTAATTGCTTCATGAGAAATCACTATGTTTGCTGATTCCGGCTATAATGATCCATTGTTCTTATCTTCTTCGGATAATCTACGTACTTTAATTGCATCTGTCATTCTTAATAGCTCCAATTACAGGATGGAGTAGATCGATAAAACTGGCTCTTGCAACTAAATTGAAACTAGGTTTTTTAGATAGTACTTATACGAAACTTGAAGATAAGCCTACAGATCTTAAAAGATAGCTTAGATGTGATTCAATGATCCGCTGTTGGATTTTGAATTCAATGCAAAAGGAATTGTCTAAGGGATTCATTTATGCTTAGTCGTCCAAGGAGTTATGGGAAGATATAGCAGAGCGATTTGGACAGGTCAATAGACCTCTCATATATCAATTGCAACATGATATTTCAAATTTTAGACAAGGAAATACTTTAGTAACAATCTATTACAATAAATTGAAGAAGTTATGGGACGAATTGTCAAGCTTAAACAGTTTACTTAATTGTAATTGTGGTATTCTTGAAAAATTTATAGAAGTTGATAGTAGAAGTCGTCTTATGTAATTTTTTATGGAACTTGATGCTGTATATGAGACAATTAGAAATCATATACTTTCATTGGATCTACTTCTTAATGTTAATAAGGCATATTATCTGGTGATTCATGTTGAAAAACAAAAACAAATGTTTGGAGTAGTTGTGTTTACTGATGAAAGTCTTACATTTGCTATCAAAAGTCAATCCAAATTTAATTCTTTCAACAAAAGAGACAAACAAACTAGGCAAATGAATTGTACACATTGCAAGAAGATAGGTCATACTGTTGAAAGTTGTTTTGAATTGATAGGGTTTCCTGAATGGTACAAGGGGCCTAAGGATAAAAAGGCTATTAAATTTGCTAGTCAAATTAATTCTTCAAAGGAAGTTTATGATTTTCCTTTTGATGATAAACCACAAATTGCAAAAGGACAAAGTTAAGGTAGTTTAGTAGATGATTCAAACTTGGTTGTTAGGGTGTACAATGAAGTTGTTAAACTTGTTAAACTCTTGAAGGGAAAAGAATTGCTAATGCTAATTTACCTTCATGCTCGAATTTTATAGGTCAGTGTACCTCACTTTTGTCAAACTCTTTTGTTGCTTCTTATAACAAATTAGATACCTACCCATATATTTTCTCCACTAGACACATACTTCATAAGCCTATATTAGTTAAACTTCCAGATGGAACTATTAAAACAGTCTAAATAGTTGGAAATGTCAAGCTAACTTATCAAATTACACTATACAATGTTTTCTTTGTTCCAAACTTTAGTTGCAATTTGTTATTTGTTCATCAATTGCTTAAACACAACAACCTAATTGCCACATTTTCTTCGAATCTTTATTCATTTCAAGACCATGAATCACTGGATATGGTTGCAAAATCTCAAGTCCAAAGTGGTCTATACATTTTTCATTCAAACATAATAAATAGACAACATAACTCAAATTCTAAGATAGTATCTATTGCAAACAATATAGCTCCCTATAATGATGCTCTGTCTTCTTTTGAAATAATGCATAGGAGACTTAGACATAAGGGCTATTCATGACTTAAACATGTTTCACCTTTTCATAATATTTTTGTTGATATAATTCGTCATGATACTTGTTTACATACAAAGGCATATAAACTGCCTTTTCCTATTGGTCAATCATGTTCATTACATCCTTTTGATCTTTCATTCTGGTGTATTATGCTGCATTGTACAGTTAGTTTTCTCTTTCATTCTGTTTGGACAAATTAGTTTGTTTATACAATTAGGTTAGTTGGTCTATTTTATTTTCATCACATGATTCCCTTTTATATATAAACCCATGTACAATGAAGTAAATCAGGAAGTGATATTCTCATTACTTAGATACTATTCTCTCTGTTTCCATTTACTCTCCACTTACATGGAGAAATCCTAATTCACACAATCTAGCAAGTTGTTTTCTTCACACATGTACACTTTTATCAACTTCTAGCTTCCATTAAACTGACATGACTGATAACCAAAAGAAAAAAAGAATCACTTTATTAATTCAACAACTTCAAAACCTAATATCTAATATAAATTATTTATTGGCTGAATATATATATATAGAAATTGACATCTTCATTTTAGAATGCTAAGTGCATTAATAAATCAAATCACATTATTACTATAGTGTTAGCTTTTCTAATTATGATTCATGGTCTAACTGATAAGTTTGGAATAATTTAAAGGCATCTATATATGTTACATAAGAAGGACCTAAGCAGCATTAAGACGTGGACTGTGGTTTCTTTTCAACTAGAAATGTCAAACTATTATTAGATTAGGTAGAAACTATTTTATGTGTGATGTCTATATATGATTATAATAAAAATGTTGAAAAATGTAATCGAAAATTCTTAAGGTGAGGATCTATTTAAAAATCAATTAATATGCCATCTTTGATCATTATCATATTTACATATTTTTTAATTAATTGTGATATGTAATAAGATTTTAATAAGCAAGTTCTATGTAAAGTTTTAAGTCATTATAACATATGATTAAACATAATCTATACTAGAAAATATTTACTCATAATGTGTGTACAAAATTTAAATATAGCAATATGATAAAATTAGAACATAATAGAGACATTGAATCAAACTATATATATACATTGCTTCCGGCCTTGCACATAAAATAAGAAATGACAAACTCTGTAAGATCCACTTTTTACATTCTTGTAATGTACTAATACTCTTTAGTAGCAAAATAACCACTTTTATATTGTAATTTCCTGTACATTGAAAAAACTATGAAAAGAGAAATAATAATTGAGATATGGTTCCTAAATGATACAAAATATGAAAGGGTAAAAAAAATATATATTATAATGCTTAGATTTACATTTTCAACATCAAAATGTGATGATAAATGAAAGAAATTATAAGAAGTCAAAACCCATTATAAAATTCACTTTCTATTTACATTTCCATATACAAATACATAAAAAGTTTAGGGTCGATAAAACTATATTTTAACCTCATCCACGCAGTCGATCCATCTTATGTAGTAAGACAACCCTTTTATATGTTCTAAGATACATGAATTATGAATCAAAAGTTGCAAATTTAAGAAAAGAATAGTTATGTGTGTTCATTTTTCCTTATGATGAGAAATCATACATTGACAGAAATCACTAAAGTAGTTTTTTTATTTTTTTATTCGTGTTCTTTCATTAGATACACATAAGAACTACTACAACTTATGAGAATTGTTGTTAAAACAAATTTACATGGTAAACAACCTAAGGCACCAAGAACATCGGTTGCATTTGCTTTTAAATTTGTTGCCTAATGATTTAGGCAACAAAATTTTCTCAGTTGCACTAAGTTTCGTTGCTTAAAAGGAAAAAGCAAGAAATATTTTACTTCATGTAATGCAATTGCCTAACCAAATTTTAAGAAGCAACAAAATTTTCATTTTGATACAACAAAACTCTAAAAAGAAAAAATACATTGAAGTCAAAACACAAAAGAAAATTAAACATCTAAAACTATAAAAGAGATAATCTAAAAATATGTCCAAGAAAGATTTAGTCTGTTAGAACTTGATTTCTACCAGCTGGATTAGACCATGATGTCTAAAGTATGAATTCTTTTTTTTTTTATTCAAAATGCAACAAAGACTAAAAGGGTGAGGAAATAAAGACATGAATATACAAATGCACGATTAGAAAAGGAACATAAAAAAAAAAAAAACACATATATGATTATCAATGTAGTAATTTTTCACACATTTTTATGGAAAAATCAGAAATAGTATTAAGAGTTAGAAAATAATAGCATGAAATACAAACAGGTGTTTGGGGAAAAAAAAAACAGAAGTAAGAAACAAAAGAGAAAAACACATAGCTAATGACCAAAGTAGTAAACTTTTTCCTGTATTTTCCATTGAAAAAGCAAAAAAAAAAAAAAAAAAAAGTCAAAGCATGAAAAAAAAGAAAAATTAGAATTAATGTACCGTAGCATCAAAGAAAAAAAGAGCAAGTGGCAAGCAATAAGTGGAAAATGGAAATTAGAAAAAGATGAGAATGTATGAGAATAATGCACTCCATGAAATCCTATGCAGTAAGGACGTAATTATAGGTGAGAGTAGAAAGTGTATATTGGAAGTTATCTTATATTGCTAGTTAACTATCATCTTCAGAATAAAAGAGATTTGTGAATTAAGGTAATTGATGGCTGTAGCATTCTTTAAATTACTTTTGCATATTGGAAGGAACCAAGGAAAATATTAATATATATATATATATATATAATTAAAACAAATAAGATCTTAAATAACTGTTTTTCTTAAAATTATATATGTAACATTTATTTACTATTATTTAAAAAAAACTAATAATAAAATAAACTATTAAAATTATAACTAATGAATAAATATATCTACTTACTCATTTTTCCTCTCTCTTCATTTCTTTACTTTCTAACTTTTTTTACTCTCCCAACTTACCTACTAACTGTCTTTTCTCTCTTCTACTTTTCTACATTCTCCTATTAACTGCACTTACATCTCTCTCTATTTCTTCTCATTTTGTATTTTTTACACATACAACACGAATGTATCAATCGTTAATATATATTAAATGACAAAACTATAAAAATATTAAATACACCAAAAGCGCCGAGGCCCTTGGGCTTGTATCAACCCAAATCTATCTAGGAAGCCTCTCACACTCACTACTAGGACCAGTATCAGCTCAAATCTCTTCCACAATTTCTTTACACCCATCAATGCTACGCCGATTCTGGTCGAACCAAAAAAATCCAGGGCCTGGAGCATCTCTTTTACTGACTTGAGTTAGTATGGGAGAACAATCCGAACCCATAGAGGGAAGATTTGTGACCTGCTATACTTATATCTTTCTAGCCATGCCACCCATTGTTGAGAAAACTTCTATCTAACTGTTCTTTTACCTTCCTTCCTCTTCTACGTCGATCAAACCAAGTATACAATTGACCATGGCTACTGAGATCAATCAAATTAGCATCTCAAACCATCTGCTGGAATACCACAATCTTTGAACTCGCCAGAATTTCTTTTCCCGTGACAAGATTCATTCCAGTCCCTTATACACAGTCATGCTCTGGATCTATCTTTATAAAGTGATAATTTTCTACCAAAATGCCAATCTTGGTTCCATCCTCGGTGGAGCATGTACCCAAAGAAATGACCACCGGATTTTCCAATTCATTACTTCTGACCAAAGTGTCAATAATATTATGATCTGCCTGTAGTATTCATATCTCCACGCCTTGTTTCCGGCAAAGAGCTAAGCCACTTGATAACCTTCTTGGCTCGATATAAAAGGAATGACTAAAACGTAAGCGCCTTCTTAGCCGATCAACATACTGACTTTGAGATATTTGTCTCCAAGAGGAAGACAATCGTGGGTTGATGATTACGACAAACCCTTTCCAGGGCCTTCACTGTAATGAAACTTATGGGGACTTAAAAAGGCTGAATTGGACCAGCCACCGCAGCCCTTAGATTCAAAGATAGCCTCTTTAACCTTCCCTTCCACAAGATCTACGATGGACAAGTTTCGCTTACCAATCCTCTTCTTAGCAATATGGGCACTCACTCTTCTTAACTGAGGTTTCCTGTCCTTGCTCTCCTGTCCTAACTCAACTTCCCTCCCCTCTCTATTCTGCTTACTTCCACTGTCCACTCCACAGTCTATATCCCTTTTCGAATTTAAGGAATTTAGTGCTTTGGCTAAAGGTGAATGGGTAAGCAACACAGTCATAGTCTGGGGACTGGGATGGATTTAGATGAGTGAGGCTTAATAGAAAGGCTTGTCTGTAAAGGAAAAGGGGGTAATGAGAAAAATAAATAAATAAAAAGAATGGGAAAAGGGGGATGAGGTAAAGTTAGGTTAGGAAATAATACAACGGTGCACATTTAAGATTACTTCTTTTTCCTTAATTTAGTCGAATCAGAAAATAGATAGGAAATGATAAAGCATATTCTGATGATTTAAGTGTAAATTATACTAAAACAAAGTAATACCACCCATTAAAGAATTGAAGTGAAAGTTTAACTGGAATATAGGCGTACCTAAATTTAGCATATGTAAAGATGGAAGTTTCACTGCTAAAAAGTGAATACGGAGAGTGTCTCGGTATAGTGAAACAATTAGTATACAGAGTCTGGTTACGTCCTCTTTGATCATATAAACAAATAAATAAAAAGTTTTTTTAAAAAGAAAAAAGAATAAAAAAACTAAAGATGGAAGATAATTATAGTAGATGATAGATAATTACTTGTATTACCATATAAATTTGCCTCTAAGTAGCACGATAGTGTTCAAATCATAGGGATAATGATGTCCTTGGCAACAAGCTCATGATACATTAAAAATTACGCGTCGTATCAATTTTCCTAAAGAATTCATGATTTTTTATTTTCATTTTCATCCCCGAATCAAGTGCGCCATCATCAACTAACCACCGAATGGCCTCAATAAATTTTGTCGACCAATTTCAGAAATTAGAAAAATTGAACGGATGGTCAGAAAGACAATCCATATCAAGAAAAAACGGTTTTAGTCATTTACGTCCACAACTAGAGGAACTGAGGAAAGGTCCTATTTTGGCTTGTTCCTGTAATCCTCTGGCTATATTTGAAATATAGCTGCTTACTATTTTCGGAAGCTTAGATGATAGGAGCGATATTACACATTTGTCAAGAGAGAACCATTTTGTTCCAAGGACACCTTTCCTAGCCGATTGTTGGACTTCGGGTTATTGCTGCTTCAAGCAAATTGTGCTTCTTTATAATTTCTCTACAAGAAATTCAGACTAAGAGCACGGAGTCCAGCGCCAAACAATAAAAAATTTCTTTCCTATAATTTCCAGATAATCAACCATTTGTGTTAAGGAAGCGCTTTTATCTACACTTCAATGGCTACCCTCTGGATGCGCCGCCAGAATGTACGACAAAGGTAGGCGTTTTCTCAGACTTCGATTTATTTTATGTCGAAGGATACTAGGAGATGAATGTTGAATGTTCTTGCCTTTTCTTTGTTCAATTTTTTACAGGTTTCTCCTATAGTGTAGCTTTTACCAGCAGTGAGTCTTTCTAATTTGACACAATGGGCTATACCCAAGAAGGGTGGTTAAAGAGGGCAAAAGGCCCGATTGGTTGCCACAGAAAACCCCTAAGTTACACCATTCTGCTCGGTGCTGAGCATTATAAGGACGAGACCTTCGCTAACTTCATGAGGCAGGTCATTCTGATGAGCTTGGTTTCGCATGCTTTGTATATTGTTCTGAGGCCTTTGAAGCAGCCCAAATTTGTGTGCAATGCCCTGGTACCTTCTGTGGCTAAACTTGTTAATTGAATCTCCATGAAAGTAGCACAAAATAGTTCGCGTTTAAGCAGCTCAGTTGCATAATCCGTTAGTTATCATAAAAAATTTATTCTATAATGACAATTTTAGATTTTGAATCTTTTGGGTGATGCCCAATTTCAGGGTGGAATTATAGTAAGTCCTCACATAAGGAGGCATAGCAAGTTGTATGAAGGGAAAGTTTCGCTACTACAAGAACAGGTTTTAACAAGAACAGTGGCCTACCTTGGGTTGGCTTATTATATCTTCATCGTGGCTGTGAAAATGGACCTATCCGTGCTTCAAAGAACTGCAAGAAGAGCCTCGATTATGGGCTTGTCGTCACTGTTGGTACCTTTCGTGATCATCTTATTAACAACTTTCCAGTTACCTTCTCTTAGATCGCGTCCAGGACTGTTCTTGTGCTTATTCTCAGGCAGCTTATCGCAGACCCGATTTCCTCATGTTGGTTATACTTTTCATGAGCTCAATATTGTAACATCCGACCTGGCTCAACTTGCAATGTCATCTTCTATGGTTTCGGAGATATCCACAGTGGTGTGGATAATCATATTTCTATTACATACACAACATACAAGCGCAACATTGGTTCTTCTGTCTGCATTGGTATTTTTGTCGTTGATAGGTTTTTTTACGTTCCCAATTGTTAAACTTATAATTAAGAAGACACCGGAAGGCAAACAAATGAAAGAGAAGTATATTGTGCTACTTCTCCTTGCAGCTCTGGACATAACGATGGTGGGTGACATGCTTGGCACCATTCAATTGGGAGTGCTAGTTATGGGATTGATTATACCAAATGGACCACCTCTGGGCGCGACACTTAGTGAGAGGGCTGAACATTTTGTAACGGATGTGCTGATGCCTATGTTTTATGTTGTCGCTGGTTATTCCATGGATGTTTCATCATTGGATTTGAAGGCATCTTGGGAGATCGTCCTGTGCTTCTTTCTAAGCATTCTAGCAAAGTTTTTAGGAGCTTTTCTATCAGCAGCCATGCTTTGCCGATTCAAGTTTGGGCATGCCACCTTACTTGGCCTTATGATGAATGTCAAGGGTCCACTTGACTTTTTCGCTTACATTTCCTGGTTAAATGCAAAGGTAGCAAGATTCAATGACTCCATACATATATATATATATATATATATATATATATTTTGATAATATCATCACATTATTTAAGATAATACTTATAACACACCTGTAAATAACCGGTTATTAGTTTAATTAATAAGTGATTTACGAATCATTTTAACCATCATATACAAAAGTTCTTGACTAATATTGGCTTTATTGACTTTATAAATCAGCATTTATTATCTCTCACGATTGATATGAAACTTTACTTACACTAAATCTCATAATTCTAGATTTTTTATTTTTATTATTTTTCATTTTGGACATTTTTCAAAATTCAAGATGATGGATGTTGAGGCAAGTTGTGCATAGATGAAAGGATATTTTCAGGGTGTTTTAGAATAATCTTAAAGTAAATGTAAAATTAGATACTTTACAATTACTTCACTGATCAGATTGATGCATGCCCCATGCAAATCAAATGATGAGAAAAAGCGCAAAACTAAATATCTACTATAATTTTTCTTTGTTTTACTTGTTGCTATCTTCATACAACTTTCCATGCAGGATATAGAAGTGAAGACCTACACTGTTTTAGTATTATCTCAGATATTATTGATGGGAATATTCTCACCTCTGATTGAAGGAATATACGATTTATCCATACGACAGAAATCATTGAGTAAAAGAAGCATGAAATCCATTCAAACAACTGCAAGCGATGTTCAACTACAGATTCTTTGTTGCATCCAGAACGAGGATAGTGTTACTGGTGTCATTTCTCTTATTGAAACCATGAGATCCAATATTACTAGCCCGATACGTGCTCATGTTGTCCATCAAAATGAGCTCATCGGTCGTGTCACTCCATTCATAGCTCCGTATAATCAACTAAAGGGGAGAACTTCAAAGAATTGCCATCACATCATGCAAGCTTTTGAGAATTACTCCCAAAATTCAAACAGTTTGGTAAAAGTAAAACCATTCGTGATAACTGCACCAATTAAGAGTTCACATGAGTACATATGTAAGTTATCCCAAGAGGAGTTGGTGTCTCTTATTATAGTTCCATTTCATGGAAACCAAGAAGTTAGTGTTCCACGAGCTTTCTCGTTGAGCAATCTAACTAGGAATCTACAAGCATGCGCTCCTTGTACAGTTGGTATACTTGTCGACAAGGGTATGGGCAAATGCGCAAGCCTTTCTTCATTCTCTTGTGCCATCGCTGTGGTGTTTATAGGTGGTGCTGATGATCGCGAGGCATTAGCTTTAGCTACTCGCATGTCAGGACACACTAACGTTAGGGCTATGCTATTGCAGATTGTTGTACCTAACAACATAGGAGAGGAAAACATAATAGATGATAGAGAAAAGAAACTCGATTTTGCATCAGTTGATCAGTTCGTGATACGGGCTGTTAAGAATAACAGAGGCACACATCGCAAGGTGACGGCAAACAATGTGGAGGATGCAATAAATGAAATTCGGAAGTTGGGAGATCATTTCAACCTTGTCGTCATTGGTCATCAACAAAAGACTACCAAATTAAAATTCATAGATGCAATGTTAAATTGGACAGAGAATCCAGAACTAGGAGTTATTGGTGATATAATTGCATCACCTTGTTTTGGTGGTGGTAAGACATCTGTATTGGTGATGAAACATTGAGAAAATGATAGGGAAAAATACTTAGGTTTTCAAGAATGATACTAGAAAATTTGTCCACTCCTTTATATCATTATTCCCTGTAACACTAATACTTCTTGCTACAAGAAACGAATCGGAGTGGTAGTAATATGACTTTAGTGGTCATATCAACTTGGCTTCTGATTTTTTCTTTTTTCTTTTAATTTTCAGTTATTAGTTGTCTTTCCTTTTCTTAAATTAAAAAAAAAAAAAAATGAATAAACCTTTTTGAATGGTAACTGTTAGTCATTGTAATTGGCCCCGCTTGCACTTTTATGAGCTTCCCTTAACTCGAAGTTTATCTTAGAATAATTAATGGAGCAAAAGCATAATTGCATTGGCTACTGGAGCTGGTATATTAGCTTTGTTATTTGTTATTTGTCATTTGTATTAAAAATAAATATAACGATTAAATAAATTTATTGATAATTTATGTAAAAATTATGAATAGTTATCATGAAACACCCTAATCAAAGTAAAAATAATAAAATTTATTTAAATCGTGTCTTTATAAAACACATCCTAACAAGGAAAATTTTCAATTTATAAATCTTCAAGTTATTTTAAGTTTACTTTAAATTTTATTGTATGGAATAATTTTTATTTTATAAATAAAGTATATATTTGTATTAGAACACTATATCTTTATATATTTTAATTCTTTTCCTATTTTCTTAATATTTTTTATTCTTTTATTCTCATCCTAATTATATTTTTCCTTTTTTCAATTTCCTTGAATACACACCCTAAATTCTTGAATACGCTAGAAACCCTACCCCATTTATTTTTCCTCCACAGCCTCTCTTTCTATCCTTCTCTCTCATCTCACTTTTTCTTTTCCCTCTCACCAATTGTCATTTTCGGACTCCCACTCCCCCCAATTCACTATGGCGATCGTTCTATCCCTTTTTCGATTCCTTCTCCGGCGAAGGCAACAATGAATATTTCTCCAAACTTCAAACCCCATTGTTGTTGATGAGCTGTTAGTCTTCACCTCCTTCTTCGGCAACCATAACATTATAATGTCCAACAATCCATTCTAGTCTTCTTCTCCAGCATTGGTAGCGACTTCATCAAGCTAAAAATTTATCGTTATATCTTCCAGTGAGTTGACTCAGTTCTGTCTAGCTCGTTTACTGCTTGCATTGATTTAAAATCTATTTTGCTTGCTTCTTACATTTTTATTCTTCGGCTTTCGTCGAGCGGCCAGTTTTTTTGGTCATCAAGCTTGACACATTAAATCTTCCCCATTTAACAAAACTTGTTCATGCACTAATGTTTCTCCGTTTTCGGTGAGTCTAGACCACTTCAAATTCTTTTTACGGAATGAAAGCATAGCCAATTATTAATTCAATGGAACAATGCTACCTTTAAAGTTATACATAATATATGTAGTATTATCATATGATGAGTATTATATAGTCTTGAGTTTGACATTGAATGGCAAATGTATTAATATAACGTAATTATGGTATTCTGCTGTTTAAGTACATATTGTAGTGTTTGAAAGTATTTATTCTCTTACATAAAGTAAATATTATATGTAATTGAATAAGTAATCTAATTATACTCATTACTTGTTAAGGGTCCATACTTTGTTCCATTATTGTTCTTTTCTTGTAAAGAAAATTATTGGTGCTATTTGGTCTTTTACAAAATATATATAATAGTTGATATATCGAATTAATTGAATAGGTTTTATTTCACTTCGTTCCCTATCAAAATGTAACTACTTCCCCTGCTCCCAATTGCTTTTTCATATTACTTTTTAGCAAACAAGATGACATGAGTATTTATAATAATAATGAGTTATTCTAATACTTTAGCTTTAGGTAATTATACTTATTCTAATATAAGTTATGTCAGTAATTGTAAATAAACTTATTTTGTTTTAGAAAATGAAGCTTTGGTCACAATTAAACACTTAATTAAATAGTTTAGGGTCGAATTCCCTTTCAATCGAACAAATTCAATTAATTTTAATTGGAACATCGAATTCCCTTTCAATCGAACAAATTCAATTAATTTTAATCGGAACATTTAACTGATAAAATTAACTATAATAACAAATTGTAAGTTACTAAAGGATTCATGAGTAACAAATGGACAAGACTTATTTAATAAAAATCTAAAGGTTAATATAAATGCTTATTCTAAATTTCAAATAGATTCGTACTGATTATCGATTTTTTTCCTTGTTAAGGTTTGAGCTGTTTTATTTGGGACTTAAAGTTGAGGAGTTTCAATTAATTATTGAAAAGTCACCCCCAAGTATGTGGTGCTTGTTTGTCTATCTGGTTGTACTTACTAGGCTAGACAAGATTTAACTTAACTAATCTATATTCAACCTAAATAAATGGTTTACTAATTTTGCTTGACCCACGTGCTTTAGAGGCTCACAATTGCAATTCCCTAGAGGAGCAATTACTGATCGTATGTAGGGATTTCTTAGTGAACCTTCATATAGAATGATGTAGCTAAAATTCTAGGTTTATGATATTTAGACTATAGACTCTAGATGTAAAAAAATTAAAGGAAAACTTATATTATATCTATATATGTATGTAGATGAAAATCATAGTATGGCGGCATCATGAGTACCCCTATGTTGATTGTTGGCCAAAATTAAAAATGATTAAATTATTGTTTTCTTATATTTTGTTACAATTGCATTAAATGTATATATATATGTTTTGGGCTTGGCATCCATATATGTTTATAAACTCGTACTAGGCTTCAACTAATTCTTCTATTTTTTTACAGCTATAAATCAATTGGATAAATTTACAACAAGCATAGAAATTGCTATCATCAAGTTGGGAAAAAGAGACAATAGGTTTTATATGCTGTAAAAGATCAAGATCTAATTATTTAATATATTTGTAATTGAAGTGACGCACCTATAAATCAATTGGATTGATGTATTAGGAGAATTATTGTTTTGTACTTGTTAAGCAGATATTACAAGTGATTTTAGAGATTATAGTTGGTTTTAGAATCTTAAAGTGTTTCTAACTAGGAAGGACGCATGGCGATATGTAGCACTCTCGAGTTTTAGGATGTTACACATCAACTCCTCAAAGAGGGTAGGAACAAGTTCTTTCTCTCTAAATTAGATAGATTCATATATGAAAGAGGTTGTTAATTAAGTTATTTCTTCAAAACACTATTTATCCTTCTATTAGAGGTGTTCCAAAAACATTTGGGACCAAATAACTCTTTGAACCACTAAATTGGATTTCATTTCAAATTGAAAAGATTATATATAAATAATACCTTTCATTACCAATTGATCAAAAATTTCATCTTTTGTATTTGAAACTTGTTTAAATTAGTTCTTTTCAATTTTTAGATTGAAAATTTGCATATATGAAGTTATCTATAAATTTGTACAAACCTTAGACCTTTGCCTCTAAGAAAAAGATTAATACTTTCCAGCTGTACTACATCAAAAACTAGTTCCATTAGAATCCAACAAGTATCATTAGGATAAAGGATTTCAAGCTGGAAGTATCTTCATTTCTAGATAATATAAAAAGAGTAGGTGTTAATATCTATAAGTGATTATGTCTGTCAAGTCACATGTTTTTATCGCATCATTTCATATGAAGTTTTACTTTAGTTTGGAGTTTGGAACAAATATATGATTGATTTAATAATGGAATCATGATTAGTCTATACCACTCTTGAAAGAATACAAAGTCAACAAGATTGATCCTAGACCAATAATGCAATAACTTTAATGATCTAATTCTTGAATTGGTTAAGCCTTATAATGATTTTTATAATGAAAAAAAAAAAAGGTTATGATATTTTTCAAGACCTTGATGCAATGTTAAAGCATCTAACTATGATGAATTACTACTTATGGATTGTTATAGAAAATACATCAAATTTATATCACAGTTCAATCTTAATTAGCAAAATATTAGATGAAGCTAACTCAAAATGTTGGCTAGGTTAACATCCAAAAGTGGGATAAAAGTAGTTATAAACCCTATCGACCATTCCATAGGAGGTAGTAAAAGAAGGAGCCTAATTGATTGAAAAATCTTGAAAGCCATTTTGAGTTATCTGGTATTTGGAAGAAGTAGAAAAAGAGAAATAAATATAGTGAGAATTTAATCATTTATTACCATAGTAAGTAGCAGATAGGGGAGTAAATATAATTTTTTGCTTTGGCTTTGAGAAAAAAAATGAGTGCGTATGTTTTTGTTTTATTATACTCTTTCACTTTGGTAAAACTTTTTGCTTTTGTTTTGCTGTTGCTTTCATTGTGCTTCTACTTTATTGCTTTTATTTGACGTTAGCTTGATAGTTGCGTTCCTTGTGCTATAATGCCGCCTCTTTCGCTAGTTCTTCTTCTTCTTTTTTTCTTTTCTTTTTTTACTTTTTTTCTTTTTTACTTTTTTTCTTTTATACAGGTAGTCCACCCCACTTCAGCCGTCGGTTAAAATGGCTCAACCGGTTGCAAGTCGTATTGCCCTCTAATATGCAAAAATTCAAAAAAGAAAAAAACAAAGATGGATATATTTTCTCTCTAGATCTAGATCTTTTAAAATTTTTTAGTACTTAAAGTTATAAATCAATAGTTATTGTTATTTGGATTTTATAAAAAAAGATAACGTTATAATAATATCAGATAATATTTTAAAAATCTAAATAATAATAACTATTAATTTATAATTTTAAGAAACTTTAACAACTAAGAAGTTTTAGAGAACCAATATTCTTTTGTATCTAGATTGAAACTTAGGATAATATTATATATATACTTTTACATGAACACAACCGCATTTATGTATTATCATATACATTTTTTTTAAGCCTACTTTGATTAGTCTCATTCCAATTTTATCAAATGTCTCCGAAGAGACCTTTGATTAGTCCTTCACACCATAATTGTAGGTCTCCTTGATTGAACAGTAACAAACTCGGAATCTCGTTCGCTGCGCATACAGCCGCTGGTGCGGCAATACATGATGGACGATACTCCAACAAGCTATTTCTGCCATGCTAAAAATTTATAAGTAATTAATACAATTTGCGGAGGCTATTATAGTTTAATAACATATAAATCTTATTCAAATCTCTCCTCCTAAATTATTATGTTATGATTTGACATGCAGGAATTAGCCTGAATTAACATAGAATAAAATCAAGAATGGAATAACCAATTCATTCTTATGTTTAAAAAATCAACTGAATCACAATTTCATTCCATAATTATATTTGGTTTTATCATATTTGAAATAGAATGAAAGGAGCATGTAGTAATATTTGACAAAAATACTCTTAATTTATAGATATGCATATGTTGTATGTTTTGTTTTATATATTATAATATTAAAAAATAAATAAACTAAAGTCCTTTAAGACTTTATTTTTTTCCATCCGATTATAAAATCTTTGAATTATATAAACCTTTTTCATTTTAGCAAGTCAATGTTGTTGGCGCTAGTTGAATTATGTCTTTTCACTATTATTGAAATAATTAATTTTCATTTCTAACCATCCATACACAAAATGAAATGAATAAGAGAATGATAAGAATGGTTAAATAAGAGAAATTCTAAAGTGAGCATCACATATGTGAAAAAAAAAAAAAAAAAGATTTTATGAGTGAATAAGATACGATTAAAGAGATTAAGTGATCAATTTCAAACTATTATAACAACTATTAAACATATATGTGAAATATATTAAATGTTTTAAAATCATAAGATACCGAATTTTGTTTGTTGTAATCGTAAAAAATAGGATTCAATTTTAATAATATAGATAAAAGAACCTGAACCCAATACGATTAGGATGTTTTCACGAAAAGTGACATAATACCACAGTGCACGTCACGGGTAAGTTTATAAGCGCGACAAAACCAAACCATGGGTTGCATACGAAAGCATGCTGTAGCGCATAGGACTAAAAATAGAAGAGAAAAAAGAACCGTTTCCTTTTTAATTAACATGACAGCATTTAGAAAATTTTAACGTTGATACTGTTTGTGATTTGTTAATTTTGTTTGCCATTTACGTCTTGACTGTGCCTAACTCATATATTGTTCTAGTATTTGCAATTTGCACTTTAAAATATTGTCACATGAATAAACATGAATTATTGATAATGTTCAAATATTATATAATATTAATAAAGTATCCTTCAAACATTATTGATCTTTAAATTAAAGTGCAAATTGCTTCTATCAAAATGAAGAAAACGAATTTTATCAATGGAAAAAATCATTGTTTTTTTCAGTATAATTTTATCTTCACTTGAGATAAGGACGCTTCAACTACTATTTAGTAATTGTGGTTTCTGTTAAAAAAGAAGAACCCAATTTCCAATTAAAGTAAAGGAATCCCAATCAACTTCAGTATTCTTGTTATAGACCAAAGAATAAAATTTTTTATCATTTTCAACAATGATTATAATTAAATTGTTGTATCTTAATACCATAAACAGTGGTTTTCAAACATAAAAGATTAGGTTCGACACCCTACTCTAATGATTGTAATATGAAAAGAAGTTGTAAGAAAAAAAAAACACAAAATAAATTTAAAAATAAAATAAGAAAGAAGATACACCCGCAATGCCTATACGAAATTTAGATATGTTGCATGCATAAGAATCTAAATATGTAAACATCTCTCTATCTGTTTTGGAAAATAAATAGTCGATTTAACTATTAGAATAAAAAAGACATATAAACTGACTTGATGCTTTAATCATAAAATCGAAAAAGGAAATGTTGAGGGAAACATCTATATCAACTCCATTAACCACGTTTTCTATTTTTCCGGGAAATTTTTTATTACTTCAAACTATAGACGTCTGATATAAAATAGTGAAGTGAAATACCTTTATATTTCCTTTTGTTTTCATGTAATCATATAAATTAGTGGTGAATATAAAAGAAATGGGAAGTGGTATGAGAAAAACCTGACGAAAAGGAATACAGAAAAACTGTACTTAATACTATCTTTAAAACCATTTTTACCTAAAATTAGGGAAATGGGAGAGTGGGAGAGGAGATTGGAGAGTTGTGAAGTCTATGAGAAGTGGATGAGAAAAATATGGATTATGGAATGGAATATGAAAATTGTCAAAGAAAATGTATTTAAAACAATAGAGATAGAAGGATTTTTTTACAGTATCGTCCTTATTTTTAATGGGATTGGTATTATCATCCATCTCACTCTTAATTTACACTTCTTTAAATATAAATCATTGAACAAATTTTGAATTTAATAGTTTAAATTTTAAAATATATAAATGAATGGTGAGATGGAGAATAAGACCGATCCTGTCAAAATAGTAAATAGGACTGTAGAATCTCTCGAGGTAGAAAATGAGTAATAAACTTATTGAAATGAAAATGATAGACATGAATATTTTTTTTTTAGAATGTAGTTATTGTAATAGCTAAAATGTTAATTAATTAAATATGAATGGTTAATTAGTAATTACAATATGGTGATTACACAAAATTCTTTTTAGCCTAAATAATATAGATGTACATACACATAACATTAAACATGTACGACTATATATAACATAATAATATATATATGTATAACATAATCTATATACATGTATTATATATATCGTATATCATAAATATATAATCCATATATTGTTATATATTAGTATATATATATGTTTATTTATAATGGCCAACAATTCGTGTATGTCTATTTATATATGTATGTTACACCTCAAATCCAAAGAGTCGTAATAGTCTCATCGTATAAACCAACCTAAGCTAAAAGCTATTCACCTTAGTTGCTAACATAAGTATAGTTTATATAAGGCGATCAATAACTCAACCAGCTTTGAAGCAATCAGATTGACACCTATAATATATAATACTTGTGAAGTAACTCTTTACAAAATATCGATTCCCATATTTATAAATAGTCTAGGTCCTTTACATAGCTTTATATACATGATATAAGGCAAGCGTACCTATCAGTTTTAATATAGCGGATGTGAGTCCGAGTCGATCCCTCAGAGACTTCGAGTACTAATATTAATCTTAGCTTTATTATCTAACCGGAAAATTATGAAAGTTTGAATTAATTAAAAATACTAAAATTAACAAACTACTTTAATTAAAAGACTTAATTAAGCAATTGAAAAAGAGATAAAATCAAGAATGACTTCAAGAAAGTAATAAAGTATTTAGGAATTTTTTCCCCTAGAGTTAATCATGTGATCGCTTAAAATATATTCAATTTGGTTTCTATTATTCTTGACCGGAGGGATTCACAACTAAAGTTAATACCTTTGTCAAGCATATTAACCCTAATCCTAAATTATTTACCGGAATCTCTTCACTTAGTAATATAATTTAGAATTGCATTAATGTATAATGAATTCCCATACAAATAATTAACTTTTCGGAAGAAACATGTATCTTATCTCTAAGTATACATGTAATCTTCTTCAATTATGTAAAGATCTAATTACACATGCAATTTCTCAATTAACATGCATAATATCATATATTGATATTCTAGAAATATCAATCGATAATTAAACGACATAATTGAATCAAGTAAAGATAGAAACTTTATTGAAATTTCTAAATCAATCCAAGAATCACATGAAACCCTAGGTTCCATAATCCTAAATACTCGAATTCTAAGCTATCATAATGAATCTAAAAACGAGTTTCATCAATAATATAAAATAAAACATGGAAACCTCTTTTGATTAATGAACAATCTCTCTAATTTTGAAGTTGATGTTGTTTTCGCCTCTTTTTTGATGTTCTCCTTAAGTCTCTTTTTCTTCTCTTATGTCTCTCAGTTTCTATAATGTCTCTCCTCTCTTTTGAAACCCTAAAATATCCTTTTATATGTGTATTACAAAGATTCTGTTTCCGTCACCAGACACGCCCTGAGACATGGCCGTGTCCCCAGGTCGTGTAACTTTCTGCACTAAGGCAAAATTTTCTACACAACTTCAAAACTTCATAACTTCTTCATTTGAACTCCGATTTGAGTGAAATTTGATTCCTTTTCTTCGTTTTCGATCCTAGAACACATTCAAATCTAAAAATCAAAATTTTACTCAATTAAGTATCAATTTCTTTAAAGAAAACAAAAAATGTAAGGAAAATACTATAAAATCACCCTATGAAATATGTTTAAAATTAGAGTTATCAAATTTCCTGACACTTAAGCATTTGCTTGTCCTCAAGCAAATAAATCAAAACAAAACTTTCAGGACAAGAAACGCTAAACAAAATCTATCACTATTTAGGAAACCGGTGAACGAATACACTTGACCCATAAAAAAGTAAGAAAATTATTCTCAACTAACTTGCAATAATAAAGTCAACCAATTTCATCTGACCATATTCGAATGCTCCAACAATACTTAATACTAGAGTTCACTAGTTAATTTATGAAAATCAAAGTTTACCCAAGACATTTAACTAAAGATTCTTAAACGAAAAATTGGATTTAACATCTCGCCAACCGAGAAAGAGTCATAAAAATTTTATCCATTTGACTAAAGTGTATACAATTCTCTCTTCCATCTCACCGAGCACCATAATCTAAAACAAACACATTTTCCCCCTAGTTCATGCTTTTGTTCAGAGGTCTTTTTAAATTTATCTTATTTAAGCACAATTGTATTGGTAACGGGAAAGAATCTCACTCTTCTGACGGACCAAGACCGATCCATACCAACTTATTCCTTTTATTGATAGCGGGAAAGAACCTTGCTCTTCTGATGGATCAAGGCCGATCCATATCAATTTTTTCATTTTTTTTTCATTTGAATTGGCATTAGGACTCAATCTCACTCTTCTGACGGATCAAGACAAATCCTTACCAATTTTTCTATTCATACACTTGTTATTACTTTTGACCTCCAATCATTATGATTTTTTAGGGGTTTCTCAAAAAAAGAATTTCATTTGTTTGTTTGCTAAAAATTATAGGACTCTTAAAAATTTCTAAGAGAAAAGTATACATAAAAGTAAATTTTAAAAATAATCATGACTAACTCTCAACTAGTGATGTTGCTCCAAACTCAAGTCCTAAAGTCCTAAGCTAAATAACTCGTAACTTTGCCCTTCACAAATTTGACTAATCAATTCTAGTAAAGTATCATAAGGTCAATAACGATCAACATGACACAGTTGATTTGGCTTAATACCAATTAATCACTTATTACAAGTTAACTTAAAAATTAATTGGGTCAAATATGAATAATTGGTCTCCTAAACAATAATAAATTCATATATATCCATTCCCCACACTTAATAACATACATTGTCCTCAATGTATGACTAAGAAAGCACAATAGCAAGATATCAAACAAGGAAAAACATCATAGGGAAAAAGGAAAGACATGTATTGAAAAAGAAACTAATACTTCCCTACCTTGAAGCATAAGATACTCTAGTGAAGAAAGAGTGGCTAGTAGCTCGACAATAGTGCCCTCATGATGAGAACATGATGTAACAGATGTGGACCTCCTTCAAACAATCTACTTTTCACGATTTTCCATTGACGACCTGAGAAGAAACATTGAATCGGGTTGATGAAGAAATGTGTTGATGAAAAGTAAATCGTGAGGAGAACAAGAAGAGAAGAGAAAAGAAAAGAAATATGTGTTGATGTATGAAAGTGTGTACGAGAGTGTGTGTGGTGAAATAAATAGGGCGTATGCAAAATCGTGTAAGTTTGGGTCAATACGGGCTGGGACACGATCGTGTCCCTTGCCCGTGTAACAATCTACATGTGTCGTGTGGAGTCTGGTCGGACACGGGCTGGGATACGACCGTGTCCCATGCCCGTGTAACTTTCTGTTCCCGTGTATATAGACTGGACGGACACGGGCTGGGACACGACCGTGTCCCACGCCCGTGTAACTTCCTGAGCTCTAATATGAAGTATGGACGTACACGGGCTGGGACACAACTGTGTCCCACGCCCGTGTAATATTCTGTTCGCAGGTGAGAAATTCTGGGCACACACGGGTTGGGACACGACTGTGTCCCTTGCCTGTATAACTTTTTGTGCCTACACAGTGAAATCGAAATCTGGGTGGACACGAGCTGGGACACGACCGTGTCCCACGCCCGTATAACTTTCTGTAGGTAGGTAGTTTTGAAGGTCTGAATGGACGCAGGCTGGGATACGACCGTGTCCCTTGCCCGTGTAAACTTTTTTTTTTTTAATCCTAAATTCATGAATTTAATTTAAAAATAAAGGAAACTTAAAGAAATAAAAGTAATGAAACTAGAAAAATAAGAAAAAGAAAACTAAAGAGAAGAATAAAAATGAAATTAAAAGGGAAAAGCCTATGACTAAAATTGAAACAAATAAAAGAAGCAAGGCAAAGTTAGATAAAAGAAAAATAAAATGAAATAAACTTAAAGAACTAAAGTGTAAGCAAAGTTAAACATGGGTTTCCTCCCAAAAAGCGCTATAGTTAATGTCGACAGCTCGACGGGATACGTTTTCTCATAATAGTTCTTCATCCAGGCGGAAATAGAACTCCTCCTATATCTCGCTTTCGAACTCTCCATACAAGTGTAGATTTACCCTTCGGCCATCGACCTTTCCAATTCCATTTCATTGATGCATAACTTCCATAGTTTCTCTCCTTATCATGCCAATTATCAAATTCATGTAGCCTAAACTTCTTCGTTTTATTTGCTTTTAGCTTAGATGCGGTTGTCATTGGGGGTTTTGAACTTTTCACCGCAAAGACATGCTCCAAATGATTTCTTAACAGTTTTGGTTCCAAAATTGGTGGCTTCTCTTTGAAACATTTTAACGTACGATCCTTTGTCTTGTGGAGTAGATCAATTCCCTTCTTATCCATACTGGATTCATGAACTTCTATTTGAGCTGCCACTTCTACACAATTAGGGTTGGTCACCAAATTTTCATCTCCCTTTTGCAAGCAATAGCTTGAGGAATCATTGGAAAGCGTTTCCTGCACACATGTAGATCTAACGATATTAGTGGCATTAACATTGTGACTGATGTCCTCTGAGTCAAGAAATTTGTTCGTTACCTCTGGAGTTTTAAAAACTATTTCATCATCCCTGACCCGTAATATCAACTTATGCTCACTAACATCAAAAACAACCTTAGCAATGGCTAGGAAGGGTCGACCTAAAATGATTGACACCTTAATATCTTCATCTATATCAAGTATAACAAAATCCACGGGAAAGATGAATTTGTCTACTTGCACTAAAACATCCTCTATGATGCCTCTAGGGTATGTGATAGATCTATCGGCTAATTGAAGACTCATGCCCGTTAATTTAGGTTCTCCTAACCCTAGCTTTTTGAACAATTTATATGACATCAAATTTATACTAGCTCCTAAGTCTGCCAAAGCATTATCTACCAACAAATTGCTAAGCATACAAGGAATAGTGAAACTCCTTGGATCTTTTAATTTTTGTGGCAGTTTTTTCTGGAGAAGTGCCGAACATTCCTCGTTCAATGTAACGGTTGTAAGGTCCTCCAACTTCCTCTTGTTCAATAGAAGATCTTTTAAAAATTTCGCATACTTTGGCATCTATAAGATGACATCAACAAGAGGTAAGTTAATGTGTAATTGTTTGAAAACATCAAGCAATTTACCGAATTCCTTATTTTGATCAGTGTAACTTTGCTTAAGGCGCTCCGGGTAAGGGATGGGAGGCTTATACTCCTTCACTTTTGGTGATTCCATACTTTCTTTTGATTTTAGTGGCTTTACATCTTCCTTACGGTTGACTTCCACTTCTTTCTCAACTACTTTTTCACCATCCTTCTCTACTTGCAGTTTTCTACCACTTCTTAAGGTTACTGCATTAACATGTTCCCTGGGATTGACCTCGATATTCCCTGGGAGTGTTCCTTGCGGTCTTTCAGAGATTAGCTTCGCAAGTTGACCAATTTGGTTCTCAAGGTTGTAATTTGAAGCCTCTTGATTCCTCAGCGATGATTCAATGTTGGATAAGCGAGCCTCATTGCCTTGAATATATTTTGTGAGAAGTTCTTCTACACTGGGCTTCTTTTCTTGAGGAAGAGGAGGTGGGAATAGTCTTTGAAATCCAAGTGGTCCAAAGTTGGTCTTCTGCTGGCCTTGGTTTTGATTTCCCCATGAGAAATTGGGGTGGTTCCTCCATCCGGGATTATAAGTGTTGTTGTAGGGGTTATTTTGTTGCTTGGGTAGATTTCCTAGGTAATCTACCTGTTCCAGTTATTCTTGTGCTCCGTAACCTTGCATACCAAAGTCACTTACATCCGGTTGTACTTGTTGAGGTCCAACAGAGAGTGCATCAATCTTCTTACTCAATAGGTCCACCTTAGCTGCCAGAGCAGTAGTCGAATCCACATCATAAATTCCCATAGCCTTTTGCTTGGCTTTGGTGCTTTCTCACTGATAATTGTTCATTGCCATTCCTTCAATCAAGTTTTGTGCTTGCTCAGGTGTCTTTGTGTTCAAAGTACCCCCTGCGGATGCATCAATCATCTGTCTCATAGATAAATTGAGACCATTATAGAAGGTCTGAATCTGCATCCATAATGGAAGGCCATGATGTGGGCACCTCCTGAGCAAGTCCTTGAATCGCTCCCAAGTATCATATAAAGTCTCCGCTTCCAATTGAGCAAAACAAGAAATATCATTTCGAAGTTTAGCGGTCTTTGCAGGTGGAAAATACTTCTCCAAAAATTTCTCTACCAATTCATTCCAAGTTGTGATTGAATTTCTTGGTAGAGAGTTCAACCACTGTTTTGCTCTACCCCTTAAGGAGAAAGGGAATAGCCGCAGTCGGATGGCATCATCCGTGGCTCCGTTGATTTTAAAAGTATCACAAATCTCTAGAAAGCTAGAGATGTGGGCATTAGGATCTTCATCTTGGAGACCGTCAAATTGAACATATTGTTGCACCATTTGTATAATGTTAGGTGAAATTTGGAAGTTGTTAGCCACGACGGTTGGCCTTGCAATACTAGAGTCAGCTCCAATAAGTGTAAGCTTTGAATAATCGGACATGGTCCGATTTGCTTCATTCCCGTTGTTAGCCATGTATGGTGGATCTTCCTGCTTGATGAATTGAGTGTTGGGCTCTTCACCTTCTTCCTTGATTTCAACGATTGACTCGTCGTCAATGGTAGCCACACTTTGTCTAGGTCGTGATTTCAAATTTTGAAGGGCAGTTCTCTCAATTTCAGGATCAAGTTCTACCAAATCTTCCGGGTTACTTCGAGTCATGCACTGTAAGGGTAAGAAATATAAGATCAATTGCAGCTCTAACTAGTGAAAATAAACAATGAAAACAAAAGAAAAAAAAATGGTTAAAGTAATAAAGCAACTAGTGTTCTTAATATCGAAAATCCCCGGCAACGGCGCCAAAAACTTGATATGAGGCAAGTGTACCTATCAGTTTTAATACTTGTGAAGTAACTCTTTACAAAATATCGATTCCCATATTTATAAATAGTCTAGGTCCTTTACATAGCTTTATATACATGATATAAGGCAAGTGTACCTATCAGTTTTAATATAGCGGATGTGAGTCCGAGTCGATCCCTCAGAGACTTCGAGTACTAATATTAACCTTAACTTTATTATTTAACCGGAAAATTATGAAAGTTTGAATTAATTAAAAATACTAAAATTGACAAACTACTTTAATTAAAAGACTTAATTAAGCAATTGAAAAAACGATAAAATCAAGAATGACTTCAAGAAAGTAATAACGTATTTAGGAATTTTTTCTCCTAGAGTTAATCATGTGATCGCTTAAAATATATTCAATTTGGTTTCTATTATTCTTGACCGGAGGGATTCACAACTAAAGTTAATACCTTTGTCAAGCATATTAACCCTAATCCTAAATTATTTACCGGAATCTCTTCACTTAATAATATAATTTAGAATTGCATTAATGTATAATGAATTCCCATACAAATAATTAACTTTTCGGAAGAAACATGTATCTTATCTCTAAGTATACATGTAATCCTCTTCAATTATGTAAAGATCTAATTACACATGCAATTTCTCAATTAACATGCATAATATCATATATTGATATTCTAAAAATATCAATCGATAATTAAACGACATAATTGAATCAAGTAAAGATAGAAACTTTATTGAAATTTTTAAATCAATCCAAGAATCACATAAAACCCTAGGTTCCATAATCCTAAATACTTGAATTCTAAGCTATCATAATGAATCTAAAAACGAGTTTCATCAATAATATAAAATAAAACATGGAAACCTCTTTTGATTGATGAACAATCTCTCTAATCTTGCAGTTGATATTGTTTTCGCCTCTTTCTTGATGTTCTCCTTAAGTCTCTTTCTCTTTTCTTGTGTCTCTCCGTTTCTGTAATATCCCTCCTCTCTTTTGAAACCCTAAGATATCCTTTTATATGTGTATTACAAAGATTCTTTTTTCGTCATCAGACACGGCCTGGGACATGGCCGTGTCCCCAGGTCGCGTAACTTTCTGCACTAAGGCAAAATTTTCTACACAACTTCATAACTTCTTCATTTGAACTCCGATTTGAGTGAAATTTGATTCCTTTTCTTCGTTTTTGATCCTAGAACGCATTCAAACCTAGAAATCAAAATTTTACTCAATTAAGTATCAATTTCTTTAAATAAAACCAAAAATGTAAGGAAAATACTATAAAATCACCCTATGAAATATGTTTAAAATTAGAGTTATCAATACATCAGAAGTTAAAGAGTTTTCAAAAGAGCTACATAACTTCACAAAAAGAATTCATTACATATAGTAGATATATCAGCGAGCCAACGAAAACTATAAGGCCTTCCAAGAAGATCTTATAGTCTTCTCTCAAAAGAAAAATAAAAATAACATGAGCATTGATCCATTCATTAGTCTTCAACTCCTCACTCCCTTGACCCGTTAAAACTAACATGCGGATGATTGTAACGAGACATCTTTAGGTACTACTCCATACCTACAAAATAATCTATTGAGATGTTATCATAACTAGCTCAGTAAGAAGAGACAGAGTTATAAAAGTACATTAACAAATATGGTTGTTCACTCATTAATTAAATGCAAATGCAATAGGCAAATGATAGATCATCGCACAATATTTAACCGATTCATTGTAAAGTTAGAGAAATTGCGTCTATTTAAACCTAAATTGAAGAGTTTTAACGTGATACCATCTAACCAAATCCGAACTTGTGCAATGGAGAATATTCTCCTCCCTAAATAATATTCAAACCATGGTTCCTAACCTTTCTACGATCCATTCCTCTATTACTTAGTTCAACTAAAAGTAGAAAAAAGATTATTTCTACTATCCTCATCAAACTTTCGATATTTAGTTTGACAACTTAATCGTTACCTTTAATAGGTTATCATGAATGTCAAGTTAGATCGTAGTCAACTTAAGATTAGTCCATATTACAAGGAGAGCAGCCAAGTTCATACACGGTAGACATGATATGTTCAAGCAAAAAATAACACTTGAAGTTCTACACCCAATCATCAATCAATATCACAAGTACACACATAGCATAAACCTAAACAATCTAGCTACAACCACAGACAAGTACTTTTAAGTCTCCAAGTATCTTGATATGATACTCCAACATGCCATTAAGCATTGATCCTAACTTACTTACACTTACTAGTAAACTACTCCTGATTGTTGCCTCCTTGGTCTTTAATCGTCCCTAAAAATATATAATAGATTAGTTTTCAAGCCTTAAATCATTAACCATTAGTTTATTTTATACATTTTTGGTTATTTCATCAAGTGATCTTATAGAACATTAAGCTAAGCTTGAAAGGGGATGTAGGGTTGAATTGAGCTCTTATAACAAATTGCAATTCTTTTCTATATTTAAACATGAAATGTGATAACAAGGATGATCAAGAAAATAATAAGCTAACTATAAGTGAGGAAATTAAAGAGATGACGATAAAGATAGAGAAGATCAAGGCCGGATATAACGTAGAGTTCGAACCACCTCCTAATCTCCAAAGACCTACAAATGCCTCCAATTGAGGATTTTACACCGCTTTATTAATCACTCAATATAATGCTCAAAGAACTACTCAAGTTCACACAATTACTATTGGACACAACAATCTCTAATATAGTACTTTTCTTTCTCTTAAGATTACAAAATATATGAATACCTAAGCACTACACACTAAGTCTATTTTGTTTGGTTATAAGTAAAGAATACAAGAGATAAATAGTAAGTAATAAGGCCAAAGAATGTAAGATAATATCTTTTGATTACAGTGGAATATCATTTCTTAATTCTCTTTGATCAGCTTATTGAACATTTTTACCAACACATTGAATTCTTTCTATTATCGCACATTAAATGCTTCAACAACTACTTAAAATAGGCTTACTGGCATGACCATAGTATCCTCTTACCATCATGACTGTAAGCAATATTACTGCTGGCAAGAACACCCGCATGTTGGCTCAAAGAGTAAACAAAAAGCAATTCATCTTCTTATCTAAGCCATTTCACCATCAAGCCAGTTCTTCCATCTATCGTTTTGCTGGTAGGGCAAATATCATCTGAAATCAACTTTAATAGAAAAGAACAACCACATTTCGTAATCCAACTTCAAGATCCTTTGATCATCTTTCAAAAATTAAATATCTTATAAAGTTAATTGATATATTTAATCATTAAGTAAATTAATCAACCTTATTCAATTAACTCAATATAACCAAGTAAGAAATAGTTTGATCATCTAATTTTATTTTGTTCTCATCAAAATCAATTAATGAACATTTAGTTCAACATATATCTACATATAAATCATGATTTCTTAACCAATCACTAATTTTTTATAAGTTATCATAAATTGTCAAATCCTCTGAATTAATTCTGAGTTGTTTTATAGTAGTTTTCTTTAGTAAAAATCTTCTAAGTCACTCTCTGAGCTATATAGAGGTCATTTATTACACCAATTTTACTCTTTGAAACAACCTCTAATTTTCTTCAAGTTAAGCTCCTTATTAAACTATCCTCTGAGTTACCTTATGACTCTGTCATCTCTAGAATTTTTAGAAAAATCACCTCTGACCAAACTTCTAAGTCCCCTACTTTTACATCTTATTCAAAAATTTTGCTTCTAACTCTCTAAGTATCATCTTAATGCACAACTCATTCACAAGGCCTCTGAGTTATCCTCCGCCTCTAACCAACATCCTATAATTAGTTAATTTGCTCACTTTTCTTCCAAATTGGAATTATTTTATCAATTTAAAACTATAAGTAACACTTCAAACAATCTTCCTCAGCTTCATTACTTCACAACTCCTTATACATGACCATAAACACTCCCTTTTTACCCTCTGTAGTTTTAGAAATTGTTAGAATATGGAAAAAATGTCCTGATTTAGAAAATGGGGTGTTTACGGTCATGTATAAGGAGTTGTGAAGTACTGAAGCTAAGGATGGTTGTTTGAAGTGTTACTTACAGTTTTAAATTAACTAAACAATTGCAAATTGGAAGAAAAGAAAAATGAAGAAAAGTACAAAAAATTAGAAATTTCAATAAAATACAAAAATATATATAATTAATAAAAAGGGGGGATCTTGGGTCATCTTTAGGGTTTTTAGGTCACATAAACTAAGTCAATCCATTTTAGATCGAAAAGAATCTAAGTGAACACATGCGATTTAGCAATTTCAAGTTATACTTAAGGATGTTAAATTTTTTTGAAAAATTTAACATTCAGATCATGGTTGATGCTAGGTGTTTGTTATTCATAAAAATGAAATTAATTAAAGCTAATCGTAGTTTCAAACAGTGCTTTAATTGGACTTAAATTAATTGATTTATGAGGAAAAAAACTTTAAACTAACTACGCAACCAATGAACCAAAGCTTGTAAAACTGTTAAATTGAGTTTGTTTTGAAAATTAATTTTGACACATGTAGACTACACTTGCTCACAAAAGACATTACATTTTTAATGCTTCAGGAACCAGTTGAACAGGGTGTAAATTCGACCTGAAATGGGTTTCCTATGAGGATAGTGGTTCAAGCAATTTGATTGAATAAATATAATTGAATTGCGTTAAGTGCTGAGGAAAACAAGCAACTCAGTTAGCTAAGTCATTTGTATTAGTGCAAATGGTCAAGGGACTGAATCTCTCCAGGATCAATGTACTTATCTATTTTTTTTCTTTTCTACATTATGTGGAGCTTTGTGATTAGAGCACAAGTCAACAGTCAGTGTTGACTCCGTCTTCTGCACCACACCTTCCTCTCTGATCGTCCTTGTTTCAAAACCTTTTAAGTCCTTTTCTCTCCATTATTTCACCAAATTAATGGTAAGATCATGGAGATTACACAAATTACTTTTGAATTATATTCATTTTATGTCCATGTACTTTCGAAAAGTAGATGAAAATGTCACATGAAAATAAAAAAAAAATCACAAACAGAAATTGTAGCGCTTTGCACATTTGTCAAATCCGATCTCTTTTGGCAATAGTAGAAGCTTCTACTTGATATTAGAAGTAATTGTATCATCATATACATTCAAAAACCACCCAAAAACGAGCTTTTTTCCTTGAAATCAAAGATTGATAGAGATGTGCTTTAATGGTCAACTCGGCCATTAAAGCACTTGGCCAAACTTACTCAAGCTTAAGAGACTATAAATAGAGCCTCCTCTCTTCATCCCCGTGAGGAGGCAATCACAAAAACACTCTCTATAAGTTGAAATCAAAGCTTTCTCTCTCTACTAATGTTTTAACTAGGCGCCCTTTCTCTCTCTAAAAGATTCTAAGCATTAAGCAAAATTGATTAAAAAAAGCAATAGAATCACATTTCTTAGTGTAGCTAAATCAAGAAAGTGTCCAACTTGTGTTCCAAATCCTCAAGGGAAGCTTAGATCGAAAACCCACAACCCAGCTACTGCTGGCCTAGTTTGAACCACCAACCTCTGCCTACATTCTTCACCACCACCACCCCAATGAAAAACCCTTGTCCAATAGCCTTAGGTGTCTCAAGGGTCACCCATTATGGTTACATACGCCTAAGTAGTCATTAGCCGGTACTTCGCTAGCCTCAAGTATAGTACACGTGTTTAGGTTAAGAAACTTGAAGTCCGACCTACTCACCTTGTTCCAATCCAAACCGCACCAAGGTTTAACCCCTATTTGATTTTTTTTTCCTTCTATTCATGTTGCATTTATTTTATTTTTATTCTTTTTCTTTCATTTTATTTTTTTCTCCCTATTTTATTGTATGATGAAAGAAAAAAAGAAGAAGAAAGAGAAATATGTAATAAAAAGAAAAAAGAAAAAAAGTTTTAAGAAAAGAAAAAAAATGGAAAAAAGAAAAAAAAAAGTATTTCTCCCTTTCTATTATTCCCTTCTTTAAAAAAATAATAATAACAAATCTTCAATAAGCAAATCAATAGATAACAAAGCATTCTTGACATTTAGAAAAAAAAATATTTCCTTCAAAAAAATAATAAGAATTAATAAGCCCATTAACAAAGATATGATTTATTTAGAGTTTTTTTTTTTCCAAAATCGAGATTTGGAAAATTAAGACCCTATTTCTAAGAATTTTTCTTAAAGTAAAACAAAATGATTAAAAATGTAAAACTGAACCTTTTCCTAAATTATAATCAATTAACCCATTTAAGTTTTTGAACAAACTATAAAAGTCTAATCCCAAATAACAGGTACGTAAGTACCCATACTCACTTACAGGGCGACTTCAAATATATAAAAAAAAAAATTTCCCCCTTTGTAAATGATTTTCACGTTTCTCCATTTGTTGTAAATATATACATTTTTATTTATTGATTCACTTATAAATACAAATTAGAATAGTATTTTGAAAGACAAATATTAAATTCGGAAAGTTAAGGTAGTACCTGATTAAGATTTAATAGGGTAGCCTATGAACTCAAATATCTAGTTTCTTGAAACCTTTTCAAAAAATTAAAATTAAAATCGTCGGTTAGTGGCAAATTGATTCTAATTTGATCACTTATCCTAGTTCCATTGAGTGGCAACTCTAAATGTTTCCAAAAAAAAAAAAATAACAACCAAGTTTACCTTAACTTTAGTCGAGGGCTTAAACTAAATTAGTATAGGGTTTAGTTTAATTCAAGTTAAGGGAAGTGAATAAAAAACCGAAAATTTCAAGCTCGATAGCTTAACGACTCCATTAGGAAAGTTAAGAAGGCTAGCCACTTAAAAACCTTCTTAAATTATATTTGCCTTTCAAAATACGCATGTTATTTATTTAATTAATTATTTTTATGATTCATTTCATATAAATATACTTTGTTTTAATTGCTATGTCCAATGGGATATTGGGAAGATAATTGCATCAATGATACAATGTAGATATAGTTGGACCCAGGCCATCTTAAAACCTTAAGAAGGGGGTAATTGTCTAGGTTTCGATTATTGAGGAGTAACCATTGCTTGGGATAGATTAGGCTACCTCACTTAAGCTTTAATGTAACCAATGAATTATTTCCTTGAAAACGCATAAGGTTACAAAGTTTAAGGACTTTTAGAACCCAACCAAATTGCATATACTTCCCTTAAACCATGAGTTAATACACTACTCTTAAAAAGTTGCAACCCTACCAATATTAGAGTGTTTTAGAAACATAATCATTTTTTTTTCAATAGTAAGGTTGCAATTTAAGAAATGATGTATTAACCAATGTAACTAGCATCTATATGTTTCAATGGTAAGCTTACGGATAATGGCAGGTAACCAAGTGAACAATCATAGAATTGATAAGATACAGGACCTCCTTAGGATTTGCGAATAGATGCTAAAAGCTGAAATTACCTATTTAAGAGAGAAGCTCAAACATTCTGAAGCCTATAACCGAACCTTAAAAGCCCTTCTTAAACAAGTCCTTAGAGAAACCCATGAAACGCTAGAAGACTTTAAAGCTCACATGCAAGAGTTAAATTAGGGTTTTTCAAATTATAGCTAAGGGGCCTATCATTAAATAATAATCTAGAATAAATACTAAGCTCTTTATCTTTGTTTTTCTATACTCCAGTTTTTCAAAATAATAAAGTTCCCTTTAGCGTATCATTCTCCATTCTTTAGTATTCCCTTTTTGTAAATAGTTCTTCAATAGAATTTATCTAACTATTGTTCTCTCTCCTTCAAGGAAATGTAAATAAATTTCATAGGCTTATAAATAGAACTCTAAAAATCCCTTGCCCTATTTAGATCACTTGGTTTCTAAAAATAAAAGCCTTGTTTTTCTCTCTCACAAAAAAAAATAGAAAAAGAGAAGAAATTTGCAAACAATTATAAATTCTTATGGGCTCAACCTAATCGAAACATTAAACCTTGGCCCTTTTAGGTAGCTAACCAAACAGAAACCCTTAGTCCATTAAAGTAGCTACCCCTTGGCTCATTAAGGCAATCAACTCAAGACCCCGACCCTTAAGCAATCCAAACATGAACCCTCGACCCCATTAAGATAACCAAACCAAATAATAACTTTTCGACTCATTAATGCAACTAACCTAAACATGAACCCCTCAACTTGTTAAGGCAACTAACACTTGGACCCGTTAAGGTAACTAACCCAACTCAAAACCCCTAATCCATTGATAAAACCAAGCCCAAGCTGAGTCAAAACATGAAGTTAGATATAACCCTATCTCTTAAAACGTTTGAAAACCCCATTCATAGCTCCTTCATCTCAAAATATATCATTACTAGCCTATTCCACTCTAAAGAATCAGTCTTGTAAATGCACGTGAAATCCAAGGAGCATAAGTCTGGGGCAATTATCTACTCAAGCCATCAAGAACAGGAAGGGTCCAATCCATTTGGTCTTTTAAATCTAATTCTAAACTCAAATCGAACAAAAGGTATTATTTTACAATTAAGGCATGTTTCAAGAAACTGAGGAACAAAGGCAATCTCCACCCTGAGGCAAATAAATATAGATTCTTACTTAAGGAATTGATAACTCACTCTTAAAAGGTCTAAGATGAAAAGAGGCAAACTATGTCCCACATGCTAACTCTTAAACAATTTAAGAGTTGAGTGACAACATAATAAGAATACTTTGGACTCATTCCTTAAAAGAGGTCTATTTTAAATTTGATACACAGATTAAAATGAAGTTAGTATTTATTTTCAAACCTTAAACACAATTATCTTTTGTTAACCCAGTTGAACCAATTTGCAATGCTTTCAAATATAAGCCATGTCAAGAAACATCCCTTAGTGGGGCAATTCAATGGTTAGGGTCATTGATTAGGAGAGAAAGATAAAACCGATTTGTGCTTACCATAGTGATATAAATTCAAGGATAACTTTCATTTTCAATAATTTGTTTCTCTTGTGATAAAGAAGAGCCAATACTTTTTCAAATACCGCATGCTTATACATACCTTACCCAAGCCCATACGCTCAAAATTAATGGATTTAAAGCCTTGAATCCCTCAAAGATAAAGACTCAACAATAAAGATAATTGGGGCTAAAGAAAAGAGAGAAGAGCAAGAAATAAAGAGGCAAAATAATAAATAAGAAAAAAAAAAAGAAGAGAAGGGAAAAATAAAACAAAAAGAAAAAAGAAAAGAAAGACAGGCTTGAAAATCATGCTTTTATGCAAGAGAAGCCCAAACCAAAGTGCTCCAAAAACATAAGGCCATGAATCACATTCCCAACCTAAAAATACAAAGCTTACATTTCCATCCTAAATCCTAAATATAAACCCCCCTTACCCATCTTAAATCATACAAGGCCTCCCTATCTACAATATCACCCATAATTAATAAAAGTTCTTCTGATCATAAAGAATAATTTATCCTAAATAAAAATTATTTTTGAAACTAGGGTAAGCACGCTTCTAGTTTATCCCAAAAGTTCTTAACTTATACACTCAGGTTAGATAAAAATATTTCTTTCAAATAAGTCCTCTCATAAATCCCTTTTAAAACCATTTGACCAAAAGCCTAATTCATAATATTGAACCGAAAAAGACCTAACAAACTAATTAAAGCGTATCACTTGCAAACTGAACTATAAGTTTTAGAATAATGGTCAAGAGTAAAATCTAGACTAAGATTACGCAAGAAAGTCCTCTTCGACAAGACTAATCATGAGTTACCTTTTCATTAGGAAAGGAATGTTTAACATTACAAGGCCCTACCAAGAAGCCCAACATCAGGGTTGGGATATATTTTTAGAGGCTAAAAAGAATATGAGATGCCATAAATAGTTACCAAGAAAGGGGATAGTTATAGCAACTGCTTCTTAAATAAGAATTTGTACCTATTACCAAACTTAAAAAAAAAAAGGACCAAAAAAAAAAGAAGACAAAAAAAGGGGACAAAAGAAGAACGAAAAAGGAAAGAGAGAAAGGAAAGGCTTGTCATAAGTTTTCTCCATTCGTTTTTAAATCCATAATGACCCGAGTGGCTAAACTTTCAATTCATATCACCCGCTTCCTTTCAATGTGGTCATACCTTTTAAGTTGACCATAATAATCTAAGTCATTATCCCTGTTAAGCCTGGTTTTTTTTTTTTAAGTTTTTATTATTTTTCTTAACTTGATCTATATTAAACCCTATACCCATTTAATATAGACCATCAATTAAGAGTTAAGAAAAACTAAGGTTTTCTATTTTGAAAAGTTTAACAATCCTCACCCGACTAAGGTTGACAAAAAGAGTTAAGTTATAACCAATTAGATGGATTAATTATAACTTAGCTACCGATTTTTCGATAAAAACCAATTTTTAAATAAGATTTTGAAACTAGAGATTTTTTATCCGAGGGCTAACCTATCAAACACTAATAGGTACCACTTTTAACTTTTCAAATTTAAATTTACTTTTCAATATATTCTTATAATTTACAATTTCTATTTTACAAGTAAAGAACACAATAAATCAGGATAAAAGAACTAAATATTTACAAAGGGAAAAAAAATAAATTTTTTCATATTTTAAGTCATCTGGTAATTACATACGAGTACATACATACCCGCTATTTAGAATTAGACTTCTGTAGTTCGTTTTTGAAAAACAGTTACATGTATTGGTTTATTTTAATTTTGGAAATTAGTCGAATTTACTTTTAAATCTGATTCGAGTTTATTTAAGAAAAATTATGCAGGGTCTTAAATTGATTTATTTTTAAAAATTCTAAAGGTACCTAATTTTGAAAAGTATTGACCTTATTTTATTTTTGTTGAAAAATGATTTTCTAAGTGACAAAAGGGTTTTCAATTTTTTATTATTTTTATTTTATTTTATTGTTTTTGTTTTAACTAAAGTAATAAAAATAAACTAAGCTTCCTTATTTTTTCTTTCTTTTTTCTTTATCTTTTTCAGATTTATTTTATTTTATTTTTTTTACAATTACAAATGGAATACAATCATAAAAACAAATAAACGAAACAAAAAAATAACAATATTACAGAATAAGATGCAACATAAAGGAAAAAGAAGTAGTAGGCTGGACTTAGACTGGGTGTAATGGATTTCGAGTCGTCGTGTCAAGTCGCAGCAAGGAAAGAGAAGCAATAACAATGCGGGGGGTGGTTCGACTTAATCTGGCCACCAAAACTAACAAGAGAAGGGGTTTTTGTGTGTTTTTTATTAAGAATATAGGGGGTAAGAAGAATGTTGTGATTGATGGTGTTCATTTAGGTAATGGTTAGAAGATATGGCTGGCGGTGGTTTAGGTGATGTGTGGTTATGGTTTGCTAAGTGTATAAGGGTAATTGATTTGGGCATTTCAAAGCACAACAAGCTTAGCCATGTGCTTAGTTTATGATAGGATTGTATGGTGGTATTAGTTTCGAAGTGAGAGTGCAATTGAGGTTAAGGTTCCATAGTAATGGATTGGTTGGGGGGTTCTAGGAGGCAAAGGAGAGCATAAGGTGAGTTGGGTTCGAAAGCTCGGCTCTTAGGAAGGCTGGTTAGGTTGTTAGGCTTGCTCAAAAGCGACTGTGGTGGTCACAAGGTTAAAGAAAGATCGCAGTAGAGAGAGAGAGAGAGAGAGATTGGGACAAGTGTTGTTCAAGGTACGGGAGTAGATTTCTAATGATGCTTGTCTATGAAACAAACATGGAAGATATTGATTTTGAGATTTAATGAGAGAGGAAGACCCATGATTTAATTCAATTTCAGTTGTGAATTAGAGTAAGAAAATAATCAAAGCTATTTCTAAGATGCTCATTTTTGCCTAAAAAATCGAATGGAAGCTTAGAAAGTTATTGCTTAAGCTTGAATCATATTATCATGGAGATTCAACTCAGGGGAAAATTTATGTATTCCAATTTTTTTCAATTTTCAAACCCTATTTTAATCCCCTAAACAATTATATTTAGATAGAGAAATAGTATAAATACAAAGTATCCCAACTATACTTTGCAATTTCACCATTAATTTGATGAAATTATGAAGGAAATCAAATAAAAAATGACCTAAAATCTAGCTATCTAGATGTTTAGTATACGAGAAAAGCGAGGAAAGAATAGGAAAGTAGAGGAAAATGGAGGCAGAGGGCGTTAACGTAGCTCTAATGTGGAGCCACATGTACATCATGTTAGCCATGTGAACCATTCTCCACATGATACATATCTAGGACAATACATAGTCTAATAAGAACCTTGGCGTGAACAGTCACCAAGAACAGATAAGACCGGTCACTAGATAGGTCCAAGTTTACAAAAAGCTCAAAAAATGGTTAATAAGGAAAGGTACAAAAAGAGTGACAAAGACGAATGGAACATTAAGCAAAAACCCACGAACAATTCCAGAAGATATGACACACCAAAGGAACTTCCGAGGACTCACGGTACAATTCAATATGACGTACGAATTGATCCAGTGAGATTACTCGCTACCTAACCTTACCGAAAGGAAATGATAAGAGTGATGTCGAGAGTACACAAGCAGTGTTTACTCAAGGAAGAAAGTACTCAAGTGTATTGAAGGTAATCTGATCTGTTACAGCTATAAGTATAAGGATATTATACCCGTGAGTTAGGGCAACTTACCCAAAAAGGAAAAGACAATAAAGACATTTCCTAAAAAAGCAGTGTACATGATACAAGGGAGTAAAAATAAATATACAAGGAAATCAATCATTGGTGATTCATATTCTCCATACGATACTGTACATGTGGCGATACTGCATTGGGAAGGTTATTAGGGGATGTAGACAAAAAATACAGACAAATGGGCTTGTCTGAGTAGGAATGGCCTAGTCAGTCCGGATTCTCTGTCTCTCAGCCTTTCAGCAAGGATGATGCTGATGATTGGTCAACTCGGCATTAGAATAGTCATTAACTCAGCATAACACAGAATAAAGGATGGTTATGCAACATGGCATTAAAGGTGACTCGGCAAGTAAGTACTCGACCTCGACAAGTAAATACTCGACCTCGACAAGTAAATACTCGACCTCGACAAGTAAATACTCGACCTCAGCAAGTAAATACTCGACCTCAGCAAGAGTTGATTGGAACATAAGGATTTGTCGTGCCAACCGCTCTAGTTCCCGGGCTCGACTACGGGTCAGAGATCTCATAGCTTGATTCCCATCAGACCTAACATATGTCCTATATGGTTTAGAAACAAAATAAAAGGCACAATAGGAGTCAAACTGAAAACTTTTCTCATGTATCAATACCAAGACTAAGTGTAGTACCAATTGGGTTGTTGACTCGTGCTCTATCATGTCTTGCAACTAACATTTATATAACCTAAAATGTTTGAGCTATTCTATAAAATAAAAAACCACTAAATTAAATTAATCTATCTCATGACCTAATTTAATTTTAAAATCTTATTTTCCTTAAGAAACTACTTTCCTAAAAACCTTTTAGTTTCCTAACAATCTACTTTTTCAAAAAAAAAAAAATCAATCTTTCTATTTTTTAATTATTTTTTTATGTTAATGAAATTTTCTATTTATTGTATTTTTCCTAAATTTTTTTTTTGTAATTTTTCTAAATTTTGTACTTTTGGTACCTTTTCTAATTGTTTTTATTTTTTGTAATTTTTTTAAATAGGACCCTTTTTTCCTATTCTAAAAAAGAATATTCTAAAACTGCAGGAGGTAAAAATGAGGTGTCTACAATCCATAATGTAGTTTACCTCATAATTAATGTAACTATTTTTCAAATCAAGAGACCTTATCTATGTACTCTTTTTTTTTTTTTCATCATAAATGGTTTTTACCAAATTTGACATTTGTAAATTTTTCAAGTCAAGAAATTTTTGAAATAGGTTACATCCTCCAATATTACTTCTTAAGGTCTTTAGCCAACCCTTTAGGCGCTATCCTCCTTTCAATATCATTTAAGGGCTCGAGCAGGCTCAAGGAGCGCTATCCTGCCTCAATTCTCTTTAGAATTCTAGCCAGCTCATAAAGTACTTTATCCATTCACCTAGGTTAGTCAACTAAAAAAAACATAACCAGGTTTCGATTTGTCTTTAGGGTTTTAGCCAACTCAAGAAGTACTTTACCCATTCACCTAAGTTTGTCAACTTAAAAGGACACAACTAGGTTTTGATTTGTCATTTAGGATCTTAACTAGTTCAAGAAGCACTTTACCCATTCGCTTAGGTTAGTTAGCTCAAATGAGCACAATCAGGTTTCAGTCCTCATTTAGGGTTTTAGCTAGCTCAAAGAGCATTTTATCCATTTGCCTAGTTAGTTAGCTAGCTCAAAGGAGCACCATTAGGTTTCAATCTCATTTAAGGTTTTAGACAGCCTAAAGAGCGCTTGACTCATTCGCCTAGGATAGCAGCCACTATTAGGTTTTCCAATCAATTCTCATTTAGGGTTTCCAGTCACTTAGAAATGCTCCCACGTAAGTTAGTAAGCTCAGAGAAGCATGACCAGGTTTCAATTAGGGTTTTAGTTAGTTTAAGGAGCACTTTACCTGTACACCCAAGTTAGTCAACTTAGAAGAGCACAACCAGATTTAATTTGGATTTCTCTTTCTAACCCACAGGGGCGCTACCCTCCATTTAGTATCATTTATGGGTTCTTGCTAACCCATTAGGGCGTTACTCTCCATTTCAGTATACTTCTAGGGTTTTTACCAACCCACAAGGGCACTACCCTCCATTTCAAAATAATTTTAAGGTTTTTACCTACTTTTAGTACACTACTCTTCACTCAATGTCACTTTTAATGTCTTGCCATCTTTAAAAGCACTTCCCTTTCTCTAGGTTATAACCAACTCATAAGGTGCCATACCTTTCTGAAAAACTCATGTTTCAACAAGCTCTTGAAGCACCACCCTTCTTTTCAAAATATCTTCCACCATTCACCAACTCCCCAATGAATTAGGCCTAGGATAGTTAGCTAATTGTAGTGATTTTCAAGGCAAATTCATTCTAAAGGCAAAAATGGTGTCTCTCTTTTTTTTTTATGGTAAAGTTTTACTCAAAATTTCCTACAAAAAGAAATAACTATAGACCCCTCATTTTTGCTCCCAATAATTTAAAAATATTTTACAATAGGGAAAAAGGGTCCTAATTTAGCAACATATAAATATATATATATATTTAATAAATAAAAAGGGGATCTTAAGTCATCTATAAGGTTTTTAGGTCACATGTACTAGGTCAATCCATTTTGAATTGAAAAGAATCTAAGTGCATACATATGATTTAACGATTCCAAGTTATACTTGAGCATGTTAAATTTTTCTATAAAATTTAATATTCAAACCATGGTTAATGCTAGTTGTTTTTTATTCATAAAAATGAAATTAATTTTAGTTAATCATAGCTTCAAACAGCGATTCAACTAGACTTAAATTAATTTGTCTATAAGAGAAAGAAACTTTGAATTAACCATACAACCAATGAAATGATGCTCGTAAAACTGTTAAATTGAGTTCATTTTGAAAATTAATTTTGATATGTACTAACCTTACTTACAGAAGACCTTGCACATTTAATGCTTTAGGAACTGGTTGAATGGGGCATAAATTTGACTTGAAATGGGATTCCTATGTGGATAGCAATTCAAGTAATTTAATTAAATAAATATAATTGAATTGCATTAAGTGCTAAGGAAAACAAACAGCTCAATTAGCTAAGTCATTATTGTTGGTGCAAATGGTAAAAGGGACCAAATCTCTCCATGCCAACACACCTTTTTTTTTTTTTTTCTTTTTCACGCTATGTGGCACTTCGCGATTAGAGCACAAGTCAACGATCAACATTGACTCCATCTTCTTCGCCACAACTTCCTCTCTAATTGACCCTGTTTCAAGCCCATTTTAGTCCTTTTTTCTCCATGATTTCACCAAAATTAATAATAAGATCATGGAGATTACATGGAGTACTTTCAAATTATACTCATTTTATGTCCCTGTACGTTTGAAAATGTCACGTGAAAATAAAAAAAAAAAAAACCACGAGCCGAAATTCTAGCCCTTTACACATTTGTCAAATCCAATCTTTTTTGGCAACAATGGAAGCTTCTACTTAGTATTAGAAGCAATTGTATCATCATATACATTCAAAAAGCACCAAAAATTGAGCTTTTTTTTCCTTGAAATCAAAGATTGATAGAGATGTGCTTTAATGGTTAATTCAACCATCAAAGCACTTGCCAAAGCTTACATGAGCTCTAAAGACTATAAATAGAGCCTCCTTTCTCCATCCTTGTGAGTAAGCAATTACAAAAATACTCTTTGCAAATTGAAATCAAAGCTTTCTCTCTCTACTATGGTTTAAACTAGGTGCCATTTCTCTCTCTAAAAGATTCTAGGTATTAGGCGAAATTGATTGAAAAAAGTAAAAGAATCACATCTCTGGGTGTGCTTAGATCTAAAAAGTATCCAACTTAGTGTTCTAAATCCCTAAGGGAAGCTCGAATCAAAGACCCACAACCTAACCACCGCTGGCCTAATTTGAACCACCAACCTCCGTCGCGACTCGGTGAAAAAGACTACTGTGGCCACATTCTTCACCCCCCAAAACCTTGGTCTAACAGTCTTAGGTACCCTAAGGGCCACCCATTACAGTCACGCGCGCTAAAGTAGTCGTTGGCCACTACTTCACCAGCTTCACGTATGGCACACGTACCCAAGTTAAGAAACCCGAAGTCCAAGCCGCTCGCTTGCGTTGAAGTCCAACCTGCACCAAGGTTTAGCCCTTATTTGATTTTTTTTTCCTTCTATTCGTATATTATTTTTTTCTCCTTATTCTATTGTATGATGAAAAAAAAAAAAAAAGACAGAAGAAAGAAGAAGAAAGAGAAATATATAATAAAAAAGAAAAAAATTTAAGAAAAGAAATAAAAATATTTCTTTCAGGGAAATCAACAGATGACAAGGCATTCTTGACACAAAGAAAAAAAATATATTTCTTTGAAAAAAAATAATAAGAATTAATAAGTCCTTTTGTAAAGATAGGATTTATTTAAAGTTTTTTTTTCTTTCAAAAAATAGAGACACAAATTTTTCGTGGTAATTAACATCAAATATAACAAAATTATCAATTAATACACTTAACCATTCTTCGTTCAAAAGAAAAAGAAAAAACTTTATTTTTATAAACATTTCTATATGTAATTGATTTAATATATTTTTTTTCAAATTATTTTATCTAATCATTTATTATTTTTTAGCACCTTTAACACGGATATGACGTCTGCCAATTTATTTATAAAGCAAGAAAGGACATCACTATTAAGGGTCAAACCCCTGTTCCAGTCCACAGCATTAACAGGCTTTATATACATAACCATTCTACTTATCCTGGCTTAACAGAGAAATAAGATCCTATGGAGGAACAAAAAATTAGACTTCCTTAACGTTAAAAAATCTTGCTATTTTGGCCAGGTTGTCTGCTACCATATTGGTTTCTTCTTGTTAAAAAAGGAGCTTCAGATTCGAGAAGTCATTCAACTTTTCGCTGTAGGCACGCAATGCTAACGAATCATAAGTGGATTGAAAATGAATACCCACGAGAACATCAACGGCTGCTTTAGAATCCATTTGGATTTCCAAATTAGTGATACCTATGTGCTTACAAAGCTCCAAGCCGCACCTTAATCCCCACAGTTCGGCAGACAATATGTCGACATCTCCTAGTTTACAAGTATATCCAACCATCCAATGACCTTTATCATTCCTTAGAAACCCACCAGCAGTAGCATCCTTTCTTAAAGTTGAACAGGATGCGTCCGTATTTAATTTCAACCATCCTTCAGAAGGTGGCTGCCAAGCGACATTCACAGTAGCTTCATGTTTTAGTCTTTGTTTCCTATAAACATTTGTGATCCAATATTCATTAACAAAAGCTCCAGCTTGTTGCCAGTTAAAATCTAAATTGATATTAGGAGATTCATTTGCATAGAGAATAAGGTTCCTTTGCTTCCAACACAGCCATATAAAAAAGATTAACACTACATATTTTGGTGCTTGAAATCTAACATTGTGACAAGGAACCGATGCAAGCTATTGTTGAAACCACTGATAAATGGTCTGACCATCCGAAAAAGGAAAATGTAAGTCTACCGAGACAAGAATGGATGATAGAGCATTCAATTATTGTATGTAGAACAGTTTCATTAGGATTATTGCAACGTGGGCAGCAATTCCAGGCTAATTTTCTAAAAGCCAAATTTTGAGCAACAGGTAACGCATTGTGAATAATCTTCCAAAGAAAGATTTGTGACTTATAAGGTATTTTTAGTTTCCATAGCCATGTGGCCTTTGTACATCATTTGTCAGAAATGCATGATAGAAATGCCTTGTATCAAAATTAATGGTTAGCTCTATTCCAAGCCGATAATCCGACGTATTATTGGTGATATACGGGGACCTCACAGTGCAAATAATATGTGAGAAACCTTAAACCTAATCAGATCGTTATTCCATTCATTAACAGATTTCCAGGCTTGTGTAACCGTGATTTTATCTTTTCCTCTCTCTATAGGTCCATGGATTATTGATCTGGCAGTGTTAGATTTTAACCATCGATAATGCCAAAAATTCAATCCTACACCTTTCCTTAGAGTAGGCCTTGCTAAAGACAATAAAGCATTGTTTCCTTTTATCAGACTTTTCCATAAGAGAGAAGAGGATGGAGCTTGAAGCAACTCAACTCCTCTCTTATAATTTTTAAATTTAGCTAAACAGAGTGTTATTTTGGTGAAGTATCCAGGCTCTTTTGATTTCATAAAGCTTATTCCGTGCCTAGAGATGGACAAATCCTAAGCCACCATGAGACTTTGGTTGACAAATTTTAGCCCAGGCAGACCAATGAGTTTTCCTACTATTTGAAGAACCCCCTAAAAGAAGGAGGATGTAAGACTATCAATAAGATTAGAGTTTTCATTGGAAAAGGGTTTACTTGCATATGGTAATTTGGAATGGCATTAAGAGTCGGTTTAATCAAAATTGCCCTTCTTGCCATACTCAACATTCTACCCTTCCAACTTGACAATTTGTTTTGTATTTTCTTAATAACTTCATATAAACCCTTATGTCTTATATGGGAAATCCTAAGAATTTACCCATTGTATCCTTTTGTTTTAGTTTCATAATACTTAGGATTTGTTGCTTTACCACAGGTGGTGTAATTTTAGAGAAGAATGTTGAAGATTTAGCATAATTAACTTTCAAACTTGACCAAAGTTTGGAAAGTTTCAATGGTGGCTTTAATAGTATCAGCTGATTGAGGATAAGCTTCAGATTGAAGAAGGGAAGAAGGGTGTCATCAGCGAAGACTAATTGGGAGAGTTGAATAGTAGAGTGCCTACGTTTTATTGGCTTCCATTGTTTGTCTTGGATTTGGTGATCTGACAAAAGTTGGACGTCTGGGCCTTGAATACCTCGCTCCAATTTCGTCGTTGGCCAAAATGTACTCAGAGCCATTTTCTTAATTTTCTTTCTTTTTTTCGATAATAATAAATAAATAATTATTATAATATTTTTTATAGAAATGAAACAATAATTTTCATTTTAAGAAATTTTAAAAATTTTTGTCTTACTAGCATAAAGTAATAATTACATGAAACTCATTAAAAGTTTTAAAAAATGAATAAATAATTTTAGTTAAAATACTCTTTTATAATATAAAATGTTGTTTAAAATGGACCATTAATTGGAACGCTGATATGATTTTTTTATAGAGCTGTACAAATGGGTCAAGTGAACTAATCTGCCTTATATTGACTAGCAGTAAAATGAATTGACCTATTTTAGACCCTTTCATATGTAATTTGAAATTTCTAACTCAACAACTCCACTGCAAATTAGTAGCTTATGCAGGTCAACATGCAACATTTGATCTATTCCACTGTTTGTGCAATTTTAGTTGAATCAAATAATTCATTAGTTTCCCCTGCTATTTCATCTAAAGAAAAATCCAAGAGTACCATCTAAAGAATAAAGATCGAAATGGGTAAACTTGTGCAATGAAAACTGATACTTTCTTGTAGTTAGAGATCCCATGGAAAACAAAAACAAAAACATCGAGAAGAAATATTAATGGTATAGGCAAATATAATGCCGAGAATTATACTAAGAATTACACCATAGTAATAAGCAGATGGAGATAAAATGATTCCATTGCAACCACCGCATATAGGCAAAAAATGAAACATGACTTTCACCATAGTGTCAACAGGCTAGTAAAGTGGACAATGTCACGATTCATCCTACAGAGTTGTTAACAATCTGAAGAAAGAGAGGAATTCCAAAATTATAGTTGAGAATTACAACAGGAAATATGAGATCTCAATTTCATTTACTGACTCGCTATCTGCAGATGTGGCCAAAATTACAACCAGACTAGGTGAAACTCGTTATGCCTCAATGATTTCAACTCTAAGGCATGCTTTTCTTTTGCCTTCTGAATCTTCAAACGCATAAATAATTCAAAGAAAAGGAAAAAGGGAAACCAAACAACGTAAGAGACTAGAGAGTAATTCATTTCCTGTTTTGTTTTCACTATATGAAAACGAAGGAAAATAGTAATGAAAAAGCAAAGAAAGGAGAAGTGGTTCGTAGTGAAGGAAATACATTAAAAGCGACATCCTTTACTAGGTCAATGGCATTATTGCTAAATGTAAATAATTATATAAACCTTCATGTGTGTAAAAGGATAATGCCAAATGGGTTAAAATAAACACGTTAAAATGTGACAGAGAAAAGGAAGCAGCTAGGCAAAAACTAGGATTAAAACTTGGAATCAGAACAATGGATATGTTTGTGTAATTGTGTTTGGAATTTTTTTTTTTATTTTATTTTAATTATTATGAATTCACGGGTCAACCTACCTCATCTTGGTCAAGTGGGACACATTAAAAATACTCACGTTTAAGTAGGCTAAAAATTTTCATCCCAACCCTTTTTTTTCTTATTTTTTAAGGTTAAATAGATTCATCTCTTATTTTTTAAGGTTAAATAAATTGATCTATGCAACCCATCCCACTTATACAACTCTAATGCTAAGCACATTTCTAAACACTTCTTTATAGTCTAATGTAGTTTTAAAAAAAATAAAATAAAAAGATAAGACCCAATTTTAAGAGACCTAGAACGTCTTACAGTTACCACATACTTATATTGGAGATTAGACAATATAATGTCCTATCGATTATGTATATCTTTGACAGGTGAAGGATGAGATAGTAATTTTCATTTGTCGAGCCCATGACTTTGGACTTAGAATTTGGTGTATAAGTTAAGTTGGATATAAGGATTGTGTGATAGGTTTTTTTTATTTTAATTTAAAAAATAATACTTACATTTATCAGATTTATCTCAAAATGAAAAAAAAAAAATTATTAACGACCCGCTTAATCTAATAAGTTATGCAAATAGGTTAAATATTGCTAAAGTGGCCTCTTAACTTATTAACTCATGATAACATGAGTTGGTTCAAAAATTTCAATTCAGATGTTTATATAGGCTAAAGCGGAATGGTCGGTGTAAGCTGCTGACGAAAGTGAATTAACTCGTTTAGGCCGCTTCCACGGGCCTAACTTAGTACATGTTGTTGTTCTTTCTGAGCAAGAGTTCCGCTAGCCTCCAATTTTAGCTTCCTAGCTTAGTATATGTTGTTCTTTCTGAACAAGAGTCTAGTTCCGCTAGCCTCTAATTTTAGCTTCCTAGCTTAGTATATGTTGTTGTTCTTTCTGAACAAGAGTTCCGCTAGCCTCTAATTTTAGCTTCCTAGCTTAGTATATGTTGTTGTTCTTTCTGAACAAGAGTTCCGCTAGCCTCTAATTTTAGCTTCTCCTTAATCTTACCAATGTTTTGTCCCATCAAGTTGAGTTCTTCTTTCACATGTGACCGGTTTTGGATCTCTGCCCCAATGCTCAGAAAGCTTCTATAATGCAAACTAGCGTTGCCACTTTTTTGTGTCCTGTGATCAAGGAATGTTTTAACTTATTTTCTATGCAAAGGTACCCAACTATTTACCAAAGAATATGGCCATTCAGGGTGTAAAAAGATCTTTATGACATTCGAATGATGTCCTTGGACAGAGGACCTTGAAGCTTCCAAGTACTATGAACTATGAAGTCGTCACTCAAAAATTTTACTTCTGAACTAAAAGCATGTACAATCTGAACCCAACTAAGAGCTTCCTTTATCCAGAATGGCTTTTGACAAGCTAAATGAACTTGATATTCAATTTTCAATCACGAGCCTTCCAAGTTGTAATGGTTCAATTCTACCCATTTTGCTTGTTCATTAGTCACCCCATAGTAATAGTAAGAGACTTATGCAGGGCACATGGAAGTTGTGGATAAACTATAGAAAGTGAAAATTTTGCCTCGTGTATTGAAGAAGCATATCGACAACACTACTCTAACTGAAGGAGACGTTCTCAACATAGGATAGGATAGTTTACCTATCGAAAAACAATGAAACAGACAACAACTGATCCCCGAATTCAGGGAAACCGATACAAACTCAAATCTAAGAATTGTTAAAAACAATTAATCTGTCTTAAGGGCTTTACGAGTGAAAATTCTATTGAGTTTCTTTTTAAGTTTCCTCTTCTTAACATAGAGGGAAATCTGCAGGAGGTGGCTGTAGAGATTGCAATGCTCCAACACCATTCTCTACTAGGAAAACCATCGCTAAACCCCAAGTAATATGAACATCCAAATGACAGTGCATCAGCCAAGCACCTGTTTTTTAGCAAAATTATCACATAAAAGCAGCTTAGTTAGTCCTAAATCACACAAGACCAGCACACATACGATATATTAAGTTATCGTGATCTTACCTGGATTGTCGGCCACAAATCTAATGACAGCCCATCCATTTACAGGGACACCGACCGTGTTACGCATGGGTGGATCAACCAAATTGAATTTCGCGGTGTCGTTTTTCGGGTTGAAGTTTCCAAACCCTTCAGCAAGGATGTAGAAATCATAACCATGAATGTGAATCGGGTGGTTTTCAGCAGTCGCGATACTAGTTCCTTGCATGACAAGCTGCACCCTCGACCCATATTTCATTGGGTATACTTTAGTTGCTGGAATCGGTTGCCACAATGATCGGCTAACGTTTCCGGTGTAGTCGAACACCACCGGGGGTTGAGCAGGGAAATCCGCGGTGTAAACATTGGGAATACCCTGCGCGTAAGCTTGCAGGATGGAGAAATTAGATGGTAGAACAAATGACACATTATTCATGCTTGCGGTAAACCGGGTTCCATTCGGTCCCTGACATCTACTGGGGTTGAAATTCTTAGGGCAATTGAATAGCCCCAGACCGACGGTAAAGAAAAGATTCTCGTCAATCTCTGTTGGGACAGCAGCCTTCTTAAGACTCCTGAATTTCCTATTGAAGGCTGTGACGGTATTAGTATCGTTGAAAGCAGGCAGCTGTGGCATTGCTGGTTTGATTGGGACGCCTTTAGCAGGGCAAGGGGCGGACTTGTATTCAAGTATGGCGGTGGTGGTGGTGTTATCGAATGGTACACCCTGTGCGCTTTGGTATGCTCTGGCTGCCATGTAGTATCGAGCCGGTGGCTGGTTTCCAGAAATTAGAACATCAGTCGTCTGCCCTGGTCCTACCATGATCACTGAGGTGGTGAAGGGTTTAAGGTAGGAAGCATCTGCACCGACCACCGTGAAGGGGTGGTTGGCCACGGTGAAGAAAAGCTCCTGATTGAGTGCAGCATTGATGACTCGCAACAGGTGGGCCTCACCAGAGTCAATCGGAACAATCACAGTATCTGCATTGCAATTAGATTATCATATTTGTTATATTTATTTTATTACATACTATGCTGTCGCATTTGAAATTTCTCAACAATATTCAGAATATTTTCCAATTTAATTCTTTTTTCTCAAAAATATTATAACTTGATTTTTGTCTACCTTATTTTGTTGGTATTTTATCTATTTTTCATTTATATTTATTATATTTTGTTTCTGTCCTATACATTTATCGTTATATATATATATATATAATACATATTTAATCTTCACCGTTCAAAACATTCAATTTCAAAATGAAGCGGATACTAAAATAATCACCCTTATTGTAATGGTTTTGTTATTCTGATGTCAAGAATGTTGTTTTCGTTTTTCCTTATTGAGATTTGAGGTTGTTTTTTTTTTTTTTTTATTAATTATCATTAATTTCCTTCGGATTGTTTGGCACAGGTTATACATGTGAGTGGATCATGCCGTGTGAAAGTGTAATGATCACGCATGAAAATCAGAAATATTATGATGACATCATATTGTACGAAATCATTTATCAAATTTACACTACATCACTTTTGGACCCAAAGCCGAAGGAAACATGATATCTTCTTATTAATATTCCTTTTCTTTTCCTGGAAAAGGGAAGTTAAAGTAACCTTGCTTTTGTCAAAATAGTAAATTTCGATTACATTTATTAAATTATAAGCCAGGCTCCCTCTGTTATATAGTGTTCTATGCATTCTTGCGTGGTGCTTTTCTTTTAAATAAATATAAATATGTATTTTAAATTACAATAAATCGACTCAATTTTTTAAGGAAAATTTCTTATTAACTTAAGAATTACCCATAAATATAATTTTTTAATATAAAAGAAACATTTATCATTTTTTTTAATTTACAACTTTCGTGTAACCCCTTGTGATGCCTAAATATATTGACGTTTGTATATCGTCATAAATATATATTGTGAAACATTTTATGTGAAAGTACAAGTGATATAATAAAAGGAAGATGTTTATTTCGAAATTCATGATTACAACATTTTCAGTTTATTCTTATAATGGTTTAATAAAAAGTCTTTATATGTATATATATATATATATAAAGTTTTCTTATGTTTAAAATAAAATTCAAATGTCAATTACTATGTAATCGGATAGAAATCATTTTTATTCTTTTTAGAATTAAAGGAAAATTCAAAAAAAGATTTATGTTTTAGACAATATAAATGATTTTCATAAAAAAGGAAAAAAGACTTTTCCTCTAACAGAAAAGTGTTTCACTTATAAAAGAAAACGCTCTCTACTCAAAACAATTTCTTTTTTTTTTTAAGTCTAAGAAGAAGGAAAGGAAATAAGGAAAATGTTTATGGTTCTAAATGGGTAAATGCCCAAACCTTTGCTGGAGCAGTTGTAGAGATCACCGGGTTGACCATTGATAGTAAAAGCATCCGAAATATTTGGAGCCCCTCCCGTTCTCGTGGCTTCATTAACAACGTCAATAGGGTTTCCATCCCACCATTCCCCTGAACACCATCATTGCACCCAACATTAGTATGTCTTCATCATCAACATCATTTTTCACATATATAGTCACGAAAGAATGACAATGTTTGCCTGTCGTTCATAATATAAGCAAGACATTTCTCGCATAGGCATCATCATATTTCATTGCCTTTTAGAGATTTTTGGTGTTTCAACCAACACGTGAAATGGCCAAAAAATCATCATTTGTAAGCTAACTTTGGAGCCCATATGTATTCTACATCTAAGATTACAAAATTATAAACGATTTCGCTAACAGATATATCTGTTTGTTTTTCATGGTTTAAAGAGGGATTACCAAGAAGAATGGGTGTTTCACGTTTTGGTGTGGGAAAAGGATAGGAGGACCCTTCTTTTGGATGAATGATAAGGGCACCGAAGACGGTTGCCCTAAGCCAAGAGCTGTGTGCATGCCACCACAATGTACCCTCTTGTCCTTCAATAGTAAACCTATATGTATAGGTCCCTCCTGGTCTAATGGGACATTGGGTCACAAATTCAGGCCCGTCAGCCCATCCTGTCCTTATCTGTCGAACTCCATGCCTAAAATTCGTAGAAATTATATATATATATATATATATTAACCAATTCAAATAAAAACGAATGATAAAAAAAAAAAAAGAATAAATGCTACCGGACACTACTTAATAAGTATTTAAGAAAAAAAAAAAATTTCGATACTTCTCAGGCTACATATATACCTGACTAAAAAAAGCAAATGTATAAAAAAAATATAATAGTTGCTTTTTTTAGCTGTTAACAAGTGTTTTGCAATATAGATATAGTATATATAAATATATATATATATGTAAGTTTGTGTGTGGGTGTGTGTATATATATATATATATATATATATATATATGTATGTATAATTTGGAAAGCTTGCTTGCACGTCCATGCATGCAAATAAAAACAATTCTAAGTATTTGTGGAGGAAATGGTGCAATGACAAACTAAATGTCTATGGAAGATATTATTGTCAAGACAGCAATTTACCAGTGGATGGTGACATTGTATCGAGCTTTGTTGGTAACTTTGATCACAAGGGTATCTCCATTATTCACTTCCAAGGTGGGTCCTGGATATTGGCCATTAACTGTAATGGTGTTGTGTGTCTTACAAAGCCTCTTCACTTTTGTTGCTTGAACCTACACAATCAAATCCCATAACTAACATTTATATAGATAACTAGTTCAATTATAAGCATTAAGCACCAAGACCCGATAGCCCAATTGGTATGAATATTACTTGCCTATACGGAAGGAAGCAGGTTGATCGAGAAAAAAGGAAAGGAAAAAAAAAAAGAAGATAATTATAAGAATTATTAAGCAAATGAGAGAGATAAGGAATATGTGGAAAGAGAATATAAAGCATGCATACGATGAAATCATGGTGGTGGACATTTGCATTAGCCAGTGAACATGCAATTGAGAGAAGGAGGACAATGCCCAGCAAGAAAGAGCTAATTGATGAAGTCTCCATTGTTTTACAAACCCTCAAGATTGGTATTGACAAGTTGCAATGTAGCTAGGGCTTGTGAAAGGAAAAACTTGAAAATCTGATGATGTGTTTTGGAGAAAGAGTTGGGAATAGGGTACTTTTATAGAAGAATGAGAGGAAAGAGAGAGATAGAGCTAAAAAGGTAGGAAGATTAGGTTTTGATTTAGAACACTGGTCAGAAACTTGGACAAACTTAGTTCAACCCTATAGTAGTTGTTACACCCACTAGCCTATTAAGAGTTAGCAATCCTCATTATTTCCATACAGGCATGCTTGCTATATAAGTATTCCTGCTTTTGGGCTAATATTATATAATACCATTCTTTATTATATAATTATATGTTTTCTCTTTTTCGGGGTATCATACAAAAATTAAATGTCCTTTAACTAATTTTTAAAATTAAACTTTGATTGTGCATTCTAATTGTGTATGCAGGACAAACCAATGGAGTGTTTTCGTGGAATTGATAATTTAATTTGTATTGTTTATGGTTTTGCTAATTTAACTTATGTGACGTTTCCATAAACAATACGTAAGCTCTAGAAATGAACATAATATAAAAGTCCAAACCAAAAAGAAGACATGCATAAAAGTCAAACCATACTTTTTCCTTCCCACAAGGAAATATAACTCATACTGGAGTCAATCGTAAACCTATCCGACACATTTCAAAAAAAAAAAAAAATTGAGAAACATTGGTAGAATGTTTTATAACGTATTGCTCTATTGTTGAATTTTTATAATGATATCTAATTACGAAAATAAATTTATATCATTTGATGAATAAATCTTGCTTCCAAAATCAAACAAGTCCATCGGCCGACCATGCTCCTCCTTCTGTTCCAATCTTTAAAAAGCATTTGCTAATTCGTGCAAGGCCAAGCCTACATGACTCAAATGACATAATAATTACTGTTCTCCACTGGCATGGAACAGTTTGATGTTCTTTCTTCAACCCGTAAATGATGAATTTGATCAATAGTTACTAAAAGGGATATAAAAATCTTAATAGTGTTAAAATTATTATAATCTAATGGTATAATCACTAATCTCTTATTGGGAAAAACCAAATTCGAATCCTCTCTCATCCAAGTTGTAATACATAATTTAATCTAAAAAAAAATGTTTTAGCTAAATAATCATTTAGTTTCTGGTTATCCAAACATCAATAAAAGAACGGAAGGAAGTGAATGGTTCGATGAAACCAATCAAAGTCGCTTTGCTTTCAATCATTGTTTGAATTAAAGCATGTTATAATTTTTTAAGGTTACCGAGTGATAAAACAATGTAAATTGAGGCTGAATTCATGGATTGGGACCATTGGGTGAGCGGCAGAAATGGATTAAATACATCTTTCCATCCTTGGCTCTTTGATATCGCAAATGAGAGAAAATTTATCTTCTTTTACCACGTTAGGGATCAGATTTTAGAGGTTGACTAAGGTTCCATTTCATTTGCATATTGTCAAAGGATTAGATTATATAAAATATCAAGTATTCCAGTTGTTTGGCAAAACAAATGCTTTTCTGGACAATGAAGATGACAAAACTTAAAAACTCATAACATCTAATAGGTATTACAGAGATTTTATTATAGAAACAACAATAACTTTTTAATTATTTTTTAAATGCGCTTATAATGAACACGACAGAAGATGTTTACTTATTAAGTTGTACGATCCTGCATTTCTTGTGTGTACTCCTGCTGTAACCAAATAGTACTTAAAATAAGTATAGGAATTGCTCCACTAAACATATGGTTAATATCAAATTAAACTGGAGTTGCTCTTTCCACCCCCCAACACCATCCCCCGGATAAGTATATGAAATTCTTGTATTAGTAAGATAATTCAGTTGAGTCTATTATGTTTTAGGTGTTCACTTAAGTTATTTATGCTAAAATCTGATTGAATTGTTTGTAATTTATGGAGTCCTTTAAGTCATCTATTTTAATGTTACCATAGAGAGTACGATAGCTATTGTAAACATAGCCATAAGTCATGAGAAATGATATAGGAGGGACTTAATTTAACTATTACAATAACTAATAAATATAAATGACTTTAAAGGCTATCATAAAACATGAATAATTTGATTGAATTTTAGATCAACGCTAATAAATTAAAATGAACTGATTGATATTATCTAAACAACTTGATTGATTTTTGGCCTAAATAAACTATAAATCATCTATGTACCAGGAATCGTAGCATACGGTGAATTTGACATATGATTATGGGAAGTTTCTAAGCAAGAAGTTAGTTTATGGTACCTTAAATCAAATAGATTCTAAATTAGTTGGCCTGTTGATGAACATGGAGAGAACCGGTGAAGACGATAGCTATTACAATGAGGCAAGGTGTTCCTCTTTCTTCCTCTTTTAATGTAGACCTAGAAAATAGTTGGATATGTCATGTACGATTTACTATTGTTTCGTTGGGTCGCTATCCACGTGTTGTAGAATCTTTGTCGGATCTCCACTCAAGCACGTGTTAATTTTTATCGATTTGTAGGTAGATGGAAGTTTCGAAATGTTGTTTTTTAGTTTTTTCAATTCGTATAGTGGTACACACGCCGAATTTGCAATCCGAATTTAGAGGCCCAAATAATAGATATCTGACAAAGTGTTTTGCTACTCCATGTCATTGCTTTTCACAAAATTTAATGATTTGTGCAATAGCTCGATAGAAGACTTCCTTGATATCCGGAAATGGACAAATTTCTAAACTGAAATCACAATTTCGAATTTCATTATTTTTTTCTTTTTCTATATTTAAAAATATATTTAAAAGGTAAAATTGTGATTTTATGAAATTATTGGTTTTAATTCAGAATAGGAATTGAATTAGCAATTTTATTTCTCTTTCATTAATTATTATTAATAAAAATTATTTATTTAACATACAATCTACTTATGACACTCAATAATTAAAAATATTTTTTATGATTATTATATATACATTTATTTTAATTCCATTTCCATTACATTCTATAGACATATGCAAACACACGAAAGGAGTTGTGAGTTGTGACTCTAGTCCTCATTCCATTCTTTTCCTTTCATTTTCACTTTTAGTACCAGGGAATTGTCTAAAATAAAATAGAATAGAATGGAATATAGATCAAAACGAAAAATCATTCTCCTTCTTTGGAAATACTCATGAAATGAAATAAAATAGAATGGCTAATAAGCAAGCAGTGTTTTTTGTTAAAAATACATTTAATTATTACATACTATAATTTATTTGAAAGTTAAATAAGTAATCTTAATTAATTAAAAAAAAATCAAATGGCGATTCCACCTTCTGAAAGGTAGAATCGAATTCCTCCTTAAAGCTCAAATCATGGAATCATGATTTCTTCTTATAAATGTATCTCCAAACATGAGAAAAGAAAATAAAACTTAAAATCGTAATTCTATTTCAATTTATTTCCACACATCAAATGTGATAATATTCTACTCCAAATCATTATGCGTACCAATATTATGTTTGGAAATAGATGTCAAATAGGATCGCAATTCTAGATCCATTCTTTTTTTATATTTGGAAGTATTTTTAGAAAGCAGAATTACGATTCCTTAAAATTGGTAATTTTGACTTTGATGGAGTACCAATTCTACCTTTAATTAGGTGAAATAATGCTGAATATTTTTTTCTTCATGTGTATAAATGTACCGGAAAATTGAATTGTTCCACTTGTCAACATAATTCATGGGCTAACTCCTTTTTCTTTTCATTCTTTCTTTTCCTTTTTCTGTTTTTTTTTTTTTCTTTTCCCCTGACAGATAATGTTCCTTATTCAAAGGAATAGTTTTATAGAATATGATCACGTTGTATACACCATTTTTTTTTATTGTTCCTTTCTGTGGGACCAATCCTTTGTCCTTAAAATTTTCATGAAAGTTCCCAAATTCCACCTTTTTGGTTACCTATAAGTATGATGGATCGTATGTATATTTGAATGATTGAAAATATTATCCAGTCAGGAAAACGTCAACTCTAAATAGGGAATGGTCGCATACTATAATACACGATTACATGCATAAATTATTTGCCTTGCCGTCTTGAAATTAGAGGCATAAAAGTCCCAATTTCTGCAGGTTCTTGGGAATATTAAAGAAGATCTTATAATGCTTCAATTGATTGTAATTAGTTTAGTCAGTTTATGGGAAACTATTAAGCTTAATGCGATCCATGATCTTGCGCAAAATCTCTCTAGTAGTACCAAAGTTAAAAATAGAGGGAAATGCTCCAACAAATTATTCTATGTATGTATATTTTCTCCTGTATCTCGTGTTGAGGTATTTGGTTTTGGCATTATTATAGGGTGAAAAAGGACTATCTCAATATCAAATATAAAGTACCATGATGATTTGAAATTTAATAATCAATACTCTTGGAATTTTTGTTCCATCCTTGTTTTTCTCTTGACTCATATGTCAAGACAGGGAGAGAAAGTCATACTTGCTCTATACAAGTGGGAGAACAATGATATTGTGCCAACGGCTTGCGGAAGCCTTTGGCCAACCATTACAATTTAACACAATAAACTAATCATAAAATGTTTCTTGTGTGTTTTTAATGGTACGGTTTAAAATATTTCAGTCATGTTTAAAAGTATACAAACAGATTAAATGGGTTAAACCGGTCTAGTTCACTTTGATCTACAGGTTAAAAGGATCGGACTTATTTTATCTACTTTTAAACGGGTCAAAACACCTTAATCTTAATCTATTTAAAAAAAGATTAAACTGACTGAGCGGTAGATCAAAAGTACAAATGTATTAAACAAATCGATCTAAATCGATTCACTTTGGCTTGTAGGTTAAACAAATCGAACACAATTGACTCCCTTTTAAATGAGCCAAAAAAATTTAGCCCAAACTTGTTTTAAAAGCAAGTTAAATTGGTCAGCCCGCAGACAAAAGCCTATTTACACACCTTTAGTCATGATCTAATCCTCTATTTAGTTAATTTATTTGATCTACTCAACAAGTAAATAATCAATATATGAGATATTTTTTATAGCAAACAAAATTATATATTATAATTTTTCTTTTAATGAACAGCATTATATATTATAACTTGTAGAGAAAAAAGAATTCAAATCTGATCTATCTTTTCTAAACAATAATATTCATACTATTGAATTATAGTGTTCTTTTACCAATATATAAGATTTAGATTCTCCATTGATTATGAAGCTATAATCAATATAGTATCAAGGTGGAAACGTCCAAATTCAATTCCTTAAATTAACACGCAACTTCTCACTAATAAATTATTTTGACGTGATGGATCCCGAGAAGGATTGTCAAAGCTCCCACTATCAGTTTAAATTTTTAAGCAAGTAATTTATAAAGTTAAAACCAATACATCCATCCGCTAAGTGGGTACCGAAATCGTAGGACACTCCAACATATCCAAATTTAATGAGAATCCAAGAGGGTATTGCCTCATGTATAGTGGAATGGTTTTTGAGCTTCAATTCTAATTAATGGTCGCAGCATCGGTCACACTTGTACAAAAATTGAATTAAGTGGTATAATTAAATTTAAAATACAAAACAATTATTATTGAACTATATATATAATTATATGTATAAAAAATGTTAATGATATGATATAGATAATTATTGTTAATAACATAGGTATAGCTATGGCTTTCTAATTCCATATGAACCAATTTCTATGATATATGATATAGCAAATATGCATATATTTTACATCAATATTATAAGCAAAATTGTTATAAAAAAAAAAAAGGAGATATTGGATGTAAGATACAGTTAAATAGCAAAACCATTGCTAAAAAAAAAGAGGAGATAGTAAATTTAAGGTGCAGCTAAGTAGCAAAACTATTTAAGAGAGAGAGAGAGTAGATACTAAATGTAAGGTGCAGGTAAGCATTTTATCCAGAAATTTGCTATAATATCTAATGCAATTATTTTTATGGAATTAAAATTTAAATAATATGAACTTTTAAGGGTATTTAATGAAATTTTACGAAGAAAAATGTGAGACACCAAAAGGTAGTTATTTAAACTTATTAAAGCTTAAATAATACTAGTGGATAATGTATCAGTAATGCGTGTATATATAAAAAATTTAAGTGAGAAAATTATAACTATGAAACAATAATATGTATATGTCTATAGATACTCACACTGAATTGGAAATATGGAAAACAAAAGTTTAACATTAATGTTATTGAAATAAAATTATAATTTCAAAACATCAAATTCATCTTGCTATGGATTATGAATTTAATAATAAAAGTTTACAAATAGCAATTTGACGATGAAATGAAAATAAGGACTTTGATTTTGCTTGGAGAATAAATAAAAAATGGATATAGAAATTTCTACAAAATTCTCGTTTTTTTCGATTTTATCCATCCTTTGAAGTGCACGAATGCTATTGCATTTGCATATACAACTCACTGTTCGTTATGGTTACATCCACTATTAGCAACTAACATGGCACATAAGTAAATAGCACTTAAAATTAGGAAAGAGAGAAGAGAGTGTAGTTAAGTATTTTATAAAAAAAAAAAAATTACCTTAATTCTCCATATGATATGATTTGACAAATATACCTCGTTAAATTAATTAATGGCTAATATAAGAGTTGAAAAAAATTGAAAAAATCACTTACTTTCAAGGATTTAATCATAATTACAATCTTGATGTTTATTTAAGCTCCAAAAGACTTTAATAATATAACCATTAATCAATGACCAAAAAAACCAATATAATGATCTATTGCAAAGTAAACTAGAGTCAATAAAACAGTATACATAAATTATCAAAAGTAAGCTTAGAAAATGTAAACACTAAAGGTGAAAATAACATGTTTAATTTTTTACGCATAAAATTTTGAATAGTAAAATATACTAATAATATGTTTGCTTCTAATTAGTAGAATTTTGCGATATATTCAGCTTTCGGTTTTGATAATTAAGTTTGTTATTTCTTATCGGATTAAGTTTGTTCTAAATAACCAACTCAAACTTGACCCCATTATACCGCTAAAACCAATGTATATTTTTTTCGGTAATTATTTATCTGTCACTAGGCGATTCTTCAAGATATCTTCCGAGAAAGAAATATACCATTGAGGTTTTTTTTTTTTTTTTTTCCTTTTCTTGAAAAAATAGCTTCAAAAAACTTTAAATGAAAGTAGACGCTAACCCTTTTTATTTTATTAGAGCGAGAACATAGATTTTGCACATGACTTGAGAAATTATTGCAAGCACCAATAGGGAAAATCGTATTATATAATGGAGGTCCAGCGAATAATAAGTACCTATGTTCAAAAGCTTAGAATGGGGGCAGAAAATCAATTAATATGAAAGAAAAGAAAGAAATCTGTATTAGCAAATCAAATAGTCTCAATATGAACAGAATTAAACACGTCGACAGACGGAGCAAAGTATATATTACGATTAGATTGGTGAACAATTAAGAGAAAGATCAAATAAAGTTGGTGGAGTTTGTTATTGACTTCTTGTGATCATCAGATAGTCATATGGAGAAAAACAACTTTGTTGCAAGCAATATCAAATAAACGAAAAAAACCAATAAAATTGACAGGGAGAACGGAAGGTTCCCTGTGCAAGTTCTTCTCTTGTCCCATTATCTTTTCACACCAGTCTCTAAATTAGATCCCGATAACACGTGCTTTAAAGATACTTATTGAGAGATTAAAGAATTATTGTACATTTCAGAAAGTGTTTTAAAGACATTTATTTAGAGTTAAGGAAATATTTTACACTTCTAAACATTGGTTACACATTTAAAAAAGGGACAAATATATAAAATGATAAAAGGTTTTAATTTTATTATTTGAAACTTTATGAATCATCATAAAACAAATGTGAATATTGTTTTTAACAATATTTTATATTTATTGTCCTATGTATGATTGGTTCTAAGTTGAACTTGCCTTTATAGATGATTTATCATTTTCACGGTTAGGTTATAGGTGGGTAAGAAATTAATTGTAACACGATACTAATCGTCAGTTTAATGATGTCCGCAGTAAACGGTTCGTATATAGTGTGTGATCATAATTTCGTTAGTAGCACCCAAAGAGAAAGTAGAGTGAAGTTTGAACAATCGTTTCCTTAAGACGTAAACTGTCAAAGTAATTAAATAGTTTTTTCGCCAACGATCCTTTGGCTTTTGGTAGCTTCCTTTCTTTAAAAAAAATATATATTTAGTTCAACTTGGTTTAAGGTTTTTCCCGTGTTACCAAGTAAGATCGGCAACAAATATTTCCTCGTGTCAAACCATGAACTCAATCGACCAAAAGTGATGCTTTTGTAGGGTTTCGTATGTCGTATATATAACTGACAATAATTTCGTAACTAATGCATTGACATGTCAGGCTACATGATCTATAAATAAGAAACAGTAGGAATCGCAGAATATATATATATATAATGAGAATACATTTAAATATTAAATTACAGGGTAGGCAAAATATCGAAATTGGTGCTTGAAATTTGGCAATATTCCCAATACCTAAACACGCATATCGTTAATCAATCAACTTTTCAAGGTCATCGATGTTACCTTGTCTAACTCCATTCACTTCCGTTTCTCTACATGAAAATGTTGACTAAGTGGTGCACACCACCTGTCAAAGACCATCAATTTTACATACTTACGCCAGGTAGGATGTCTAGATGGCATTTAACATAGCACCCATGGTAATTGAGAAAAAGAAACGTGCCACGAAAAAAAGAAAAAAAGGTAACGGACCTTGGATGAACGAAAAGAACCTAGTGCTCTTAAGCGAAAAAAAAAAAAAATTATAAAGAGAACAAACCTGTCACGCCTTATATGATGGAATGGGAATGGAGTCTCACATAACTTGTAGAAAATATTAAGTAATGGTATATAACACTAAATAGTAAATAATATATTAATTTTGTTAGATACTTTTGAACTAAGTAGTTAAAACGGATCTATTAATGTTTGATAACGCTTAACTAAATGTTTATAAGTAATATTAAATTCAACCCCTTAAGGTGTTCACATAAGTGCAAAGGAAAAGGGCTACTCAAAGTCAAAAACCATGTGAGTGTCGCACTTCTTGATGGATTGGCACTCCAATTGATCAACCGCTATTGTATTCTAAATTCAAAAACACTTGGTTTCAATCATTCATACAAGACGCATAAGGCTGTGAGGAAAGTAAGAGTTGGACCCACAAAGATTAAAAAGTGTCTAGAAGATTGGCAAGTAAAGCTAAATACCTAGAGGACTTTTACATCCAAGTCCGATTTGTTAACTAAAAAATAGAATTCTTAAGAGCAAATCCATCCATTACCCATATTTTCCTAACTAAGTGTGCTTGGCAAAGGCTACTTCAGGCCTTAAGTCTTATGTGAGTTTTGGATATAAGAAGCCTGATCAAGGTGAGAAAGATGGGAGAGTAAGGACAAGGATTCAATTTCACCAACTGAATTAGTTGGCTTTAGGATAAAATAAAATGTGTAGATAACAATCTCACACTTTCATTTATCTAAGAGCAATTAAGGATATGGGGGTAGATCTAAGTCTAAGCATAAAGTCTTATGATGAGAATGTCGCATGCAATTAAGGAGGTAGGTTTTAAGTGAGGGTTGTAAGCCCTAAAGCTAATCCAATTGATCATAGGATTAAACTTAGAACTTAAGTTTTGGACGATTGGTTAAGAAATCCGATCAAAACCCAAATTATAAACTATTAAGAGGAATATTAGTAAAACTGACCCCGTAAACTTGAATTTAAGAAAATAAGTAATAAAATAGGAAACTATAAAATTTTCAAATTCTAAGCATAATAAGTATTGATTACCGAAAATGCGAAAAGTGTAATGAAATAACTAATAAATTTTTAGAGATAAATTATATGTATACTAAAAATTTTAGAATGACCAAAATAATAGTTAGGAATGTTCACGTGTACATCACATGTATTTACGTGTAGATAAAAATACGCGTAATTACCTAAATTGGCCAAAAACTAAGCAAATAATTAAAGAAAATTATAAAATAATTATAGAAAAATCAGAAAAAATCAGAGGATGATAAGCTGAACCAAGATCAGGTCGTGGCAGGTTCAAAACAGAAAAAGAAAAATTAACCAATAAAATTTGAACAACCTAAAAGCCAAAAATCAAGGAATTGGGGCAAAGTCTTACCAAATTAATGTAAATTAATTGCTACAATTGTCTATAAATAGGGGAAAAATTTTCAGAAGTCATTTGGTCAGTTTAGGATCTGAGAAAAATTGAAACACTGAAAAAATCGAGAGAAAATCCAGAAAAATAAAAAATAAAATAAAATAAATGAAAAAAAAAAAAACTATGCAGTTAGGGCTTTCAAAGGGAACCCACACCAGACGAGCAGCTGAAAGTGGACAGCCACCACCACCACATGGTGGTGGCAATGCCCAGGCCGGTCGACGAGGCTACGGCGGCCGGCGGTGGCTGAAGCCACCCAGATCGGTAAGTCCGATTTCCAACCCGATTCTTGTGTAATTTTGTAAAAATAGTAAATATTATTATAAAATATGAATTTTGTTATTCTGGGATATTTTTTATGTAGTTTGTAGGAAAAATATTATTTTGATGAAAACATGTCTCGTAATATAGGTTCCTTAAAAAATCATGCAAAACCGAGCACATTTCGGTTTAGAAATAAATGACCTTAGGAGTGTAGTTTTGAGCTCAATTTTTTTTCTATAGGATGCTCATGTGATATAGAATAGTACTATGAAGCCATTTTTTTTAAATTGATTTTTGAAATTTTTAAGTTAATTTTTAGCCCTAAAATGATGGGAAAATTAGGTAATTTGGAGTTAATTAGGTGATTAGGATATTAATTACTGATTTAGATAGTAATTAAATGTTTAAGGATGTTAATCTCTGATGTGGAAACCTAATCCTAGTCTATTGGGTGTTAAGTGTAAGTAATGAAGGTGTTATGTGGTAAATGTAGAAAATTAGGAATATGTAGAATTAAAAATTAATAAATATGGAAAAATTAGGTTTAATTAGATAATAAAATAATGAAAATCAGAACATAACAAATCTGAAACAAAATTCAATTTTAGGTAATTATATGAAAAATGTAAAAATTTCTCACAACATGAGTAAATTTGGTACACTAATACGGATTTAAGTGTACCGGATGGAATAAAATGCTGACTAGGGGTAGTGATCGTATTTAGGGTATCTGGAAATAATATAGTTAGTTTCACATTATGAGTTGAAACAAATTTCTAGGGTCCGGGTACAAAACAGTACCTAGAAATCGAACTAGAATCTAATTTAGAAATCGATGCGGAACCCGAACCTAAACCCGAACCTAGAACAATTATAAAAGACTTAAGACTTAGATAATTAGGTTTATTAAATCCTAAACAACACATAACAATAAGCGTTATAGGATAAAACAAACTTATAATAGTTATATAAAAAGCTGAAACCACGTTTGTGTTATAGAGATGATCGGCGATGGTCTAAGCAAATCGGACCTCGAGTGAGTGAGCGAGAAGTCGAGGTAAGTTGGGATTAATATGATGCTGTATTTTGGAGGCTTAAGATTATGCTTGGTTGTGCTTGTTAGATAGTTGAATGTGTGCATGTGTTTAATTATGGGTGATACTATGATTCTGTTTGTTGCTCTGGCACATATTGTATGATTTGTATAAAAGGATTGATCACTCTCAACTGGACTTAATCAAATATCCGACCAGTAATCATAATCGGACATGCATGGCAACCCGTTAGGGGAACTTAGGACTCTCCGGCCAAATACTGACCCCTTCGGAAGGGATAGCGCAGGATTACAAAATGGTCCCTTCTTCATCCTCAGTCGAACTAAGTGACAGGAGAGGAGGTCGCAGCGAAGGTAAAGACAGTGGTTCGAAGGTAGTCGTAGGAGGAGCAAGGTCTCCATTACACAAGCCTGGGTTTGGTCGTGAGCTGTTGCATTAACGGCAACTCCTCAACCTGGATTAGAGCGGACGCAATTTCTCTAATCTCACGACGGGCCAGACAACGTCGTGCGATTGCATTTGCTTGCACATGCATTGCACCTAATAAGTGATTGAAAACCTTATTGTGTGTATGATATAGTTTTACGTCCTCCGTCCTAACTTACTGAGCTGTGGTTGCTCACATCCCTATAGACATCGTACAGGTGCTGGCTAAGAAGCGGCCACAACTACTCTGAAGCTAGCAAATGCTGGATCCTGGGGAATGAGGAAAAATATTGAAGAACGAACATATATTTTTAAGGTTTAAGCTTTTACTTTAGAACTTCTCGTTTTTTTTTTTATAATATAATAACTAGGAAATATATTTCAGAGAAACATTGCAAACGATAATTGTAATCACTAAATTATAGTAAATATATATATATTTCCTCACTTTCTTAGATGAATGATTTATTTAAATTACAAACTGTTTACTTCAAAGCGGGTTAGTCGTTGACGCCTTGTGTAGATCAGGTCTAAGATAGCGGTTGTAAGGCCAACTTCTATCTTAGGGTGATTTACACGGCGGGGCTGTTACGATTCTGCCGCTTCGGGGCGTGACAAGGGTGAGGGGCGTTATGTGAATGAAGTCCTACATGGACTGTAGAGAATATTGAGTAACGATACATAAAGTCAAGCAATGAATAACATATCAACACTAGTTGGAAAATTTTGGATTAAATAATTGAAGTTGACCCATTTGTGTTCGTTGGCTTGGTTAATAACTATCTATATATTTAGGCGTTAAAATTGGTATCGAAGTTATTGAAATTAACTCACTAGTGTTTATTAGTTTAGATTAATTGCTTTTGATTTAGGGTGTTATAAAATCTAAGAAAAAACAAAAAGCTCCAAAAAGAAACACAAGAGGGTAGTTGAGATTCTACTTTATGGGTATTGTGACATTAAACAAGCTTAGACAAGCTTCTATTTTATGGTTTTTTTCAATCTCTATATTTCTACTACATTTTTGTTAAACTTAGTTGTTTTCAAGATCATTAATTAATTTTTAAATCATTTATGATATATTTTTGCTCTAAATCTATGGATTTTGTAATGATTTTTCAAATTTTGGTTTTTCCAAATCTAAACTTTTTCTCCATTTTGGGCGTTTCTATACATTGATTGAGGCTAGGTTTAGATTCTTCTTTCATATTTCATCTTTCCCAAACCATTCTAAATTTTTGGTTTGTTCCAATCTTTTCATTTTCAATGTTGGCAATTGGGATCTTTTAAATATCTTCTGCTCTAATTTTTGTTCCTTGAAAAAAAGTGGTTGAGCTTCTATTATCCAATCAAAGTAAGGTTTGAGCCTTGGTATCGCCTTAAATCTTGTTTATTTGGTTTCTTTTAGCTTTCTACATCTAAAGAGTACATCAATTTGAGAGAAATAGAAATGATCTTGCAAGCGTAAAATGATTTTATCAAGTAAATAAGCTTAATTTTTAGGGAGGAGATGATAAATCAAGAAAGATTGGATTTTCACATTATTTAAGTGTCATTTTAATGTATTGATTTAATCTACTGTAATGCCCTAGATTAATAGTAGTTATAACAAAACCAACAAATACTATTGAACTCATTTCAACTACTTAGCTAAAAGTTTCTCACTAATATTAAGATATTATTCGCTACTTAACCTTTCATACCATTATTCAACATCATCATTACGAGACCTTACAATTAAGCATAAATCTCTCTCCTCTTATGGTCATCCCCATACCAAACACCAACTTAGGGGTGGGGGTTGTTGTGAGGCTATTATTTATAATGCTTGAGACTAAAAATAGTTAGAAATCCATTTAATAAATACTAATAAGTGCATTTTAATCACTTGGTACAAAACTTTCTATTAGTGTTGACATATATATTATTCACTATTCAGCTTTTGATGTCGCTATTTAATATCTCCAATAGTGGAACACTATTCACATTCCATTTAAATAGGGTATTACATCCATACCGTGATTTTTTGGGGGATGTTAAAAATGGAGAAGCAATGGGTTTTTCTTTATACGGCAATTAATTGACAAGAACATGGCATTTTATTGTTTTCCATCTACTCCGCATTCTTATTACTGTTTACTATGATTTTTAATTGTAATTTATAAATATGGAAGAAGAAAAAGAAGAATAAAAAGAATTGTTACCAATGCTACCCTCAAATGTCATATGGACTTCATGTATTGCTTAAGTATGTTAACTTAATGGTGTTTAATACGTGGTGCACTCTAATTAGTATGAAATTTTCATGTAGATAAATGGAAGTGAATGGAGTAATGCAAGGTAATGTAAATGACTTTGAAAAGTTGAATTGGATGGTTTAATTGGCATTTTGAAAGTTCAATGTGATTAATTGAAAAAACAGTCGAAGTTTAAGTAACAAATTTGATATTATCTCATTAGAAAAAAAAATAATATTGAATTTTGTCATCACTAATAAATTATGTAATTTTTCATTTAATTATACAACTCTTTAATTTTTGCATTTTCTTACTCTGTTAATCTACTTTTTTTTTTCCAATTAGATAACCTAAGAATTTTGCTCGCTCACTTTGCCGATCTGTGATAAATTTTTCCTTTTTTGTTTAACAAATTTGAAATAGTAACATAACTTAAAATCATGAAAATGTCAAACCGCTACCCCACCAAAAAAAAAAAAAAGGATTATCTTGTACATAATCTAGGCTCCTTTTTCATAAATGGTGGAGAAATGTTTTTATGACGAGCCTAGGGTTGCGAACTTGAAAAAAGAAATAGTAATAATAATATTGCTAAGTTGTAAAGTGAAAAAAGAAATAGAAACAAAATACAGCGCTAGTTAGTAAAAAGAATGGGAAAGTTCAGTTATATTTTTTTGGGTTAACAACCCTAAATTATAATTAGAATATTATGAAATTGTTAATATCAAGCGAAAATTTACAGCGGAATAAGATCCATGGTAACGATTCTTTTTGAGTCAATGGGTGAAAATTGTCGTTTATATCAATATGAGATATAATAGTTTTATATGCTTAACGGAAACAAAATGATGAAGGAAAGTTAATAATGTCTTACAATAATATTGGATCTATATACATGTTAGCCGATATTGATATAATCTAGTGGTACAAATAGTAGTTTTTCAACCAGATAAATCCAATTCGAATCTTTTCTTCTCCGAAGTTAATAGTTGAAAAAAAAAAAGAAAAAAAAATCTATATAAATGTCATGACTGGTGATAGCAACTTATGATTTATTATAAACACAGGCGTAGAAACAAATATTCACAACGGCAAACATCATTAAATCATTTGTTAAAATTTGCAATAATGCATCATGATATTAGTTACAGATACTTACCCAGTGATTTTAGGGGCTCACGTGAATATACAATATGATGAAGCTTTGCTGCCATCATGGCTTTAAACCAGCAATCCAGAGACACGAAATAGCTTTTCAAATTTGTGGCATTATTCCCTTTAATCAACACCATCGAATCCTTTTGCCTGAAACCCCAAAAAAGGAAAAAGCGAATACCCGTTAAACATTAATTTCTCCAGGCGAGGATTCCATAAGGTGTAATGTCAGAGTCTAGCAATTGAATGAAACTACATATCATCCTTATTTAAGGAATTGGTAGATGCTTTATTACTCCAGGTTGTTTGTTTTTTTATCAGGACAAATGAAGTCATCTTAGGAAAATAGTTGTCAGTACCAGGATAGTACAACATTGCTCCTAAGCAAACGGTACAATCTAAATTCTTGTATAGTACAAATGTGAAATTTAGTAAATTAGAAATATCAAACATTATCAAATCCGATTTGAGTATTTGATCTAGACATAGAAAAATATTAAAAGTTAAAGAGATAAATCGGATTTGATTGATTGTTAAATTAAAGTTGGATCGGATCAATTTCCTGATAAGATAATATCAAATTGAATTAAATTGTATGTATTAATTTAGATTTAACAATATTAGAAGATAGTGTCTAAATTCTCAAAAGTACAGCTGGGTTTGAGTACAATGCTCCAGGATGAACGTCTGACCAACTATCAACTTTGTACCTATCCTAACAGAAAGAAAGCAACGTCCAACAAAAATCGGTCGGACTTGCAAACGGTGGGACATATGTAATAGCATTCTGCTAATAGATTAGCGAAAGGGAAAGTTGAATAGATGGTCATTCGGTCGGTGCCAACGAACGACTCCATGGGATAGGTGAAATATGCGATGTTGCAACGCAATTATGTTTTTATTTTTTATTACTGAAAGAAAAAAAAGGGTAAAAAAGGGCAGATATCATTAGCATAATAATATCATTTAATTAGATTCCCAGAAAAGCCCTCTATTAGAAGAGTAGAAGCCTTGATATATATATACGCACACATATTACCACAAAACGTGTATAAAATTAGTAGGTGGTTAGTTATCTTATAGTCTTGGATTCATAATAAAACAAAAATAAAAAAATAAAAAAAAGTAGAAAATTAACGGGCAAACTGTTATTTAATGGAGAGATGAACTAATAAAGTTGATTTTGTAATATTATATAAAAATTATTTGACATATATATAAGACACCAAATGGCGGTTAAGAAATACTCATTGTTTTCTTTAGCAAAACGAATGAGAATTCATGACTCGTTAAAGCCCAAAACCGACATGGAGTCTAGGTACAAAAGATTATAAAGTTTTTCCTCATGGGAGCTCAAAAAGGGGAAAAACTATTATGTTTTCGTGTCATTTGAAAGGATTTCTCCAAGCATCATAAACAAAAATGCATATTGTCCTTGGATCAAATTCCTATTATCTACTTTAGTGACCACTACCCTAACAAAATTGGGTACTCTCCCATCGCCAAGAATGTCTTTCCAATCTCAAGTAGTGAGAACGGACTTTTGGCTAAATATTTTTAGTGGGAGGAAGAACTACATAGGACTAACAATCTATAGGGCATTATCTTAAGTTTTTATTGGGTTGGACGAGTAAGGTACCTTATAACAATCTATTTGGTTGAATCCTTAGATTCTTTCTATTTCTAATTATCTCAAAAGAGTAGGAGTTCTTGAATATTTATAAAGTTTGACCATCGACGGCATTCATGAAATCATAAGTTCAGTCGAGATGAGTCTCTTTATGGATCCCTCCATAGGCCTATCTTAAGTTCAAGCCCATGGAAAGCTTCTCTAAGTGTATGAGTTTTTTAAAAAATGTAAAGAATTGACAAGCTAATTTAAGAATCATTGCTCCAAACCTATCATGTCAAATCTCTTTATATCATCCAAAATTATAGGCATGACTCCTAAGGATCTAAGCCATGTCACTTAGCCTCAAAAGTCTAACCCATGTTGTTATTAAGATTAAAGAAGTATGGTAGGGATTGTTGCTGCCAATTGCTCATGTGTAAATGTTGACTTAAAGAACTCTTCAATCAATGACGCGTAGAGGGAAATCATTAAAAAGATGCATGGTAAGAGTAACAAATAAAATTGGATTTTTTTTTAAGCACACATGTGATAAAGAGCATAATCTTAATTTTTTAATGTTTTCTTAATATTATTAATCATTTCATTGTTTTAATCTTCTATAAAGTGATTCCAACAGAGAAGTAATGTTTGTAAGAGGCTTATCGATGTTCTAAATGATGCAAATAGGGAGGAAGAGCATATTATTTATGAAAGTTAGCCCTTAATCTCAACTATTGGATGATCCTATAGTAAATGGCTAACATAGATTATTAGTGATGACCACTAAATCACTTTTAATGATCTAATGAATGATATCAAAGTCTTCTTTTACATATGACCAAATGATTTACATTATCAATCAAAATAAAAACTTAAAAAAAAATACATATCGTTGAAAAGCATATAATTTGAATAATAAGACTATAGAAGGCTAAATTCAAGTTTAAGCTTTAAGCCTATTAATTGATTAGGTTTGACTCTTTAAGATAAGATAATAGGGCTTAGAGGGTTGAGTCATATATTCGGAATTATCAAAGGAGTTTTGGAATGGTGTACTTAAAGTAGGGCCCATCGATTCTATCGACCCTTTCTCGATATTGACTCATACTAAGAATAAGGTATTCACCAGGCTTAGATCCAAAGAAGGAGCTCATTTGGGATCCATTAAGGGAAGGGATTGATATTAGCCATTAATCATTATCACAATATGATACACAAGATCAATGGCCCACTCCTATAAATACTCCTTTTTCTTCCCTTATTTGAATGAGAGAGATCTTAGCATAAACATTGTTACTCTACTGAACTCTTATCTCAAAAGATCAAACACATAAATATTTCAAAAACATCACTCCGTTCTTCATCATTTGTGGAGTTTGATGCGATAGAGCTCTCTCATCTGTCACCGTATGTATTAAAGACTTATTGAAATAACTTATTTCTCCCACATATACATTTCTCTTTATCATCCCATATGTACAATTCAAGTAATTTTCCTAATCACGTGTAGCGTGACTTGTCACGTAAGATGCACATGACCCTTGCACCCTTACTCCTTCACACCAACAAAGACCAAGCAAATTAACTTGAAATTCTAAAACCAATATCTATATATTCTCAAAAAAAAAAAGGATGTTATATTTCAATTTAAAATTCAAAAGTACTACAAATTAGGTCATTAAGTTCAAGATATTAGGTATCTCATTCCTTTGAAATCTAAGCCAAACCCTATGAGTTATTATATCTAAAAATCCATTTGAACCCCTTTAAAGTAATACTCAATTGAATCCCTATCAAGTTTAATTAGATTAAGAGCTTTATATGATTTAACTAACACAAATCCTTAGTTACAATCACCACTCCAAATTCTACAGAAGAAAAGAAAAAGAAAGAGAGGTCTACAGCCTTTCTTTGGGGGTTTGGCATCGACCACCACTTAAGGTAAGTTACCAATTGTATTTTCATTTTTCCTTTTAGTTTTTATATTTTCTTCAATTCTCTTAATATTTATTAATTACAACATTAGAAATTAGTTTTCCTAATTTGCCATCCCAAGTCAATACCATGCGACATGCTTACTCAACACCATGTAGCTTTCTACATGGCTAATTGATTTATTTCAAAATTTTGAGACTTTAGTTCTATCATCACATGGCCAAAGTATTTGCTTTCCTAATAGTAGTAATATAAGTTTATTTATCATTTTTCGATGAGAAGTAGATTCCTTAACTATAAATTTTTTAAGTTCTTTTAGCATTTATTTATAGATGCTAGAGATCTCTTTAAGGAGTAAGAAGCCCTTTGGACATCTTTTCAAAGTCGTTAAACTCACAATACTACCTAAAATCATCAAAAGATTTGCAAAACTATAATATGAAGACATACGATAGTCATAAAAAAACTTTGGATATATAATGAAAATAAAGAAATAAAGAAATTAATTTCTTTTCATAATAAAGAATCTTAATCCATAATCTAACATGCATAGAAAAAGAATAAGCATAGTTGACACTAAGTTCTTTCAATTATTTTGTTTGAAAAAAGTTATGAATCAAAGGAAGTCAAACATTTTAACTCACCTTAAATTCGTAATGGCATAAACTAAAGTAAATGGGTCCTATCTAAACTTTGCAGTGGCAATTGAAATTGGAAATTCAGATAAAAAAATGAAAATAAAGAATTAAATAAATTAAATTCTTTTCCTAAAAAAAATAATCTTAGTCCATAATCTAACATGCATAGGAGAAAAATAAGCAAACTCCAAACTAAGTTCCTTTTCCATTGCTATGAATTGAAGGGAATCAAATGTTTCGACCCAACTTGAATTCTTGACTAGACGACACGAACATTTAATAAAAACTAATAGATTTAAAGACACTTTATAAATGGAAATTTTCGAAATAGTATCAATCTCCTAACTGACTAGTGCACCAGATCACCTATAGCAATAAAACTGGTGAGTATTCACCTAAGCCATTTGCTTAGGAAAAAGGGTTAGGTTAAGTACAAGATTCTAACCTGCTACTCTAATCTAAGCTACCCAAATACGAAGTAGCGAGTTAAAACTAAACAAGAATAAAATTTAAAAACAAACACAAATTCTAAAGGCGTAAGCTTATGACATGTTCCCGAAGTAACGATGAAGGTATACCATTAAGATATTAAGGATGGTTTTTAATTAAATTTTGATTGAACTCACTTAATTTCAATCTCAAGTAGAGAACCTCACTCAACTATATAGCGGAAAATCTCCTCTCGACCTCATTTCCCTACAGATCATCTAAATTACTTAATTCTTGTCGAGAGTTAAGTAATCTAATCCTAAGAATTAGGGGGCTAATCTCCTTTCAATCTCATAACCTATCCTAATTCACTAAGATCACATAATGCAATGTGAATTCAATGGGGAACACCTAATCTCCTCTGAGTCTCATAAGCATAAGAACCCATTATCGATATTTTATCGACTCAATGACTCAAATTGGGAATTACACAACTAATCTCCTCTCAATCTCATAATTATGTAAACCCCGTAAACTTTCAAGGGAACTTTCTAGGACTAATCTCTTATCGATCTCATAATCATAAGGAAACCTATTGAAAATTTTATGAAAAAGCACCTCAAGGAGCCTAAGTGCAATACCAATCATCAAAATCCCATTTAAACACATATAATCATATCATAACTATGAGGTTATACAATCTACAACATTCACATGTTCACAAACCCACTAAAACTAACTTAGCCACTCATATTAAGAACAATGGCAACAAAATGACAGAAATATAACAACGAACTACATTAGAAAATAAGATAACAAGATGGTAATGAATGAACTAGAGATTAGATGAAGAAAAAGTACTAATGCTCATTAAACAAACTCAAATGTGCATCAAAATCGTCAAAACATTCACTAAATATCATAAGCTAAGCAATAGAATAGTAAAACACACAATGAGCTCTTAATTCTAAACTAAAAAAATGCTAAAAACCTAATCGCGACTCCATTTTTAACTACAAATGCGAGTATTTATAGAATTGGGCTACCAATCGATCTGCTCTACCGATCGATCGGTAGACACATTTCAACTCTAAGTTGCCTCCATGTTTAATGAAACACGGCATTTAGGAGGATTAAGGTTTTAGTCAAAAAAAACTCTAACCTTAATTTCTTCTACCAATCAATTAGTGCTCTACTAATCTATCAGTACAATGGAATCCACCCTTACGTATTTTGTTCATGACACCAACTGCTCCATCAATTAATCATCCAATAGGTCGGCCACCCCCTTATGCTTCAACATATGCCGATTGGTTAACAATAAGCCTACCAATCGATCAGTATGTTAAATTCACCAACGCCCTTCATTTTGACCTCCTTGATCAAACGGTAGCGGTTATCAAGACCATAGTAACTCCCATGCACTTACACGTAGGATATAAAATGAATCAAATTTATTTAAAAACAACACTCTTCCATGCATTTCTAACAATTTTCCACAAGTTGGTCTATTTTATGCTTAAACTCAAATTTCATGAAAAATTAATTAAATTTTGCAAGAAATTATGCACAAATACAGGTTTTAAAGTTGAAAAGATTACACACTTTGAGTAGTGATCAATTCTTAAAGGCATAAAATGAAGTAAATGGATCCCCATCTAATCTTTGCAGTTGGACCTAGAATTTGAATGAAGTTTATGAACATTGAATAAGAGACTAAGAGACAAAAAAAAAAAAAAGAGGAAATGAAATAGAAATGGGATAGGGAAAAATACATTGTACCCTAATAGTTAATGGCCTATTAGAAGCCCAATTGCATTTAATTTTAATCCATGTAACTCATATAAATAGCATTAGTAAACTTGATTAAAAACTCATGGTTTTACTGAGTTTAACATGTAGACTCGTCAATTTACCAAAGTATGCACAAAATGATTTTATGTCTAATTTAACTTAGGAAAGCCTCATAAACATATAAAATTTTGGAATTTTATGAGTGGAGTCATGACATTAAAAGCACATGCATCTCTTCATCCACAAAGAATTCTTAATCTGAAAAATAGAGATAAAGGGTTAACCTTTGAATAAGAAAATGGATTTGAATAGTCACAAATGAATTATCTTATTCGATAAAAAGATTTATTCTTTAGAAGACCTATCTCTTATTTAGTACTACATGCTTCCACTCTGTAAGAACTTTAAATGATTCTCTTAAAGTTCATGTTTTTCATTATAATTAATCCACTTGCTCCTAAATGAGAGTGAATTACAATGGAGAAAATCCATATTTAGCAGTAAATTTATTTAGAAGATCAATGTTTGGGGTCGTTAAAATCAAGAATAAATATTTCGATACAAAATTCAAATAAGGGATCGGTTAGGTTACCATTAACTCGAATCCAATGTGATATGTTGAGCTACACGTATACCCTTGTTGACATAGCCTAATGAATAGGTAAACATGACATAGCATAAAAAAACCTAACCCAAATAGATTTAAAGAGAACCTACCTATAAAGATTTAATGTAAGAGAAGAAAACCCAACTAATAACTCATATTCAAAACTTAAATTGAAAAACAAAAGCCCACCGAAGGATTTAAGAAGTTAGTTTTACCAATTAATCAAAAGTAAATCAAAAGAAACGCTTAATCCTTTGAAGCAAAAACCTAAATCCCAAAAGAGCAATAGAACCTTAAACCTATCATGACATTAGTTTTGGTATACCATTTTATGTGGCAAGAGTAACCCATATAACATGATAAGCTATCTAGCCCATTGAAGACATTTGAGACAACATCCTTAACTGTATATCCAAGAATGCCTTTTAAGTGGTCCGTCTGATGCATACCTTCACATGAGAGGCTAAACATTCAAATTTTTTATTTGCCAATTTCATTGAAAAAACCTAGTAACATGAATCATACACATGCAAAGTGGACCAGTTTAAGTTAGCCCATTTAATACATTCTGATTTTTTATTCGTCCATTTAAAAGTGGACTAAACAAACCCTATCCATTTTACCCATTAGCTAAAGTGGACAAGTTTAGATTAGCCCATTTAATATATTTATACATTTAGTTTGTAGATTAACCCATTTAACTTGTATTTTAGATAGGTCAAGGCTCAGTTTTTTGGCCTGTTTGACAAATGGACCAAATGAACCTGGCCAATTTAAATGTGGGCCAAAGAATAGTAGACCGGGTCGAATTAGCTTGTTTAACGCACTTGCACATCTCTAAAACTTATGCATGATTACTTAAAAAGCTCAAAAAACAAAAAAGAAGAAAGAAGAAAGAAAACAAAACAAAAAGAGGAAAGTAAGGGAAAGTGAAGGAACAATAAGAAAAGCAACAAATTAAACAAAATTATTAGAATTACATGAATACAAAACCTTTCTCCAGTTTCCCTTTACTTCTGATTTTTCTTTTTTACATCGAAAGGCCTATCCTCACTTCACTTCTCACATCTTTCCCTCTACTTCCTTCTCCAACTCTAATCATAATTCACTTAGTTTTTTTGTATAACAATTGCATCAAACATAATAAAAGATATCCAAGAATATGCTATTATTCCTCATTAGAACTCCAATTCTTTTTTATATCTTAAATTTCGATTTACATTATACTCATTAAGCTAACTTAAAGAATGTTTGTTAAAACTGCAATATAAGGTAAATTATAAATACATTCTCTCGTATTTATCTTTAAATAATGCTTAATTCCCTCATCTTTAAATTGAGTATTTAGACCCTAAATCTTGAAAAGGAAAAAAAAAAAAAAAGGTGTTTCCTACTCCTAATAAATATTTTGGCCCCATATAAATAAAAAATAATTTTAGTGTTTTTAATTATTTCATTTAAAGGTAAAACAAAAAATAAACATTTTTTAAAGATTTAAAATTTATGAGTTCAATTAAAAAAAAAAACTTAAACATAGATGGAGCGAACAAAAGGTTGTTCATTATTTACAATTTACCCTTAAAAAATCCATTATACCAAAAGTAATTTCCAAATATTTTTTACCTCGTGATTTTGTTTCACATGTTTACATTATACACTCAGGTAGACCTAAGTACGATCCAGGTCAGAACCATGACCCGAAACCAAACCCATCTCACTGGTTTGACCCATCATGAGAAACCAGTGGGTCAATGACGAGTCTAAATTAAAGGCCCATCATGACTCAGCAGGTTAAACCATGCGACTTTTTTTTGTTGACTTTTCTACTTTTCTAAGTGTAGAAATTTAAAAAAAAAAAATTGTTCATTTAATGAGTTATGGCAAAACTTGTCAATATAGCCTAAAATTATTACTTAACCTATACACTATTACCTAGCCTATTATTATTTATCATTCCCTTAAGTAACTTTTTTACCTTTAACTCCACTTGCATATTCACTTCACATGGAGTACTTTTTTGCCTTCAACTTCACATGCACTACTTTCTTGCCTTTCACTTCACCTGCAAATTCACATGGCCCACTTATTGCTTTTAAGTAAATGCACCTGCACTTTGAAATTGAAAGTAGACCATAATTGAGGAGAGATAGAGAAATAAACGAGGTAGAATTCAAAAGTGAGATGTGATTGAACAAGGCAAATGAAGGACATACATGCAAAAGAAATAATGGCTAAGAAACCATGAAGGATGCATTGCAAATTCAAATTTCAAAATGGAAAATTATTGCTCTAAAAAGCTTGTTAATGAGCAAACATAAAGTTTGAAAAGCTATGAAAAAAATTGGCGTCGTTAATGTAGGTGAACGATAGAATTTAGAAATACAGACCCCATAAATTGGAGAATCACATTTCACTTGAATGTGCAATTTTTTCTGCTATTTGTTTTACACAACACAACTTTGCTATCTAATATGTTTGATTTCTCATTCCAATATAATATTGCCAACATATATTTACTTTCATATCCCCAGCTTGTATTAACTTTTAACACACAACTTGTAGCTATGCTAAGCACTCTTAACACACATGTTTCCATCTGTGCAAACATATGGACAAATAGATGGAATCAGAATACATACATTCGGGTTACTTACCATTGAGTGGATGAAAAGTGACAGCTACAAAAAAGGTTACTTATGTTACGAAAATTTAACAATCGCCATACGGTGCAAAATATTTCTATCATTCTACGCACTATCTTGGAAAAATACAAGTTGAGCAAAAAAAAATTCTCTATTGGTTTTGATAACGCTATAGCTAATATTGCATTAATATCAAAGTTGCAAAGACTATGCCAACCAATACTTAGGGGCACATTCTTCCATGTTCGTTGTGCGTATCACATTCTGAACTTATGTGTGAAGGATGGTTTGTCTTATTTAGACTTCAAAATGTGTCCCATCAAACAAGTAATTGATCAAATTTTAGACAAACCAACGATTCACAAGAAATGGATGAAATTTTGCATAAGTGTTGAGAAACGCCTAAAAAAATTCAAAAGAGATATAGAACATAGTTAGAACTTAATGTATAAGCTCATCTAAAGTACTATCGCATTCAAAGATGATTTGTGCCAATTCATCGTACAACATATCTAGGAGGTTCCACTACACCCAAGTGATTAGGAATATTGCACCAAGTTACTTGTTATATTAAAAAAAAAATTTATGATTGCACTAAGACATTTTCACAGGTATACCAACCTAGCTCTCATTTGTTTATTGTAGAAGCGGTAAACATACTAGTTACTCTAGTAGATGCACATTATAATCCACTCTTACAAGAACCTATTAACAATATGACTTCTAAATGGTTAACTTATTATAGAGAAATTCCTGATATTTATCTCCTTGCCACTATATTGGATTCTCGAACTAAAATTGATGGTCTCTCTGATTATATAAATATTTACTATGAGTATGTTGATAAGTTCTCTGATACACAAGATGTCTACTCAAATTCTGCAGATAATGTCCTTCAACGAACGAATCAAGTATTACATGAGTTGTTCCAACATTTTTCATACGTTTACGGTAGTCAAGTTTCAGTGAGTCCATCGCCCCACACTACTAACCAACCAGGCAGTGTTAGCAATTTACCTATTGCAGATCGTTTACTATCACAAAGATTAAAAAGGCAAAGAGATTCTAGTAAGGCCTCAACAAAACTTGAAATCTATCTTAACACAACCTTTAGGTTTGGTGACAGTATTCACATCCAAGACTTTGATGTCATCGAGTGGTGGAAGAGGTGTGCAAAAACATTTCCAATTCTTTCTCAAATGGCAAGACATATCCTCATGACTCCAGCATCAATAGTTGCTGTTGAACAAGCTTTTAGCATAGCTAAACTAATTGTAAATGATCATAAAGCATCGCTATCGATAGTAATCGTAGAAGCTCTTGCATGTATCAAAGATTAGGCAAAAGAAGAAAAGCGAGTGCAAGAACCATGCGGGACATCTAGTGAAGATGATGAATACTTCAGTGATTTCAACCCATCGAGTGGAAGTACAGTAAGATCTACACTAGAGCATTAACGAGATGAAAATAATTATCTATCTTAAGTTTTATTTCTTAAAGTTATGGCACTTAGCAAAAATTTCTTCATAATTATAAAATTAATAAATCGATTGTTTTGAAAATTAGGATATCATATTTGGTATTTTGAAAATGTCGCACAAAAAAGAACTTAGAAAAATTTTTAAGATATTTGCCAATACAAATAAATCGATTAATCACGTAAACTTAGACTTGTTTTTTATATTAAAATTGACAAACAAAATCTTTTTAAAAAAAAATTTTGAAGTATGAGAGTCTGATTCTGACTAACAGATACATAAGCACCCGCAAGGCAACCTTAAAATATGAAAAATAAAAATTTCCTATATTTCTATTTCACCGAATAATACTGTAAATCTTTACTACTTTTGTTATTTTTCAAATTGTAACATATCATTTTATTCTTCTATAATATCAATGTATTATGTAATTTGTAATATCAATGAGTAAAATAAATTGTTATTTTTCTATTATACTTTGCATTGTTAATATATGTGTGTATGTAGCTAAATATTTATATAAAGGAGAAAAAAAAAAAAGAAACAATTCACAAGTCTCAGAATCAAACGGTGACCTGCCAGTTCCTTGGACCTGCCCGGGAACCAGCTCCCACCGGCCGGTTCCGGTTACTTACTTTTGGACCCGTGACCCTGCTGATCCAATTCCGAGTCCGAGGTGGGTCAGACCCGTACCAGGGTCTACACTCAAGATCCGACACCAAAAAGCACAACCGAATTTTCTTTCCAAGTCATCAATCATCGTATGCATAATTAAACGCAAGTCAATGCATGCACTCTCAAGAAAAACTCCAGTAAAAACTAAAAAGTTTAAATGTCCCGGAATGGTACCACAGACAAAACTTTCGGACCACCACTCCATTTGTGGTCATACAGGTCGCAGTGAATTAAAAACTTGATTAATAGAATAAGTACTTTCAACAAAAGGAAGCAAATCTCGGCCTTTCAGTCACATAAGTAAGACACGTTATATATATATATATATATAATATATAACTACTAATCATGTTTAGATAAATGGTAATATGAGTAGGAATTTTTATAAAAACTACCCACTATCACTATTAGATATTTAAACATGACCAATAATTACCTGGATGCATATAGGCCAGAAGGATACATGGCCATTCTTTTGGGATCTGAGTTTTTCCTTTATTAAATCTATATAAAAGTTTTTCCGACAGCAAATTTACATTTTCTTGCAATTACAATGAGTTATGAGATATTCTATTTATTAGAAGAAAGTAAGTGACACGGTACAATAAAATAACCAAGCAATTCCTCGTATATAGTTTATAAGAATCAAAGACGCTCATTAAAATGCCCATACACATTAGTAGATCCTGACATGGTTCAGAACCGCCTAGGGACCGGAAGTAGACCTACCGTTTCTCAGTTCCAAAATCATGCAATTGGAACCAGCCTTGCAGAACCAGTTCACGAGGCGATTCCATGAAACCGTCGGTTCAACCAGCTGTTCCTAGGGACCATGAACCTCTTTATTTTTTTTGGTTTGATTTTTTCATGAATTATAATTGTACATTGTATATTTATGTTAATAGTTTTCCCCTCTTTTCTGTACATTGAGAAAATAAATGTGCATCAGAGTTGAATGTTGATGGTATTTGGAGTTGGAGTCTTAGAGTCTTAGAGAGATTCGTATAAAAAAAGTTGACATAAATATATGGAGTGAGGTTGTAAGGGATAACAAGAAAATATATTAGATGAAAAAATACATAGCAAAAATACATTTGTAGCTGTACACATTAATTTTTACAATTATAAAAACTAACATGGAAGAAACAAAATGTTGCTCAATATGGACCATCATACTTCTTTTGATGGAAAAACAAATTTTTTCAATTTTTAGGTCATCTCATAGGTGCTTACGTATCCGTTAATCAAAATCAGATCACCATAAATCAATAATTTATTTTTAAAAAACTTTTATTGTGTTCTTGTAAAAAGTGTCAACTTTATGTGATTAACCAAATTATTTTTATTATAAAAAACTCCTATGAAGTAAATTAATTTTTGCTTGTCTAAATTTTTGAAAAGGCTAAAGGAAAAATCCTGACTTTAAAAGCCCCATTTTAGTTTTTTTTTTTTTGAATTAATGAAAACATTTGTGTGAATCTCATCATGTTTCCACCCGACATGTTAAATTCGCTAAAGTATTCATCACCTTCACTAGATGTTCTACACTGTTCTTACTCTCACCTTTCTACTTTTTCCTAACAATGCAAGCAAAGGCTTCAATGGTTGCAACCGATAACGATGCTCTCTGCTTGTCTAAAATTAGACCTAATGGGAATCAAACAACTAGACCCTTGACCCAAGCCTGAGCTCTAGATCTTAAAAGACTAACAAAGCAAATTCTATCTTTCCAGCCAACTCCAACCGAAGCTAAGCTGATCCTCACTGCCGACCAACTCCACATGCTGAGTCGCACAACTTCAACTCTATTAGCTATCGTGTACCAGCCTGATTCATGTTTCCCAAACTACTTAGTCAACCCTACTCTCTACCCTACTCTGCCTATACCAATCACTGGCTTGGCAATACTTGTGCTAAGAACCCCAGAATGCTTCTAAGCCAATATGTCCTTAGAAGAACCTCCAAGTCTGGTCAGGAACTTCCAACTTAACCATATAACTTTATCTATTTCTGCCAAAAGCATCCCAATGAATGATCGCTACGTGTCCAACACCACGTAAAAGGATTTGCTGCACCAATTACCAATTTTTTTTATTTTTCATTTGTACCATTTATTATTCCTTATACATTATTTCTTTTAGATAGTACTCATTTTGTCTTTTTCATTTTAGGTAAGATGCCCTTACTTTTTTATATAAATACCTTTGTAATTGTAACTGCAACAACATCCCTGATATTGAATATGCCTCATTGTCTCCTTCTGTGAGCAATCCCTTTTTTCTTACTTCACTATTATCTTAACCTTTAAGTAAGGGTAGATGATGAGTACCCTCACCAAGTTAACTCGTATGTCACATCAAGTTCACTTTATGAGTCCTCGGTAGTTCCCTAGTGCATAACATCTTTGGAATTGATTGTAGTTTGCTTATTCATTCCCTATTTCATGTATTTCTGCAAGCTTGGACCCACCCTCAATATAGTCACCTTTGTTTGCTCTTGGGCGGCCTATCATCTTGGTATTAAAATGAAAGTTCGTTTAGGTAAGTTGTATTTAAGCTTTACTGTGAGTAGAGTTGGCTATGACAGTGTGTTGAAGTTATGTAAAAGGTTAACTGTAAGTATTTGAGTATATAGAAGACATGTTGGTTTGTTGTTGTGTGTATGCCCTATTGTACTTTATTTTGAATTGTGAAAACAAAGAAAGTGGTAGTTACACATTCTCTGTAAAGTTATGAGTTTAGTGATTAAAAATAGCAAGTGTGTAAGTTAGTTGATTTGAAGAAAGTGTTAGTTGTCTCTCGAGTATCAAAGTTTCAAGTGTTGTTGAAGCTTAGTAAAAGAATGACTAGTTCAAGTATAAATGTCGGTATTAGGGATGATAACAATGGTGTCATCCACAATGGCCAACAACCCCAAAACATTCCCAAAAGCACATACGAACGAATCAATGAAATGGCTAACTTGATAGCCAACCTAACCAGTACTATTCATGCATTAGCCTTTCGACTTGTTGATGCCATTCAAAACGCTTCCGAAGCTGCTCAGCCTGCAACAGGAGAAATCCTAGCTCGACAAAATCGAGGTGGAAGAGTAGGAGAACGTATGTGAAGGAAGATTGACTTGGATGAAGTAAATGAAGAGAATGAAGAAAAAGAGTATTATCGAGCCTAAAATTTTCAAATTTCGCTTATTTTCCTTAGTCCAATTTATATTGAACCCTATACCTATTTGACATAAACCCTCAACTGAGAATTAAGAAAATTTTGGTTTCTTTTAATTTTAAAAAGATTTCAAAGTTGCCACCCAATTGGAGAAGGGAAAAGGTTAAGTCATAACTAATTTGGTAAATTAGTTATAACTTAGCCATTAGTCTATGGAAAAACCAATTTTCAAAATGATTTGAAAACCAAAGTTTTTAGATTCAAGGGCTAATATATTAAACCCTAACGGATACCACCATAATCTTTCGAATTTAGTTTTATTCTTTTCAAAATGGACTTTTTACACGAAAGGAAAATTTTAATTTACAAGAAAGAAATAAAATTAATTTCGTCTAAAAATAAATAAATTAGGCAATTAGATTTACTTATTTACAAAAGGGAAAATAAAAAAAAATTCTATATTTTAAGTCGCCCCATAGTTGTATACGAGTGCCTACGTATCTATTATTCGGAATCAGATTTTCCATAATTCATTATTAAAACTTTAATTAGTTAAACTCTTTTATTTTGGAAGATGGTTAGGTATACTTTTTTGTCCATTTTGTTTTTGTTTAAGAAAATTTTTTAAAAGGGTCCTAATTTCGACTATTTTATTTTCTCAAAAAATTCTAAAGAAACCTTAACTTTGAAAAGGATTCGTTTATTTTTATTTATTTGAAAAAAAATTCTAAGTAATGAAACATTTTTTAAATTTTTTTTTTCATTTTTAGTTTTTAAAAAAACAATGAAAATAACCAAGCTCTCTTATATTTTTTTTCGTAGATTTTTTATTTCAATGGTATAAGACATTATATAATAAAAAAAAGGGGAAAGGAAGGAGGATTGAACCCTAGGGTGAGATGTGGGTCGAACTATAGGTAAGAGCATGAGTCAAGTAATAGGGATTAGATTCAAGTTGTCCAACCTGATCGTGCGAAAGAGAAAAGGCAACCAGTAAGGGGTGTTTCTAGGTGGTTTTAAGCACCTTTTTGAAGAGGAAACACTATATTGATGAGTATTTTATTAGGGAAAGTGGCTTTGGACAAAGTGCCATGGAGTTTAGTGGTGGTTTGGTGATGGTTGCAAAGTGGGCTATGGGCGATGGTGTAGGCGTCATTACATAGTAGCTATTCCTAGTCATTGGGTTCATCATTTGATGGTCCAGTTGCTTGGGAAGCGTCGTTAAGTGGTTGTTTTGTACCTAGATGGTAGTAGCTATGGTATATCGCACGATGGTCATAGAAGTTGAGAGGGTTTGGTTCAAAACCAAAGCGATGGCTGCAATAAGTGTCGAAAGTGGAGGAGTTGAAGAGCTCGTAACATGGGCTAGCTTTCTATGTGATTGTGAAATGGCTCAAAATACTTCAAATGTGCATTTGGAGTGTGTTTTTCTAAGAGTTCATGTCTAGTCAAAGAGCAAGAGGTATAATTTATAGGTTAAAAGCTTAGATCGAAGGTGAAAAGAGATCAAAAGCCATTAAATCGAGGTTGAATGCGAGAGAATGACCAAGATTTGATCTTTGAATTTAGGTGCGAATTAGAGTTTCTCTTTAATTAAATGCATATCCAACATGTTCGCTCTTGCCAAAATGAAGAATCAGAAGCTTCAAAAATTGGTGAAAAAGCTTTAATCAAACATGGGTCGACGAAGAGCTTAAGACTGAGGTCAAAGTTTTTTCCTTATATTTAAAGGCAGATTTGATCCCTTAAACGAATATTTTTTGACATGTTATGGGATGGAATTAAAACTAAGTTATGCCTAGTACATGATTTCACCATTAATTTGGTGGAATCATGTGAAAATCACACACACAAGTAGCTCAAACATGAGCCAATGGGCTGGTTGCATGGGGACCTTACTAAGGAAAATTGCAGAACACCAAGGAATTGGACTAAATTGGGGAGAAACAAGGCGTGCTCACGTATAGCGCACTCGACCACATGCCCAATCCACACATGTATTGTATATGCATTGATAGGAATTGATGTGGCATATCATATGAAGCTTGAAAAAAAAAAAAAAAAAGAGTTAGCACTCTTTACACCTACATGCACGGGCTTCATCTAGCATTAAGGGCCTTCAACCTTATTGGCCCCTCATGTGGGCTAGGTCTTGTACCTAATCCAACCCTTACCTAATTTTTTTTTATAAATAAATAAAATAATGATAGATAAATAAAACAAAAATAAATAAAATAAAATAAAAACTACATTAAACCTAGTTTCAAGCAACAATTAAATTACTTTCTCTAAAAATCATTTTTTTTTTTCATTTTTTTGTGTGTTTTTCTAAATTTTCCAATTTTTCTTATATTTTTTAATTAAGACCATTTTCCTTTATCCTTAAAATATATTATAGGAGGCAAAAATAGGATGTTTACAAGTATATTGAAGTAGAAGAACGAGCTCAAGTACACCGAGCTACTGACTTTGTAAAGTTTCAAATCTCAGGCTTCAATGGTTGTAGAAATGCTGATGATTATCTCGACTGGGAAGAGAAAGTAAAGTGAATCTTTGACTACTACCAATATGAGGACCATTAGAAAATGATAAATGTTGTTATAGAGTTCTCTAGGAATGCTATGATGTAGTTGAGGAACTTCCAAGCCATGAGAAGGAGAGAAGGATACAGAGAGGTAAGCACCTAACCTGAAATGAAGAGAATCCTTAGAAATTATGCTAGATAGTTTTGCTCGACTTCAAGAGCTAAGACAAGGAAGCAGAATTGTTGACAAGTATGTTTAAGAGTTCCAAATGCTTATGATCCATTGTGAAGTAGATGAACCTTTAGCCCGAACAGTTTCTAGATTCCTTACTAGATTAAGATATGATATTCGAGACATAATGGAACTACAGAATTTTACCACACTGGATGAGGTCATCAAAATTGCCTAGCAAGTAGAGACATAGAGGAGGAATAAACCAAGTCAACCCCCAATGAGATGATCTATCCAATCTCATCAACCTACTCAAAGCCATAACCAAGATCCCCCAAAGTGCTGACTCTAATAGAAAAGTTGAGGTAGTGACTAAGCTAACGGGTGGCCCTACCAACTAGGAGTTACCGAAGAGAACTCATGAGAAGGGATAATGATCTAGGAGAAAGACAAACCAAATCAAGTGCTTTAAGTGCTAAGGATTTAGGTACATAACTGCCTAATGCCCAAACAAACAGACTATGATCATCAAGGGGGATGCCCCGAAGATTAAAGTAGACAATACAGATGAGGAACCTAAGGAGAAAAGAGAGTTGGAGGAAGAAGGTGAGATTAGTGATGAGCTAGTTAAGGAAGAAGTGTTTGCTGAGGATTTAGATAAGCGACCTTAGTTGTCAGATAAGTAATGAGCATTGAACCCTCAATAGAGGAAGAGCAACACGAGAACCTATTTCACATAACCTGCAAGGTAAATGAACAAGTATGTACACTCATAGTAGATAGTGAAAGTTGCACTAATATAGCATCTGTTCACTTATTTTGGAAGCTTAATTTTCTGACCATTTCACATCCAAGGCCTTATAAACTACATTAGCTGAATGAGAAAGGAGCATTACATGTTACTCAGCAAGTATTACTAACAATCTCTATTGGAAATCATTCTAATGAGATCCTTTATGACGTACTGCCTATGTGCACATCCCTCATGCTACTAGGCCGACTGTGGCTATTTGATCAAAGGGTTATTCATGATGGATTTCTGAACACGTATGTGTTTGAGAAAGATGGGAGAAAAATCACCTTGAACCTTATGACCTAGTAAGCAAGTTACGAGCCAAACTAGCTCGAAGATCAAAGAAGGATTTGATTCTAAGTAGAGCCAAGCTCCGAGAAGCCATTAAGTCTGACTTGCCGACCTATCTATTGGTCAAGAGGCTATTGGAGTTAAAGGAACAAACTGTGCTCTCCGAAGTGAAAGACTAATCTAAGAACTTAAAAGGGTAGGTAAATTGAGTTCAATGCCTAAATTTTAACTTAATACCAATTTCTTGATTTAAGCAACTAAATAAATGCAATATTGAAACAATAAAGCAATAATGAGTATAATCAAGATAGTGATAAAACAATAATAAGTGTGGAAAATAAAAGAGATAGGGATAGAGAAAATCAAGCCTGGATTAGTTCGAACCACCACCTACACTTTATGGACATACAATGCCTCCAACTAAGAACTTCACACCACTCTATTAATTTCTCAATCCAAACTCCAAGAGCTACACATATACAAACTTAATTATACAAGTTTCATACTCATAACTCACCCAATCTTGATTTTACAAGATTCTCAATCACAATAATTCTCAAAACAAACTCAATCTCAAGTATAGTACACTCTCTCAAAGTTAGTGCAAGTATAAATCACTTTATACTATACTAGGGTTTTACAAATAATTTAGCAAATTAAGTACACAAGATAGAAGGTAAGTGAACAAAAGGAATAATTGCACATTTCTAGCTCTATTTCTTATCCTTTAACTACCTAACAATTTGTATTTATAGCTTCTTAAGAAAATCTAACCATTGGTCTACTTCTCTCTTCATTTAATGCTATGTAAAGGCTCTTTTCCATGTGAAACAATTGAATGGTTCAAGTGGGAAATAAGGCACCATTCGAACGGTCTTCAGGTCACCAATTGCATGGTCCAACATAGCTTACTGACCTGTAGAAACCAACCAAACAGTTCAGGGACAACCAACCGTACAGTTTCTCACCTACCATTGATCTACAGCAACCAACTGAACAGTCCGGGGATAACTAGCCATACAGTCTATCACCTACCACTAATCTATAGCAACCAGCCAAACAGTCCAAGGATAACTAGCCACATAGTCCATCACCTGAAACTGATCTACAGCAACCAGCCAAACGGTTCATACCAGAACAACTGAACAACACACACTAAGATACAACAAACAGTTTTGTTCCCTTTTACTTCTTTCAAGAATGTCAAACTCAATCTAATTAAGTTATATTACAAAGATATCATGTAAAACATAGTGTTATAAAGATAATTCAAGTCCTTTATCAAATTGACCATGTTTTTATAAGCTTTGCAAAGAAGTTCATAATCAATGATTAATTTAACATAACTTACATGGTTTTGTTATCATCAAAATCACACACAAGAACCTATCAGTTCAACACGAGGAAGTTTGAGAACTATTGGATGAATATGCCGACCTGTTTCTAAAACAATTACCAGAAGGGTTTCCCTTTTTCCGAGACATAGAGCATTGCATTGACTTAATATCCGGTACCGCACTGCTAAACAAGCTATTAAGCTCCAAAGACAAGTCGATGAGCTATTGGAAAAAGGGTATGTGAGAAAGAGTCTTAGCCCTTATGTCGTGCTTGCATTATGAGTATCGAAAAAGGATGATACTTAGCAAATGTATGTAGATAGTAGAGCTATGAACAAAATCATGATTAAGTATAACCCTATTCTAAGACTAGATGACATGTCAGACTAACTGAGTGGTGCTAAAGTGTTTAGCAAGATTGACCTGAAGTTACAATACCAACATATTTGTATAAGGCAAGGCAATGAATGGAAAACTGCCTTCAAAACTCAACATGGCTTATATAAGTGGATAGTCATGCCTTTTAGGTTATCAAACGCCTTAAGCACTTTTACACAATTGGTAAACCATGTTCCAAGGACCTGATTAAAAGATGTATTGTAGTCTACTTTGACGACATCCTTGCTTATAGTGCCGACCTAACAAGTCACACTAACCATCCTCAAGCTGTTTTTTATTCCCTATGAGCAGAGAGATTGTTCGAAAATGTAAAGAAGTGTTGTTTTTGTCAAGAAGAGATGATCTTCTCGGGCTATGTGGTTAGTGGAGTACGATTGAGATTTAATGAAGACAAAGTCTAAGCCATTATTGAGTGAACGACCCCATCATCCTACGCTGAGGTAAGGAGCTTCCATAGATTAGCTTCTTTTTATCAACAATTCATTCAAGGCTTCAGTTCAATTGTAGCACCACTAACCAAGCTAGCAAAGATGAACGTAGAGTTTAAGTAGGGACGTAAAGACGAGAGAGGCTTTGCCAAAGTGAAAGAACAATTGAACTCTGCCCAAATCTTAGTTTTTCCAAACTTGGAGAAAGTGTTCGAGCTTGAATGCAACACATCGGGTATCAGCATCAAAGTTGTCTTGATGCAAAAAGGCTGACCTATTTCCCACCATAGTGAGAAGCTAAGAGGACCTCAATTAAACTACTCCATATATGACAAAGAACTAATAGCCCTTATTCAAGCACTCTAAGTGTAGCAACATTATCATTTATCGAAGGAGTTTATCATTTACACAAATCATAAGTCCTTAAGGTATCTTAGAAGTTCGACTAAGTTATTGAAGAGGCAAGCGTGATGGATTGAATTCTTTGAGGGGTTCAACTTTATGATTAAGTATAAATAAGGCAAGACTAATTGGTTGCCGACACCTTGTTAAGGCAACATGTTCTTCTTACTAAGCTACAGACGAGACTCTTGGGATTTACTAGCATTAAAGAGCAATATCCTTAAGACCCCAATTTTAGTCCCATATTTGGATGATGTGTAAAGGGAAGAACAGTAGATGACTATCATGTAGAGGATGGGTGCCCGTTTTAAGAAGGCAAATTATGCGTACTGACCTGGTCTTTGAAAGAGCTGCTAAGGAGAGAAGCTCATTATAGTGGGCTCTCTAGACATTTTAAGGAGAAGACAACGTATGAATTACTAAATAGGAGATTCTTTTGGCCTAAAATGAGACAAGATGTGCATCAGGTTATTGAGAATTATGTTACCTGTAAAAGAGCCAAAAGCCGAGCCGTGTAAGGGAAAGTAATGCCTTTACTTGTTCTGACCAAGCCTTAGTCTGAGTTGAGCATGAACTTTGTTCTCAAATTACCACAAACTACTCTAGCTAAAGATGCAATAATAGTTATCGTAGATAGGTTTAGCAAAATGGCACATTTTGTACCCTGCTCAAAAACTAATAATGCTTCAGCTATTGTTTTTCTCTTTTTATAAGAAATTGTTCATTTGCACGGCGTGCTAAGAAGTGTAGTATTAAATAAAGATCTAAAGTTTTGAGGCATTTCTGGAGAACTCTTTGGCATCGTATAAGGACTAAACTACTCTTCAGCACTTCCTATCATCCCTAAACTGATGGTCAAACAAAGGTAGTCAACCGTACTTTAGGATCACTTCTCCAAGCTGTAGTAGGGAAAAATTTAACTGATTTGGATGTCTATTTACCTATGGTGGAATTTGCTTACAACCACATGATATATAGTAATACCAAACAAACACCCTTTGAAGTCATTTATGGCTTCAACCTAAAGCTACCCCTTGATCATATTCTAGCACTCATGCTTAAGTAAGAAAACACTGAAGTAAGAGCCCAAGCACAGTCTATTCAACAGATCTATTAGAAGGTTGCACAACAAATTGACCAAGCTACCAAGAAGTTGAGAAAGAAGAGCAAAGGGAGCAAGCCAGCACAGTTTCAACCCAACGTTTTAGTTTGGCTACACTTGAGTAAGGAGAGGTTTTCAAACAAGAGGAAGAGCAAGTTATCCACTCGAGCCAAAGGTCCCTTCAGCATAATCTAAAAGATCAACAACAATGCCTACCGACTAAAATACCTAAAGACTATAGAGTTTCTAACGCTTTCAATATTGCTAACCTCTACCCTTACCGACCTAGAAGAGAGTAAAGTGACGACCAGCCAAATTTGATCCTAAATCCAATTCAACCCAAAGGGGGTGATGGGAATCAAACAACTGGACCCTTGACCCAAGCCTGAGCTCAAGGTCATAATAGACTGATAAAGTGGATTCTATCTTTCCAACTAACTCCAGCTGAAGCCAAGCTGATCCTTACTACCAACCAACTCCACATGCCAACTGGTACAACTTCAACTCTATCAGTTATCATGTGCTAGCCTGGTTGATGTTTCCTAAACTATTCGCTAACCCTGCTCTCTGCCCTACTCTGCCTATGTCGATCACTGGCTTAGCAATACTTATGTTGAGAACCTGAAAATGCTTCCAAAACAATATCTCTTCGAAAGAACCCCTAGGTCTGCTCAACACCTCTACTCGACCATTTGACTGTACAACTTTATTTGTTTCTATGAAAAGCACCCCTACAACTAATCACCACGTATCAACACCATATGAAAGGATTTGCTACACCAATTGCCATTTTCTTTTATTTTTCATTTGTACCCTTTATTATCCCCCGTACATTACTTCTTTTAGATAATACCTTTTTTATTTTTTCCATTTTGGGTAGGATGCCTTAACTTTTCAAATATAAATACTCTTCTAAATGTAACCGCAACAACATCTCAAATATTGAATACACCTCATTGTCTCCTTCTATAAGTATTCCCTTTTTTCTTGCTTCACTCTTATCCTAAACCTTAAGTAAGGCTAGATGATGAATACCCTCACCGAGTTAGCTCATGCGTCACATCGAATTCACTTAATAAGTCCTCGGTAGTTCCCTAATGCTTAATATCATTGGAGCTTATCATAGTTTACTTGTTCATTTCCTATTTCATGTACTTTTCCATCCTCATTTTCAAGCTTTTTGCAAGCTTGGACTACCCTTGATACAGTCACCCATGTTTGCTCTTAGTACAACTTATCAACACTAGTTGTGCTAAAAGCTTGTTCTACAGCAGCTGTTGAAGTTGGAGCCACAAGGATTTGTCGAGCCACTTGAGAAAGGATTAGAAATGTTTTTGCATGCCTCCTTCACCAATCAAGGATATCTAAATCGTAAATGATATTTCTATCACCAAACTCAAAGGAAGTATTAAGGTAGTGGTCAAGCTCCATTGAATGCTCCCCTAAACCTCTTTATCTTTTGAACCTCTATGACAAAAGATGTTCTGCAATAGGCCAACCACCACTATTGCTCCCTTGGGAGGTAGTAGGGGGTAAGAGACTCATCAAAACTTAGCTACCATAAGCAAATCAAAATTTTCAAATAACTCATGGAATACCTATCTTGTATGTAGAAGGACAGCATCTTCATAAATCGTACTCGTGTGTCAAAGAAGTTGTCAACATACTCAAAATAACAATTTAGGTAATCAAACAAACCATCAATTTAATGAAAGGATCCAAAAAGGAAGTGACTAGATAAATGTCCAAAATTTCTCTATAATAAGTCAACTATTTTGCAACTATTTCATTTATAGTTATTTGTAGCATCAACTTGTAACACGATTCTCCCAACATAGCTAATACATTAACTGTTTCCATAACAAACAAATGGAGATTGACTAGTACATCTACGAAAATGTACCAATACAATCATAAATAATTATTAACAAAACTAGCAACCTAGTGCAAACATCCTAATCATTTAGGTGCAAATGAATGCTTAAGATATGTCTTCTTTTAATGGAATCATGCTCTGGATAAGCTAATAAGTTAAGTTCCATCCATATGGAACATCTCTACTAAATCTTTTTGGACGTTTTCAACCACGTAATTCTTAGCATCTAAAATCTAATCATTCACTTGCTTGATGGGGATCATCTTGAAATCTAGAGTTTCCTATACGTCTTTCACACTTAGGTTCAATATGTGGTGCATACAATGAATGTCGAACAAAGCACCACCAAGAATGGGCTGGAAAAGTGCTACCAACTCAAGTATTAATGCCATATTTACTACAGCATTATCAAATTCAATAAAGAATATTTTCCTAGACAAGCAATATTCATCCAAAATAATGCAATCAACCCTTTTTGTAGCCGCCACTTTCATCGACCTAATGACAAGTTATATGCCCATGCAAGTGTTTTCGTTCCCTCTATCCATCCATAAGTCCAAGCAAATGGACACATGCATATCTAGCTCACTGAACATATGCGTAAGCTATTACTTGCCCTTGTGATAGAGATGAATGTTTGTTCTACACAATGTCCAGGAAGAAAACGACTTAGCACTAGGATTTAGATATTCCTGCTTGTAATGCATAAGAAATGGATGATTACCTACCTTAGAGGAAAGATGCATACCAACTATCATTTTGCACAAACCTCTTTTCCTCAAAGTAATGGAATGACATGGGCCTTTGATGAGCAGATGCCCTTGCAATGTGCTATTGTTTGTTGTCCATTCCATACTCTGTCTAATGTTTTGCTAGTAAGTGCTTTGCAAAAGTTCCATATTCATCTCCTAATTTATATGCATAGTTTTTATAACAATAATTGCAATATGCACTAATGCTTCCATTTAGGCCTGCAATTTCAAGAAAATGCTTAGTAAATATCAGATTTCACTGGTCTTAGCTACTTATCGATGGTAGTAGATTCAACCCCACTCCTTCCTTGGCCTTCCATCTCTTTCTATTGTTGCTCCTCCTCCTCTTGTAGCACCTCTTCTTTAATGTCCGGGTTACACATGGGTGTCACATATTAAAAACCAAGTAGAAGACCTTGCATTTCATCTATTGCTCGAGTGTTTGCAAGGTCATAAAAATTATACTCCGGATCCATGTTGTCGACAAGGACACTCATTATAGTTACTGTCTTACCCTTCCTTAATGCAAACTTTTACCAGAACTACTACCAAAAGAACTTGCCATCCTTTTAATACAAAATTTTCTAGAAAAATCAACTATATATGAATTATTAAGTATGATATTGTGTGCTAAAAATTAAAACGAAGTATAGATGTAAAAGCAAATAATATGAGAGCAAGTGTGATAGAACCAGTAGCAAACAATACGTATGGTTTTTGAATAATAGAATGACATATTAGGCGTTTGATAATTAGAATGCAAAGATATTGAGCATTTGAATAGTGAGCAAATGTTATGTAAACATTCCATTTCTACTCTCCAGTTTATAGTGTTGATGTAGTTTGTTGCTCTTAAATTTTAGAAATTTCATGTCCATCTTTCAAATTAAAGCATCTGCATTTGTGCTATTTTAATGTTCTTTTAGTTGTCCTTCAAGAGATTAAAGCATCTACTTCAATGCTTTTTTCATGCATTGCTTCATTTCAAAATTCAAATGCTGCTACGTTGTGTTAGTGTGTGATTGTGTCTATCATCTATGGATTGCATGTGTAGTGTGCTATCATTTACCAATATCACTTCATTTCTCATTTTAATTTTCTAGATTGTATCATGCATGCATTGACCCTAACCTTTCAAAATTAAAATTATACTCCATTATACTCTCTCTTTATCTCACTTCATTAGCATTACAACCTATTACATACCCCAACTAGCTTGGAGTATGTTAAGGTTGTAAAATCCATAATTTTAATAAAAATAACACATTTCCCAAAAACATGAAAGGGTCATAAGATTTAGTTAATAAACAACTCTTCACAAGGAAGTTTATCCTAAATATCATAAATTAGAAACAAAGCATTTAAGGGAGTCTCATACACTCCCATAATCAAACTAGAAATGACTTAAACCAACAAAAGTACATCAAAAGTCTCCAAGTATCAAAATCTCCAAAAGTAATTAAGTTTCCAAAACTCAACTCATCCTTAGCTCATAATCCCACATCAAGACACTAATCATCATAAAAGTAAAGATAATCTACACCTTCCTCTTCTTCAAACCCATCAACAAAGGGCTCTTCATAAATAACACAGTCCTCAGTAGCTATGCCTGAAAATGAGAAGAATATGACAAATCCCAATATGCAATACATAAGCACATGCGAATGCCAAATGATACATATCTCATGCACATAATGTAAAAATAAACAACCAACTAGTTATTATCTTGATTTTACACCAATATACAAAAAGGAGGTGCTCATCACCCCACCATACCATAATCTCATATATATAGATAAATATAATAATATAAGTCTTTTAAATTTACTATCATATACTATGGTAAAGGTCATATGACCAATACTCAAGAACTGAGAAACACTAAATCTAGCTATGTTGTCTCATATGTAAATCCACCTAAGAAACCCCGCGTATGATCAGTAGTTGCTCCTTGGGGATCTACTATTATGGTCCCTAGGTCAATGTCAAGCACAATCAACAAGCAATTCATTTAGGCCAAATAATACTTAGTCTAGTTAGGTCATCACTACCTTAACAAGTGCAACCAGACAAATAAGTACTACATACCTGAGTCACTAAGTAACTTAGTAAACTAGCTAAATGACCCAGAGCTTAAAAATCCAAATACCTGACTTAAGAGACAATAGATTTCATTTAGTGCCTTCATACCATAATTCATGTAGACACTTGTATGATACTATACCACACCGTTCAACTAATAACACTTAACTCATCCTCAAATCAGCTTCTAGCAAAGTAACCTAGGCTCCTATTTGAATTACTCAGTTTAGTCCAACCTAAAGCTCTAATGTATTATATTGTTAGTTCCATCTTTTCCTTTTTGTCTTCTTAATTGGATTACACAGAATTGTCCCTAAAACTCTAATGCTTCCAATTAAAGATCAAATCTTTTAAGTGCAATAAGACTAGACGAGGAGTTGGATGGGCTAAGAAAGATGGGATAGTGGCTTAGGAAACAAAGGAACACTAAATAGGGAATGGCGTCTAAATGCTTCAGAGTGCAATGTCTAGATGCTAAGCTTATGCCACTTACAGTGGCTTAGCATCCAAACGATGTGCTACAAGGCATCCAAACACCTTGCTTCTGTATTGCAAAATTGCAAAATAGAACACCTCAACTTCTTACCAAAATTCCCAACTCCTCATCGCAAAACTTATACACTTTCAAGAGAATCCTATGGCACATTATTCTAATGGTTTCCATACTAAATCTTAGCTACAAACTCCAAAATTTCAACTCAAATAACAGAAACCACTACTAATGGGAATCAAGCTACCAAACCTCTAGAGGGGCTGGCACGACAAATCCTTTTATTCCTACCAACCCCTACCGAGGCCAGGTTCTTCATTGCCAAGTCACCTTTATTACTGTGCCGTATGACTGCCCATTATTCTGTGTATGCCAAGTTAATGATTACTTTTTAGTGTCGAACCGACCAATCACTTAGCATCATCCTTGCCAAGAAGACGAGAGATAGAGAATCCAAACTGACTAAGCTATCCCTACTCAAACAAGCCCATCTATCCGTACTTTTCTTTTTGCATCTTCTAACAACCTCACCAATGCAACATCGCTACGTGCATAGTATCATATGTAGAATCTATAGCACCAATGATTGTTTTTCTTGTATATTTATTTTTACCCTTTTGTATCGTATACATTGCTTCTTTAGGAAATTTCCTTTTTGTCATTTCCCTTTAGGGCAAGTTACCCTAACTTATTAGTATAAATACCCTTGTACTTATAGTTGTAAATGATTAGATTATCTTCAATATACTTTTGTGTACTTTCTTCCTTGTGTAAACACTATTGTCTACTCTTAACATCACTCTTATCTTTTCCCTTAAGTAAAGTTAAGTGGTGATAACCTCATTAGACCAATTCATGCATCATATCGAATTGTGTCATAAGTCCTCGGAAGTTCCATTACTGCATCATATCCTTTAAAGTTATTCATAGGTTTTTACTTACTGTTTCATTCGTCATTTTTGCCCCCTTTTCATACCTTTCCCCATTAACCTTTTTTGAACTTTCTACAAGCTTAAACCCATCCAGTGACCGGCCTTGTCTGTTCTTGATCACGGCTTGCAACATCTTAGTATCAGAGTAGAGACCCAAATATAAATATCGATACTGGTAATGACAATAGAGTTATCCACCATAGGCGTCAGTCTTAGGGAATCCCCAGAAGCACTGACGAAAGGCTTGATAAGGTAGCTAACCTCTTAATAGATCTAACCCAAGCTATTCATATACTGTCTTGCCGACCTACTGAGGTCGCGCAAAACACTCCACAAGCTGCTCAACCTATTAGAGATCAAAACCCAACTCGACCAGTTCAAGGTGGAGAATTTAGCAGACAAGTAAGGCTAGATGAGTATCTGGAGTGGAAAGGGATAGTGGAGCGTGTATTTGATTATTATCAGTATGAGAATTATGAGAATGTAAGAACTGTTGCTATTGAATTCTTCGGGTATGCCGCCAAGTAGTGGAAGAATTTTCAAGCCATGAGAAGACAAGAGAGGTATCGAGAGATTAACACTTGGTCTAAGATGAAGAGAGTGCTTAGAAACAAATTCTTGCTGGAAACATACCTCCAAGATACTTTGACTCAACTTCAAGAGTTGAGACAAGGAGACCGAACTATTGATGAGTATGTTCAAGAATTTCAAATGCTTATGATGCGTTGCAAAGTAGAGGAACCACCAGCTCGAACAGTCTAAAGGTTCATTACCGAGTTAAAAGGAGACATTCGAGATATTGTGGAGCTCCAATGATTTGACACAATGAATGAAGCTATTAGGATTACCCAGCGAGTAGAGAGGTAAAGAAGGAGCCAAGTAACGACCAAAATGCTGACTAGCCAACCTGATCAAGCAAGTCACTAAGCTCAGTCAAGTACAAAGCCAACCTGAAAGTATGAGAAAGGGCAAGGGTCTAGTAAAAAGACTAGACAGATCAAGTGCTTCAAGTGCTAGGGGTTCGGACATATAGCTGCTTAATGCCCAAACCGACGGATGATGGTCATTAAGGGAGACATCTCGAAGTTAGAAGTAGAAAGTACAGATGAGGAGCCCGAGGAGGAGGAGGTTCCAGCAGAGAAAGAAATGATTGAGGAGGACGTGTTTCCCAAGGACTTAAACCAATTACTCATGGTTGTCTAACATACAATGAGCAAGGAACCCTCACAAGAGGAGGAGCAGAGAAAGAATTTGTTTCATACCACCTGCAAGGTGAATAATTAGATATATGCTCTCGTTGTGGATAGTGGAAGTTGCACCAATGTGGCATCGACCGATCTTATTTCTTAACTGAAGCTACCGACCGTTGCACATCCCAGGCCATATAAGTTACACTGGTTGAGTGAGAAAGGAGCATTACATGTTACTCAGTAAATACTACTGCCGATCACTATAGAGAATTAATTTAACCAAATCTTCTATGACGTACTGCCTATGTGTACTTCCCACATATTGCTGGTTAGGCCATAGTTGTTTGATAGAAAAGTTATACATGACGGCTACAAGAACATGTATATGTTCGAGAAGGATGATCGGAAGATCACACTGAATCTAATGCCACTGAAAGAAGTTAACAAGTTACAGACGAAACTTACTTGCCGATCGAAGAAGGCTCTGGTGATAAGTAGAGCCAAGCTCCGAGAGGCCATCATTGCTGATAAGCCAAACTTATTGTTGGTCGGGCGACTATTGGAAATGAAGGAGCCGGGTAAGCTTCCCTAGGAAATCAAGGAGCTGCTAGATGAATATGCCGACCTGTTCCTAGAACAGTTACCTGAAAGCTTGCCTCCTAACTTAAGGAATAGAGCACTACATTGACTTAGTACCGGCACTACACTGCCAAATAAGCCAGCTTATCAAATGAATCCCAAGCAGGTTTCTAAGCTCCAACGTCGAGTCAATAAGTTGCTAGAGAGAGGCATTGTAAGAGAAAGTCTCAACCTTTGTGTTTTGCCTGCACTTCTAGTGTCGAAGAAGGATAGGACCTGATAGATATGCGTTGACAGCCAAGCCATGAACAAAATTACAATCAAATACAAGTATCCAATCTCAAGGCTAAAAGACATGTTGGATGAACTGAGTAGAGCTAAGATTTTCAACAAAATTAATCTTAAATCTGGCTACCATCAAATCTGCATGAGGCCATAAGACGAGTTGAAGACTGCGTTCAAGACTTGACATGAACTTTACGAGTGGATAGCCATCCCCTTCATCTTGTCGAATGCCCCGAACACTTTCATGAGGCTTATGAACCATGTGCTGAGACATCTCATAGGGAAGTGTGTAGTGGTGTACTTGACGACATCCTGATATACAATGCCAACATGCCAAGTCATTGTGAACATCTTAGAGTAGTCCTGGATATCCTCCGTACCAAGAAACTATTCAGCAATTTAAAGAAATGTTGTTTTTTGCCAAGAAGAAGTAGTATTCTTGGGCTACGTAGTCAGTGAACGAAGTTTGCAAGTAGATGATGAAAAGATTCGAGTAATTGTCGAGTGGCCGACTCCTGCTACTTATGCCAACGTAAGAAGCTTCCATGGACTGGCTTCGTTTTATAGAAGGTTTATCAGGAATTTTAACACCATCACCGTACCACTTACAGAGATAACAAAGAAGAACACGGACTTCCAATAGGGAGAAAAGGAGGAGAGGAGTTTTGCCGACATAAAAGAAAGATTAACCTTTGCTTCAGTATTAGTACTACCTAACTTCAATAAAAATTTTCAGCTAGAATGCGACGCATCGAGCATTGGAATAGGTGTTGTCCTAATGCAGGAAGGCTAGCCGATTGCCTTCCATAGTAAGAAGCTCCGAAGACCACAGCTGAACTACTCTGTGTATGATAAGGAACTTTTGGCATTAATCCGAGCGATGCAATTATGGCAACATTATTTATTAATAAGAGAATTTGTCATATATACTGATCATAAATCACTGAGGTACCTTCGAAGTCAAACCAAGTTGTTGAAGTGGCAGGTGAGATGGGTTGAATTCCTTGAGGGATTCAATTTTATAATTAAGTATGAATAGGGAAAGAACAATGTAGTTGCAGATACTCTTTTAAGGAGAAATGCGCTTTTATCAAAACGGCAAACCAAGCTATTTGGATTTGTGAATATCAAAGAACAATACTTCGAAGATCCATACTTTGGACCAATAATTTTGCGATGCGTCGAGAGGAGGACAGTGGATAAATATTATGTGAAGGATGGCTACCTATTCCAAAGGGGGAAACTGTGCGTACCGACTTGTTCCCTACGAGAATTATTAATTAAGGAAGCCTACAACAGAGGGCTCTCTAGACACTTTAAGGAGAAGAGTACCTGTGAACTATTGAATGACCGATGGCCAAGAATGAGAAGAGATGTGCACAAAGTTATCAAAAGTTGTACTATGTGCAAAAAAGCCAAGTGCCAAGCCAAACAAGGGAAAGCAATGCCCCTACCTGTTCTGACGAGGCTGTGGACTGAATTGAGTATAGACTTTGCTCTCGGATTGCTGCGAACTGCCCAAGGTAAAGATTCTGTAATTGTCTTCATGGATCGATTCAGTAAGATGGTACACTTCGTACCCTACACCAAAACTAACTACGCTTCGGCTATTGCATCTATTTTCTTACAGGAGGTTGTACGGATAAATGGCGTGTTGAGAAATGCAATCTCAGATAGAGACCCAAAATTCTTAAGCCATTTATAGAGAACCTTGTGGCATCAGCAAGGAACCAAATTACTCTTTAGTACCTCATGTCATCCCCAAACTAACGACCAAACAAAGGTGGTTAATCATACTTTAGGTTCACTACTCCAATTTACAGTAAGCAAAAACTTAGCTAATTGGGACATCTACCTTCCAATGGTTAAGTTTGCCTATTACCGAACCATACATGACACCACTAAGCAAACTCCCTTCAAAGCGATCTATGGATTCAATCCCAAGTTGCCCTTTGATCACGCCTTTATACCAGCACCAGCATAAGAGGACCCCAACGCCTCAGCTAGAGCACAATCTTTTCAACACATTTATGATAAGGTCACTCAGCAGATTAACCAAGCTACCAAAAGAATGCAAGAAAAACCAAGGGTAGGTCAGCTAAACAATTTCAGCCGGAAGACTTAGTATGGCTATACTTTAGCAAGGAATGGCTCCCGAACAAGGGAAAAAACAAATTATCTACAAGAGCGAAAGGATCTTTCAAAATCCTCTAGAAAATCAGTGACAATGCCTATAGGTTGGAATTGCTTAAGGACTATGGGGTTTCTAATGCCTTGAACATTGTCGACCCCAATCCATATCATCTTGATGGAGAACTAAGCGAACACCATTCAAATTTGATCCTAAATCTAAAACAACCTGGAAGGAATGATGAGAATCAAGCTATCGAACCTCTGACCCGTAGTTGAGCCCAAGGACTAAAGAGGCTGGCTTGATGAATCCTTCTGTTCCAACTAACCCCTGCCGAGGCCAAGTACTTCATTGCCAAGTCACCTTTAATGTTGTGCCATATGACCGCCCATTATTCTGTGGTATGCCAAGTTGATGATTACCCTCTAACGCCGAGCCAACCAATCATTCAACATCATCCTTACCAAGAAGACAAGAGATAGAGAATCTAGACTGACTAAGCCATCCCTATTCGAGCAAGTCATCCCTATTCGAACAAGCCCATCTATCCATACCTTTTTGTCTACATCTCCTAACAACCTCGCCAATGCAGCATCGCCACGTGTACAATATCATATGTAGAATCTGTAGTATCAATGAATGTTTTCCTTATTTATTCATTTTTACCCTTTTGTATTGTATACGTTGCTTTTTTAGGAAATGTCCTTTTTGTCTTTTCCCTCAGAGGTAAGTTGCCTTAACTTACTAGTATAAATACCCTTATACTTGTAGCTATAAATGATTAGATTATCTTCAAGATACTCTTGAGTACTTTCTTCCTTGCATAAATACTATTGTCTACTTTCGGCATCACTCTTATCCTTTCCCTTTAGCAAGGTTAGGTGGCGAGAAACCTCATTGGACCAATTCATATGTCATATCGAATTATGTTATAAGTCCTTGAAAGTTCCATTGGTGTGTCATATCCTTTGGAGCTATTCGTAGGTTTTTACTTACCGTTTCATTCGCCATTTTTTACCCCCTTTTCGTACATTTCCCCATTAACCCTTTTCAAGCTTTCTGTAAGGTTGAACCCATCCAGTGACTAGCCTTGTCTGTTCTTAGTTACGGCTCACAACAACTACAAGGATCCCAAAGCTAAGAGTTAAGGTCTAAGAAACTTACTTACCTTCTTACCAAAATTCCAAACTCCTCATCCCAAAACTTACACAGTTCCAAGAGAATCCTAAGGCACATTATGCCAATGATTTCCACTCTAAATCTCAGTTATAAACTCCCAAAATTTCGACCTAAATGACAAAAACCACTATAAGAATCCTAAAGCTAAGAGTTAAAGCCTAAAAAATTTACTTACAAAATCACAAACACTTAAAGTAGTCAACAAATGAAATTAAATAGCACCTGCAATATGTAAAACACTTAGTTTTAGATTAATCCCTTAATGAAACCCTAAGTTTAGCTTCTCTAAAGAAATCTCCTAAAAGAGAATCATGCTCAATTAACTAATCCTCCATTAAACTTACCTTACACTCTTAAATGGGTTGCTAACTTAATGATAACCAAGAACTCCCACTTGTAACATTTAGTAAATAGCTAAAAACAACAAGAATAAGGAAGATTTAGGGCACTTGAAGGCTTAACATAAATTTCTTAAGTTAAATATCCAAATACCTTACCGTAATCACCTCTTGCTTGCTACTTTTGGTTAGGTTTAGGTGAAAAGCCTTAGTTTTCTGCACAACGATAGGAGATTATGCTTTATTTGGTTGCTATTAGGCTTTTAGCAAAAAAAAAAAAAGAAGGCAGGTTTTAGTGAGTAAGGTTTAGTAACTTTTGAAATGCCCAAGTTACCCCTGATTTTGAAAAAAAAAATTTCTAATATATTACACATTTATACTAATATCAAGTAAACCTCACAAAGAATTGCAATGATAATCTATATAAAATGACTAGACGCACAAATCCTCATAAAACAAGTATATCTTTACAACTATAATGTATCATAATATCCATGTCATGCAATGGTCACTAATGCAAACTCATCACAATTAATATTGCATTAGTTTAATTTATTATTAGGCTTCATATTTTAAACGCAACAATCATTTTGCTAAACTTTCTCGATTCCATTAACTATTAGTTGGTGGTCCTAGTACACACATGCTAAATGATGATTACAAACATAAATACACTACTTCTAACCAATTCTCCAACAAGAACTCAACTTGAATCTAGGAAACGTAAATTTTGGTTGATGAAAATCAATTTCTAACTAAGAAAACTAGTTAAAGTGATGAAGAACTCAATTTCATGGTTGTTACATTGGACAAACTTAAATTAGATCTAAATTGGTACTCTTGATTTGGTTCAATAATCTTCATCAAAGTCAATTAAACTGAGTAACGTACAAACTCTAAACCCTTTAGAGTGGTTCAATTGATCAAACCTTTAGTTAGGTATACCAAATCCTTTATTTTATATGTAAAAATTATTAACAATTTATATGATGAATTAGAGGAAATTGAAAATGGGGATTATGTAGTCTTGATTGGTATATTGTAGGTAAGTCACTAAGCCTTCTTAATTATATGCCGGATGTGTTCATAGAGTACTATTATACATGTTCAATTCATATGGATAAGTTTTGATTGTCATGGAGGCATAATGATCTATTGGTTGATAATTTGGTTATGCGTTGTTAAGTTCCTTCAAACAACATGTTTTGATAATCACAACTAAATAAGTTTTTTTAGTTGTTGGAAAAAGGATTTCAAGGTTGCTGATAAAAGTTAGAAGCAATTACAGGTCACTTATAATAGTTAGAAGCAAACCTAAAAGTAAACATAAGTTGATGATATAAATTAAAAGGAATCTTAGAAGGAATTGGTTGAAGCTAAAAAGGAAGATTTTAATGACTTAAAAAATTAATTGGAAGCTTAGGCAAAAGAAAGTCCGAATGCTAAACAAGTTCTAGAAACTTAGAAACAAACTTAGAAGGTGTTCTATAGTACAAAAAAAAAAGAAGAAAGAAAAAAAGAGAAAGACTTAGAAGTTGACTTAAAAGCTAACTTAGAAGCTATCCTAAAAGAATTACAAATTGATATAGAACTTGTTAAATTATGGAGATTATGTTTGTTTTTCTTACAAGTTAAGAGCCAACTCCACTAAACACATGTATTTAGGTAATATACAGTCTTTTTCCACTAATTAAGGTAGATAAAATTTGTAAGATTCATCAAGATAAGAAGTTAGTAGATATTTCAAAAGGAAGGATGAATTTTGTGGAACCAACTAAAATCCCTATTTATCTTCATTAATGATTAGTTTTATCCATCATAGTATATCTAGAATTATCAAGAGATTTAAAATTCAAAGAGGCCAGCGAAGAGATAACTATCATGTTTTGCAAACTAATAGCTTAGATCAACATCAAAAAGATTTGAATTAATGAAGTGTCATTCTAATGACTATCTTGCTAACCATTGCAACAAAGACATAAATCCAAGGAGACTTCAAAGAACACACATGAGAACAACTAGCAAGATTACAAAAGAAATATTCTGAAGTTTACTTTGCTTAAAATTGAAATAATCTTACTATTTTATCCTAATTAGCTATGAACAAAGTTTAGGTAATTCTTTCATTGTATTTCCTCATCAAGCTAATATCTTTGAATAGTCTAAGAGAGTAAATCACTATAGATCTATATAACTTAAGTAGGCTTGAAGGCAAAGCAATGTAACTGAAGCTTGTAAAGCTAATTCATACTCTCTTTATTTTGAAATTAGTGGAACATCTAGCATGAATGATCAAATCCCTAGTAGTGACGCTAGAAGGGTAGATGTAGACATAATGTAGAATCACTACAAATCCTTTTGTTCAAACTTTCTCTAACACTTACTCTTTTTATTATTGCTTATTCACATTTACATTCGATCAAACAAAGATAAGAGGCACATATCTGAAATTTCCAGTCATTATACTAAGTAAACAATATGTTTTTTATTCTAAATATTTTTAATTTTAATTAGCAATCACTTCACCCTCCCTCTATTTCTCATGCATAAACTTATAATGAAAAAGTTTACACTCGTCATGGATTAACTTATGGTGGAAATTTTAGTAGGTTAGAAAGTTAGAATGGAATAACCAAGATAGTTTAAATATGAGGAGCCTTTACTTATTATGAGGTAGAATACATAAAATCTATGAACAATGACAATTTAAGTGTGACGTTGGGATGATATCATTGATGGGATTCAAGATACCTATTCTTAATGTAGGTAAGATATGTAAGTTGCTAATTGGCAAAAAATGGTTATGTATCAGCAAATTAGGAGGAAATAACTTTTATAATTTTAAGAGTAAATCCCATGTTAGATTAGTGAGTAATGGACTAACTATTAATGGTTGCCGTGGAATAGAACATCAAACTAAAGCAATTACTTTGAGTGTGTATCTTCTCATGAAGGGTATAATACAAAGTCAGGCATTGACTTCTAAAGGATGGACCTGATCAAGAACCCAAAAGGAAGTGGCTTTTACTTATTAGGCATGAAGAGAAGTAACGAAATAGTCAACTAATGATTAGATGTTATTAGTTATGTTTGATTGTGCATCTATAACTGTCCAACTATGCTATTCCTATAGTAAGAACATCACCTAAACAATGGACTAGTGATGCTCGAGCTAAAATTGATTTATATGCAATATTGATCTTTATAAAACCAAATTGATTGCCTCGATGATTGTGCCTTAAGTTGCTATTTAGAAAGAAAATATTCTCAAAAGCTATTTATCATAGATCAAACAATATACTTGTAAAGGAATAATGGAGTCATAATAGCAACTACATATTAACTTTTTTTCCCCATGTTATGCTTCTCTATTAACTCTTTATTCCTACACATAGAATAAAGTGCAATCCAAAAATGAGAACTCATGCCATAATTTTAACTCCAAAAATCAAGCTAGAATTAGATAGGTATATTAACAAAAAGGAATATTACAAATTTTTATTCTATTTGATTATGAACAATAAAAGAAAAAAAATTGTTTATTATGGAATATGTATATTGTAACACCCTAGAACCAATAATGTTATAGACCACCACATGTCCCTAATCACTAATAACATGTCAGACGTAACATCTAACTAAAAACTTCAAACAATACTATAAAAGTCTTCAAATAATCTTATACGATTAAATTTTAAAATAATACTAGAATAACTTCTAAATAAAAAATATTGATGCTTAATCAATAATTGTTACCACATAAGACTGAATAACCTTATCAATTAATTTCTTAGAATATTCTTCAATACCAAACATAATCTTCACTCTTTTCATTCCCAAGGCAGTAACAATTAACTCCATAAGTTATTGAAGTCAAGTACTACAATTATAAGTCTTGCAACAGAAACTATAATTAAGTAACCTAAAGCCCAATATGCAACACACAACCACATGCGTGTGATCAAATGATACATATTCACATGTGTAGAAATACAAAACAAGTAAATCACACAATTCATTTAATTATCTTTACTTTTAAGTTGATCACATAAGCATACATTAACAATCCTCTATGACCCAATCACATCGCAATTAATATCACAACCTAATGTTTAGGCATGTCTCTTCGGGTACCTCTACAACCTAAAGTTGGGCATGCCTCTTCAAACCTCTCTACAACATCCTAGATCTACCCTAAATCATTTCCAACCAAGACTCCATTGAGGACAATGCATCACAAGAATCATTGAGGTTGCCACTTAGGGATATGCCACTCCAAGCCTTTAGGACAAGTCAAACACAAGCAACAAAAAGATACATAAGCTAAATATTCATTTAATCTTATCCTAACATTCACATACAATAAGCAAGTATCACGTACCTGAATATTTAGATTTCATTACCAATGAATTAAGCCTAACTTTAAATCCTAAAAACAACAGATACTCATTAAACTTCTTTAAAAATTGAATAAACGATTCTCCTAGTTAAAACTAACTTTTAGACCATTTAAATCTCCTTAAATTCACTTAATGATACATTAAAGGGCTTTACTTTAAATGTAATAAAAGAATAAAAAAAGAAAAAAGAAAAGGAAAAACTCAACTTATTAGAGTAAAGCCTACGAAACGGTCAGGGACACGATCATGTCTTTTTGGCTATGTAACTTACTAAGTTACACTTTACAATTGCAAGGGGTATGGCCGAGAACATGGTATTATCTTTCGGTTGTGTAACTTTCTGGTCTACCAGCCCATGTCGCCTATTGCAATGAACATGACTAAAGACACGATTGTATCTTTTAATCGTGTAACTGTTTGGTCAAAACTTTTTTTTTTTTTCCTCCTCTTTCACCTAAAACCTTTCTAAACCTATTTTATCCTCTAACATCTCAAAACATAGATCAAAATAGTCTTAAATTTTAGAAAACTCAACTCTACAACATAATCCAATCAATAACACCCCTTAACTTTCACATCTTTGTTTCAAATCAATACTGTCCAATAAATCCTATCACCGCAATATTTATCTAAAAAATATCTCCTAAACTAATTAAAAGAAATTCTACAAAACATAAGATACATACCTTAATTTCAGCAATCCTTTACAGTTTCTTGTTTTTCCCTAATAAACTAAGCAATTCCTAAAAAATCAACATAAAAATTCTTAACCTCCATAAAGAAATCTTGAATTCCACAAATCAGATCTTCACTTATCAATGTCCTTTTAAGGTTACATAAACTTTATATTTCCCTTCTTCATGCGGCTACTCGTACTCTACCATAAAAAGTAATCTCATGTTAATCCAAAATTTTTCCTCTTTAATAAAAAGAATAATAGCGAAATTCCCTCTTATCTTGAGGGTTTTCGGAGTTTATAGGAGGAGAGTTACTCTATAACTCTTCTCCTATAATCAACTTATGCACTAATTAAGTTAAAACTAGGTTAAAATCTTCTTACAATACTGTTAATACCCTTCATTAAACCATGGTTTAAAACCTTAGTACTCTTTACTCAAAACTTAATTACCTTTTATTTTATTATGACTTTTATTACTTAATGACTCCCTTTTTTCTTATCTTTTCTTTTTTTTTTTCCTTAGGTATTACATATATTGAATCTGCTTAATAAAGATAATGATGAAGAAGAAGGCTTTCTTTATTTTCTTCTAAACACTTTCCAGTAACTGCCACCTCGCCTATATCGATTAAATGATTCCTAGACTATTCTCGTAAATGAAGCAACACAAGTTTCTTTTTTTTAATTTTTTATTCTATAATTGAATTGGACAAGCTTTCAATCTTAGGTTTAGTCTACCTCTGTCATTGCAAAAGGCTCAACTCAAGAGGACAAGTCACACGGTCTTACAGCGTCCTCCAACTTGCTGTCGCTCTTCTTCACTTCCTTTATTGGACAGGAAGATGCGATTCGGAAAGGGCTTTCTATAAAAATATAATAATCATAGTATATAAGATATATAATAATCATGGTAAGTTGGAAAGTTGAAAAGAAGAAAACAAAAAGGAAAATCAATTCATATATTGAAATCAAGAGGTTAACCATGCAGCATGAGTAAAGACATTTATGTTAAATAGGGACAAAATTATTGACTAGGAGTAGGAAAAACCAAAAAAGGCCTTAGCGGCAGATGACCATGGGCAAAGCATGTGCCACAAGCACTTTTTGAGACATTAAGACCCACCAATTGGTATGCTCCACAATAGTTACTAAGTAAAAAGCTCTGAAATTTATAATTCCCATTATTTAAAAACAAAATAACCACCGGAAATTAGGGGATCTCATTCAATGATAAATCAACACTCATCCAAATTGCATTTTTTAACCAAACATGTCAATAGATAAAATAACATGTGGCTTTGGCCGACTAGAACATTTGTTATTTATTACTACAAAACAATAAATTATAACTTTTTTTATAAGACCAAAATTATAACGTCTTGGAACTCAAGACGCAACAGCCCTTCACATGTCAATACCGAGTACTGACACGCAAAGGCTTAGAATCTGTCTAAATATCCACTATGAAATGATGAACTACAATGTTATATAAAAATTAACTCCAAATCTTTGTAACATAAAGGCTTTACTAGGTCTCATTGCACAAAAGATATAACCACAAACCTATAACTTACTATGTCCAATAGGATTTAACTAACTTGCAACCAACAACAAAGATCACACGCCCGATACAACTATAACCGTCAAGAAAACCAAACTATGGTACCACAACAATTGCCAAACCATCACTCAACTATTGTAACCTAACCTGACTAATCCTCATAACAAGTAGACTTTACATCCTCTCCTACTTCGTAAACCAAGTTATAGCCTAAGTCATGATAATGATTCGCTTCACCTAAAGTTCCTACAACTGAAAAACAAGGATCCTCAAATGGTGAGCAAAATGCCCAGTATATGTAATACCACATCAACATATGCATGAACACACAAGAACAATCTCACGTACAGAGGCAATAGTAATTAATACATAAACATTCAATTATTATCTTTAGTCTAAGTCTAGCAATCATCACAATTTTGGCATCCCAAAGCCTAAGGTAACTCATAACCCCGATTCACACATAAGTATATAAATGGTGTTGGGTATTCTTGAACACCTTAAAGTCCTTGAATCAATTTAGAATTTACCCAAATCATTTCCTAATGCAACTCTACTCGGGACAATGTCACACAAAGATCATCAAGATGCCACTACAGGATTACCGGTACTCTCTATCCCATGGGCCTAGCCATGCATACTCACACAGTTATATTTAAGTCAGATATCTTTAAGCTAATTTATGTTCTATCCTATACAAGTGTTAAGCCTGATTTTTTCTAGATTATATATTTTCCTTAACTCGGTTAATATTAAATTCTAACCGATTTAATACTAACCCTCAATTACGAGTCAAGAAAAACTTGGTTTTTAAACGTGTTTTGAAGAAAAGTACTTAAAGTCGCCATCCAATCAGAGTTGGAAGTAAAAAGGGCTAGGTTAAATCGATTAGGTGAATCACAATTTAACCTAGCCACTGGTCCACTTGAAAAACTAATTTTTGGAAAAATATTTGAAAACCAAAGATTTTGGATCTAGAAGCTAACTTTTTAAAGCTTTAACAAGTACAACTTTTTAAATTTCTAATTTTAATTTCACTTTTTAATATACCCTTATAATTTAAGATTACAAACCATTCACATACAACTAAATTAATTAAATTGAACAATTATTTACAAACTACCAAAAAAATGAAATTTTTCATATTTTAAGTCATCTCGTATTTGCATATGAGTGCCTATATGCCTGCTATTCGATATTAGACATACTTTTTATAAAACTTTAAGCATGTTGATCACTTTTAATCTTTGAAAATGCTCAGCTTAACATTTTTTAATCATTTAGTTTGTTTAAGAAAATTTCCTAGAAAAGGGACCTAATTTGGGATTTTTATTTTTGAAAAATTCTAAAGTAGTCCTAATTTTGAAAAAGAGGGTTAATCCATTTTTATTTATCTAGAAAATAAATTTTTCTAAGTCATAAAAAAAAAATTTCTTATTTTATTTTATTTTATCTCTTTATTTTTTTCTTATTTAAGTGTTAATCGAGAAACTAAGTAAAATAAATAAAACTAACCTATTCTATTTTTTTACTTCTTTTTCTTTTTTTCCTTTTCTTCCTTTTTCCTTTTTTTGGATTTTTTTTCCTCTTCTCTTTTTTCTAGATTTCTTATATATATATACAAATATATATATATACAATTACAATATTTACAAATAAATAAATAAAATAAAATAAACAAAATGAAAAGCCAAAACAGGAAATGAAGGCTAGACCAAATTGGAGCTAAGACACATAAATTGGACTACAAGTCTAGGTCAGGTTCAATCGGGTTGGACGTAAGTTGAATTCAATTTGTCTAAAATTCAGGTTACATTAGAAGGAGAAACATAGCAACAATGTAATCTAATTTGGGTAATTCTACTAGCCAAAACGAGTGAGGAAGAGGTGTTTTATGTATTTCATATTGGACCTAGTGGGGTTAGGTAAAGTGACATGGTAGTCGGTGGAGTTTTTGGTGATTTTTTATTTAAATGACAACGGATCGCGATGGTCAAAGTCAATAGGAGCTGTTGGCAATGAGATAGGAGTATAGCTTGGGGTTTTAGGGGACATCTTTAAACATATTATTTTTGCCTCTTTTTTTTCAAAATTTTTAGAATAGGATAATGGGTCCTAATTTAAGAAAAGCAAAAATAAATAAATAAATTTAAAATATACAAAAAAATAGAAAATTTAAGAAAAGACAAAAAATAAGAAATAAAAAAATAGAAAATTACAAAAAAAAACACTAAAAAGTCATAAAACATAGAAAAAAATAGAGAATTTAGTAAATATAGATAAATAATAAATTTTAATAGTATAATAGAATAGTTTTTTTTTTTAATTTAGATAAAAAAATAAAGAGAGGATCGTTGGGCTTAGGCTATATTAGCTTAGATTTGAATTTAGCCTAAACTAACCTTATCTACATATGAACAAAGTACAGGCCAACGGCCTAATGAATAAATACTTGGACTTACATTTAGGCTTGACTTGGAGATCAGGGGTTCAACTCTCATCAAAGGTAAAAAATTCCTTTTGTTCTTTTTTTCCACAACACAAAGCATGACAACATATCAAGAGATCACTGAGCTACGTGTCTGGTCGTGACACATAGCACTTCATGATTAGCCTTTCCAATACATCTCCCCTTTTACTTCTCCTCTTTTCTTTTCTTTCCCTCCCTTTCTCACTCAAAAAGAGAAACACACATTGGACATATCCCTCTCTCCTTCAACAAACATTCACGACCGATCACTACAATTCCCAAAAAAAAAAAAAAACCATTGTTGCAACTTACAGCAATGACCATAACTAGTAGTGAACAGCAAGCTCGAGACCATACCTTAAGTTGATCCCTCGCCATCAACGACCCTCTCTCATACAAACACCATAATAGTAAGCTAATACACCCTGCTCATGTCCCAAACCAACCACAACTGGACCCTTATCATCTCCCTTGCACACAAAAAAAAGCAGCTGCACATACATACGCCACTATTGCCATCGACCAAACTACCCACACACCGACACCCTAAATACGACAGTGAAACCACGCACAGCCTACTCTCTCCCGATCAAGCTCCAACGACACATAAATCCTAACTCCCTAACCTCTCTCTCGCGTAGCAACTCAGACATACACACAAACACGACTTACACCCACTCTCCATTACCACAACCCAACAAAGACCCTAATACGCACAATCGTTACCCTATCTCTCTTGCTCTACCATCCTCCCTCTCAAAACCCACCGAATAACTTACAACCAAACACAATCACCGTGACCCCACGTACGGCGACCCCATCGACCCACTCTCTCTCTTAATCCAAATGCACACTAGAACCACCATCAACACCCCAATCTACACCATATATCCCTATCCAACAGCCAATACTTTACCTACTACCGCGACAATCACCACCTAAACCACCATAAAAACTTAAGGCGTTAAACTTAACCTCCCTAAACTAATCAGAAATACACAAAAGTCCATTTTCTCACTCATTTGGTGGCTAAATCAAACTAAAACACCCTCTCTAAGCTACTGCACATAGCCTGACCTGAACCACAAGTGACCCACCGGAGCTTCGACCCGAACCACTCTAAGACTCAATCCTAACCCGTACTTAAACTGACCGACCCGTACTGCAAGCTTAAGTCCTACACTTGTCCTTGTTTTGTAATTTTTTTTATTATTAATATTTTTCATTTATTTGTTCTTGTCAATTCTTGTAATTGTACAAAAAAAATTAAGGGAAAAAGGCAAACAAAAAAAAAGAAGAGAGTTTAATTTAGTTTTATTTATTTATGCTTTGGTCAAAATAAAATAATAATAATAATAATAATAATAATAATAATAATAAATAAAATAAAATCTTGTTAAAACTTAGAAAATCAATTTTCTAAAAATAAATAAAAGTAATCGATCCTCTTTCCAAATTAGGTTTCTTTTCTTAAGACTTTCCATAAATAAAATCCGATTTAGGACCCTTTGGAAATTTTCCTTAAATAAATTGAACTGGGTAAAAATATAAACCAGACATTTTTTTCAAAAAATTAAAATTTACTCACCAAGTTAAAGTTTTCACCAAACAAACTATGGAAGTCTGATCCGAAATAGCAAGTATATTGACACCTGTACATACGGGGTAACTTAAAATATAAAAAAAAATTATTTTTCTCCTTTAGTAGATAATTCTTTAAATTCTTATTTTTTATAAATAGGTATAATTTCAGTTATCACTTATAAATAAACATTATTGGAAAGGCATTTGAAAAGAAAAATTAAATTTGGAAAGTTAAAAATGGTACCGATTTAGAGTTCAATAGGACAACCCCCAAATCCATATCTCTAGTTTTTAAAAAACTGTTTTAAAAATTGGTTTTTCGATAGACCGATAGCTAGGTTATAACCAATCCACCTAATTGGTTATAATTTAACTCTCTTTCCTAACTACGGTTATGTGACAACTCCAAAATGTTTTCAAAGTTAAAAGAATCGGTTTTATTTAAACCCTAGTCAAGGATCTGTATTAAACAAGTAGGATTTAATATTGATCGATTTAAAGAAGACTAATTTATAAAAATCGAGAAAAAACCGAGCTCAAGAACATCAAAGTTAGTCTTAATATTGATTTTAGATGAGGAGACATAGTGGTTTGTGTTTTGAAGTAGGCCAGGCGCAATAGGTGGTGACACATGAGTACATGTTAGTTGTATGTTTGGAAAAGGGGATAGAAGCTGGTGTCGTGGCTGCTTGCTGTGTATGTTGCCACATTGCGCAAGGGTGGAGCGAATGGGTTGGTCGTGCAAGGGAATGGTGTTTAGGTTCAAGGTTAAGTGGTGTTGTGAATGGGGTTATCATGCGTAGTAGATGCCGTTTGGGTTTGTATTTAAGAGAGGCCAATGGTGGATATGTATGTGCTGTGGAGCACGAAAGAGGGTCGCCTGTATCATGCGTAGGGATAGTTAGGCATGTTCTGCAATGATGAGAGTGAGCTAATGGTGGTGTGTTAAGTAGGTTGCCATTGATTGAGTTTAGATGAGTTCAGTTACGATGATTGATGTCGGGGTTGATTGAGAGTAGTCTGGAGTGTTGGGGTGCCATAACGAATGTAACAATGGTGGTACTTGGTGTTTACGTATATGTTGGCTTGGGTTCAATCAGAAAGATGAGATAGAGGGAAAGAGAGAAAGAGAAAGCCCAAGAGGAAGAGAGTTTTCTTTTTTTTTTTTTATTCTTGAATCCAAAAACTTGTTATTTCGTATTCAAAACCCTTTATTTGTGCTACTGCAACACGAATTAAGCTCAGGAATCAAATTTAATTTCATTGATGAGCTTTGACCTGAAGTCGAGTTTTTTTTTTTATTTTCAACATCGATTTTGGCCATATAGTCAATTGAATTTGGAATGGTTTTTGGCTTGATTCAAAAATAGGCCATGCGATCTATACAATTTCACTATTAATTTGGTAAAATCGTATGGCAAAAGAGGTTAAAACCAACCTGAAATCGAGTGCACAAAGAAGGAAAGAGAGTTAGGAATTAGGGGAGAAAGGACGGAGAAGGGGGAAGAAAACTGGGCAAGCCACGTATCTTGCACGTGACATACACGCCTAGTCAACACGTAAATTACATGTGCATAAGGCAAAAATAAGGTAGCCGCATATTGCTTACCTACTGTAGGTTTACTTATCAAGGCTTCAACCCTAATGCCTTAACCTCATGGACCAAGTCTTATACCTGGTCCATTCTAATGCATACACTTTGTTTTTTAATAAAAATAAAAATAAACAAAAATCATACTAAACCTCAAATTAAACTTCAAACTATTAATCCTAAATTCTAGTCTACATTAAAAAATCTAAAGTTCTTTAAAAAAATTATTTTTTCTAAATTTTATGTTTTTGTACTTTTGTAAAATTTATATTTTTTAAAATTTTCTAAATTTCCCTTTTTTTTTGTATTTTACTGAATTTTTCTATTTTTTTTTGTAATTTTCTAAATTAAGACCATTTATCGTATTCTAAAAAAAATAAAAAATAAAAAAATAAGGTGTCTACAACAAACACAAGCAGCAAATATGGTATCTACATATCCGGATTGGCTCTTTCCTTTAACTCTTAGTAATCTCTAACATCAGACCTTATCATCACAATCAACAACTCTTAGCTAAACTATACTTCCTATACTTAGACTTCCTAACATCTACCTAGCTATTTACTTACTTCCATAGTCTGAAAATAAACATAAGGTTTATAGGTACAAGGAGTCATATTCTAATAATTAAAAGTTAATTTATGAAGGGTATATAGGAATTGTTTTAGTGTCCATAAACGTTAAAACATGTGAAGTATAAATTAATTATGAGAGTATCTTTATGTAGTTAATGAAATGATTAAAATGAAAATATTTATATTAAATATGGTTTATAAAAAATAATTTTAAGTGGATAGAAATTAATTTTAAAAAAGAAATAAGAAGAAAACATGTTTGGATGTACAGGGGGAACCAGCCCACAGTCTAGCTAAAATCGACATGCTAATTCATAAGGCCATTCTATAACAGACTAAACTAGCTGCACGGTTCCTAATGAACTAGTCTGCTGGTTGCGAACAGGCTCTGCAAAACTACAAAACATTTCCCTCTTCAAAAACCAAACTTCAATTACTATTTTCCCCAAACTTCAATTGCATTAAACATGTAGAATTCTACCTTGAAATGCACTTATTCATAATAATATTGCCATTTACATAAATGATAATTTAATATCAAACTAACAACTTAATTAACTGAAAATATCTCCTCTTGCATGATAATTCATCCTCAAATATTTACAAACAATACTATGTAGAAAATGACTTTAGAAATCAAAACCTTTACACAAACTTGTGTTGTAAACTCTAAAACTCGAACTTACCACCCTTAATTCACTTTTAAACCATCCTTTCTCTTCAAGAATGTTGGTATTTTTGGTTTTTACCTAATCATCGCATTATATGAGTGAAAGATCGAAATAAAACTTATAGGAAGGAAACTCAAATTGTTCTTACGTTCGATTTAGCACCCCTTGCATTGTTTGAATAGGAACCGTTGTATTTTGGTGGTTAGGGAAGAAAACATTCGAGGGAAGAGAGGGAAGGAAAGGAAGGGGGTAGAGGGTAAGGGGTTGGTGTGCAAAGAAGCATATTGGTTCAAGTGCAAAAGGGCAAGTGCCTTTTGGATGCAGGAAGACCATTCTACCCCTCTTCTTATTGAATATCTAGTTTGATGCCATCACTTTTGCATTTAATTATTTTCCCATTTTCAATGTAAAAATCAGTGCTTACAAAAATAATAGTATTCTTTCACCTTTTCTCATAAATATTCATATTATAGTGTAAAACCTTTAATACTTTAGACCAATATTATCGAACTCAGCCTAGAAGGATTAACTCGGCTATGTGAGAGGGTCAAGGGTCAATAGGTCGAATAAGGGTCTAAAAAAATGAAAATATAAGTCATATTTTCATTATAAAAGACTAATAAATGTAAAATTACACAACCAAATCAATAATTGGTTTATATCCATCTGTTAGCCCTTAATATCATAGTTAATTATTGAACTAGAAGTATCAAAGTGGGAACTTTTATTACTAAAGTAAGAGCTATATTTCTATTTTCTAGTCAAGGATATTTTTTGTCTGGGTTAATTAGAAAACAGGCTTTTTACAAAGACCAACTCATCCTTAAGGCCAGTTCCAGCCACCATATCCTTCTATGTTCCATAATTTTGATAAGATGAAAATGCTAATCTAACCAACAACTGTGCATCCATGTAGAACATGTAAACCACCAATAATAAAAGCACCAAAGGCAACTCATGTATTGTTGGTGTTAGGATAGCATATGAGTTTTCAATTATGTCACGAAACAAATAAATCTAAGGTATAAAAATAAATAAAGAAAGGAAGATATATAGGAAAATTTTACATGAAAAATATAAAAAAAAAATAAGGATAAGAAAAACCACTAATAATATTAATGAACAAATCCATTATATTGTAATAATAATGATATCATGATTTTCTCACAACTTTAAAGTACTCAAATTTATCTAACAATTCCCAAAATTTTTGTGCTCTCTCACTTCTACCCAATATATATATAGTGCCAAACTCTCAAACATACGACAAAAAATAACTTAAGTACAAAAAAGAAATAAAATGTGATGACCCTGGTTTAGTCATCTCTTATTACTTTGCTTAAATGCTCTTTTATAATGGGAGTCCCATTTAAAATTTAAAATATGAACTCAACAAATCTCTATCTTTACTTAAATTTATACAAGCTAATACGTCTAGTCATGTAGCTGTAATTTAGCTCAATTGATTTAGTTTTACTAACCACTAACCTCCAAGCTATCTAATAATTGCACATAGGTATAAGCCTTTGTTACCTTACACTAAGTGATAATCCAACTACTTTGATAACCATTCCTTGCTATGACATTGGATACCTATGAGATTTTTTCAATCTTCTAGCCAATACATTCTAGGACCTTCCAAATTCTACCTTTGTCTAGACTTTCTTTACCTTAGAACTTCATATAGTATATGAATGAAGTTAAATGGACATACCATTAGCTACTAAAAACCACCAAGAATCATCATTACAAGAATAAGTTTTCCAAACCTAACTCCCTTCATTACCAAGATACCTTAAGGGATACTTCCATATTTCCATATCTTACTATACTATGATAACTAGTATGATGCATCAAGCTAGGAGATAAAATTTTCCAAGATAACTCCAACTCATATCTCACATCTAAAACCATTATATTTGCCTATTATGCAATCTAGCAAAGACCTACCAATACCAATCATCCTCAACAAGACAACCACTAACATTAGCTATCCATAGAATTGCTCTATACATGCTTTTAGGTCTTGAACTAGTGCTGAAAGAACTCTAGAGCTTAAAACCCATGGTCTAGATTTTCTCTAATCATCAAATGCCAATAGTAGTTCACCATCCTCTAACTCATCAAATACTACATCAACAATAAGTTTACTTCTATCATCCCGCACTTAACCCTATTTTTGCCTCTCAAGGCACTCCACGCTTACATGATGATTGTTATGTGAACAATAATAATAGATGGTGCCTAATTTCCACTCACTCACCATATTGTTCAATTGTAAAATTTTAGATTAAAAATCATACTTGAATGGCGAAAGCAATTGATAAGTATACTAAGTTGTGCAACATAATCTAAATGTGTGAGTTAAAGACCATATATACAACTGTTATTAAATTACTTAAGATTTGTAAATGGTCTTCAATTCCATACAGTATCATAAAATAATCTACATAGTCTTTAGTTCTTAATTTGTATTGGTATCCATAATTACATTACATGTATTTATAGGATAACTAAAAAGTTCATAATCCACGATTACATGTGCAATCAATGGTGCCCTAAAAGCTCCCCAAAGGAAGATAAGAATTGAAAAATACTACGTCTAGCTTCACAACCGTTTAATCTACACAAATTTTACAAATGTACACTCTCATACCATTCAAAGGATTCTTTTTAGCCGAAAGCTCAATAACTTAACAAGACTTAAACTTAAAGTCGTTATCCTCATCTTTTTTACAATCCATGCCTATAAGGGCCAAGTTATATATGAATGGCATAAAATCTTCCATGTATCAGGCATAAATCTAACAACTCTTCTTCAAATCTAATAACCATAGCAACTAATTGATTAGGCCAATCCCACTAAGTACCCATAGCTATTCAAGTTAAGGTTGACGATTGAATTGTACTAAACCACCAATGAATCAAAGTAAATCATAAAAGATATCTTTGACTATGCAATTTAGTATTTAACCATTGAACCGTTTAAAACAATTTGTTTTGATACCATGTACAAATCAAATCTCTTAAAATCAATTGAATATCATTCCTTAAAAAAAAAAAAAACAAAACAAAAAGTTTCTACTTTGTACTAGAGAATTTTGATATTATTGACTTTATTTTAATTAATATATTCTACTTCATTGCCATTGAAACTAAATTATTTTAATGGTAATAACTTTAAGAAATATACTTCTTAACGTATTCTTACTTTTTATAATAATGATTGAAAAGTAAAAAGTCAATTTATATGTAAAATATAATAAGACATATCAAAGCATCACAATAAAAGAAATGGTCATATGGAAAAAAAGAAAAACTAAAAGTAAATAAATACAGTTCAAACCAAAAACCAACTTGAACAATCATAAAACAGTTTGATTCAACTCAACTCCTCAAAGTATTTATAATGTAGAATGGGATTGCCAACTAAAACCTTAAGAAGAGGTTCAATTTCAATTGGACCTTTCAATGACCCACACTACATTTTTCTCACCTCTTATTGGAGTATTACATTTGTGCTTCTAACAACAACAACAACAGGCTTTGGAAAATGATTGTTACTAGGCCTAATTTTAGATACATAACCTTTTAACATATAAGATACTGAAATTTGTATATGTCAAAATAGGATCATCGATAAAACTTATTTTTTCATATGTTAAAAATTTAATGGAGTATGCGTCTGATTTTATACACCACCCACTATCTTGGGGATGCTTCAACTTTTACCATTTTAATTATAAATTCCCCTTCTAATTTTCTTTCTATTTCCTATGCCTTTTTTCACAATTTTTAGGCATCAAATGTCATCACAGTCCCTTTGAGCATGTGACAAATAAACTTGTAAATATGTGGGTGATAAAGCTTTGTTTTGTGTAATGTTGTGTTTGTAATTTGAATAGATGCAAAAACAAGTAAAGGTTTTAGAGGGGGAAAAGTTGGAGTCAAAAGGTTATGCAGAAAATGAAGTCTTGTATGTTACTTACAGCCTTCAGTTTAGGCTTTTATATACAACAAGGAAAACAGAAAAGAAAGAATAACAAAATAACATAGTAACAAAGTAATAGAAACCTAACTTCCCACTGCTGCTAACAAACTAACTAATAAACTAAAATAAGTTACACTTCTATATTTGTAACATACCCCCTCAAGATGGAGAGTAAATGTTAATTAATGCCATCTTGACTAAGAGAGAAGTAAAACGATCTACTACTAAGCCCTTGGGGAAAATATCAGCAAGTTGGTCACTAGATGAAACATAGATAGGCAACATGACACCTTCAATCACTTTATCCCTTACAAAGTGTAAGTCCATCTCAAGATGCTTAGTTCATTCATTAAAGATGGGGTTCTTAGTGATATGTATAGCAAACTAATTGTCACAAAAGAGTTACATCGGCAAAGGACAAGTAAGATTAAATTCTTTCAACAAAGAAATCAACCAAAGCACTTCACAAGAAGCTACAGCAAGAGCTCAATACTATGATTCAGTAGAGCTTCATGCAACAGTTGTTTGCTTCTTAGACTTCCAATCGATGAGAGAATCTCTAAGAAAAACACAAAAGCCTGTGGTAGAATGTTAAGAGTCAAGACAGCCCCTCCCTCCAATTACTATCATAATAAGCCTTGACAACCAAATCAGAACGCTTCCAAAAGAAAATACCCTGTCCCACAGTTCCTTTTAATGTACCATAGCACACAATCATAAGCATGCTAATGAACTTGTCGTAGTGAATCCATGAATTAACTGAGGATATGTACAGCATAAGCTAAATCTGGTTGAGTAATACAAAGATAGAGAAGTTTTCCAACAATCTTGCAATATCTAGTAGCATCAACAAAATCAGAATTATCATCTTTAGAAAGCCTATGGTTAGGAACAATGGGAGTAGCTGCTGACTTAGACCCGAGGAAACTAGTCTCAATGAGTAAATCAAGAGAAAACTTACGCTAAAACAGAGCCAACCCATTTGAAGACCGTACGAGCTCAAGACTAATAAAATATTTGACAGGTCTTAAATCCTTAATCTTGAACTGAGAATGCATGAAGACCTTGAACTAATCAATAAGCTGAAGGTTCTTACTTACAATAGCAATATCGTTAACATAAACCAAAACAATCAACATGTCATCATAAAACCTTTAACAAACAAAGAATAGTCACAACGTGATTGAGTGAAACCATAAGCTAAAAGTGACTGAGTAAGCTTTGCATTCCACTACCGTGAAGGTTGCTTGAGACCATAGAGGGACTTATGGAGTTGACAAACAAGCTTCACACTAAAAGAAGACTAAGTAGAAACAAGTAACCTTGGGGAAGCTCCATAAACACTTCCTCATGGAAGTCACCATTAAAAAAGGCATTGTGAACATCCATTTGATGCACATGCCAATTAAAAATTACAGCTAAGCAAAAGAAAAGCCAAACAATAGTATGTTTAATGACCGAGCTAAAAGTTTTTGTATAGTGAAAGCCTTCTTTTTTACTATACCCTTTAGCTACAAGCCGAGCCTTGTAACGATCAATAAAACCATCACCATTAGTCTTGAGTTTATACACCCACTTGCATCCTATAGGACATTTGCCAATAGGCAAAGGAACTATACTCTAAGTATTGTTTTTTAATGCTTCTAGCTCTTCATCCATAGCTTGACACTAAGGAGTAAGAGACTTAGTTTAATTGTAAGTAGTAGGCTCACTATGTTAAGTCAATTGAATAGCAAAAGCACGATAATTAGGTGACAAAGTATCATAGCTCAAGATTGAACTAAGGGGATGTACAATAGAAGAACACAAGGTAACATTCTGAAAGCTCTGAGAGACTAGATTATGATGATAATCAGCAAGATATGAAGGAAGCTTTCTTTCACACACATTGCACCTTGGACAACCAACAAAAGTAGTACTTTCTCCTAAAGGGGCTCCAGTTTCATCAGCAAAATTATATTGCATTGTTGTATCATGAGGAAACAGAGAGAACAAATGGTCCATATAAGAGGACTTAAATGAAGGAAGAGAAGTAGACCCATGAGCTGACTCATCCAAAAAGGGATGTAGATGAAAAGGAAAAATATTCTCAACAAAATGAACATCCTAAGAAATAATGTACTTCTGTTGAACAAAACTGTATAGACGATACCCTTTAACAGTTATTGGATATCCAACAAAGACACAAGGGTGTGCACATGGATTAGACTTTGTTCTATTTCTTATAAGAGTAGATGCAAAGCCTAGTGAACCAAATACACAAAGATAAGAGTATGATGGAGATCTACCATACGACAACTGATAAGATGAAGGACCATTCAACACATCTATTGGCAACTGATTGATGATATGACTAGTTGTAAAAATAGCATCTCCCCAAAAACACAACGGAAGAGAAGCCTGTAAGAGCAAAGCACGAGTAATAGATAATAAATGCTGATGCTTTCTCTTTATCACACCATTGTGTTGTGATGTTTTAACACAAGACATGTGATGCACAATTCCTTTAAATGCATAAAAATTAGTCAACATAACTCTAGATTGTTGTCACTTCTAATTGTCTTAACATAAGAATTAAATTGACAAGAAACCATAGTACAAAAGGACTTAACAACCATAGAAGCCTCATGTTTAGAACGTATGAGATAAACCTATGTAACTCGTGTGTAATCATCAACTATTGTAAGAAAATATCGATATCCTTGAAGAGAAACTGCAGCATAAGGTCCCCAAATGCCCATATGAACCAACTCAAAAGAGGCATTTGTATTCTTAGTATGCAAAGGAAATGGAGAATGCCTCTCTTTAGCTAAAGGACAAACTACACACTAAAATGGAACACACTTAACAACCTTGTCAACTTGACTTATTTGTTTGATACAATCAAAAGACTAATGACCAAAACGATGGTGCCAAACATCAAAGGTCTTAGGCAATCTTAACAAAACAGTTGAACTAAAAACATTGTTTACACACTTTCAGCTGAAAAAGCATCAATATCACAAAAGAGATCCATAAAACTAGGCTGTTGCTCCAATAAGTATAGAGCACCTTTTGCTTCAGTTCATCCAATCACCTTCTGATTGGAAGAGTCCTAAATAAAAGAAACATTCCTTTTAAAATAAATAATACAATTATAGTCTTGTAACAACTTGATGACAGAGATCAAATTATATTTGAATAGACGAATGAATAACACATTGTGTAAGATTATTGCCAATGAAAAAGCCATTGTCCCAACAAGAGTAACAGCAAGTTACTAACCATTAGGCAAGAAAATTTCTCTATTCTTTATAGCCTTATAAGACTGAAATAACACAATGGAACTGGCCATATGGTCAGTAGCACTTGAATCAAGTATCCAGCTAACTTTCACAAAAACATTACTATATCTCTGATTGGAAAAAGAATTATATGTACCTGCCATATGACTCATAGAAGCTTTATCTAGAAGTTTTTACCTGCAAAACAACTGTTAGACTTGAAACCGAAGCTAACAAAGCAGCACTAAAAGGATTAGAATTAGAAACATGTAACATTCTCAATAAATTAAGCAATTGGTCCTTTGAAAAATCAAAGCCTGAAGTAATGTACATCAGAAGAAGGACCATTACCAATATCTGTACCAGCCATAGAAGGACAAGAACTAGCACCAGTATGTATTGGCTCGACAAAATTATGGCCAGTAAACACATGATTAATACCAGAATTACGTACTCTGACACTATTATTTTGCTTAAAAGGTAGAGGAAAACCAATGAGTTTGTAACACTTCTCCTTTAAATGCCCTTTCTTATGACAATAACTACAAATCACATCTCCTGTATTCCATTGTTTGCCTCCATTTACACTAACCATAGAAGAGGCCTTTGACAAAACCAAATCCTTAAGCCTATTAGCTCTCTAAAATTCATCTTGAACAACTAAGTTATAAGCCTCATCTAAAGAAGGAAAAGGTTTAAGCATAAGGATCTGAGACTGAAGTGTTGAAAAGCTCTCATTCAATCCATTTAAGAACTTAAACATATGATCCTTCTAAGCCATATCAACAAATTTATCAAAGCACTTATTATTACAAGATCCATACAAACAATATGGCAACGGTCATAAATTTCTAAGTTCTTCCCAAATGATGCTCAATTCAGCAAAATATTCATCAACACTTCTCAATCCTTGAACAATAGTGTTAAGCATGTGATACAATTGGCAAATTCTTAAATCATCAGGGTGAGCAAAATGTACCTTCAATTTGTCCCAAATCTGTTTGGCTAAATGCATGTATATCATTGTTGACACAATCGGTGACAAGATTGATCGTAAAATCCAAGCAACAATTAAATTGTTGCATCTACTCCAAATCAAATATAGTTTCTCTATCTTCTCTGGTTCAGGTATTAAGCCATTGACAAAGCCAACCTTGTTGCAAATGGAAATAGCTAACAAAAATGACCGACTCTACGAATTATAGTTAAGACCAGATAACATCGAAGTAATGCAGACTGAGTTTTAAGAGTCCAAATGGTGAATATAATACGTGAATCGCTCATATTGACACCAACTATATGAGCTCTAATACCATGATAAAGCTTTGTTTTGTTTAGTATTCTGTTTGTAATTTGAATAGATGCAGAAACGAGTATAGGTTTCAGATAAGGAAAAGTTAAAGACGAAAGGTTGTGTAGAAAATGAAGTCTTGTACGTTACTTACGGCCTTCAATATAGGCTTTTATATACAGCAAGGAAAACAGAAAAGAAAGAATAACATAATAACAAACTAATAGAAACCTAACTTCCTACTGCTGCTAACAAACTAGCTAACTGACTAACTAATAAAGTAAAATAAGTTATACTTCTATATTTGTAACAATGGACTTTGGCCACTATCCATACAATAATGCCCAACAATTCTCTCCTACAAAACAAGCGTTGGCTGATTCTTATCTGAAGCGCGTGTTCAGACGGGCAATGGCTCATTGCAAACTTTCGAAAAGCTACAAATAGTTTTGGGAGTAATTGCAAAACCTTAGAAAAATCAGCAGAGTAGTAATAGGATATGGAATGTTGCGACGAATTGAGGTAAGTTAAAAAGCAAACAGAAAATAAGTATGGATACAAGAAAAATTAGAAATTTTTTATTAGAGTTTGGGAATAGTTTACAGCTGCATTAGTAATACGAACAAATTGTGAATATCAAGCAACATTGAAATTTATAATAGGTAAGAAAAGAGGAAAATTATGATCCTCCTTCTATAGACAATGTTGGAAGAAAATTAGAATATTTTAGAAAGATACAAGTTTATATAAAAGAACTACGACGAATGTATGGAATTTACAAATTCTTTCCGTCATTTTGGACTAACTCCTCATATCTTACTGACTGAATTTTAAAAATCCCCACCCCACCAACATTAGAAAGGAATAGTGCCATTGGGATTTATGCATTTCACAAGGACATGTAACCAAACTTTTGATCTCTTGCCCATGCTCAAATTGGGTCAAGATTTGGCTTAAATTTGCAACTCTACGGGGAAATAGTAATCATCCAAAAATATTGGGAAACATACCATAAGACAAACATCCTTGAAACTAGAAACAACGTTGCTTGCTTAATATCTACAGAACCTAACCAAGAATAAACAAACTTCCTTAAGATTTAGCAACTCAAGAATGAAAGAATCGGATCAAACATTACTATATCTAATGCTGGATACCGCCAAAAATTCAACTTCAATCACTAGATGATGGAACTCCAGCTCCATCATCCCCTGAAGGACCAGGACCGGAACCAGAACCTGATTCGGGTCTAATCTCTTCCAGCTGCTGCAAGATCTGATGAACTTCTGGCCTTGCCGAAGGAGAAGGATCCACACAATGTAAAGCCAGTTTTAATGTGTTCAACAACTCATCTCCGATGGCAGATGCATCCTTCATTAACTCCAAATCGAAAACTTCATTAGTCCACTCCTCTTTCACTATGGAGGCCACCCATTGGGGTAAATCAACCCCATTCATTGCTTCTCCTGGAGACTTCCCTGTCAAGAGTTCTAAAACTATGACTCCCAGGCTGTACACATCGGTTTTCGTGTTCGCCTTCTTGAGCTTTGAGAGTTCCGGTGCCCGGTAACCGAGTGCACCAGCTGTTGCAATCACATTAGCTGTTGCAGCTGCAGTCATCAACCTGGAAAGGCCATAGTCTGCTATCTTCGCTTCCGTATTCTCGTCGAGCAGGACATTGCTCGATGTGAGGTTTCCATGGATGATGTTTTCATTGCCGTGGAGGTGTAACAAGCCCCTTGTCATGCCCTTGATTACACTCATCCGGGTAGGCCAGTCGATCGGAGTATCAGGTCCACGAGCTGCAAAAAAATAAGTGTCTCATTCAGTTCTAATTAAGCGCCATTAAGCACTCATTATCAAAACCAAGCAATAAATGCAGTTATTAACAAAAAAATTGCTAAAATTAGATGATTTCCAACTTACCATGAAGGTAAGTTGCAAGACTTCCTTTAGACATATAATCAAAAACAAGAAGTTTCTCTCCTTTAGGACCTAAATAGTAAGCCCTAAGAGCCAATAGATTTGGATGTCTGATTTTTCCCAAAATATTGACTTCATTTTCAAATTCCTTTTGGCTTTTAGTGATCTTTTCCCTTAATCTCTTCACTGAAACTTGACTTCCATCCTCCAGAGTAGCCTTATAAACAGTCCCATAAGTACTCTTCCCCATTATCTCAGCAGTGGCACACAAAAGATCGTCAGCTGTAAAAATCATTGGCCCATCAAAGTGCACTAGCTTCCCTCCAGCTTCACCGCCAGCTTCGACTTCCGGTGCACGAGTTTGGGCCCCCTTTTCTCCCCGTGCTGCTGCCGCAGCAGCAGCCCTTGTCGCAGTTTGTCCCTCTTTAGCTTTGGCTTCAGACCTTCTCCTTATCAAACAGCACAACAAAATACAACATAAAATCAACAGGACTATGAGGAGTGCTCCTGCTGCAATGAGGATTATGTCTTTAGTACTTAGGTTCCGGTGATGCGGTTTTGTTGTACGCGGAGAAGGAGCCGGAACTAGTTGAGAAGGAGCTTGTGAGGACGGACAAGGGCTTGAGCCTTTGAATCCACAAAGCTGGAGATTACCAACAAAAGAACTTGCATTGAACTTTTGCGAAAGCAGAGTTGGAACAGAACCAGACAGGCTATTGTAAGACAAATTGAGGGAATTAAGCCCTGGCAAATCGCCAAGCGAATCTGGGATTTCACCGCTTAGGTTGTTGAATGATAAATCGAGTTGGTTCAAGGTGGAAATGTTTCCTAAAGACTCAGGTATCGATCCCGACAGGTTATTATGCTGAAGAGCAAGGAAAATGAGAGAGTTTGAAAGGGTAATCCTCATGGGGATCAAACCAGTGATAGAATTATAGCTAAGATTGAGCCTAAAGAGCTTGGTTGAGTTTGCGAGACTCTCTGGTATAGTCCCAGTAAGGGAATTCAAACTAAGATCAAGTGTTTGAAGCAAAGGACATGATCCTAGAGAAGCAGGGATCGAACCCGAAAACCGGTTATTAAACAATTGGAGTCCTCTTAAGTTAGGGAGGAATCCAAGTGATGTAGGTATTAAGCCGCCAATAAAGTTATCATGGAGACTAAGTTTCCTTAGTGCTTGTAGTTCACCAATTTTTTCAGTTAGTCTTCCTCCAATTCCTTTCCAAGGAAGTTGTAGGACAATGACTTCTCCTTGAGCACATTTGATCCCAACCCAACCGCCCGAACACGCCCCGTAACCGCTATCGTTCCAGCTCCGTAGGAACCCTCTCGGATCGACCAATTCATGCTTGAATGCTTGTAGTGCTTGGTAGTCTGCTTGTGTGACAATTACACCATCCCATTTTTGGCTTGACGCTGGTTCCATAACACATAATAGTAGTAAAATGTGGGCATATAGGAGTTTTCCCTTTGACAGCCTAAAAGGAGAAGAAATCTTCCACTTCTCCTCCTTCTGGTGTGAAATCTGATCTAATTTTTGATGTTCCTCAATCTCCATAGCTTTGTTTTACCAAGAAAATGTTTGGTATCTATGATTTTGGCCTCTCTCTCTCTCTCTCTCTCTATCTTATTTTTGAAGTGGATTGGTATAGCGTGTGTTTTTTTGATAGAATGAGACTAAAAAAGTAATATCTAAAACTAGTACTATTCAGTAGAATGAGACTAAGTAATATCTAAAACTGGACCAAACCAGTTTAGGTTTTGGCTTTGTAGTATTTTGAGAGAGAGAGAGAGAGAGAATCTTGCAATTTGTATTGTTGTCAGTAAAAGAAAGATATAAAAAATGGGGGGCATGATGTGCATGTAGTGATGATGTTATGTTACTGTTACAAAGAGGCTCTTGTACATTTACAAGTTCTAACGGCTAGTTTTTTTCTGTTTTGTGATTGCTATTGGAATTCTTTTCTCAAAGCAAATATAATATAACTCTTTTTTATTTTTTTTTTATTTTTTCTTTTTTACTCGACGGCCACCTCGTGAACAGGATAAATAACAGGAGCTTTGGAGTTTTATTGCTCTGCCGCTCCTCCTTCCAACGGCTATCTTTCTCTTTAGGTGGGGGCCCACCAGTCAAAACTTGAAAACCCTAACTATATTTTTACACCATTATTACGTGGATCTTGAGTTTAGTACTTTTAACTTTAATTTTGATGGCGAGTTTTTGATGCTTTTACGGTGTTTCAGAAGTACGAGGTTGGTGCCTAAGAGGCTTTTTCGTTTCAAGGTTGTTTTGGAAAGGATCTTAACCTAAACCAAGCCAAAGTGACGTAATATGGTCCACTTCGGATGTGAACAGTTGGTATTACATTAGATTTTGTTAGGATTTCCTTGGTCTTAGTGGCCCTTCACTTTGCCCTCAATACACGTGCGATTTATTTCTCATCAAGCCCTTTTGCCCGTAAAGGGGATAATTATAATTTGAAAAATTTATAAATAATCTGTTGAACTGAATATAGATACCAATTAATTTCTTAAATTTTTAAAATTTATTTTAAGACCTTCTAATTTTCAATAAATTAGCAGCATAAAAGATTTTCATTTTCTAGCTAATAAAAATCATACTATAATCAAAATTTATAGGATTTTAAAACATATTTTCATATATTTAGAAGATACTTCCATACCAAAATTAAAATTTAAAGGGACTATTTGCATTTTCCCCTTATAATTTTAAGACACATTTGGGGATGGTTGTTTCATATTGTTTCTTGCTAACATAAAGAGCAAGGCAACTTTTAGCATCTTATATGTTTTTGAAAAATAAAATGATTAAGATATCCTTCACATTTTTTATTAACTACCATACTACTTACTTATTATAGAGATAAAAAAAAAATTACGTGATTAATAAGGATCTCTTAGTAAATATTGTTGGAAAATGGGTTCTTATTAGTTTTTTAGTATTTCTACTAGATTTTATTTTATTAAGAGATTTTACATTTTTAATTTTTTTTGTATGCACATAGCAAATGCACCATTCACTGCTTTTTCCTATAAAACTTCTTTATATTTATTTAGTAAAGAAATTTTATAATTTTATTAAATCTAAATCTCAGCCAAGAGAAATAATTTAAATCCAAATACTATGCTTAGAGTATGTAAAAAATGGAATTATGTATGGTTAAGTTGCACTACTAGAAAAAATAAATAAATAAAATGAATCTACCAACTTTTACACTAAATCAGTAGAGCTTTGACAATTTTATTTTGAAATTTATTCCAATTCTTATCATGTAATAGGTTCATTTGTTTTAGTTTTATCAATCCTTACGGCTCAATATAAGTCATGTCTAGTTATTGGGCTTCACCTTTGAGATTGCTTTTTGGTCTTTCTATAATTTTTTTACCTGTTTCATACAAAATCAATAGGAATATATTTGTAATTTTTGCATCCTCTAGGACTTAACCATCTTGCTAAAAAAAATTTAAGTTATCTTCCTATTGAGTACTATGATGTGTCATAGGTGTATTTATTAATAAAACCTATTTCTTTATACATAAGATACGTTATGATTGCAAAGTTGATACATTTTACATATGGTTATAATATCAATTTAGATAAGATAAAATTTGCTTCCTTTATTGCATGGTTTTGCATTCATGCTCAGGTTGTAAGGGTATCTATCATTTAAAAGTCACAATTTATTATATTTTTTTAAGTAGATAACTAAGGCCCACCACATATTTATCTTGTATGGGCCCACCACACTAACCATCGAGTCTACGAACTACCTCCTACTACTACAGGTTTCACCTGAAGGACCTCCCTTCCCAAGTGACTAAGTACTAGTAGTACATGGTTAGTGTTTCTTGGTTTGCCGTCTTGCAGTCGAACCGATGATGGTCACCGGAAGACAATTTGTCTATACAACATATTTTCATTTTCTGAGAAGCAGGGCCTATTTGTTTCTGATGTTTTTATTGTCAGTGTAACAACCCAAGTTGACAACTTCTCTATCAATTGTCCATCTCGGGAATTAGTACTTAACGATGAGATGCATGGCCGAGATAAATAATTACGAGCTTTGGTTCCTCTGATAGAGACTTTGAGACCTCACGGTCCCTTTCTTTCTTTCTTTTCCGAGTCAACGTCAAGTGACAAATTAGCGCTTGGACCCCAACGTCCATTTCTATTGTTCCGGAGTCATAATACTGTCGATCAAAGGTTACTTCATATGTCGATTTCATTATACTTATTACAAATGAGGACGGATTTGGTTATACATATAAATTCCTGATATCACCACATAGGTAATAAAAGCTATCCTTTCAATCATTATCATAAATTTATAATATATAAGATGCATATGATTAAATACCTTTGAAACATCTTTAGTCTTATATCTAAAGTAAAATAAAAATATTTGATTCATATAATTTCTTTGAAAAATGAAAATTTAATTCATATGTTTATTTTGAAAAATAGACATTTACATAGAATTTTTATACAAATAAACTTACAAAAGAATTCAAAATCATTTTCATAATTAATACGATATTACAAGTTCGTCTAAGTCATTCAAATGACTCAATTGACTCCAAATCGAAGACAAAAAGAATATTCCAATCTATTTGTTCATCACTTTAAACCCATTGCTTAACTTTTATATGCTTAGAAATTGATGATCTTGGTATTTATCTTCTAATACCTGTAAAAGAATTACGGGGGTATGAGCAACCATTGCATAGTATGGAGACGGAGATAGAGATGGAAGCATACATTGCATAATAATCTAGCGTAGTTGTCAATCAATTAATTAAATACAATGTAATGCAACCAAATTTAGACTTATGCAATGGAAACCTATCTCCTCCCATAACTATCTTCAAACCCAATGCCCTTAGCCCCACCGTGACCTCTTCCCCTATTACTTAGTTTAACTAAGACTAGGGAAAGACTAATTATTGTTGCTTCATTGAAGAGTTGGTATTTGGTTGAAAAATTCTAACCGCTTCTCTAATAGCTTACAATGCCGGTTCGATTAGCATTAAAATCCAAGTTTAGTTTAAGTCTATTTTAGGGGTAACCAAACAATTGCAAACACTCAATTCAAAATAGAATACAACAAAGCAATCATAACATATAGGATAACAATGGAATTCAACCCCATACATCACATGTGCACATTCAACTACTTTACAACCATAACAAGTGTATACATCAACCTTCAAGTACTTTTGTGTAGTACTTTAAAATGCCATTAAACATTGATCCCACTTAACTAGATTCCTGTTTACTCTTGTAACCTAGATACTCTAGTCCTTTTGTCATCAATCCCTATATTGCAATTCATATTTCAATTTTAATGCAATTCATTTGAGTAAAAGTGTTTTCATTATTATACTTTAATTTTGGCTTAGCATTCTTTTAATATTCAACAAGTCTTGGTTAATGGATATCAAGTATTATTATCTTCAGATAAGTTGTTTAGACCTTCTACTTAACCTTCTACTGGGTTTCTTAGGTTTTTATTATCTTCTACATAATCTTCTACTATGGTCTATTAGATGTACAGTACAATATACTCAAACTTCTACTAAAGCCCTTAGTTATATTATTTGTCTAATGGACCTTCTACTCAAACTTCTGCTAGTATTTTAACTCATATTCTTTTATATGAACCTTCTACTAACTATCTACTAGTATCTTGACTCATGTTTCCTATTAAACAAAACTTCTACACAACCTTCTATAAGAATTTTAGTTATAGTTTCTACACTTAGAAATCTTTTACTAAAGTTTTTACTGTCATAATCAATTTAATTAAGGAAACTTTTATGATATTTATCAACAGTTTGCACTAGTAGCTACAAATGCTTCTACAGAACCTTTTACAACTACCAACTCTTTTATCAACTTATGTAGAACTTCTACAACTCCTTCTACAAGCACCAAATTTGCCCCATCCCACCAAAACTTTATTTTTCATACTTTTCTCTACTTTGTTCATGCCCAACCTTACCGGAACTTCATGGTTCAGAAACTCATCCACATCAACATGCATAACCCAAAATTCAACAAAAATGAATGGTAAACATACCTAATTAATTAATATACCTAAAAGACATATATTAAGCCAAAAAAATCATGGTTTTAGGAATACACTTCATGTACAACAACTAAAATTTTCAATTTACCATTGATTTTTAAGGATTTTTAACAAAAATAATTAATTTATTAACTTAGTGAAAAGTCTGCATAAGCATTTAAGTAAAATCATCAAGTTTAGTTTCAGAAAACTCATTTTTTCATAAAATCTCATATTTTCACTTAAAAATTAAGACCAACCTATTGCACATAATAAAAATTTACTCAAAAAGTGGTAGGAAATTAGATATAACAAAATTATGCAAAAAATAATGGATTTTCCTTACATTTTAACATATCATTTTTTTTTTCCAAAAATTAAGATTAACCCTAATAAAATAAAAATTTTTAGAGAAACTCTTTACATAGAAATTATATATATATATATATAATAAGGTTTTTACCAAAAAAAAAATGGTAAGATAGCTACATCATTCGGGCTTTTGAAAATTAGCCCCAAATGGCCAATTTCTTAAGGGGCGATATACAGGATGAAAGATTGTTACAAAACTAGTAACTTTTCATGAAAACATACTTAAAATTATATAAGAATGAATTTTTCCAAAATTTTTTAATAAAATTTAATATTCTTAACAATTTTTTTCAAAATCGGGTACAAATCAAACTCACTATGCAAGAGATTTCGGTAGTCGACAGTGGTGGTGGCTTTGTCGACCCAAAGGGGCGTTGCTTGGTAGGTGTAGTGATGGTGGCTGTTGTTCATTAGATTTTTGTCTAATCGAGGTTATCCACACTTCACAAATTTGCACATATTTTCTTGTTTTTCTAAATTTTTTCGAAAAACCCTAAAAATTCCCTCTATGAATTTCCTTCACTTCCAGAGTATCTAAAAGTACTGATGGAGAAGATGAGGAATATTTATAGTGGTTAGGTTGGGGAGACAAAAGTGCTAAGTGTCTGTAGGGTCCCAAACCATGTACACAAAACTATGGTCTCCTCTTATTTTATTTTCTAAAATAATAGGTGTCTATGGTTTCTTATCTACGGTTTTTAAATAAAACTAGTAATTTTACCATGGTTTTCTCAAACCATGAGGCTTCCCTTGTTTTTGTTAATTGTTTATTAATTAGTGAAATATATTTTATTATATTTAATACTTAGGTATGTAATGAGCTTTATAAAGTAACTTTTACTATAACTTCTTCGATATATGCTCAATTAAATAACTAATTACATATTATTTATTTTTAATTATTTTCCATAACATTTATTAATATTCCTATCTATTTAATTTACTTATACGCTCTCGTTAATTTCAAGTTAGTTTTCAATATTCCGAAAATTTGCGAAATGAAGAAATTAGTTTTATTGTTTTAATTTATATTAATATTTTAATATTCCATTTCAATATTTAAATTTATGGAGTCTCTTAAACAACTTTTATGATCCTAACATTTATCTTGAGACTATTAATGTGAATTTTTCGGATGCCCTTAATTTGAGAGCTTAAAATTCTATGATTGTAGGTAATTAAGTCTTTTACATATTATTTTATTTATTATTATAAATATATATTTTCATCATTTTAAATTTTCATATTTTTAGCATATGTTCAATATCTCATTAATTTAGTTATAAAGTTTAACAATTTTGTTGTTTTTAATAGATAACGAATAACTTTTGAAATTTTAACTTTTAGCTCATGTTTTAACGAATTTATGACCATGACATACATTTCAAGTTATATCAAATAATCTTTTATGGACATTTTAAATTTTCAATGCTAAGGTCCTATTTCCTAAATTTCTAGTCTCATACCTATTACAATTATTTATATATATCTTATGTATAAATAAGTATATCCATAAAGCTTTCTAATATTTAAAAAACTTTTTAAGAAAATAGTTAAGGTATATGGTGCACTTTATAAGAGACTAAAAGAATAAACCTAATTAACCTATCAAAAAATTAAACCAATATGTAAAACTTGTGTAAATTTTACCATTCTCTAAAATTTAACATGAAAAATATTGAAATAGTATATTATAAGTAAAGTGAAAACAAGAATATGATGTTAATAAAAGCATTCTTTTTCTTTTTTTTTATGATAACTTTACAAGATTTTATCATTCGTAATGCTAAAGTAATAGACATAGGACCAGCTCGAACCCGAACCAGTCGGGTCATGGGCTTGGTTCCCCTTGAATAAGGACTAGCCTGGCTTAGGTTAGTTCACTCGACCCGAAGGTTCCATGGGCCAATTTAATGGCCTATAAAACAACTGATCCAATTATTTTTAATAAATTCCATAAATCGCATTATTAACTTTTTTATGAAAGTAATTACAAAAAACAATTTCCAAATCCATCCGTTATTGCAAATATGTTTCAAAAATAAAAAAGCATGTTAAAGGTTAAATTAGAAATTAAAGAATCACACTTCACACTGAATCGCAAATAATTTTGCGACAAAGTACACATTACAACATACATCAACAAAAATCATATACATTATTGACAATATAAGAACTTAAAAAAACATATGCTAAAAGCAACGGTAAAGATTTAGAAGAGAACGGAATGCATGCAAATCCTGACCAATAACACATGCTAGTAAGTGATGTTGTTTCATGTATTTGTTTAAATTCTTTTTTATCCCACTAGTTTGCATGCTCGCATATTTTGCATTTCAAGATGTCCTCTACAATTTCGTCTACATGTATATCGTCTTGAAAATTAATCATCCCCCTATGACGCCTCTCTCCTCTAAGTTGTTGAACATTTTCATGGATAGTTAGCACTTGACAAAACTTCAAGTTCGTCTTCCCCCCCCCCCCCCCCCCTCCCCCCCCCTTTCATAGAAACATATTTTTCCATAAACATGGTTTCTTCCTTATGTAATTAATAATCTCGTTCTCATTCAGTTCAATTCACATCTTCTTAGGAGATGAACTTGAAATAGGAGCATGGAAAAAAAAAAAAAAATCCATTTTTTGAAGGTAAATATAAGCAACTGCATAATGAGTTTTGATTTTTCGTACGAAGGGCTAAAACTTATTTTCTGAGGTGATGAGAGGTGTGAGCTTTTGGTAAGTGAAATTTGGAACAAAGAACTTATTTATAGTGTGAAGTTTGATTGTCAGCATACTTCATTTCTTTACATGTCTCGCTGTTGTTACTCATATCTCTTTCTATCTGTCCCTTTTTTTTTTCCATATCTCTTTATCCCTTTCCAAGTTATATTTACTCTAACAAAGTCATGTCTCTATCTCTTCCTCTTTCTCTCTTTTCTCTTCCATCGTCTTTTTCCCGCACTATTCCATCAATATACAATCATAATTGGCAATGAATATTTTATAAACAATAGGTAGTATGAAAAATTTTTTGTTCAAAAATATAAAAAATCAAGCGGTTCGTATTTGTAAGAAAGGACTAAAAAATACATAATATTTACAGATAGCCATGATAACAAATTACAATAGTAAAGCTACACTTTTCATAAAATTGGATTTCGCAATAACTGCGTACATAAAAAAGCATCCCATATATGAGATGTAACAAATTACAATAGTAAATTTACACTTTTCATGAATTTATTTATTTTTTAATATTTTTAAGGTCATACCGAATGAGCAGTTGCCTACTTATCCGTTAATCTGAATCAAACCGCCATAATTCAATTATTTATTTATTTATTTTTTGGAAAACTTTAGTATGTTAGTTAATTTTAATATTTCCAAAAAAGCATTCGCTTTACGTAATTAGCCAATATAATTGCTTTATAAGAAAATACTATAAAACGCTTAAGTTTTTTCTTGGTAGCTTAGATTTTTGAAAATTTATCAAAAATGGATTAAACCTAGTTTTTGCTAAATGACTGGTTAGGTTTTTTTTTTTTTTTTTGGAGAACTATTTTTCTAAGTGATAAAATGTTTTAAACTAAAAAAAAAAAAAAAACTAATCTTTAGTCATTATCACCTTATTAGCCGCTTTGTTTTAGGGTTGAGCCTCGACTCCTTCTTAAAGAGTTAAAGTCACTAAAATAATCATCTTTCCTTAGTTGACGTTCCCATCAACTCCTATTCTCTATTCACCCCTTTCCACCAATCTTCATTATAAGCAATATCCTCCATGTTGATAGTGCTCAGTGACACGCGACAATTGTCAAGAATTAAGCTTACCATACCAAACTATACTCTATAGTAACCGTTGATACTAGTACAACGAGGACTTATTGTGCTATGCAGGAAAATATGAGGTACATCTTTCTTTGCAACTTTTACCACTCTAGGATGTCAAAATTCCAAAATAGTGATATTATCCTCAAACTCAAAATTAGTGTTCAAATAGTGTTGTAGTTTGATTTATTGCCCTCCAAATTGATGTCTCTTCAATTTCTAAGCTACTAATTTATCCCCTATAAAGGAGTAGTTGTATGTTGTAGGGTTAACGATGGAGTAACAACAGCATGGCCACTGTACGCATAGGTAAAATATTGAAATAGCTCATTCATTTCCTCAATTGTTCACGAAGTTCATTATCTACACTTATACCGTACACATCTTGAGTATCTAATAGGTTACCAATTATCTAATAGTATATATTAAGATAATCCTAAAAAACATCTACTTTACAACGTAGATCTAAAATTATGGCAATAAGATAAATAGAAGGAATTTCACTATAATATTGCAACAATTTGGCCACCATTTCAATCTCACAACTGTGCAAAATTGGGTCTTCGTACATAACTAGAAAAACTACAACGATGTTGACAACCACCATAATAAAGTAATATACACTAGGCCTATAGAATTGCAAAAAATTTCTAGTGGCATCATGGAAAACCTTAAGAACTCACAACAACTTATTATATACATCCCAATCTCTTGTGTAGATCTCAACTTCCGATATCTTATGTAAACAAAAATTCCGCAACAAATCTTTATAGTTAATCGTGCTTTATAACATTCCATATGTACAATTCCAACAATTTTTAAAGTCTCTTTTAGATTATTTCTACAGTTTCTCATTTTATATGTAATAATCCCTTCACATTTTATGTAGAGATAACCTTTTCATAATTGTTTTAATGGTAGCCTTGTATCACTTTGTATTCAAGAGCCTTCATCCCCTTTTTAACACATAAATTTAATATGTAGCATGCACACCTTAAAAAAACGTACTGCCTAGTGTGGGTTAGCAAAGATTTTTTAGTTCATCTATCGATACAATGTTTGCACTAACATTATCAAAACCTATAAAGAAAATTTTTCATTGCAAGTTATATTCCTCAAGAATAATGGTTATTATTCTCTATGTGGCTCGTGTCATATGTCATTCATTAAACACCTTCAAGGCCAAAAGTTTTTTTATTAAGCTATTAGTTATTATCTATTCAGTGACATTTAACACCTATGTAAAAATTTTCTTACCATTTGTCCATATATCTACACAAATAGATACCTGTATATCTAAGGAACTAAACACTGTTGTCAGCTCCCACTTACATTTATGATGCAATTGCAAGTTAACCTTTCGCATGCTTTTAGTGTCAAAGATACGTAAGCTTGACTTCAATCTTCATGTTCGTACTACAGTCGAGACCTGCACTAAAGGAAAGGTATACATTTGTAATGTGCTGTCTAAGAGCCACCTTCTACTTCTTCATATCATATCAAAATAGTACAACCAATTGGAATTCCTAAGATGTGCAATTTACTACTGAAAGTTGTCAATACCATACTCTAATGAATGTTTCTATTGTAAGTGTCTTATCAACGCGCCATAACCATCCCCCTTTTTCCATGCATAGTTTAAAGAGCAGTAGTTGCATTGTGCACAAGAATTCCTACTCTCACTTGCAATTTTAGTAAAATATTTAATAAAATGTCTGATTTCATTGGTTTAAGGGAGCTTACTCAGATCGTTGTGTTGCAAATCTTCGACATCATTTCCAACAATATCTATATCTTCCTCGACCTCCACGATATCATCCCATTGGTACGGTGTTTGATGATCAAAATTGGGAGAAACTACTGAATTGTCAAATACCATCTCAACTTAATCGCTAGTGTAGTCGCACTGGACACCATGGTTGTCAATGTCAAGGAATTGCTCATTTTAGGGATTTTCCCCCCTTTTTTTGGAATGATTTTTGTTGGAGAAAGTTCCATGAAAAAAAGTGATCCATTTGTATTTTTTTACTTAGAAGTGCAAATTGTTAGTGGAAAACAGAGAAAGAAGTCATACACAAAGTTTTCTACATAAATTGGAAAAAAAAAATGTAACTGCTGTATAAAGTCAAATTTCTTATAGGTAGCAGAATTTTTTTCAAGTGAGTTGAACATAAAAAATTTTTTTGAACCAAATTAAAAACAATAGCATAGAGTAGAAGCATTTAGATAAAACTTAGAACAGATAGTAAGCATTTGGAGAGATTTTTTAGATTGTGAAAAAAACTGAAGACCAATACACACTATTTACACATGGTTGATTTCATTCAAATTTTGAAAGACAACAAAGCAAATATGTAAGCCCTGTAATTGGACATTCCAAATTTGATATGGAAAATTTAAGTTGATAGCGTAAGTTATCCAATCGAGTTTGAATTTTATAACAAATTTAGAAATATTAGTATAAGTGACCCCATAAGTTTAGATTTAAGAAAATAAAATAATTAAATATTATATCAATAGGTTATACGTACATTATCTGTTATTTAGCGAAAACATATTAAATAAGTTCTAATAATTAATAAATGACTAAAAATAAAATAAATACACATTTAAAATCATAAAATAACATGTACAATATTTAGGAATATTTATTTATATTAGATATGAATTTACATGTAGGAAAAATACCCAAAATTACTTAAAATACCTATTATATATGAAAATATACTAAATAAATATAATAAAATTAATAAAAAAATTTAAAAAATATGTGGTAACTTGTAATGTTAAACTTTAGGTGTAGCAACAAGGGGAGAGTAGTTTAAGGAAATTAGTACAAGATTAAGACACAAAAGAAACACATCAACATACTTAACTTACACTTAACATTTGGAAATTTAACAACTGACCCCTAGCCTCTCTTATAAATTTAGAACTCCATTCCATAATTCAATTTAAATGCTTAGCTTATTAGGAAAAATTAGAGAGTCTTGTAACGTTGAGAGAATATTTTTAGAAAGTCATACAAAAATAGGGTGTTTTAGTGCAAAATCCAAGTGCACATACTAAACCCAAACCTAAGAAGCAGCCAAGGGTGGCAATTGAAGGTGGGAGCTACGAACTTTTTAGCCAACAATGGGTGGAGCTTGGTGGTGGCTGCAATGGTAGTTTCTAGTGAGTGCTTCGATTAACTCCAATTTTCATAAAATTACTAAAAATACTAAATTTTCTTAAAAAATTATGAAAAAAATGGTATTTTGGCATGTTTTTATATGTAGTTTACAAGAAAAATATTACTTTATTTAAATTAAGTCCCAAAATACATCGCCCTTAACAAATTGCTAAACCAGAGCCAATTTCGCTTTCATTTTCAAAAACCCTATTTATATTGTCTTAGCTCTAAAATGCTTTTGTAAAACATCTATTATATATATTAAATTAATATAAAGAATTTTTCGTGAAAAATATTTTTCATATTTTTATTTGATTTTTAGGTCTTAAAATCCTATTAAATAGGCATTCATCAAAATATATTTAGTGATTTTTGAAGAAATTAACTTAGATTCTGATTTGGGGTGTATTATGATATCTTATAATGTTGAATAATGTTGAGAGATGAGTTTTATGATGTTTGGAGTATTAGATTTGAATGTTATAGATTTGGGGTTGGTATATTGATATGAGGTAAGTACACCTATTAGTTTTAATATAGCGGATGTAAGTCCAAGTCGATCCCTTAAAGACGTCGAGTACTAATATTAACCCTAGCTTTATTATCTAACCGGAAAATTATGAAAGTTTGAATTAATTAAAAATACTAAAATTAACAAACTAGCTTAATTATAAGACTTAATTAAGCAATTAAAAAAGCGATAAAATCAAGAACGACTTTAAGAAAATAATAACGTATTTAGGAATTATTTCCCCTAGAGTTAATCATATAACCTTTTTAAAATATATTCAATTCAGTTTCTATATTTCTTGACTAGAGGGATTTACAATTAAAGCTAATACCTTTCTCAAGCATATTAACCCTAATCCTAAATTATTTACCGGAATCTCTTCACTTAGTAATATAATTTAGAATTACATTAATGTATAATGAATTCTCACACAAACAATCAACTTTCCGGAAGAAACATGTATCTTATCTCTAAGTATACATATAATTCTCTTCAATTATGCCTAGATCTAATTACACATACAATTTCTCAATCAACATGTATAATATCATATATTGATACTCTAGAATTATCAACTCACAATTAAATAACATAATTGAATCAAGAAAAGATGGAAACTTTATTGAAATTATAATTCAATCCAAGGGTTACATGAAACCCTAGGTTCCATAATCCTAAATACTCAAATTCTAAGCTATCATAACGAATCTAAAAACGAGTTTCATCAAAAACGTAAAATAAAGCATAAAAACCCCTCTTGATTTGATGAACAATCTCTCTAATCTTGAAATCGATGTCGTTTTCGCTTCTTGATTAATGTTCTTCTCCAATCTCCTCTCATCTCTTGTGTCTCTTGTTTCTGTAATGTCTCCCTCTTCTTTTGAAACCCTAAAATATCCTTTTATATGTGTATTTCAAAGATTCTGTTTTCGTCACCCAACACAGCCTGGGACATGGTCGTATCCCCAAGTCATGTAACTTTCTGCACAACTTCATAACTTCTTCATTTTAACTCGGAATTGAGTGAAACTTGATTCCTTTTCTTCGTTTTCGAGCCTAGAACGCGTTTAAACCCTGAAATCAACATTTTACTCAATTAAGTATCAATTTCTTTAAAGAAAACCAAAAAATGTAAGGGAAATACTATAAAATCACCATATGAAATATGTTTAAAATTAGAGTTATCAAATATTATGTGAAGTATACAAATACCGGAGTTCAATATAGTTTGATTCAAACTGAAGTGGAAATAGGTTATATGATATACTTCGAATCTAGTTGTTGATAAAACTTATAGTGATTTATGCTAAAATGTAGTAAATGTTCGAATCAGAGACTAATTCAAAAGTTGGATCAGTAACAAGATGTATAGAGTGAACTAGAAACTTGATTAGAATAAAATTCAGAAACTCTATATACTTAAGATGAAGTTAGATAAACTTCAGGGGGTAGATTAGTAGATGTTTTAGGGCTTATGAATAAAATTGCAATTAGGAACCGAATTAGAGACCGAATTAGAAACTAAATTAAAAGCTGAATCAAAGACTAACTTAGAGTAAAGATAACTATAAGAGACCTAAAACCTAAACTATTAAGTAAAGTATAACCATAAACTAAACATAATAATCTAAATTGTAGAATTAAGCCTATATGCAGTAATTGTATGAATACTAAAATGACATATCTATTATAGGGACAAATGACAAAGGTACAACATAAGTCGCACCTTAATGAGAAAGTAAAGAAATCTAATTAAGTGTAAAATCAATACGTTACTATATTTCAGAGTACTATCTCATAGTACTTGGAAGTTTAAAATTGTTCCTTTATGCTTATGAGTAGCCTGCTTATGCACATACTTCTGTGTCTTAGAACTCAATTTTATATTACTATCTTGTAGTGTGGATTGTAATTATTTGCTTTGTGTGGAAATGTTTGATCACCTTAAACTAGATTTAATTATACTTGACTTAAAACCATAATTAGACATGCATACTGGATTTAATTATAATTGACTTCAAACCATAACTAAACATGCATTGCAACCCATTAAGAGACAATTAGAATTCTCCAACCAAACATTGACACTTTCGAAAGAGATAGCATTGTAGCACAATAGTCCCTTCTTTATCGTTAATTAAACTAAGTAATAAAAAGAGCATATTATAGTAAAGATGAAGGAGTACTTTGAAGGATAGTTACAAGAAGAGGAATGTCTCCATTACACAAACTTGAATTTGGTCGTGAGCTATTGCATACACATTGAAACTCTTCAAACCCATATTAAAGTGAGTGACATTTTTCTAATTTCACAATAAACCAAACAACATCGTACGATAGCATGCAATTGTTGCATTACATTTCAATTAACTATCTAATAAGATTGCTTATGTTTGTTGTATAGTCTTATATCTCCGTCCCTACTTACTGAATGGTTAGCTTGAGTGGTTGATTATTCACATCCTTATAGATCTTTTTTACAAGTGCTAACTAAAAATGTTGCATTATAAGTATTTCAAAGTTAGTCATTGCTGAATTTTGGAAAGTGAGGACTTAAACTAGAGATCCTACTAGACTTTTTGAAGCTTCTACTTTTATCTTTTAGTCTTTTATAGACAAACTATGTAATTTACTATCTCAACTTAAGTTACTAGAATATGTAAATATATACTAAACTATCAGAACTTTAATATATGTTTTAAAACTTCCACTTATAAAATATTAATATTTTTATATAAATCATTCACTTTAAAATAGGTTAATCATGGACATCTTGTATAAATCAGGTATATGATAGCAACTATAAAATCAATTTCTATCTTAGGTTGATTTACACGGTAAAATTATTACAACTCTGCTACTTTAAGATGTGATAAAACGTACATTCTGAAAACCTTTTAGAACAATGACAATATCAAAAGGGTAACCTATGTTGAAGATTTATTTCCCTGTCTACTTGAGTATTTGATCACAAATTTGAATTTTTTGTCTCCTTACATCGATGGCTGAACTAAAATTGACAATTCCATACTGTCTTCTTCAATGTTTTGTGACTTATGTCTCTTTGTATGATGTGTTAATTTGTGTTTCAAATTTTCTAACAAAGTTTGGTAGGGGAGTGAATAAGGAAGAGTAAATAAGTTAACAAGAAAAGACAAAGAAAGGTTGTTTACTTGTGTTAAATGGGCGAGAGAGGCATGTTTCAAAGGTTGCAACATGCAGCTAAACATTAAATATATATATTTTTAATTTGGGCAAACCCGAGTCCATGTTTGACAGGCGGGTTAAACTGCTAGTCCTAACCCTAATCTTAGGACTTACTAGTTTTGTAAGTCCACGACCTTGAGCCTAGTAGAATCGTCTAAACTAATGATTCATTCTATGGGTCAAACTCATGAATGCCAGTTCATGGACCCTATTCAACCCTCTCTTAGGTTTAGGAGGCAACATGTTTCAAAGGCTACAACATGCAATATATATATATATATATATATTAATTTAGGTAAACCCGAGTCTAGGTTGGACCAATCAATTGAACCAGTAATCCACAACCTAAGCCTTAGGACTTGCCAACCAATGGGTCTCAGCCTTGACCCGAGTTAAAACTGCCTGAACCAGTAGTTCACTCTACCGGGTCAAACCCATAGATGTTTGTTTAAGGTCAATTACCTGAACCAACGAACTAAGTCAAGGCCGATTCATAGGCCTAACCTAACCTGACCTTTCCTTAAGTCTATAAAGTGATAGATAATTCGTTATTCAATTATCCACATTCTCTTTCATAATAATAATTGAAGAAAAGTATATCAAATAATATATTGTTATTATTTATTAATAATTTATACAATAAGAGCAAAGCATGAGGAATTTAATTATTTATGGTATAAAACTATTAAATAAATAACAAGTTAAGAGAAATTTTGTTATTTTTGTAATGAATGAAGTTCTTTTGTAATTGATTACTATAAAGAAAAGAGAAATAAAAAAGACAATGCCATTTAAGTAATATAATAATAATAATAATAATAAATACATCCCCAAAAAATCAAAGTAGCTATCATGGAAATGAAAACCATAACCTCTTTTTTACAAATAAACTTATCTAACTACTAAATTACGTATAGTATTTCATCAATTTTACTCATATATATATATATATATATATATAATATCTAACTTTCTATTTTCATTAATTTTTTTAATTAATTTTTATCCACGATTGCAATGGTTGAGATTCTTCATCCTATGTAGATCCATCCCTAATACAACCTATCATAAATTGTTCATCGGAAAATCAAAGTTGGATTATATTGATTTCATGGTTCTACACTTCTACTGGTCAAATCCTTCATCAATAACTTGTGATCTTCTATTTAATTCAAGTTTTGAAGTTTAAGACCCTTATTTAGTTAATTTAATTAATAAGTGGAAAATAATTGTTTTAAAGAACGACATGCACATCTAAAATAATAGAGGATTCAGCATGATAAAAAATGATAACACTGGTGACAAAAAGAAAATTATGTTTCATTTAGGGAATGTCTTGAGATTCAACAATAAATTTGTGTAAGAGGATGTAATATCTAGCCGATTGCATACCATAAGTTCACCCACTTGATTTAGGAGATACATTGATTTGATGACGTGTACAAAGGTTGTAGGAGGAGATATGGGTGGAAGGATAAGCAAACATAATATCTTGTATAGCATGTCCAACAATAGATTATGCATATGCTCTTGAGTGTTCATGATTCATTCTTTGCAATATAGTTGATTTGATTTTCTATGGAAGCATTTCAATAAAGTTACCATATTACTATCAAAATTTGCAATATATAGAATGTATCTAAATGACAATATCAGCCCTCTATTTATAGATTTTATGGGTTCATCTTAATCATCAGATCATTTTGAGATGGATAGTTAAAATCTAATGTTGAAGCTATCTGTTATATCACTTTTGATGACCAAATGGTCTATATTGATTTTTTCTTTTTGTTATATTAGCATCTACTTAAATAATGGGTTTGGACATGGACTTGCTAGGCCCGAAAGAATCATAAAGAACAACAAAAAAGGCCCAACTCTTAACTCAACCTCTCTTTTGAGACTTATTTTTGTCATTTTCAAGCTCATTAAAGCAAAACAGAAGTCATATAAGCTCCAAGTGCACTTTTTTTATGCAAGAGAATTACGTAAAGTTGAGAGCAGAAAAAACAGTTTAATAATCTTTATTTTGAGCTTATCAAATCATATCTCCCTAAAATATATTTAATTAAACTTGATTCTTTTGGGTCTTATCCCTATGCCAAATATCCCTTTAAACTAATCTATAGCATTGAATTAAGTTAAAAACCTGATTATGGACATGATCTTTTAAAAACCATATAGTTAAATAAAGTATATGTCAAAAAAAGTCAATAACTTCTTTAGCAAAAATGGTTTAGGGTCATTTAGCATCATAAGGTTTTCTATCATGAAATCCACATACCTAAGCAATGAATCTAGGCAAACACTTCTTAGCATATGAAACATATTTGAATAGAAACAACAGAAAATTTAACAAAAATTGCTTTTACTGCATTTATCCTGGTAGAAACCTAGTCGACACAACTAGCTGTTGAAAGCCCTTCTTTGGCGCGCCCTTGTCTACGTAGTACGGATAAGACTGCTGTACTAAAAATTCAGAGTACCTAATTAAATTTACTTCGACTATTTTTATCGGGCTAAATAAGTTCGACCAATGTTTGACCTTACTGACAAAGCTTACGATAATCGAAGAATTTTTAATCGGTAAGATGCAACGATTCCTCACGCCGTGAGAGCCTGTTGAAAAAAGTTAAAAACTAGACTAACCAAATTTATTAGGTTTTATTTCAGGCCCACTAATTTAAATCTTTTTATATAATCTAAAATTAAACCTAATTATTTAGACTCTATCTCGCACACGTATTATTTCTACTTAAGTACCATTGCTAATCCATAGTCTAACCTAACTCCATTAATCCATTAGTCCAGTACATATATATAATATGATAAATAGCCACCTGCTGTAGTGCTGCCCAACAGACATATATCCACGCATTTCCATAAGCTAGCAAATAATCCCCCCAATCTCTCCAATCTATCTCCTTTCCTTCTTCTCATGATATATCCAGATATAGAAATTCTCTTAACATTACTATCTTCATCTAGCAACTTTAATTTAAAAAGGGAAAAAAAAAAAAAGAAGAAAAAAATACTCATATTATCTGCTAAGATAGACATGGGCACACAGGTACCTGGCCCACAGGCTGGCCCTGCCCATCATGAAGGATCCAAACCCCCCAAAGGACTTCATGGGTCCACCACCTTGAAGACCCATGGACCCAATATATGACCTAAGATGATTATGAGATTATAGATGATCTGATGCTGAGCTTGACCCGACCTTGATTTAATACTTGAAAACTTGAATATCTGCTCAAGCTTATAATTATAAGTTCAAGCTTAAATTAAAATAATACTCAATAAGAGTAAACTCATTTTAACTCAATAATAATAATAATATAACTCGATCCAAACTCTATTAATATTTAAACTCAACTCAAAATCGATTAGACTTGCAAAATTATCAAACCTGAATGTTATAAAACTTAAGCTCAACTCGATAAACTACTTCAATAGCTCGACTTAACTATAATCAAGTTGAATTCGTATAATTGCCACATCGGACTTGAGTAGATTACGAGTATTGCAAATAGGTTCATCTCACCTATACTCGAGATTTACGGACAAAATAATAAAATAAAACAAAACAAGCAGGAGAAAAAAAAAAAAAACTGGGTGCAACGGTTCCTGAACATATGAACCAGCCTCGTTGGACCCAACGAGTCTTCAGACCCATGATGAAACCACTAGGGCACGCATCGTTCAACCCCGGGACAAGGCAGATCCACTGGGGAAGGGACAAACCGATTACTAACTCTCGTATTTAGTCTAATACTTTACTTCCCATCACTCCTCTCTGCCTGAAGCAGCATTTTGTAATCATCCCAAGTCTAATGGCAATATTTGTTATCTCTTTTCCTCTGATCCTTTCGGGGTCTATAGTAGAATAAAAAGACCCGCATTACTCGATGTCCAAATCAGTTTCTCCCTCTATAACTCATCGATCTAATACTAAATTTAAAGAACTTCATAAGTCAACCATATAACGTTATCCGTGCAATCTCATAATACCAGGTTATAGTCCACTTACCACCGGAGGAAGAGCATTAAGCTGAAACCAGGATAACCCAAAGCGGTGGAGCATCCCATGCTGGTTACTCTGGTATTTTTTACGATTACAATGGCATCTCCAATTTTCAAATGTGTACTTAATTCTACATGCCACCCTCGAAGAACATCAAATTTATGAGAAGAAGAATTCAGCATCTTGAAATCAAACAGGAACCGAGATGATTCTCCTGAACAAAGTTGATGAGCCTGACTTGCTACTGAAATGGAAAAAGGAGGCGCTTGTTTCTTGTTGTGCACTAGTATATGTGCCATTCCACAAAGTTTGAGGCTTCACTTCCAGAAGCACTTATCCTTCCTAAGAATAAGCAGCTTTTCATAAAGATAATCATGCTGCAGCTTGGCATTATCCAACACAACGAAACAGACACTGCATCTATCCCACCAGGAACAGCGTTTGACATTGTTTCCCTACCTTTCCGTTTGATAATGCATCCATCAATTTTCTCTTTCATTGCTCTTGTAAATCTAAATGAAAACCATGCCACCAAGTGGCATCTATGATCTCCATTCATTTGCATGGTATACAACCGTGCAGCAGGATAAACAACGAGTAAAACCCCAGCAAAAATTATCACGATCAACCTCCTAAACTAGTACCCAATTCTCATTTTACTCTACCATTGCAGCTCCTTTAACCAGTTTTACATCACTTGTGTCAAAAATTCAACCACCACCACTGTTCTCCACATATCACGATATATCTAAATCATGTCATAACAACGGACATCAACCTTCCTGCTGAACACACATTTGAAAGACATACCATGTAAATTACGTTCTCTTATCAATACAATTTAAATAAATTACCCAAAAGAGATGGAGATATACCACCTCACATGCTAGTAATTGTATTAACAATCCACAATTGTAAATCTAAGAGGGATTTCAACAATTAGATAACAGCAAAATGATTTGACACGAAAATCTGAATCTTACAAGTTTACATGATACAGATCTAATTCTGCAATTCTAAATCAGATCCAAATAAATTTCAAGTTCATCATAATACAATATGCAAAGATCAAACTTGTTCGTGATATCGTATTATCTTCCTTTTACCCCCAGCAAGGGTGTATTAACAATCTGAAGCAAATTCAATCGAAGCAAATTTCGTTAACACTAAATCACCGGAACTGTTCTATGCCAAATTACTATACGGCAGCTACCGCCGCGGAAGTGGCAGCACCACCTATAAAAGAGAACAATCCGCCAGTGCTTCCGGCGTCCACATCATCCAAGAACAGATCCTCGGGAATCCTAAAAGCGCCATGAGCACAAACCAACCCTAACCCTATCATCAAAGTCGAGATAAGCAACGATCCAACGCTGGTCAAGAATACAATAATAACGGTCGAAATGACCAAGATGCCCAAGATCTCACGGTCCGAGAAAGCGCGGCCGAAGAGAGAGAACGTCTGATCGGAGGGTTTGAAGAGGTAAAGGAAGATCCAAGCGGCGAAAAGCGAGATGACAAGGAGTAGCGAGAAAGGGTGAGTTATGAAAGAAATAGCGATCAGGAGAGAGATTATGATGAGGTAATTAATTTTGAAATAAGAGAAGTTGCGGCGAATACGGGAGCTCGCCTCGGAGAGGTTGTCGGGTCGGGACATGGAGGTGCGGTCGAGGAGTTCAGTCCAGGGGCGGCGGCGAGAGAGGAGGTGGCGGGATGTGGTGGTTAGGCGGGTGAGGAATGCACGGAGGGCGGAGAACCGGGATTGGGATGAGGATGGGGTGGTGGAGAGTGGGGAGGACGAGGCCATTGGTCGTGGCACGTGGGAGAGACGTGGCAACGGCCTCGCGTGAATGTTTTGAGGGTGGTGAGTGAGTTATTTCCTTCTTCTTTCCCCTCCCCTTCTTTGTCTAACAGAGAGAGAAGAGAGAGAGAAGAGGGAAAGCCATACAGATAGAGGTTTTGGGGGATTGTAAATAGCAGAGGGAGAGAGAAAGTAAAAGAGAGACAGAGTGAAGTGCAGCGCAGGACTCGGGAATAGCATTTGTAAAATTGATAATTAAAGAATGGGATTTCTTTTCTCCCCTCATTTTTCAGAAATTACAATAAACAAAAATTCATAATTGCAAAATAAATTATATTGATGACTCCACTTTTTAAATTACATCAACTTTTTAAAATTCCTACGCTTATTTCTTTGTTTTTACCTATCTAGATATTAACATAGCAAAAAAACTACCATATCATTACTGCATCTACAATACCCTAAAACCAAAAACAATAAATATTAATGAGTTTATTTAATCATCATAACCTTATAAATTAATACCAATCCCACTCATAATACATACGTAACTATAGGATGTTACAATCTCCTCCTCTTAAACACACGATATCCTCATCTTGAGACCATGCGATTAAGCCCAATTTTTGTCCTTTTTCAATGTACATTTTATCTCAACCACTACTCATAAGTTATTTTGAAAGCATATCACGAGTCATCACCTTAATGATACATCTTTCTCTCTTCCAACTTCTTCTCTAAACTAAAATCAAATCCAAATTATCCACCTACTAATAGGAAGTCAACTTTGATACTATTTCTAACACTCTAAACCAAAAATAGTGAATAATTCAAGTTAATAAATACAAATGAATCTATTAACTATTTGATCCAAAAGTTGCAACCTTGTGTTAATAAAATATTCATCATTATGATCTTATAAATTAGTATACGACCTCTTACAGCCTATGTAAGATACTTAATTATAAGATATCACAAATCTCCCATCCCCCTAACCCTCACTCCCCTCTCTCTGTTTAGACACACGACGTTCTCATTACAAAACTTTATAGTTAGGCTTAATTCTTCTCCCTTTTCGATATACAATTTAAGTCATCCACTACCTATAGATTATTCTAGAGGTATGTCGAGAGTCATCACCTTAATGAAACTCTCTACCCTCATTAAATCTCTTCTCTAAATCAAAATCAAACTTGAATTGTTTACCTATTAATAAAGGATCAACTCTAATATTATTTCTAACACTTTAAGTCAAAAAGTAGTGAATAACCAAACTAACAAACATTAATAACTTCATTTCAAACACTTAGTCCTACAAGTTATAACCTTATGTTGAGAAAATATTCACTATTATAACATTATAAACTAATATCAATCTCTCTCACTACACTTAATAATGGGGTATCACAATGTCATCTCTGTGACAATATCATTAATAAATTATATTTAAATATTATAAATATGAAATAATTAACTTAAATAATTAAAATAAAAAAATTTATAAAAATAAGAAACAGATCGTTGAAAAAATTCTTTAAATAGGTTCTACTATACATATTATAAATATATGTTTGTTTATTAATTAAATAAGAAAAAAATAAATATAAAACTGCTAATTCTTTTTTTAAAAGAGATTTTTGGCCGACCTTATAGATAGGTAGTCTCTCATCATTCAAGTTAATTCCTATTGTTTTTATTTTTATTAATCTAATTAATTGTAGTGTCCTATTTTTCCAAAAAAAAAAACAATCTTTTCAAAATTTTTATAAAAGTTATTTTATATTTTATTATTTAAGTTAAGTAATACTCATATTTATGATATTCAAATATAATTTATCAATAACACTGACGTGGCAATAACTTGCCAAATGTTCTCGCCACCTCAAAATCTTAGGTAGAAGTAAGGGTAGGTATAAGATTTTAGAAAAATGAGATGTCAATGTAATGTAAAAGCTTACAAAACTGATCAATATAACTTACATTTATAAAAATTACAACGAAACAACAAGAGGTATTAACTAACTTTTATTATTGTGTATGATGACGCAGATATGCCTTCAATATTGATCGTAAATTACAATTGAAATGGACAAAGTGAAAATGGTCCCTTCATTCAAGTTTTATGATAAGTCAATCCTTTTTCTTTTGCGAACCCGATGGTTAATAAGTATAATCAATAATTGGTTACTATCTATCCCCATCATCGCATACTACTAACAACTATAAATAATCTCAACCCTCGAAATTACAATAATAATATTCAGCAATTATTAAGTTTTGATTTTAAAAATGTGGGGAAGAGGGAGGGAAAAAAGAGAGAGAGAGAGAGAAAGAGGAAAGAAAAACAACGGGAGCAATGTTTTCAACAAACTCAACGCATTCTTGATCTTTCCTTGTATTATATTATAATAACTAAGTTCCTATCGTTTTGAAAAAAAATGAGTTTTTATTTCTACAATAGGAAAGGAAAAAACAAAAAGAAATGTCACCTCTATATTGTCTTTGGATATTTAAGAAAGAAACGAAAGGAAAGAAAAGGAGAATTTTAACAGATTATATTACCTTATTTTTCATCGAATAAAAGTTAGATAACTGAGATATTTTTGTAACTTCAATCGACTGGACTAATTTCCACGGCTTTCATTTTAAAATTAGAGAGAAGGAGAAATATATTTAACCATAAAAGTGGATAACTTCCCAATTTTTTTCAATTACTTTCCATAGATTTCCAATTCTATCTTAAATTACCAAATAAAAATTTTCCACTCCTTTCCATCCATTTCTCTTAAGTTTTTAAATGGGACAGGAAGCATATTTTTCAAAGTGAAGGGACATAAAACCAGAGTTAAAACAATGCTCTCAAAAAAAGGTTAAAAGCTTCCAACCTTCGACTCCGTCACACCAAAGGAACCCTTTTCCAACGAAGAATCTTCAAAGGGAAAAGGACAGTAAAAATTAAAGGATCAGTCCGATAAAGAAACAAGGATTCTAGAAACCAACAAGGAAAGTCCGACTATCAAGAAGGATTATAAGCAGAATCGAGGAATTCAACAACGATCCAATTTACTTAAGAATTAAGCCAGTGATCAACAACGTGCTCTTGCCCTTTAAAAGTTCCATTTCCCTAATAGAGCTATAGCTCTCAAAAGAAATCCTTCTATCGACACTGGATGCTCCACAGTATAAAACAAGAGGAGCTTTGAGTGCTGGCGCTTGATTAGGGTGAACTGGACGTGTGTACGATCGTCCGTGGTGAGTGCTTGAGGGGCACTCGAGCTCAGAGGAAGGGCGCATCATAGCGCTATGGCAGAGAAGTAGCATCTCTTACCGATAGCCTTTAGATTTGTTTCCAGCCATGGAAGACCATCTTTATAACATTCCACCTGAAGTTAAAAGAAACAAATATGTCGGGTATCAAGCTTGAAGTAAACAAGTAATCTGATAAATTATGTACCTTGTCCAATACTTCCTTGTTGGCGTAAATTCCTCCAAGGACATAAAATTGAATCTTTGATCACAACAGCCCCAAAGTATCCCCAGGCCCATTCGGGGATCAAAAATCTCCACACATGGTAGATCCATCAAATCCGCCTAGAGCACACCTACGGAGCAATCAAATCATATACATGTATATTAACATCACCACGTTAAGCAAGACTATAATCATTGTTGAAAAATGACCCATTTTACATTACACCAATAAACTTATAGCGGGGGGGAAAAGAAAGAGTTGATCCAACTAGCTTAGAATATATAGCTGCCATCAGCCCATTGGTATATCATTGTTGATTTATTCTACAAATGGTGCCTTTGTATTTAATAGAAATACTGTTAGTTGTAGGAAAATGATATCTTCTACTAATGATTCGGATATCAAGATCAGCGTATTAAGATCTTGATTTGTTTTTTACTGTAATCTTGTATGTATTTTATTGTCATCTTTCATTTTATGATAATATATCAATGAGATACATGTCTAGAATATATTGTATTTATTTCCTTCATAGGCTAGAAGATCTGTAGCTACCTAGAAATATTCTATTTATTTCTTTCCTAGTCTTAAGTATTTGTAGCTATCTTTAGATAGCAACGATAGCAACAGCAATGCACTCATGAACTCACGTACACATGTCCAAGTAATGAAATTAGTGCGTGAGTTCTTCTAAAATTCTTTGGCAATTAAAAAAAGAAAAAAAGAAAAAAGAAAAGAGAAAAAGTGAGATATTTCATGTACAACAACCCTATAAAATACCATATTCGAGACCAGAGGAGGTTGCATTCACATAATTTTCAAAATTTCAACTCCCCTATTTTTACACAGGCAATAACCATCAGACAAAGGACATTGGACTGACTCTTGCTATCATGAACATGGTCCACAAACTCGTTATACAAGAAGAAACACATTGAAATAAACTAAAAGAAACACGATAATTATGCAGCACCGGCAAAAAAGTGGAAACACCTAGCGGTGGCTATACCATAAGATTTCAAACCATGCAGAGATGGTCCTATTAATTCTTTAACAACTCATTGTTCGAGGATCACTAGTCCATCAATGCAATGCCTCAATTATGACATTTCTCTCAAATGAAAGGCTCTAGCGAGGGAGTGAAAGGTGAATAGATCCTATGTAGATCTACTTTTGGCAACACCTTCCATTAGGATATGATACATAAAAATGGGACCCACATTTAAAACTACCAACTTACAGCTTTTCATTCAAGACCACCAACGAATGGCATGCTCTCCTTGTGTTCATATCTTTTAGTGACCTCCAGGACATTTCACGAGGATCCAATCTCTCTGCAGATCTAAGAAAGGCAAGACAAAATAAGAAAATGATCAACACTAAGACATAATAGTATGTACACAAACCTAAACATCACGAGCTCAATCCATTACCCAGTAAAAAAAGAAGGGAGAAAAAAAAAAACGAAGAAGGGGGTAGATGCTTCTCATTGCCTAAATTTTAGACTCACAAGATCATAAATTAACGGTCTGTTTAGTTGGCTAAATGGATTTGAGGGAAAATGAAATTCAAATTACTAGGAAATAGAATAAGGTTGTAATAAGTAGCGAATGTATATTACGTAGTTTAGTTGATATTTAGTATTTAAGAGAGAGTAAGACAAGAGCTTAAATATGAAATTCCCGAAATACCCTTATTTAATTTAATAATAAAATATAAAACAAACTTCATCTCCTGTTCTCGATCTCTCCTTTCTTCTTCATCTTCTTTCTATAGTCCAAACCCCAACCCAAATGAAGGAAAAATTCATCTTAAAACCCAATACAAAAAGATGACAATGGTGAAATTCATCTTCAAATCGAAATCCTAAACCTAAACTGACAAAAAATCGACTTAAATCAAAATGATGACAATGATGAAATTCATTTTGAAATTGAAACCCCAACCCTAATTTGACCTAAAAACGACTTTAAATCAAATGACAATGATGATGATATTTGTTCTTAAACTGAAACTTTAACTTGTAATTTCAGTGGAACATAAAAATAGAAATTCAAACGATACAATTTTCCCTTCGACAAATTGATTGAGAGGGAAGAAACCCTAACCTTAACACTAAGCCCTAATCCACCATCATGGTTTTCCCTTCAATTCAAAGCCTAACCTTAACCCAATCCCTAGTTCTCCTTTAATTTGAAACCCTAACCCCATGTCACAAAGATTGACAGAATGATCAAGAGAAAGGGAGGAGAATAAAGGAAGGAGAAATCAAGAGGAAGAAGATGAACAGTGGAGAGGAAGGGGATGAACAATAGAGAGGACAAGATGAGGAAGAGAGATCAAGAGAAAGTTTGATTCTATTGTTCATGAGGACAAACGGCATAATTATTTAGTTAGAATAAGGATATATGGGGAATAAAGAGAAGAAAATGAGTTAGGAATTGCAATTCATGGGTTAGATCTAGATATACCTATTACAAGATTTTTACAGCCCATTTGCTTGAGGGGAATGGTTACATCCCTCTTATTACCATATTTGCTTCATTTGAATTGCAATTAGAAAGAATCTCAATTTCTTGAATATTAGTAATAAAGATTCCGTTGTAAAAATCAAGAATTAAGATTCATTGTTAAAAATCATTGCCCTTATTTCCTTTAACATTCTCCCACCATACATCACCACCACCCAAGCATCAACACACCACCACCACCCCATACCCATGCACTACCACCAACACCTACCTATCACTACCACCTGACCACTCTAGCAACCACCACCACCACCAAGATCTAGACCACCACCACCCTATACGCACCAAGATTTGGACATCTCTGGCAACCACCGCCACACCTATGCCTCTTTGGCACCCACCTAGATCTAGACGTTGGCCAATACCAACACTCACGACAGATCAAAGCACTACTTCCAAACCCCATCGGTCCTTTCTCGATTTGTTACAATAGGAGGAAATTTTTAGGTCAAACAAAAAATACCTAGATGAGATTTTTCACACAGCAAATAAAATCTTAGCATAAAGATAACTTCTTGGTGATGAAATCAGATAAGTAAAACAAAAGAATCCAAGTGTAAAAGTTGGCAAAGTCTAACACAACCCTAAGTAAACTCTTTCATCTATTTATTGGAGGCATATATATTTTTTAAAAAAATGTTAACTTATATATTGTGGACTGGTTGTTTGTCTTCCATTGGATATGTATGTAGGACAGGTTGCACAAAGGAATTAGTCTACTAAAGAGAGAGAGAGAGAGAAAGATGAAGTTAAGGATAAGGGCATTATCGATATTTTAAACTATATTACAAATCTATTCCTAATTTTTTACTTTATTTTTTTTGTCATCTAAATAATGTAATAACTATTACAGGTTAATTCAATTCATCATAGATGGCTATTCCATTATGGTCATATTCCATTCAATGAAGTAAACAAACCATTAGAAACCAAGATTCCTAAGAATTGTGATTTCGAGAAATGAAAATGAAGTGAACACAGTAATAAGAGAATAAGGTTGGAATGGTAATTCATTTCCCCCAAAGTGAATATGTGGAAATATAAGGGATGTGTTATACATGTCTTGGATGCACTAGTAAAGAAGCTAAAAGAAGTCTGAACATTTTCACACATTTGCTTTTTTGTTATGTGTACAAGGAATAAGTGAAAAGCTAGCATTTCTAGTTGTTAATAAGTGTCCTAAGATACTTATTAACCAAATCTTATTTGAGAATATAAGCATCAGCCCATTAGTATAGGGCCTATTGGAGGTGATAGCGCTATCATGGTACCATGTGTCTTTCAAGCTCACTTTACATCCTCAAACTCTACACTAACATTCCTGTTGGCTAGAGAAATGAATCCATTTAAGACAGCTTTACACTTCAAAGAAAATCAGCTTTCAAAACTTTTAAAAGATGATATTAAATCAATTGCAAAGTACTGTAGCAGGACCCTTTTTAGATTGTAGACAATATGATGACACTCCTGCATATAAAATAAGTGCCATTATGGGAAGCTCCATCTCCTCCTGATTTCTGTTGCTCTCCTTTCTTTATGCCAATGGACAACAGATGATGATTCAAGAAATTTCATGTCAAAAGTCTTGTCCACCTACTATCTTCACCCATCAGCAGCACTTGACACATATATTAGATACTGCACTGCACCACATACTCAACACTACACATCAAGCACATATCATGCTCCGTTACGCCATACACACAAACACATCAATGTCACCTATTATTGCCAATTAACTTGCCTCAACTAGACTTGTTCACTAGGCTGAATTGGTCCTGAACCGCCGATTCACGAATAAAATTTTCCGTTGAACAATGATTAGCCCAACTAGTCACGGTTCCAGACCAATTCATCAGCACTTGAACCTCTTTTTTATTTAATATTTAATTTTTTATTAATTTTAATAATTTCTAATTTTTTATTACTTTTTGTGGTTTCAACTTTTGTGTATTTTTCCCCCAAAGGTGGCCTCTTTTCTCTTTTGTTTTTTAAATTGTATTAATTCATTAATAATTTCTAAATTCTTTTATTAATTTCCGATTTAATATGATTTTAACTTTTTCATTATTTTTCTTCTCAAATGCTATCTTTTTCCCATAAATAAGTCTTTAACATTTGATAAGTTTTATAAAAAAACTTATATTAACTTAAATTAAATTTTCCATCTATCCTTAACATATAATCAACTTATGATTAGTTTTCTATCATTAATTTGATATTATTTTTAGAAAATTATCACTCACCATCACAAGAAAAAAGTAACTTTAATATACCATGACCTAATGGATATCATCCAATTATTTTTTCCGACCTAATAGCCTTTTTTTTCTCTCTCTCTCTTTTATAAAAAGATGAACCGGCTAAGTTGACTCACTGATTCGAGCCCGACTAGTTCACACTTTGGAACCAGTCCATGCACAAGTCTAGCCTTAACATTACTCTTACCTTCAAGAATGCGCTAACCTCATGTGCAAACATTGGTCTCCCCTTCCTATTTTGCTTTCAAAAATGAATATTCCAATTCAGGCTCGTTCATACATTCCAACAAACAGCTTCTTACACTTATGATCCATTAAAAAAAGGTCAAAGAAGGTTTATCACATTTAAAACAAAGACCCTTCACTCTCCTTCCTTTTATCTCAAACTGCTCAACTCCTTAATATTATTGTATATATAAATTATGCACCAAGTTTTAAAATAAAGAGTAGAATACTCCTCTTTGATACTTATTTACCATGGTATATTTTATTAGGTTACATTTCTATAAATATCTCTTGTATTCTTCCTTGATTTCGTACACATTACACATGATATCGAAAACAATACAATTCTCAAATTTGTACATGGCATCAGAGCATCGAGTACAAACCTCGATTAAAATTGAATTTTCTTCTCATCACCATCGACTTCTATAGTCTCTTATGTCATCATCATTGACCATTGTCTCTTGCTTCACTATTGTAGACCAGCACTCCCAATCACCAAACACCAAACCACAAGCACTACAACTTCCTCTCCCACTCTTGACCACCTCTTGCCCTAAAGAATCACCCTAACCTAACCACTTCTATAGCAACCACTTACCATCGTAACCCTCCATCTATTCCTAGCCCCCCAACTAGCTCTCCCTAACCCCCATCCCAGTTCACCACCTACCGTTACAATTCCTCCTCCACCACCAAGTGCATCTCTTACCCCAGTCTCTTCCTCTACAACATCCACCACCAATCACCCATCCTTATGTTGTACTCTCATCAAGCCTCTTCCCCAATCTGTTACATTTGATCCCACTCGAACTCCAATATTCCACCTACTACAACCCCATCTATTCCTCCACACTCTTATACCTCCTCATCAACCGCATCATCCTCTCCCCCATCTTCTCCTCCAAAACCTACTAATCATATGCAAGTAACCAAACAAGTTCTTCGATATCTTTACAACACTTTATCACTAGGTCTTCCCCTTGTATGCACATCCTGCGCCCCTTTGACCACCTAACTATGCTGATGCTAACTAGGCCAATTTTCTAGATAGTAATAGCTCTACTTAGGCTATACTATCTTTCTTGGGTGTAATCTCATCTCCTAGCAATCCAAGAACCAGCAAACCGCGCCACGAAGTTCTATTGAGGCTAAATATTGTGCTCTCGCCTATGCCATTGTAAAATCCATCTGGATCTATCATTTAGCTTCTAAGATGGGCATCCCCATTCAATGCTACAGTCTTGTCTTGTGACAATCATAGAGTGGTTTGCCAAATGGTAACCCAATTCAACAATGATCATACCAAACATGTGGATATTGATTATCACTTTGTACATGAAATAATTACTTTTAGACAAGTTGTCATCAAATACATTCCTACTTGTCATCAATTGGCAAAAATTTCAACAAGAACCCCTCTACTGTTACATTCCTTGATAATTAAACCAATCTCGTGTTGACAATGCCACTGTGAGATTGAGGGGACGTATTACCATAAATTCACATCATGTACCTAGTTTTACTACGGAGGGTCAAATGGTCTTTCTTACTTTTGTACTATGGTATTTTTGTATCAGACTTGTTTATAAACTCCTCTTCTATTCTACTTTGACTTTCATACATATTACTCATAATATTGAAAACAATACAATTTTCACATTTGTACACTTAATAAAGGGTGCTCAAGATGTGCATGGCAGGAAGTGACTTTTTTCTTTTCCTTATCATCTCCTCTCTCATTGGTAGCCCCCAGTGCTTAATCAAGTACGCCAAACCCATAGCTAAGTTGAACTCTTTTAATTGATGAGGTTCAACTTCTATAGCAATGAAATCCTTCAAGCCACTCACAAATATTGCATCCTCTTCTTTAGTGACAAAGTGATAGATTAGGCTTATAATTGCTCAAATCTTCATTGATAATGCACCATTCATACTTCTTGCTTGAGATTTCAACAACTCTCCCAACTTGTTGCATCATAATGGTGGCTCAAAGCACAAGTAGCAAAGCATATAAGATTCCTCCCAAGACACGTCAGGACTATCACATTTTAACTAGACTAGCCAAAATTGTGCATCTCCTTCCATGTGTATAAGGCTGCCAACTCTATTTGTTTCATCCTCAAGAATCTTTGGATGCTTGAAAAAATGCTCAGAACATTAAAACATCCCAATAGATACATTGTGCCTATTGCTGGTTGTTATTGTTGCAGGCCTCTTTGTACATAACCAGAAACGCTTCAAATTGCTGTTTTAGTTGCAGACATTTGATGTCATCTCGCTTCAATTGACGTGCAATCTTCTTTACACATGATCAGAAAAGGTTCAAATTGTTGTAGGATCAAGAGTATTTTGAGTTTTAGGCCAATTGAGAATGAAATCATATTCTACTTGTTCTTGAGCTTCAATTTGCTGTTCTAGCTGCTTCAATTCCTCCAAAATACTTGGCTCTAATATCAAATTGTTATAGGATAAAGGGTATTTTGAGTTTTAGGCCAATTGAGAATGAAATCATATTCTACTAGTTCTTGTGGGATTTAAACCTTACCTACCTATTTTTATATAGTGTTTAAGGCTCATTTTTGAGGAAGACCTACCATCTCTATGAAAGAGCTCAATTTGAAAGAGAACTGAAAACCTCTTTAGAATTCTATAATTCTGAATTTTTGGAAGAAAGCACTTGAACCTTTGGGTAAAGAACAGCAATTGAATTTCTTCAGTAATGTTTCCAATATAAATAGAAATTACACACAGCAGTTCCTTCCCCTAACTGCTTCCTATTTTCTCTGTCTTCTAGACACAAACACCCTAAACTGCCACAATAACTAACCTCATCATGTGGGCATGACTGACCAACATGAAACTAAAAAAAACATACAAACATTACATCTGCTATATTAACACATCAGCAGCACTCGTCACATACACCACAAATATAATCAAACACTGTGTCACACACACACACACACTGCAATACACAACAGAAAAACGAACACACCAACACATTATTGGAGCCTAAAATTGCTGATAACAGTGCGTAGGACAATTATTTATTCAAATCTTAATGTGACTCAAAATGGAAAATGAAAACCGAGTAATAATATTAAAGGCCATAGCAGAATAACTTACACCAGGTACTGTTTTCCATCATATCCACCAACAGCATAGAGAATTCCATTCATTTCTGCAGCTGCAGTAGCATACCACTGACAGAACCAGGGTCAGATTTAAGAAAATGATTATGCCACAAGAGCTTCCGTTCAATAAAACATGCGATAGGGGTTGGTGGTAACATAATTTTCAGATTCAAAGACATTTTAAAATAGAAATATGCACAATATAGGCAAATTGTCCTAGTAGGCAATCCAACAACTTTATGAAATTATGGTAAGTTACCCTACATGAAAGCATTTTATAAACAAGAATTTCTTCGAATCTAAAATATTGTGATTAGAATTAGCTGGTTGGTTGCACCAACACCAAGATCTTGAGGAAAAACAAAGCCACTTCCTACATCATTATCGACGGGCATGACAAAAGCTATTCAATTGGGAAAAGAAAGGTATCTGGGTTTCAAATGGTGTTAATTTCACACTTCGACTGGTAGATGGAATGAGAAGATTCTTCTAAGCCATTGGAGGTTCCTTAACGTTTTCTTAGTGTTAAGACATTCTTTCCACTTAAAAATAATAATAATAGTTCCCCCTTCCCTATATTAAAATGAAAAATAAAGGCAACATGGTAATTTTGAAACTATGACAGGAAAAAAAACTCATAAATTATCGATATGGTAGAAATGATCACAAATCCTGACAATAACTATTTGATGTTCTCAAAAACTACACTGCTATGATGCTGGTCAAGCAGTAGCCTCCAGTAATAATATAAGTTTCTAGAAATTCGAAAATGTATACTTTGGAACTTTCTTAGTGAGAGAAAGATGTCAGGATGCAGGGAATGATCCCCTGACAGTTCCTAAAACACCGAAAACTTTAGCAGATCTCCCTGGGTGCTCCTCGGTAATAGACACTTTCTCAAGTGGACAAAATTCAATATGCACAGCATGAAGTTAAAGGAAACTTTGCTTTATCCTGGGGTGTAAGCCAAACAAACTGACTGGCTACACCTGCTTCATAAGTCTTGTTTATTACATGTTTACATGGGGGGAATGGCTATTCCAATCCCCCCTTATTCCTTAAAATACCCTTATTACAATGTTTAATTTAATGAATTGCAATTCTTAAGGAATTGGGATTCATGACTTTCAACTAAGAATTGCCATTCCATTTGTAAAAGACATTCATTGCCCTTCTTCTTCTTGATTCTTAACACACAAATTACCACCATGAACCACTTCCACCACCAGCGATCATCACCCACCACCACCACCAACAACAACCGCTCCGCTGGAGAAGAAGGTGATAGATAGTTGCTAGACCCACTCAACCTGTCAAAGTCTCAACCCTAAGATTGTACACTCTTTTGATGTTCCAAAGTTGTAGATCCAAATTTAACAAGAAGAGATAAAGAGTCATTAGACCCTAACTCATCCACCCGAAAAAGGAGCAGATTTGGTTTAATAAGTTGCTAGAAGTGGTTCATGCTTTGGTTTGTTCACCGACATTTGTCAAATCCAATTTGTTAGCCATTTTTGGCAGATTTGATTTTTTCCCTATTGCTTTGGTTTCCAGATCTGGTTTGTTAGATGCTGGAAGTGACTTGTAGCTGACCTATTCTTCAATGTTTGTTTGTAGGTGCTATGGTTTGTTTGGTGGAAGTGGTGTGTTGTTAACTGTTCATGGAGTTTTGTGTCCCTTGCTGGAGAAGAAGGCTTGTCTTGATTTTTTTTTTCTTATTATTCATTTTATTAGTTATTAAGGGTAATATGGTCTTTTAGCTCTTATTGCAAGTTTATTCTTTGGATGGCTTTTTATTCAACCAAACAAGGTAATACACTATTAGGAACTTGTTCCATTACGTAGTATTTGTAATTTCATTCCTTTCTAATTCCATTCAATGAAGTGAACATGCTTAAAGGAAACTTTGACTTTGTTGCGACCCATCATAAACATTTCATGAATCAAAAATATTTTGCAAACCATAAAAGGAGGTTTGAAATCTTCAGATACAAGATATGGATCAGTACATTTTAGATTTTAAACAATAAGCTCCTAAATGACCAAAATAAAATATACAAGATTCATTCTAGTATTTAACTGGATAATGGAAAAGTTACCTTCTTTAGCATTGAACAGGTAGGGCTCCAACTTCCATAATCTGGATCATACAGCTCCACATCAGAAAAAGGGTCACATCTGTTTTCACATCTGTTTCCTCCACCAATTGCAAAGATCTTTCCATTCAGAGTTGCTCCTGCAAGACCACCTCTCTGTATTTTCAATGGCGGTCAGCTAATCCATCTATTATCTTCATGGCTGTATGACTCCACTGTATATACACCAGAAAATAAGCTCAATGATTAGTGTTGAAAGACAATATATGAGGGTAGGTCAAGTGATGAAGCAGGGTAACCCTTATTCATATTATACTCCATATTTTATGATACAGGGATACAGAATCCATGCAATCAAGTGCAAAAGAAAACAGATCCCCAAAGGTACAGTGCTCGTGATAGCACCAGAGGTATTACTGCCATTGTATCATGGTTAGCTCCACAGCCTTGCCCTGTCATCCTCAACAAGCTCTCTTTGAAAATAATAACAGATTGAATTTTATGGAACCATTCAAATATAACCGAAGAAATATAATGTAGAAATATCTTTTAAGTCCATGAAAAGTTTGTAATGTTCAATCAAGCTTGCCAGCATGTGAAATCAAACCCATGAATCATTGGATCTAATGCTTTACTGCTGCACAAAAAGTTATAGTGATATGCAGCTCAAATCTTTTCAATTATCAGCAGCCAAGCGCCATATTCAAAAGTGACTTGCCCCTTCCCATCGCGACAAAAGCCATGAACAAGATGTTGGCACAATCAAGTCAAACGAGTTTTGCACAATCAAGTTGAACTGGATTCTCCATAATATTTTGAGCTGATTTGCTTACACCTATAACCACATCGCATCAAACTTTGTGTCTAGATACTGTAACAACCTCTAGAGCTAGATTACTTAACAAATTTGTCAAACAATTACTCTATATTCTGATTCAACACTGCTTCTGGCAACTATCAATTGCTTCTTACTCCTCCACTTTACAAGATCACTCTATAATTTACGACAACAACCTGATGTTGATTTACAAAGAGTTGCATCTCCTCACCAATCAGCATCTACAAAAGCTTAATGTTTTGACATTGAGTCTTCTTGATGAATATACCTTAACCTAAAGTCCCTTTAAGGTACTTGAAAGTATGATTTACTCCACCTATATGATATTTGGTTAGAGGTTGCATCAATTCACTAAACTAATGGAATAAGCTAAGGCCCAATTGGATTAAAGACAAATAAATTAGCCTCTCGACTAAACGTTGATAGACCTTTGTCTACAGTATGATTCTTTAGCACACAGTTTTTCCAATTCAAGGAAGTGTAGTACTCATTAGTTCCATCATAATTCACCTACTTCTTTAGTATGTCTGGATCACATTTTCTTTATCTGATGAATCCACTTTCTACTTCATGCTACTTCATTTCCTAAAAGATTTAAATTATTGAATTGCCTTCATCTCGATGTCCTCTTTGATTTTTTCTCTTCAAATGAGCAATTTCAACCCTATCAGCACCTGTGATATAATATCGTCTACATATGCAATCAAAATTGACTTTAAGCCATTGTTTCCCATTTGACAAATAGTTTACATTCAACCTGTATTTGCTTGTGACCCAACTAAATCAAAGTATCAATAAATCTCTTAAACTAAACCATATATGGGCATCCTCCTCCTTCTATTCCTATCTATCTATCGGGTGAAGTATAGAATCCAGCAGTTTTGGCTGCTTTGGGTCTCTCATGATGAGATTTTGAGGCGCCTACGAAGCAATTTGGAGAAAGCCCAGTTGCGTAATTGCAATCTAGCAAATAGACACCGCCGTGACATCCAATTTTCAATTGGAGATTGGGTATTTTTATAACTTCATCCTACTCTAAATACCAAGTTGGGAGTGAAGGCTACTTCTAAATTAGCACTAAGATTTTTTGTGCCATTCTAAATCTTATCTAGGGTGGGCAGTGTTGCCTACAAGTTGCAACTTCCTCAAAATTTTCAAATACATCCAGTTTTCCTCATGTCTCTTGTAAAGAAATCACATGGCCCTTTCCCTATTTCTTCTGAACTACCTGACGAATTGAATGTGGAGGACTTGGCTGAGCAGCACTATCCACAACAGATTTTGGGCAGGAGATTTGATATTCGTGATGGGTTACAAGTACCTCAAATTTTGATACAATGGAAGGAGCAGTTAGCGGATGAAAGCAATTTCCTGATTTTTTCCTTCGAGACAAGGACACTTTTCGGGGTGAAGTATTGATACAACTCCTAAACCTTATAAATCTTTACTTAGTGTATACAAGAGGAGATAGGGGGTTGTGGGTGTATGTTGTGTTGTGCAGATTGTGTACATGTGTGTTATTGTGTTGTGGATCATGTTCTGTTATGTGTTTGTGTGTAGTTCAATGTTGCGTATATAGAGGTGTTAGTTAGCAAAGTAGTAGGGACAAAAAGGTAATTTTAGTATTAGTAGTCCTATAAATAGTAAGCTGAAGACGATCATCAGTTAGTTAAGAAGTTTGTTAGTTACTTAGTTGGAAAGAAAGAACTAGAGCAAAAGGAGGCTTCCCCTGGACCTTTCTGCTAGTTCAAGAGTAGCCCCCTTTTGCTCTAGTTCAGCTTGTGAAGTGCCTTGAAGGTGATTTTGCTTCTCAAGATTGAATTTCTAACATACAAGTAAGTGGTCTGCTTTTGCTAATCCCTATTGTTGTAAACCTTAAGCTGTATCAAAAATGGTTAGGAAAGTTGCAAGGTTTGGAAGGCTGAATCCTTAATCTTAAATAAATTTGAATACAAATGACTTCTGTAAGAAAAACTTCGGCAACCAAGAAATTTATACCAAAGCATTACATAGGAAGTTATATATTGCAGATGTCAGGGGTCCGACTAAGATAGTCATGTGCATACTACGTGAATGATGCACTACGTGTGATTTAATGAAAGTAAAGTGAGAAAAACACCTAATAGGATGATTAAGTGAGAATAACGTAGGGACGATGAACAACCAATCTTCATGTTTCAAATGCACAAACGACCAAAAAGGTAACCTTAGGAGACCTCAAATGTTCACTTTATAACTTGAGTAATATTGTTTCTCTATAATATCTAACCTTACCCGAATTACTTATTTAATCTTAAAAAGCAAAAGTCTGACACAGCAATATTGTTTCCCTATTTTCTCTAAGAATTCCAAATGCAGAGAAAAAGTTGGATATTTATAGGCTCTTAAATAAGATAGTATCCGTTGGATCATCTCGATGATCAACGAATAAAATGAAACTTACTTAATTCATAGTTATCTAGAACGAGCTAGCTAATAGACTCAAAGCCAATAACTTTCCCTATGAACGCATGAACTTGCCTAAGAAAAGTTGAATACGAAGAACTAATCCAACGATTACTATTTTGAGCCCACCAAACCAATTATCCTTAAATAATCCCAAATATAGACTAGACTCTATAGGCTCTATCATCTAACTTAACGAGTCAAGTTCAAATAAGTAACAGGCTTAACATAATGAATTTCAACCCTCTACATATATAATAGAAATCAACGACATAAACCTAGAATTGATTCCAAAACTAAAATTTGCTCTAGAGAGATAGCAGAGGCCATCGTGTCCCTTCGTTGGCAATCATCCTCCTTGAAATTGATTATATAACACAATATAAATTAGAAAACATGCCACTTAGCAATTTATATCTATGGCCAATTTACTAACAGGCAACAAACATGTAATTCTAGGACAAAGAAGGTTTCTTTTCAATTTCCAATTAGCCGGCTGTAAAGTCCTTCCCTTTAGCCACTGCACATTCACCATCAGCCACCCATATTTTACTAAAGTCATCATAAGTTTTAACAGAATCAAAGTAGTGTTGATAGACACACATATGACATAACACTCCAATATTGATTATCCACTGTCCAACCTTCATGTCCTATCCTTCAGAAAGACATAAACAAGAACCCTTCTGGACAATTTGCTGTGAAGGGAGAGGACTCACTGACTTTATCACTGCTTAGCTGAATTTGTGAAAATTTGATGGAGTAAAGCAAACTGATAGAGTAAGATCAACACCTTTGACTCAATGCTCTTAGATTCAACTTCAACCAACCAGTCTTGGAAATTTGGTTTCCCTTCTGGTGCTTGAAATCGAGTGCTCTACTTTCCGATGAAGTTTTTAGAAAGTTTCTTTAGTGTGGCTGGGTTCACTGTAATGATCACAGCACACTTTGTCTCACGCTTGTGATTCTTGAGCCATCTCCTTTTTTATACATAAAACTGAACTTGGAGTATTCTCTTCAAGTGATTGTGTAGTATCATCATGCATCTTTAACTCACTTCCCTTCTAACTTCAGGAAAGGCTTCTCTAAAACTCAGAAATTGTTGTTTTCCAGGGAGTGGTTCCCACACTACATCATGGTCCAAACATAAACCATGTAAGAGGTAGATTACCATAAATCCATTTTGTAACATAGTTTCATTAGTAAATTATATTATTCTGTTACACTCTTATTACAATGAATTGTTCAAAGTTTAGACTGAATCTCAAGGCATTGGAAAATATTCTCCAAATCTAAGTAGATTTCCTAGATGGTCTCCTATATTTCCTTAGCCATACTGCAAAAAATAAAAATAAAAAAGGCATGTTAACCAATCTTTTGCTCCATAGAATTAATAAGGCCATCGCCATGGTGTTCTTAGCCTCCTAAGTGCTGCACTCTTCAGACCTACTATTGGGAGAAATAACATAGCTTTCCACAACCATAGATCACCACCTTCATGGATTGTAACCACTCTCGAAAATTCACTTTTTCTAGCTTATGATGTGTAATTTGTTCTGAGTGATGATCTCCCATTGACAAAAGGGAAATCGGGGAACTGCAGGCAGATGCTTCTAGCGCATCCACGGATCCAAACTTAGTCTGGTTCTAGCAAATCTTCTTGAGTTTTTCAATAGGGATGCTCATACTTGGTTAAATCCAGTCAATAAGGATCACTAGAGCTCTGACACTATGAAGAAATAAAAAGTAGTTTTATTTTTTAAGTCCATGAAATTGATACATAATGACCCATTAATAGATAGTCCTAAAATGATCGATAGCAAAAAAATCATTACCCCCACCCTTATTTACCCTACAACATTGATTCTACCAACCTCATAACATTAATTACTAACTGAAGACTACTATATTATTTATAATAAACATAAAATGTAAGAACAAAGAGACATAATGGTTTCAAGAATGCATCACAAATTTGTGCATACATAGCATGTGAATTTGCACTTTCACTTCCAACTATTGTTCTAAAACAGAGTTCTTATACTGCTATTCCATAACAAAAGCCAGCATATCTGTGCACATCATCATGCTTCACAAATCTGGGAGTTCAGGGTTAAAAAAATAAAAGTTAATTTACAAGCTATATTCAATTTCAGTACATGTGGCATTTATAAATAAATGACTGGAGCACTGACCTTATTTTCCTACTGATTTATCAGACTTTTGTTATTCCATAAAGTAAAAGAACTCTACCTACACCATTGTCTATCATCATATCTCAAAACAGCAGATTGAATGAACGGAATAAGTAAAGAATATATAAAGATATTGCATCAATGTAGTGTATGCACATAAAAAATGTAATACCTGCATCATGCCACACATTCTCACAGACACCACCAATAACATACACTTCACTGTTCAGTTTAGCTATCGAGGCCTGTGTACACATGAAGCTCATTGAACATAACGACATTGCATGATCTCGTGAAGCTGAATAAAGGCATGAAGTCGACAAAGATGAATGCCCATTATATCCTCCAACTATCATCATTGACTCATCAAGGTATGGCCAGGTTTTGAAATTAGGATCACAAGCAGAATCTTCGATGAAACCAACGGTTGGAAGCGACTTTTGACTCTAACAATTTGCATTGATCTTGCCAGTGACAGCGGTATAAAAAATTGACAGCATATATATTACCATCAAACCCCCAAAATATATATACACACACACACCTCAAAGTATGATCCTCACATTATGCCAAAATATGACTGCATTCACCACATGATCATGTAAATATAACTCTCAGACAATGACTGTATTACTGAAATAAGGATATCGATAGTAGAAAATCCAACAGAGAATAATCTCATGGATCAAGATGTTGAAGGGGATAGAAAAAATTAACTATTTATAGAATGATCCTAAAACATCAAAGAAGTTACAAAAGGAAAAAAGAACAAGACTATAATAAACATTAATTGCCGTAGCCTTCTGAACAATACAATTCTTCATACTTCTTTGTCATAATCACCACATTATGCTTGCAAAAATATATAAACCCCCCGCAGCTACAACTAGCTTCTAATATCCTTGATATCAAGTAGTGCATCAAAACCAGGTTTAGCTTTATCAACAACTATAAATCATAGCAAGAGAATGTACCAGCTCGTTCTCTAGAAAGATAACTTTCTCAATTTGCTACCCCTGAGATAATTTGAGCTCCTCCACATCACCCAGCACCTTCAGTTTCATTATAAACGCTGCATAATTAAACGAAATGACATATAGTAGAATGCTATTTTCTTAGAGAGTTGGTGATGGTTACCTTTGTTATTATTAATCCCCTACTGGAAGACTCAGATGCTGGTGTTGTTGTTGCTGCTTCAGGCAAAGCATCACATGGATGACCTCCACAACCTTCAACTTGATCATTATTTGACTTACATCTTTGATCAACGGATGAAAAGACAAAATGAGAAGTGCTTTGTTTTGTTGATTCCTTTATGGACTCAGATTCCAGTTTCATGCTTACAGACTCCTCATGCGATCCCCAAGAATGCTCATCAAACTCCTCTCTTTTTTCAGATACAGCCTTTTGAGATCTTGACAAAATATTTTCTCCATCAAAACATGGGAACTTCTGATAATTCTCCTCACTACCCCAATCTGGGTCAGTAGCCCCCAGCTCTTGTCCATGAACACTTGTGGTTTCATCTTGATAAGCATCATCAGAATCGCACTGGTCTGAAGAAAAAGGCACTTCTGCTTCCTCTCCTAGACTGTTAGCTTTCTCTGAAGTTGCAGAGGTTAAAGAACTTCTAAACAAAGAGCTCCAAGGTTTTTGCAAAGGATCCACGTTGCTCAAGTGCCTCAGAAAGCTGCTAACTCTTGCATTTCCAAACCCATTCTCTGTGTTTCCTGCATTCCAACTCTTTGCGGCAGATGGAGCCTGACTATCTTCACCATCTCTCCTAGAGTCAGTTGCATGCAAACGATAAAGCATGGGCCAGTTGCTTCCTTTTTTGGCCCATGATGTATTGGTGTCCACCGGAGAAGACAGAAAAAGAGAGATCAACTTGTTTACTTGGATCCTGTCCAGTTCAAACCAAAAAAGCTTCCGTGCATGGTAGTTGTCAGATATTATTGGTGCAAACTGGTCTTCCATCAGAGGCTGACAGTGACTCCGAATCCGAATCCTAACCTTTGAAAAGAAATAGTTGAGCATTTAATGTAAACTCCCCATCACTAGGTTAAAGGGAAAGGAGAGAAACAGAAGACTTAACAAAACTAGCAAAGTTAAACAATCAAGGGACAAAGACATAAATACCTGAGCAGGATATGGAGTATATTCTGTACCATCCTCCATCCATGCACGTGGATCAATGTTCATTTGCCCCTTACTTGCTGCCTCAAATATGCCATAGAGCTTTCTGTCACTGTAGTTGAACAGGAACAGCGGCATACCAGGATCCACTTTCCTAACATAAGCATAATGTGAACTCGGCAGACCTATTTAAATTGACAGCAGAACCATAAGTTCGTGACTTTTAATGTTTTTTCCAATACCCACACAAGTAATCAAATGCACAAAGAAAAAGAAAGCAAAATGAAAGAAAGAAAGAAATAGTCAAAAGGAAATATATCCAACTAACCAAACAGCTCCTTCGAGAAACACTCGCCGATTGTGTGATGTTTGCATCCAAATATGACTCCTGCAAGTTCATCCTTACGGAGATTTCGGGCAGTCCCGCTGTGATTAGGGCCCCAATCCAAGTCTACCATCTTGTTTTGCTTCTTCACTCCTTTGCCCATCCTGTTATTAAGCAATACAAGCACTGTAATATTAACTGGTGAATTATATCAAGATTATAAGAACTTGGATCAACGGGATGCAAATTAGAAATAAAATTTGCATCCCGTTTTGTGCATTTATTAGAAGAAAAAACAAACTCTTCACCTTTTTCTCCTAAAGTGTGCAATCAAAAGAAAAACTTAAAATGCACCTAGCAGACATATTGGAGCATCCAGATATTCATTCAAAATGTAATAACGATTCGAAACGTAAGCAAGCTACATTGCTCTAGTAACATGAGGGTTTCAAAATGATACATTGGAAGAAATTTCAAAATACATAAACTTGATATAAAATAACATTTCTGCACATAACAAAATAGAACCTAAACCTCCAAGTTTATATATTTAAGCAACCTTTAGGGTTCGAAAACCACCACCAATAAAACTCAAACTGTAGTAAACTAGTAGTCTCAACACCTCCTCAACGTCTCCATATACATCACATTTTACATATATAGCAGTATTTCAATGAACTAAGCAACAGTTACAGTGAAATCATTCACAAGCTAAATGTAAGGAGAACAAGGAGCGAATGATAATGATGATGATGATCAACGAATCACACCTTAGTAAATCCAAGAGACACTACTAACAACGATTTTTGTTTCCCGGGAAAATTTACAGTGAAGGTGGTGGGACGGAAAACTGGAAAATCGATCGCCTTAACACGGAAAGAGAAAAGGAAAAATTTAAAGAGGTGATGCATGACGAGTGAAGGAGAAGTCTGTCAAGAACGTCATGGAGTAAGAGTACATGTTTACGTGGACTGAAATGACTTTATCGTCCCCAGTTAGCTTTTTGGAATGTAGCAGTTCATTGGGATGGACTGCCTCAGTTGAAGAGGGGTATTTTTGGGAGATGGAACTGGGAGAACAAAATCCCGCGTGAGTCGCATCAGATTCACAAAAATGAAAAAGCACCTTTTATGACTAGACTAAGCCCAAATAGTAAAAGAGGAACTAATGACAGACTTTAATAAATTGATATTTTGCTTATTATTGTGACTTTTTACCAATGGGTTTCTTTAGTTACTCTTTAGATTGAAAATATGTCTCCCTTATTATAGAAACAATTGAATGGTAATTTTCGTAGTAGAATAGAGTTGAAATGAAAGGGGTTTGAAAATGTCCATATAATATAATAAAATTAGAATGCACATATAATAGCATTAGTATATAAGATTTTTATTATGTGTATAGATTAAATAAAATTAAATGTATATCTTTAAAATTTATTATTATCTATTTGATGAAAAATTATAATTTTTGTTGAATAATATAAATATAGATTTTTTTTTCACCATCTATGCTCACTTTAAATTCTTTAGTTTTTTACTTACAAGCAAATTAAGATTACAAATAAAAATTTATTAATGCGAGTAGACATCAATATCACCATAGTCATATTTTATCATAATCTGAATTTTAACAAATGAAATGTGTACATATAAAGTGAAAGAACTTATCAAGGAGAGAGATCGTTAGGTTGTGTTAAGAGATAGTGGAGAAAGTGAAAGAAATGAGTTTTGAAATTGGAAGAGATTAATAGGAGAGAATGGATTGATATATTAATTTTACCCTTAGTATAAAATAATTATAATTTTAATAAGTTATTTTTTATGTTGGTTTTTTATAACAAAATTTTAATTAGAAGACTAAATGGTAATGTTTAAAAGGATAATTACTTAATAATCAATTTACTTTAATAATATATAGATTTAGCAAAAACACCATTAATTCTTCTTAAAGTCAAAATCAACAATTCCAAAAAATCTAGGTTTCATCTTCTAAAAACACATTCAAACAGGAAAAAGATAACGCAACAGACATTATAATTCCATTTAAGAATTATTCCTCCATACCAAAGTGTATCCTTATACTTCATATTTGCTAATTTTGGTTAAAAAATTTCCTTTTTTTTTTTTTGCCAAACTTTAAAAATTCAAGTAAATCATAAATCGAAGCCTATAATTCTTATTATAGTTACTATTTTTACATGTATTTTTCATCTTTTTTATGTAAACTTAGCCCTTATATTTTAAATTAAATTATATATATACACTAGTCATTCATGCACTACTATGCATGTGCAAAAAACATATATATAAAATAGCGATTCATATTAAAATATATATTAGTTACATAACTGGTAGTGGGGAAATGAAAAAATAGTTCGTATGATGGCTCATATAAAAATATTAAATAGCCACATTTTCAAATTAAATTTTTAATCTCACAAAAATAATTATTATCATAGCTCACATAAAAAATTTTAATCAATGAATTATAGTTTATGAAATGGGATTCGAAACATATGAAAAAAAGCATCTTAAGCAGAAGATTGAAAAGTAGGATAATTTTTCAGTAAAAATAAATCAACTTTTTGTTATTCAAATTATTATCTATATTTTAAAGTAAAAGGGGTAATTAGGTAGTAAGAAAACAAAATGAGCAACAAAAGAAGAAAGTTGACAGTAATTTAGTCAAAGCGTATAGTGTTTTTAGCAAAATTCTCTAACAGTTGAAAAATTTTAAATGTTTAACTTTTTGAGTAAAGAAAGTGGGGGGAAATTATATGTATTTTTGCTTGTATAAGGAAGGAAAGTGGATGGAAGATTAGTAGTATGATTTTTTTATTATAGCAAAATGTCATAAAAGTTCTCACAAATTTAAAATGTGCTTTTATTTTAAGGGCAAAATTATCATTTTGCATCAACTCCTTCCACATTTGGAGAGAATTTTTTTGTGTTTAAGAGAAAATTTTCCCTTTCAAATCCATTCTTTTCCTCTCCCTATCTTTATTTTATCAAGCAAAGGAATTGTTCTTGAGATTCTCATTTTCTATCCTTCTCCATTCCTTCCGTCAATCAAAATCCCCAATTCTTATACGTATAAACCTTAGAATCGCAAATTAACGTCAATTCTTTTGATAAATTGCACAAATAATTGAAATTGACATAAATTTTCAATCGCATGAGGCACCAAAAATACAAATTAATGTTTGATTTCGACCAATTTACTTGAAAATAGGTATAATTTTAGAGATGAGAACCTATGGTTTTTGAAAAATAGGTTCTTAGAGAAAGATAGTAGCAAATCCTTTCTAATCATGAATTTGCAAGTGAAAATATGAGTAGCCTAGTGTTACACAATGATAGCAGGGCTGCAAACAGCCTAACTTGGTGTCCAAGCTCACATAAAAAGGGCTTTGGATTGATCGTTTCATTGTTTTACCCATTTTTATATCCTTTTTAGCTTGATTCGACCCGGTTTTAATTTGATTGTTGTGCAATTAAATCTTGCGGATTGTTTTAGAGTTTATACTCAATTGATTTGGACAATTAATTTAGCGAAGGGCATGGGATCGGGTCTAAAATTTGGAATAAAACATAATATGCAGAGCCGTAATATGTGGTTTCCTTATCCTGCTTGTGCCCTTGCATGATTAAAAGTGGAGAAGATGCATAGGCCTGTATAGCTGCCACGCGTGGAAGAAAAAGAATGGGCGAAACATGCTGTGCGTAGCTATTGAACTGAAGACCTTCCCTTCTCTGTCCAACACTTTAGCCATTAAACCATTTTCTTGTCCTGGTATTCTATTAAATATTTACTGTTTATTTTTATGGGCTGATTTTAGGCCCAACTTTAATTTTAGGCCGAAATTTCTTCCATGGCCCGACAATTCCCGAACAAACCGAAATTGCATCAAGGGCAATAAATAAGTCTAACAAGGGGCATAGTTTGCTCTTACTCCAACTTGTATTAAACTTCATTTGCCTTTAGAATGACTAATTTAAATCGATCTCTTTTACGACCTTAGGAATTCTTAAACTTGATCAAGACTTGAAAAAATTAATTTTCAATAAAAGTAGTCTTTTTAAAAAGAAAAAGAAAAAGAAAAAACCTCTAATTTTATCAAATGACGTGTGTATTTCGACTTTTAAACTTGGAAAATAGATTTTTTCCTCAAACTAGACTTTTTGATCATTAAAAGGCCAATTTTTTGTGCTTTCAAGAATGTCCTATTTCTCTTTATTTTTGCTAATTTCTCTTTCTGGTATTTTTCCTATTTTTAATTTTTCGGGCTCTTTTCATTTTTTTTTTTTTCATCTTCTCACTTGTTTTTACTTTCTACATTTTGTACTTTATCCCTTCCCTTATTTTCCCCTTTTTAGGGCCTTCCTTTTTCTTTTCTTTTTCATTCTTCGGCTTTTTATCTTTTTCTTTTGACAGTTTCTTGAATTTTTGCTTTGGAAACTAAGGGAGGTAAAAAAAAAAATGGGGATATCTATAAAGATATTTGGGAATTTTGGATAGAATTTTCAGATCCATAAAAATCCTGGGACCGGGATTGCGAGAGAGAGAGCAGATTAATGATTGTTATGGTTGTTTATATTTTAAAACAATGGAACATGCCGCTACAGAACATCAGTCTCCAAGCATGGCGCTAAAACGAGAACATCTATGCATCGATACCTGATCTTCTTCATGTCTCTCTTTTATTTCGCTTTTCCATCCAGTTATTTATTGCTTTCTCTCGCATAACTTCGACGATCCGTATTACAGGTTCTGTTTGCTGTCATTATTGAATATTAATTACGAAGGGTTTTCGATTAACACTTTGTGAAAATCGAAGTTTTAGAATATTCGGTTTAACCCCCTCCCCCTTCTCAATCGTTCATATGGAACCAATATTCCGTGCTTAAGAGTTTTCACGAACCAAGCAGAATAGTTTTCACATTGAATTTTCTAGTAGGATCTTCTTGGGTATTTCCCTTTTCAGGAATGGAAACTTGTGCAGGTGACACGAAAGGACAAAAACCATGGGCTATAATAATTTAAGAAAACTAGTGTTTTTTTTTTTTTTTTTTTATGACAAGAGAGTCTATCCTAAGAGATTTGATCAAAAAAAGAAAAAAAAAAAGGGATTTATGGCCAGTGATCTTGCTTAAAACCATGACCATGAGCAACAACATGTCAAAAAAGGAGGGCTTTGGTGGTTGTGGAAAAAGTCCATACTGAAGATTTTTTTTTCTATGGCAACGTGGATATTTCTGCCATTAAATCGTGTAGTTGGACTTCCCTTGCTATCCTCCCCCGAAGAAAAAATTGGAAGTGACCGGAATGGTAAAAAGCCATAAGCTATAGCCAACAAAAACTATGACTTTCAGTGATGATAGCGAAGTCCATAATCAAGAAGTTTTTAAACGTAATGAACAAATCTATTGCATCAAACCAACCGATGACTTCCTATTTTAAAGAAGATATTGACCATAAGCAACCTGACTATTTTCGGTCAGGACAAATAAGTCTGCACGTTAGATTTTCTTGGCAACCAAATCAAATCATTTTTATAGCAAATCATGTAATACAACCTTCTCAAGTATTTCATTTCAGAAAAATGCGAATTTTGGTTGGTGAGTTCGAAGTCCTGTATTTATGGCATCTAAACAAATGGGTGAATTTTGGTTATGATGAAAAACATGGTACTTATGGAGTTTCTTGATAACTAAATTGAATGGTTATCATTTACTCTATGTTTGGGATGGAGAATGGATTTAGGAGAGAAAGGAAAGTGGAAAGAAAATTGCAAAAATTTTAAGATTTTTTTTTTTTTATTTAGAAATGGAAAGAAAGTTGGAGGAAATAGATTTAAAAATGAAAATTTACCTAAGGCTCTCACATTTTTTTTTCTCGTCCAAATGAAGTAATTTAGGAAGGAATTTTATCGAAATTCCAATTATAACCTACTTTTAAAGTCTTTTTACCATTTTTAGGATAATATATTTAAAATATTTTTAAATATTATCTTTAAAAAGTATTCCTCCCACATTAATTTCTCTCTCATTCAATCAATCCAAATAACATGTCTAATTCTTTCCTTTCATTTTTCTTTCATCCTAACTATTTCTCTCTTCTCAAACATATTGTTAGAGTTTTTCGAAAACCAAATCAAATGATTTTCGCCTTAAGTGACTCCTAGTTCATAATTGGTTTTATCGATAACCGAATATTTGGATTAAAACTATAAAAAAATTTCGTCATATTCAATACTTAACACCGTTCCTTACAATGGATTCACACAAAATCATATGGCTTCTTGCGAAATAAGGAGAGAGGATTTCTTAAATTTTCATTCGATAAGCATCATCGTTTAACACCTTGGTAATGAGTAATGACTAAAATTTGCCACCCAAATGGTTTTATACAAATTGCTGCGGGATTATCTAGTAATCGCTTATTAAAATAAAGCCTCATGAGTGATTCGGCTTAATTGAAATTGAATTTAAGACAAAATATAAAATTAATTAATATTCAAATCCCAAATAAAATAAAATAATTATGTTATTAATTAGCTGTTCTAGATCAATTTGCCATGATCTCCCTTATAATACGCAGTTCAAACTATTTAATAGAAAACCTCTAACTCCACCGATTAAAAAATTATTTCATTTATCAGTTGGAAGCTTAAAGAACGATTATGAGTTTGGGTTTTATCTCACTTGTGCCATGAATCATCTACCATTGAATGGATCACTTTTGTTGAGTGGAAAGGGCCCGTTTATTTTATTATATTGAATAGGCCCATAATAGCATTTTTATTCACTAGTAATTGAATAGAGCTATAGGAGGCTGTTCCATCATTTAGTTGGATAAAAAAACACTATGAAATAAAACTGTTGTATAATTTAAATTATTGGATTGCCCTTTAATCTTCTTCTTCTCTATCTATGTTTTATTTTATTTATCTCTCCTATTCGATGCAGCTCATGATCTCACGACTTCCAAAAGGATTGCAAGAGGCTTGTTTAACTTTTCCAAGCATAATCGGACCCACAAATTCTTTTGAAAATCTTACACCATTCTAAAAGCTTGTTACTTTCTCTCACTCGATTGCATTGATACAAGCCCAAAATTTTTTCTCCCTAGATTTTTCAAGTTTTAGTCAAAACTTAAACCTATTTAAAGATACAATCTAATTCCTTATCTACGAAACAACAAAAACCCTCTAAAAATTGTGCAAAAATACATTATTAAAGAGTTCTTTCATTCAATGACAATAGGCGTCGAACATGAAGCTTTTTTCTCTCTCCATACATCTTATCTACTATTGTAGGATGTTTTTATTTTGTTTTTCTTTTCTTTTTCTATTTGTTTGTTGTATGATTTATTTGAGTAACATTGGTGGGGTGATTAGCGGTTGACATGATTGGTCGACAGTGAGTGGTTGTGAGGACTGGTGGTTAGTTAAAAGCGTATATGACTGGTAGTGAAGAGGAGAAAAAAATGATTAGATTATTTTTTTTTTTTTTTTGCCAAAAGAAGAAGATGATAGGTATAGTAAATGAAGGTGTCATATGTTGGTGATGGAGGAATCACAAGGTTGATGAAGATGATGTGGCTATTATGGATGATGGTGACAATATTGTGTTGTACAATTGATGGTGGTTGTGTTGTGTTGTGTTTTGGTGTAGATGGTATGTTAGAGAGAAGGGAAGAAGAGCATTGAAAGTCTTTTTTATTAGGAATGGAAATTCAAAGATCAGAGGAATGAATTGCAATTCAGTAGTTTTAGGGAATCGGCATTACCTAGGAATGGGAATTACAAAGATAAAATATAAACTAAACACAGTAATAGAAAATAGGGGGGATAGTCATTGCATTATTTTAGAGGGAAAGAAATGTCCTAATGTGACTTACAAGATGATTTACATTATCGAAAGGAAGAAAAACATATATATATATATATTTGTATCAATAAAGGTTAATGTCATATGTAGTACTCAAAATTTTCCTAAATGTGTAATTTGCTACTAAAATTTTGAAAAGTTTAATTTACTACTTAACCAAAGTTTTTCCTTATTATTTATACTACTTAACTTAACTCTATTAACTTTCATTTACTAATGTGATATGAGTCGACACATGGTAGTAGCTTAAATTGATTGTGACATCTTTTTTTTTTTTGTTCATGACACCAAGTCCAACAACCACATAGCACCATGTGTCAACTAATGCTATGTGAAACAATTTCTTATAAATGAAAAGAATATTTTTTTCATTCAACCAATCAAAAACTCAAGCAAATACCACACTATATTCATAAAGACAAATCTTCACATGACTACTTATGACAACCTATATGTATATAAAGTTCTTTTCATCCAACATTCTATGTGTAACTTGTGAAAAGGAAATTAGATTTTGAAGTACAACATGCAGTTTTTTGCAAAAGAAAAAGCTGGATTTGACTCAATTTTTTTCGCTTGATTCATCTTTTAATTTAAAAAAAAAAACCTCAATTCTTAATTTACTCCATGACTACTTTTACATCATATAAAAATTTGTAAAAAAACATTTCTAAAACATACTTGAAATCCATATCAAAGTGGGATCTTCAACAACATTTTATAGTTGAAAAGCCCACTTTAACATGGATTTCTAACATGTTTTATAAGTGTTTTTGTAAAAAATTTTATATAATTTAAAAGTAATTATAGAGTAAATTATGGATTGAGCTTTTTTTTAATTAAAAATTGAATTAAGTGAAAAAAAAATTGAGTCAAAATCGACTTATTCTCTTGCAAAAACTGAGTTACAATTCAAAACCCCATATTCTCAATACATTGTTCCACATAGAATGCTATACGAAATTTTTTTTATATATATTGTATATTGTCCCAAAAACTTATGAGTAAAAAGGTCCTAGATGCTATAGTGTGAATCATACATAGATATAAGTTAGTAGTTAGTAAAAGTATTTTTTTCTTTAAAAGAATGTGTCGCATGTCAATTTATATTTATGTCATGTTAGCAAAAATGTGCCATGAGTCTTGCCACATCAGCAAATGGAAGGGTTGGGTAGTATAAATGACAATGGAAACTTTAATTAGATAATAAATGGAACTTTTCAAAATTTAAGTAGTGAATTGTACATTTAAGAAATGTTTGGGTATCAAATGTGATATTAACCCTATCCAATAATGTTATTGTTATAATCTCTTATCATCCCTAACTATTAGTACAACACATTTTCCATATGAGGAAAAAAAAAAAAAACGAAACATCATTTCTTGCCTCTTTAAGGTTTGGATCTAAATATAAAGTATGGCTTTATTTTGGGTACCAAGATCTGAATGATATTTCCTTTAAATGAATCTTGATCGGAAATGGTCATCAAAAGAAAAAGGAGTTTTCACTCCAAGTGTCCCAAAATCTTCGAAAAATATATCAGAATGTAAACCTAAAGTTCCATAATCTCCATAATAGTCTCCACAATATATAATAACTAGAACATTAATCATCCACATAATTTTAAACTTAGTACATTGACGCTTTATTAAATAATTAAATATATCTAAGAATATTTTTATTATATTATGTAATTAAATATATTTAATATTTTAATTTTATTAAATTAATATCATGGGCTAAAGATGGATAAAAAATTTAAAATAATTAACAGTACTTTTATTTTTCTAATAGTTTGAAAATTTTAAAGTCTCCAATTAAAAAAAAAAAAGATTAAGGACTTAAATAGAAAAATATATAAACGTTAAGGACTAGAAAAGTTTTTTTATTATTATTATATTTAAGAGCTCAAGTCCTTTCTTTTTTTTGTTGTTGTTGTTGATTTTAATTTTATGTAGACTTTCTTCCCTTTGCACTCTTGTAAATAGACTTGATAAGTATGCTCAGGATTTATTTATTTATTTAATCAATAAGCGTGTTCAATTCAGATGGGCAATATCTTCAATAAATGAAACAGATCATGTGTTTAGACTTTTAAACAGAATTAGCACATAGATGATGTCAGAGGTCAGGTTGAGATTTTAAAAAAGGTACCCATTTTAAACCTAACACAATGTGGGATGAGTTAATACCGTTCGCCAATCCTTTTAATCGCGAGTGTCTGCACGTCATCGTCAGTATAGAAGAGATTATGCCAAAGATACGGTTGCTGAACAAACATGCTACTTGCATGATTGCATTTATAAGATATGTCTCCATGTATTATTGCAACGTATATATATACAGCAACAAGGTTTTAAAAGTGGAGAGAGCGGAAAGAGAGAAGGATGCATGATTCATGTGAAAAGGTTGGTCGAATGGGGCCTTCTCATTCCATGATTAAAGGCACTAATGGTGGAATAAGAAAAAAGGCTGGTTTTGCAGACAATAAAGCTATGGAAGGTGGCGAACTTCGCCGTTACTCTTCAACTCAATCTCCACTTTCAATATGTTTTCCCAAAGACATTGCTTTTTCCATCGTAGCATCATCATCACATCCACAAACAAGTATCATTTATCACATTATAGCATATTATAGCCTCATTCAATTATCTAAGTAATAAGTTTGATCACATCTCTTAGTTGTATTTAATTTAAAATCTTAGACTCCATAATATAGAAGAATGTTAATAAATGTTAATAAAATCAAAACTATAATAAATTTTTTAAAGAAAAAGTTTTTACTATAGTAGCAAATGTTGATATAATAAAAAGTGTAATCAATTTTTCAAATAATAGTAATACTAGGTAATTAAAATAATGGATTAGTAAAATAATAGCAACCGTAAAAGTAAATATGATAAAAAATAACAACTCTATAATTAGAGAGATTTGTAAGTAATGGAAGAAGTTTGTAGGATGGATTTGAATTATTTTGGAAATTATCATGTAAATAAATTTAATGCTTAAAATTATAAAATACAAAGTTGATAGTTATGGTAGTTAAAAATAAACTTTATTTTTAATAATAGATATATTTGAATTACCTTGAATCAAGTGTGGACGAATAAAATGAGGATATATTAGAGCTGTTAAAATTCTAAATATATACAGTTTTGATTGAACATAGTTTACGTATATGGAAGGAAGAAAATGAAGAAGAGATAACAATAAAAGTCGATGAAATATTTTCCTTTTGCCAATAAAATGTTTTTCGAAGGCTAGTGTTAAAAAGTGTAGTAGAATTTTCAATATTACGCCCGAGAATTTTTTATAAAATGTGCTAGCTTATACGTTTTTCAACATATAAGTTTAGTTTCTCAAATTAAAAAAAAAAAAAAGAGGCCAAACAGAAAGCATGACGAAATAATACATCTCTTTATTGCTACGAACTACCACTCTCAAATAGATTAACTATTATACAATGAGATAAAGACCGCGTACCAAAAAAAAATCATGTTTCTAACCAATTAATAAAATTACTTTACAACTTGATTGTTATTTTCTCTTATATCTTTTTTTTTCTAAATCATATTCAAATTGGAAAAATTACATTAAAGGGTATTAATATTTAGGAGTAAGTTCAAATATAAGATTAATGTTTTGAAAAAATTCAAATAAGTAATCAATGTTATAATAAATAATTAAAGTAAGAGATCATTATTATAACGGTATTAATTTTAAATAATATAACAGTTACTTGTTACATGATATATACGTGGATTTGATGTAGCATTCACATGTATATTTAAATATTAAAAATATAAAATTATAAAAAAATTTGAAAAATAAAATAACTATTGACAAAACTTTATTATATAATTAAAAATTATATTTATATAAAATAATTAAATTTTCTAAAATATTAATATAAAAAATTTGAAAGAAATTAAAAAAGTAAATGGAAAAAAAATTGGTCATCCCCATTACCTTAGGGTAGCCAATTCGACCTTGAAAGGACTAGTAGGTTATCAACTAAAGGTGTTCGAGTGAGTTAAATAGACTAATTCAGTTAGCTCACTTTGATTTTTGAGTTAAACAAGCTAATTTATAAGTTAAAGGTGTAAATATATTAAACGAATCAATCTAAACTGCCTCATTTTAATCTACTAGTTAAACGGGCTGATTTATTTTGACCCGATTTTAAATAAATAAAAAAGCTTTTACTTAAACTCGTTTAAAAGATGAATTGACCGTATCAATCCAAAAGTTAAAACTTATTTATATACGTTTATCGTTAACCCACCAAATAACCTTAGGGTGGCCCATCTTGCTCCCGCCAACTTAACGATCCACGACCATCCCATGGTTGGAAATTAAAAAAAGAAAAGAAAAAAAAAAGAGAAAATGCTTGACGCAGCTTGCCACTTTGACTTTGGGGTGACTTATTTTATTTTTTTATTCTTTGAATATTTTTCCTTTTCTTTTAGTTTTTAATTAGTTTTATTATTATGTCTATTATATTTATATTAAATTATTTCTTTCTAATATTTTTTATTTTGTGAATTTTTTCTATTCCTTTTTTTACTATTCATCATTATTTTTTTTTGTAAGCTTATATATTTTTATTTAGTTTTTTCTATTCATTTATATTTAAAAATAAATATCCTCTCTATGTGTCTGCCGCACGTAAGCCACGTAAGGGTTACATGACAAATAATGAACATGTCAACTAATATAATGAGATTATAACAGCAAGTTTTTATTTTAACTATTTACTAAAACCTTAATCATCTATTTAAATTTTAGTTTTAAACGTTGATACTCTTTTTCATAATTCTCCCTGATTTAAATTGCATCAAAATTGTTGACAAAAAAACAAAAATCCTATTCACAATGTTCCATGAATAACGGATATATACCATTTTAACTAGCTGACTAATCTGAGTACGCAATCGTTCTGCGTTTCGTAGCCTTTTTGTTTCCTACATACAATTTACATCAATTTTTTAATTCCTTCATTTGTTTTTTAAGTTTTACGTATGTAAAATAATATTTAATGATATCTTTAAAATAATACAAAAATAAACAGTTCTCTGCCACTTCCTTATTCATTCCAGTAAATTTTATTATTATTTTTTTCCCAACTATCGTTAACCCATATTTTCAATAAAGGTACCCCGGGAGTTGTGCATTAAATTCGATACTTCTTGCATCAGACTACAACATATGGCAGTGGAGCTCACGGGACGGATCCCCTGCACAAGTCACAAGACAGCAGTGATACTTAGGCTAATTTTGAACAGAGTCATACGGGTGTACATTACAACCGAACCATAAGATACGGTTTATAATTTTAATTTTAAACCAAACTGAACCGAACCCAATTCACAATTCACAAGTCGGAAGGTTTTGCAATCTTTGCGCTGTCGATGGACAGTACTTCATTGGCTCTATCAAATTAATAAGTATGATCTGCAATTTGTACGTGTATCTGATCCCGTTTCTAATTATTTCTGACTTTTCGCAATTGTACTTTATTGTACAATTTTATTCCCCGCAACACTGTCGAATAACGTTAAAATGTTTGATAGCCCTTCAAATAACCTTGTTTAAAATTTTTAAATGCTACATTAGTAATTTAATTTTTTCTTTTTAAATTTCTCCACTTTATTTATAAGATTCTTAAATAAAGTTTCTTAACATGTATTCATATTATTTAGGGTCCCATAATACCAAATTTAAATAAAAGCACTACTTTAAAAAAAAAGAGAAAAAATATATGGCACCTTGGTTCTTAACCAATTAAAGGACCCGACTTCATTGATAAAGGAAATGACCCTTTGAAACCTATGTCAAGGAACTCCATTAGTAATGCTTTAAAAAATAATAGGCATCACATTTCACTTATTAAATAATTATATAAAATTGCATATGCTCAAATGAATAATAATAGATAGAATGTGTTGTTTCGAAAATAATAATAATAATAATAATAATAATAATAATAATAATAATAATAATAATAATAATAATAATAATCCTAAATTGTTCTAAGAACATCCTATTTATAAGGATTCTTTTTAAAATTTATAAATGACACATCAACAATTAAATTTTTTTTTTACAACATTTCCACTTTATCAGTAAGATTTTAAAAGAAATTATTAATATTTATTTATATTATTTATAAGATCCAAACACAAGAATTTAAGCTAATAGATAATACTAAAAGCAATAAAAATTTACCTTTGAACCCATAGTCAAGGACACCAAAAAGATTAAGGACATCGTCCATCTACCATGAAACTTTAAAAAAAAAAAAAAAAAAATCTTGATCCAGAATCCTGTGATATAAAAACCTCGAATGGGAACGCTTTACGTATATAAGCGCTTAGATCTATTATCTTTCCTATCACTATTGAAAAATATGCACATATTTTATAAACTGTCACTGAAGTTTCTAAAATTATCTTTAAAAATCCATAAATAATGATAGATATAACTGATATACAGAAAATTTGAGTAAAGAATAAGTAAGCGCTTACTTACTATATATATTATTATAATTCAATTGTTTGTTGCAAAGGCATCCCACTTTCGAACATATATGAAATAGCTTATACCAACGACTTTTGCCTTTTTCCACACCATCTATTTAATGGTTGATGGAGACGATGAACCGGAAATTTGCAGCTTAACTTCTTACCATATCATGGTTGGAAAAAAAGGATTTTTTAATTTTTTTTTGGCATCAATATCAGCGTGCTCAAATCAGCAGCGATAAATAAATAGCAATACTATTACTAACGATATTTAAATAAATTTTAATAATAGTGGATACTTTTCATAAACTAAGATTCATATTTCACACAATAAAATTTTATTAATATTTATCTACTATTAATCTATTAACATAGCATAATGGTATTTTTAAAGCTTTTTGCGGCCATAAGATGATAAATGAAAAAGACATTACCAAATTGATCAAGTGATAATAGTAGTGGGAGCCTGTGGGGACTCATACGTCAAACAGCTTTCAAAGTTTCTTTGTAATGATAGGAAAGTTAGGTCCACATACGCCCTTTTTACTCGACATGTTTATAGTAAAGTGGAAGCTTAAAGCACCGAGGGGTATGATTATTTTCTATTTTTCTCCATTTAGGTTGTACTTGTGCATCTTCTCCTTTGACGATATGATTCTCAACTTTGATTTGATCTTGTAACACCTTCTTAAATATTAAACGGGTGCTCTTAACAGATGCATCGAGATATTTGATGAAAAAAAATGAAGTTTTCATATTTATCGTTATTATTATAGACATTAAAAATATAAATAAATAAAATAAAAAAGTGCATAGAAAATTGTTAAAGCCTATTTCTTAACATTTTTTGATGTTAAAATTAGGATACCCTGTAATATTTTAAAAATAAGAACTAATGGTTCTTGGGGGAAGGTAAAAAAGAAAAAAAGAATTTAGCATCCATTCTTTCTATAATTTTATCATCCAATAATTTGATTTCACGATACCTTCAAATGCTAGATTAATCAAGAAAAATCTAAATTGGGGATATAAAAAGGTTGAACCGACCATATTGGATGATGAACTTTGCAATCTCATTATTTTCAAGAATATAAGTGCTTAATTTTAGATATTTAATTTAATCATTGTAATTTCAGGGTACAATAAAGTTTGCGCCAGTCACAAAATAAATGAAATAATTTTGATACATTCATTTAATATTTTCAATATCTAATCGAATCTAATAGAAGATAAAATTTAATTTTATAACCTATTAACGCCAATAGTGACGCCATGTGAAGACAGCATGGGCATTGTTCAGTTCTCACATCAATATTTAAATCGAATTCCAGAAAATTGTCAGTAACATATGGAATCAGCCTACGAATATGCAGGAAAAGAAAAAAAAAAAAAAAACTGAAATTAAGGTTTAGAAAGAGGAACATGGTCAAATGAAAAGATCAAACTCCATTTATATTAAGTTACAACTGTTGAACTAGATGAACATGAACCAAAACATTATGTTCAAATGAATAAACCAATCCCCACAAGAAAAGTATTTTCATATCATAAGTCATGTCTAATTTAAGAAGTCTAGGAGATTATGGGCTTTGTTGCAAGAAAGATGACAACACTTACATAAAAAATGTTGATGCTGAATCTTGAAGAACAGAAAACCATACGTAGAACCAATCTGATGCAGCAGAAGAGGAATAGTTTTACCAGAACCAGAGCAACCGGTTGGTCTCATAAACGGAGAACTCTGTTGTGGATCGAGTCTTTATAGACCGTATTTGAGTATAGCCAGGGGGGTCCATGTGAACCGGGTTCGAACCGGGCCTAATGCGCCATGGCAACCGGAGGGCTAAAGCTAATGCTTCTTTGGTTAGGCATGGCAAGCATAGCAGTGTGATCCAGAAAATCCTTGAGTTCAACCACAGATTGCAGAATTATCCTGAGATCATCAGCACAAGCGAAACCTAGAACGCCGGCACGGCGCACCGCGTAAACGTAGAAAGTTATGCACCCTTTCCTGAATTTAAACCTTGCCATTTCACATCCATTAAGGCCTCTGATAAGCTTCTTGTTGACTTCTCCAAGAGGGATCTCTGGTGGCCATATCCTATCCACAGATGACTTGAGACTTTCAGATTCAAACACAAACACAAGTACCTTGGACTTCTTGGTACCTAGACCAAGTGTAAGAGTGTGCCAAGCATGATGGGCTAGGATAGTGAAATTTGTAGGTAAAAAAGCTGTGGTCGATGGGAAAGGGAGTTTGTTATTTATTGGTTTATTTGTTGGTGGGAATGATAGGACTTTGAGGAGTTCAAGAGGTCTTGCCCTTCTTATTGTGAAGGATTTGACAATGAATTGGCCCCCAAATCTCAGACCCTTTACCTCAGAACTTGGCTTGAACGCATAATCTGAGGCTGGTTTCATGGTTTGATCATTTGGGTGTTGGTGCTTTTGCTTCTTGTACTTCTTCTTCTTCTCTCTCTCTTCCATGGTGTTTGGTTTGGCTTGGTTTTGGGTATTTGGTGGGTGGTGATGGACTGATGGTTTTGTTGAAAAGACTATATAAATAATAAACCAATCTAGAGCTTTTCAGGTTATTTTCTATTTTCCCTTCTACTCTTCTTCTGGCCATATATTAAAAAGTCCGCGAGGACAATAAATAGTAGGAACTTCGGGAAAATGTACCAAATCATCATTATATGGAACTAAATCAATGTTTTTCAAAATATGCTACGAGTTAGTTTTGGACGTATACGTCAACTTCCGTCAGATCCTGTCTATTTGTTGCTTATTTACTTGATTGTGTTGCAATATAGCAAACGCCACGGCCATATATCTCGCAAATATATATCCATTTTATTTTCTAAATAATTGAGGCCTAAATATACAATTTCAAAGATAGACAAAATAGGTGCATATGAAGTAAATAGTAGTGGCCATATTTGCAATATATACTATTATAAATGAATATGAAGTTATAAACTATGTTGCATAAATATTTGGCTTTTGGAAAGGTATGCTGTGTCGGATAAGTATAGAATACAGCCAAGACATGTGCTAATATCTTAAGTGTTTAAATTAACAAATAAATGAAAAAAAAAAAGAAGAAAAAACACGTAGCTACGTGTGAAATGCCCTAAAAAAATTAATTAAAAGTAAAATTATTTTCTTTGTTCTCTCTTTTCGATTCTCCTCAAAAATCAATCTAACCATGCCCTTTATTATTTTACAAAATTGGCTTTAGAACCAAGCCACACCCCTTAAAATAAATCCTAACCTGAGTAACTCCTTTTCATAATAGCTAAGGGTCAACTGACCTCTCTTTACCATTCCATTGCCCCTTCCTTACGGTGTCGGAAGATTGCCGCTTACAATTGTATGGCGATCGACCTTGCATACTTATGAGTCAATCAGGTAAGCTAATAATAAGAGACTTTGATCTCTTTCTTTTTTGTTTTTTATTTTTTTATATATTTTTTATTTTAGTGACTTAGCTAGGAATCTAGTTATAGCCCTAAGATTTACAAGCTTTTTAGTATGAAAAAAAATTTAATTACTCAGGGTATGTTTGGTTTTTAAGAATTGATTCTCTCCTTGAGTATTTTAAGGCTATTAAACAATATAAGTACATAGTTACCATGTATAGTGCTTATACATTGGGACTAGTATCTAAATGAACATAAAACTATCGAAACTTTAACTTATATGATGTTTATGGCTGTACTTAAGTTGAGTTGAGAGTACTAGGAATGCCGGGTGTTAGACGTGGTGTTAAGAACTAATAGTTATATCATCTAGGAGGGTAGCAATTTAGGATGATGTGATTGTATAGATTAAATAATAATACCATATGAGACCATTCGATATTAGTTTTATGATGATGTGGAGTACCTACACCTATTGTATTAGTTTTGGGGTGATAGGGGGTTCCCATATTGTTAATGTGTACGTTTTATCATATAAATATTGGGAAGTCATGGGTTGCTTCAAGTTTTAAGACAATAAGACTATGTTGTTTATTATGCCTAAATAAGATAATAACCAGTTGATGTTGTAATAATAAATAGTGTATATTCCAATTGTATATGCATGTGTGGTGGTAGTGATTACATAATGGTTTTAGCTTACCTGTTTTTTCAAGTAAGAGTTTAATGGTTCATTTTAATACTTATGACGACGTTTAATATGATATGTATTATTAACGTTGGCAAGTTAGATGGCAACTTCAACTATTACGATGGTGGAAAGAAAAACTAGTTCAAGAATGTTATGAACAATAAATTGAGATGTAGTTTATGATGACTTTTTAAGAGACTTATGTTAGTTCTTAGATGGTTATAGATGTAATATGTTATATGAAGTTCGAATTAATGTGAACTATTAATAAGCATTTCAATTATTATGAGAGTTTGGTGGGTAATATAATCATTTTTTAATTTAGTAGATTTGTGAGGCTTTGATGCTTATACTATGGTTTAGTATGTAATGCCTTAGAACCTGAGGGCACAATAACTCATTATGTATTCTTACCAATTAAGAACATGTTAAAATTCTAAAACTAAGTATAATCGTGAAAATAACTTGTAATAACCACTTATTAAGTACAAAAATAACAATTGTTCAAATACATCAATCCAAGTGACTCATAGGTGAGTCACTTCAGCTACAAATATACTAAATAACTAGATATTAATCTTTTATAACATACAAAACTAACGACTCTTCTTTCCCAATTGATGATAGCATCCATACTCGTCACAGATAGTAACATATCAAATCAATTTGCAACTGTAAAAATAAATAAATGAGCCGAAACTCAATACAGGTGCACAATCACACACGGATACTAAGCCTAGAGCACATATATGCATATAATGTAACTGTAACAAAATATAAGTAAGCAATAATTTAAATATCTTCACATTAGGTCAGCAAACAACAAATGAGTACTCATAACCCCACTACACATGATTTATGCCCACATACATAGGTGAATATAATATTAGTGTTTATTTAAGTCCTTTACATCTAGAGTCCAAAGACTGGAAACTTAATATTCTAACTACATCATCCAATATGAAAGTCCATAAGGAAATCCTCACATATAATCAGTAGTTGCTCTTTTAGGGATTTATCATTGTGGGCCCTTAGAGCGAGTGGTTCAAACAAAATCAGCAAATCGTAGATTTAGGTCAAATATAAATTAGTCCGGTTAATTCTTATCTAATCTAGCAAACACAACTATACAAACAAGTATCATGTACTTAGAATTGCTCCACAACAGCTAGACGAACTTTGACTCATAAATCCTAAATTAACAGCTCAAACCTCAGCAAGAAAGGAATCCGATAGCCACCATAAATTTACTTGAAAATAAGCATATACGTTAACACTCAAGTACCCGGTAAAAATCTACTTTTAAACCTATAAACTTATCCAATTAAAGGTTATGAAAGTAAATAAGAAAATCCAATCATAAATCAAGAATAGAAATTGAAGATAATATAAGTACATAATATCATAAAGCCAAAAAATTAACATATTTATATAATATGATTTAATTACTCAAAATGTAAGGTATGATATATATATATAAAGGAAAATATAAAATGGACATATAATGAGGGTGCCAAAATAGATAATTTTATTAATCGTTATAATAATAAAAGAATATATACTTAATTAGATAATACTAGAGCTTATAAGAGTATGTAAGAAAAAGATATATTAATAATAGGAAATCCAAATCATATGAAATAGAAATAATATAACAATAATAATATCATCAATAATAATAAATTAAGGTCATAATCATAATAGAATAAATTATCATAATCAAATCAATACTCGAAATCATACAAATATGACATGAGTATTACTATAACTCCGCACTCAAAAAATAATAACCTAACTCCGAATACAACAGAAAATAGGAATCAAACCATACATACACATATACCAATTACTTCGACATACGACACAATTTATGATAGCAACCTGAAAGTAAAATAATATTACTAATATGATAATAAATAGATTTATAATAAGAATCGAATGTTAACAAAATAATTACTTTTCACAATAATAACATAAAAATGTAAATAAAAATAAAAATAATATACGACGTGCATAATATCGAAACGGATAGTCGAATTGACTTACGAAATAAGGTTAAGATGGAAACACTGGATGGACATGAATCAACGCCAAAAATAAACCTATTACAAACAAAAATACAGAAATTATATTTTGTATAATAATATACTTAAATAATTAACGAATAAAATTTACTGGAGTAGTTCGGAACGCATGTGAGCGGGAATAAAGCTAAAACATTGCAAAGAGAATAAAATTTGATTGAGCCAAATGAGATATCTTCGAATAGGTATAAGGTCTAGCATGTTTAGGGTTAGGGAGTAAGGTATGACGTATGGAGATTGGAAAATTGAAGAACGTTAGGGGTGTGAGTGAAAGAATCCGACGATAGGGAGGGAATTGTGGAAGGGGGCAATTGGGAATTTGGGGGTTTCATGTATTAGGAAGTAGGTCCAGCACGAAGATTGGGATTAGGCAAAAGGGAGGAGAGGGGGGGAGGAGGGTGGTGGTGGGGATGGGGGGAGGGGAGGTGAGGTTGGGTAGTGGTGTTTCCAACATTGGGGAAGTTAGGATTGAGGGGAGGGGTGGGGGAAAATGAAGAATAGAAAATTAGAGGGGTAAGAGGGCATTGAGGAGATTGGAACGTGTGAGAAATTAAAAAAGGGAATTGGGTAGGGGTCTAAAAGCTTGCTAACGGAAAAGGGGGGAAAGGAATTATGGGGGAAAGAAGATAGTAGGGAAGAGATTGGGGAAAGGTATTGAGAATGTGTGAAGACTAGTTGACGAAAAGATTGAAGAATCATGTAGTTTACAATTATGGCTGGAGGAAAGAAAAACAAAAGTAAGGTAGGGTTTAAAGTGTTCTGGATTATAAGGTGGGTTTATACTTAAGATAGAAAAGTAGGGAATTAATTGAAGTGGGAAAAAAAAAGTATTTAGAAAAATAAGTCATATATAAAAATATTGTAATATATATATAATACTAATAAAATATTTATATTTCTATGTAAAATAAAATTTAATCTATTTACTGAGTACATAAAATAAAATTTTAGAAAAATAAAATCGAAACTTTAAATTAGACTTCTATACTATAGGATATACTTTAGAATGAATTTGGAATTGCTTGAAGGTTAATAAATCAAAAAAATTTTCCTACTAGAATATGGTTTCTATTAACATTATTTAAAGAAATTTTTACTATTTAAATAAATTACTATACTATCTTAACTGAGGTGTTTCGGAGTATATGTTAGGGTTAACCATCTTAAGTTTTAAGGCGTGGTAATGGGTTTAGAATATACCATGCTTAAGAAGGTTTTTGTAGTAGTTTAAACATGCATGCATTACGGCCAATTCATAAGGGCCCAAATTCACAAGATTCATTCAAGCCCAAAGCGGATAATTCGGAATATTCTAGAGTAGATAGTAGGTAGGGTAGGTGGATGTATTTAATGTAAAGGTAGGTAGGATTCAATTGTACCTGTTAGATTGAGTTAATCTTGGCCATCCATCTTGAGAGGCCTCTTGTATATATAGTGGAGATCCCATCAGTTGTAATCATCTAGTTATTTGAGTGAATACCATTTACATTAGAGTTTTTCTCTCTCTACTTTCTCTCTCTAAACTTTGTGAGTGTGTTATATGTTGACCTAGCCTTCCTTAGTATTGTTAGGAATGCTAAGTGTCATACGGGTTCGAATGAGAGAATCTACCTGTGACAAGTGGTATCAAAGTTAGAAAAGGAGACGACGTATGGAGATGGAGACTATGTGAAGAGAAGATGTCATCTGGAGGAGATAACAACACTTTAATGATCAAGGAATTAGCTGATTGGGATGACCGCCGCATCACCAGGCAAAAGGTTAGGTCCTAGGACTTACTGAATTCCCTCCTTAATAGGATGGATAGAATGGAGCTAATCATTGCTAAAGCAAATGAACAATTCGATGGGTCATAAGGTAGCCTAGAAGAAATGGAGGAAAAACTTCAAAACGAGTTGCAAGGGCATTGAATCAAGCAATCAAGGAGCTTAAGCAAAGTTATGAGGCGATTGGAGGGAGGAATAAAGTACTCTAAGCACAAGTCACAACTTTAGAAACCAAGGAGGAAGCTTATGAAGCTAAGATGGATGCTATAATGGCGGTCATGCATCAGGAGATTTAGGAACTTAAGAACCAACTATTAATATGTTGGGCAATAGTGACAAACGGAGTGACCATCCAATCTGCTTATAAGGTCAATGTGCCCAAGCTCGAACCTTTCAATGGGACACAATCTACTCGAGAGGTAGATAACTTCCTTTGGGGGATAAAACAATATTTCGATGTTGTAAGAATCTTGATGACCTCGGAAAGGTATGTATTGTTGCTATGTATTTAAATTATTCTACTATGGTGTGGTGGTGTAGGAGGGCAAATGAAATTAACACTTAGGCTAGTTTTGTACAAGAAATCAAGAGGTAATTCTCCTCCCAAAATGCAAAGGTGAAATTGCATCACCTAACTCATAAGGGTGACATTAAGTAATACATGAAGGAATTCTCGGAGTTGATGTTGGAGATCCCAGACCATAATTAGGTTGACGCTCTAGTGATTTTTTTAGATAGTTTGAAACCTTGGGCGAAGTTGGAGTTAGAGCAAAGAGGAGTAGAAGACATCTTTAAGGCTATAGCAATTGTTGAACGCCTAGTGAAATTCAAGAAAATGGAGCTCAAGACCCCAATAGAAGGTAGAAGGGGGGAGTTAAAAACGAAAAGAGTGGGAGTTCCTCAAAGGGGAAGGCTAAGATGGAAGAGAAAAATAATGATTAAGGAAGGACTCGTGAAAGAAAAGATGAGGAATGATGGAAGCCCTAAGAATTGAAGTGTTATTTCTGCAATAGCCCCTATTATGCTAGGAAATGCCCAAAGAAAGAACAGTTGGTGACAATTATGGTAGATGAGAGCTCCAATGGAGGGGATGAGGCTAAATTGGGCTCTATACAACTACCTAGCGCTATGAAGTCACAGGCTGTTGAGAAGCGAAAGGGGTTGATGTATATCGAGGTGATGGTTGTTGGCAAGAGACTAAATGCCCTTATTAACATCAGGGTATCTCATCTTTTCATCTTCGAGGTAACAGCAAGTAAGCTTGGACTGGAAGTAGAGAAGACCAAGACATGGCTTAAGATGGTAAACTCAAAGGAAGTCCCTACCATTAGAGTTGTTAGGGAGATAAAGCTCTATATAGGAGGATGGAAAGGGAAGGAAACCATCAAAGTAGTACCCATTGATGACTTTGAATTTATGATTGGAATGGATTTCTTAAATTGTATTGATGCACTTATTGTTCCTCGTATTAACTGTATTTATATGCTGAATACCAACTCTCAATGTGTAGTGCTTGTCATAAGGAAAATAGGTCAGGCCACAAAATTCCTTTCTGCTATGCAACTACCTAAGGCCCTTAAAAAGAATGAAGTTACATATTTAGCTGCTTTGAAGGGAGAGGAAGAGATGGGAAGTCAAGAAGCAATTCCACATCGAGTAGGGGAGTTGCTAGAGGAATTTAAAGGCATCATGCCCAAAGAGTTATGGAAGAAGCTACCTTGAAGAAGGGAAGTGGATCATACGATTGAGTTAAAACTAGGTATAAAGGCTCTTACTACAGTTCCTTATCGCATGTCCCTACAAAAATTAGAAGAATTAAGGTGACAATTGAAGGAGTTATTGGAAGCCAAATTCATTCGATAATTGAAGACACCTTTTGGGGCTTAAGTTCTCTTCCAGAAGAAACATGACGGGTCTTTATAAACCCTGCAAATCTAGCTTTTTGAGTATAGAATCAAACTAACATACTGTAAATGATTTCCTTAAGTTAATAGAGTCAATAAGTTTAAGATCGATTAAAATTTTAAATGTAAAACTTAAAATGAATATGAAAAATCCTAACTTATTAATCGAAACTCTAATCGCATATAAAAAATCTTAAACCCTAACTATATGTAACTGTAAGAATTGACTCTGAAGCTAATAAAAATATTAATCGCGTATGAAAACTCTAAATTCTATTCACGTACACATATGAAAAATCAAACTCAAACCTAATTAAAACTCTATAACCAAAACTTCAAGCTTATAAATGTACCAATTTGCTTCGAAGATGATAAAACCTTAATTAAACCAAATAACTAAACGATACGCTTAATTGCATAAAATTGCTAACGAACGATTAAAGATAATTAATAAATATGTATATACTAAATTAATTTATAAGAAACTATATTATTATTTTTTAAGTAATATTAACCTTATAATTGTATGAATGAGCTAGTACTATATAGATTTAAGTACTTAGTTGTTATTTAGACAATATATAATAATTATTAGTATTATAACTTATAATTTTCTTTGTAGTTATATTAATTATCTTCTTAAATATTATCTATAAAGTTACAAATATTTAAGGAAAGTTCTAATAATTGTTTTACTAGTTATTTCATATATTTCCTTCTTTCCCCCTTTCTTTAATCTTTCTTCTAATTGCCCCTATTTTCAAAAAATATTTGTAAGGTTATGAGGGTTAATCAAATCGACGTGTGACTAAGTCAAAATGTTAACAAAGTGAAAGTTTTTACTGAGTCAACACATCACTTTCACTAGAAACTTTACCAACTTTCTTCAGATTTCTTTTCTTCTTTTTTTTCCCTACTTTTCTTCTTCCCTTTGCTATCTACTTGTAACCCCCTTATAGTCCCCCTTCATTTTTCTTTTACAACATATTAAAAACATAATAAAAATCCAACATTTACTACCCTCCCAATCATAAACCCTTCTTCCCCTTTGCCTTTTCTAATTTTTCTATTTTGCTTCTTATTCCCTTAACAACTACTCTACATCTTATTACATTAAATGATACAACTCCTTATCCAAATTTAGAAGGAGAAAAAGGTACATCTATTATGTTCATATTAATATTTTATGTAAAGTATGTTTATGTGTTCTTTTTTTTTTTATCTAATGTTGTGAACTACTATACTTAGTGTATTAGTAAGCATTTAGTTTGTATTTTAGAGTATAATCCTAAAAGTCTTATGTATATGTAATGAAATTATATGTATACTCTTGTTTCTTTCAATACTCATGTATTATATACATATATAAATACCCATATATACATATAAGTGTAGGATCCTATGTGTGTGTGTGTGTGTACATATATGGATTATGTATATATAAGTCCTAATGGAATATATAGTGTAAGTATATGTACACATAAATAAGATTAAGCATACATATATATAAGTATCTATAAATCCATATACATGTATATTTCTCATGTACATAATTACTTATATTAGAGATATTAGATATTTACATATATTTATACAAAACAGAAATCATAAATATGTATATATAAGAAAATTATTTCAAATTATACTATGAAAATAAAAAATACATATAAATATATGTATATATTAGTATGTAACATAAGTATAAATATGTGTATATATGTATAGGAGTATATGTATGGGTATATGTATAATAATACTATACCTACAAGTATATGTACAAATACATGTACTAATATGCTAGAAGTGTATATACTTAGGTATACATATAAGGGGTATAGACATAATTGTATAAGATGGGTATATACATATTATAATATAAGTGTTTAATATAAAATAATTATATATATGACATATATTTATATATACATACAATGGAACGAAACCCATAATATATAACTAAGGCCCATAAGCTAATAATTAATTAAATATAATAATATACTAAGTATAAATACATATAATAAATTATTAAGTATAATAAAATAATTAAGAATATATAGGTACCTAAGCATAAGTATATAAGTACATACATATAATATGATATAATGTATTTACATAATATAATAAATATATATATGTATAAATACATAATGGGTTGAAAACCATAATGTATAATTAATGCCGATAATCTATCAATTAATTGAATATAATTTTAAATAAATATAAATAATAATATAAAATTTAAGAAATATAAAAATAAGAAAAAAATCAAGAAAATTGCCACGTGGACCAGTGGGAATGTGCGACGTTACCAATTTACCTAAATTATGTAATTAAATCGAAAATTGCAACTTAATTAGAAAATAATGATAATTAATTAATTTAGAAAAATTATAATAATAACAAAATTAGTATATGTGGTTTATTAAGCTTAAATGTATAGAAATAATAAAATTTAAGTAAATTGGATTTAAACATGAAATATTATAAAAATATAGAATTTAGAAATCAATTAAATTATAAAGTAACAAAGAAAAGGTCAAAATTAATCAATAAAATTATTTGGATAAAAAAAAAAAACTAAATTTGTGACACTTTAGATCGATAATGAAAAACGCATGTCTCAATGTCCAAAACGAACTTTGCTACGTGAATGTATGTTTAAAAATGATAAAAAATGACTATAAGTTTATAAATAACGGAGTTAGAATGAAAAAATTGCATGCGATTTAAGATTTAGGAAAAACCAAGAAATATAAGTGAATTGATTACATTGTTTAACTGATATAATGTCATAAATAAATAATTAGGATAAAGCTCTAATTAAATAAAGAAATATCCAAACTTGGTTATCTACAAGTGCATGTATGTAATTTCCTACGAAAAGAAACTAACAAACATATATTCTAAAACATGGATAAAATATAATTATAATACAAAAGATCAAGGTATTATACGTATACATGTGTATTTAAAAAGTCAAAGCACTTTGAAGAAGAAATGTTTTCATATATCATAATGATATATGTGAATATAAAATAGTAATGATGATAACACTTAATAATAATAATGATAATAATAATAAGATGGAATCATACATTTGTAGGAAATAAGTTGAATATATATTTATAGACACACACAATATAAAATTAGAATAATACTAAAGTATGACAGAACTAAAGTTTTTAATTATCTAATTATATGATCTTAAGATATTCCACCTGACTCTATTACTTTGTCTAATATATATATATATATATATATATATATTGTTATACTAATATCTATTCTACTATATACAAATACTATAACTAAATCATGTTATAGCAAAATATCAACACAAAACCTACAAAGAGTTGAATAATCTAAACTAATATAATCTTAAATAAACCATACGTTGTTATCCATAGAATAAAGTAATGTAAACTTGTTATGAATTAATTATGAATGCAATAATCCCTACTGTATCGAGGCTGAGCAGAATTGTTAGGAGTTGTCCATCAAAGGTCAACCCCACTATGAGTCATCCTTGAACCAACTACTGTCTACCCCCTTCTAACGCTGAACAGGCCTGAACAGAGGTCCACCTTTGCCCGGACCACAATATTGTTTGAATCACAATAAAAACACGCGTGCACTGTCCTTTACTGACACTCATACTGTCATTTCTGATAAAGGACATCCGCGTTGTTTTGCAAGATTTCATATTTTCCTTGTAATTTTTTTTTTGTTTTTAACCAATAAGGACCATTCTTTTGTAATTTCTGTAACTTAGGATTTGTTCTAATGAGATGATATAAATATCGTTATATTGTAAAAGTTGGAAAAACATTAGAATACAGAAGAATATACTGAACTTTTTCACTCACGAGCTAAGTGTTCCTCTTACTCTTGAGCTATTCTTATTTAGCCCATTTGACCGTAGACCAGTGGCAAGTGACTTCTGGTCATACTTGTGCGTTATACAAGTGTAACCTGAGTTCGTGTGAGACGTTGGTGTATCATAACTTTTATTGGTGCAGGGAACCCTCTGTTCAACCTTCAACTATCATTTACTTTTCAAGTCATCATATAACTTGGACTTACCCCTTTGGTTATGTGTGATATTGGGTTCGTATATTCATTTACGAGTCTATATCATCCACTGTAGGGTGTGGGTGTAGATTACAAAGGCTACCTCATTGCTAGATTTGGGATTTTATGTACTAATAAATTTCTTGGAAAAGGAAATGTATTTCGTGAGATAAAAAATTTAAATTTATAGTTAAAAACCTAAGTGTTAGAGCCCAATTGTGATTGATGTTGATATATCTCCAACCCCTACTTCGGAAAGCAATAAACTCAATGTATCTCCAACCATATGGCTAAGGGTCGAGTGTAGAAACCTCCACTGCAAGGTTTGAGTGTGAATTGCGAGGGCCACCTCACCGCTAGATGTAGGTTTTTGTGTACTACTAGATTTCTTGGAAATAGAAATGTATTTCGTAAGATACGAAATTTAAATTTATGATTAAAAACCTAGGTACTAAAGCCTAGTTGTGATTGGTGTCAAAATATCTCCAACTCTTACCTCGGAGGGTGATAAATCCGATGTTATATGCAGTATCTATTAGTTGTATATATTATTTAGCATATTGTATGTACATGCATTTATGTGATTGTAATAATTTGTTTAATAACCTATTTGCCAGTATAGTATAAGGGATAATTCACTAAACTCTTATAGCTTACTTCCTAATAGTTTTACTTTTGTAAGTTGATAAACAATTAGATATGGGTTAAGAGCTGAGTGTTAAGTGTAAGTATTGAGATATTTTAGAGGTTAGAATTAGAGAGAGATTGTTTAGTTTATTTGAAACTTTAAATGTAAATACCACTTATATATTTAGATTTAATAACTTCAATAAGTTCGAATTTTAAGTCTATACTACTTGATCTTATTATTTGGTAGGAGATACCGATTCTTTGTGGTTTTGAGGAACTGTAGAATATTGAATATTCATAGTTATTTATATTTTATAATATGTTAACTAATTAATAATTCAGAAATCCTAGTAATAAATTATTTAGTCTTGCCATCTCTGACTTGTAAGGCTATTTTTTTTTTATCATGAGTATACATATGATATGAAAATTGTAGGTAATCCTACTAGCCCCCCTATAGAGTTTTGACAGTCTCTTTGGATGTATATTGACTATAGGGCCTTGAATGAGGATACTGTGAAGAATAAGTACTAAATTCCTTTGGTATCAAACTTGTTCAATTGATTTGGAGAGGTGAGATATTTTTTGAAGTTGGATTTACAATCAGGATATCATCAAGTACGGATAGCAAACGGAAATGAGCCCAAGACCACTTGTGTCATAAAGTATAGTGCATTTGAGTTTTTTATTATGCCATTTGGGTCACAAATGTCACGCCCCGAAGCGGCAGAGTCGTAACAGCCCCGCCGTGTAAACCATCCTAAGATTGAAGTTAGCCTTACAACCGCTATCTTAGACCTGATCTATACAAGGCATCCACAACTAACCCGCTTTGAAGTAGACAGTTTGTAATTTAAATAAATCAGTTACCTATAAAAGTGAGGAATTATATATATGTTATAATTCAGTTATTGTAGTTAAAGTTTACAATATTTTTCTATAGTACTTTTCTATATCGTTACATCATTCAGAAATGAAAAATAATAAAAACTTAGACCCTAAAAGATGTATTTATTCTTCAATGTTTTTCCTCACTCCCCAGGATCCAGCAGTTGCTAGCTTCAGAGTAATTGGTTGCCGCTTCTTAGCCAGCACATGCACGACATCTATAGGGATGTGAGCAACCACAGCTCAGTAAGTTAGGACGGAGGACTTAAAACTATACCATACACACAACAAGGTTTTCAATCACTTATTAGGTGCAATGCATGTGCAAGCAAATGCCATCGCACGACGTTGTCCGGCCAGTCGTGAAATTAGAGAAATTACGCCCGCTCTAATCCGGGTTGAGGAGTTGCCGTTAATACAACAGCTCACGACCAAACCTAGGCTTGTGTAATGGAGACCTTGCTCCTCCCGTGACTACCTTCGAACCACTGTCTTCACCCTCGCCGTGACCTCCTCTCCTGTCACTTAGTTCGACTGAGGATGAAGAAGGGACCATTTTGCAATCCTGCGCTATCCCTTCCGAAGGGGTCGGTATTTGGCTGGAGAGTCCTAAGTTCCCCTAACGGGTTGCCATGCATGTTCGATTATGATTACTGGTCGGATATTTAATTAAGTCCAGTTTAGGGTGATCAATCATTTCATACAAGTCATACAATATGTGCCAGAGCAACAAACAAAATCATAGCAGCACCCATAATCAAGCACATGCACACATTCTCTATCTAACAAGCACAACCAAGCATAATCTTAAGCCTCCAAAATACAGCATCGTATTAATCCCAACTTACCTCGACTCCTCACTCACTCACTCGAGGTCCGATTTGCTCAGGCCATCGCCGATCATCCCTATAACACGAACGTGGTTTTAGTATTTCATATAATATTATAAGTTCATCTTATCCTATAACGCTTATTGTTAGGTTTTGTTTAAGGTTTAATATGCCTAATTATCTAGGTATTAAGTCTTTTATAATTATTTTAGGTTTGGGTTTAGGTTCGGGTTCCGCATCGATTTCTAAATTAGATTCTAGTTCGATTTCTAGGTACTGTTTTGTACCCGGATCCTATAAATTTGTTTCAACTCATAATGTGAAACTAACCACATTATTTCCAAAGACCCTAAATACGATTATTACCCTTAGTCAGCATTTTATTCCATCCAGTACACTTAAATCCGTATTAGTGTACCGAATTTACTCATGTTGTGAGAAATTTTTACATTTTTCATATAATTATCTAAAATTGAATTTTGTTTCAGATTTTTTATGTTCTGATTTTAATTATTTCATTATCTAATTAAACCTAATTTTTCCATATTTATTAATTTTTAATTCTACATATTCCTAATTTTCTACATTCACCACATAACACCTTCATTACTTATACTTAACACTTTATACACTAGGATCAGGTTTCCACATCAGAGATTAACATCCCTAAACATCTAATTACTATCTAAATCAGTAATTAATATCATAATCACCTAATTAACTCCCAATTACTCAATTTTTCTATCATTTTAGGGCTAAAAATTAACTTAAAAATTTCGAAAATTAAATTTAAAAAAATGGCTTCATAGCACTGTTCTATATCATATGAGCATCCTATAGAAAAAAAATTGAGCTTCAAACTACACTCCTAAGGTCATTTATTTCTAAACCGAAATGTGCTCGGTTTTGCATAATTTCTTAAGGACCTTATATTACGGGACATGTTTTCATCTAAATAATATTTTTCCTACAAACTACATACAAAAATATCCTAGAATAACAAAATTCATAATTTTATAATTATATTTACTATTTTTACAAAATTTCACAAGAATCGGGCTAGAATTTGGACTCACCGGTTTGGGTGGCTCCGGCCACCGCGGGCCGCCGTGTCCTTGTCGGCCGGCCTGGGCGCTGCCACCACTGTGTGGTGGTGGTGGCCGTCCACTCCCAGCTCCTCGTCTGGTGTGGGTTCCCTTCAAAATCCCTAACTGCATAGTTTTCCTTTTTTTTTTATTTTTCTGGATTTTCTCTCAATTTTTTTGGTGTTTTGATTTTTCTCAAATCATAAACTGACTAAAGGACTTCTGGAATTTTTTTTTCTTATTTATAGAGAATTTTAGAAATTAATGTGCATTAATTTGATGTGATTTTGCACCAATTCGATGATTTTTAGTTTTTTGTTTGTCAAATTCTTATTGGTTATTTTTTTTCTTGCTGACCACGACCTTATCTTGTTGCAGCTTATCCTCTTCTGATTTTTTATATAATTATTTTGTATTTTTCTTTAATTATTTGCTTAGTTTTAGGCTAATTTAGGTAATTACGGGTATTTTTATCTATACGTAAATACATGTGGGGTACACGTGAACATTCCTAAATATTATTTTGGTCATTGTAAAATTTTTAGTATACATATAATCTATCTCTAGTAATTTATTAGTTATTTCATTACACTTTTCGCATTTTCGATGATTACTACCTATTATGCTTAAATTTTGAAAATTTTATAGTTTCCTATTTTACTATTTATTTTCTTAAATTTAAGTTTACAGGGTCATTTTTACTAATATTTCTCTCAATAGTTTATAATTTGAGTGTGATCGGATCCTTTAGCCGATCGCCCTAAACCTTGGGTTCTAAGTTCAATCCTACGGTTACTTAGCTGAATTTTGGGGCTTACAACAAATGCCTCGGCTACTTTCTGCACTCTCATGAATAAGATATTGGCACCCTTCTTAGATCATTTGATTGTAGTTCACTTAGATGATATCATGATTTATAGTAAGATTATGGAAGAACACATAGTACATCTTCACGCAGTTTTCCTAACCTTAAGGGGAAACAAGTTATATGTAAAGCTGGAGAAATGTGCTTTTGTAAAGGAAGAAGTGGCCTTCTTGGGGCATATAGTAGGCTAGGGGAAGATATGAGTGGATGGAGAGAAGATACGGGCCATTCGAGATTGGAAAGAACCTATTAAGCTCATCGAATTGATGTCATTTCTCGACTTAGTAAATTATTATAGAAGGTTTATTTACGGATATTCCTGAATGGCTACCCCCTTAATAGATCTACTAAAGAAAGATGTCCTATGGGAATGCACGGAAGATTAGCAAGAGGCATTTGATACATTGAACGAAGCGGTCACTAGAGAGCTAATTCTTACGCTCCCTGACTTTGACAAATAATTTGAAGTATGTACGGATGCTAGTGATTATGCCATTGGTAGGGTTTTGATGCGGGGAAACCATTTGATAGCCTTTGAGAGCTGAAAGTTGAATGAAGCGAAAAGGCGATACCTAATACATGAGAAAGAAATGATAGCCATAGTGCATTGCCTTCGAGTTTGGAGACACTACCTACTTGGCACAAAATTTGTAGTTAAGATTGACAATGTAGCTACTAATTACTTCCATACTCAAAAGAAGTTATCCCCTAAGCAAGCTTGTTGGCAAAATTTGATTTTAACGTGGAGTATAAGGCAGGCAAGACGAATGTTGTAGCAGATGCCTTAAGTTGGAGGGTAGAATTAGTCACCATCAATAGCCTTAAGAACAAGATCCTAGAGATTTGGGAAGGGATAGAGACCTACTAGTTGGCTAAGGCTTTACTTATCTAATGTAAGAAGGTAAGACAAGAAGATTTTGGGAGTAGGACAGACTAATATACACTTAAGGGCAACGAGTGTATGTTCTCCAGTCATCATCATTAAGGAGGGAAATATTGAAGGAATGCTATGATTTTAAATGGGCAGGTCATCCGGGAATACACCAAACCCTAACTTAGGTTGAAGAAATGTACTTTTAGCCGCATCTAAGAGAGGAAGTCGAGAGTTATGTCAGAACTTGTCTCATATGTCAACAAGACAAGGTGGAACAAAGGCTAACTCTTAGACTATTAGAGCCTTTGCCTATTCCAAAGCATCCTTGGAAAAGTGTCTCTATGGATTTTATCGTAAGCTTACCTAAGTCAGAGGGATACAATACTATTATAGTAATAGTAGATAGGTTCTTAAAATATGCAACATTCATTCTTGCAACAAAGGAGTTCCTTGTTGATGAAGTGAACCGGTTGTTCCTCAAGCATAAAGTGAAGTATTGGTGTTTGCCTAGAAACATTGGAAGTGATCGGTATGATTGTTTTATAGGAAAATTCTAGACAGAACTATTTAAACTTCTAGGTTTTGTGCTAAACTTTTCTATTGGTCTTCATCTATAGATGGATGGATAGACAAATTAGGTGAATGCGTTAATGGAGTTGTACTTAAGGCACTTCATAAGTGTAAATTAGCTGGACTGGTCTAAGTTATTGGATGTGGTACAGTTCTCTTTCAAACTATAAAAGAATGAATCAATAGAACATAATCCTCTTAAGATTGTCTTAGGAAGATAACTGCTAACTCCCAATACAGTGATCTTAGGGTATACTGGGTTTATTCCCTTAGCATATAAATTTGCAAGAGAGTTAAGACTTAGCTCGAACTTACTTGGACAAGGCTATCAAGAGAATAAAGAAGGTTGCAAATAAAAAGCGTTGGCTAATAAACTACTAAGTATTTGTGAAGTTATACTTGATCCAGCGGACCAAAGGCCAACTGTACAAAGGATTGATGAGGCATTATGAAGGACCATTTCCTATTGTAAAATGGGTAAGATGGTATCTTAAAAGTTGGAGTTACCTCCAAGATTAAAATTCCATCTAGTGTTCCATGTTGATATGCTCAAGCCATATCATAAGGACGGTGATTATTTAAGCAGAATAATATCACAGAGGGCTCCTATTGGGTTTCGGGAATCATATGCAAAGAAGTTGGAGAAATTATCGTAGATAAATATGTAAGATGACTAGGCTACTCCTTTAAGCATGAGTATATGGTTATTTGGAAAGGAAAGCTAGATAGTGAAGCCAATTGGGAACTTGTTGAAGCTTTATGGCGGTTTCCGAATAAGATTCAAAAGTTCCACAAAGAAAATGTGACGAGGATGTTGCCAGAATGAGTGAAGGAGAATGTCACGAGTCAATTCAAAAGGGCCCAAACTCACGGGATTCATTCAAGCTCAAAGCGGATAATCCAGAATATTCTAGAAGGTTTCAGAGTAGGTGGTAAATAAATGTATTTGATATAAAGGTAGGTAGGATTTAATTGTAACTGTTAAATCGAATTGATCTTGATCATCCATCTTGAGAGGCCTCTTGTACATATAAGGGAGATCCCTTCAATTACAATCATCTAGTTATTTGAGTAAATACCATTTATATAAGAGTTTCTCTCTCTAAACTTTGTGAGTGTGTTATAGGTTAACTTAGCCTTTCTTAATGTGGTTGAGAACTCTAAGTTGCACATGGGTTCAAGTAAGAGAATCCGTCCGTAACACATGGACACACTTTTTATCTAATTTTGGAAATTTACTAATTTATGAAAATATTAAGATGATTCTATATTTTACAAAATAAAGAAAAATAAAATAAAATATGATGTCTAAAAGATACTCTTAAGCTTTATTAATAGTTCATGTTTGTCCTACGCTTTTTAAAAATGAGATCAATCTATGGGTCATTTAACCCGAAAGAGCAACAAAAGGTATATGTAACAAATATGATAACATGACCATATCCTAAGATTATCTAGGGGCATATCTAAAACACAAGGTAACTTTTAAGATCTTACTTACCATATCAATTAATCCCTTTTGCTCTTATAAATATTGGTGGATCCCCTTTAGGTAAGGGGATAAAAAATTGGCTACTCTCTTTCTCTATTATTTAACTTAGTTGTTTATGTTTGACCATCCCTTTAATGTAGGTATCGGAGTCCACATGGAACCTCTAGCTTGCCTTGATAGCTCATGTTTATTGCTTGTATAAGTCTAATCTACTAGCATCTAGCCAAATTTAACCTAAACGCTCTCATTAAGAATTCACAATAGACAAGTTTTAAATAAAAATAAAATATGAAGGTAATATTCAATGTCATAATTGCTTAATTTTGCTACTTCCTTATTATGCTAGCTTATAATTTGGTATTAAGTTTATCTTATTGTCTATGAGAAAAAAATAAGGTGTTTAAATAAGTATGTTGACTCTTTATTGAAATATCGGTGTTAATGTTTGTAGTTTGAGATCATTTAAAACTTTTTAATGTGAAATACGATATCACCAATTTACCTTATAAATAGATATGCACATCATAATATTTTGAAACTGAATGTGTCTCGTATCCATATTAAATTCTATATCCATATTTGTCTAATATAAGTGAAACAATAAGGTGTTGTTATTGCTACTGCTGATGAATTAATTAATGAACACGATAAGGTCAAGATATGATATAATAGCCTAAGCTTACTATTGCTTGTTAGAATAAAGAATAAAGAAAACCCTAAGAGACTCCTCCGATCATAAACTTCTCAAACACTATATCTCTCAATAGGTAAGCCAATGTTCTTCTCTATCTCTCTATTGCTTTCTCTTGTAATTGTGACATTTTTTGTATTCTTTTAGTATAAATCAATATATTAGAATGCGTTCTTATTGTTATTATGTTTAATTTGATGAGGTCTAATTATGGTGATGGAAGGAAGGTGAAAGAGAAAGATGAAGAAATTAGCTTTTTGAGATAAGTTGTAACTCTAAATGCTAAAAGAACCAACTTTTCGTAAAAGAGTCATAAGATCCTTCTCAGTTATGTTTTTTCTTCCTTTTATACCCAATGATAAGTATATTACTAAGAGTTTGTTAAGTTGCTACTATTAAATATTAAACCTTATTTTGTAACTATCTTTGGTTTATAGTAGTCATGCTCGTTACTATTTTAGTTGTTTGTAACAAAACATTTGTTTATTTTTTTTTTGAATTAGTTATTTAAAGGATACATTCATATTAAAATAGAAATTATTAATTAATTTTTATAAGAAGTTATCATTGTATTATCCTTTTTTATTATTAATTAAATATCATTATTAAATGATTAATCCAAGAAAATATTTGTGGAACATTTTTGCCACTACTTTTTATTTGGTCAAATATTATTATGACAATTATTAAAGAAAGGAGAATCCAACCTAATCAATCTTGTTTAGAGACTAGTGTACCCCATTGCTGATAAATGTTCGTACATTATTTATCGAGTGAAATATTATAATTTATTATATTATAATAATTATTACATAGAGAGTTGACATTATCACTTAACAATACTAGTAAAATGATGAATATTTTTTTGGTAGATGAAAATATTCTATAATTAATTTTTGATTGCTATATTAACTTTACATATTATAATCTTTATAATATTATCATTGTCCATTATAAATGGATTTAAGACAGTGATGTAAGTACTCGATGAGGACAATTTGGGACCATTAGCCAAAAACACTTTCCCCAAGGAGAGGGACCATTGGAGAAATAGGTTTGTACAAGCAGTGTGTATTAGCTTGAGGTAAACAATGTTTGCAAGTTTAGATAAATAGGTAGTCCCATTATATTTATTCTTTTGAACGAAACATCACGTCATCTTAGAATGTTAATTAAAGTCTAGTTGTAACATGCATGTATTATCGTCGGATCAATGCAGTGTGATGATGCATATTCTTCTTGAGACGGTGTATAAGTCAAGATGATCGGTCCGAGTCCCTCAACCCGTGGTTTGCATTTGCAATTTGTGGAATCGAAACCGAAAACAGCTCCATGACACAAGATGGTTTTCCAACCATCGACATAGGGTTAGGTTAATTTCTTGCTTTGGTTCTCGAATAGATCCTCAACGGTTTTGCAGTTTTTTTTTTTTTCCCAATTCCGGAAAACCATTGTACTCCTGCTTCGAAGAAAATGGAGTTGGGAAAATTAGAAAAGGTTAAAATTCCTAGGCATGGCTTCACCGAGCCGATTTCTAGGTGCAGATTCTCTTTTCTGGGTGGTTAGGAAAGGTTATAATTGCAAAAATAAAACTCACCATTTGGAGGATATTGTATGATGGACTCCCGACGGCAGCCATGATAAGGAAATTACTACCAGATATTGTGACAGGATGTCCGAGATGCGAAGACATCACGGAAGACTTAGATTTGCCATGAGAACTTACAATCATTTAATGCATACAGCAGGCCGTTATGCCGACACAAACACACACGGACCTAACTAGTCCACTGAGGAACTGACTTAAACAAATCTATGCCAGTATGGGCATTAATCTTTGGCTTTATCCTCTGAACAATCTAGATAGACAAAAACAAGAAAATATTTGGAGATAATAGAAGGCATGACCATTTTTCCATACATCAAAATCAAATCATTAGATACAAAGCACATGCATATTCGGAACCAGGAAGAAGCACAAACTAATGTACACAGTAACTGAACAAACATTCTCATAGAAACCGCTAGCTAAAAGATGTACAAAGCTAAAGCCTAAATAGGGACACCTTTAGACTAGATGACTTATAGGAAGCGACCATAGGAGAGGTAATTAGAGATGAAAAGGGCCATTGGATAATGGGGTTTTTTTAGGAAAGTAGGGAATACGAAAATATGGTTTTTTTTTTTTTTTTTTTATGAGGATTACAATTCTGCCAAGGATAAAGTTACCAAAAATAGAGATTAATTTAGACACTAGGGTTACTTTGGAGCTTCTAAAAGGTAATTATCATCACATTAACAAATTTTCACATATTTTTAATGAGTGCAGACAAAAGCTCTATTATTTTGATGACGTGCGCATTGATTCTATCCATTAAAAAACGAATACCGTTACTGATAGGATGGCTGCTGCTGCTCATGGTATTTGCACCATAGAGGATTTGATTTTTCTATTCCTCCAATTTTTATTGCTAATCTACGTATCTGTAACCGTTTTATGTTATTGATTCAAAACTCAAATGTTTATGATAGGAACATAGTTCCCTTTTTATAAATATAAATATAAATAAAGAACCGGTTTCATTAAAAACAAAAAAAAAAATACAAGGAATATGGTATTCAAGTTCAGTATAGTAAATGGATTCAATGCATTATATTTTGACGCAATAGGTACTCTGTTACTTTTGACTATCCCTTAATTCCATAACCATATCTTACTATTAATATTTCTTTTTTATTCAAATGAAGTCTCCTAGAGACTTCTTAAGGAAGACATTATTTCTTAATTATAACATTGGGTACCAATCTTGTATAAGAAGACTTGTTTCTATACTTCTATTCCATTTTTAAATCTTCTAGCTAACTTAAGAGTAGTTACTAACTTTCTAACTAATTTTCCATTACATTTTTTGATATTTTCCTAATATGTAATATACTGAGATTAAGAAGATAATTTCCTAGCCTTGAAAAGCAAAATAAATCTTATAAAAAATAATTATAAAATGAAAGAGAAAAAGCATGACATGTGGCTAGTTAGTGATAATCCTCAAAAGAAAAACTTCTTGGGCTTGCAGATGATTATTTCCCCCTTAGACGTTGGGTACATCTTCACACATTCAAAGGAGTTAGGGGACCACTCTAAAGTTTGATAACTTCTGGAAAATCCCTCTAATCAAGAAGATTATGCACCTTGAAATCGAAAGTTTTCCTATTCGACGAATTATCCAGATAGTTTAGTGCGTACCTAATTCCAGAACTAATTTGATTGCTGACATCAATTTCTCACTAAACGTCTATTCATTCACTTGTTTATCCCTAATATTAAGGTGGTAGGTTTAGCTTTTTACATGGGTGTTCATTCTTATTGGAAAATTTAATGTTTCATCCTTAAATTTAAAAGAGATATGTCCTTTATAGAAATGGCATTTAGACCCCCATTTTTTTTAATTTTCATTGGAAATGGTTTCCTGATGGAATGAGGGGAAAAAAAAAGAAAGAGCATATAACCTTAAGAATAATTTTTTTTAATGCTATATATGATAATTTTAGAAAGTTAAAAATTTAATGGATACTTCCTTTTCTTAAAAAAAAAAAAAAACAACAACTCTTCATAAAACAAATAAGATATAAATATTTTGATTTATGGGTTCTTTATTTTGGAGGGAGGCATGCTTCGCGAGCGCACGTACCTTTCGTATAAATTATGATGATTATTATTTTATTACCCTTTTAAAAATTATCACTGGCATAGTATAACATATACTCAATGTGTCTTTTTTTTTTTAACTGCTACCGACACTTTCGAGCAATATAATTAAGAATCTGAGAGAGTGCACAGAACTACAATAGATGAATTGGTTTGTAGTTGTACCAGTCATGGTTCATACTTCACTATAGACCCCACTAACACGGGTTTGGTGGTACGTTGATGAGAGAGAGAGAAGAAAAAAGAAGAGGTTTATTCTTCGTTTGGGACTTTGTGTCGTTGGTTACAGGGCGATAAGGTTGGCTCACCTCCTTTGACAACCCATTAGTCCTCCCAAAATAAAGCTGTCTCCTTCCGGAAAGGTAACACTTTAATCATCCGTTGGAAACAGATTCCATAGGCCCTAAGATCTCTCCTTTAAAGCACATCTGAATTTGTGGGCTCACCTGAAACTTGAGAGATTGGTTGCTCGAAAGAACAAGAAATCTTGTATGATGTGGTCACTTCTAATTTACAATTAATCGCTTCGAATTATGATAAATAGTTTGTTATAAACAAAAAGGAAAGAAATCATTGACAATAAACGAGAAATTGTCAACAGTTTCTCACAAAGGTCGTTGGCAGGTTGAAAAAGGGCTATTGATGGCTTCTTTTACTGTTAATAGACTTTATTACCGTATTTTACTGATTTATTGTAACTAAATAGCGATTGTAATAAGTCATTCAGCTTACCGAGTGTTTTCGATAAGCATAAATGTGAAAAGAATAAGAAAATAATCAGAAAGGAGTTTCCGTCGCAAAGATATAAAAACAGAAAGAAAAAAAGAAAAAATATTATCGTCAAAGTCGGCCGAGGAGAATCCACCATCAGGTTAAACTGTATTAGGATAAGGTGCATTTCAGACAGGGACACCTAATTAAGGGTGGGAACCATTTGGTGTCGACGATTTTACAAACCAAACCAGACGTTACGGACTCAACGGTTGGATTTTCTCAAACAAAACAAAATCAAACTAAAACTTTTGTTTTTTAATGGTTAGGTTGCGATTTAAACCAAAAGCAACAGACACTACTTTAATCAAATATATAGTCAATCACATCTTGTCATATGTGCAGTTTGTTCTGCATAAGAAAATGCATGAAATGATTGCATGTATTTTACTATTTTTTATGTAATTAAATGTCGATATTGCTGTCATTTTTAAGAACTATTATATGTTATGCATTCGATATGCTCCATATATGTATCTATATCTCATATACTTACAATTATATATATGCAATAATATTATGTGCCATGTTGTTTTAGATTTATGTAGATATAAACTATGTGTATATATAGTTTTTTTTTTTATCTACATCATAAATATATATGAACATATATAAAATTTGATTATTCAATTTGCTTTTGCATTTTTGTCTGAAGATATCTCAAACCAAATATTTTAGTACAAAAGATTTTTAGATTGAAACCAAATCGAATTATCAGAAAAACCCAAAATTTCGGTTTGGTTTTTCATTTTTCATTTATGATGTCTATCTCTATAGCCTACTAATAACATTAGGAGAGTCGGACTTGACTATAATTTTTGTTTTCATTATCTCCTGATGGCAAGCTGTAATCTTATATAAATTCTCTAGATTCCACCTCAAGGGTATTGGATGAAAAAATATTTTTTAAGATGCTCAAAATCGAAGCTTCTTTGTCATATCTAGAGCAACTATTGCTCTATCTCGTTCACTTGAAGTAGATAGAGAGTCATACCAGTTAAATTTTGACTAGCTTGAAAGATGAGCCATCCAGAGAAGATTTTTAGACGTAAAAGTGAAGTGATCCTGGGTCTTTTGCGAATGCAATGGAGAACCAAAACCAATTGGTTTCTTAGACCAGCTGCAACGCAAGTACTTTGAGGACCGATCATAAGGAGTAGGTTCAAAAGTTGCAACCGAAATTCAATGGTTTCAAATGTGAGGCAGTGAAAAATGTGAAGCATATCTTGAATCAAATTCGAAACCAAGTCCAAGACAACAAACATCATTTATACTTGCTCGAGAGACAAAGATTTAAGCTACAATGAGGTTCAGCTCAGTGTAGGCTAAAAAGGTGTCAACCCAGTCAAGTAACTCAGCTATTGTTGACCAAGGTAGCATGAATATCCAATGTTCTACCTTAGGCTTTCAACTAGAGATAGTTGACAGGTCTATATCAGTTGAATTGACCTAAGGTAAGTTGACTAGGTTCAAATCGTTAGGTGAGATTTGTTTGAATTTTCCTTTATTTTCCTTTATTTTCTTGTTTATTTTGTATTTTTACACAACTTAATTAATTTCCTTTTTAGATATTTTTTCCCATTTTATGTTTAGGCAACCTTATCTTATACATAAACATAATATATTGTCATTAAAACAATAACATTGATAATTGAATTACATCTTTCAGAGATAAAATATCTTTTTTCTAACTATTTTGAAAAATTTGAAACTTATCAAAAATTTTATTCTTATGTTGTTGAACCCTGTACCAAGGTTTTTAACTCATCCATAGCTAATAGGTTAAGGTTCTTAGCCTATTATAGCCAACGGGTCAAAAATTCATTTTATCCTTAGTTCTTGATTCATATAATCAAAGGGGTTAAGGTTTCCAACCATTCTTCAGCTTTCTTGGGATTTGTTATCTAAATAATTGTTGTGGAGTATGGAGATCTATTATAAGAGTTCACATCAATCTCGTATCAAAACTCAGTTTTAAATCCGGATTTTATCTTCTTTATTTTCTTTGTTGTAATTTTTTTTCATTCATAATTTTTTAAAATTTGCATCAACTGATTAAGAAAAGGGAGGAAAGCTAAAAAGTGAGAAAGAAAAGTAAAAAAAAAAAAAACAAAAAGAGAAGAAATTTCAAAAAAAAAAAGGGAGAAGAAAAATCAATGAAGAATCATAAGAAACAATCCTTGAAAATCAATGAATTTGCAATTTGCCTTCTTGCAAGTTACTTCGTTTACATATTTTTTCTTTGAATATTTCCATACTCCTTGATTTTATTCTTGTTTTTCGGCTTATAGCATCTTAGAATTTTGATTTCATTGAGTTGTATTTGATATTTGTGATATGTAGGAATAAACAAATTGAGAATAGTGTTTCTTGATTGAGGTTTATTAGTTCAATAAGGAATTAGATAAAGAAAGATAAAGGGTGGTAAAGGCAAGAGTGTGTATGAGAGAAAGAGAACCATTAAAAGGGTGGGATATAACAGATGTGGTGAATGCGTAGGTAGAGATTTGGAAAGTTCCAAGATAAAGATTATAATAACGATTCCATCCTTCGAAGATATCTTAATGCCTCCACAGAATGGGATAAGACAATGGAATTGATATTTGATTATTACAATCATTAAGAAGGGAAGAAGGTATCAATTGTTATTGTTGCATTTGTTAATTATGCTATAACATACAATGAGACCAACTTGTGACATGCATGAAGATGATCATGAAAGGCTCGTACATAGAGGCATAGGAGAGTTGAAGGCTATCACAAGGCAAAAAGTATGTTCCTAACCACTATTACTAGGAACTCCATTAGAAGTTGTAGAGCTTCACATAAGGTCTTGAGAGTATAGAGGAATATCATAAGGAGATGGAGGTGATTATGTTTAACTTATCACAAAGACTTTAAAGGGGAAAAAAAGAATTTTATTATAGAAAGTGATAAAAAATTTAAGTATTTAGCTTTATTAGTTATAAACTTTGTAAGCTCGTTAACCTTTATTAGCAATGGTTAACTCCATAAATTAAATTTATCTTTTTCAAGGTTGTTGTGGCCTAATAGCATGAACATCAGTCTCCCAATAAAATAAGCCAAGTTTGGATCTTCTATCCCTAAGTTGTAATATGTTGTTGGCTAAAAAGAAGAAAAATTATATTTGTTAATCAACTAATTTGACTTACTACGCCTGTTAATTTAATTAGCAAAGCCCAATTGTTTAAGTTGAAGGACAAATTACAAATATATATATATATATATATATATATTTGAAAACTTTTATTTAAGATGCACATATTCTATACAAATAAGAAAACATTTTTAATAATTGCAACATTATTATAAATTTAATGCTAAGTATACAACTCTTCCACTCATTATGTTTATTCTTATATTTTGATAGGATATAACTCTAGGGTTAAGTGCTTATATGGCGAATAAAATAAATATCATATCATGCTCGCAGGTTAAAGTTTCAAAAATTTGGTATTATAACCGTTCGACCGATTAAACTATCATTGAAATTGTCTCCTTTAAAACATATTAAAGGTTATTCCATGAAACCTATGAATATACAAATATATTTATATATATATTCTTGCATTAAAAATATTATTAGTCATTTATGACTAAAATCATGATTTTAAATTGTCGAGCCTAATTTTTTTATTTCTTTTATTTAAAATTCATTTCTCATTTCTTGATTAATACTAAACCTTAACCCATTTAATATTAATCATCGACTAAAGAAATCGAGAAATTCTGGTTTTTCATTGAAAATAATTTTTTGGAGTCGCCACCCGATCGAAGTTGGGAAAAGAAAAGAAAAGAAAAGAAACCGTAATCAATTAGGTAAATTGATTACGATTTTGACTACCGGTCTTTGATTTCAATTTTAGATGAAGAATCAGAGGGTTCTAAGTTCGAAGGCTAACCTATTAAACCCTAATAGGTACCACTATCTGTTTACCGAAATTAGGATTATTCTTCTAATTATAATATTTAAAAAATAAATAAATAAAATCAAAAGAAAAAAAAATAACCTAAGTTTCTGCATATTTTATCGTCGCCCCGAAGGTATCTATGTACCCGCTAGCCGAGATCAAACGATCGTAGTTCTTTAAAAAAAATCTTTAATGTGTTGATTTATTTTAATTTTAAAAACTGCTCAAGTTAACGTTTTTAATTTATTTAAAAAAATTCTAAAGGAGTCCTAACTCTTGAGTGTTATTATTTTTTAAAAAAATGCTCTAACAATCCTATTTTTTTTTTTAAAAAAAGGTCTTTTATTAATTTTATTAAAAAAAAACAACTTTCTATGTGACAAATCCTTAAGTAAAGCCAAATCTAAAAAATAAATGCCCAATCATAATAATCCCTAAACTAATATATATGACTATTCACCAATAATATAATTCCATACAATACATTTATACAAACTCTTATGCTAACATATGCATATATTATATACTATTTTAACTGATAAAACATAATAATGTATATATATAGTAAAATTGATCTTAATGACTCTTAAACTAATATATATTTTTTTTTTACAAAACAAAAAAATAATAATAATCCATATGATATCCCTATATAATAACTAATACTAAAACATATCATTACTTATTAAATAAACCTTCAATTAAACCAATATAATCTAATTAATCCTCAATCTATATAATCAATAAAACTAAGATGCTTTAATTAACAACTATTCACATAAAACAATACGAATCTCCTAAAACTAAAAATCTAAATAATAACGGCAATATAAACAAACAAATAAAAGGAATCAAAACTGTAAGAAAGTACCTGGATTTCCTATTTGCGTGAACAGTGACGATCAGTAATAGTATGTAGTTTGTGGTGAAGTAGTAGGGTTGTGTCGTCGTAAGCGAGTCAGGAGTACTACTGTTTTTTTTAAACAAAAAATAATAATAATAATAAATTAGTAAAATAAACAATAAAACTAACTAATAAATAAAAAAAACTTTTTATCATATTGAATCTCGCATAATCGTGCATCGTGATTGAGAAGTGGATTAGAATTTGGCGATGAGAAGTCGACTTTCATGTGTCAGGTAATGAAAGGAATTGCATCAAGCGATGGACTTAAGGGCATTCATCGGTTAGCATAAGATGTAAACGTTGGTTCGGCAAATTGGATCGACATTGGTTTCATTTGATTCGTTGGATAGTTAGGCTTCGGAAATTTGGATTTCTGGACTTCGACTTCAGAAGTTGTTCAGATGTAGTGAGGTCAGCATTAGGCAACTGCAGATGGCTGTGAATTGCAAAGTGCGGATTGCTTATGGATGATGTTGGATGTGTTGAATTTTTCTGCTGTATGGATGATGCTGGATGTCGTTGAATTTTGTGTTATATGGAAGATACTGGATGTCGTTGTTGTTGTGGTTTTTTTCTTTTATAAAGTCTAAATCAAATCATATCTAATTATATCTGATTCGGTAATTAAACTAGATTTAAATGAATTCAAATCTGATTTAACTAAATTCATATGATTTAATTAGATATGAATCCCATTTTCATCTTGTTTCTGCAAAGATAGAAAAATAAAAATATCGGTGTCTATTGAGACTCGAACCCATGACTTTAAATTAAATCCAATTTAAATACTCCGCTACTTATCCGTTAAGTTATTGACCTGTACTTTGAAATTCATTACCATTAAATTATATTTAAACTGTCTGATTCCCTAAATTAAAATTTTTAACTAAACTTAAACTTAAACTAATTATTCTTAATATAAATTCCTAAAAATCTACGAAATTTTTATGATTTTTCCTTTTCTTTTTTTTTTTGGTATTTTCATTATTAATTAATTTTTAAATAATTTTTTTTTGTTATTTTTTTGAATTAAGACCTTTTTTGTAAAAATAAAAATTAAGACTATGGAGGAGCAAAAATTAGGTATCTACAGTTGCCCCTCTTTGTAGTGAAATTTGAGCAAAACTTTGCCACAAAGACAAAAAAACACGTTTTTTGCCTCAGGACGACTCTATCTTAAGCAACGTTAAGTCACTTGATGAGAGTTAAAATAGCAAGGGGTAGCGTCTTTGTGAATTGGCAAAAATCTCTAAAAAAAATAACAAGAACTTGGTCGTACTTTGATGAGCTGACTAACCAAAGTGGTCAAAGTGCCATTTGAGCTGGCTAAGACCTAAAAAATAAAGGAAAACTTGGTCGTACCCTAATGAGCTGACTAACCAAGGCGGTCAAAACGCCTCCTGAGTTAGCTAAGACCTAAAAATGAAGGAAACTTGGTCATGGCTTTAATGAGCTGACTAACCAAGGCTTACTTTCATCTTCTTACCCTTAACCTAACCCTTAAGTAAGGCTAAGTAGCGAGTGACTTCACCAAATTGCTCATCTGTCATATCGAGTTCGCTTGTGAGTTTATGGAGTTTCCTTGGTACGTTATATCCTTAGAATTTGTTCATGGTTTTGCTTATTTACTTTTCATTGTTATTCACGTGTTTTCCATCTTCGTTTTCAAGCTTTCTACAAGCTTAGACCCACCTTAATACCATCACCCATGTTAGCTCTCGGTGCGACGTATGATCATTGGCATCAACATAGAGGTTTGTTTGGATAAGTTGTGTTTAAGCTCTCTTAAGTAGTAGTGTTTGTCGTGGTAGTATGTTGTAGTTATATAGAAGTTAGTTGTAAGTGTTTAAGTAAGTAGAAAGTATAATAGTTTGCTATGGCTGTATTCTCTTTCTTGCCTTGTTTCAAACATATGAAAATAGAGTAAGTTTCAGTTGGTTTTATTGTTCCTTTAGAGTAGTTGTTGTGTTTGCAAATTAGTTGAACATTCATATGGAAGAATGTATGTGTATTGTTTAGCTTGGAGGAATTGTGTCTGTTGTTTCTTAGAATCTAAGTTTGTTGTTAAGTTTTGTTGAAAAGAATGACAGATCTAAGTGTCAATGCTGGAATTGGAGATGACAATAGTGGTGTTGTCCACTACGGACGACAACCCTAGAACATCCTTAGAAGTACAGATAAATGAATTGACAAGATGGTTAACCTTATAGCCAATCTAATCAGAGCTGTTCACGTATTAGCCTTTTAACCTGCTGAGGCCATGTAGAATACTCCTTAAGTTGCTTAACCTAATAAAAGAGGTATGATCCCAATTTGATAAGCTTGAGGTAAAGGAATAAGAAGATGAGTATGAAGAAGGATTAACTTAAGTGATATGGATGATAAAGGAGAAGAAAAGTACAGTGAGGAAGAGGAGCAAACTTAAGCACCTCAAGCTGGCGACTGTATGAAACTTTAGATTCTAAGCATCAATGATTACGGGAATGCATATGACTATTTAGATTAAGAGGCAACATTCGAGATGTCATAGAGCTTTAACAATTTACTACATTAGATGAGGCTATAAAAATAGCCCAGCGAGTAGAAATATTGAGGAGGAATAGGTCAAGCTAACCTCCAACGAGACAATGAGCCAACTAGTCCAACCAGGCCGACCCACTCAAGGAAGTTATGGAGTTTAACAAAATGCTGAGCTAAGTTGAACAGAAGGGCTAACCAACTGATGCTGACAAACTATTGAGAACTTATGAGAAAGGACAAGGATCTGAGAGAAAAATGAGCCAGATCAAGTGCTTTAATTGCTAAGGCTTTTAACCCATGGCCATCCAATGTCCGAACCGAAGGATTATGATTATCAAGGGAGATGCGCTAAAGATTGAAGTAGACAGCACATATGAGGAATTGGAGGAGGAAAAAGAAGTGGAAGAAGGGATTGAGGTTAATACTAAACCGATTGTGGAAGATGTGTTTGCTAAAGATTTAAACAAGCTAACTTTGATTGTCCAATGTGCAATGAGTTTGGAACCTTTTATTAAGGAGGAGTAAAAAGAGAATTTGTTCCACATCACATGCAAGGTAAATGGGTAGGTATGTACGCTTATGGTAGATAGTGGAAGTTGCACTAATGTCGTGTCTGCAAACTTAGGTTAAAAAGTTTAAGTTGCCGACTAGCTTACACCTGAAGTCATATAAGTTACAATGGTTAAATGAGAAGGGAGCACTACATATCACTTAGCAAGTATTGCTGCCGATCTCTATTGGAAATAATTTTAATAAAATTCTTTGTGACGTGCTCATAAGAATCAAAGGCAGTGGATCTCGAATGAACAAGAATGGGTATTCGGGATTCCAAAGGAAAAATGGGTACGATGAATAGGAATGTTTTTCATGGTGAATGTGATTGGATATAACTTACTAAGATACAAACACAATTAGAGGTTTGAGCTCAAAATAGAGTTCGATACAGCTCACGAACATTAAATGTTGCTTGGGCTTCAAATGAGGGTTAGATATAACTCACTAACCGGTTCAAATAAAGAGGTTCACTACAATCCTAAGAATAAGATTAATAAGAACACGGGAGAGATTAAAGAGAGTAATTGACACTCAATAATCTGGAAAACACAAGCTCTACTAGCTTAAGTATAGCCTTCCTCGAAAAAGAAAAGTTTCACTCTTTGTATATTCTTCTGTATGTGTTTATATCTCTGTATATGTTACTATAAATGTTACTATTTATAGCAAGTCCTAAACCTTAGTGGTAAAACTGTAAATAATGTAAAAAGCCTTAAACCCTAAAGAATCGAGCCCATAAATAAAATAAGGGAAAACATATACAAGAATACAAAGCTGTGTATTTTACAGAAGTCGGCATGCAATCACTCGGCATGTCTTGGGAATAGTAGTATCCAAACCGAATGGGGTCGATAGTTGGATGTGCAGGTTTAGGAAGGAGTCCTTGAAGTCTCGCATGGCTTATTGAGACACTAGAAAGGTTAGCCCATAATTGTTAAACCCTAAAATTAGTCAGCATGAGTCTTTTAGTGTGGTGCCAAATGGTTCTTTAGTCTCGAGTACTCGACCTTGCGGTTTCATGGCACCTTGACTGACAACAAAATTGATGATCATTGTTTATTTTCCTTCCCCTTTTCCTTTTGGCTATAGCTTGGCTTCAGCAAGCATTGTAGGCCTTGGCTTAGATATGGTCGGAGGCTGAGTCCCATCACATGCTACCCATGTGTGCATCTCATATGTTGCTATGCAGATCTTGACTTTTTTATTAGAGGGTTATGCATGATGGCTTCAAAAACACCTATGTGTTTGAGAAGGATGGAAGGAAGATCGCTTTGAACCCTATGATGCTGAGTTAAGTTAGTGTCGAGCTTGATTTTTAATCCCTTAAAATCACCTAATAACCATCCTTAAAAAAAAAACGAAATTTAATCATCACTTAACAAATCGAACAATTTAAACTACAGTAGAAAAATAAGTTTTTCCATTTTTTTACTGTCGCCCCATAGATGCCTATATGCTACGTACCTACGTACCTAATATTCAGGATCAGACGTATGTAGTTTTTTTACTGAAAACATTAGCGAGTTGATTAATTTTAATTTTGAAAAAGAGTCAAGTATACATTTTAAGTGGATTCAAGTTTTATTGAGAAAAATCCAAAGAGTCCTAAATTGGGGTTTTATTTTTAAAAGTTCTGGGAATGTCTTAATTTTAGAAAAAGGATCTATTTATTTTTGTTTACTTTTTTTAAAAGGTTTTTTTAAGCGATAAAAGAACTTTGTTATTTCTTTTCTTTTTTATTTTCTATTTTGTTATCTTTTAATGGTTTATTATTATTTTTTCTTTTGACTTCATTGTCAAAACTAAACTGAGCTTTTTTCTTTTTTTTTTTCTTTTCCTTTTTTTTGGTTTACTTTTCCTTTTGATTATAATTACATAAAAAATTACATGAATAAATAAATAAAATACATAAACTAAACAAAAAAAAAAAAACCAAACCAAGTCAAGATGCGCGGGTTGGCTTAAGGAGTTCGAGTTGGTTGCATGGATTTGGATTAGTTCGGGTTGGTCACCAATTTCAACTGCAACAATTGGCGAGGTGCCATTTTAGACGTTCTGGTTAGCAAATTGAGTAAGGGGAAGGGTTTGTATGAATATTGGATTAGAATATGGGGATAGGGAGGTTGCTATGGTGTTTAGTGGTAGATTTAGCCATTGTTGGAGTTGGGTGGTTTGAATTAGTTGAGAGGAGAGAGAGAGAGAGAGAGAGAGAGAGAGAGAGAGAGAGAGAGAGAGAGAGAGAGAGAGAGAGAGAGAGAGATGTGATGGGAATTAAGCTACGGAACCCTTGACCCGCAACCGAACCCGAGGACTAGAAGGGCCGGCATGATGAATCATTATGTTCCAACCAATCCCTGTCGAGGTTGAGTACCTCCTTGTCGAGGCTGAGTACCTCCTTGTCGAGTCACCTCTAATACCGTGTTATATGACCACTCATTATTGTATGGTATGCGGAGTTGATGATTACTTTCTATTGCCGAGTCAACCAATTACTCGACCTCTTCCTTGTCGAGAAGCTGAGAGAGAGAAATTGGACTGATTAGGCCATCCTTGCTCAGATAGACTTATCTGTCTGTACTTTTTGTTCGTATCTCCTAATGACCTTGCCAATGTCACTTTGCCACGTATACAATATTACATGTAGAATCTGTAGCACCAATTATTATTTTCCTTGTATATCCATTTTCGCTCTTTGTAACATGTATATTGCTTTTTTAAGAAATGTCCTTTTTATCTTTTCCCCTTTGGGCAAGTTGCCTTAGTTTGCAAGTATAAATACCCCTGTACTTGTAGTTGTAAAATCATCAGATTACCTTTAATACACTTAAATACTTTCTTCCCTATGTAAACACTGGTTGTTTACTATTGACATCACTCTTATCATTTCCCTTAAGCAAGGTTAGGTGGCGAGTAACCTCATTGAACCAATTCGTACATCATATCAAATTGTGCTGTGAGTTCTTGGAAGCTCTTTTGGTGCGTCATATCCTCTAGAGCTGTTCGTGGGTTTTTGCTTACTGTTTCATTCGTGATTTTACCCCTTTCATACCTTTCACCATTAACTCTTGTCGAGCTTTTTACAAGCTTGAACCTATCCAGCGGCCGACCTTATCTGTTCTTGGTCATAGTTCACATTAGAAATGCTTGAGTTGCTGTGGTGGTTATTGTAGCTTATGAACACATTGGCCTGGGCTTGTTAAGTATTGCCAATGTTGAGATGGTGTTAGGTTGGACTCGGGTGTGGCTATGGGTGGTGTTTCCTGTAGGACAGTGACAGTGATGAGTTTTTGCTTGGCTGAAGTGGCTAGAGGTTGTGGCGGATGAGAAGGGAGTTGGGCTTAGGGTTTCACGATATGGTGAAGTTAGCCGTGGTGTTAGATTTGAGTGATCATAGTCAGAGAGCGGCGAATTGTAGGTATAGAGAGAGTGAGAGAGTTCTTAGGAGTGAGAGAGACGAGTTTTCTAATGATTATGTGTATCTAAAACAAAAGAATCGACCCCTATTTATACTTAAAATGACTCAGTTAAGCTTAAAAAGTTAAAATAGAATTGAATCGTGTTAATGCATTTTGACCTACAAAACCCACTTTTTTCTAATTTTCAATCCAAATTCTAACTCGTAATTGGTTGAATTTGGATAGGATTTTGCTAAAAAATGAAGCTAAGCCATGCTTAGTTTGCGAATCTGCTATTAATTTAGTGAAATTGCAATAAAAGAAAGATTAAATTTGATGTTGAAGATGGCTGACCAAGGAATGTGCCAAAAATCTTGGAAAATGAAGGAGAAGGGGGAAAGGGAAAGAAAGGGAGAGAAAAAAAAGAGCTAACATGGCGCCACGTTAACTGTGTCATCCAGCAAGAAGTTGCCACGTATCTTGAAAGACATGTAGCTAGTGACATGGTTGACATTTGTGATACGTGTCATGCCGCATGGCGATACGTATTGCAATACGTGTCGCCATGTGGCATGACACGTATTGCAATACGTGGCAACATGTGTTGTATGGTTTTCATGTATGTAGTAGTACCACACGTGGTATGATGATGTCCTAACATATGGCAACGTGTGCTGTGTGTATTGCAAAAAAAAAAAAAAAAAGGCATTTTAATGCCTTTGGTAAGATTTGAACCCTAGATCTCCAAGTCAATTGTAATACTAAGTTAGAGTGGGGAATTGTTAGGCCGTTGACTTATATTTTGTTCATTTGTCCAATTAAATTGTATATATAGATAAGGTCAACCTAGGCTAGATTTGAATTTAAGTCTAAACTCAACGCCCATCTCCTAATTAAAAAAAAAAATATATGTTTTAGGAATTTATTATTAGTTTCTAAATTTCCTAAATCTTAAAAAAAAAATTATTATTATTATATTTGTTTTTATTTTTTGTGGCTTTTCCAAATATTTCTTCCTTTTTTTTTTAAATTTTCTTGTGATTTTTTCATTTTTCTATTTTTTATGATTTCTTCTAATGTTCTCATTTTTTAAATTTTCTCTCTTTTTTTTATCTATATTTTTCATTTTTTTAATTTTTTCTCCTAAATTAGGACCCTTGACCTAACCTTAAAAATTCTAAAAAAAGGGGGCAAAAATAGTGTTTATAGCTAGCTAGTTGCAAGCTAAACTTAGTCGAGGATCCAAAAAAACTCTAATTCTGAGTAGAGTTGAGCTCTAAAAAGCTATTAAGGTCGACATGTTGACTTTTCTATTGATCAGGTAATTACTAATATTGAGTTCTATCTCGGTTTTCCTTAATTTAATTTTTATCAAATTTAGCCTGCTTAATATAAATTACTTGATATAAAATTAAGGAAAAAAATTTTTCTTTTAAAAAATGTTTACAAAAAGGTTTTCAAAAATAATTTGGAGTTACCAACCAGTAAAACTAGTAAAAAAGTTGAATTAGGGTTTTCGGGTGGAAAAGTTCTAATTTAGCTACTAGTTTACAGATATTTTCAAAAAAATTAAATTTTTTAGAAAATTTAACCAGAAAATCGAGATTCGAAGACTAACTTATTAAGACCAAGTTAACGTGTAAAAGATAAATAAAAAATAACTGGATTTTATTTTTTTATGCCAAAATATACAACGATATACAAAAATACAGTTAAAATGAATTTTTTATTAATTTTTATTACGAATTTTCAAAAAAAGAAAAGTTTTTATTTTTTTATAGTTACCTTATAAGTGCCTACGTGCTTATTAGTCGGAATCAAATTAACATAGCTTTGGTTTTTAAAGATTTAGTTGGTTGTTTCTTTTCAATTTGAAAATCGAACGAAATTTACATTATTTATCAATTGATTATTTATTTAAAAAAAAACCTAAAAGATCTAACTTTATGAATCTATTTTTAAAAAAAAATCTAACCAACTAAATACTTTGGAAAGACATCAGTTAAGATATTTTATTATTTAAAAAAAAAAAGACATTTCATGCAAAAAAAAAACTATTTTTCTAAAACCCTAAATGTAAGATTTATACGAATCTACGAAGATATGAGATTTTGATACATGTTTTCACTAAAGATATGAATCTTAGACAAATATGAAACTATATGTAAAAATGCAATTTTTATTGCATTTTTATGAAAAATGACTAAAAAATGCAGTTTTTACAAAAAAGATGCAATTTTTTTAAGAATGCGACTTATCTAAAAAATGTAATTTTAATAAAAGAATAACATAATTGTAAATTATGTAGGAACTACTTTATTAAAAAAACTAAATCAAAAACTTGTACTAAAAGACAAAATAAAGTTAGTGAAATAACACTATTAACTTAATAACTAAACTAAGTAAGAGAAAAGAAAAAAAATGAAAATAGTAAGATTGTGACCTATAAGGACCAGGCGTGTTACACTTGAGTTAGTAGGATAAAACTGGATCCAGTTTAGATCTTGGACTTCCAAGTAGATCGAGTTGGGTCGTAGATGAAACTTACTCCAAAAGCTTTATCTAACTCCTTACTGTATGTTCCAATCATTGAATCGAGAGGGTAATCTAACTTTCGTGACAAAGTTATTAGTGAAACTTTGTTTAGTGCACGTGCTACGACTTGGAGTGATAATTTGGGTTGTTTTGTTGGTGGTCAGTGGTTAGGCAGTATAGGCTCGTGTGAGTGTGTGTTTGTGTGTCGCTGTAATGGCAATATTGGTCACCTAGGTTGCTGATTTGGAATGAGGACGATTGTGGTTAGGTTGTAGGTTACTGTTCGTGGCGCATTGGTCGAAGGTCACTATTGCATGTTGTTGTTACATATAAGGGGATGTTATGTCTGGCCATGTATTGCCGTTATGTACAATAGTGTGGTCGTGATTGTAGGGTCTTGTCAAGATAGGAGTGTTGTTGTTAAGTTAGGGATGAAGGACGATCATTGGGGGTCATATGTTGCTGTTTTGGTATATGTGTGTAGACGTTAGGGTCATGCTACTATGTAGGGGACTAGAAATGTATGGCCATATTGTGCAATGTACATGCTGTGTTGGGTATCGGGTCTTTGAGGATTCTAGCGGGACGATATTGTATGAGAGAAAGGGATTTGGGTTGTATAGTACGAGGGTCATAAGTTATTGTATGTGAAAAACTTGAAAATCTCTTTATCAATAAACGAATTCTATTTATAAATAAGGAGTTTGAATCTTTTAGATCTTTTTTTATGAATATTCAATCTCAATCAGAGTTTAACAAATCTAATCTTTATGAGATACGACAATATCCACTTTAGATTTGTTAGTTTTTTGAATTATTTAGTCACGATTCTATTAAAAAAAATCTAAAGATTTGATTCAATCTATCAAAGAAAGAGAAAAAGAAGAAAAAAGAAAACATAAAAAAAAAAATTAGATGATCACATGTAAAGCACATGACAAGTATTAGAAATACCCCAATGCACAATAAAGGATTTTAACTTGTAACCTTGGACTCCTCTATGTATAAACTAACCAATTGACCTACTGCTTTTTTGTCAACATGACAAGCACTTAAAATATACCTAAATTATCAACGCTAGACTAGCTTTAATTATTATTTTTAAGCCTTGGCCTAATTTTCTCTAAATATATGTACTTAAAAATTTTCAATACATTTTTAATTTAATAAACCTTGAGTCTTATTTTAATTAGTCCATGAAGCTAAAAAAATTTAAAGACTCTTAATTTATTAAATTGCACATACATTTTCAACTATTACCTAATTCGACCCTAAACGAATTATTTACTTGATTCAACATTTTGTATTTTTTTAATTTTTTTTAAAAAATTCTTTAAACCTAGCCTAAAATACCAAAAAGAAAAGAATCATAAAATAAAAAGGATGTCAAAAATGGAGTGTTTATAACTAGAGTTGAAGAAGCAGATCAAGCTACCATTAGAGGTCAAAGAGCTAATGAATGAGTATGCTGACTTGTTTCCTAAATAGTTGCTTAAGCGATTATTCCCTTTTAGAGGCATTGAACATTGCATTAACTTGATACTTGGTACTGGCTTGTCGAACAAACCGACTTATCGAATGAATCCCGAACAAGCTGCTAAGCTCCAATGACAAGTTAATGAGCTACTGGCAAAAGGATGTATGACGGAGAGTCTCAACCTATATGAGGTGTAACACTCCTTGTACCGAAAGGGGATGGTACTTAGTGTATGTATGTAGATAATAGAGCCATGAACGAGATTATTATCAAGTACCAGTATCCTATCCTTAAGTTGGACAATATGTTAGATGAACTTAATGGAGATAAGCTCTTCAGTAAAATTGATATGAAGTTTGGCTACCATTAGATTTGGATGAGGCCAGGAGACAAGTAGAAAAATGCATTCAAAAGTTAACGTGGACTTTATGAGTGAATAGTTATGCCTTTTGGCTAATAAAATGCTCTAAGCACATTTATGAGATTGATGATCCATGTGCTAAGAAGGCCGATTGGGAAGAGTGTCGTAGTATATTTTGACGACATCCTTGTAAACAATGCTGACTTGCCAAGCCACTTCAAGCATTCATGTACCATACTTGATGTACTCCAAGTCGAGAGGTTATTCAGCAATTTGAAGAAGTGTTGTTTCTGCCAGGAGAAAGTGGTATTTCTGGGATATGTAATTAGAAGAGGAGGCTTGTAAGTCCATGATGAGAAAATCTAGGCAATTGTCGAATGGCTGACTCCAACCACTTATGATGAGGTGAGAAGTTTCCATAAACCGGAATCCTTTTACCGAAGATTTATTAGAAACTTTAGTGCCATTATTGCACCCCTTAGTGAGTTGATAAAGAAGAATATCAAGTTTAAGTGGGGTGAGAAGATGAGAGAAGTTTCATTAAAGTAAAGGCAAGATTGACTTTCGTACCAGTATTGGCTTTACATGACTTTGAGAAAATTTTTAAGCTAGAATGTGACACGGTAGGTATCGATATAGGCACTTTCTTGACACAAGAAGACCAACCAATTGCTTACCATAGCAAAAAGCTAAAGGAACCTTAGTTGAATTACTTAGTGTATGACGAAGAACTCTTAGTACTTATTCGAGCGCTCCAAGTATAGTAGCACATCTATTATTGTCATTTATATTGATCATTAATCTTTAAGGTACCTAAAAAGTTAGACCAAGTTATTGAAGCAACAAGCACGATGAGTTGAATTCTTTGAAGGATTCAACTTTATGATCCAGTACAACCAAGGAAAGAATAACGTAGTTGCCGATGCTCTATTGAGAAGACATGCTCTTCTTATCGAGTTGCAAACTATACTGTTAGGGTTTGTAAGCATCAAAGAATAGTATCCTCATGACCCCTATTTTGGTTTTTGTAAGTCTCAAAACTAGCCATTCGAGGTTTCGATCGGTTGAAAGACACAATCAAACCTAAATTATAAAGTAAAGCTAGAAATATTAGTAAAATGATCCCGTAAGTTTGAATTTAAGAAAATAAGCAATAAAATAAAAGAATATAAAAATTCCAAATTTTAAGTATATAACTCATATTTATAAAAAATGCATAAAATGCATTCCGATAATTAACGAATTGCTAGAGATAAATTATATGTATACTAAAAATTATAAAATAACCTAAATAATATTTAGGAATATTTATTTGTACTATATATAAATTTACGTGTATGTAGAAATACGTGTAATTATTTAAAATACGCGAAATGTACTAAAATAGTAAAAAATAATTAAAGAAAATTCATAATTAATTAAGGAAAAATAAAGAAAAATGAGGAAAAGTCCATAAGTGGGGCATGGCAATCAGATATTGAAGAAAAAAAAATCAATCAATTAAAATGCAATAAATAGAAAGTGGAAAAAAGAAGGGATAAGGCAATTGTCTTGTCTCATTAATACAAAATAATTTTCACAAAGCCCTATAAATAGCAAGAAAAATTCAGAAGCTCATTTGGACAGTTAGAAATCATAGAAAATTAGGGAGAGACGAAAATTGAGAGAAAAACCAAAGAAAAGGAAAACTGTGCAGTTAGGGCCATAGAAAAAAAACTCAGACCCAATAAGCAACTAGGAGTGGACGGCCACCACCACCACACAGTGGTGGTAACGCCCAGGTGGGCCAATACACCTATGGCCACCGAAGGTGGCCGGAGCTATCCAAATCGAAAGTAGAGGAGTTTTTTACATCATCATTGTGTTAACTCTAATTTTTCGGTTTTTGTTTAAAATTGATTTCTCATTTCTTGATTAATACTAAACCCTAACCAATTTAATATTAATCATCGACTAAAAAAATTGAGAAATTCCAATTTTTTTATTAAAAATATATATATATATTTTTGGAGTCGTCACCTGACCGAAATCGAGAAAAGAAAAAGAAACCATAACCAATTGGGTGGATTGGTTACGATTTGGCTACCGGTCTTTGATTTCAATTTTAAATGAAAAAACCAGAGGGTTTCAAGTTCAAGGACTAACCTATTAAACCCTTAACGGGTACCACTATTTATTTACCGAAATTAGGATTATTCTTCTAATTATAATATTTAAAAAATAAATAAATAAATCAATCAAATCAAAAGAAAAAAAGAACCTAAGTTCTTACAGATTTTATCGTCACCCCGAAGGTGCCTATGTACCTGCTAGCCGAGATCAGACAATCGTAGTTCTTTCAAAAAATCTTTAGTGTGTTGGTTTATTTTAATTTTTTAAAACCGTCTAAATTTACGTTGTTACCAATTTAATTTATTCAAATAAGTGTTGTTATTTTATAAAAAACTCTCTAAAAATTCTATTTTTTTAAAAAAGGGATCTTCTATTAATCTTTATTTAAAGAAAAAGGACATTTTATGTGATGAATACTTAAACAAAACCTAATTTTAAAGAAAACCAATTCTAACAATCCTCAAAACTAAAAAAATATGTATATATATAACTATCTACCAAAAATAAAATAATCTATATGATACTCGTATATAAGAACTAATACTACAACATATCACTACTTATTAAATAAACCTTCAATTAAATCAATATAATCTAATCTATACTTAATCTACATAATCAATAAAAGCAAGACACTTAAATTAATAACTATTTACATAAAATAGTAAGAATAAAAATTTCCTAAAACCAAAGATCTAAAGAATAATAACAATAAAAATAAATAATTAAAAGAACTCACAATTTTAAAGAGATGTTTACCAATTCTGTCGTATCCTCAGTGTAACTGAAACAATGTAGTGGCGGTGTGTAGAGAATCTCACATGGCTAACGATGACACATCGACGCTTAGTTATTGCACTGTGTCGCTATTATTCGTGTCCGTGTGTGTCCGTGTGTGTCCGCTATTGAAGCTCACCGAAGTTGCGTTCAAATTGATGCTATGTCCGTTACGGGAATCGTGCGGAGAGACTGGGATTAATTTGGTAGAATTGGTTTGACGTATCGTGTCAAGCTTGCGGATTGAAGTCAGGCTTTTTGGAGTTGGAATTGGGATGGCATCAAGCTTTTGGTTTGGAATTGGAAGGGCATCAGGGACATGTTGGTTTGGGACGTTGGACTTCTAAAATCGCGGAGATGCGAACTTCGTTAGTGTGGATGGTGTCAGATTTCGGCCTGGATCTTTAATTGGAATGGTGTGGGATATAGTTTTAGGAGAATTGAATTGCGGAATTGGTGATTAAGATGTCAGATTGTTGTCTTCGACTTGCGCGGACTTTAAAAGCGTTGAATTTGATTTTCGCCAGTGGACTTCTAGAGATTTCGGATTCTAATTACGTGGATTAGAAAATTAGAATTCAATAATTAAATTAGATTCAAATTTAATTCAAATCTGATTTAACTAATATTCATATGATTTGATTAGATATGAATTCGATTTTCGTCTCGCTTCTGCAAAGTTATAAAAATAAAGACATAAGTGTCTGCTAAGACTTAAACCCGTGACCTCCAATTAAATCCACTCAAATACTCCGTTACTTATCCGTTTAAGCTATTGGTCTATGTCTTCACATTTATTACAATTAAATTATATTTAAACCATCTGAATCTCTAAAATAAAACTTTTAACTAAACTAAAACTAAAACTAATACTAAAACTAATTATTCATAATATAAATTATTTCCTAAAAATCTACGAAATTTTTATGATTTTTCCTTTTCTTATTTATTTATTATTATTATTTTTACTTTTTTGGTATTTTCATCATTTATTAATTTTTTTTATCTTTTATTAATTTTTTTGTTTATTATTTTTGAATTAGGACCCTTTTTGTAAAAGATAAAACTAAGACTATGAAAGGGCAAAAATTAGGTGTCTACACATTGTTATGAGAGTAACCTTGTAAAGAGTTTTCTAGCGCTCAAAGTCAAGATCTATCAAGAAAATCCATCTAGAGTTACTTTTTTTTATTTACCTCGCACATCATACAAAACACGATTAGTTAGTATTCCATTGTGTATATCTAAACATCAAGAACAATAATACAAAAACATTTCACTGAAAGATAGACTTTTAACAAGTAGATAGGAAACCTTAGGAGAGTATTCAAAGAGGCATATTCTGAACATTGGAAAAGAAGTCGAGAGGATTTGAAAGATAGAGAAAAGAGGAGAGAGATTTACCTTTACGTTTGTGTGGAGGAGATTAGCCCCAAGTCAAATATTTTAACTTCACTAATCTCTTGAGTAGTTGGTGCTTTTATTGATCTTGATCTCATTCAAGATTACACATAGTGAATCATTTTAGAAGTATGATAGTGGTTCAAGATGATTTGCAACAACATGATAGAAGATTTAAAAAAATAGAGGATAGAAGGCAACATTTGGAAACTCAACAGCAATCTTTGCATGATATGATGATTGAGATCAATGAAAACATGAAATAGATGATGCAATCATGTAAGAATGTGAGGAATTAAAATTCTTCAATGCATAATAAGGAGAATCCATTATCTTGTAACGCCAACCAAAACAATTCACAAGTTTATACTTGTAATATCATACTGGAGTGCATAAGTTTAGAGGGATGGATGTTACATCTTGGTTGTTCAATGTAACCTAATTTTTTTAATTTTCATGAGATTTTTGTGCAAGAAAGGTTGAAGATGGGCTCATTTGCTTTAGAAGGTGAAGCCTTGACATGGTTTCAATGGCTTTCTAAAAATGATTTGCTGACTTCATGGGATGCTTTTTAAAAACAAGTAGAAATGTGATTTGGACCTACAAAATTTGAAGATTATGGAGGCAGGTTAACTAAATTGACTAAAAAAGGTAGTGTTCAGCAATATCAATTTGAATTTGAATCTATCTTGATTCTTGAACCATATTTTAGGATTATCTAATAAATTTCTCAAGAATTGTTACATGTCTAATCTTCAACCGGCACTATGTGTAGAAGTTCTTTCTTCCAGACCACAATCTTTGTAAGAAGCTATGAGCCTTGCGAGATTTCATGAGGCAAAACTACATACCCTTCGAAATCAAAGTTTTTTTTTCCAAACCTATGTTTCCTTCTCATACTTCGAAACCAACATTTTCAAATTCTAATTCATTTCAAAATCTTATTCATTCTAAACCTTCTTCCCTCACACCATCATTTCTTTCTAAACCAGTTTCATCAAATAATTCATCCTCATCCGTTTCTATTAGTTCTACTAATTCTACGACCAATTCAAACAAGAAAACGTTGCCCATTAAAAGAATGTCACCTGCGGAGTTGGCTTTAAGACAAGAAAAAGGATTATGTTATAATTATGAAAATAAGTGGCATAGAGGTCATGTGTGTAAAGCAAGATTTTTGTTGATGATTGAACCAGAAGATATGTTACATGAAACAGAAGAGTTTGAAATGGGGTAGGAATCGCAACGTAAGAATGATCAGTGTGAGCAGGAGGTTACTGATCGGATGATGCAACAAATGGAAATCAGGTATTATGCTTTATCAGGTACGATTGTACCTAAGACTTTTAGATTACAGGGAGTAATAAAAGGGAAATTTGTTTCAATATTAGTTGATAGTAACAGTACTCACAATTTTATACAGGAACATGTCGCTAAGCAATTAAACTTGTCAATTACTGCTATAAATCAATTTCCAATGATGATAGGCAGTGGGGACATGTTAGTATGTCAAGGTTATTGTCATAATATTCCTTTACAAATATAAGGCATATTATTTTCAGTTGATTTTTATGTACTGCCTATTCAAGGAGCTGAATTGGTATGGGGGGTTCAGTGGCCGAAGACTTTGGGTCCAATATTAATGGATTACTCCAAATTGACCATGTCCTTTACATTCGAAAATAAATCAATGCAGTTGCTTGGGAATTCAAATATGATCATTAAGGAAATCCATACTACAAAATTGTGAAAATTGATAGTAAATGATAATGTGGCTTGTTGTTTTGGTTTATTAGTTCAGACGGAAATATCATCCATTGGTACCACCAACAATAAGGAGATAGAATCCTTATCGGGCATATTATCGGATGTATTTGCAACTCCTTCATCATTGCCTCCACTTTAAGATGTTCAATACCACATTCATTTGAAGGATGAGAATTCAATGACGAATGTGAGACCTTATCAATATCCATATTTGCAAAAAAATGAAATTGAAAAATTAGCGAATGAGATGCTGGAAATAAGAGTGATAAAACCGAGTATGAGTCCTTTTTCTTCACCAATACTTTTGGTGAAGAAAAAGGATGGGTTATGGAGATTTTGTATGGACTATAGAGCATTAAATCAAGCAACGGTTTTAGATAAATTTCCAATTCCAACAATAGATGAATTACTAAATGAATTGGGTAATGCAAGAGTGTTTTCCAAAATGGATTTAAGGGTAGGATATCATCAGATACGTATGTTTCTGAAAGATATTCACAAGACAGCATTCGGTACTCATGAAGGACATTACTAGTTTGTTGTCATGCCCTTTGGATTATTGATTGCTCCAGCAATCATTCAAGTGATTTGTTAAGAATTATGCTTCTATAGCTAATCCTTTAACAAATATGTTGAAAAAGGATGCTTTTTAGTGGAATTAAAGAGTTGCATTAGCTTTTAAGAAGCTAAAAGAGGCATTAGTATCGGTACCAATTTTAGACTTACCAGATTTTTTTCAAAATCTTTATTGTAGAGATAGATGCTTTAAGTTTGGGAGTTGGAACAGTATTACATTAGGAATCTCATCCATCCAATTGCTTTTTACAGTAGAAAATTTTGTACACGCTTACAAAAGGCTAATACATATGTGAGGGAATTGGTAATAGTGGTGGAAGTGGTGAAGAAATGAAGACAATACTTATTAGGGGAGACATTTTATTATCAAAACAGATCAAAAGAGTTTAAAAGAGATAATGTCTCAAAGAATTTAGACTCCAAAACAATAGCAACATTTAATAAAATTGTTGGTTTTGATGATGGGGATCACTATAAACCAAGACCTTTGAATAAGGTAGCAAATGCCTTATCAAGGTAGATGGAAGATGAAGCTCATTTTCACTCCATATCTTTTCCTTCTTTTGATTTGTTACAATTATAAAGAAGGAATTCGAAGAGAATGAAAGTTGGAAGGAGTTATGGACTAAATCTGAGCAAGGGGAGAAATTACAGTGGCCATTAAAGTGTAAGCAGGGACTATTATATTTGGGAAACAGGATTTTCATTCCAATACCATCATCCATTACTCAAGAAATCATTAGGGAATTTCATACAACTCCTATAGCGAGTCATACTAGAGTGCTTAAGAAATTTAAGCATTTGAGTAGTTCTTTCTTTTAGTAAGGGATGAAGAGAGAGGTAGAAGAATTTGTGAAGTACTACTATGTATGTTAGTAAGTCAAGTATTTGACAACATCTTCGGCAGGGGTACTTCAACCATTGCATATTCCTCAATGAGTTTTTGAGGATGTAACTATGGATTTCATTACTGGATTACCTAATTCCAAAGGGTATATAGTAATTTTAGTAGCGGTGGACCGATTAACAAAATATTGTCATTTTGGAGCATTGAAATCCACATATATAGCATCATCGATAGCTTAGTTATTTGTGGAATTTGTAGTGAAGTTTCATGGATTTCCTAAGTATATTGTATTTGATAGAGATAGGATATTTGTAAGCAAGTTTTGGTAAGAGTTGTTTAGATAAAGTGGCATAAAGCTAAAGATGAGCTTGTCTTATCATTTATAAACTGATGGGCAAGTCTTGAAGCATATTTGAGATGCTTTGTAATGGATTGCCCTAATCAATGGTACAAATACTTACCATGGGCTAAGTATTGTTTCAATACTTCTTACCATACTAGCACTCAAATGACTCCATTTGAGGCATTACTTGGTAAAGAAGCACCAAGGGTTCCTGATTATATTTTCAATGCGACACAAGTTGAAGCAATGATTCAGAGTTAAAAACAAGGGATGAGATTTTACGATTGTTAAAGACTAATTTGCAACAATCCCAAAATAGAATGAAGATGTTTGCAGATAGAAATAGATCAGAGAAGAAGTTGCAAGTAAGAAACTTTGCCTATGTCAAATTACAACCTTATAAGCAAACAACAGTAGCTGACAGATCTTCTACAAAGTTAATTAGATGTTATTTTGGTCCTTGTAAGGTAATGGAGAGGGTTAAATAAGTGGCTTATAGATTGGAGTTGCCTCAACATTCAAAAATTCATCCAGTCTTTCATATTTCCAAACTTAAAAAAGCTTATGGAGATATGCAAAATCACATTCCATTACCATAGGAGTCAATGGATAATCATCCAATTGTTTATCTTATGGCAATATTAGATTGCAAAATTATTCGATGTGAAGGGATAGAAGTTAAACAGGTTTTAGTTCGTGTGGGATTCACTACTTACTGAAGATGCATCATGGGTGGATTTCCAATAGTTTGTCAGAGATTACCCTAATTTCGACCTTGAGGACAAGGTCATTTTTCCGATAGGAGGAGAAAGTGTTATACATAATAACACTAAAAGGCCAAGATGTATATTAAAGTGGCAAAAAAAATAAAAATGAAGTTAAACATGAGTGACCAACTAATTCAATAATAATATATTTATCAATTAATTCCTGCATACAATTTTTTCCAGTTACTTTCTCTCTCCACATTATTTTTCTCTCATGTTGTTAACCATATTATACGCATTTTCTCTATATATTTCTCAACCTCACTTTCCCCTTTATATGACAACTTTCTGTTCCCAAAAATTAAAACCATCTCCCCTACAAGGCAAAAAACGTTACTATGGTTATTTAAATAAAATTTATTATAATTTTACTCATTGTGTTAATGAATTTATTTCATGACACATGCAATTCAGCTGTGTATTTGCTAATAAATGTTGTTAATTGCACTAATGAATATATTTCATGATACATGCAATCGAAATAAGCATTTGATAATAAATTTTGTTTATTGCTAGTGAATTTATTTCATAGCATACACAATGTGATTATATGTCTATTAGTATATTTATAAAAAAAATCAGATCAATTACTTACAAAAGTGTGAAAAAAAATTGTATTTTATATAGTTATAAGCTCACAGCCCATGTTTCCCGCATTCGGGGCTACAAGCCTCACTTCCTTATTATAGTGCTAGTATAACTAGTCTACTTATATTTTGAGTTCGACCCTCTTGGTTTAAGCCATGATCTCGACCCATAATAAAAAATTTAGATGGCTAACATAATAGCATGCATGTTAGATGAGATTACAAAGTGAATTCAAAACCTTTGTTATGTTAGTTTTAGAGCTTATTTATATTGGCCATTAAAGCAAGACTTAGTTAGACGATGTAAAGACTCAAAAATAAAATAGTGGTAAGAAGAAGAAGAAGATTAAATGAAAGAAAAATAATAACAATCTTTTAAAAAGAAAATATCTCTTTATCCAAATATCCTAAAACCCTAAATATATGTATGTGTGTTATATATACATATATATACATACAAATTTTCTCTATTTACCCCTCATATCCTTATACATTTCCTTCTTTTCTCATATAATATACGTAAGTGGGTTTTCTCAATCAGGATGAATTATAGTTTTTTTTTTTATTGGGGAATTTTTCTAATCACATATTATTACATTATAGCGAAGGTAAGAATAACAATGAAGTGCAAATAAGGGATTTTGGGAAACCCTAAACTAAAAGGTGAATAATTTACGTAAGGAGGGAGAATCTATAATGAAGTTTTGATTTGGTTTAATACTTTCATTGAAAGGTTTTATGGATTTGCAAAAAGGACATAAGTTCAAAGTGTCACAATTCTTGAATCAGAATGAGGTATGTAGATTTTTTAATTTTATTAACTTCGGTGAATGATTATGTTAAGGTTGAAAAGACTTATCTAAGTGTCATTTAACTATGATTTTTGAAGAAAGAATCGAACCATCTCAAGCTCTCGATACACCAACTTATTGTTATCATCAATAATAATTATTAAACTTTACCAAAAATAATATATATATGTATATATATACACACACATATGTATATGAGAAAATAAAACATGCTCTAATAAATATAAATTATTTAAGCTCTTAAAATATACTTTAGTATATTGTTTAATGTGTGGAGATGAATAGGAAGTATCGGTTTAATTATATAGATATAGATAGATAGATAAATATGAATATAGGTATAGATATAGATATAGATAGATAAAGAAGATATATTTATATCGAACATAAAGATCTCAATTGATAAAATGTATAGATGTAGAAGATATTATAGATTTTTTTAAAGCCTATTAATTATAAATAACAAGAGAGAGAATATCCAAATCATATGTTTAGAGATGTGGAATTGAATAAAACTTATTGACTTATATATAATGGATAACAATAGGTTAAATAAAACTTACATGATTAAAGAATAATAAATAATTGTGTTAGTTATAATAACAAAATGAACTAATATGAAAAAGATATAAGTATGTATATATATGTATATATATGTATAAATGAATAATAAATAAATATATATGTATAATTCTTAAGCTTTAATCTTATATAAATGGAAACGTTAAACTTTAACTATAGGTTTTGATCTATAAAGTTATTAATACAGTTTCTAGATGATTTACCTTAAATACAAATAAGTATAAGCAATTCAAATTGAAACCATAGTTATAGATTATAACATTAATTTCCAATTAAGCATAGTTATGTGATGAGTTTGTTATGTGAATGTATCGGATTTTAATGTCCATTACGAATCATGGAATGTGGTTACTCAGGAGTAAGGTATGTAAAAAATATTTGTTAGTTGTGCTTACTAAGTTAGAAAGTTAAAATAAACTAGAAATATTTGACTATAAAAATGTTTGTTGTTTATGCTTAGCTCAATTTAGGGGTTTAGAGTGACAGATCCCTTGAGGGTACCCGTTAATCGATAGGGGTACCCGTATTGGTATGATACGGATAGATTTAAGGACTCATAGATAGTTAGAGCCTGGAGTGTCTGTTACTAATATTGTAGTATGTATGTATGTGTATATATATATATATATATATATATATATGTGCTGGAGTTGTGAGTTACTCTAAGTTTTGGGACGCTAAGATTATGATGTTTAGCCGATTAATTCAAAAATAATAAACGAATTGTTTGTATCATATATTTACATTAATACTTATGAACTATTATTTTGTATTGCATATACATGTGCTTATGGTGCTACGTACTAGGTTTCAATTTACTCCTTTTTCTTTCTCAACTGTAGGAAACCTAAATCAACAGATATATTATAATAATCTTGAAAATCCTTATTATGTTGCATTTGGGATGGGAAGGATGGTGATTACATATGACATAAAAGTTAGGAAAGTTAGAATTTTATTCTTTGTAGTAATTTTTTATTGTTTATGAATTAATTATTCATAATTAGATGTTAATTTGGCTTGGAGAATAAATTTTTTTCTTAGGTTATTAGAGGTTCTTTATAGTGACATTTGAAAATTTTAGTTGTTAATTTATGTCTAATGTGTTATTAAAGATTAGGAATGCATAGTAATCTGTAGCGTCCTAAATTTGAAGTGTTACAAGCTATTTGTATTCTAAAAAAAAAAAAAAATGGTTGATTTAGCTTAATTATTTCACTTGTCAACTAAAATTGAGGTTGAAAATAATTAAGGATATAGGAAATTGGGAACTAAGCTATGTATGAATCGGTGGAAAATGGTGGAAGTAAAAAGAAATTGGTGGAAAGAAGGAAGTAACTTATCGAGCAACGTAAGTGAATTGTAAATGGGTAGAAAACTGAGGAAGTGAATAATAATATTTCCATTGTCTTTCCAAAGTTGGAAAGAAATTAATGCAAATAAATGGAAATGAGGGTTTTTCTACGCATTCCTGTAACGCCATAATAAATCATATTTAATTTCAGTATATTATGTCATAAAAAATAAAATAGAATTTGTTGATAATTTTGTTTTTACTAAATTTTATTAAATCATGCAAAATGAAAACCATCAATAGTTTTGTTTTGTTTGTATTATTGATGAGTATAGTTTACTGAAATTAAATATAATTTACTTACCACGACGTTACAGTAATATTGTAGTAGAATTTCCTGAAAACAAAAGATATTTATAAAATTGTCCTTCACAATAATGTTCATCACATTAAAGTAAGGTAATTTCACACCAATACTAATTCCATTTTCCTTCATTTTATTTACTTGAACAACCAAATAAAAGAAATAGAACATTTCTTGCCATTTCCTTCCATACCCTTCTTATGCTACCAAACATAAAATAAAAATTATATTTCTTTCGGTTTACAATCTTTTTCATTTCATTTTCCACTGATATACATCAATTTCACGCCTATAAAAAATTGTGTAAGATGAAGTTCAAGAGGGTTTTGCTAACCCGGAGTTCACCAAAAATGGCTAAGCTTTTTTTTATTAGTAAATAATGCTTACCCAATCAATCATGGTTAAGTATAGCCATAGTTGTGTATGCACAAGGATTGGGGGCTTCGGACATACAAATATGTATCTCGAATAAGTATAGACTAATACAAAGTAATTAACATAAATGAGTGTCTTAAATTCAAAACTACAAGAAGTATAGTTGATATCGAGCCCCATGCATGCCGTTCAAAATACTTTGTAATTTGTTACAAAATTGTTTAATTGTGGTTCCCAAAATGTAGATCGTTTTGTTTACTACGATGACTTTTGTTCTTCATTTTTTCTTTTCCCAAAAGAAGAAAAAATTCATTCACATACAATGCTCCAAGTAAATACCATCAAGTAGATAAAAAGATGGGATATAAAGGCTCGATCTGAAATACACACAGCTTTTTTATAATTCGAAATTGAAAACATCATTGAGTTTGTAATTTCACTCAATAAAATGCAAAATATTTTTATTTCATAAATCGTCTTCAGTTCATAATGTTCTATTAGTCAAATAACTGTAAATCTACTCACAATTTCTTACATTTAATTTTCTACGGAATGGCAACTTTTATATTTTGTAAAGGAAAAAAAAAAATACACTTTTAATTATCAATTTTTGACCAATTTTATTTAAGTTCTAAACTTTTTTTATTTTTAATTTGAGTCTTCAATTCTTTAAATGTCTATAAACATGGACTTTTATTAACACTATTGTTATTCCATCAACAAATGACATGTGGCAACTCACGAGCTGTCCATATAATTAATTTAAATAAATAATATAATTGCATAAAGCTAAATTAACTAAATGAATAAAAGTTTCAGAAAAAAAAAAGAGAGTTAATATTGAAAACTGAAAAAAAAAAAAAAAAAAAGAATTGACTATGCCACGGTTAGGGGTGGATGGTGACTTCTTGCCGGGTGGGGCCACACAACCTTAGGGGTGGTCTTTGGCCACCTTAGCCTTGCGGGGTACTAGTCACCTCGGCTATAGGTGATTAGTTTTTTATTTTTTAATTTAACAATTGATTTTATTTTTTTAATTTTTTATATATTTATTAATTTGGTCAAATTTATTATATTCAATCCTACTATTTATGTAAATTAATTATTCAAACCAATGATGCATTGTCACGTGTCAAACATTAAGAAAAGAAATTTAACTTTGTAAATATTTAAAAATGCTGAGGATTCAAATAAAGAAAGAAAGGAGGCGGTATTAGGATTAAAATAGAAAACTAGTGAAATACTAGGGGCTAAAAGTTTTTTTTTTTTTTTTTTCCTTTCGTAAAGGCCATAAGTTATGTAAAATGTAAAGTTGGTAAAAGACCATAAGTCCAGTAAATTTCATAAAATTCTTAAAGGGACTTCATAGTAGGTAATTCAATTTTATAGATTATAATTCCGCATATGTTTCTAATAGTACTCTATGATCATAAAATTTTTATAGTTGATAATTTATACAAGTTTGAAATTTCACTTCAAGTATGTAAAAGCAACCATTACTAAATATTTCAACCTGGTTGGTAAAATTGTTTTTTTTTTTTTCCAGGGAATATCTCTCTCTCTCTCTCTCTCTCTCTCTCTCTCTCTCTTTTCGTTAATAGTAGTGAGCAAAGAAATTTCGCTACTCAAACCATATTGGCCAATTAAAAAAAATGAAAGGTGGGGCAGTTGCTCGCCAATTATACATGGGAAGCGGTAAAAATTCATCTGCCCATATTAGTGACAAATTAAAACCCTAATTTCTATCTTCTTCCTCCTCCGGCATGCATATAAACTTATAGTTTGAAGATGATGTGTACTCGCTAAAGTTTTCTTATGCTTGAAGATGATTTGTAGTCTCTAAAGTTTTCTTACGAATATTGAGTACTTGTAATCTTCTTTATTTACTTTGAGTTATTGTTAGTCTTTAGTGATTGTTGTAAATCCGTTCTTGAATTTTCGTGTATGATATGGAAATCAATTAATATCTTATGTCTATTTTAGTATTAGTAAGTAATATTAAATACCAAATTAGATATAAACTAGTTCTTCTTTGATTCTAGTGTATAATATCTAACATCATTTACATCCATATCCATTCAAACACATATAAGAACCTAAAAGTACTTTAGGCTCCAGCATTTGTATAAATATCTTGATTCAAATCTCATAAATATTAATTTAATAATTTTTTTTTTTTGCTTTTTTCTTTCTAACCTTTTTTTCTTCATAATAACTAATAATATTAAAAGTATTTACCCATAAGGGGTTAACCTAATAGTTAAACTTAAATCAAACTCATGACAACTTATATGAAGTATTGAGTTCAAATCCTACCATGGATATTTCTTGGGGTATAATAGAATCGAGTCGAACTAAACAGTATCAAGCTCGAGCTTGATATAAAAACATAAAACTTGAACTCAGCTGAGATTTCAATTTTTAGCTCGAGTTTAACTTGAAAATATATATGACAAGTTCGAGCTCGACTTGATTAACTTGATTAAACGTAAACTTTTTATAAATTTTCTCAAACTAATATCGGATTCACTTATATTTAAATAAATTAAAATATATTAAAAATTATTCTAAGTTCGATTAGACTCGCAAGTCTAGTGAGCTCAGTATTTTAAAGCTCGAACTCGGCTCGATTTATTACTCGAGTAGCTCAAATTTGAGCTTGAATCGACTATTATTGAATCAAATTGGAATAAAACTCAAGCCGAGCTCAAATAGCTTGCAAACTGGCTTGGTTCATTTATATCCCCAATACTTACGTAACATAAGTTATTCTTACCCGATATATGAGTCTTGTAGGTGGTTCAATATGCCAAGAGGTAGCCAATCATAATACGGTCGTGTGCCTCATTGTCATTAAAAAATATATATTAAATTCATTTATTATAAAATTTATTTGACTAAATAATCCTCCCAGATTGCTATTTTTATTATTATACACCATTTACAATAATTGCATTTCCCATTCTACAATTATACTTAAACTGCGAACTTCACAATTTCACGTAGTCATTCCGAGAAAGTAATTTATGGTGTATGTGAAAATAGGATGATTTTAAGATGATATTTCATGCATGAGTAGTAGGAGTTAGATGATAACACGTCATGAGTTTGGAATTTAGAAATATCATAAAATAATAGTATTAGCTAAAAATAGATAATTTTACTAGATTATATTATAGTGTAATTTACCCATTGTAAACATGTAAATTAGGTAATGAAAAATAACTAAATTTTAGACATAAATTATTTGGAAACCAAAATTATAAAGTGACGTAAAATATTATATAAAAATAGTATGTATACCTCAAGTGTAATTATTATATATAATTATATACTCAAAAATCCGTATAATGACTTAAAAATTTATAAGAAAAATAAAAATAAAAAATAAAAAAGTTTGTAAACCATCAAAATTACAATGCATTAGGCGTAGAACATTTATAAGCCTGCTATTGATTAGAGAAACAAGCATTTGGACACTTAACTATGTTAGAATTATGGTATTTATGCTCTAAGGAGAGAGTCTATATTTGGTTCCATGCAATCCTAGAAAACATCACCAAACTCTCTCAAATTTTTCATGAAGATACGAGAGATTCTAGAAAAATCTAAAAAGAGAAAGAACATAGAAGGAAATTCTAGAAAAAAAAAATCAAGAACCAACATTGTAAAAATCAAAGTCCATTCATGGAACCTAAGTTCAAAGAGAATTTGGAAGTGAACCATCACCACCACCTAATAGTAGAGGTGGCGCCAAAGGGGCCGAGACAGTAGTGGTGGCTATTGATGGCCATATGGCCAACTTACAGTAAGGTGCAATTTCAACCTGTTTTTCTCTAATTTAGTAAAAATATTAAAATAACTCCTAAAATTATGGAAAAAATTATTTTGGAATCTTTTTACAAGTACTCTTTAGAGGAAAATATTAGTTGTGAAAATTTTAAGTGGATTTATGATGTCCTTGAGAAATTGCACGAAACTGATTATTTTTTTAAAGTTATTTTAAATAACCCTATTATTATTGTTATTTTGAAACCAAATATTTTCCGTAACTTCCCTATACTGCATGTATGAATTCTATGAAAATATTTTGATTAAAAAAATTTTCCATAATTTTTAGTAATTTTTAAACCTCTAAATTTGGTGAAAAATGCTATTTTTAGGAGATTTTGTGTAATTAACTTTGAGGGAATTGATTTTTACCTGTTCTAGAGTTCATATGAGTTATGTTATGTTGTAGAATATGATTTGGACTTAAGAGGATTGAAGTAAAGTTAAACCACACACCTACCATTAGTTTTGGGCTTAATGCATTAAAGTTAGAAAATAAAGGTTTGAAAGTTTTGGCAATGTGGTGTTACTGAATATGGTGAACTTGTTGAATGATCATGTACTAACATGTGTGTAACAAAAAACATCATGTTGGAATGAGATGCTCGAAATAAACTTGTAAATGGATCTATTTACAAAGTTCTTCAGATGATTAATTTAGTAAAAGAGTGACTTAAAATCTTGGTACATATACTTAACCAGAAGGTTAACTAGTATAAGAATCTTGAATATAATAATATTATGGTCTTGGTTAGGCCAATGTTTGGTAAAAGAAACATGTTGTTGATGACTTCAGAGACATGTTCAAAAGGTTGGTTAACGAAAGGATTTTAACTATAAATATGTTGGAGCCTCATTTAGGAAGTTATCTGGTGAAAGAAGTGTAATTGTAATGATTTCAAAAACTTGGCCAGAGGGTTGGCTAGTTTAGAGAGCTTAGGTGAATCACTTTAGAGACATACTTAGAGGGTTGGTCTGTAAGAGAAGGATTTAATCTTTAATTTAGAGACTTCATCAAAAGGACTCACATCATAGATTTGTTCAAAAAGTATTTGGTAAGGGGAAATTTAATTGAAATGGCTTTAAGGACTTGATCGGAAAATTGAATAGTATAGAATACTTAGAGGAAATGACTTCAAAGGTTTATTCAAAGAGTTGATTGGAGTAAGGAGTATAACTGAGATAACTTCAGAGACTTGGTTAGAAGATTATTAGTTTAAAGACAACTGTTTTAGGACTTTGTCAAAAGGTTTTGAGATCGAAACTTGGTATTAAGTAAGCTTTTAGAACCTTGTTCAGAGAATTCAATAACAAGTTGAAAGTCAATATAAAGTTTACACCACTTACTAAAGATAAGTTCTAACAACACTTAAATTATTAAAAGAGAAAATTGCGTAAACTCCCCCTAAACTTTGATTCAGGTACAGATTGCCTCCCTTTGATTAGATGCAAATTGTTTCCCTAAACTTTTAAATTGTGGTTTTTTTGTCCTAAACTTTCATAAATTGGAAAATAACCCACTAAATTGAAAGTAACTCCTTAAACTTTGATTTTGGTGTATAAATACTCTCTAAACTATGTACTATTTAAGGGGTATTTACACATCGAAATTAAAGTTTATGAAGTATTTATACACTGAAATCAATTTTTTTGAGGTATTTACACATTAAAATCAAAGTTTAAGAGGGTTATGGAGATTATTTGTCAATTTATGAAAGTTTAGAAAACCAAAAATCACACTTTGAAAGTTTATGGGGAAAATCCAAACATGTGTTAAAGTTTAGGGGAGTTTTATGCATTATCCCTTTATTAAAATGAACTCGGTTACTTTATATTTAATAATACTAAAGTGATTGCATTACATATTTAGGGGAAAACTGAAGCAAACAAAACCCATATACACATGTATGGAGAGTTACGTATCTAGGTAAGTGGGATCAATGTTTTACCACACTTTAGAGTATTACTTAAGGATACTTGGAGCCCTTAGTATATATCTTGTTTGTGATTGTATGTTAGTTGCTTACGTGTACGCGACGTGTGTGCTTGAATGTGATTGTGCCATTTGAAGTGTTGGACTTTATATTAATTGCTTTATGATGTTGCTTGTTTGAAATGTTTGCATGCGAGACCTCATGGTTAAGTGCTTCATATGGATTATGGGAGATTGTAATATTAGTTTATAAGATCATGGTTGTGAACACTTTGTTAACAAAAACTTAAAACTTTTGAGCCAAGTAGTTAAAATGGGCCCATTAATATTTATTGGCTTGACTATTCACTATTTTTAGCCTGGGGCATTACAAATGATATCAGAGTGGAATCCCTACTAATACAGGGATGATTTGGGTTTGGCCTTAATTTAGAGAAAAGGCTCAAAGAAGTGGGGAGTGTCACTAGAGTGTTACTCTTTGCATGGTTCTAAAATGGCCTATAGGTAGTGGGTGGCTCAAATCATACACTGAAAAAAAGGGGAAGAATTAGGCCTAATTGTAAGATCTTGCATCGAGGACATGACATGTTTAAAGGGGGGAGATTGTAAGACCCTATAGTTAAGCGTTCTACATGGATTGTGAGATATTAAAATACTAATTTATAAGGCCATAATTGTGAATATCTTATCAATATAAGCTTAAAACTTTTAAATCAAGTAGTGGAAATGGACCCATTAGTGTTTGTTGGCTTGACTTGACTATTACTTTTGGCTTGGGACGTTATACTAAAATTGCTTGATTACCCTAAAAAGCAAACTAATTTAAACTCGACTTAACTTTTAATTGGACATACATCATAACCTACTAAGGGAACGGTTGGGATTCTCGGGCAAATACAAACCCTTCAATGAGGATAACCGAAATGGTCCTCTTCTTACTTTTAATCAAACTAAGTTTGTAGGAGAGGAGGTTATGACAAGGTTGTAACAAAGTTGGGGATTGTAATTTGAAGTGAAGTCTTAGGTGAAGCGTGTTTCTTCATTACATAATCCTTAGTTTAGTTCTGATTTGCAATGTACACGATGTCAAACTCTTTAACTCGAATTAGAATGGGCACAATTTCTCCGATCTCACAATAGACCAGTCAACAATATACGATGATACTTGCTTGTACATACATAGCATTTAACTAAACTTGCTTAAAAACCCTGGTTACTCTAATTAGATATGTGCTATTGTTTCCATCTCACTTATGAAGTAAGTCTTCACTCATTGCCCAATTGTTGTTTTGTAGGTTTCCCAATAGATGCACCAGTACTATTCTAAGTTACAGAAAAGTAGATAATGAGGTTAGGGATTAAGATTCAAGATTAATTAGTTGGATTCTTATTTTGTTTATTAACTTTACTAACCTTTGAGAAAACTAATATGGTCTTTTTAAGTGACCTTCTCATTTTTAACTACTATTACCTATACTATTTTCTGTAAACCTGTAGATATTTATATACCCTTATTATGTTGTTTTCTGAAATTATTTACAAAACTTGATTTCTTTTCAAGCTTTTATACTATAAAATCTCTTTTACAGCTATTTTGAAAAGTTACTCCACATATTAATACCAAACAGGTGCTAAATTGAATGACTCAAAACTGTAGAGTAATAAATGCTTGGTGTAAACCATACCTACATTAGCGGTTAAAGTAGTTAACTTCTAACTTAGATTGGTTTATACGGTGGGTTGTTACGACTTCCTAATTTGGGGTGTGACATAAACAATGCCAATTATATGATTTAATTTATTAATATTTTCTTTTACAATTCATATTATGAAAATGAATGTGGTTTAGTGAGCAATTGATTACATAATAATGTATATTGAAAATGATATTCTTTTAACCTTGCTAAAAAATAAATTTGCAAAGTTATCATAAGAAAATCATAGAATACTTATATTTATGTTAATTTGCTTTTTTTTTTTCCCTCTACTTACAATTTTTTGATGCAATACCTTTTATGATTTATTTTTGTTGAAAATAAAACTTACACGGGTTTTATTTATTTATTTTATTATGGATCGACAATTAGATTTCGCTTAGTGCATATATCATAATGAAAGAATAATAGTTTGTTATTATAAATTATTATTATAACTGGAGCACCTTAATTATTTCTAAAAGAATATTCTATCTTATAAAATTTCAGAAAATATTATAGGTGCAACTGTCACGGGTGAATTCCGTCGCTCGACCCCGTGCGACACTCAGCGTTCCTGACCTCACTAAGGAAGGCTAAGTCAGCCTGTAATACACTCACAGTGTTAGAGAGAGAAAGTAGAAAGAGAAACTCTAATAGTATACTGTATTTACTCAAATAACTTGTGTGTTACATCTTAGAGGAATACCCATATATATACAGAAAGCCTTTACAATCTAATGATCAAGATCAATTCGATCTAATTGTTACAATTGATTCCCAACTACTACATTTACTTACCTTCACCAACTACTATACAATATTCTGGACTTCTTTAGTATCTTTTAGAACTTTTCATCATCTAGAAGCTTTTAGTGGGCTTGGGCTTTTGTCTTTGGGCTTTTGTCTTTGGGCTTTAGGAACCTCCTAAGAATGGCCCACTTCGAGAAGTCCGTAACATTCTCCTCCGCTCAATCCGGCGATGCCCTCGTCGCTCCTTCATCATGGATCTATCGAATCTTGTCTTTAAATTGCCACAGTGTTTCGGCTGGTTTCCAACTGGCCTCACTCTCTGGTCTTCCCTTCCACGTTACCATATACTCATGTCTGAGAGTTTGTCCACGTCTCTTCACATGTCTATCAGCTATGATCCCTTCCACTTACTTATCAAATGAATCCCGTACTCCTATTAGGGCCCTTTGTGATATAGCTCTTATAGGGTCTTCTTCATCTTTGTGGAATGGTTTTAGCATGCTCACGTGGAAAATCGGGTGGAATTTCAATTTAGGAGGAAGTTCCAATTTGTAAGATACTTGCCCTACTAGTTTCACAATTGGGAATGGACCTTCGTATCGCCTCATTAGACCTTTATGTAGTTGGTCCTTCGTACGTTGTATCAAATGTAACTTAACAAGCACTTGGTCACCTACCCGGTATTCCATCGGCTTCCGCTTCTTGTTTGCAATCTTCTTCATTCTCTTGATAGCTCGGTTTAAGTAGGTCCGGGCTAAGTCATGATTTTCCTACCATTCCCTTGCGAATTTATATGCGGGAGGGCTGGACCCCGTATATCCTATTGCTACTGTATGAGGAGTTAAAGGTTGCCTTCCCAGGACAATCTCGAAAGGACTCTGTCCGATGGACTCATTCTTCTGTAGGTTAAACGAAAATTGTGCCACGTCTAACAACTTGGTCCAATTATGTTGGTTAGCCCCTACAAAATGCCTTAAGTATAACTCCATTAAGGCATTCACGCGCTCCGTCTGACCATTCGTCTAGGGATGCAAACTAGTTGAAAAGTTCAACTCAGATCCCAGAAGTTTGAACAGCTCTGTCCAAAATCTCCCTGTAAATCGCCCATCTCGATCACTCACAATGTTTCTGGGCAGGCCCCAATACTTTACTATATGTTTCAAGAATAACCGGGTAGCTTCATCAGCTGGGCACTCCTTTGTTGCTGGGACAAAAGTCGCGTATTTTGAGAACTTGTCTACCACCACCATAATTGTACCATACCCTTCCGATCGGGGTAAGCTTACAATGAAGTCCATGAAAACACTTTCCCATGGCCGTTCAGGAATGGGAAGAGGCTCTAGTAGTCCCAGAGTTGCCTTGTGTTCAACTTTGTCTTGTTGGCACACGAGACAAGTTCGGACATAGCTTTCAATATCTTCCCTCATGTGTGGCAAAAAATACTTTTCTTCCACTAATGCTTGGGTACGGTGCATTCCTGGATGACCTACCCATTTAGAATCATGACACTCCTCAAGTATCTCCCTTCTCAGATTCAAGGAATGGGGTACATAAATTCGTTGCCCTTTTGTACATATTAGTCCATTCTCTTGCCAAAATCTCCTTGTCTTCCCTTCTGGACATTGAATCTATAGAGCTTTAGCCTGCTTATCACTCTCCATCCCCTCTTGGATTCTATCAATGAGGTTGCTTTTAGGTTTGCTGATGGCTGCCAACTCAACCCTTCGGCTCAAAGTATCCGCCACAACATTAGTCTTACCTGACTTATGTTCAAGGTCGAAATCAAATTCTGCCAGAAAAACCTGCCATCGGGCTTGCTTGGGTGAGAGCTTCTTTTGATTCTGAAAATAGCTGGTGGCCATATTATCAGTCTTAACCACAAACTTCCTCCCTAATAAGTAGTTCCTCCATACCCGAAGATAGTGTACTATTGCCACCATCTCCTTTTCATGCACTGGATATCGTTTCTCTGTGTCGTTCAACTTTCGGCCCTCAAATGCTACAGGGTATCCTTCCTGCATTAAAATCCCTCCAATAGCAAAATCACTAGCATCAGTACATACCTCAAAGGGTTTGCTAAAGTTGGGAAGGAGAAGGACCGGCTCCTTCGTGATTGCCATTTTCAAGGTCTCGAGTGCCCGCTTTCTCTCTGTACTCCAAACCCAAGGGGTATCCTTTTTTAGTAAGTCCGTCAATGGACTCGCTATCTTCGAATAGCCCTTAATGAATTTTCTATAGTAATTTACTAAGCCAAGGAAGGATCTTAGCTCAGTAGGCTTGGTGGGTTCCTTCCAATCCCAGATGGCCCGCACCTTTTCCTTCGTCCATTCTAATCTTTCCTCTCCCCACTATGTGACCAAGGAATGTCACCTCTTCTTGTGCAAAGGCATATTTCTCTATTTTCACATATAGATCATTCCTCCTCAAAGTTAAGAATACTGAGTGAAGGTGCTCTATATGTTCCTCCAACGTCTTACTATAAATCATAATATCATCCAAATACACTACTACAAAGTGATCAAGAAAGGGCGCTAAAACATGATTCATAAGTGTGCAGAAAGTAGCCGGGGCATTGGTAAGGCCAAACGGCATGACTAGGAATTCAAAAGCACCATACCTTATAACACAAGTGATCTTGGGCTCATCTCCTTCTGCAATCCTCACTTGGTGATATCCCGAGCATAAATCCAATTTAGAGAAGTCTCTAGCTTCTCCCAACCTGTCGAATAGATCCGATACCAATAGAATCGGATACTTATTCTTTATTGTGACCTTATTTAAGGCTCGATAATCAATACACATTCGGAGTGATCCATCTTGTTTCTTCTGAAAAAGTACAGGAGCTCCAAAAGGTGCCTTTGAAGGCCTAATGAAACCTGCTTCTAGTAATTCCTTCAATTGTCGCCTCAATTCTTCTAATTCTGGAGGTGACATCCTATATGGGACAGCGGCGGGCGGCCTAGCTCTGGGTTCCAATTCTATCACATGGTCTACCTCCCTTCTTGGTGGTAACTTCTTAGGCAACATTGGTGGCATTATATCCTTAAATTCTCCCAATATTTCCCCCACTTGAGGTGGAACACTTCCTTGACCACTAGTCTCTTCCCTAACTTTTATGGCAGCCAAGTAAGTGACTTCGTTCTTCTTGAGTCCCTTTTCCAATTGCATAGCCGATAGGAATTTGGTGGCTCGGCCTACCTTTCTTACTACAGGAACCACGCATTGCGAATTGTGATCAAATACACAAATGCAATTAGCTCGTGGTACGATAAGTGCATCAATGCGATCTAAGAAATCCATCTCGATCACGAACTCAAAATCATCCATTGGCACTACTTCAACTGTCTCCTTTCCCTGCCAACCCCCAATACGAAGCTCTATCCCCCTGGTTACTCCAATAGTGGGAACTTCTTTTGAGTTAACTGTTTTGAGCCATGTTTTGGTCTCCTCCACTTTTAGCCCCAACTCCTTTGCTGCCATATCAGAAATAAAGAGATGAGATGCTCCTGTATCTACGAGGGTATTGAGTTTCTTACCTACTACCGATACTTTGGTATACATCAATCCTTTTCTTTCATTGACTTGAGACTTCATAACACTGAGTAGACGAACTGACCATTATCCCCATCATCTGAGCTTTCACCTGCTACTAATGCCGCCAATCTCTCTTTCTTCAGACACTCCCTGGTATAATGGGGTCCATTACAGAAATAACATTTCAATTCACGGGGTTTCCATCTTTCCCCATCTCTCCCTTCACGAGTTCTTCCTCGATCGTTATCTTTTTCTTCGGCTTTGGTTTTTCCTGTAGAAGAACTCCCACTCTTCTCCCTTTCAACTCTCCCTTTCCATCTTCCCCCTGTGGTCTTAGGATCAGTCTTCCGAAATTCTATTAGGCCTTCAGCAACTGCTATAGCCTTGAAAATGTCTTCCACTCCCCTTCGCTCCAGCTCTAATTTAGCCTAGGGCTTTAAGTCATCCATAAACATCACCAAAGCATCTTCTTGGTTGAGGTCTGAGATCTCCAACATCAACTCTGAAAATTCTTTTACATATTGTTTTATGTCACCCTTATGGGTTAGGTGATGCAATTTCACCTTTACTTCCTTAGTAGCATTTTGGGGGGAGAATTGACCCTTCAACTCTTGTACAAAGCTATCCCAGGTGTTGATATCAGCCGCCCTCCTGCGCCACTATACCATAGCTGAGTCTTTCAGATACATGGCAGCAGTACGTACCTTTCCAGCATCATCTAAGATTCTCAAAGCATTAAAGTATTGTTCCACTCCCCATAAGAAGTTATCTACTTCTCGAGCAGACCGCATCCCGCTAAAGTGCTCTGTTTTTGGAATATCGACCCTGTGGCCGGTCTGGAGGGTCATTCCATTTGCAACAGCGATTCGGCAAGCCGCCAATTGCGTCTTGAGATCTTCAATTTCTTGACGCATGATCACTACCACTGCATCAATCTTAGCTTCATAAGCTTCTTCCTTAGTTTCTAAGGCCATAACTCGGGCTTGGAGAGCATCGCCCTTCTCTCCAATAACATTTCCATGCTGCTTAAGCTCTTCTACAGCCCGATTCAGTGCTCCCTGCAATTCACCTCGGAGTTCTTCTTCCATTTCCTCAAGACTGCCTTGAGACTCATCAAATTGTTCCTTGGCCTCAGTAATGTTCAACTCTGCCTTATCCATCCTATTAAGGAGAGAGTTCAATAGGTCCTGAGACCTAGCCCTTTGCCTGGTAACACGGCGATCGTCATGGTCGGCCAACTCATCGACCATTAAAGCGTTGTTGTCTCCTCCAGATGACATCTTCTCCACAAGTAATTCCTTTTTTAGGCTCTGATACCACTTGTCACGGGCGGATTCCGTCGCTCGACCCCATGTGGCACTTAGCGTTCCTAACCTCACTAAGGAAGGCTCAGTCAGCCTGTAATACACTCACAATGTTAGAGAGAGAAACTCTGATAGTATACTTTATTCACTCAAATAACTTGTGTGTTACATCTAAGAGGAATACCCTTATATATACAGAAAGCCTTTACAATCTAATGGTCAAGATCAATTCGATCTAATAATTACAATTGATTCCCAACTACTACATTTACCTACCTTCACTAACTACTATACAATATTCTGGACTTCTCTAGAACCTTTTAGAACTTTTCATCATCTAGAAGCTTTTAGTGGGTTTGGACTTTTGTCTTTGGGCTTTAAGAACCTTCTAAGAATGGCCCACTTCGAGAGGTCCGTAACACAACCGTGAACGTAGTGAGCAGTGAATTTTGATCATGTCACGTGGTAGTAGCAAAATTATGCCACTTAACTTAAGCGAGAACTATTTTTGCTACGAAGGTCCTCTTTGGCAAAGCTCAACAAGTAAAACGGGCCGACAGCTTTTTTTTTTTTCTTCTTCTTCTTCTTGCTGATTAATACTTTTAGCATAAAAAATTTGCTTTCAGCAACAAGTTTGATTTACCAATCGAGTCCCCGCTCCTAGTGAAATTTTTCCTTTTCCTCGTAAAATCTCTGTAAATATGACATAAACGCTGCTATAGATTTATAGTTCACAATTTGATCACTTATTGTATTTTAATTTCATTTTAATATTTGTAACATATCTTGAAGTTTGTAACACATTCAAGAAAAGCCACTTACTCAAATGATCTAAAATTGAACTAGTTACAAATAGTTGAGTAAACTTATGAACATAAATGTTTGTAAAATCAACTAATCTATGTAATTTCATTTAAAGTTTATGAATGTACTCAAATGTTTGTAAAACCTCATAAAAGTTTATAAATCCACTATAGTTTACAAAATTATTCTCAGTCTGTTAAATTTCTTTCTAAATATTTGTAATTTTATTTAAAAATTCGTATCTGTTCACGAATATTTTATAAGTTTCGTATTGTTCTTTATTAAATGGACCAATTAGGTTTTTATTTGAGATAAAAGTTTGTGTCCGCCCGAGCTTTATCTTTCATATTTGAGGTAGCTTTTTTGTTTGAGATAAAAAAAAAAGTGGTAACTCAATTTGGACCTTTAAACCATTAGGTTTTTCAGATTACCTTCAAACTCCAACGAAATCATTTTTAAGGACTTTGTTTTGTAAAGCGCCTCACTTAAGAGCATGAGATTCTACCAGCAATTAATTATTTTCATGAATTGCAACTGTGAAATCAATTTTTGAGATTTTTGGCAAGTCGCCATTTACTCAAGAATACGTTAATTATCCAATATTCATATCTTGCACGTGTTTATGTAGAGTCGTACAAGACCAGAAAAGTGACGTCAAATTTCCTACTAGAGGAACACACCAAGTCGCTCTTTTGAATATTTATATATATAGTTTTTTTAAGGTAAATTTTGACTATCCATTTCAAGTGAATATCTACGATCCTCTAATCATATACACACATATCAATAGATGAAATAAATTTTTATATTTATATACCAATTTTTTAGGTATATTTATATTATTAAAGCAAGTAGAATTTTGTGCAACTATTGCTCATTTTTTTTTTTGTAAAATTATGTTAAACACCCTTAAAACATTTATATTATATAATATAACCTCTTTTTAGCCTCATTAACTCACTAATAATGGTTTCTCTTCCACTTCTCCATTATATTCTCCTCATCCTTTTTCTTCCCCATATTTTCCTTTATTTTTTTTTTTTTTTACTAATTTTAATTTTTCTTTCTTCACATAATATCCTATAACTGACAACCTTTCATTATTTAACGCATAAAGTACAAAGTTTTAGTACGTAATTAAAATTGATATAGTTTAATTAGTAATTTAAAATATTTAAATGTGATATTAATAATGCAGATGAAGGATGTGTTAATAACATGTAATTTACCATAAAATTAATTTATACCTCTATTTTTTAAAGATAAGATTTGATAGAATTTACTCTAAATAAAAGTATAACAACTCGCAAATTGAAGGCATGAGTCAAAAAAGTAAATTTCATCACTATTTATATTGGTAATAACTTTGACATATAATTTTTCTTCCGTTTTTATTTTCTTAAACTAAAGTATAATTAGTTCGAGAGACCTTATAATTTTTGTATTATGAACTATTAGAGTTTTATTCAATAATTGTTTTATATTTTAAATTTTATTTTACTGTTATATTTATTTTTTATATACCCATTATAGGTGCGCTTCTACTAATATATATATATATATATATATATATACATATAATTGATCGAGACATACTTGACATGGCCAATTGGAGACGACAAACGTCCATGTTCCATTTTCCCCGTCAAAAAATATAAAGCAAGTGAAAGAAAGACATTACCAAACAAGTCAGTTAAAGCTATTTAAAACAACACACTCACAAATGTCACCTATCTTTATTAGCTAAGTGACAAAATAGTCAGCAAATTATATATCATTCATGGTGATTTGGTGAGTATAATTCGCTTAGATGTTAAAGTTATTTTTTATTTCATTTAAAACGGTATGGGTATAAATATATTACATAAATTAAGATAAGCTTTTCAAGCTCTTGAGTAATAGAACAATTGACCCTTCACAAATGAGTAAATGGCACCAGTATCCACTTGATTTTTAGTTTCATCATAATTCACCATCATAATGTGTATAGATGACCTATTACTTCTTTATAATTTCTTTATGCAATTTCTACTTTTCTATATATATATATACATATATGTGTATCTATACATATATATATATAGCTAGCAAAATTATTATTCAATATCATGAAAAATATTGAATCAAATATTGAATGATGATCGATATCTACATGACCTAGTTAAGAACACGGTGTTATTATGCAAAATAGTAAAATCACGTACAAATATATTTACAATAATGCTCATTGCAAATTTTAAGTAATTTAATGGAAAATATGCAAGCAATGCAGTGTTACTAGACTGAAAAGAGAAGTACTTTTAAATTAACACTTTTTAGCAAATATATTTGTTTTATTTGTCTTAAATTAATGTAAAGATTTTTGGAAATATTAAAAAAAAAATCTTAGCAATATGTAGATGATTCTTTTTGTTGATTTTTTATGTTAAAAATCAAAAGCCATCCACAAATTCCCAGTGGATCTCAATGTTCCTCAATCCTTGAAAGGTTTATGTTCTCATTTTACCTAGATTTGATATAATAAGACTTATGGTAAAAGTTGGTGAATAAATAGTGAAGATATAGTTTAATACTTCGGAACCTAAACAGCTATAATCTACCATGTGTTAATACTGTGATACCGACATGTGAAGACTTAGAACCTATTACTAAACCTCAATCATCAGATAGACCACGAATATCACACTATAATAACGTGATCTATAAACGTCAAGTTGATCATATGAGTCTCACCAAACATCACCAAATTACAGTTTAACAACTCAAGTAGAATCTCCTACATCAAACAACAAACTACAACAACTTCATACTTAGCAAGCCAAATATGGAGTTTGATCACCTTCTACTAACATCTACAAACTATAAGCATACATCAAGTCATATCTCTCTTACTACTCATAGTAAGTATAGTCATCGTCACCTCCTATGTCATACATCAAGTCATATCCTAGGTTATCATATAAATCATAATCTCCTGTGGTCTTCTGGCACCTGCATTTAAAAACAAGAACCCCTAAAGGGTAAGCAAAATCGCCTGGTATAAGGTATATTATACAAACAAATGCATGGGCATACAATAGCACAAACACATGCATAATAATCATAACTAATGCACAACTAACCAATTCTTATCTTTCATTTTAAGTTCAACAGACATCATAGCTTTAATGTCCTAAGGTTTAAGGTAATTCACAACCTCAGTACATAAGCGCATATGTATAGTAAATAGTAATGTTGGATACATCCTAATACCTTAGAATCAATTCTCAAACCTAGCACCTATTTGGGTCCTATCGATATGTAACTCCACTCGAGACAATGCTACATACCGATCATTAGTTATCACCTTAAGCTTAGCTACACATACTCAACACAAATATTATTAACGTTAGATATGAGTTAAGTCCATTTCCATCTAGAACTACACAAGCACATGGAACAAATATAGTAAACTGTAAACTTGGTTCAATAGGCTCAATTAACAATTGATTCTCACTAACACTTGTTTCAACACTATCACTTGTTTTTTCTTGAACTTCTTATCTAAGTTCTCTCTTCAACGACACTTCCATCACTAAAACCAATAATGCAACAACCAAATATGCATTACTCTATTGCTCCTCTCCAGGGCAACATTCAAACTTTACTTTGGTTTTTTGGCACTTATTTGTAATGGGGAGTTAGAAACCGTTGGCAAGGAAAGAATACCTTTAGGGGGGAGGAGAGAGAAAGAGAAGAGGGAAGAAGAAAGAGTCATTATTTCATTGAGTTTGAAAAGGCGGATGTCATTTAAGATGGATAAAAAGACTTCCTTACCACATGCTCCTTAAAAATGATTACCAAAATGCCAAATCTTATAGTTTATTTATTTTTCTTGAAATTTTCAGGTTATTACATATAGTTTACAATTTTCGTACTACTTGCCTAAGTCCTAATCGTATACAACCCCTATTTGCTTAATTCTTAACCTTATGTCTATTATACATGCACTGGGATGATAACTTTAAGCTTAACTATGTTTGCATAAGTCATAAAGTGAACCAAAATGTTGAGGATGTGAGCTTTCAAGATAGGTTTAAAAGATGCATTTATACTAATGAATTATGAGTTTCTCAAGTTCGGAATCTCTTTGACTAAAATAATTCTAACTGATGTTTATATGTAGATAATGCCTATAGTAATACTTCGAATTTAAAAAATGTATATTAAGGTATTTGAACTTCACTTTTTTCTCATTTAAGTACTTTAACTGTTTAAAATATAGCAATTTGGGATCTTTGTTAGTTAGAACCATTTTAAGGGCTAACTGACACTTAAGTAGATGTAATGAGATCACAACATGCCATGTAGATACATTAACCAAAGATATACCTAACACAACAACCAAAAAGAATAAGAGAAATTGCAACCTTTATATTTAAAAAAGAGGCTAGATCCCTTATTCTTTTAGGAAGGTCAAATGCTCTATAAACACATTAGCTAGAAATTCGCACCAACAAAAATGGAGTTTCCGATTGATCATCTTCTCCCCATGAATTGCCGAACCAGCAATTCATTCTACATTATTTGCTAAGCTATATTCACACCTTTTATCTAAGGGATCACTTGAAAGAAAGAAGCCTTTCAATCTCTTATTACAAATACGTTAACAACATGTTCATTAAGGGGGAATGGATCTTATTCCTTAAGGAGCATTTTATCCCGTGCTTAGTTGCTTTTAGACCCCTAGTGTTTGATTTCCCGAGGAAATAGTTTGCTACTAGAATTGAAATTCTTTATTTGCCAACCTAAATATGAATTCCTAATGTTATCTACCTGTTTAATTCCAACAATACCCCTACTAAAGATAAAAAATGGCAACAACTACCCTATAATAAAATTGTCTAACCACACATCACTCTTTACTCTTTCTAACAGTTTGATATAGAGTTTCTACTTAACATCCATCAAATTATACTTTCTACCTAAAAAAACCCTAACCCACTAATCCAATCTACCATCTCCTACCGTAGGAGGTACATCACCTCCCTCTCTTCGATTACTCCTAGTTGCAGTGGTCCCTACCCCAAAGCCATCGTTACCCTCAGCTAGAGTCAAAGGACTCATAGCAGACAAGTAAGTGATGCCATCTTCCCTCTATTTGGTCGCATATGTTTGTAGGCTACTTGTTATAATTGTGCTAACACATACTATTTAATTTCATGTTGATCGATGCGTGTGATGATATGTGTTATTTCTTAAAAAAAAAAAAGTATTCATCTAGCTATTACGTTGGTTTCCAAGTTTATGATGTTCCATTGACATGCTACACTCACACGTAGTATGCTTATACAAGTGCCCTTTCATAAATGCTCGTATTTGGACATTTAACTCTAGATCTGGTGAAGAGTGGGTTTTCATTTTGCCTTTTACCATGTTAAGCTTCGAATGAAGTAAGCTAAAGCACAACAGAATCAAAGCAATCTTAATTCTCAAAAAACAAAAGTGAAAGTTCATATGAATTTTAAAGTCACGATCCAGTTTAAGTCAAATTATGTTTAGATTATATATATATAAACACACCAACATGGGATATAAACAAAAATGCTTCTTCACTTTTTCTCACTTGCTACCATCCTTAATGATAGCTTGGAAAATGGTTTATAATTTCATCACCACTTACATGCTGTGAAGTACACGTATGGCAACATCTTTACTTTTGTGCATTTGCAATTGACAATGTAATATGAGTGATATGCCATTCAAGAAGTGAGACAAGCATTATAGAATGGCGAGCAGAAAGTGCATGAAAGGTTAGGCATCACCCTGTAGAAGCTAACATAAGTAGAAGAGTTGTTTTAGTAGGCTAAAGTAATTCTAGCATAGGTAAATCTCTACCTAAATGAGACAAATCAACACTCATGTATGTTTGAGACCCTGTTACATGTATCCTATGTCTTCTCTTTATGGTATACATGTTACCTATTTAAAACTCTGCGTTGTTGTCTTCCATGGATCCAAGGCTTGATCTTATAGGGACCGAATCCTTTTCTCTCCGTTTGGTTTTGACCTTTGGAAGTATCCATCAACTTAGGTGGTGCCTATTTAAGACAGAGAAATGAGGCATATTTTTCAATTTTATGAAATAAAGTTTTCACCCCTTCAGATGTTTCTTCTTTGGTGTATTTTAGTTGAATTAGTTTCTACACTCTCACTGATAATAAAATACTTTTGCCCTCAAAGTCATCATTTGCCATTAAAGGAACAAATGAGAATGATCGGTAATGGAAAAGATTGATTCTCCTCTCTTTTTTCCCTGTTTCCTTCATTCTTTTTGTTCTTTCAGAAAATAATATAGATTAAGTTGGAAAAGTTTTTACCGATTTGGTTGAAAAAGGAAAATAACCAACATTAAAGTCCTAAACTTTAAGTAAATTTTTAATAAACACAAAGAGTATATCCTCCGTAAATTTCTTTTCCATTCTTTATCTCATTCAAATGCAAAACAAAACAAAAGAAGCTTTTTACTCCAATATTTTTTCACTTAATTAATTATTTTCAATTTTTGGGTTATATGAGTAGTGTTTGTTTTTACTTAGCATGCATGAAAATGATTTGCATCGAAGGGATGTTACTGCATGCAGTAGTACTTGCAATATTACATTACATAGTGGCAATATATTTTTCATCATGGATCTAGCAGACTTATGTTAGAACAAACTCCATCCAGTTGGTCATTCGGTCCGGTAAGTAATATATTATTTTGGTTGCATTTATTACCGTTACGAACATGCTCATATAGTGAATTTTAGTTTCTTTCCCTGCTTTTAACTGATATAAATGGAAATTTCGATGGCTTTCAGTGGTTGATCAATTGGCCTAATATCACAACTAACTTCAACGGAATAGAAAACTTGCATGCTTTGTCATAGCTCTATGGTTGGAGTACTGTGAAGTTGCTTATCAACTTATGTTCCAATTGTGTACTTTGTCCTTGCATTCCTACTAAACCCGAGTTCGATTATACCAAATGAATTTCTACCGACATCATGAATACATTAGAAGGCTAGTTCATAGCTATTAAGCAACTACATTTAGATAGGCAATTGAAATGCTAAAGTGTATAGCCGTTACCTCTAATGATCCGTATGTCTGATAGACCTGCTGTTACAGATATGGGTCGATCAATAAGATTGAATAATGAGACTACATCTCACTAATGCCAGATAGACAAAATTTGGACATATATGCTCAAATGATGTCGCGCACTATGAATGCAAGTAGTTTATACATGGAAAACCAGTGATATCATGCTTGACATTGTATTTGTTGGAAGAGAGAATCATATATACTTAGGAAATATAAACACAAGTGAACGAATTATGTACCGAACGCATTACGTAACTCAACGACTGTCACTCGCTTCGGTGAGCAGCTTCCTATATTCTGCTAGGGCTTCGTCTTTTGGCAAATCTCCAAGGTTTAGGGCGTGTGCCTAGTGACGGGGGAACGACCCATGGCAAGGAACATGGATGCGATGGAACAAGGTACGTGCACTTTGGGGCTTCTACGGTGAAGAAAGGGGCGGTGATGATGGAGCAAATTGATCAATTTGGGGATTTAGGTTTTTTAATTTTATAAGGCGCCTGATTTGTTTACAAAAAGGTAATTTAGGTATTTCACGCTTCATTCAATTTTTGTATTCTCTGTTGTAAGATATTCAACTGGACAGTGTAAACCAAACATAATAATATCCATTTATATTCTTCTTTTTTTTATATTTTATTTTTCAATAATTACAATTTCATTTCCCTGTTTTTTATTATGTAAACTAAACATGCCAAATAGAATCTCTACGACTTGGTTCACCTATGGTTAAATATTCACAGTTATGGAGGATTTAAGGTTACCACATGGCATAGCATTAAAAATATTCTTTACTCAAGAATGATGGAATGTTACCTTGAATATAAACTAAACAAAAACAGAGGAAGAAAAGAAAAACACAAGTTAAATGTTCTAGTACTGTAGGGAAATAAACAAAAAACAATGAATCTAACCCAAGATCTATCATTTTTGTCATAATTACCAAATTATCGTCATCTTTCAGTCATTTGTGAGGCTAAAGCGTAGGATTCAAATTATACAAATATATCTATCACCAAGAAACCAACTTTCAAATTTATGGATCTAAGTGTGAAGAACCCCTATATAAAACCAATTAGTGGTTGTAGATGCATTAAATATTATTTCTCTTGACGTAGCAGAAACAACCTCTACAAATTGATAGTTTTTCTTACGCTAAAACATCAAATGAATGCAGCACGACATTAGCTAAACAAAAAGGTGTAGTGTTAAGGCTTATAATCATGCAATAACATTGCATGGTTTAAAGGAATAAAATGGAAATTAAACTAATCAAATAAGTATTCTAGCTTAAAAAATAAATAAGTAGAACGATTGCAACTTTTGTTTTGTTTTCTTTTTTCGTTTATGATGTTGGGTTCATTTTTCTCAATTTGTCTAGTCATACTACAATATGGTCTCCTATGTGGAGACCGCAAGTTGTACTTTTATACAAAAAGAAGTGGAGTTTGGATGTTGAAATAAACATTTTTGAAAGTTTAGCTACCGCTCCGAGCATCATTCTTAGTAACATAACAAGTTCTTTATTTTTTTTCGTTGTGTTGAATATTAGATAGGAAAAATGTAAAAAAAAAAATTCTAAACTTTAATCTTGATACGATTTACCCCTTTAAACTTTTAAATTATAATTTTTAGTCTTCAAACCTTTATAAATTAACAAATAACCTCTTTAAGTTTTTATTTTGACATATAAACATTTCATAAACTTTTATTTCGATATGTAAAGACTCCCTAAACATCATATAGTTTAGAAGGGTACTTATATACCAAAATCAAAGTTTAAGAGATTATTCTCAATCTAAGAAGTTGTTTTGCAAATTTATGAAAGTTTAGAAATTAAAAATTATATTTCTAAAGTTTAGAAATAAGTAAATCGTACCTAAATCAAAATTTAGGAGAGTTTTATGCAAATTTTTCCTATTAAATATGTTTAGAATTATAACCAAACTGCATTAACCACCCAACTGCACAATATTGGTTCACCTGTTGAAGTTGCACTTCAAGAATTTGAAGCATTGAAAGAGAAACACAAGATTCAAAATAATAAAATCTAACAAATTCATAATGATATAATATTTTATGCTAAAAATAACACAACAAACTCAATTAAATGCCTATTATAAGTTGCAAAAGACCACATTTAATGTGGTTGGATTGCTTTGTATTTACACTTTAGCTTCATCGTAGATGAGAAAAAATTAGGTTAGAAGATATTTAGTGACTGCAATTTAAATGAAACATTTGAATATGCAAAACTATGAGGTGGTTTTTCCTTTCTTTGGATCGATTCAAATTGAATATTGATGGTACAAACTCATGAGGTTAAATGAAGTTAGAGATTTACTTATAAACTTTAAGGGTTTGTTGATTTTTCGCACTCAGATATGAGGTAATCACAGATAAAATTGAATTGGCTAAATTATGGTTAGTGAAAAGAGGTATGATGTTTTATATGTATTATAATATTCAAAATATCCATATAGAAATGGATTGCTTGGTTTTTTTTTTGTTTTAGCGCACTTTCCACCCCAAGTTTGTGTAATGAGCACTAAAATGTAACAACGAGAGGGACAGTATATGTAATTGAGAAAGATGGTGTGGGACAAGTTAGAGGTATTTTGAACAATCCCTATTCTACGAACTTTCTAATTGCGGAGGTTAAAAATTTTACTGAAAGAAGTCTTTTTTAAACCAAGTTTTTGTGTTGGTAGCAGAACGATGGCCTTCAAGGCCTACTAGTGAGCATACAGAAAAGAATAAGTGCGAAAAAATTTACTAATCGAAATTGAACGAAACCAAATATAGTGTGAGTAGTTTTAATTTTATTTTCATTTTCCTCTTTCTAAAAATTTCCTTGATAATATTTTTAGTGGGACTTTAGGGTCATTCTCTTTGATTGTCCCCTCTGATGTGTGTGTATATCCGTGCTTGCGTGTATAAGAATAAGAGAGAGAGGGAGAGAGAGAGAGAGAAATTGACCGAGGAGAAGAGACAATGGTCTATCGTTTGGTAGTTCATCAATGGATTTCTAATATTTGTAGGCAAATGCTTTTCATATTCTCCAAAGATTCAAAAGATAATACAGTTTATCGGCGCTTCATTTCATTCTCTTATATTTGTAGAGAAGCAAACAAGTTAGTGGCTTGTATTTGTATTATAAGGAAGTTATGAGAGTGCACCCAAAAATAAATAAATAAATAAATCTATATTACCAATTTCTTTCACCTATATTCATTTTATAGGGGTTGGATTATGTTAGATCAAAAATTTACTCTTGTATCAATAATATCAATTAATGAAACTGCTTCTTTCTTTAAAAATGATAACCGGATATATCATTTGAAAATTTCATTTTTATTTAGATATGCCACCAAGTGAATTGGAGCTAAATCCTTTTCTATACAGTTGATATCTCGTCAATTGTCAACGATAATATTTGAAAAGTTATAGATATCCTTTTCCACAATTAAAGCTTGTTATATACAAATAAATGACCCAAATTTCTCACAAAAAATATATCACGCAAGAATAACATATCAATAAAGTACTTTCATTTAATATATGCGTGTAATATATCTCATTTATCGTTTTATAGTTATCGGATACACATAATTCATCTCAGACTAGTTAGTTTATCATTTCGATGAATTGAATATCCGTGAAATACAAAAAGAAATTGTGAATGGATTAACTTGCAATATGTAGGTTTACTAGTTGAAGTTACTCTTCAAGAAGTTGAATCATTATAAGAGAAATATAACATTAAGAAAAAAAAAAATCTAGCTAACTTCTAATAATATGATATTTTGTCTTAAATAATGGTAGTAAATCCATAAATTGACAGATGCAACAAACGCCTCGTCAACCATTAATAATATGTTTCATCTTTCATTCATTGTTGATGGTATTCATAATTAATATCGCTGATTTTTTTATTAACATAATGAGATATGTCATAAATTTATGCTGTTACTTTCATTTTCAACTGTTATTAAGTATTACCGTAAAAAACTGTAGTTCTGTTGTTCCATAACTAGAGCCTATTAGACACAAGTAAATGGCCTTTATCTTAAAAGATATTGTTTTTATTACATAAGAATCATGTATTGTAAAAAATCTTAACGCTTGTAGGTCATCTCGTTCGACATTTTATGGTTATTAAATATATACACTTTAGTCTTCTATCGAATAGTTTATTATTTAATCGATCAATTATCTTAAAAGTACAATAAGAAATTGTAACATTATTATATACATTGCGATGACAAGTTCCTCTTGATCATGTAGCCTGTAAACCATGCACTGTCATTTCTTAGACCTATGGGACCTAAGGTCTAAGTTCAAAAAAAAAAAAATCACATAATTCAAAGATAATTTTAAAGTGTGTAAATCAATTTTCGAAAATTACAATAAAAAAGCAAAATGTCATACATAAGGTGTAAGCACGTAATCACTGGACAATAATATACTAAGCTAGAGCTCAAGTTGAATTTGAGAAATCCAAAGTGAGTTTAAGTTTAACTCAAATTTAATTGAGTTTAAAATTTTGAGAATGAACTCAACTCGATTATACTCTTTTAAGCTCATCTTATTTCAAAATATATTTTTTATTGAAATAAAAATAATATTAATATTTAAGCTTGAATCAACTCCACTAACACAAACGTTCTAATTGAGCTCAATTAGGCTTGTTCATTCATTAAGCCAAAAGCATAAAACTCAATGTTAATTAGTAAACTACTAAGGGAAAAAAAATGAGATTTGCGGGAAGGAGGAGGATGGGGATGTAGGATTTGAGGGAGAGGGGAATGACATGAAGAGTGGAGTCTCTATGATATATCATTAGATAGTAATCCTTGGTAGTTTACTAATGGATTTCTAATACTTGTAAGCTAAGATGCGATTGTTTTCGTATGTCTAAATAATTCAAAAGATAATATAGTTTATCAATTATCTAATCTCTCATATCTTTAGAGAAGGAAACATGTGTTACCAACTTGCTTTAAAAGGAAGTCACAAGCATTGCACCAAAGCTTTTATATTACTAATTTCTTTCAGTTGTATTCATTTTGTATGAATCAACCTTTGTTAAATAAAAAATCTACTCTTATTTCGGGTGATGATCAATAAATAAAGTTGCTTCTTTCTTTAGAGAAAATAATAGATATCTTCTTTCATTATTAATCATAATGAGATACACCATTATTGCCATCTTCATCAAGGTATACCACCTTGTGAATTGGAGCTAAATCTATTTAAATATAAGTGGTATCTCATAATTTATTAACAATAATACTAAAAAAATTTATATCTTATTCCATAGATAAAGCCTATTAGATAAGCATAGATTATTTTGTTTTTCAAATATTATTATTGACAATTGATGAGATACCAAGGGTAATCCTCATAAATTAGTAATCAAGTCATGAACATCTAAGTATTAGGATAAAGCCCTATTCTTGTACAATTAAGGTCAATAGTTGATATAGAGTATTTAAAGAAGATAAACCGATTAAGGTAGAAACTTATAAAAAACACGATAACCGTAATTGAAAAATTTTCATATGTTTGGAAGTCTATAATATAATAAGAATATAAAAAATACAATCCAAATAGTGAGAATTTACTCTATATGAGACTTTAAAGTCAAATTTAAGACGACTGCATCTAAATTTAAGGCTTTTAAGAAAAGTTATGCGATTAAGTTCAAACTTTACAACTAAGATGGGAAATTTAGTTAAACTGACTCAGTGAAATTAGATTTTAAAAATAACTATCCAAAATCCTAATTTTGCTCCTAGAAGCATAATTACTTAATATAGTCTAAAATTGCTCAAAATCCCTAAAATCGAGTTCGGAATACGACGAAAATTTAAAAATAAGTTAATTAAGCTATAAAATGAAATAATATAACATAATTTACCATGTGGGTATATACATATTTTTATAAGTATACTCGGTATAAATAATAATTATACCCATAAATTAACTCAAAAGTCTAAAAATATATAATATATAATTTCACATGACTCCAACTTGCTATTTTTCAAGTAGTATATATCTTTTATAGAAAAATATAATTTATAAGTTAAGTCAATAGGTGCAAAATAATTTATACTAATATTACTCGTAACCACAAGAATATTGATTTTAATAATAGAATACTAAGTATAATAATATTACTAATGACATTAAATAATACATACAAGTAATTAAATTAGTATAAAGCTAATTGACCGAATATCCCCTTTATATAAAATTGATTGGAAGTATTTATAGGTTTAAGAACGTCTAAATTACATCTAAACATAGATATATAATCACATAAATTAATAAGAAATTAATTGAAAATTTTAATATTTGGTACGTACTCTAAAAATTATGATTTATAACAACGTTTGTATAGCTTTAATATTTCAATTTAAGCTTATTTATATAAAACTTTCTTAAAAAATTAAGTTTATCAACTTTAATCACTATAACGTCGGGTTTCATAATTTTAGATATGACTTAGAATAAATCTTTTAGAATCAATTACGTGATCTTAATAATTAATATTGGTGAGTAAAATGTCATATAAGATGTTCTAAATAATTTACATAACTTAACTATATGTTATAAGTTACTAATATTTTTACTAATAATTACGTTAAAATTCACATAAAATAATGATACACAAGAAAAGAAATTCACAATTATAAATAATGTTTACGATAAAATGATAGAATATTCTAGAAATTTAGATAGGTATTAAATAAAATATAGTAAATTCACTAAAATATCTTAAAGAAAAACAAAAAATAAATAAATATTATATATATATATATATCGCCGCCTTTAGTAAGGCAATGAAAATCATATATAAAATGGTTTCAAAAGCCATTAATGCATCAAACGATGCAAATCAGGGAAAGGCAAGAGAGAAAGAGAGGAGGGAAGAGAGAAAGAGAGAAATGGAGAGAAAAAAAAAAGAAAAGAAAAGAAGAAGAAGTAGATGAAGAAAGAAAAAAAAAAAGGAAGAGAAGAAGAAGAAAGGATTCAATTTTTTTAGGTAACTTTATTTTTATAATTACAAGTATTATTATTTTTTAATTGATCTTTAATATCTATAGAAAAGAGATGTCCGTTATTTCATTATTTTTATAAATCAAGTATTTCATCTGTATCATTTCGGTTTTTTTTTTTTTCAAATTATAAACTTAAAATATTGATAGCTATAAGACTTATATATCATTAATATCGATTTGTAAAATAAGCGGATCTCTAGTAATAATCATTAACCAGAACTATAAAAAATTTAACTTTATATTCTTACAAATTTAATATTATTGCTTTCATAAAATTTTAGTATATATAATTTATTATATTTTGTTGCAAAATTGTGTGAAAAAATATTTTTCATTACATAATACGATATCAATAGGATATTGGTTGTTATACAACTTTATTTATATACTAGAATTAAAAATACCCTTTAAAAACAATCTTTTAAACAAACACGTAATACGTATAGTCAAGTTCATACAAATTCTACAACATTGACTTTACTAAAACTAAATCACTTTAAGTAATAAAATAGATGTTTTCCGTAATATCGTCCTACAACGGTCTTTCCGTAATTAAAATGTAATATAAACAATAGTAAATATGTTTCGATGTAACCGAAACGATATAATATAAATAATAGGAAAATTGTGTATGTTAAATATTATTAAGTAAATTGCTATAACCTATATCTTTATAATATTACGAATTTACACACTACGATAACTCTACTGTAATCGAAATGTGGTTTAACCGATTAAAAGTATGTTTTGATACAATTGAAACGATATATTATACGTAATAGTATAATTACATATATTATTAATAATTAATGACTTAACTTGACTTATATAATAAAACTATATATTATTATAGAGAAAAATGATAATATACTTCATATATATATATACACATATATATGTATAATCATTTTAGATAAAATCTTAATATTTCCGTAACTAATTACGAAAACTGAATTTAGATTTTGTATATATAGGGTCTCCAAGTGATCAGACTGTTGATAATACGAGTTTTTCGCAGTGAGGGTCAGAACAAGTAAATAAAATTAATACTTTATAGTATTTTGAGATATTATTTCAGAAATTTGGGGACTTTGGTATGTGTTGACTTGTGATTATAGTTAGTTGTTTATATATATACAACGTTTGTGGTTAGGTTTCGATTTGCTATAATAGGAGCTAAACTCAATGATATGGTTATTCTATAAATATTATTATGCTTGAATTGTTTGAACTCGATTGATCACCCTAAAAATAAATTAACTCAAACTTAACTTAACATCTAATTTGATATGCATCATCACCCATTAGAGGTAACGGTTAGGATTCTTAGGCTAAACACAGACTCTCTTCGATAAAGATAACTAAAACGGTCGTTTCCCCACCCTTAGCTAAACTAAGTAACAGAATAGGAGGTCGCAGTAAGGTTAGGGGATGTAATTCAAAGGTAGTCATAGAAGGAAAGTATTCTCCATTGCAAAAGCCTCAATTTGGTTTTGATCCGTGAATATGTGATGCTAATCTCTTCAACCTAAATTAGAGCGAGCGCAATTTCTCTGATCTCATTACGAACTGGATAACGTTGTCTAATGATATTTTCCTGTACATGCATTGCATCTAATCAACTTAGTTGAAAACCTTACTTGTGATGTATCGTGTGCATACTTCTGTCTCCACTCTACTTACTGAATATGTTGTCACTCATTCTTCTATAGTTTGTTTTGTAGGTTTCAAATGATTTATAAGTACCTACCCAACACCAAAACCCTAGTAAACTAAGACGGGAAGTAAGATACAATAAGAAATGGCCAATTATTGCCCTTAATATTAATTTTTTTTATTTTTTAAGGAAAACTACATGAGACTCCTTAAAGGGCTTAATAGTTTTCAATATTTTGATTTGTATATGAAATAACAAGTACTTATAGGATTTACTACTACTCTTTTATAAGGTTAAATTATAAGTTTATTATTACAAATTATTTCAAAGGATTAGTCTACAAATTTATATCAAACAGGTATCAAACTGAACACTTCAAAAAGATAGAGTCGAGTATGCCTGGTGTGAACTAAGTTTAAGATAGCAAATGTAAGGACAATTTCTATCTTAGGATGACTCACATGGAGACTATCACGACTTCACCTTTTTAAGACATGACACCCCACTAAGCACCCTTAACTTTAAAGTTCTGATGAACTTCAAATCATTATATTAAAAGGAGTTTCGATAATTAAAGTTCTATAACTTTCTCTCTAAGCAGTATCACAATCTAATTTCCTTATAAAACTAACATCTGCATCAATTTTGTTACACATGTCGAGCATCATCAATGGGCAAGGAGAACTTTAGAGGTGCCCCCTTATAGGTACAAGAGGTACCCCCATCTTATGGCATTTTCCTCTATGTGGCATGTAGTTTCCACACTTTCAATTGGTGAACTACTTTGATACCACTTACAAGGACCTAATCAGAATTCCTTGCACTAAGATATTGTTCGTTTTGGTATCAAACGCCACACGGTTTTTTGAATACACCTAGCTAATACTTAAGAGGGGGGTGAACTAAGTATTATTGGCAAATTTTGATTTTCTCTAAATTTTAGTGATAAATGCAACAATAGTAAGCAAATTAAATGATAAAACAATGATAATAAAGGTGGAAATAAAAAATAAGGTGAGAGAGAATCAAGTTATGATATAACGTAGAGTTCGGATCACCTCCTACTCTTCACAAATACTAATACCCCCAACCAAGGATTTCACAAGCTTTTCTTGATCACAATAACACAATGCTTTATCAAGAGCTTACACCACTTCTTAAACATTTAACAATCACTCAATTATACTTTGAGCATAATCTCTATTGTTCTAGTGTAGTGCTTTAGTAAGATGAATTTGCAAGTGATAAAACCTTGGCACTACACTCTTAAATTTCTCTCTTAAATAGATAACAAGACAAAGCACAATTAATAAAGTACAAGAATGTAACAAAATGTTTAGAATTTACAATTGAAGATTAGAATTTTTCTTGTCTTTGATGAGTAGTTGAAGTATAAATATGGTTGTTAATTTCTTCTTGTTGTTGTATTAAATGTTCACAATTGCTAATTCAAGTGAGCTATTAATCAATCACTATCTAAGCTACCGATTGATTGGTAGAACAAATTCTCTAGCCATCACACTTTACTGATTGGTTGCCTAGATGTGTTGCCTAACTTCAATATGAGCACAAAATGTTGTAGGTTAGATTCCATGCCATTAATAGATCGCAAGATAAGCTACCGATTGATTGGTAGCATTAACATCTTAGCAATCCCTTTGCATCCATTGGTCACTAACATAAGGAACCATCCTTTATCTTGATCATAGATTGTTACAGGGTTGGAAAGGGACTATTGATTGATCACCAATATGCAAACCGATCTATCGGTATGCCTTGTATCTACACAATTTCTCCTATTGTTTCCTACAACAAGAGACAACAAAGAAACCCATCATTTCCAATGCACAATAGGAACATACACTCAAGAATTTGTGACTTTAAAGCACTTAATTTGTAATTATCTTAAGTTTGATATTTATCCAATTAATGCATAACTGATTTTAACCATAAATAAGTTTCATATCTTCAAAAATACATATATTGACATGTTCAATATTTTCATTCTTAAATAGTTGCTTCCAAGGAGGTCACTCAACTGAGCATGCTTCACTTTAGAATTTTAAAGAACTCTAAGCTATTATACCAAAAGACGCTCGATGATTTAAGTTCTATCATCATTTACTTAAAACGTATCATAATATATATATATATAGATATATACAATCTATCTTAAACTATCTATTATATCATTTCAGCTAAGAAAATTATGGCATTATATATAGCAATCACACTTTCATCAACAAGTAGCCCGTTGACTACACATTTTCGACCCCTAAGAGCTTTAGGAATACATTCAGAAGTCTAACTTTACATTAACCATCGTCCTAATAATCCAACTCTGCACAATGTAGTTTCACTTGTTGAAGTTACCTAGTTAGAGCATTAGAGAGAAATACTCGTCAACGACTAATGACCATATTTTGATCTTTTACTCATTGTTGATAGTATTTGACATAAATAATTTTCTTTGATTAGTAACAATAATGGGTTAGATGTGTCATTTGAAATATTCATGTTGTCCTCTTCATCTAGTCATGCCACCATGTAAATTGGAGCAAGATCTATCAATTATAGTCGGTATCTTATTAAACTGTTCGCGGTAATACTCCAAAAGCTATAGTTTTGTTGTTCCATAATTAAGCCCTATCTAACTCAAATAAAAAACCTTTGTTCCTTTCATGCAATGCATGCATGAAATCTATCTGGTGTGACATTTTTATAATTATAAGATATATACCATCTATCTCATATTAGCTAATTTATTATTTAATTGATCAATTATTTTCAAGGTCTAAAAAAATTGTGATATTACATACATCGCAATCAAAAGTTCCACTCTTGATAAGTAGACTTTAGACAATTTACTTTCGACCTTAGACCATTATGACCTGGGCTTTTAGGTAGGAAAGATTCACATGGTTAAAAAATAATTTTAAAGTTATATATAACAATTCCTCAAAATTATAATACAAAAGCAAATTATCATACAATTACGGTCGTCATATTTCAAAATTTATTTTTGTTCAGCAAAAAATAATATTAATATCTAAATTCAAGTTGAACTCCATTTACACATAAGTTCCAGCCGAGCTTAATTAAAGTCATTGGTTCATTAAGCCAAATATCACAAAACTAGATATCAATTTGATAAATTACTAGGATAGCTAGGGATAGATCCATCCAATATAGCTCGAATAAATATGAGACCGGATATAAGTTAGGCTTAGCTTGTTTTTACCTTGAATCATACATGGGGACAAATGATTTTTAAGTTATATCACATTTCTATGGTAGGGTAATATAACAATTTCTAGTCATTTATGGAATAAAACTCAAAATCAAAGAAAGCAAGGCCTTGTGTGATAATTCCAAAGACTCAAGTATTATATAAGGCAGCCAAAACAGGATTGTTATTACACTGCAGTTTTCAACATGTATTTACTTTTTTTCTTACTCCCTGCCGTAGCCATGGCAAGCAACCAAAACTACCAAAAGCCTGAAATTTTTCTTTCTAGTAGAAAGTCATCCATGACGATGCCAACCGTATCTCTCATACTCAATTATCAACGCCAGAAAAATAGAATTCAGGCAGCTAGGCGGGTCTTTCATGACAACACCTCGCTGGGATTTGGGTGGATGCTTGATGGTTGGATAGCGGAGGAGAGACGTATGCAGTCTGGCAGGCTGTATACGGTATCGTGTTTCACTTTGTTCTTGATTATACGACTCCCATATTGCTTTCCTTTTAGTTGTGGACTCTTTTTACGACAATTTGATTACATGAAAAGTGATTTAACGTGGAGATATAATGGATTATTTATGGTTATGGCTCAAGGTTGATATGTGTGTTTGTCCCTTAGAAAATGATCATCAAAACTGCTTGTCTGTTTCTCATGTTCATGATTCCAAAATTTTCGTTTGAACTCACCTGACACCAGATCAACCAGGAGGGTTTGATTCGTTTAAACGTAGGAGTTCCACTGATTTATTTTATATTTTCTATAAAAATGTTTGATCTTTCATCTATCTGTTAAATGTAGGTGTTATTTGTTTTTCAGATTAGTTTCAGCACTTTTTATAATCTAAATCATTATAGGGTTAAATATTATCATAATGATGTTAGAATTACTTTTAAAATTATTCTATGGGATTTTAGAAAATGTCATAAAATATTTTTCTCTAGATAAAATATCCAAATCACTCTTCCTTTTGGACTAAATTAAAAAATAAAAATAATTCAATCGCTCTTCCTTTACGACTAAATTGAATACGGACACATTGCAAATGTATCATCATAACTATTGTATTCCGGTGCATTTAGACTGTCCAAACTTTCAGAATGCAATTTTATTTATTTGTAAATTTTGAAAATATGCTCACATGATTATTTATGGTACCTTTAGAATGCGATTTTATTTATTCGTAAATTTTGAAAATATGTTCACATGATTACCGAAATGTCACGAAAACCCTAAATGTCTCACCATTATATACTTTCTCTTACGTTTTTTGGTGTTCGTGATAATTTGGAGGTAATTTTATCCATATATTAAAAGTTGTAAAAAAAAAAAAAAAAGTAAAGTTACACTTTGAGACAAAATGTCCAATCATATTTGATAAATACTGTTTTAGAATATATTTGCGATTATTCCAACTAAATAGCAATCAATTTAAGAATTTCCTTTTAAGTTACCTGTCAATCCTAGTCCTTGACCTTGAAAAGGGAATAAATATCTGTCTTACAATTTACTTCCAAGCTTGGACATATGACAATGTTAAAAGAAGCCAATAGTGAATTCATTGCCACCAATAAATTCACTACGAGAAATTCTTAGTTATGACGATAAAATATTATGGTAAAGTAGTCTTTTCTTATGATTTTTTTTTTCTAATGCAATGAGTTAATCATTAAAAAAAGACAATATTTTACTACATAAAAATATACGGATAAAATTCCATTTTAATTACTAATAAACAATCATAGATAAACAAAATGTATCAATAATGAATAAACAAAAAGTTTTAACAACAAAGAGGTATATACAAAAAGCATCTCTAATAGTGTTGAGGGGAAAAAAAAAATCTATTTAGTTACTTTTTTTTTGCAATAACTAACTTATTGTAGATAAAAAAAAAAAAAAACACCGTAAAAAGTTATTTCACCACAATATTTTGTCTTCAAAACTTAAATTTCTCGTAGTAAAAGAAGATGCATTTCTACTCAAGTATGGTTTTATGATGGTCTCTTCCATCTAGGTGCTCTATAATTTTGAATAAAGATACATATGTTAAAATATACCTAAGATTAAATATTAAATTTGCTGATGTCATAGGTCAAAAAACTTTCCTATACGCAACTCAATAATGCTGAATGCAAATGTTATATTTTATATTGTCTTAATAGACAAGAAAAGTTTTTTCACATCTTAATTTTCCAATGGAAATTTTCACCCTTCCATTTTACGGAAGTAAAATTCAACCCGGGTAATACGGTCTTCAAAATGACAAATAGCCACTCCATTTCAAACACATTTGTCGTTTACGATAGCCTATAATTGCAGTGCACATGAATAAAGATACCATTTGGGAATATAGAAATTTGATTCATTAGTTTGTATCCCAATTCCAGTGTCTTTTCTTTATTATTGTCATCCAATCAACATATGTATTATGAGAGAGAGAACACGGTATAGAAGGGAAAACCCACTTATCTGTATAAAAGAGGAGGAAGAGAATCAGAAGTTGAATTCTTAGTTACCTGCATATACTTCGAATATTTGTTTACAATCTAATTCTTCTTATGAATTTCTCGCATTTATGCACAGTATTATTATGACCAAGATGGAAAAATGTATCCTACAAGATATCAAGTACTCAACATATGGGAGAACAAGTATAACATCGTCGTTCTCGACCTCTGATGTGGATAATGTATTTTGTCTCTCTCAACTTCCAACTGAAACCAGCCTTTTAGGCCACGCCGAGAATGTTCAAGGTAACCAAAAATATGTACAGATTTGGTACAGTAATTTCACATGTCCAAATTTTAACCCACAATATAAGACTAGTGTTTATACATATTAGCGTTTCTCACAATATGTTGCACTGAATTTATTTATTTATTTTTAAAGTATGGCAGGGAATGCTTTTATGGCCAGGGGGAAGCATAATAAGGCAATAGGGAGGGCATGAAATCATGCAGTGTTGCGATAGTTTGGGTTTCTTTAAGTTGTAATTCCATGCTTATCCTTTTATCGGTATGCTTAGTAATACATAATATCGCCTCCAGGTTTAGTTGGGATTGTCTTTCTTGAATTTTCTTCAGTGGATGTCCATGGATTTCCTATCAATTTGAGACTTCTCGTTTAGAATTATCTTATCTTATGTATGGTTGTTCCTACTAGTCAAGCATGCCATGTTTATAGTAAAAGTTATATCTTGAAGGGTAAATGGCAAGGAAAGCTGGTAAACCCTAGATAAATTTATCTTCATTGCGTTGAAGAGGGAAAGTCGAGCTAGAAGCATTTGAATTAAAGAGGGATGATGTAAAAATCACTATTTAAATTTTGCATTATTTTTTTCAATTTTACACATGAAACTTGAAATTGCTAAATATAATAACCAATTAAACTTTGCTATCTTATTTTACGTCTAAAATATAAAGTTGCTAAATTTCATATCTCATTGAATATATACTTATCAAATTTATTATCTTGATAAGATGACATAGCAAACATTCATTATTCAAAGAGTATAAATAAGAGACACTATTATAATTGCAACAAGTAAAAGTTTAATGGGATAAGAGGTGTTATTGTAAATGTGATAAGTAAAAGTTCAATTGGATAAGAAAGTTAGCAACTATAAGATTGAGTTGTAAAATTGAAGAAACACATTGTCCCAATTAAAAAAGTACAACAATTTAGGTTAAGAACATTCCTATATTTCTTTCTTAGAGGGGGTGTTACTCATGGGATCAATTTTCATATTTAGCTAGACAATGAGAACAGTTTGTGAAAGAAGGATAAAGAATTAATCTAATATCCAATCTTTTACTCCCATTCATCAACACCACTTGACCACGAACCACTTGCTTAGTAGCTACTACACACATGCTCACCAACCACCACCTCTTTTTCATCTCCAAATGATCAGTGGTCTCAAGGTCTTAAGCAACCTACGGTGAACGTAATTATAGTTGGGTCATGGACTCATATCATGTCACTCATGTCAAAGTCCCTTCATGTAGCCCATGTTATATGCATTACACTCTCCACCAATAAAAGTAGTTTTGTTCATTAAACTTAATGTAGATTATAAGTAACCCATTCTACGTATTCTTTATGAACATTTAACCTTCTTATATTTGAAATTAAGCATTTTAACACCCTAAATCTTTGAAAGACATACTTTTAAACCTTATTGGACTACTACACCCTTAGATAAAGTGGTAAAAATGCTAAACCTTATTAGACTACGACACCCTTAGGTTAAATGGTAAAAATACTAAAAGTTAAAGAAAAAATACATTAAATCAATGTCAAAATGATCATTTAGGAGTTCTAAAGAATGTTTTCAAAAGATTTAGCAATCTAAATGCTCATTTACAAATATAGGGGTAAAGTGCACACAATACAAATAAGAAGATGCATTTGCAATTTACCATCGAACTCATTGACGCACCTAAATCTCAAATGTGTATTCTTTGTTAGTTATATAAGGGACGTTTTTTTCTTAATAAGCACTTTATTTGTATCCTTATAGTTAATGACTAGTTGATAGAGCCGTCTTTATTTTGTACTGATAAGATATAAAGAAAACATAATAAGATATCTTAACCCATATGTTGATCGTATAGAGACCGACTAGAATGTGCAAAATTGGATAGGCTTTGGCTTTGGCTTTGGCTTCGTCTCTTACTTCTCGATATTTGCAAAAAAGCCTTTGGTGTGCAAGGTCACAAAGGCGCTCCAATGCTCAGGTCAACAAGGAGGACAAAAAAAAGAGGAGACGAGTACTAAAAAACTAAAGGAACATGCTCACCTAGTGTGTATATATGTGGCGGAGGTTCCACTTTTGCTCTCTAAGGAGAAGGAGAAGAAGTCTTAAAGAGTGAGAGTGAGAGAGAGAGAGAGAGAGAGAGAGGGAAATATCTCACTTGTTGGTGCTTAGCATTTTTTATGTAAGTTACCTAAACACATGGTGATCAAGGATTCGCTTGTATTGGTTACCGACAAACAGTGCGTTCCGCAATAAGAGTTAAGCTTCATTATGAGCATCATGTCGTAGTCTACTAAGTCATCAAATCTGTAGCTCAATGATTTGGCAAGTAAGGGTGCTAGGCATGCCAACCATACTACGGATGTCAAGTACTCATTAATATGCTACAGTAGAATGTAAGCTTTAAAGACAAAGATTAGGTTAAGAGGCTGAGGAGGGAGGCAGCTGATGCTCAATGAGGGCAAGTCAAGCCCTAAACTTCCATCAGGTGGTGAATGAATGCTAACTTAATGGCTAAGGTCAACTGACTCAAACAATTGTTATTTTGTTTATTATTATTATTATCATCATATAATATTCGGTACTAATAGTTGTAGTATGTCCGTTAAAGCTCCCACTTACTAATATGCTTTTCTTTTATGTATTTACATGAACTTTAATGTTATTTAATAATATACATATTCTCGATTAGTAAGCTTTATATCTTAACATCCTCATTATATGTTTACTTTAAATGTCTCTTCCATATACTATACCCATACGATATGAGTAAATAAATAGTATTATATATAATATGTTAACATTCTACTCTATTGTATTACATATTATATTATTTTTAATTCTTATCTTGACTAATGAATCGGTTTGATTAATTTTACATGAATATTTGAATTGATAAATTGATGTAATAACAAGTAATAGGTAAACAAAAGATTCATGAATAATAATTGGATAAAGACTTATTTAACAATCATTTGAGGGTTAACATATACTTATTCATAATTTCAAATAGATCCATATTAGTTATCGAGTTACTTTCTCGTTGGATGGTTTAAGCTTTTTCGTACGAGATTTAAAGTTGTAGATTTTCAATTAATTATTGAGAAGCAATCCCAAATACGTAGTGCTTGTTTGTATAGTTATGCTTGTCAGGCTAGAAAAGATCTAATCAGACTAATTTATGTGCGGCCTAAATGAATAATTTGGTGATTGTGTTTGATCTGCTTGCTCTAAGGGTGTGTAGTGGTAGTTTCCTAGAAAAGTAACTCTAGTGATTATATGTAAGGTTTTTTTAGTGGACTCGTCTATAGGACAACATAGCTATAATACTAGGTTTTTGAACTTTAGACTTTGGGTGTAAAGAATTTAAAAGAAAACTTATGTTATATCTACCTACATATGTGAATAAAGATTATGGTGTGATAAGATTATCGAAACTCTTGTCTTATTTGTTAGCCTAAACTAAAGATAATTAAATTATTGTTTGTTTATATATTGTTATAGTTGCATTATATGTATGTGTATGTTTTGGGCTTGGTATCATATATATTTGTGCAATAGTATTGGGTTGCAGCTCATTTTTTTTATTTTTACAGCTGTAGATCAATTCAATAAATTTACAACAAATATAGAAATTGCTATAATTAGGTTAGGAAATAGAGGTGGTTAGTTTTGTATATTGTAAAAAATCAAGATCTGATTGTTAATATATTTGTGACTGAAGCAACTCCTCTGTTAGTCACTTAGATTGATGTTTTTAGATAATTATTATTTTATATTTGATAAGCGATTGTTATAAGTGATTATAGAGATTATAGTTGACTTTAGAGCCTTAATATGTTCTTAAATAATAAGGATACATAACCAGTTATGGTTTCCTTAGGTTCCGGGGCGTTACACTAATAGAGCTATATTATATTACTATTGATTTCATAATTGTCATTACATGATTTGACTTATAAAATCAAAATCATATATCTATATTATTATACATAATTTTAGCTTTATCAATAGCTATTATTTTTTAATGTTATTTATCTTTTATAAACTCTTATTCTCTAAGATCAAAATTAGCAATTTTAATAAAATAAAAAATAGAAAAATTGATCTCCCATGCGCAGGCTATAAGGTTAATTCCTAAGTTTCCTTAAAACTCTCTTATTCGTCACTTGAGTATTTGAGACTCCAAAATTATATATTTTTCCTTTTAGCCTCATTCTCTTCTAGTCATCCCATAAAGTGTCATTCTTATATAACTTTTTTACGATCATGAGTCACACAAATCTCAAGCAATATGCACGTGATCACTCCCATCGAGATCCTTGCATCTATAATATGTAATTATTTTAAATTCAATTTTAAGCAATTTCTATCTCTATATTTTGGGATATACTCATTGTAGGTTGATATTTTTCTAGTATTAGCTTATATAAGACTTTGTACACGGTACTATTATGAAATTAGTTAAAAATATATGAGAACCGAATGTGAGAGGTAAAATGGAAATGTTTTTCAATATAACTATCCAACTGTAAATATATTCCTAACTATTAGTAAGATATGATCAAATCCCCTAAACTCTCAAAATAACCTTACCTCCTACAACTTGGGAAATATGCATATAAGCCCCAAATCGTCATTGTTATGATTTTTTTAATTATGGTCGATTACTACGAACAACTTGGGGTTTATTTGTATAAGTTTGAAAAGATTATAAAATCATAGTTTGAGAGTACATAAGGCGTACCTTCACGGAGGCAATAGTTTAGGTTATAATTATCTAGATAAATACATATTTTCTTTATCTGCTGCCATTTCGGCTGCCAAGATTTTAAAAATGGAGAGAAAGTAAATTGACCAATGAACTGTACTAGTGAAAGATGAGGTCGGATGGGGAAAAAAAGAAAAAGAAAAGAAAAGAAAAGAAGAATGCAATACTTGCTTGTGTGGCCGGTTACCTATTTTAGATGTGGCTCAGACTGAAAGATCATTTAAAGTCCTCCGCTTTATTTGCTCAGAATCTACCGTTACGAGGAGCTGACATAAAATATGAACCGCACGAAGGGGACTTAACCTAAGTCTATCTCCACAATTAAATGCAGTTTGTTTCCTTCACAGGTCATTCGTCAAATGTCATGTCGTGCGTTGTGTTCCCTATAAATATAAAAGGAAAGACAATTAGATGAACTCTAGTGGTAGGTAATATGTGTATATCAATTAAATATAAATTAATGATTAAAATTATATAAATTTTTAAAATAACTTATAATATCATGATAATTTTTCTTATAATCTCAACCATTGATATTATATCCCAACATATTAAAATGACACATTTTTGGAGAACAAAATTATTAAATTTTGAATCTTTAAATTTACATTATCCAAATTTATCTTAATTTATTTCCTTAATATATCACTATTTGTAATTAATTGTTAAAATTACAAAAAAGTAGATAATATCATAAAATTATTTAAATTTCTAAATAATTTTAACTATTAATTTATAAATTAAAAAAATAAAAATTGAAATGATCCATTTCTAAACCATTTAGATATTCGTCCTATCTCCATCCTATTATCTCATCTAAAGTACTATCCTGGCCCCGAAAGAATTTACATATGTTGTTTTGTTGCTTTATTTTTATGTCCTAAAGTAAAGAAAGCTAAAGATAACTATCGCCGTATGATGTGTAATTAGGCGGTAGAGTTCTCAAGCTCTAAATGAAAAAAACCTTAAACCAAACAAGAAAGCTAAGTTAAAACGTACATATTTTGGAAGATAGCCGTTATATATTTTATCAGTTAATTCACAGGTGGCCGTTACTTTCTTTTTCTTTTTCAACCATATGACAACGAAGATGAAAAATTAGAGTTGACCTACTTCAAAAAGAGAAAAAAAAAATAATAATTAGTTGTTCTCAATTTGATTCTTGTCTTTTTTGATACCTGAAGAATGTGTTCACTGAGTTGGCATATATAAAGTCGCGTCCAAATAAGGAGATGCAAAATAAAATATCGAAACCAAAAGAAATATAACCTCCAAATTATTACGATACGCAAGGAAAAACTTCCACCACACCACCCCAAAAAAAAAAAAAAAAGGAAAGCCTTTTAATTTTCAAAATTGATTTTATTTCTCCATTAATTTAAAAGTAAATATTTTTGCTAAAAAAAAAATTAAGTGAATATTTAACTCCCCAGTTGTTGCTAAAGCTATTTGTGGATCTTTTAACAAATTCTTAAAAGTTAAGGAGCTAAAAATAAGAGTTCAAGTGACTTGTGTATATTTACTCGATACTTTTTGAGTTATATTTACAAGTGTGTTAAAAGAATTCATACATCAACAAGTAACCAATGTAGATGTAGGAGTTCGATTAAAGTAGTTACATGTGTGCTACATAAGTAGCATGCTATACATGACGTCAAAGAAGCGAAACGAGACTATCACCTGAAGGAATGATTAAGTAAAAATAAGGTAGGAATGAAAAACGGGCAATCTCAGTATCTTAAATATACAAGTGACAAATAAGATAGTCTTTTTAGAGTATTTCAGGCATTCACCTTGTAATTTAAGTGAATAAGATCAATTCTTTATCTAAATTATTTATTTGATCTTAGAGAGCAGAGTTTTCATAATGAAAACTGTTTCTCCGATTTCTCTAAGAGTTCTAAATGACAAGGAAATACTAAGTATTTATAAGCTCTTGGACATAATGGTATTTATCAAATCATTTAGGTGATCAATGAATGAAATGAAACTTACTCAATTTATGGTTATTTAGAATAAATTAGCTAATAGGCCTAATGCCAGTAACCTTTCTTATAAGTGTATGAGCCTGCCTGAGAAAGTTTAGAAGCCAATGGACCAGTCTAACGATACCTATTCCGAGTCTATCAATCCAAATCTCTCTTAATCATCCCAAAATAGACTAAACTCCGTAGGCCTTATCACTTGGCTCAAGGAGTCAATCCTAAATAAATAATGAGCTCATCTCAATAACTAATATAACAATTTTTAGCCCTCTATATTTTCTCTCCGGACTAAAAGTCCCTTGGAAATATTCAAGGGGTCTTTAAGCATTTCTAGAAGTTATTTCTTCAGCTGTTATATAGACGCATTGAATGTTGACTTTTTTTGCTTAATTATTTCCAATATTTACAGAATTGACACTTCTTTGGATCATTAGCGAGCTAAGCATGATATGCTAGTATTCATTTTGTTACCACAAAAACACATATTTCGATATGCTTTTGTATCACACTATTGACTTATTACTCTCATGACATTGATTCACCAAATAATGTGTATGCAATGACTCTTCTTGATATTTCTTCCTCATTTTACGATCATTGGCAAAAAAACTGAAACCATTATAACATTTACAAAAATTCAGAGCTTTCATAATATCCCATCCAACCATGTTATATGTATATATATATATATATATATATATGTATGTTTGTATGTGTATACCTCATTCATACCAGTAAATGGGGTAATGCTATCGTAAAGCAAAGCGAAGCTTCAAAAAAGTTATGTTGCACTATACACAGACAACGTGAGGGTGTAAGAGCAATGCCCTTACGGTATAGTATGCTTTTTTTTTCTCACTTTGTCTCATAAGAGTCGTGTCTTAAGATACGTTACCACGATTCACCTGGACGAGAATGAATTTGCAACAACAAAATAAATCTACACTGAATCTTTTGGAAATCTCCTGGAAGATTAATTTCTAATCTCGACCCATGTCTTTTAGGCGTAGCATATCTCGTAGTCCTCCTACAATACTTATCACTTAAATCCCATCAAAACTTATCATATCTTTCTTCAAACTTTTGATCTTTATCTGCAAAATCTTTCAGACTAGCTATTTACATGCCCAAATGTTTGCAATTTTTTTTTTTATGCTCACAAGCATAGGGAGTCCCGGTCAGTAAGTCTTTTCCTTGTCTTTCTTTTTGTTATTCTTCTCTTTTAATTTTTTTTAATTATTGATTTTATATTGATAGCTCCTTATTTTGTTGTAATTATATGGTAACAAACCTAAAAAAAAGACCAATTTACTTACGCTTCATCAATATCTATCCACATCTTCGTTTACCGATAGCTTGTTGAGAAGTGGTCGATTTAAGAACTTCACTACTTCATGTTAGGTTCACCCAAAATGAATCTTTTGCACTTTTCCTTCTTCTTCACCTTATTTATCTTTATTATTAACCCTTTTTTTTATTCAGCTTGCTTTTTCTTTGACGGACAAAGAACCTTAACTTTGTCAACAAGCAGTAGCCTTGCCAAATAGCAGTAGGTTTTCTTTACTTTTTCTTCTTTAGGCTCTATTCAAGAAGATAAATCTCCTATATAAGAAAAAAAAAAAACATGATAGAATACACATTCAGTATTTGGCTCGTCTATTCTTAGTTAAAAAACAACTCTTTCATCTACATAATTTTGAGATAAATTTCTATAACATCGAGCCATCTATTGATGGAGGTGAATTATATGTAGCATCTATTGATGTCTCTCCACCCCCAGTTGCTAACTTGTCTCTTAGAGATATGATAGCAACTCCGGAAGCCATTATAGGGGAGATAATATCCTTTCATAGATTTGACATTCCTTCTCATCTACTGGAACCATTGGAGAGACTTTATGCTATAAACCAAGATTTTTGGAGTGAATCTTCTATATTGGGGACCGAGTTGGCTAATACCATGGTGAAAATGTTAGAGGAATCTGCATCACTACTTGAGAAGTTGCGGAGGTCTCTATCAGATGATAAGCTACAACAACTAATTAGCTGTATTGAAGGGGCTCATTTTTTAAAATTCAAGGCTAGTGGCTTAGAGCCCATTGCTGCCAAAGTTAAGAGATTGCTGAGTTATCATACCGCTATAAGAAGTTGATGCGAGCTAGTAGCGAGGATTTAAGCCTTATAAGGTATTATTGAGGAGATGGACCATAAAGCAAAAGATTTATTAGACGATATGGACCTTAAGTCCATAATAAGTTTAGATTGCCACCCTTAACAGAGTTTGGCTATATTCATTTGTTTTGCTAACGTTCATTCTTTCCCCTTTTTTTGGTATTTAAGTTATTTTCAACACTTTCTAATAGAACTTGCTGATTGAATGAAATTTCATTACTTTCCTCTTATCATTCTATTCTTTATTTATTTCAATTACTTAGTTATATCAAATAATAAGGCTAGTTATATCAAATAACAAGGCTTCTTAGCCTAAAGGTAGCTTATGCCACTAAAACCTATGAGGGTCATTATGCACTTTAAGATGTAGTGTTAAGAGGTAATACCTCGCTTAGCGACAACATTGTAAAAGAAATGCCACGACAGTAGAATTTCCTCTTTATGACTTGTGAAGCTTAGAGCATAGCGTTATGCATTGGAGGCAGGCTCTTATTTGTTAGTAACAATAAGTTGAGCACAAAGGATAAAATAGTCGATCACGCTTAAACAGCGATAGCAACATGTGATAAGCATATTATCAATAGTCAAGAGGATATTTCTCAATACTTAACTTTATATCGCTTTTTCTTTACTTATTCATATATTTGCCTTATGCGCTAAGGAGACGCATCCCTAACTTTGTGGCAATAAGGAGATAAGAATAGAATACACAATTAAAATTATACACTAAGGAGATAGATCTCTCACTTTTCAGTAACAAAAAGGCAAAAGAAAATAAAAAAACACAAAGAAAGAGAGTAATAGAAGTTGAAAGTTTTATTCATGTGAATTGCAAATACATTGTTGGATTTACAAATGAAACTTTTTAACGTATTGAAAGTTAATAAGAGGGGTTATTATATCAATTTTCGAATTAAAGAGCTTATACTAGTTGCTGTCATGGACCTCATGAATTATAAAAGGGCCTTCCTACCTCGGTGTAAACTTTGGCACTGGAATAACTCGCCACATATGCTTTGCTGTGCGAAGTATAATGTCACCTTGTTGAAAAGATTTTTTCTTGACTAGGCGATCATAGGCAGTACTAAGTTGTCTATGGTAATTAGTAAGGTTACGCTTGACAATGTCTCGCCTTTATTCTAAGGCTTCAAGATCTAGCATACGTAAATTGTCCTGTTCTAATTTAGCGTTGAGGGCCAAGCATGCAAAAGGAACTAAGATTTCAATAAAAATCACTGCCTCAGAACCATAAACCAAAGAGAAAGGTGTCGCTTAAGTAGAACTTCGCTTGGAAGTTCTGTAAGCCTATAATGCTAATGGCAGTTTGTCATTCTACTCTTTATGATTTTTGTAAACTATCCGACTAAAGACCTTTAAAAGAGTCTTATTTGTTGCCTCTGGTTAGCTGATATAGGCAAGTACACCATATCAAATTGTAATAATAGATTAAGTCCAAGTATCGATCCTTCAAGGATTAATATGATTACTAATACTCACTAGATCTTTATTATCTAATCAGCAAATTAAATTTCATGAAACTTAAATAAGTAAATCTAAATTATTGTTAAAACTAAATTAAAGATTAACCAAGATAAAATTAAAAAATTATCAAGAAAGCAATTCAATAAATTCAAGATGCAACTCTGTACCGAGATCATGTTTCCCTTAGATTTAACATGTGATTTTCCTAAAGATAATCTAAACTATTCTTTAATTTTTCTTGACTAGAAGAATTCTCTACTACAGTTAATCGAATTCTCTACTACAGTTAATCACTTTCTCAAGTTAATTGACCCTAACCTTAGAATCACCTATTAAAATCTCTTCTCAATAGCATGACTTAATAGTACATTATTAAACAATAAATTCTCTACGCTTTAAATTGAAATCTGGAAGAATCTTGCAAATTATCTCTAATTTTACAATAATTCTCATCAACTATGCTTAGATCTAATATTATAAAAAATCTCTTCATTCTCTTATAAAATATCAAACTCTAAATTATTACCTGCGGAAATAATAACCTAAATCATGAAAGAAATATAATTAAATCAAGAAAAGAATAAAGAACTAAATTAATCAAATAATTAAAATATCACATGAATAGATCTAGGTTCCATAAAACCTAGATACCAAGATTCTATACACTACACATCCTAAAATAATAATCTAAAATCAAATTATAGAAAGTAATAGAAAGAATCATAATGAAATCTAAACAAAATTAAGTCTTAAAATTTTCACTTCTCCTTGCTTTCTTAGTTATTCTTGGCTTTAAAAACTCTCTTAAGGTCGTGCCAAAAAGTTTTTCTAAAATAAACCTTAACAAGGTTTCATATATGAAGAGTTTAAAAAAAAATAGGTCAATTAGGAAAGACATGACTAAGAACACAACCGTGTCTTTTGGTCGTATCCCTTACTATACTTTACGTTTGCCCTTTTTAAACTAGAAACGACACAACCGATAACATAATCGTGTCTTTTGGTCATGTCCTAGCCTGTGACAGATGAACATCAGTTCCAATTTTGCCTGGAAACAATACAATCGTGTCATTCGACTATATCAATCTTTAAACCTTCATAAATTGCTCATTTAAGCTCCGATTTAAGTGAAATTTGTTTTTATCTTCTCATTTTCTCACGTAGATCGTTTTAAAAGCTAGAAAACAAAATTTTACTCAATTAAGTATTATTATCTAAAAATAAACTCAAATATTAAGAAAAATAGTCAAAATTCACTAGTTATAATATATGCAATTAAGAACTCATTAAACTTTCTCACACTTAAGAATTTGCTTATCCTCAAATAAATAAATTAAAGAAAACTCAGGACAAGAATTCTTAAGTTAAAAATCATCACTACTTAGGAAACCGACCAAAAATTATACATAACCCGGAAAGATTCAACTTGCAAATCCAATCAATTATCTTTAAATAACTTTCTTAACTCTTATACTTAATCTTTTTTTTTTCCAATGTCCAATGGACACAAAGTACCAGACTTCATAAGCTAATCTATGTAAATTAAATTTTAATTGGATCATTTAATCAAGGATTCCATACCTAAGATCAAATTTAACATCTCGCTAATCAAGAAAGAGTCATAAAAATTTTAACCTACTTAACTAAAATGTATATAACCCTCTCTTTATCCTCGTTAAGCGCTATAATTTAGAGTAAACACATATTACATCTACTCATCCTTTGGTCATCCCCTTAACACATACTTTTGTTAGGAAAGCTTTAAATTCACTAAATTTATGTTATTAATTAAGCACATTATTCAAGGACAGTTGTATTGGTAGTAGAAAAGGATCTCGCTCTTTTAACATATCAAGACCGATCCATACTGACCTAGCCCTCATATTGGTAGTGAGAAAAAACCTTACTCTTTTGACAAATCAAGGCTAACCTATACAAACTTATTCATTAAATTTACTTTGCCATTGATAGTGAAATTCAACCTCGTTCTGTAAAGGGACCAAGGAGAATTCTTATAATTTTGCCCCCTTATATATATATATATATCACTTTCTACCTCCAACTATTTCATTTCAAGGGTTTCTCAAAAAATAAATTTCATTTGTTTGTTTACTAAGGATTATAAGGCTCTAAAGTCATCTAATAGGAAAGTATATTGAAGTAAGCCTCGAACTTAGTCATGGTTAACTCCTAACTAGTGATATTACTCTAATCCTAAGTCCTAAATTCCTAAGCTAAATAATCCTTAACTTCACTCCATAAAGATGTCACCTATCAACTTTGGCAGCGTGTAACTCAAACATCAAAGATCAAGTGTTCAATTTACATTCAACTCAGTGGAAGTTATAAATTTTCAAATAATTGCAAGTCAATAAAATAGTAAATTTGGGTTAAATGCAAAAAAAAAAAAAGTCTCTTAAGTAGCAAAAGTTTCTATAAATTTCTATATCCCCTTCCCTACACTTAAAACTATATATTATCCCCAATGTACGAATTAAGTCACATAATGGAAATTTATCGATCAAAACAGTCATAAGTAAGATGATATAAAAATTGTAAAGAAAAACTTATACTCCCCTAAAAATTTGAGCAAACACAAATACACAAGTTATAAGTTATGAAGTAACCATGCTAAATTTGCAAATGCAAAACTGAACATGTCCATGGAAAAGCTTTAAACTTCAGTTCTAACACGAAGAAACAACCAACACTGTCATTCCATCAAAACAACAAAAAGAAAACATGAAAGAGAAAAGCAAAACAAAGAAAAACAAAAGCAAATCCTAAAGTAATATGCAATGAGAAAATCTAGAAAAGTAATCCAGCCTTGTGGACTTAAGTACATCTTAAGTAATCAAAAAGGAAAAGACAAATAACGGCATCTCCTTAATCATCATCCATGAAATCATCGTAATTTTCTTGAAAATCTAGATCTTCACCATCCTTTCATCATCAACTTCCTCAGCTGAATTCTCTACTTGGGTACCCTCCTCCTTGGAGCTTTCTTCTTTAACCTCTTCTTCACTGTCTGACTCTCAGTTAGTATCATCTTCTAAAGATGTGGAAACATCAACATTGAAAACATCAGGAATCTTCAAGTTGTTCATGCCAGCCATATTACAAAAGAATCGTAGAAGGCAATTTTGCTTAACCATGACCTTATCCATCTTATACTCTATCTGAGTTTGTCTGATACTCATATCTTCTAACATTTTTTCAATCCAATCAAGCTGGGTGCCTGACCCCTGACTCACATTAAAACTTGCTCTTTCATGCCCTTTAGGTGCACCTAAGTTCATATGCATGTTTTTAAACGTCTCTTTCCTTATGGGCCCCGTTTCCCCAACTAGAGTTATGTTAGGTAATCTTCTCAGCAAAACCCCCGGTCTACGAGCTAATAAAGTGACATAAGGTCCACAACATATTTACCCATGTGCACAAATGCTGGTTGCGTGCTTTAATAGGTAATTGGCAAACTACATAGCAACATTAATATGGTACTTCTCAATCATGCTATAAAGAGCCAACAATCTAAGTTTACTAACTACTCTAGTGCTCTTCCCCCGTCTCACAATCGTATGGGATATCAACCAATGAATTATGTAGTACTTGGGACGTCGTAAGCAAAACACTTTACTAAACTTAGCTTAGTAGGGTCTTCTACTGGCAATACTTTTCCAAAATGTGAATGGGGAAACTCTACGAGGTAACTTAATCGAAAGTTAAAGAAACTCTTCAATACGTACATATTCTTCCAAAGATAAGCCTAAATAAGCTCCAATTGCAACAACTGTTGTTGAATACAAGTGGTTGTTCATCCGAAAATGTATTTTCCTTTCTAGTCCAAAACTATCCAAAGGCTTGTCCATTTGGTATGTGCAAAGGAACTTGAGTATGAGCTCATAGTAAACGGGAGTTTGGCATGTGAATAGTTGTTCCCATGACTCCATGAAAACCATGTTTTGGATTAACTCGAGTAAGTAGAGTTCCTAAATAATACCTCAATTAAGACATAATGTTTCACCAAATGTACATGATTAGAGATGTCAAAATTAATCCCAACCGGTTTTTGAGGTAAACTGCAACATCGGATGAACGGGAGGATCGATGGTCGCTAATGGGCTCATGGTGGCAGGCGAGATGAAGGTAAAGCAAGCTCTTTACCTTTGTACCTCACATCCAACTTTTGCCTTGTTGCCATTTTCTATAAGAGAAAGAAGGAAATTAATCCTCAAGAAATGGATACCAATGTTTTCTCCACACTTAAACTAACAAATAATAAAAAAGCTATGCACCATTGTGGAAGAAAACATAAGAAAATTCATTTGGGCATTTTATCAAACACATAGTGGGCATGCTATCTTCTTTAGGAATTTGAAGGGATTCTTTCATACTCACATTTACCCATATTACACAAAGAGATGTAAACATGCTGAATTGATGATTCTTATGTTTTCTAATCATCCAAAGTACAAGATCTCACTATTAATTCAAAACCCTAACGAAGTCATTTGCATCAACCAACACCATGTGTACAAGAAAGTAAATCTCTACAATGGCAAAGAAAGTTTTCCACACTTAACATGAAAGATAATCTACATGATTGTATTAACAATCTTGTCTTTTGAATTTAACATTGAGTGCTTAACTAAGGACACAATCGTGTTCTTCACATTTACAACCTATCTTCTCAAAACATAGGTCATGAACACACCCTAAGAATTACAAAAAGAACACATGCAAAAATGATTCAAATTCGAACGTACTCCACCATGCATAAGAATCCCATCCAAGTAAAATTTTAAAAAAAGTTATAGAAAAAAAATAGATCAAAAACTTACTTGGATTCTTAAAGTAGTGAGAATAATAAAGATCCTTAAGTTGATTGAGTTTAGATGTTATGTGTGAAAGAAGATGGAGAGGAAGAAGAATGCATGAAGAGAGAAAATGAAGGAATGTATTGGATGAGAGAGAAAATGTAAGGATGAATACGAATGTGCTAGGTGTAAGTTAGCGTTCTTTATATATAGGTTGAGACACGACTCGAGACACGATCATGTCTCGCGGTCGTGTAGCATTCTGTAGCGTGGGGTTGTTTACATGTATAGTAACGATATGGTTCGAGACATGATCGTATCTTGTGACTGTGTAACAATTTGTAGGCATGCATAAAAATAGCCCTAGAAATCACACAATTTAAGACATAACTGTATCCTATGATCGTATAACAATCTATTTTTTTTAACTTTTATTATTTTTATTTTAATTAATGTTTGCCTATCCTAAATGGATGAATTAAAAAATAAAATAAACTTAAAGAAACAAAAGTACTAAACTAAAAAATGAACAAAAAAATCTAATGCAAAAGATTAAACTAAAAAGAAAACTTATTATGTAGCACTTATTAATTTTGAAATTTCGTTTGGCTTCCGGGGTGCTGCCTCGAAAACTCTATAAGGGAAATTATTGCAAACTGCGAGCAAGAACAGACAAGGGCGATCCTTGAATGGATCCAAGCTTGTTGAAAGCTTGAAAAGGAAATTATGGGAAATGTGCGAAATGACAAATGAGAATGAAAAGTAAGTAAAAACCCACAAGCAGCTCCAATGAATATGACACAGCAATGGAACTTTTAAAAACTCACGGCACAACTCGATATGACGCACGAGATAGTCCAATAAGGTTACTCACCATCTAGCTTTACTTAAGAGTTAGGATAAAAGTGAGATGAATGTAGACAAAGTAATGTTTACAAGAGACAAAATGTTAAGTGTATTAATGTTTAAGTCTCGTTTATAGCTACAAGTATAAGGGGTATCTATACTTGAGAATTTAAGGCAACATACCTAAAAAGGTAAAGACAAAAAGGGTATTAACCTAAAAAAATAATGTACAAGAGTAAAAATGAATATTCAAGAAAAGTAATGATTAGTGTGATAGATTCAATACGTGGCGACAATACATTGGTGAAGCTATTGGAATAAGCGGACAAAAGTGTACTATCAGGTTACTTGTTCAAGCAAGTGAGTAATCTTCAAAGAGATGGGTAGTCATTCGACTCGGCATATAGAGAGACTCGCCAAAGAAGTACTTGGCTTCGGTAGGAGTTAGCCGAAACAAAAGAATTTGCCTTACCACGCCTTTTAGTCCTTGAGCTTAACTGTAGGTTAAAGGCTCAATAGTCTAATTCCTATCATTCCCTCCAGTTTGATTTGGATTTAGAATCAAATTTGAATAGCCTTTGATCACTATCTGTCAAGATGATGTAGATTGAGGTCGACAATGTTGAAGTGTTAGAAACCCCATAGTCCTCAAGCAACTCCAATCTGTAGGCATTATCATTGATCTTCTAGAGGATTTTGAAAGGTCTTTCAGCCTTTGAGGATAATTTGTTCCTCCTTTTTCTCGGAAACCCCCCTTTATCGGAAACCTCTCTTTGCTTAAGTGTAACCACACCAAGTCTCCTTGTTGAAATTGTTTAACTATCTTACCCTTGGACTTCTCTTGCATTCTTTTAGTAGCTTAGTCGATGTGCCAAATGACTTTGTTATAGATGCGTTGAAGGGAATATGCTCTAGCTCTTACGTCCAGGTCTTCTTGTACGAGCACAGGTACAAAGGTATAGTTAAGGGGCAACTCAGGGATTAAAACCATAGATAACCTCATAAGGGGTCTACTTCGTAGTGTCATGTACTATTCGATTATAGGTGAATTCGACCACTGGCAAGCAAACGTCCTAATCGACTAAGTTTTGTCAATTGTAGCTCAAAGTAGTGATCCCAAAGTGCAATTAACTACCTTTGTTTGGCCGTCAGTTTGGAGGTGATAGGAACTACCGAACAATAGTTTGGTTCTCATTCGTTACTACAAGGTTCTCCAAAAATAGCTCAAGAACTTTGGATCCCTATCGAAGACTGCACTTCTCAATATACCGTGTAACTGTACAATCTTCTATAAGAAAAGAGAAGCAATAGCTAAAGTATCGTTAGTTTTGGCACAAGGCACAAAGTGCGCTATCTTGCTGAACCAATCTACGACGACCATTACAAATTCTTTGCCTTAGGTAGTTCATAGTAATTCGAGGACAAAGTCCCTACTCAACTCAATCCATGGTTTTGTTCAAATAAGCAAAGGCATTACTTTTCCTTTTTTAGCTCAGCACTTAGCCCTTTTGCACACGATATAGCTTTCAACAATTTGGTGCACATCGCCTCATTCTTGGCCAAAAGATTCTACTACTCAACAATTCGGTGCTCCCCCTTTGTTTATATTTTATTACAAAATTAAAACCTTCAAGGAATTCAACCCATCTTACCTACCGCTTCGATAACTTAGTCTAACTTCGAAGGTACCTTAAGGACTCGTGGTCAGTATAAATGATAAATGATAAATGATAAATTCTTTCGGCAATAGATAATGCTGCCATACTTGTAGTGCTTGGATCAACGCTAAGATTTATTTGTCATACACAGAGTAATTTAGTTGAGGTCCTCTAAGCTTTTCACTATAATAGGCAATTGATTAGCCTTCCTGCATTAGGACAGCGCTTATTCTAATGCTTAACGCATCACATTTCAGCTCAAATATTTTCTCAAAGTTAGGTAAAACTAACATTGGGGTGGAGGTCAATCTTTCCTTTTGTCTTGACAAAACTCCTCTCCTCCTTTTCTCCCCATTGAAAGTTGGTGTTATTATTTATTAGCTCGGTAAGTAGTACAATAAGGATGCTGAAATTCCTGATGAATCTTCTATAGAATGAAGCTAGTCCATGGAAGTTTCTTATGTCAACACAGGTAGTAAGGGTCGGCTACTCAACGATCACTCATATCTTGTTGTCGGCCATTCGTAAGCCTTCTCCACTTACCACGTAGCCTAAGAATATTGCTTCCTCTTGGCAAAAGTGACACTTCTTGAGATTGTCGAATAATCTCTCAGTACGAAGGATGTTTGATACGGCATAAAGATGTTCAAAATAACTCAGCATGTCGGTACTTTAGACTAAGATATTATTAAAGTATAGCACGACACACTTCCTTAAAGTATACCATTGTTCTTTAGTTCGAGCAGCACTGAGTAGCTATATATCCGAACCCTTAACATTTAAAGCACTTGACCTGACTCGTCTTCTTGCCTGATCCTTAGCCCTTCTTATAAGTTAGGGTTAGTACTTCACCATAAGGTCGGCCTTTCAACTCGATTTGGACATCAATCTTTTAGTTCGTCTTAATACTTGACTAAGCTTAATGACTTTCCTATCTAAATCGAATAGTCGACATGCTGTTCGGTATTCGGTTTCTTCTTTACCTATCTACTCGTTAGGCTATTCTAATGGCTTCATCCATTATGGTGAATCATTGGAGCTCCACAATGTCCCGAATATCACTTCTCAATCCCATCGAATCATGAGCATTTAGAATTCCTAACCATACTCGTCAATTATTTGGCCTCCTTACGTCAGCTCCTGAAGCTGAGTGAAATTATCTTACAGGTAAGTTTTCAGCATAAATCTATTTTTCAGTATTCTTTTCATTTCATGCCCATTATTAATCTCTCAGTAGCTTTCTTGTCTCCTCATAACCTGAAAATTCTTCCACCATATGGTGGCATATCTAGAGAACTCAATAGCAGCAATCCTCACTTTCTTATACTTCTCATATTGGTAATAGTAAAAAATACGCTCCACTTTCTCTTTTCACTCTAGATATTCATTAGTATTCTCAAATCTATTGAAGCTTCACATTGTCAAATACTCTAGGAACTCGAGCTTGCTCTTCTTTAAAATACCCTTCCTCATCCTCTTCATTTAGTTCCTTCAGGTTTATCCTTCGTCTTAGTCATCCACCTACTCCTTTACCTCAAACTGGTCAAGTACAGCTTGTACCTTATCCATCAAGCATAAGAATGAAATAGTTAATGTAAAGTCTTGTAAACTATCATTCCTTGGCTTCTTGTTGTCTCTGGGACTTTCTCCTCAGGCTGAGCTAACAAATGTTGCTCGTTTCCCAAATCTCCAACCTTTTATCCATTGTCGCACAACAGAATTGTTAGTTGTTCTCGCAATCCCGATAAGTGCGGAGAAAGACATAAATTAAGATTTTCCAAGTGGACAGCGTACTCAATTAACATCCCCTAAATGCAAATCTTCACTAATTCCTTTTCTTCACACACATCTTAGATGTCAAGGGTGTGCTCTTTGAAGCGCTCTATGTAATTCATCAAATCTTACTTCAACTTTTGTCGCATTCTTTCTATATTTGTAATTGTAACCTGTTCTTGAGTAGAGAAGAATTTCTCTAGAAAGAGCTTACACACAATTTCCCATGAATTAATCGATCCCAATGGGAGGTTGATATACCAAATGTATGCCTTCTCTGTCAATGATTTAGAGAACTCTTTAAGCTTTAGGTCATCATTAAGCCTATAAGGCTTTAAGGTTTTAATAAATTTCAAGAAGTGTTCCTTTGCGCTTCCTTTTTTGCCATTAAATAGCATGAATTTAGGACTTACATAGTCTTTAGTATATGGCTTTATTGCAATGTATTAGTGATATGGGAGTTTTAATTTTGATACTCCCATGAATGACTTAGCTTGTATTTCTCTCATATAAACGTCTAAGTCTTCCTTTATTATAAAAGAAGTCTTTGGAATAGAAGCTATGGACGTAAGTAATGGAGCAGGGACAAGATAGCGATGAGAAGTAGATCCTCCTAAGAATAGAATGATAGGATTAGATAAAGGAGCAAACACTTATGAAGATGAAGAGTCGCTTAAATGGACTCTTACATTCTTCGGTGTAGGAGTTGGTTGTCATGCAAGTTTTGGCAGGAGGGTTTCATTACCTCCTCCCCGATGGAGATCCTCCTCAATGACCGGAGGATTAATTAGTTGAGCTAAGGTAGTAACGCCTAACTGTGCAACAATCATAGGATTTGGTAAAGCTGCACTATGTTACATAACAGCAATGGCAGCTATCTCGATAAGGATGGGTTGGAATATAGTCATAAACTAATTTAAAGCCCTTGTGGCTTCTTACATCATTCGCATTATTTGCACGAGATTTAAAGGAGCCTCAGGCACTAAATAGTCCTAGTTAGTATTCTCAAGTGGTGGGAGTGGATTTTACTCAGTAAACTCAATTTGGTGTTGAGCTCTTGGGAAGTGGTATCAGACGTACCAGTTGTTTTCTTCTTGAAAGGTTCCATATCTCTACAATCACTCTTCCCCTGTGGAGTCATCAAAATGTAGATGTAGAAGTTTGATTGGAGTAGTTATATGCGTGCTGCGTGAGTAGCGTATTACACGTGGCTTCAAAGAAGTGAAGCGAGACTATTACTTAAAGGAATGATTAGGTGAGAATAAGGCTGGAGGAAAAACAAGCAATTTTAGTGTCTCAAATATATAAGTGATAGATAAGGCAACCTTAGGGTAACTCAGGTGTTCACCTTGTAACTTGAGTGAATGGGATCAATTATTTACCTGAATTGTTTGTTTGATCTTAGATAACAGAGTTTTTATAACGAAATGTTGTTTCTTCGATCTCTTTAAGAATTCTAAATAATAAGGAAATACTGGGTATTTATAAGTTATTAGACATAATGGTATCCATGGGATCATTTAGGTGATCAACGGATAAGATAGAATTTATTCGATTTGTGATTATCCAAAATGAGCTAATTAATAAGCTCAAGGCCGATAGCTTTCCTTAGGAATGCATAAACCTGCTTGAAAAAGGTTAGAAACAGATGGACTAACCAACCAATTAAATTATCTCTATTTCGAGTCTGCCAAGTAAAATCTCTCAAAATCATCCCAAAATGGATTGAACTCATTGAGTTTTATTATCTGTCCAATAAATCAAACCTAAATAAATAATGGATTTATACTAATAATTAATATAATAATTTTCAATCTTCTATAATCGATAAAAATGTATACTCAATACGTCAACATACTAATTCTATTGGTAAGATGTGGTCAAGCCCCTAAAAAACGCTCAATACGTCTTTACCTCTTAAAATTTTTTAAGGAGTTGTGATAGACGGAAAGAATTTAATTACGAAAAGAAGTATGAATGTAAGCATGAGACAGTGTCCGGAAGTTGATAATGTGTTGGTACACATGGCAGTAAATGACATATTGCTAAATTATTCGTTGTGGAAATTCGTATTACACTTTCGTATTTTTGTCATTTCTCTTTTTCAAATTGTTCACGTTAGCCTAAATTGTCATTGATTATGGCCATTTCAGCAAGGGTTTTGGGTTACTAACAACAATTTAGGAGGTTGTGTATATTTTTAAAAATTATAGAGAGATTATAAAATCAAAACTTAACGATTTATTTAGTTTACTAAATGGTATAATACTATATTATAATAGCTATTATTAAAAAATGGAATAGAATTATAATAAGTTATTAATAGGTATTACGTTATTATTTGTTAATTTTATTGAGGGGGAATCAATTTCAATAAGGAATAATTATGTAATATTTTAAATAATAAGATTTCTTGTGGATGTTAAGTATTGAATGTGATTAAACATTGTAATAATTTTTTTATAAAGAATAAAGGGGATGAAATTGGGACGAAAACAGTTGAATCTTTTTTCCAGACTAATAGATCATTTAAAGGCCATTGCTTTCATTGCTCAAATTCTACGGTTATGAGGAGCTGGTATAAATACTAATCGCATGAGGAGACTTAATAACCTAAGTCCATCTCCACGTTTACTTGCAGCTTGTTTCCCTCACAAATCAATTGCCAAATGTCGTGCTGTGTGTTCTCAATACATATAAAAGACAATCTGATGAAATTAATGGGGCGAAATATGTGTACATATCTCGATCGTACTCCAGATATGGAGAAAAAAATAAATAAATGAGGCCAAAGGAAGTATAAGAAATATATAAGCTGGGTTTTTTTATAGTATTATCGTAATATTAGTTAATATAATTTATTATAAAAAGTTATTTTTTTTATTATTTACTATTATTTGTTAATTAGTTACTTCACTAACTTTATATCATAGCAAAATAATACGTTGAAATTATAACTTTACCGCTAAATGAATGTCACAAATTGGGAATACAACAATGCTATTTTCCTATCATAATAGGTGTTGCGTTTTTAAAGTGTGACTTATATGTAAGAAAAAAAATCATATCTTTTACATGCAATTTAGCAATGGTAATTTTGTAATTTTTTTATGTAGTTGAAATTTATGTAATTTTATCTAATTGGATTTGTAGATATGTAAATACCTTTTTTTTTCTTCCTTTCAAGCGTTTCCCCCACAAAATAGAGTCCTCCTTTAAACTTTCCTTCTACTTCATTAGCCTTTTAATTTTTATTTATACGCACATTGGAGGTGCTTAAATAATTAGAAAACTAAATTAGTATATCACTTATAAGATTATTTGAAGAATTTTTTTATATATCTTTATAAAGCCACCGTAAATAAATTTCATTTACCCCATTTATTAACATAGCAAGATTAATTTTAATAGATTTGGTTAGACTCTAACGGACACTATATCCATTTACGCGAGTCTAAAAATAATAAATAATTAAATAAATCGTTTAGAATATTGTTCTAAAAAATGCAGTTTCTCATGTGATAGTTATACATTTATCAAAGAATAATAAACATATATTTTTAATAAGATTGTCCTAAAAAGTACCATGTAACCCATTTATTATAGCTTTCATTCTATTATCCTAACTGTAACTATTATATATGTATTTTTTTTTTTCTTAATGTATAGATACAGTTACGATAATATTATAAGTTAAAATTTTAAATAATTTCAACCATTAGTTCACAACGTAAGGGAAATTGAGAGAATAATCGAGAGGATTTATTTCCGAACCAATAGGATATTCATTTATGTTTATTTTATTGTCTCATGCTAAATACTATCCCGGCCCACAAGAAGTTAATTTTACTTGGACGTCCTAAAGATAAGAAAGCTAAAAGATATCGTGTAATTCGTCGGTAAAGTTCTCAAGCTCTAAAAGAAAAAACACTAAACCAAACAAGAAAGCTCAGTCGAAACTCAAACATTTTGTGACATAGCCCTTACATATTTTACCAGTTACTTCATAGGTAGCTGTTCCTTTTTCTTTTCTTTTTTTTTTTCTTTTGATTCAATCCCATGACAACAAAGATGCAAATTGAAGTTGAAAAACTTCAAAAAGAGAAAAAAAAAGAAAAGTTAAATTAGTTGCTCTTAATTTAATTCTTATCTTTTTCGATACCTTAAGAATGAGTTTACACGTATAAAGTCATACCTAGATGAGGAGATGAAAAATATTAGGGTGTAACATATGTTTACCATACTTAAAAGAAATTATATAAAATTATATGAGTACAAATGACATAATTTTAATTACATAATTATTAATATAAAATGGCATCTTATAATAGTATGTATAAAGAACTCGTATTTCTTATGTGTGGTGTAAAAATTAATGTACATAATTAAATCGTAATTTGAAGTTATGACATCCATATTGGATAAGACTTCTCATTACATTTATTACACACATATATCACACCTATTAAATACAACATACATAGAAAAGTTAAAATTGAATGTTTCATATGCGATTTATTAATATTGATAAATATATAATTAATTTTATGCAATTCATATTTACATAATTAAGTTAATTGTGGATCAATCAACATAAAAAAACCTCTAAAATATTGAAACCAAAAGATAAGGAATGAATTTTGCAAATATACCCTCCAAATTGATACTTATATGTAAGTAAATCCCTTTAATTTTTAAAATGTGATTTTATTTCTCAATAATTTTAAAAATATGTATTTTAACTCTTTAGTTGTTGCTAAAGCTCCAACACTGTGGTTATTTATATATTTTTAATAAGGTTTTAAGAGCTTTAGTAACAGTAACAGAGGTTATTCAAATTCTAAAAAGTTAACGAGGTGAAAATAAGACTTAAGGATTTAGGTGATCTACGTACATGTACTCAATACCTTTTAAGGTATATTTACAAGTATTTTAAAATAATTCATTTGTCAGCGAGTAGTCAATGAAAATATGCATTAGATAGCTACATATACTAATTCGTTTCGCAAATTAAAAGGGGTATACTCCAGAAATATTATAACTTTGGGGGAGATCTCCCATTCAGGGAGATGCAGTTAAAATTGAACACTTACGATATTTTTATAATCTACAATCTCCTCGCAAAATTCATCTAAAAAATGACGTAAATTTTAACATATCAATTGTTATATATATATTGATATTATTGAAGTTAGAAAGACCTTAAATAATTACTTCCTATAAAATTACTATTTAGACCTTCAATTCAAAATTATATAACGAAAAAACTAACACTAAAAATACTATAAATATATTGTAATATGGATAAATTCGACATTTTTCGTAATTTCTTTTTATTTTCATGGTAACCTAAATAATCGTGAGTTAATGATCGTTAGAGATTTCAAAGGAATTTTATGCAAAAAATATGGAGTTCAAAATGAGAAGTATTTGTTTAATAATAATAGATAATATATTTAGGCATATTAAATATTACATTACATTGAGGCATTAAGGCATGATGATGTTTCTCACATAAGAAGTATATAATATTATACTAGTGAATCACATACCCATGTTGTGAGTATAAAAGAAATTATATGTGAAATTATTTTAAAAATGATAGATTATAATATATGTGTTTAAAAAATTTAAAATACTTACAATCCCATATAAACGATAACTATTATATAAAAACGGATAAAATCCCTCATATGCCACTATACTTTTAAAATATATTATAATAATTATTGAACATTTATTGACTAATTAAAACCATTGAACTTTTCAAAAAAATACAATCATACCACTTGGATGATTTTCTATTCAAATGCCAACTAAAAATTCTACATGACTTTATGACGTATCATACCATATGTAAAAATATTAAAAGGTGTATTCCTTTCTCTTAAAAAATACAAACTATTATGGAAAGAAAACTCTTTTATCTATTATAATAAACTATTTATTTTCCTCCAAAAATATAAACTATTTATTTCCCTCAAAAGACTAAATTATTAAGGGGAAAGACAAACTTTTTTTTCCTTTTCAATTGTCCATATATTTTTTTGCTTTCCTTTTAATTATTTATTTTCAACATTTCACCATACAATATCAACGTACCAATATTCTGTAGATCCTCTATTATAAATTAATAAAAGCATCCATAATTTCATGGAATGCCAACCATTATTGAACATAATCACAACACATAAATTGTGAGTTGGAAACACTCCTTTTTATCAACTCTTAGCATGGAATCTTTGGTAGCTAATTATTCATTCTCACTACTAAAGTTTTCTTTTTCCTAATTTCCATGTCTTTCTCTTCTACCATAACTAATGTCGAATGTATTGTGCTACTTAATTGGTAGTTTGTGTATTTTTTAAGGAGAATGAATACTTTTTTTAAAAAAAAAAAGAAAAATAGATAAAAGTATTTCCTTTCTTTTCAGTTTGTGTTTTTGTAGGGAAATGAATAGACTTTTTATTATTTTTACATATAGGATTATATGTCATAAATATCATGTAAGATTTTAGGTTGCCATTTGACTATAAAATCATCAAAGTAATATAATTGAACTTTTTTGAAAAGTTCTATAGTTTTAGTGATCAAAATAAAAGTCTAATGGTTAGTATGGTTTTCACGCATAATCAGTTGAGAGTATTCCAATTTTGTGTAAGGGCGCTCAACCAAAGACAATGTCACCATATTTTAGAAACTTATGCATTCCCTTAGAAGGAAGAAAAAAGGAAGAAAATGTGGATAATCATAAAGCTGGATCTAAAGAAAGCCTATGATATGCTTGAATGGGATTTCATTAAACATGCAATGTAAAGCTTTGGTTTTCCCAACTTCTAGATCGACCTTGTTGGCTCCTACTTGGTAACAAACTCATGCGGAATCCTCTTTAATGAAGCAATGCTATATCAATTCTTACTGAGTAGAGGGGGACACCAGGGTGATCCGATGTCCGAATATGTTCATTATTGCAATGAAAGTACTAAGCAGATGCATCAAAAGAATGATGGAAAGACATTTATGGTTACCTATTAAATATAAAGGTTTCAAGATCCCTTTATCTCACATGTTCTTTATAGATAATTTAGTCCTCGTAGAGGAAGCCACCACAGAGGATGTAAAGGTGGAAAACGTGTTTAATATTTTTTAGAAAAAATAAAATTACATAAATATAGATTAAGTAAAAAGATATTACATAAATACAAAGCTTAAATTGTATTTAAGAAATACGACATTAGAAATAGTGAAAATGTGGCATTTCATAAATGTGATTTACTATTTTACTAATAGTAGCTACATTGCATTTAAGAAATACAACATATATTAATTATATGCATGTTGCATTTAAAATATGAGACATTAATGTAATTAAATATATGCAAGATAAGCTTAGTAAATTGGTAATATTTTTTATATAATTAATAAATATATAATATTTATTACGTATAATGATAAATGAGTAAAATTCTCAAGGTTGCATGCATTACCATGCAAGTAATGAACACATTTTGTACTATGTCTGGACAAAGGGTGAACTATAGCAAATCATGTGCTATGTTCTCAAAAAGTACTCCCATTAGACTTAGAGAGCAAATTTATGATACCTTTGGTGTCAACATTAATGCAAACAGAGGTAAATATTTGGGAATTCCAATTAGAATGGGTGGTCAACCGTTTGATATGAGCTTCCTGTTGGAAAAGACAAGAAATAAGTTATCTGGGTGGAAGACAAAAATACTCAGTACCTTGGCCTGGAGAATTCTTGTAAGTTCGTCTTTAAAAATCATTGCAAATTGTTAGTCTTGAATGATACCTTTGCCAAGAGGAAATGTAATCAATTGAAACAATTATATAGGAATTTTATTTAGGGCATAGTGGAAGGTGAGAAAAAAATCCATTGAGTCTTATGGTTTAAGCTTAAAGTCTTGAAGGAGGATGGTGGAATTAGTCTTTTGGATTTTCATCGAAGGAACAAAGCCAATTTCACCAAGTGGGCATAGCATGTTGGAAAGAAGGAGTTGTTATGGTGTTAACTTATAAAGGATAAATACAAGTTTGTGTGTGGGCAACTCCAAGCAAGAAATGGTTTGATTCTTCAAGATATTGAATGGTCAAGTAAAGCAGCTAGGTCAAAAAACGATCTTTTCGCCTGGTATTATACCGCAAGTGAACTTTTGGAATGACTTATGGAATAAGTTTACAAAGTACAAGCTTGGTTTGTCAACCCACTTAAGAAAAATGATGATTCCCTATTGGTTGATAAAGCGTGGGGTTAAGACAAGAATTGGAATGAAAATAGGATCGGGTTCCCTTTGTCCAACAACATCAAATTACGCTTGGGGTTTATTAACATATAAGCCATGCATGTTGATGACTAAGACATGGAAAGGGATCTTCTTTGGCCTCATTATCCTAAAGATGATCTATAATGCAAGATAGTTTACAGACTCATGTACCAAGACGTAAAAGCATCAACAATAGAAGGAAAATGGGATTGGATATGGCATACCCCTATGATTACACGAATACAAAACTTAGTTTAGTGGCTCACCCAAAATGGACTACCAACAAAAGACAACTTGAAAAAGAGAGGTATTAGGGTGGAGCGAGTGTATATGTCTTGTAAACATGATGAAGAAACTATACAACACCTTTTTCTAGAATGTTTGAAAATAAAATAGTAGTAGCGAAGACTCTAGTAGAGTGACTTACCTATTTGTGCTAATGAGGAAGACTTCTTGGAATGGATTAGGTGCAATGCCTATGTTTGCAAGGTAAAGTAGGATAGAAAGACATGTCCTAAAGCTATTACCTTCTTGTTTATGCTGTACAGTATTTGGCGAGCACATAATGATAGCTTTTTTCAAGCAAGGTACTTTGGACCGAAATGGGTTGGTACTATACTGAAAAAATCCTATGAATGATGGGTGATTAACAAGAAGAAGAAGTTTAACCACTCAAGACCATGCACTTTGGCTATGTGGTTTAAACCTCCAACGAAAAGCATTAAAGTAAATCGTGATATGGCGGTTGATTGGAGGGGGGTTAAAGCAGTTATAGTTAGAGTTGGATGGGACTACAAAGGGAGGGTTATTGGAGGATTTTGGAGACAAGCGTACTAAGCTAACACCTTTATAGGTGAAGTTAGGCACCATATTAAGTGGAATACAATTAGTTATTGCCAATGGTTAGAAGAGTATTGCTAGTGAGTCAAACAGCTCTACTGCCATAGACCTTATTGAACATGAATGTCGGCAAAAGACATCAAATTCTTTCATTGTAAGACAATGTCTACCTTTGCTGTGTTGTTTTAACTTACTCATATCTTGGAAGATTGCATGTGGAGCCAACTATGCAATTGATGCGTTGGCCGAACAAGGACTATTTAAAGGCACAAATGTTGTTTTTTCTTGTGATTTTCCTATGTCAATTTTGAACTATGTTATTAGGGACTTTGGATGAGATTGGAGTGTAGTTATGTCGTGGTAATAAAGTAGTTTACTCATGCTTGGTTAATTAGTTTTTGGGTAATGTTACCATTTGTATCTAAACTTTATAATTTTTTTCAATTATACATTTGAACTTTCAAGTTGTATTAAAATACACCCAATTGAAAGTTTTGTTGTTAGCATCTACTCCTCTATTATCTAACCTTAACTCCATTAATAGGGTTAGCATTATCACCTAATATTTTGATAACACGTATTTTATTTATTTATTTTATTTTCAAGTCATGTTTGCCCTTTCCCAATCACACATCCATGTAAGAAAAGGAAAAAAAAAAGGACACATCAGAAAATTAGAAAGCTAATAACAAGAAAGGCATAAAACAACGACAAATCTCTCAATAAATTTGACTAACCGTAATTAAAACTTTAGAAATAAAAAATTCAAATGCTAAGTAAAACATAAAAAATCGAAACTCTAAAAAATCCGTCTTACACTTGAATTTTTTTAACAATGGAAAAGGCAAGACTGGACCATGGAGCGATGATTAAAGGTATAGTTAAATCGAAGCCATAGAAAATCTATCTCATACTTGAAATTTTTTAGCAATGGAGAAGGCAAGATTAGACCATAGAGCAATGATGAAAGGTATGTTTTTTACCTCTATTACGACTCTATCTTGTTTCGAATCTTGGCTGTGATTTGTCCAACTTTTCCATCAATGAAGTTGAAAGTTGTGATATGGATTCTGAGAAGAGACTACAAGAAAGAGGAAGACCATATAGCTTTTCCTGTTTTAATTTGTTGTGATGTGTCTAGCTATTCTAAATTTGTTGATGTATATCATTTTTTTCCCTTTTATTACATGGATAGATAAGTGAGAAAGGGAAAATATTATTTGGAAATTCAAAATTAAAACAAACACGTATCATTATATTATCGGCTTATATTGTCTACTAAATTAATGATGTTAAGAGAAGTTAATAGAGGTATATATTAAAACATGTCAAACTTCAATTGAGTATACTTTAATACAACCTAAAAGTTCAAGTGTATAATTGAGAAATTTTACAAAGTTCAAGTATAAACTATGGTATTATCCCATTAGTTTTTATAGTACTTTGTTTGTGAGGATGACTTTATTTTGGTCTCTTTAATATATTTACATTATAAAAAAAATGATTAGTATGGTACTTTTTTAAAAGTACCGTAGCATTTGATGAATTTTACCCTATAACAAATTGAATATATTCTTCGTAAATAATTCTATAGATAATTTATTTACTCGAAAATTTACCATTTTTTAATATTCATAATGCAATGTTGTATTTTTATATTTATTTAGTATGCTTGATTATGAAAAATCAAATAGATGGAAAAAAAATTGACTCTATATTTTACCGAAGCCCCTAAAGTGGTTTAGTGTCTTAGATGATTATCTCTGATGAGCAATTTCATTTTTTTTTAATATTACGAAAAACCGCAAAGCAAACAAGTAATACTTGAAAACCACCTACTATTTCAAACAACGATATTCAATTCCATACATTTGCATTGCATTTACATAAAATTAATAAAGTTATACAGTATAATCAAATATATTGTAATATAATAAAATATGTTAATAGATAAGGAAGCAAAAGAGAAGAAGGTCGTAGAGAGAAGAATAGTAGGTAGTGGGAATATTGGAGAGAGAGAGAGAGAGAGAGAGAGAGAGAGGAGAGAGAGAGAGAGAGAGAGAGAGAGAGAGAGAGAGAGAGAGAGGTGGGAATGTAGCAATAGCGAAGAGAGAGAGAATATTATGAATGTGGAACGTTATAATAGTGAGGAGAGAGAAAATAAATGGGAAAAGAGAGAGAAATTGTAAGAAAAAGAAAATTTAGGAAGTTAATAAATTTATTCATAATATAATATATTTATAGGTAATTTAGTATTAGTTTTTTTTTTCTATTATCTATTATAAAATTGAAAAGTTAAATAGTAATTTTAAAGTAAAGATACTAATGGCAGTTACTTAAAGCTAGATCGATTTTAATAATATAGATAAAACTACCCACTATCTATTTTTTCTCTTCTACAATTTTTATTTTTTTTTTCTTTCATTAAATGTGTTGAATTACTTTGGATATTTGTTTTTCTATTTCTTCTTTTACACTTATGTAGTATAGGTGCAATGTCTTATATTATTAAGGATACATATTATAGTGATTTATCTTGTTAGTTTGCATAAAGCAGGGACTTAGATATATTAGGAAACATCCCACCTCAAAATAAGAAATTAATGTAAAAAAAAATGTTTGTGATGCATTGGTTAATAAACTCAATGAGAATTACCAAAATAATTAATGTAGTAATTGTATGAAATAAAAAATTATATAAATAACTACAAAAGAGTATGAAAATAAATAAAGACCAATCATACAATAGAAATTTGATGATTTATTAGCATTAAAAATTAAACAATTTTGTGGGAAAAAAAGGACGAAACATTTTGCTCTATAAGATAATACAACATTAAATGACTCTTTTATTTTCTTTTTTACTTATATTTCATCCTCTTACAAATTGTCAACATGGCACATGCTGATAACACTTCTAAAATAATAGCAAGTGAAATTAGGAACATCTTTGATGAAAACATCACATGAAATACAACTGAAACTACATTTAGTATCGAGATTTATTGACTAGAATGTAGTAGATCCTTTGCTTAGTGCAATCTTGAAGGGGCATAAGAGGAGGGTGTTAGGTTCAAGAAATGAGGTGGTGGCAGCAAAGGAAAGAGCTATAGTAGTGTGAAATGTAATATTAGAGTGTAGTACCTATAGAAAACAATTTCTTTGTTGTTGTAGAATACAAAAGATAAATTGGAAGCACAATAGAGACATATTAAAATCTCAACTATGGTTAGAGAATAAATGGCAAGTATAAAAGTTTGAAGGCATAAGAATAATTCATCCAAAGTACAAAGACATTAAGTATGATTAATAAAAGAGGAATTGAATATTTAACTCTATATTAACATATATCAACAATAAAGCACTAAGCAAATATGTTAAATAGTGTGTTCTTCATGGCAATAAAAAATTCAATGTATCTTTTCTAGCATAGTTTAAGAGTACAATCTACCAAGGAATAAAATTATTGTCAAAATGTTATTATTAATTTTGATTAGGAAAAAGGCTATTGTCAAATAAAAACAACATATTATAGAAGGAAAAGATGAAGGACTAACATACTTATAGGAGAAATCAATGGTGTTGTGAGCACGGTAGAGTAAGTGAGAGGCTCATAATGGAAGCATGATAAAAGAAAATGATTTGATTTTGTAAACTAAGTAGATGATTTGAAATCGCATTATCTGAGTTGCAAAATTGCAAAAGCAATGGAATTTTTTTTTAATATAATTAAGCATATGGTTTTGCAGGATTGAACTTTTTTATATGCGATAGAATTAAGCATTTAGTTAAGTGATTGTTAATGCAATTATTATTAATTGCAAATTTACTCAAATAATTATCAATATAGTTATTAATGCAATTGTTAATTTACTCAAATATTCATATACTGAATTGCATTAACATTTTCTGATATGTAGTAAAATCAAGCATAAGTAGATGTGATTCCATCATATCATTATTTGAGTAAATGCTTAAGACACTGGTGGTGTAGTTTAATATATACTGTGGATGATGCACCCACATTGTGAGTGTAAAATAATCTATTTACATATCATTACATGCCCAAAAAACAGAAAACGAAAACTAAAGGATCAATTATGTTCATTTTTTTTATAACAAAGTTATTCCAAAATTTAAAAAAAAAATTGTTAAAATTAACGCTACAAATCCTTGAAAAAAATGAAACTTCAAACACAAATGAAAAGGGCTAAAAAAAAAAAAACCAAATTTTCTTACCATATTCTTTTCAATCCCATAACACTGCATAAAGAAAGGAAAAAAAAAAGAAAAAAAATGGTTAGTAAAGATCCAAACTTGAACTGAAAATACAAAGATAAACCACTATAGAACATCGGAAATTGCTCTGCAGTTTGATCATTTTCTTGGCACGTAGTGAATGAAGGAGATTATAGCATGGTGTTAACCTTGTACAATCATCTGATGTTGAAACGTTTCAAATTAAAGCACTTCATACAAATGTTTTGAATTAAAGCTAGAATAACCTCTTTATTGTTAATAATAGTCTCGTTGTCTATTATTGTAGAAATCTCTTTTGCAACATACCTTGATCATGCATGAAAAACATCACATATGTAAATGTAAAGAATGAGAAAGCAACCAACTTTAAAAGTAACAAAATTAAAGATTGAGGTAATTCATTATTTGGTTCTTTAAGAAATAAAAAAAAATGACATATCAAAATGAAGAGAAAAAAAAACCCTCTAAAATGTCTCTAAATCGATCAATGCCAGCAATAGGATCAGGCAAGTAGATGGTAGCACCAAAAAGCTCAAACTTGCACCAATGTTACCCATGTGTTCTTGTACAAATTTCTATGATTTTCAATTATAGTTTTGTGGAAAATGTGGATGAAGAGAGAGAGAGATATAGTAGGAAACATGTGCAGTTAGTAGGGAAAGGTGGGAGAGAGAAATACTTAGTAGGAAGATACATGCAGCTAATAGGGGAAAGTAGGAGAGATAGAAGAAGAGAAAATAAAAATTAAGTTGACATATTTAGTCATACGATAATATATTTATAGTTTTTAAAAGTTAATTTACTGTTGATTTTATTGTAATATATATTAAATTATAGGTGTAAATAGTAATTTTGAAAAAAAGTGGTTACATAAGCCCTAATCTATTTAATAATATAGATATATATAAATAGAGATGTAACACACAACCGAGACAGTTGAACGAAATTGTATGTTGAACAATACACCCATTGCCAATTGTTCTAATTTTTTAGTCACTTAGACATATTTTCTTACTTTTTAACACACAAAACATAATAATAAAACGTTCCACATGAGTTTGAATGAATGTTTTCGCACAATTATCATTTTTGATATAAATGATAAATGTTTTTTACTCTATTTATTATTTTACCATTTATGATTGTACTATTTTACCTTTTTAACATTTTTTCTTATTATAAAGAGAGAATGGTCTTTTCATGACTTTACTAGATTTACTCTTTGAAAATGTGCATGTATGGAATAAATTAACATTTACTACGATAAAAAGTTATTTTTACTATCTCTTATTTATAATCGTAAATCATTTTACTTTTATAAATATACTTCATTTGATAATTTTTTATATAATTCTTACCTTATAAATATATAAACACCCCATTTTCGCTCCTTTATAATATATTTTTAGAATAAAGCATAAGAGGCCTATTAAAAAAATAAAAAATATAGAAAAAATACAAAACAAAATAAAAATTGATCGAAAAATGAGAAAATTAGGAAAAATAGATATTTTTAGGTCTTAGATTGTTTTTAGTATTGATGGATGACATAGATCTAATTCCTTTTCATGGTTAAATAAGATCTAAGTGTACATAACTGTTAAATTGGGCATGCTTTCAAAATTTTATTTATTTATTTACTTAATTTTTTTTTTATTTTTGCACATGTATACATGGTTAAATTTTAGGGTCCGTCATTTAGAATTTAATTTTAGATTGGAATTAGGTTTAGTGTTTTTATTCTATCTTGTTATTATTACTTTTTTTCTTTCTTTATTGTTTTATTTTTTTTTTTTAAGAAAAAAAAAGAAGAGGGGAAGGGGATTAGACTAGGTTTAAAACTTAGTTCGTAAACTAAACAAGTAAAATTGAAGGCCCTTTAAGGATGAAGCGCTTGCAAAATTTTTCTTCTCGCCTAAGCATGTATGATGTATGCACCAGCCTAGGTGCGTCTGTACATGCCATACGTGCTAGCCGTGAGTTTCTCATAAATTCTTGCACTTTTTGTTAAGTTCCCAGTTTTCCCTAGCCAAACTTCTCCTTTTTTTCCAGCTTAGTAGCTTGTGTTTAAGTCACTTTTTCATACATTTTGCAATGATTCCATGCAAATATTTGGTAGAATTGTGTGCTAGGTATAATCTAGTCTTGAATCTAACCTTTTTTACCTTGAAATTCGTGAATTTAATTAGCCAAATCGTGTTTAAAAAATGTCAAAAAGTATTTATGAACTAAGATTTCAGTTCTAATGAATGTCCCAAATCAAAGCTTCCTAAGCAACTTTAGAAGCTTCTATGGTGTTTTTAGGTAACAAAATCAATTAATTACTCCAAATTTCACCTCGAATAAAAGCCTTTTTTTGAAATTTGAAGATCACATTTAATTGGTCAAGCAAATTTTGATCTTCTATTAATGGTTGTTTCTAAGTTCGTTTGAGATCGAAAAAGTATAAATACCTCCTCTTGCTTCCATTCCTAACATCAATCATCTTCACTTCTCACTTATCTCACTACATTCATCAGTTTCTCTCTTTAAGTCTAGTTATTTTCTCTCTTTAGATTCAAGCATTTTTTGGGTTGATTTTAATCTAGATTTTTGCTATTAGCAACACCACACACTCAAGTACAACTCGAAGTCACTTTCACTTGCTCCAGGAACATCTCGAGCCGCGGTTTTCAAACATTCACTATTGTCGTCTAACACCAATCACCACCAAATGGCCACCATAGATCGTGGTGTTGTTTCTACACCTACTATCTTCAATAAAACACTGATAAAAGTGCTTTTATACATTTGTTTTGGTGCTCGGAATGATAGGAATCAATGTTGCTCAACCATTGACTTCTTAACTTGGAGCACCTGAACCGAATCCAAGTCTATAACTTAACTTGGAGCACTTGACCTGAATCAAGTCCAACCTGACTTGTGCCCATCTCCTTTTTGAGTCGGTCATTTACTTTTTTTTTTCTTTCTTTTCTTAAATTTCTTTTAAGAGCTTTTTTTTCATCTTTCCCCTTTTGCATATAACCCCAAAAAAAAAGAAGAAAACTTTTTTTTGTCTCTTATCTCAAGACTTTTAATTTTTCTTTTTTTTTTTTCTAAAGACTAAATTTTTAGAAAAGAAATCCTTTTGAAAAAAAAAACCTTTCTCACTTAGAAAAAAGGTATTTTAAAAAATAAGAAAATAACAAGTACTTTTTCTAAATTTAGGATCTTTTAAAACTTTTCATAAACCATAACCTTAAATTATGAACTCTTTTTCTTAGAAATTTTCATAAAACTAAAATAAATGAATTAAAATGTAAACTCGTCTAGTTTTCAGAAATAAAAATGAACCAACATACATAAATTTTTCGAATGAACTACAAAAGTTTGATATCAAATGGCAAGTACGTAGGTACTAGTGGGAAACTACAAGGTGACTTAAAATTTGTCAAATATTATTTTTCCCCTTTTGTAAATTTCTTCATGTAGATATAATTTTATTTGTTTAGTTACTTATAAATTTGAATTAGATATTATTAGTTAGGTGTTTTGAAAAATAAATTTAAATTCAAAAAGTTGAAAGTGATATCCATTAACGGTTTAATAAGTTAGTCTTTGGACTCAAATTTATAGTTTTAAAAAACCATTTTTAAATTTGGTTTTCATGCAACCTAGTGTCTAGGATAAAATTAATCATCCCAATTGATTTTAATTTAATCCTTTTTCTTGACCTTGATCAGATAGCGACACTCAACTTTTTAAAATAGAAAATCAAGTTTTTTTTTTTAACTTTTGGTTGAAGGTTAGTGTTAAAAAGGTTAGGATTTAATATTAATCGGATTAAAAAAATAATATAAAATCAAAAAAAGTTTAGGCTCAACAAAACGAAATTAATATTAAGAATAAGAGATCAATTCTCTTTTTACTTTAGTAATTTGATGCTATGAGGTTTTTTTTTTGAGCTTTTGTTAACTCTAGAGGGGCTTTTTAGGTAAAATATATAAGCTTTCACAAGAAAAATTAGAAATAGATAAATTAGTTTAATAATCCTTATTCTAAGTTTATCGTGTTAAATTGTCTTAAATCATTATATGTTCATGAATTTGACTTTCTCTAACTCTATAATTCATCCCAAAAACTTAATCCTTAAAAGCCTACAAACCTTTTTCAGTCTTCTGCGTCACCTTTCACCATTGAATCTCTGAAATGGAACACTAGGACAAGGACAATTAAAATGGTCAGACTCTTTGACTCTTGCCTTTGTCCAACGCTCTTACCTTCCCTTGCAGTTAACACAAGGATCGGAAACGATTTCTTTTACAGCCACCCAATTCCAACAACAGCTGCGCTAATGCAATTTTATGCCTTGGAGACCCGATTTCTAGTTGAGCCTTGAATTCGTAGTTTGAATATGAAATTTTAAGTTTCAAGCAGAGTAATATAGGTTTTGATCTTTTTCTTTCCATATTGGTGAGTCGGATACACTTAGATTACTTTGATATTAATTTGTACTTTTTCTTCTTTCTTTTCAAAATATATTATAATTTAAAAAATAAAAGTTAAAACTTGAATTAATTTTATTGAAAAATCAACATCATGCTATTATAAACATTTTTATATAAAATTCTTCGGAGGTCGATATTTGTCAAAGAAATTCGTGACCGTTAACGTCATTAATCAACACATCACATCTCATGACTTTTTAAAAATGATTTTATTTATATTTCCCGGTTGAAAACGAATCATTTCCCTCAAGGCGATGGCCCACAGTAAAAGCAGATCCATCGTTGCATTGGACCTCACACCAAAAAACCATGAGCCGGTAAGCACGCTACGTGCTCTTCATCGAATTTCCAAAAATAACCCTCGCTTTACCTTTAAATAACAACTATACTAGAAGTATATTCGAATTTTTCGAGCCCATCAAAGTCATTTAGTCCTTACTTTCGAGTAAAGGCGCAGGAGTGATTCATATAGATTAACTCAATTTGATTGACTTTATTTTATAAATTAAATGAGTCATATTTATTTAATTTAATTTTTAAATAAATAGTAAAATTTTAATTTTAATCTATATTTAAAAGGTAGATTGATCAATAGATCAAAAATACAAATAAATTAAATTGATTGATTTAAATTAATTCACGGTTTAAACTCATTTTATTTATTTTTGAATAAGTAAAAATATTTTAATTTAAATCCATTTTAAAAAGCATTAAACAAATCACTCGCACGCTAAAACCTATATGGATATATCTAGGTCTAAGACCAAAGATGACTCATCCACGGATATCCACTCATGTTTTCTGGAATTCCGGAATTACCCCCGACTCCATGACTGTGGACAGTCTAGAAATAGACGTATCGAATCGTTTGATCCAAAGACAAAAAAACCTAATCCCTCTCTCTCTCCCTCTTCTTTGTGTGTGCTTGTGTGTAAAATAGCGATCTTCCTTTTGTAATCCGATAGCAATGGCGAGGAAATTCTGCGTCGGAGGCAACTGGAAATGCGTATGTTGATGATTTAGGGTTTCGAATCTCCTTTCTTTTATTCCATTTCTGTTTGTTTCCCGAGAAATTTGTCTAGTAGTTGGAAATTTGCTGTTTGGAGTCGGATTTATGCGTTCTGGATTTGATCGTTTCGATTTGCCATATATTCATTGGGAATTGAATAGATGGATCAGTGGTTTTTAATGTGATTTAGTTGGTAGATCGCTTAATTTTGAAGTTGATCTTATAACTAAGTAACCTGTGGAGCAATTAGAAAAGGAAATTCTGTAGCTTTTGCTTCTGTATGGTTGTACTAGTCATATGATTGAAATATAAATACGAAAGTATTACAAAATACTAGCTTAAACGTTAAGATTTGATGGATAAAGAACTTAATCCGTTATCCTTTGGTGTGCTTTTACATTCATTTTATAGGTTCATGTGATGAGCTCTATTTAACAGCTAATAATTATGTATCCAAAAGATAAAACGTTAATTGCAATGTGATGCCATAACTTTGTCCTGGACTCTATATGCGTGATTTTAACCCACCCAATACTTATTGAAAGGTTCATCTACTTTCCGAAGTGCCTATAAAAGTGTAGCCTTTATTGATAACTTTGTAAATTTTAGTAGCGGTTTCAGAAGTGAGTTGGGTTGGTGTAAAATCACAAATTTGGAATTTTGGGGTAATCTCATAAATGATCTAGTTATCGGGTCACTTTGTGGAAGTATTGGAGTCATTATTTTAAAGTTAGTTGTTACATATAAATCACACAGTATGCTTAAATGTTTGCAGTATAATGTTGGTTATGGATGCTTGTGGGTAATGTGAACTGATAATTTGTGCAGAATGGGACCACTGAGCAAGTGAAGAAGATTGTAGACACACTCAATAATGGTGATGTGCCATCTCAGGATGTTGTAGGTAAGTTGTAAATCTTTGTTCTTCTTCATTGTATTATGCTATGCTATTACTTCTGATATCCTATCCAATGTCACATGGTTGTGTTCATGTCGTAAAAATTAGTTAATTATACTTCGGATGTGGATGCATCAAGTGCTTGCTCTATTTTGAGAAGTTGGAAATTTCAGATTTGAGTCTAGAGCTGTATTGTGTTAAAGGCGACACAGAATAAAATGAGCCTGATCATAAGGCTACATTAGATTCCTTGAGTAAACACTCGGATATACTAATTTCAAGAAACTTAGTCAACTGATTCCAAGCACTTTAGGTGAGTAAAAGTCTAAGACACTAGTGCTCTGTAGCAACAAGTCTGTTTGATCTAATTTGTCCACAGAAAAAAAAAAAAAAGTCCAATCTTTCATTAATTTGTTTTCTGTATTGCCTTGTAATGTTAGGATATAGCATGTGGTTTTGCTTGTTAAACCCACATAATGGTACTCTTTTTCTTCTGTTCTAAGGAGTAGTTGTCAAGATGTCAAATGGAAACCAATGTGGCTATTTTGTTTTACATGTGAAATGCGATATTTAGAAATTGGTGTTTGCAGCTTTATTCTTCAAGCAAGTGTACGGATTTGTATTCCATGCTACATTATTGACTGGTTGTCCTAATGTGCTGTTGGTTTTCTGCAGAGGTTGTGGTCAGCCCTCCTTTTGTCTTTCTCCCAGTTGCGAAAAGTTCATTGAGACCCGACTTTCATGTTGCTGCTCAGAATTGCTGGGTTAAGAAGGGAGGTGCTTACACTGGGGAGGTTAGGTATGACACTGCCAACTCTATCTTCAGAGGAGAATGTGTTTTACAGAAGACTGATGTAAAGTTTATATATTTTGCATTTTCTTTTTCCCTTTCTATTTACCATCTTTTCTTGGTCTATTGAACCCAAACTTTATGGACCAATTTGTAAGTTCCTTTGTTTTATCGTATTGTCTTACTGTTTCTGCCTTTTGGGCTTTGGCATTGAATAGTGATGGTATTTCCCTGATTTTTCTTCTCGATCATGGTTATATTATGTCTTCATGTTTAATTGAGAATGCCTGGTGGTGCTATCCCATGCCCATTATAGATCCACTTGCCTTACAGTATGATGTTTATCATTTCTGCATTTCCAGTGCTGAGATGCTTGTGGATTTGAACATCAATTGGGTTATTCTTGGACATTCTGAAAGAAGAAGCCTCTTGAATGAATCAAATGAGGCAAGTATTTTTTCGCGCAAGAGATCAATGATGAAATTAGATGATAGTTAGCACTGGCTTTAGAGTTATGTGACATCTCATGTTTTCTGCATGTGTTACAGTTTATTGGTGATAAGGTTGCATATGCCCTAGCACAAGGTTTGAAGGTCATAGCTTGTATCGGTGAGACCCTTGAGCAGCGTGAATCAGGAGCTACCATGGATGTTGTTGCGTCTCAAACTAAAGCAATTGCAGGCAAGCATTTGTCATCCCTGAGATGATGCATTGTATTCTTGGTTTTTGTGCCACGTAGCTAATGTTATAGTATATATATGATTTTCTAGGTTGTAGGCCAGCTTGGCTACTTACTCTGCTTAATATAGATGGTGTTCCTTCATATGTTGATATAATTTTCATGGTAAATTCCTCAAAGGATCCTGTGTTGTTGGTAGTACATCCCCCTAGAATGTGCCCTTCCCCCTTCCCCCCTCCCCCTTTTGTGGTGAATTTATCTGTGATTTCATGCGTTGTTTTGATCTATGATCCAATTTTCGTAAGAGTTGTTGCATGGAATTATGGGCATTTTTTCTTGCATTTTTTTAAACTCATTTAATCAACTGCATGAACCACATTGCCACGCTGATATTGCTTTCCCCAGTGCTTCATTGCATCTACCTTTACCATCAGAAATGAATCCATGCTTATGAGTTGATTGTATACTTGTCTCAGATCAACAAGTGCAGGATTTGTCAATTGTATCGGTCAAGTGTATGGGTGGTCGTTTCTTAGTTCAGTCCTGAATTATGCAATTTATTTAAGCATAATTTGCTTTTGGTTGGAAGTTCTGAAGTGTTTTTACCTTTGTGCACTAACATTTGAATTCGCTTATTAATTATTTTCAAGATTTCCATAATATTGTGTGAAAATTGCATGAGTTAACCTCTATTTACCTTTTGCGAACCATATAGAAAAGATTACAAATTGGGAAAATGTTGTTATGGCCTATGAACCTGTGTGGGCTATTGGAACTGGAAAGGTTGCAACTCCAGCTCAGGCACAAGAAGTAAGTTCTAGCTTTTATCATGCCCTTTGACTTGCTCATATCTTTTTCTTCGTCTTTTTTTTTTTTTTTTGGTTGGGGGTGTTTTAAATATTGACTTGCTCATATTGTTTTGTGTCATGGTCTGGAGCTTTCTCTAACACACAAATGGACCGTGCAGTGCTTAATGTCTTACCTTTATAGTAGTAAGCAGGCTTAACTTCACGCAATGTTGGCGAATAAGCCTTAAACTTGCAGACACCACAAATAAGCCTTAAACTTGCAAACAACACAAATAAGGAAGAAAGCTTATCGTAAATATAAGGGATACATGCATGAATTGAAAAATGAATAGCACACTTTTATATATTTTGATAGTATTACAAGGCTACAATGTGTACGTACAGAGATAATGTGTGTGTAATAGGTGTCATTAGTTATGATCAATTAACGTGGTAAGAGCTTTAATAAAGAAGAGTACTCATACTCTTATAAAGAGTGTTATAAGTATTTTTGGGCTTAGCAGTGAAATGGTATTATTTTTTAAAAGTGGAAATTTATAATATTAGTAAGGCCTTTATTAAAATGAAAAAAAATCTCCTCTATGTTATAATATGCATAAAAGAATATGTCACTACTAGTATAAATACATTACAAAAATGGATCCTTAATATCTTCTCCTACTTATATCTATTGATATCATCGACAATATGTACTAGAGCTTAGATTTGATGGTGGAAGTCTTCTGATTGGTAAGGTTGTCTTTCTCTCGGATAAGAGCTTGAGGCCATCTTCAATCTCCCAAATGATGTCTTCTTTTCTTTGATCTTTTCACTTGATCAAATATTCTATATCTTTTTCTTTGATAGTAGGATTCTCTGACTCTTTGCTCTATAAAGATGTCTTTCACGACTTGACTCAAGTTGAACTTGATCTTGACGTGTGATCTCTTGTTCACATTGCGATGTGTGTCTTCCATGTTTGGATATTATGGTTTGAAGATGTTGACATGAAAAACTGAATGAACTTTTAACCACTCAGGAGGTTTGACCTTGTAGGTTACTCTTCCAATCTTGGAGATGATAAGAATTAGGGCAATGTACTTGTGGATCAATTTACTATCCTTGTTCTCTAATGATCTACTTTGTTCTCGAAGAAAATTTATGGGAACCTAATCTTTAACATTGAATTCTTTGGATGGGTGATTTTGATTTGCCCATTTCTTCATCCTTTTGGAAGCCTTCTTAAGATATGCTTTTGTTACTTTCGAATTCTACTTCCAATCCTTAATGAATCGATAAGCTTTTAGATATCTCTCAGTAGATGATATGACCTCTATGTGGGGTAACAATGGTTGTTGACTCATGATAATCTCTATAGGGCTTTTGTTAGAGGAAGAGCTCCATTAGATATTGAAACAGAACTGGGTGATATTCAACAAGTTAATCCAATTCTTTCAGGTGGTATTAATAAAGTGCTGAAGGTATATTTTCAACAAAATGTTAAATCTCTCCATTTGCCTATCACTTTGTAAATGGTAATTGGAGGTCATGCTTAACTTGGAACCCAGGTGGTGGAACATTTCTGTCTAAAACTTTTCTATCAACCTTTCCCTATTGCTTACAACATTATGGGGTATACTTTAGAATTTCACAACATGATTGAATAAAAAATAGGTTTTCTCTTCTGCACTTGAGCTCTTCATGATAGGAATGGAGGTGACATACTTAGAGAGCCTATCAATAATAAAAATAATGGATGAGTTTTCCCTCACTTTTGGTAGGGAAGTGTTGAAGTCCATAGAGATGTAATCTCATGAGTAAGATTGCACTGGAAGTGGCTTCAACGTGAATGCAATCTTTTGCCTCCCAACTTGGTCTTGTTGGAAGATTTAGTAAGTATTTGTATAACCCATTATAGTCTCCTTCATATTTAGCTAATAATAACCTTACTTTAACAAGTTCAATGTCCTCTGCCAGCCAAGGTGTCTAGCTGATGAAGTGTTATGGTATTATATCATGAGCTCCCTTTTTAAGTTACTTACTTTCGGGATATATAATTAGTGCCCTTTTGTATAGATGAGGTTATCTTGTACCCAAAATTTGTAAGTTTTCCCTTTTTCAATCAATTGCTTAAGATTTTTGGCCAACGAGTTTTCATTTATATGCTGCTTGATCTGCTCTTGAATTGAAGTCGAGATTTGACTTGTCGACTGGTGCGCAATCTATGTTAAGAAAGTTCAATCGGCTCGCCTGCTCAAAGCATTTGCCACTTAATTAGTCCGTTCTTTGCAGTATTTAATCTCCGTATTAAATTCTGCAAAGAACTCTTGTCATCTAAGCTTGCTTGGTCGAGAGTTTCAGTAGAGTCAATATGATTAATAGAAGAATTGTTTGTTTTTACTTAAAACTTTGATTTTAGAAAATAGTGTTTTCAGATCCTTAGATAGTGAATGATTGCAAGTAACTCCTCTTTTGTTAAATACCTGTGCTTTGTTTGATTCGGCTTTCTACTTGTATGCCATTGGATGATTATTTTGCATCAACACTCCACCCAATGCAATTTTTTAGGTATTCATATAAACTTCAAAAGGCTTGGAAATATCAGGAAGTGCAGGGACTAGCCTCTCGATCACTACACGCTTCAATTCTTAAAGGCACTTTGTCATCCTTCATCTCATGATTATGCTTGGTCCACCTCCTTAAACAAATTTGTAAGGAGTGTAACTTAATGGAAATATCTCTCAACAAATCTTCTATAGTAATTTGTAAGTTCAATGAAGGATCGCAACTCTATTATACTTTGAGGCATTGGTCGCTGCATGATTACTTCCACCTTAGTCATATTCATTCTAATTTGCCCTTCTACAACAACATGACCTAAGAAGTTGGTGCACTTTTGTGCAAAAGTATATTTTTTGTGCTTCACATACAAATGATTCTCTTGCAGCTTCTTGAAAATCAAGGTCTTGCTATACACAACTTTGTCTAAATAGATGATTACAAATTTGTCTAAATATTCATGAAATACATTATTCGTTAAAGTGCAAAATGTTGTAGGAGCATTGGTGAGATTGAAGGGCATTACTAAGAACTCATAAGCGCCATAAAAGATTATACGTTATTTTAAGCTTATTACCTTCAATAATGCGAACTTGATGATAGCTTGAGCGAAGATCCAATTTTATAAAGTATTTGGCTCTGCTCAATTGATCAAACAAATCAACAATTAGAGGTATCGAATAATGATTCTTTATTTTCAGCTTGTTTAAAGCTTGATAGTCTATACACAATCTCAAACTCCGATCTTACTTCTTGTGAAATAGAATAGTAGCCTTCTTTGGTGTTTTTTGTGAGTCCAATGAAACTTGCTTCTACCAATGAAACTTATTTCTAACAATTCATCCAATTGTTTCTTCAATTTGGTTAATTCAGAAGACGATATTCTATAAGTAGCTTTGGAGAGTGGTTTGGCACCAAGAATTAACTCAATCTCCGTTTGAGAGCTTGTTAAGCACCATAGAATTAGACTCCTTTAGGATATCCTCTATTACCCCTAATATGTTTATCTTTCCTACTTCCTCTTTCTCTGTAGGGACAGCTAAGAAAGTCGGCTTCTGATGTTTGAGTCCTCTCTTCAGTTGGAGTGTTGAAAGTATTAGAACTCTAATATTCTTCACTTCCTTGCCATTGCTGCTTACCTTATTCCTTTGAACTCATATAGCATGGCTTTTCATTGATGAATAACAAGCAATCTATTGTTGGTATAGTTGTTAAAATCACGATTTTATCTATACGATTAAATCAGTGTATGATTTTAGGTGGCTCTTTCGAGTTAACTTGAGTGTAGAATATTTTTTTTCTAGAAATTTACATTTTTAATTGAGTTTACATATAAACTCGATAGAAAATTACGTTTATAACGGAGTTTTCTGATTTTACATATTTAAGTTGAATGGACTAAAAAATTAAAGGAAAAAAATAATACCACTAGCCTTTTATAAACTATCAACTATTAAAGCATTATATCTATTCTATCCTATTCCAATTTTTTTTACCTCTTTCTTTTTCTCTTAATCTCTTATTTTATGTTTATAACTTTTATTTAAGTTTGTCTCAATATTTCTATCCTAAGGACTATGCCATAGTCGTTTAGTAAAACAACTGTGAAGTTGAGATTTCTACTTCAATCTTGAACCCTTTCTTTCTCTCTTGCAACTCTTCGGATGGGATGGGCATTAGAGTTAAACGGTTTTAATTTGGCTAATGTCTCCGATAAGCATAGTGCCAATCTTTTTGCCTCGAGTACGTCAATGAAGTTGTGTGTAACATTAGAGTGTATCATTGCATTGGTACTTTTGCTGTTGATATTTAATGGGGCATATATTAACTCATTGTCGATCTTGGGCTTATGTCGTGCCAAGAAACTCCTTTTAATAGTCAACAACATGCGTAACGTGCTCATTTGGGGTTGATCCTCCTCATCACTTCTCCATTCTTCTTGTCATATATTTTTTGCCTTTTGTGTCGTATTGAGTGCAGTTCTATGTGTACATTTAGTTAATCTGTGTGTACATTTAGTTACTCTGTGTGGGTCATTACACAATAAACATGAGAAGGAGGGCTTCTTATCTCTCCTAGTTACCCTACTCTTTTTGGACTGATGAGAGTTGGAGGATTTTCTCTGATCCCCTCTAGTGTTACTACAGCTACTGCTTGAACTTGAGGCTCTTCACTTTTGGATTTGCCTGACTTGACTAACTTTCTACCTTCGTATCTTCTCAACATGTTCTTTCTTTTATTGTCATGAGTATAGTTAGTCATGCACTCAGTTGTTACCTATGCTGTAGTTAAGTTTGCAACCTGTTGCCTTTGCAATCTTTTCCTTGATGTCTAACATTAATGTCGAAAACTCATGGACATAGTTTCTTTTGTGAATCGTACTCAACATTCTTAATGAAAAATTGAGCTCGCAATTTAGCCTTCAACTCAGCTTACGTTTCTACATAAGCATTATCATTTTGGATCTCATATTTAGTGTACCACTACAGCTTGGCATTACTGTTTAAGTACATTGTGGCCATGGTGATCTTTGTTCTTTCATCATTTGTCCCCACAGCGGTAAAATACTGTTTCATATCAAATAAAAAGTTTTCCAACAACATGGTATCCCTTATGCCAATGAATGTCTTAGGCTTAGGCATCTTCAAATGTCCTGTACAAATAGGAGCATGTATAGGAGTAAGGGCGATTATTGTTCATAGCCTAAGTTAAAATAGCTATTTGTGCTCTTAAATTCTCAACTAAGTCGGTTGAGGCATTAAGTATAAACCTGTCTGCTTTAGTCTCTCATTTGAGTCCCTTGTAGTTGTTTCGTTTTGTTGGTCGTCGTGTGCATTTCCTCTTTGAGTATTTGTATTATGATACTAAAATTCTCAGCTATTTCAGTAATCTTAGCATTCATATCTTGATGATTAGCCTTAACTTTGGCTACTCTTATTAATAATGCAACTAAATCAACCATCTGTTTGTACAATCCCTTGAGGATTTCTTTCAGGCTATGTAGTTTCTTACTCGCTTCTTGTAGTGTTATGATTGTTCCTAAGGGAATAACTTAAGCTTTGATACCAATTGTTACTGTCCAGAGCTTTCTCTATCACACAAATAAACTTTGTGGTGTTTACTATCTTGTTTCTGTAGTAGTAAGTAAGCCTAACCCATATGCAATATCGGTCAGTAAAGTCTAAACCTGTAAGCAACATAAATAAGGAAGAAAGCTAACGGTAAATATATGGGACACGAGCACGAGTTAAAAAATGAATAGCACACTTATATTAATTTCAATGGTATTTTAAGATTATAATGTGTGTGTATGAAAATAATGTATATATGATGGGTGCTGTTGATCGTGATCAACTATTGCGATGAGTAAGAGCTTAAATTTAAAAAAGTATTTACACTCCTATAAAAAGTTTTACAGATATTTTTGGAACTAGCAAGAGGAGATATTAAAATTAGTGAAATTGTATTACTTTCTAAAAGTGGAAATTTCTAATAATAGTAAAACGTTAACTAAACTGTTATAATATATACACAAAGAACAGATTCTTACTAAAGTGGGACTAAGACTTTGGTCTGACTTGTAGTAGTTTATAGAATGATACTCCTTTTCTGCAATATACCCTTGTCTTCAATACAAGATGGAAGTAGCTAAATTGGAAGGAAAGCTGCAACTTTAGGATTGAGGGAGTCATTCCCCAGCAGATTTCTATTTGTCTTTGATTAATAAGAATGAAGAATATGGTTTAGAGGCAAAGATTATGGAAAGGTACTTGACCGAAAGTAGATGTGTACAGGATTGACATTTTGGCAACTCCGGTTAAAAATTTCTGTACTAGCACTTAATAAAACACTTGCATCTTATGGTGATTAACGATATTGCATGTGATACTAAGCTGTTTGCCATAGTCCGTGGCTCCAAAGGGTTGAGTGGATCCTGGCCAAGATTGAAGCTCTTTAGATTTTGCTAAGGATTGATGACTAAGAAATCATCTGAGCTTTAGGTGCAGTCAAAAGCAAATTTGACCTCTCAGATATCTTCTCATTTGATTCTTCCCCATCGTTTTCTTGTTGCTCAGTTGATTGTGCGTTCTCACAAGAATTATGGTTTATATGATAGGTGCATTGTGAATTGAGGAAGTGGCTACATGATAACATCAGCTCTGAAGTTGCAGCTAAAACCCGGATCATTTATGGAGGTAATTTCATGTTTCATATTAATGCCTATTTGGTATTCGATTTTGTTGCTTAAACAGCTGGTTCTCATGATATTCTTGGCTTACTTGTTTGCTTCTCTTATTTTCCTCCTCCTGCCTGTTGCAGGTTCCGTCAATGGTGCCAACTGCAGAGAATTGGCAGCTCAGCCAGATGTTGATGGATTTTTGGTTGGTGGTGCTTCTTTGAAGGTAATTGTTATACTTCATAGCACTCTCCCTTTACTTTCTCCCTACACCTCCTTTCCTAAAATGCACGTTTTTGCAGCCGGAGTTCATTGACATTATCAAGTCCGCTGAGGTGAAGAGTGCCTAGGCTTGATCCTCAAGGGACACTTGATGGTTTTGTTTTGGATGACAGCAACGTGTTCTAATGTTTAGAAATACTGGAAGTTACCTTTTTGCTCCTGCTTGTTGAATGTATGCGTGCCGTGCTTCTTGGACGTGCTGTTATTTCCTTTCTTCTAGATTCGTCAATAAAATCTTATGCGGCATTCAGTTTTTATACGGCTTTGAGCTGGTTTAGCTGTATTGGAAAGCTGATGCGTTTTAACTTGTACCATAAATTACCTTGTCCGGCTGCACCGAGTTCATTTGAGTGGTAGCAAACAATTTCAGAAACTCTCCCATCTAGCAATTTTTTGAATTTCCTTTCCCTTTTCCATTGCTAAGTAGATTTCAAGACAGGATTATTTCATGTCAAAGTATTATATTTATTTTCAGTCAATTTCAGATAAGAAATTTGACAATTTGTGGAGTTCTATTTTGTGCATTTATGGTTTGATCATTTAGATTAGTGTTGTCATCCTCGGTGTGGACACTTTAGTGTTGTTAGATTCGGTCTAAGTAGTTAATCGGGAAGTGAGAGGGCATGGGCTTAGGATTGGACTGGGCGAAGATTTATGGTCAGGTCTGGTATCGTGGGTGATTTAGATGCGTTCAGTATGGGCCTAGGATATGATCTCTGTTTCTACATATTCATACTTCATACGGAAAGGGCTTTAGGTTATTCTATGCTTTATTATTACATGTAATATTTTTTAATATATTTTCAACAATGAGTAATTTAATAAATATAAACTTATCACTCAAGTTCTAACGTTGCTGATAAAAAAAAAAAAAATAGAATTCTGAATAAATATAATAAATATTATAGCAATTTGAATGGCAAAAAACACCCGTTTTGCTCGGTAGCCGACTAGGTCCATTAGTTAAGAAATTGAATCTTATTGATAATGTGGAGATGAATGTCTGAGTACTCTCTCTCTCTATTTGTATGTGTATATATTTCAATTAACAAATTAAAGACATTTAATTTTAGCTATATTTAGTTGCAGTATCAAGTGTTTTTCCCTAAAGTATATGCAACAATATTTTGAATTATAATTAACGAATGAAAAACTTGTTGATTTTCGTTTTTATAAGATCATAGTATAGAATATGTATTTATTTATTTATTTTTTCATTGCCCGTACTCGAATAAGATCAAGATAAGAACTCCTATGGATTAGGCTAGTGCAAATTCTCATCATGAACTGTAACGCCTCTGTACGCCAACTTGTGCTAATCAAGCTCAAATGTCTACATGAATTGAAAACATAAAATTAACACTCTAATGATGATCCAGTAAATAAAAGCAAACAGATATGGAAAAACAGCTACCCATTTTGTCACTCTTATGCGGCTGATTGTGTTATAACTTTGAGGATGAAAAAAATCAAACCTATTTCATCTTTGTTGGGTGATTAATGTATATATAACTAGATTATAGTAGATTTAGCTGCATTTTATCTAGACATGGGACTGGATTTGTGTTGGTTTATAAGCTTGTGAATTGAATCTTATAATATATATATATATGTAAAATATATATATATTTTAATATCTATAATATGCTAATATGTATGATATATATGTTGATATGTTAATGTGTATAATTTATTATACATGTTAATGCTTATAATATATATATATATATATATAATATGTATAAAATTATATTTTGGTAGGATTTTGCAGGCAGAGAATAGTGAGATTGGATTTTGTGTCCTATATATTGTAGGATTATAAAAGAGGTGGTGATGGGTATTGGGATGTTATTTTACGTAGCTATTTTGATACTTAAATTAGTAAGTATTTATAGAGAGATGAGTAAGAAAGATTAGAGAGTTTAGAGGAAGCTTAATGTGTAAAAAAGTCAAGGTACCTTATTGTAGGAGCACCTCGGCCATTTAAAGAGGAGAGCTGTTGTGGATCTAAGAGTATGTTCAATATGTTTGCACATCCACAAAATCTGTGTAATGGGATCGTATAAATTAGCTTGTTCCTAAATTGTAGTGACGTTGTTATTGACTAAGTCTTAGAGTCTTATTTACTTGTTTTGTGATCGTTATGACAATTATGTTGTTAGGTCGATTGTGAGAAGGTGTTAAGTCTTTGTCTAAAAACTCTTTAAGTAGATTGATTGCTAAGCAGATTAGGTTGAACGCTAGTAGATCACATCGATCTTGGGCTTAATAAAGTCAGCTTAAGACTTAAACATGTTAACATGGACCTTTTGAACCCATGTTTAATATCTTCTATCAATACCTACCCTCGCGCAGTCTCATTGTCGTCAAGGTGGCAATGAAAGTTGTTAGCTAGATGGGTTTCTTAAGCATGTAATTGAGTTAGTCTTGTATACTAGAGCTTCATATTCTGCTGGAAAAGTGGATGGTGATACTCGTCGTTCTTCTGTGGTAGAAATGATCGGACGTATTCGATTGGTAGTTGCCTTGATGATTGATGGTGAAAGGGCCGTTATGTATGAGTTTTGTATGAATACGAGTTCTTTTCTAAAAAATATTAGGGAAAGGGCTAATTTTTTAAAAAATATGAATATGGTATATTGAAGGTGCATCAAGTGAATGCATATTTAATTACTTATGTTTTTTACACTGAAGGCGCATGCAATAGATGTGCCTTTGTGCCTTTAGTAAGCTACTTTAGGAAAAATTAAACTGAATGCATATTAAGTGAATGCGCATTTAGTATAAATATTTACACTGAAGACGCATACAATCGATGCGCCTTCAGTATCACAATTTGAACCGAAGGCATATCAAGCATATAAGCTTTCAATATAAATATTTATACTGAAGGCACATTCATTTGATGCACTTTCAGTTAAATTTCCATTTAACCTACTAATTTTACCTCGGCTGAAACGATAAAGTAATGTTTTTCTAACCATTAACTTACAAACTGAATAAAAAGTTTGATACAGTAATCAATTACATAAAATCACAATTAGTGGAACCCCTTAACAAATATAGCAAGTGGGGAAGAAATAAGCGCATGGGATAATCATCAAATGATCATACGAGTCGGACAGAAGAAAAAATAATTGGAAATTGTAAAATTATGATAAATAAACAATGCATTGAATTGCAATATATGATGAAAAGTGAATTGTATTTCTAATAATCAGTATATACATAAATTTGTAATCAGTTAATGATAACATCAATACAATGGAAAAATAAAGGATAAAACAAAAACCATAGACTAAACATATCTACTGACGCTTATGTTGTGTAAAGGTCCTCACGGTACGAGAAAGAAATGAATGCCCCCGTCTATCATGTGTCTGAGTAGGCTCAGGTAGTGGATTATTGAGCTCAAGTTCCTTAGGAGGAACTAGGTCGGCTGGATGGCCTGAATGCAACTGAGTGACATCTTCATCCATGGATGACTGTGTAGGGGTGGAACGTCGCTTTTGAGGAGTTGGTGGAGTTGTAGGATCAAGATGTTGTTGGAACTCAAGAGTCATGTATGAGCTAGATCCAACTCTAAAGCTAGATTCGGCTTTTGAAGTAGAAGCAACACCTGACTCAGGGTATGTGCTATATCCTCCATTGATATGCCCTAGGTTTATGGAATGATGAGCATGTGGTGAGATATTGTCACTGAGGTCTACTCGACGATGTACCCCTCGAGCCTTGCCTCCTCGAACTTTAGCTCTATCTCTAGATGGTGTACAAGGAGATGGCATCATCTTGTCAGCAGGTGGTCCATACTCCCTGCCGTGGTCTATATGAGGTAGCTTATGTATGCCTTCTTATTGTGGGTAAATGATAAGGTCACTGTATTGCTCAATGAAGTCAAGTGCTCCATCTACAATATTGAGCGCTGTAGGATAGTTAGGTACCAGTTTGACACTCCTCAGCAAATCCATCAGAAATAAGTAAAGAAAACAAATGTTAGTACATATGATAGCAAGTATAAATGTGTGAAAAATAAAATAGTAGATGATTTTAAATATACGTATCAATTGATCAATAACAGCTTCATGGTATGTAATATAATGTTGGGTGATTTGTCTATACTACGGTTAGTAGCTCTCGTTGACCCCTTGAGGACCCTGGATGTGTATTAGGATTTCGTATCTTTATCCCTAAGCCTAAATGTAGGGAGAGTTTATGTTGATCCAATCAACATCCGTCCTACCCCGGAGGTCCAGTTATTGAAGCTGCTTTGAGGTGTTGACCTTTTGTGGAAAGTATTGGTATTCACTAAACTGCCGAACGACACGGTCTGGAAAGCACCACTCAATGACGTGGAAACATATGAGTGGTACTCGGGCAGTCTAAATGTGTTGTTCGGTAATACAAAAGTGAGGCAACAACTACAGTAACTCCTTTGTATAAAACTCCCAAACAACCTAAAGGGCATAAGAAAAAGGAAATAAAAATAAATAACCAGCCAAACAACGATGGTTATCACTTACGGCCAAGAAAGGAACAACAAAGAGGATAAATTATAATATCATGTGGGAATCTATCCTAAGCCTAAACCTGTAGTAGAATCGTAGCCCCTACTAACTCATGCGCGTCGAATGACCAGGTAAAGCATAACTGTCAATACAACCATGCTAAGCAAGTACTATCCTAACTAAACTGCCTAGCTATTAAGAAGTCTTCCAACAATGGTAGGAATATCAGATGAATAAGGCTGAAAGATTTATTTGCAAATATAAATCCTCCCATCAAGCTGGGTATGTACATGCATGCGTACTGTCAGACCATCTTGTCGTCGACCCTACAGGGAAGTATCCGGAAGTACTCCCGTAACTACGTCAGAGATAAACGAATACCTCTCATCCGAGCAAGCCTTACACCTAGTAGTCTCTCCCTTACGTCACCTTAGCTTTCCTCATCATCAAATTCTGTTTAGCTTGCCACCACATGCCCTTCAATTGGAAGTCCAAGCTGGACCTTAACATCGTACATTATGATAGTCGCCTCTCTAGTGCGTAGGTGGAATGTATGTGTCTTAAGCCTTCATCTCTCAATAAGTGCCGTAATCAAATGCTAATTTAACATAATAAATGGGAGTTGTACAACTCTCTAAACTTAGCCTTTCGTATGTAAGGCTCTAGCCTAGGATGTATAGGGATATCCTGCTCATCCTTACGTAACGACATCTCACTATGCTGCACTCGTAGTGTATAGGCCGCCTCCTAAAGAAACATTTATTAAGTTAGCAAATAATACCTCTTTAATAAAGGAATTGACTGGAAATGATGTTGACATTACTCAACTTGCCCTCCTAGACGGCGTGTGAACGGTGAATAGATTGCCTCGCAAGTATGCGTAAATCAATCGATCTCAACTCCATCTATCATACAAACACATACAAACATGTTTTAGACAAAAAAATAAAAAAATTGTCAATCATTATACTTATACATGTATTACAATATAATGCCTAGATAAAAAGGAAATATATATCAGCCCTATTAATATCTAAACACCTCTTCCAATTATGTCCTTTTTGCCCACGTGCGTTGCATCTAGTTTTGTTGGACCACTAACGAATGTCCATCTTTATGTGATATCGCTTACACCTAGGCTTACCTTTTTTTCATAGTAAGTCAATATTCAGGTGAAGATAAAAGAAGCTAACTTGTGACCAACTTGTGACAAGTTTAGCTTATCACCAATAAGGTAGAAATGAGCTCGGTAAGAATCTATCTAGTTTGCTTACTTATACCATGGTCCTATTGCTGATTTGTTGTCTACCCTCATACTTACTGCCGTACACATGCATGGGAGTAAGGGATCTTATATATTTGCCACTTTTGACAAGTGTAAGTGTAGCCCCTGAAATGACTCTATGTGCACTTGCCCACCCCTTCCAAGTTTCGTACATCTTTATAGCGTAATCAATGTAAGTCTTGCTAGAATCGGTTGCTTCCTTGGTGTCCTTATGCTTCTCTTCCTAATAGGCGATACAGTTGTAAAATATCTTCTTCACTAATGCAGTGACGGGTAATCTACGCGCTGATTTCAAAACAGAGTTATAATTCTTGATAATGTTTGATGTCATGTATCCAAAATGATAACATCCATCATATGCAAGAGTCCACTTATCTAAATCAACATCGTCGAACCACGCGGGAGTCCTCCTTAGCCTAGGCCAACTTTTGCATGGAACATTCAAATTTCCTCTGTTGTACCTGAACACTTGCAAACCATATCAGTTTCTTACATAGTTGGTTTTTTTAGACTGTATCTCCAAACTGCAAATGGTGGCTGCCAGCCTATTGATGGTTCCTTGTATGTAGAGTCTACACCAGATGCCTTGTCGGATACAAGACATAAGATTTCCTTCTTCTGGCCAACTACATGCACTTTAAGCTTCTGTAGTAACTACCCCCAAGTTTCTGCCGATTTTGTGTCAACAAGAGCAAATGCCGATGGAACAATTGAATTGTGTCCATCCATACTACAAGTTACCAACAACTTATGCCCGTACTTTTCGTATAAGAATGTGCCGTCGACACATATAGGTCAACAGTATTTGAAGGCTTCAATACATGGCCTAAATGTTTAAAAAACCTACTTGAACTGGGACTAACCTTCCTTTGGTGAATTGCTTTAGTCCCAATCCACTTGTATCCTTGGGTTGCTCAACTTCATTGCATTTAATAGTCTTGGTAACTCGTTATACGACTTCTCCTAGTTACCATATACCATCTCAACAGCCTTTCGCTTAGCCTCGAAAACCCTTCTATTACTTACTGTGTACTTATACATAGTTTGCATGTTAGCTGCAAGATTAGGTATCTTAACATTAGGGTTATTCCGTATACTATTAATGAATAGTATAGCCATTGTGTTGCTGTTGAGCTGAGGATGATCTTGGTTTATCATCGAGTTCACATAAGTGTGTGGACCCTCTAAAATTGTTATTTTGAAAAGACCATCTACTTTCTTCAAACAAGTCCGTAGCCTCCACATACAACCCTGTTCTTTCTTTTTATAGTAGATTGCGTATACATTCGGTTTCGAAATGTCCACAAGAAAATCACAGTGGTTTCTTAGGTGGAATGACTAAACTATATTTATGAGATCCTTCTTCGTGTTAAAATGCATACCGACACTTAATTCATTAGAGCTAATGATGTTACTTGACATTTCATTAACATCTCTCTTGAATATTACATAGTCGCTGCCATCGTACCGACTGTTGTAAAATGGGACATGATCTTTGATAAGCCTGTCAACAAGTTCGTTTATTTGTAAAAAGTCTTCAAATTACTTACTCAACAATACTTCACCAGTTCAATGGTATGGCCTACTAGGACGGTTACTACAAAGTGTTCGGATCAACACACTGCTCCCGCTAACATATGCTCTCACTTAGGCCTCTCCCAAATCCTCAGCGTGGTCATCTTCTACGCCAACATCATTTTCATCAGCATCCCTATCATTCTCATTACCATCCACATCTATTGTATTCTCCCCATTATCAACATTTATATCCATGAGCGTTCTCTCTATATACGGATCATAAGACTCTTCATGTTTGATAATGAACATTTATATCCATGTGCGTTCTCTCTACATACGGATCATAAGACTCTTCATGTTCGATAATGAGACCCAATACTTTGTCAAGTTGCTCTTCTGTGATATCATGTACTCGTACTCAGAGAAATCTATGTACAGTTCATTTGATTGATCTACATTTATTTGCTTTGCACCAATCATTGTTGAGTGCACATTGGGATCCGGAAGGTTGGATTGTCTAGCTCATATATTTCATGCTCATTTCGGGCACTTGATTTCCCAATGTACCTTATGTACACTTCTTGAATACTTCGTTCCTCAAAAGACTCTGTCGTTTCAATGAAATTCTCAACATTCTCTTCATCTCTAATGGTTATCAACTTGTAGACAACTCTAGCATCATGGAAAAAGGGATGTTTGTGCACAAGTTCAACACCATTCGGGTAAACTCTAGTGCATCTATAAATTCTTCAACTGAAATGAGAGAAGTTCGAATTCTTCTTAATTTTCAACTTTTTATCGGACTCCCATACTCTAGCCTCCAACTATCCATCACTATAGTTTCGTTCGCATGGACAATAACTTTCACGTAATATGTCATTTCCACCTTAGTAATGCTACAATGAATTGAATATTTAGATGACATTATAAATTTCATCTACACATCGAGCAACAACTTTACAAAATGCACTTCATCATTTCGATAAGCTACATCGTTAATATAACTATTTAGGTTTAACTTTCTAATTTGACTCAATACAATAAAAAACACCAATATATATATATATATATATATATATATCCACACACACACAACAATTTCCACTTACATTCCAACATTATTTATACTCACATTCGTATAACTTATCTACTGCAATACAAAACAATCCTAAATTTATACAACATACAATAAATTTTTATGAAATATTAATAATTTATACAACTTACGGTATATCTATAATTACGAAATCTACGTAATAACGTAACAAATTTTTTTCTAAAACTAAAAATTGCATATTGTTGATTATTAATAAAATAAATAAATAAATAACATGCTTATAAGTTATAGATTGTTACCTGTATTAGACGTACACTTGCGTAAAGAAATAGTCTAGTACTTTAACTATGGGTTTCCTCGAGTTTTCTCTAAGTTTTGGAAATTTCAGAAACTGATATAGGCAATAATGAGTTGTGGCCATATGGATTAGGGTATATATAGCCGGTGTACATGCACCTTCAGTTATAACTAATTACATTGAAGGCGTATGCAGTGGATATGTTTTTGGTATAATTCATTAGAATTGAAGGCACATTTAGTGCTTGTGCCTTTAGTGTAAAAAAAGTAAGTAAAAAAAGTAAGTACCAAAAAGTGCATTTATTTAATATGCCTTCAGTATATCATATTTGTATTTTTTTAAAAAAAACTAGCCCTTTTCTGTAATATTTTTCGAAAAAGAGCTCATATTCGTATAAAACTCCGCCTTGTATGGCCCCAAATCCATTGTGGGATGGTTGCCTAAATCAACTGAGTTGTTTACATACTCTTCTTGAAATGTCGAACTTATCAGGTGAGGCGAGGTATTAAGCTCGTTAATCATGGTAGGGTGTTGAGTTGTTGAGTTGTCTATTGAGGGTGACATACAACTGCATCTACTCTAGTCAAGGTCATGTCCTTAGAATGGAGCAACTTTAAGTTCCTTAGGTTGGACAAACATGCCATCCAAGCTGCTTAGTGGGTGGGATGCCCAGGTAGGTGTCACGCTCCAAAGTGGTAAAGTTATAATAGTTTTACCGTGCAAACCATTCTAAGATAGAAGTTGGCCATACAGTCGTTATCTTAGACCTGGTTTATACAAAGTATCCAAGACTAACCCGTTTTGAAGTAAACAATTCATAATTTAAAAAAGATCATTTACTTATAAACTTAAGAAAAGCACATACTTGCATTAAAATAATCTGAGTATCTTACAAGATTGAGTGATTTACTTACAATTTAATTGAGTAATTTGTAAACTAATGCCAAAAACTTTAAAATAAATCTAACTAGAAAGCGTTCTTAATCTTCAGTTTACGTCCTCACTCCCTAGGATCCCGCAGTTGCTAGCATTAAGGTGATTATAGGCCGCTTCATTGCTAGTACGTGCATTGCTAGTACGTGCAACAATAGCTATAAGGATATGAGCAACCACAGCTCAGTAAGTTAGAATGGAGATTTAAAACTATACTACAAACACAAACAAGGTTATCAATCAAATCATTAGATGCAATGCATGTTCAAGTAAATACCATCGCATGATGTTGCTCGGCTTGTCGTGAAATTAGAGAAATTATATTTGCTTTAATCTAGGTTAAGGAGTTTCCGTTAATGCAGCAGCTCATGATAAGCCCAGGCTTGTGCAATGAAGACACCGCTCCTCCTACAACTACCTTCAAACCATTGACTTTACCGTGACTACGACCTTCTCACCTATCACTTAGTTCGACTAAGGATGAAAAATGGACCAATTATGTCATCTAGCATTGTCCCTTTCAAAAGGGTCAGTATTTGGTAGGAGAATCCTAAGTTTCCCCTAATAGGTTGCTATGCAGGTTCGATTTATGGTTACAAGTCATATATTTGTTAAATTTAGTTTAGGGTGATCAATCATTTTAGACAATACAAACCGGAACAATAAATAAAATCATAACATCACTTATAATCAAGCACTTGCACATAACCAACTATCTAACAAGTATAACCAAGTATAATCTCAAGCCTAAAAAATACAACAACGTATTAATCTTAACTTACCTCGACTCCTTGTTTACTCACTCAAGGTAAGACTCGTTTAGTCCATCGCCAATGATCCCTATAATACCAATGTTGTCTCAGTTTTTATATAATTGTTATTGATTAGTTTTACCCTATAACACTTATTGTTATATTTGGTTTAGGGTTTAATATGCTCAATTATCTAGGTTCTCAAGTTTTTTACTATTATTCTTGATTTGGCTAAGTTTAAGTTCAGTTTTCTGCAGTAATTTTTAAATTAGGCTCTAATTCAGTTTCTAAGTACAATTTTATACGCAAATCGTAGAAACTCGTTTCAAACCATAATGTGAAATTAATCACATTACTTCCAGATATCCTAAATACCGTAATTACCTTTAATCAGTATTTTATTTTACCCGATACACTTAAATCCTTATTAGTGTATCGAATTTACTCTTGATGTGAAAAATTTTCACATTTTTCATATAATTAACTAAATTTAAGTTTTCCATCAAATTTATTATATATTCCCATTATTTATATAATATCAATTTTTATTTTAATATCTTTTATTTATTATATTTCCAATATTGCATATTATATATTATCTCTTATTATGTACACAATACACATTTAATATTTCTATCACTCTAATTACTATCTCCTAATATCAATTAATATTTCTATACTTCTAAATTCATCCTAAATAAGATTTTACACCTAATTATCCTAATTTACAAATTAATTTAAAATTTACTATTTTTCCCTATTACTTATTTACTATATAATTACCTTAATAATTACATCTAACACTTTAAATACTACAAGTATCATCCTTCATCAGATTTTAACGCCCTAAAATATATACTTATTTATTAAATAAGTAATTAACAAAAAATAAGTCATTTTATGTATCACTTTAAGGCTTAAAAATTATCTAAAAATTTTGAAAATTCATTTTTCACAAAAGGCTTTATAGAACTGTTTTATATTATCCTAGTAGTCTACAGAAAAATTTTGAGCTCCAAACTGCACTCCTAAGCCAATTTATTTCTAATTTTAAATATGTTCAATTTTGTTCAATTTTTTAAGCACCCTATAGTTACAGACGTTATTAAACTTAATCACTATTTTTTTTTCTTAAATATACATACAGTAAAACATCATAATAACAAATTTCATAATATTCTAGGCAAAATTAGTAATTTTAATAATTTTTACAAAATCAAGTTGGAATTGGACTCACTTGGTTGTTGGGATTTCGACTACAAGTGGCAGCCCTAGGGGTGTCGACCAAGTTGGGCAATGGTGGTGGTAGCCGTTCTTTTTTAAGTGGCCGTCGGATGTGGGTTTCCTTCCAAAGCCCTAATTGCACATATTTTTTGTAAAACCTTAATTTCCTCTCAATTTTACCTTTTTTTAATTTTCTACAATTTCAGACATCCAAAATGAGCTTTTGAAAATTTTGGGGTATTTATAGAGGTCTTGAGGAATTATTGTACATTAATTTGATTAGACAATTACCTTATCTTCTTCCAATTTGCCTTTTGTGTTGTTCTAATTTAATTGGCTAAATTTTTTCTTCTTTTCCCCAACTGCCATGACCTACATCTTGATCATTCCTTATTTTTTCTGATTTTTATTTATTTTTCCTTAATTAATAATAAATTTTCTTTAATTATTTAGCATTATTTTAGCACATTTTGCTTATTTTAAATAATTACGCATATTTCTACTTGTATGTAAATTCATATACAGTACAAATAAATATTCTTAAATATTATTTAGGTTATTCTATGATTTTTAGTATACATATAATTTATCTCTAATGATTCGGTAGTTATCAGAATACGTTTTACACATTTTCGATAAATAACGAGTAATATACTTAAAATTTGGAAATTTTATCTTCTTTTATTTTATTACTTATTTTCTTGAATTCGAACTTACAAGATCACTTATATTAATATTTCTAACTTTATTTGATAATTTAGACTTGATCCGATTCTTTAACCAATCGTCCTAAATTCTATGAGCCAAACTTTAAGTAGCTAATTGTGAGTCTTACAGTAAGTTAAAGAGGTGAAAAGTCCTTGGCGAAACTTGTCAAGGAGGCTAGACCTTTTGAATTCTGAAACCTTGGTATGTGTTGCTCAAGTATAATTAATTTGATTTGACATTTGTTGTATCCATACAGTTTCCCATGCAAGTAAAGTTATTTTTTCACTGAGATCACAGTTGTGCAATTCAAATCGTTGCTACATGGAAAGATCTTAATGGCATAAGGTAATTATATTGCTTCGGATCTCGATAACTGTTAGGTGGTGTAGGAGGCTTATAAATACTATTTAGGCTAGCATTTCTCACACTTTACACACCTCATGCTCTTTAATTGCCTTGTAAATTATTTTCTTGGTATTCTTTCCTTCTTTGTTTTCTTTGTTCAGTTACTCTCGTCAGTGCGACCATGTCACACTCCGCCAATTCTTACAACTCAAGTTTGACTAATTAAGATCTTACATCTTTTATGTCAAAAGTGGGTAGGGAACCTATTACCCCTACAATGATGGTCGGTGAGTCTTCTATGACACTGGTGCATACAGAGGAGGAAGCTATGAGGGATTTAGAAGTAGAGATTGATAGGATGGCGCTTATTAATCCCATCCCTTGTGATGTGTATCCACTTAATGGGGCAAAGGAAAAAAGAGCCTATTAATTTATTCGAAGGTTTGGAGGTCGGTCCAATAATATAAATTATTGTTTGAAAAATTATTTTGTCGGTAATTTATTGGGTAGGACACTTTGAGTGCTAACCATCATTGAGAAGGTTACACTTTTGTCTAGAAGGTGTTTCGTAGTGTACGAGAAGTGTTTTGAATTTGGAATGTGATTCCCTTTTATTGAATTTGAGAAAGAATTATTCAACTACACTGGGTTTGTCTTGCTTAGATCCCTATAAATGGATGGAGAATTTTGAGGTTGTTTTAGGCCTTATGTGAGTATCTGATAATGTGGGTAACTCAGTAACTTTTTAGGACATTTTATTTGTAGAAGAGCATTAATGGGTGGATGCTTCTATAGAACCGCCCAAAAAAAGAAGTTATTTTATAGTCTGGATTCTTTCGTTAAGTTTTGGAAAAATGAATTCATGGTGGTGGAGTTATTCGATGAGGCCTACTTCTGGACTTATTGGACCCTATCGATCCATACTAAAGTGATCAGGAAGCTTGGTGTGAGTGATACTAAGGCAATGATGGAGATTGACGCCTTCATGGCCTTGAGGCATGAGGAGTTGATTGACTTAATGGTTACAGTGGACAAGTATTTCTTCGAGTTGATCTCGAAGCTATTCCTTGATATGGAGAAGGCTATGATGAAAAAGTAGCTAAGGGGTATGGGGTCAAGATCTGACGTGTTTGGATAATTGGTTAAAAGATCCGATCAAACCTAAATTATAAAATAAAGTTAGAAATATTAGTAAAAGTGATTCCATAAGTTTGAATTTAGAAAAATAAGTAATAAAATAATGGAATATTATAAGGTCAAATTTTAAATATATTACCCGTTATTTATTAGAAATTCGTAAAATAAGTTTTGATAACTAATGAGTTACTAAAGATAAATTACATATACACTAAAATCATAGAATAACATAAATAACATTTAGGAGTATTTACTTATACTCCATGTGTATTTACTTGTAGGTAAAAATATACGAAATTACTTAAAATGCTAAATGAATAAAGAAAATTATTAAAAAATCAAGGAAAAACAAGAAAAGAAATTAGAGAAGTGGGGAATGATCTAGATTTGAGTTGTGGTAGGTTAGGGAAATGAGGAAAAAAATTGGACCAATTAAATTAGCATACTTAAAAAGCTAATTTGGAAGAGATAAAGTATTTGTCAAATCAAATTAATGGACCAAAATTTCCCAAGACCCTTATAAATAGCCAAATTTTTTCAAAAGCTCATTTGGACAGTTGGTAGAGTAGAAAAAATAGAGAGGGTCGAAATAAGAGAATTAGGGTTTAGTTTTCAAAAATTGTAAAAAATATGTATAGTAGAGGCAATGGAACTGGACCCACGAACCACCACTAACTGGAATTGAACTGCTGCCACCACTACACTCCACACCCATTGCTTGGACTGGATGATACTCCTTGGATCGCCGCTGGTGGCCGGAAGTCCAATAGTTAGGTAAGTCCAAATTTCAACCAATATTGTGTAAATTATCAAAATTATTAATTTTATCCAAAAAATTATAAATTTTATTATTCTGATGTTTTATTGTATGTAGATTTAGGGAAAAATATTGATTGGATTTAATTACATCTAGAAACATAGGATGGTTAGGAAATTGAGTAAAACCGAGCATGTTTCGATTTATAATTAAATAACCTTAATAGTGTAGTTTTGAGCTCAATTTTTTTATGTAAACTACTTAAATGATACAGAACAGTGCTATAAAGCCCTTTTTTAGAAATTAAATTTCTAAATTTTTATGTGATTTTTAGGCCCTTAAAATATATATATAATTAAGGATTTTAGGGATTTATTAATAGTAATTGAATAATTACTGATTTAGAGAATTATTAGGCTTCAAGATGTCCATATCTAATGTAGTATGATAATTATGGTATTTAGGGGTATTATGTAGTAGATGTAGGTAATTTTGATAATATGTGAAATTGGAATTATGATAAATATAAAATAATAGATTAAAATGGATAATTAATAATAATATTAATACGTATTAAATCTGGTACAAAACTTAAATTTCAATAATTTTATGAAAAATGTAAAATTTTTTTACATTGGGAATAAATTCGGTACATTAGTAAGGATTTAAGTGTACTGGGTAAAATAATATACCGATTTAGGACTAAAAGTGATGATTAGGATACTCGAGTCTGATGTGATTAATTTCGCATTAGGGTTCGGATCATATTGTTTTAGGATTTACGTATAATACTCGTAGTTAGAACTTATTAAAAACCTAAATCGGAATCGGATATGGAAACTGAATCCAGAACTAACCTAGAATGAATTAGTAATAAATAATGTGTATATATGAAGAATTGTGCTAAATTATGACCTAGAATATATATATATATATATATATACATATCATCAAGCTATGAATACTAAAAATGTATTTATATTATATATTATAGGAACCAAAGATGAGTCAACCTGTGACAAGTTATTAAGCAAATCAAAGATATCAAATAAGTTGGGTTTAATACTTCATCATATTTTGGAGTACTCGAAAACTTAGGATTTAATTTGATTGTATTTGTAAGTAGTTATGTATGCATGTTCTTGGGTATCTGATTTTGTGTTGAATTCTGAATTGTGTTTGGTAATTGATGTGAATGGAATGGTGTGAAATTGTTTAATCACCCTAAACCATACTTAATCATAACTGACCTAAATACCTTAATGAGACATGCATTGCAACTCTTTAGAGAAACCATTAGGATTCTCCAACCAAACATCAATATCTTCAAAAAAGATAGTGTTGGATAGCATAATGGTTTTTTCTTCATCCTAATTGAACTAAGTGATAAGAGAGGAAGTTGCAGTGAGGATGAGGTCATGGTGAAGATGAGGGTATTAATTCGAGGATAGTCTTGGGGGAGCGGTATTTCCATAACATAAACTTGGGTTTGGTTGTGAGTTGTTGCATTAACGGAAACTCCTCAATTTGGATTAGAGCGAGTGAAATTACGCTGATTTCAAAACGGACCGAACTACATTGTGTGATGCCACTTACTTATTGCATTGCATATAATTAATTGTTTGATAACCTTTTTTGTGTTTGTTATACTTTCATAAGTCTTCAATTTAACTTACGAAGCTCTGGTTGCTCATACCTATATAGATTCTCTTGTAGGTTCTTACTTCTGACTGGTATGCCTTGATACAATTATTCAAAGGTTAGTTTCTTCCTGAAACCATAGGAGAGTGAGGATCAATTGGCCGAATGATCAAGTTTCTAAGGTCTTGTTAGTATCTCTAAGATTATAAACTGATATATGATATGTAAGTTAGTAAACTATTGTAATATGTAAAATCTTTTGGGAATTTTACGATAATGTGGATGTAAATATATATATATATATATATATGACTTAATGTTTTAACTTTTATTGTAAATTTTAGCTCAATTCTAAATTGAGCTATTTATTTCAAAGTAAGGATGCCTTGTATGGATCATATCTATGATAGATACTGTAATGTTAGTTACTATCATAGGTTGGTTTACATGGCGAGACTGTTATGACTTTGTAACTTTAGGGCATAACAATTTTTAGTTGGTGTTAGAGCGTAATTCTAGTGAACTTGTTTTGAAGTGTCATAATTTAAAAGAAATAGATATTATAGGAACATTGAGAGTGGGTAGTATTAAGTGGGCGATAAAAGATTGTATGAAGCCTATTAAGGAACAGAAGTAAATATAACGTTTAGTGTAGTGAATGTTAATTGATTCTAACTATAATTCTAGGGTCGAAGAGGGGAGTTAATACTTAGTTGGATATAGTTTGGTTAAAATGGAGAGGAGTTCCCTATTGATTGTAGGGTTAAGTTGTAGCGGTTACTTCTAAAGTTGGCTTACTGGAATATATTTAAGACAATCGATGAGATTATTGATAAATTTAATGATGAGATATGTTATAGTCGGAAGGATCAATGGGCATGGATGGAGTTGAGTTTAGGGCCTCAGTATGATAGGTATACTACTATAGCAACTTTTTGAGCAGTGATGGTTAGAGAGAGAAGGGATTGTATCCTTAATGGTACCCTTAAGGTATTTTCTTGCTAGGTTAGAGGAAGGGAGACCTTACCTAACCAATATCACTCATTACCCTGTTGATGTTCCATACATTCCTAGATAGTATTTGTGATCTCCTAAAATTGTGTTTATGATAACCGAGCTTCGATTTAAGACTATTAGGGAAAGTTATCCGATTAAGCCCAAACTGTATGACTAAGATAGAAAAGTTAGTCAAAGCGACATAGTAAGGTTAGATTTTGAAAATAGTGACCCGAAATCCTAATTTTACCCCTAAAAGTATGATTATTTAATATAGTACCAAATTATTCGAAATCCTTAAAATCGAGCTTGGAATGTGATAGGAACTTAGAGATAATTTAATTGAGTTATAAAATGAGATAATATAGTATAATTTACTATATGAATATACATATATTTTTGCGAGTATATCTAGTTTAAATAATAACCATACTCGTAAATTAACCTTAAATTACTTAATTATATAGATTATGTATTGAATTCATAATAATAACTAAGAAATATATCTTAAAAATAAAAGATATATAAGAAACTTAATTATATGAGTATAGCTATATACTACACGTGATATATATGTAGGATATATATATTCGTATATTACTGAATAACTAAATATTAATAAAATATACCTAAAATACTAAAATAATTGCAAATCCTATTCTACAAACTCAAATTTTTGGAGGAGATTGCAAATCACCGTGGCTTATTATGGAAGTGAGTTTCCTAATTCAGAAAGGGAATTTCACAAGAGAAAGACACCTCCTATTAGCATTAATTGGATAGATAATTATAAAAAAAAAATTCCAACTGCCATTTGCACCCCATAAATATCATTTGATCTCATTTAAACTAAGTTTGGCACTTTAGAATTTAGATTAGCAAAAGAAAAAAATTAGAAAAAAATCATGGAAAAATAGAAAAAATATAGGAAAAACAAAGTAATTACCGGGTTGAGCTAATTCTTAGGGTAACCTTTGATCTGCTGTTTAGCCACTTCACCACCATAGAGGACCCTCAACGCCTAGTCGGTCTGTTATACCAAAACCAACCGCCCTACCCCACAGCCACCGAAGGACCTAAGAATACAAAAGTTAAAATTCTGTCCCTTTTTTAAATAATTTTAAAAAAATAGTAAATTCACCTAGAATAATTCAAAAAAAAATATTTAGATTATTTCATACATGATTTCGATTGATATTTTTTTTGAAAAATTTGTAATATTTAATATATTTACTTAAGGAACTCACTATTCATCTAAATTTTGACTTTCAAAATAAATATATCAAATGCTATTTTTTTTAGCTCAAAATTTTTTGTTGGATGTGCATGATATATAGATAATTTCTATGTAGCCCGAATTTTGATTTGAATATCTTTAATATTTATTGGATTTTTTGGCCTAAAAATAGCTAGAAAATAGGTTGAAATTGTGAAATAAATGGGAATTTATGAAATTAAATGATAGAATAGACCTACATTGATCTTTAGTGAAGTATAATAATGTTGAGATAGGTTTAAATCATTTTTTTTTTCAAAAAGAATCATAATTGGGTAATTTAGTATAATTTAGGGGTAAGATTGTAAATTCAAATATATAGGTGGTAAATTGAAAACTTGAAACCAAGCAATAATTGAATATCCAATATTTTTAGGAGTCTATAGAAATTTTTGAGGAATTATTTGGTAACCCGAGCTAATTACTATGAATTTACGTAATAAAATTGCTTAATTTATGAATTTGGGACATATTTCTAGTAATAATAGGCTAAATATGATAAATAATACAATAAAAACTACCTATACATGTATTGGTTGGATTTGATAAAAAGGTATATTTTTAATATATTTAATAATATTTTAATGATTGAGATACGTTATAAGAGTATTAGGATTAGATAATACCTATATTATCGGTTATATTGACAAATTAGGTAAAATCTGGTTTAATAACATAAAATATGTATAATACAATAATATTTATTTTGATATGTATAATTGTATTAAAAACTCGAATTACCCGTTAAAAGTCATCTCTAGAAATAGGACCTATAATACGTGTCGTTCAATCTGTACAAACCAAACAACATTATTTTTATTGAAATCGGACAATCTTATGTAATATAAACTATAACTCTATAATATTACTAGAATATATGTATTGAGATAACCCTATTGGAATTACAACATGATTTCACTAATTAAAAGTACATTTCGATACGATCAAAACAACATATAATACGTAATAGTATAAATAACATATATTATTAATAATTAATAACTTAACTCGATGTATATATATGTAATATAATAAAACTATATATTATTATGATAATATACTCTCTCTCTCTCTCTCTCTCTATATATATATATATATATATATATACATATATATATAACCGTTTTAGATAAAACTCTAATGTCTTCGTAACTATTATGAAAACTGAATTTAGGTTTTGTGTCTATAAGATTCCCCAATGGCCAGACTATTGACAACCTGAGTCTTTCTGTAGTGAGTTTCTGAACAGGTAAGTTGGGATTATAGCTTTACTGTTTATTGTGATACTGTATTAAAGTATTTGGAGACTCAAGAGCATTACTATTTGTATGTGTAATTAGTTGTTTGTGTGCATGCCATGCGTGTGTGTGATATTCAGTTGTGATAGGAGTTGCATTCCTTGGTGTGATGTTATGCATGTTCGTATTGTTTCTGTATTGTATGAACTTATTTGGTTACCCTTGATTACAACTAATGATTATTCGATTACAACGAAACTGAACATTCATAAAACTCATTAAGGGAAACGATTAGGAGTACCGGGCTAAATAATGATTTCCTTTGATGAAGACGACTGAAATGGTCATTTCCTAATCTTTAGTCTAACTAAGTGAAAGGTAAGGAGGTCGTAGCAAGGTTAGGGGCCGTGGTTTGAAGGCGGTCACGGGAGGAGGGTGTTCTCTATTGCATAAGCTCGAGTTTGGTCTAGTTTGAGTTACGATAAAACTCCTCAATCTGGGTTGGAGTGGATGTAATTTTTTTAATCTTGCAATGGACTAGATAACATTATGTGATGTTTCATATGATTGATTGCATTACATTTCATCATAATTAATAACCATGCTTGTGATTGTTCGATACTCTTCTAACTCCATTTCGCTTACTGAACTAGTTGTACTTACATCCTTGTAGGATCTTTTGTAATATTGAGTGAAGACTAGGATATTCAGATACCATTACTCCCTGGTTAGTGTGCTGTTGATTGAGAAAGTGTGGAACGAAGAATCAACTGAACTGAGGCTTTTGATCTTTCTTTTCAGGAAACTAATTGGGAATTCTCTAGGACGCCCACTAGTTTTCTAACTTATTGTAAATAGTCTACAAAACCTGTAGTTTTTGATAAACTCTGATTATACATTATAACTTTAGATGTGAGACATTTATGTAAGTACTGTTCTGTTATGAGATAATAGGTTATATAGAACAGGTATTTTATAAAGGTATATCACATGTTTGATTATTCATAGGTATCAAAATGGATGCTTTAAGCTACTTAAGTTATGTACGCCTTATGTGGATTGTATCTACAATACCAACTGTGAAGTCAGCTTCTATCTTAGATTAGTTACACGATGGAACTGTTATGACTCTTCCCGTTTGAGGTGTGACAATATTCACCCGAGATCATCGATTGGTTTCCTCGGTTTCTAGAACCCACTGAGGTGAGCATATAGATACCTTTAGATCCTAATCCTGAGCTCGAGATGTAAGAACCAACACCAAAAAACCCACCTCTTATAGAACCTCAAGAAGCAGCCCATTTAGATGCATAAAGTAACCACTAAGAGGGTAAGGCTAATGTAGAGGAGGATCCTAAGGAAGAAGATCTTGAGGAAGAACAACTTGAAGAGGAATAACTTGAAGAGGAACAAGAGAACGAAAATGAGCTTGGTGTGGATATTCATGCTTTAGTTATACAAGTGATAGTAGACATTGGGATAGCTGGAGTAGGGAATGGAAATGTGGTTGAGTTTGATGATGATAAAGTATACGAAGTGATTATGATTCTTGAGAGTCTAAAAGTAATATTCATAAGCTCTTAATCGGATGGTGAGGATGAAGATCACTTGGTAGGAAGTCATATGGATTATAATTCCTTTGATCAGACAATTACTACAGCTAGTCCTCATCTGAGCAGTCTGTAGTGACTGTTCAGATGAGGACGTGACTGCTCAGATGAGGACTAGCTGTAGTTAAGTGACTGACTTTGTTAGTTAGATCTTAGGTATGATCTAGTAGCAATTTTGGTGGAAACCGATGTGTTTTGATCTTTTGATATATTTTGACTTTTGATATATTTTGTAGTTTTTGGATCAAGTTAGAAGTAGGTTATAAAAGAGTCTAATGTAATCAAATCTGATGTAATCTTTTATATTGTACAATTGTAAAGATCAAATTTGTACTAGATTATGTAAATAACATTGTAATTGAGTTGTAAATTTTATGTATGTATTCCTAAGTTTATCGAGATGTACCTTTTTGATTTTAAAGTTGTAATTAGTTACAATGATGTAATAGCTGAATCAAGTTAATAGTTGAAGTTGGATCTATTATGTACTTTGATTAAAATGATATTGTTATTACTATTTTATATAAACACATATTGCAAGAATTTACTAATTTTTGAAAAGTTTATAAAACTAAGGAATGGGATAACTTATAAATTGATATGTATGCATAATTATAAGTTATAGATATTAAGTGAGTATGGTTAAAGTTGGAAATGGGAGTCATAATGGAGAAATTGAAGGAAATCAAAATCCTCCACCACAAGTACCATTACCCCCGAGAGAACAAAATAGATAGGATATACCCCCACCACCTCCACAAGAGAATATACCTATTAGACAAATACTTACCAATAGACATATGATGATGAGGCAGCAAGGAATGTTAATCTAACATCTTATGACATGCGGTAATACGACAGGAGACCCTAAGAGGTTGAACAAAGGATGGAGTAACCACAAGAGGTAAACAAACTTCCTAATTTTATAAAAGCTAACTGTTATTTTGAGGGAGAAATGGGTAAGCCAGCATTGGCTAACGACTGCCTAGCTCAGATTGAACAAAGTTTTGAGGCTTTTAGAGTTCCTGAATTTCAAAAGTTATCTTATGGTACTTTCATGCTTAAGTTAGTTGTTAGAGTATGGTAGGACTTGAAAGCAAGACAATTAGGGAATAATATTACTTAGCAAAGGTTTAAACAGGAATTCAAGAAAGAGTATTTTCCCTATAGTGTTCAAAACGTGATGGTGCGATATTTGTTTGACCTTAAGAAGGGAGGTATGAGTATAACTCAATATGAAATTGAGTTTGATAAATTGTTACAATATGCACTTGATTCGTATTGAATAATATTGAATTAAAGAAGGATTTGTTCCTTATTGGATTTGACCCCACAATATGTTGCAAGCTGTTAGATTATGGTTTTACCACTTATAATGAAGTGATAGATAAGGAGAGGTAACTGGAAGATAATTGTGTAAGGATGCAAGAAATTTGGAGTTAAAAGATCAACAAAGGTTATTGACTTGATCCATCATTTAAGAGATCATATTTTGGTGCCACTAGTAGTTATGGACAGATGAGAAGGAAACTAATAACTTTAGCTAATAGCCCAACATAATCAATGCTTGGTTTGAATTTTTATGATAAGGATGGTAATGTTAAATGCTGGATGTACGATGCTTATAATTTTTCGAGAAACTGTGCTCAGCTTAAAGGAAAATGCTTTACATATGGAGATCAGAAACATATGCTTTGAGCATGCCCAGAATGAAACTTGTGAAGTATAACAAATATGGTAGAAAGGGACATTTCTCTAGATATTGTCCACAATTTGGACAAGGAACTAATACGATGGAAGGTTCTGATAATACAATTGCACCCGCTCGAGTTTTTGCCCTAGAGGATATGAGAGCTAAGGAGGATGAGGATTTTGCAAATTGGATGGAGGAGTACTACCATAAGGATGCTGAAGAGATTATGGGAGTTGAAGAAGAAAATGATGAAGGACTTGTGACAGGTACGTATTTAGATGATTTATTTTGATGATACTTTAAGCATGAATTAAATTAAAGTGTTCGCATTTTTAAGATTTATGAATACAAGTTTATTTAGTAATCATAGTATTAGTATATTCTAGGAAATGTGTCGATAAATGGACAACCTGCTTTTGTGTTTTTTGATATTGGTGTATCTCATTCCTTTGTAAGTCAGAAATTTGTAGATGAATAAGAGATTAGTGTGGTTAAGATTAATACAACTTATAGAGTTAGAACTCTTACTAGGAAGAAGGTAACAACTCGAGAAGTAGTAGTTAGTAGTAGAATGAAGATTCAAGAGAAGGAATACCCTTTAAGTCTTATGATATTACCTTTATAGGGTTATGATGTAATAGTAGGAATATATTGGTTGTTGTTTAAGAATAAAGCAACTGTGGAATATAGAAGTAAAACTATTACTCTTAATGATGGAAAAATAGTATTTCAGGGAAAGGCTAATGGAAGTAAATTAAATTTAGCTGTAATAGAGATATGTGATGAACTATATGAGACAAAGGTAAAAGAGAATGATTGGAGATTTTGCTGGGTGTTTGTTATGGAAGTAAAGAAAGAGGCACCCAAGGTAGTGGACATACCAATAGTGTGTGAATTTTCGGATGTATTTCTAGAGGATTTATCAGGTTTAGCTCCACATTAATAGTTGGACTTTACTATTGAGCTAATTCCTAGAATCGAACTTATTTTTAAAGCTCTATATTGGATGTCACCCATGGAACTTTAAGAATTAAAGAAGTAACTTCAAGAGCTATTTGATAAAAGATTTATTTGCCTAAATGTTGCACCATGGAGAGCACTGGTATTGTTTATAAAGAAGAAAGATGGTACTATAAGATTATGCATAGACTACCGGGAACTAAAGAAGGTTATTATTAAGAATAGGTATCTATTACCTCGCATTGATGATTTGTTTGATCAATTACAAGGTGCAATTGTATTTTCTAGAATTGATTTGAAATTAGGATATCCTTAATTACGAGTTAAGCTAGAAGATGTATCTAAAACTGCATTTAGAACCTGATATAGCCATTATGAATTCTTAGTGATGTCATTCGGTTTGACAAATGCCTCAACTGTGTTCATGGATTTGATGAATCACATATATCAACCGTATTTGGATAAATTTGTTGTGGTGTTTGTTGATGATATTTTGATTTATTCGAAAACTAAGGAGGAGCATGCGGAGCATTTACGATTGGCATTACAGAAGCTAAGGGAGAATAAATTGTATGCTAAGTTAAGTAAGTGCGATTTTTGGCTAGTGAAGATTTCTTTTTTAGGTTACATTGTATTTGGTGAAGGAATCTTTATAGACCTTGATAAGGTAAAAGTAGTAATGGATTGAAAGCAACTGACTATTGTTACGCAAATGAGGAGTTTTCTAGGTATGGCTGGATATTATCAACGATTCATAAAGGATTTTTCCAAAATTGCCAAGCCATTGACTTAGAAAGATGTAAAATTTGAATGGAGTAAAGAATGTGAGTCGAGTTTTTAAGAGTTGAAGAAACTCCTAGTTACAACACCAGTATTAATATTGCTTGATCTAGATAAGCCTTATAATGTGTATAGTGATGCTTTCTAGAATGGATTAGGTTGTATATTGATGCAGGATGGAAAAGTTGTTGCATACGCATCAAGAAAATTAAGGCCACATGAAAGAAATTATCCAACTTATGATTTAAAATTAGCAACTGTGGTGTTTACTTTGAAGATTTGAAGACATTATCTATATGGACAACAGTGTGAGATATACACTGATTACAAGAGTTTGAAGTATTTTTTTACTCAGAAGGAGTTAAATTGAAGACAAAAGAGATGGTTAGAGTTGATTAAGGATTATGATTTGAATATAAGTTACTACCCTAGAAAAGCCAATCTGGTGGCAGATGCTTTAAGTCAAAAAAATTATGAACATGTTGCATTACTAGTAACTTCCTAATGTAAATTGGTGAGTGGATTTGAAAGGTTGAGAATTGGGTTTGATTGGTGTGAACCTAATAGTTAGATAATGAATCTTAAACTATAACCTACTTTATTGGAGAAAATAAAGCAAAAGTAAGAGGAAGATAGGGATCTGATGGTGATAAAAGAGAAATTAAGCAAAGGAAATGATTCCGACTTCAAAGTGGATGGAAGAAGTATATTAAAGTTTAGAGGAAGGATATATGTGCCACAAGATCCTAGCATAAGGAAGGAAATTATGGATGAAGCATACGTTATAGGTTATACTGTGCAATTGGGAGGAAATAAGATGTACTAAGATTTAAAACTCATATTTTGGTATAATGGATTAAAAGAGATGTGGTTCAATATGTAACAAAACGTATTATGTGCTAACAAGCTAAAGTAGAACATCAGAGACTGGGTGGACCATTACAACCTTTAGAAGTATCGAGATGGAAATGGGACCATCTTACTATGGATTTTGTAGTAGCACTACCAAGAACTCAAGCTAGTTATGATTCAATCTTAGTAGTTATAGATAGATTAACAAATCGTGCACACTTCTTACCTTATCGGACGGACGATTCAATGGAAACGAGAGATAGTAAGATTACATGGCATGCCAGAGAGTATTGTTTCTAATTGGGATAGTCAGTTTATATCCAAATTTTGAGAGAGTTTACATAGAGCTTTGGGTACAAAGTTACAATTTGGTACAGCTTATCACCCGCAAACAGATAAACAATCTGAGCAAACGATTCAAACCCTAAAGGATATGTTGCGGGCTTGTGTCTTGGATTTTGGAGGTGATTGGGATAGATATCTACTATTGATAGAGTTTACTTACAATATTAGTTATTATACAACTATATAGATAGCACCTTATGAAGTATTATATTGGAGGAAATATATATCACCACCGTATTGGGATTATGAGGAGTATGCAATGATTGGACCTGACATGATTAACCAAATAAGTGAGAATATTAAGATTGTTTAGCAACAAATGAAAGAAGCTCAAGACTGTTATAAGAGTTGGGTATATTTGAAAAGAAGGCCATTAGAGTTTGAAGTTAGTGATCATGTTTATGTTAAGATAAGCTCATTCAAAGGACTTAGACGATTTGGCTCAAAGGGGAAGTTAAGCCCATGATATACTGGTCCATTTGAAGTATTAGAGAATATGGGTAATGTATCCTATAGAGTAGCACTACCTCCAAGCTTATCAGGTTATCATGATGTATTCAATGTTTCTATGCTAATGAAGTTTGTTAAGAACCCCAATATAATTATGGAAATAAAGCCAGTGGAGTTAACGAGGAATTTTCAAGTGGTGAAGCAGCTCATAAAAATACTAGATAATCGGGTTTAAAAGTTAAGGAATCGAGATATGGAGTACGTAAAGATTCAATGGAACGAAAATATAGACTTGGAGATTACTTAGGAGCCAAAAGCAGTAGTAATGAAGCAATATACATAGCTTTTCTAACTTCTAGGTTAGTAAAAATACGTAATTAATGCTTTTGGTTATTTAAGTACAATTTAGATATGTAAAAGTTTTGAGGACAAAACTTTTTCGAAAGGGGGTGGAAATGTAATCCATGTAACTGTAGGATCAGACTTAGTATATACAGTTTAGGGCGATTGGTTAAAGGATTCGATCAAGTCTAAATTATAAAATAAAGTTAGAAATATTAGTAAAAGTGATTCTATAAGTTTGAATTTAAAAAAAATAAGTAATAAAATAATAGAATATGATAATATCAAATTTTAAATATATTACCGTTATTTATTAAAAAAGCGTAAAATGAGTTTTGATAACTAATGAGTCGCTAGAGATAAATTATATGTATACTAAAAATCATAGAAGAATATAAATAATATTTATGAGTATTTACTTGTACTCCATATGTATTTATGCGTGCGTAAAAATACGTGAAATTACCTAAAATACTTGAAAAATGCTAAATAATTAAAGAAAGTTATAAAAAATCAAGGAAAAATAAGAAAAAAAAAATAGAGAAGTGGGGAATGATTTGTATTCGGGTCGTAGTAGGTTAAGGAAGAAGGAAAAAATTGGACCAATTAAATTAGCATACTTAAAATGTCAATTTGGAAGAGATAAAACACTAATCAAGTCAAATTAATGCACCAACATTTCCCAAGAGCCTTATAAATAGCGAAAATTTTTTAGAAGCTCATTTGGATAGTTGATAGAGTTGAGAAAATAGAGAGGGTCAAAACAAGAGAGTTAGAGTTTAGTTTTCAAAAATTACAAAAAATATATGCAGTAAAGGCAATTGAACCGAACCTACAAACTACCACCAGCTAAAATTAAACCATCGCCACCATTGCACTCCATACCTAAGGCCTCCAGTCGACACTCCTTGGACCGCCACTAGTGGCCAAAAGTCCAACAGTTAGGTGAGTCCAAATTCCAATAGATTTTGTGTAAATTATTAAAATTATTAATTTTATCCAGAAAATTATGAATTTTATTATTTTGATGTTTTATTGTATGTGGATTTAAGAAAAAATATTGGTTAGATCTGATTATATCTGGAAATATAGGGTGCTTAAGAAATTAAGTAAAATCGAACATGTTTTAATTTAAAATTAAATAACTTTAGGAGTGTAATTTTAAGCTCAATATTTTTGTGTAGACTACTTAAGTGATATAGAAAAATGCTATTAAGCCATTTTTCAGAAATTAAATTTCAAAATTTTTAAGTGATTTTTAAGCCCTTAAAATATGTGTATAATTAGGGATTTTGGGGATTTATTAATAGTAATTGAATAATTACTAATTTAGGGAATTATTAGTAGTTTCAAGATGTCCATATTTGATGTACTATGATAATGGTGGTATTTTGGGGTATTATGTAGTAAATGTAGATAATTTTGATAATATGTGGAGTTAGAATTATGGAAAATATAAAATATTAGGTTAAAATGGATAATATAGTAATAATATTAATACATATTAAATTTGGTACAAAACTTAAATTTCAATAATTTTATGAAATATATAAAATTTTCTCATATTAAAAATAAATTCGATATACTAGTAAGGATTTAAGGGTACCAGATACAATAGCATATTGATTTAGGACCAAAAGTGATGATTAGGATACTCGAGCCTAATGTGATTAATTTCACATTAGGGTTTGGACCGCATTGTTTTAGGATTTACATATGGTACTCGTAGTTAGAATTGATTAAAAACTTGAATTAAAATTAGAGATGGAAACCAAATCCAAAACTAACCTAGAATGAATTAGTAATAAATAATGTGTATATATGAAGAACCGAGCTAAATCATCACCTAGAATATATACATATATATATTATCAAGCTATGAATGCTTAAAATGTATTTATATTATATATTATAGGACATGAAGATGAGTTAACCTATGAAGAGTGATGGAGTAAACCAATGATACCAAGTAAATTGGGTTTCAATACTTCATCGTATTTTGGAGTACTATTTTAGAGTACTTGAAGACTTAGGATTGTATCTAACTGTGTTTGTAAGTAGTTATGCATGCATGTGCTTGGGTATTTGATTTCGTACTAAATTCTGTGTTGTGTTTGGTGATTGATGTGAATGGATTGGTGTGAAAGTGTTTAATCACCCTAAACCATACTTGATCATAACCGACCTAAATACCCTAATAAGACATGCATTGCAACCCTTTAAGGTAACCATTAGGATTCTCTAACTAAACATCAACACCTTTGAAAAAGATAGGGTTGTATAGCATAATAGTCTTTTCCTCGTCCTTAGTTGAACTAAGTGGGAGGAGAGAAAGTTGCTATAAGGATAAGGGCATTAGTTTAAAGGATAGTCTTTAGGGGAATGATATCTTTATTACACAAACCTGGGTTTCGTTGTGAGTTGTTGCATTAATAGAAACTCCTCAACTCGAATTAGAGTGAGTGAAATTACTCTAATTTCACAACAAACCGGACCACGTTGTGAGTTGTTGCATTAATAGAAACTCCTCAACTCGAATTAGAGTGAGTGAAATTACTCTAATTTTGCAACAAACCAGATCAAGTTGTGTGATGGTACTTGCTTGTTGCATTGCATATAAGTTTCCAATTCAACTTACTAAGCTATGGTTACTCATGCCTAGATAGATTTTCTTGCAGAATTTGACTTCTGACTGATATGATGTAATACAATTAATCAAAGGTTAGTTTCTTTTTGAAACTATAGGGGAGTGAGGATCAACTGGCTGAATGATCAAGTTTCCAAGGTCTTGTTAATATCTCTAGGATTATAAATTGATATATGATATGTAGGTTAGCAGATCGTTGTAATACGTAGAATCTTTTGAGAATTCTACTATAATGTGAATGGAAATATATATATACGACTTAATGTTTTAAATTTTATTGTAAATTTTAGCTAAATTCTAAATTAAGCTGTTTACTTTAAAGTAAGGAGTCGTAGGTGCCTTGTGTAAATCATATCTATAATAGACATTATAAGGTCAGTTACTGTTATAAGTTGGTTTATACAACAAGATAGTTACGAATTTACGAATTCACGAATTCATGAATTCGAGGCGTAATAGTTATGGAGCTTAAGGCAAGGAAGGAGCCATCAAAGAAGGCTCAGGATGAGTTCTTCATCCTTCTAGAGGCCTTGAAGGAGATAAGGGTTTGCAACCTCCCTAGGGCGTACCTCGATAAGGCATTTGACCAAATGGGTGATGCCCTTCGTAATGAGTTGGAGTAGAGCCTTCAAATAAGGGAGTGTCTTGAGAAGTTTCGAGTTTTCTATACTTCTCATGAAACTCCCCTACCTAAAGATAGCGAGATGGCCACTTGGACGGTGAGGGCCAAATTGTTGTAGCTAATGTGGAATGTCCATACTAAGGACGTAACTCTTTCTCATAAGGACCTCAATTACCAAGCTACATTGGGTTCCCATACTTTAACAGAGTGGAATACTTTGGAGAAGAATTTTGAGAGGTTCCTTAACATATCGAACCTAGTAGGTCATTTATGTGCCTTAGGTTATAAGGGGAGTAATATACTTTTAGGGCTTGTTGGTTATAGTTTTGTTTATGTAAATATTCTGACTGATGTCCTTGTTATGTTTGTAATATAATGGCTTGATGTTGAAGTGGTTTGAGAACTTTAACACCGATATGGAGAAGGTAAAGGGCCTAAAGGCGAACCTTGAGGTTAAGAAGGTTTACTACAAGAACGTAGAATTTTGGCTTTTGCATAAGTCTAACTAGTGTTGGAATAGGCTAAGGAAATGAAAGTTGAGCTGGAGAAGGTTTGGAGGGAGGAAGGAGAGGCCTATTGGAAGGTGACCGTAAAAAACATCGAGTTTCAAAAATAACTAGAGGTCAAGCAGAGGTAAGGGCTGAGTTGTAGAAAGAGCTTAACAAGGAGAAGATAGCCTAGGTCGAGCTTAATACCTATAGTAAAGAGCTTAGCACTAAGGTGGTGAAGGTAAAGGCCAAGCTGGGGTTGAAGAAGTAATAGTATACTTTTGCCAAAGACCTTTCAATGAGCTTAGCTAGGTTGAAAGGAGAGTTAGGAGAGGAAGGTTGGAGACTTAGAGAAGGAGGTGAATGATGCAAAGGAATGCATCATGAGCTTGGAGACTTGGGGCGTTGTTTACCACATGGTAGAGGAGAAACTAAGGAAGAAATTCCATAAAGATTTTTTTTTTGAAGCAGGGATTAGGTTAACGAGTGAAAAGACATAGCTATAGAGATAGGTCAGGAGAACAGAGATAAGGTGGTGGAGGTTATTAAGGTTTTGATTTTTTCTTTCTAGACTTCTTTGATGATCCTACCCATGCAGAAGAAAGAAGAGCTATAAAGACTGCTCTAATTATGGCTCTGGGTTTTGATCCACCAACAATAGATTCTCCTAGGGACACTCCTCCTCCTCCTCCTTCTCAATAGTCTCCTTAGTGCTTAGTGTAAGCCCTAAAGTTAAGCCAAGTGACCGTAGGATTAAACTTAGAATACAAAGACTAGGGCGATCGGTTAAAGGATCCAATCAAACTCAAATTATAAACTATGGATAGAAATATTAGTAAAAATGACTCCGTAAACTTGAATTTAATAAAATAAGTAATAAAATAGGAGATTATAAAATTTTCTAATTTTAAATATAATAATCATTAATTATCGAAAGGGCGAAAAGTGTAATCTAATAACTAATAAATTACTAGAGATAGATTATATGTATACTAAAAATCATAGAATGACCTAAATAATGATTATGAATGTTCACATGTATCCCATATGTATTTACATGTAGATAAAAATACGCGAAATTTCTTAAAGTGGCTAAAAACTTATTAAATAATTAAAGAAAATTATTAATTAATTAAGAAAAAATCAGAAAAAATCAAAGAAATTTGGAATGATGTAGTTTTGGTCATGAAAAGTTAGGAGTTGAAGAAGAAAAATTAGCCAATTAAAAACAAGCAACACAAAAGCAAAAAATCAAGGGAATTGGGCAATGTCATGTCTAATTTAATGCATATTAATTACCAAAAACTTCTATAAATAGGGAGAAAATTTCCAGAGCTCCTTTGGACAGTTAAGAATTAGAGAAAAATAGAGAGCTTCGAAAATTCAAGAGAAAAACCAAAGAAAAAAAAAAGAAAAGGAAAACTGTGCAGATAGGGCTAGTGAGCACCACTTGGGATCGAGCCACCACCACCACTACCCCACTCCAGACCCACCGCCTGGACTGGCCGACATACCTGGACTAGTGTTGGAAGGCCAAAAGCCATCGGACCGATGAGTCTCTAATCTGTTTTGATTTTGTATAATTTCTTAAAATTAGTTATTTTGCCTAGAAAATTATGAAACTTGTTATTATGAGGTTTTATTGTATGTAAATTTAGGGAAAATAATGATTTAGTTTAATCACATCTGAAAATATAGGGTTCTTAACAAATTAAGCAAAATTGAGCATGATTAGAATTATAAATAAATAGGCTTAGGAGTGTAGTTTGGAGCTCAAATTTTTTCTGTAGAATGCTTAAGTGATATAGAATAGTGCTATGAAGCCATTTTTTTAAAATTAATTTTTGAAAATTTTAAGTTAATTTTTAGCCCTAAAATGATAGAAAAATTAGGTAATTTTAGGTTAATTAGGTGATTAAGACACTAATTACTGATTTAGATAGTAATTAGATGTTTAGGGATGTTAATCTCTGATGTGGAAACCTAATCCTAGCCTTTGGAGTGTTAAGTGTAATTAATGAAGGAATTATATGATAATTGTAGAAAATTAGGAGTATTATAAAAAAAATTAGGTTTGATTAGATAATATAATAATAAAAATTAGAATATAACAAATCTAAAACAAAATTTAATTTTAGGTAATTATATAAGAAAATACAAGATTTTCTCACATCGGGAATAAATTCGGTACCCTAATTATGATTAGCGTGTACCGAACAGTTTAGAATACTAAATTAATACCAAATAGGATATTAAAATACTTGAGCTTAATGTGATTAATTTCACATTAGGATTCGAGTATATTTAAGATTCCAGAATAAAAAATTAGAAATCAAACCAGAACCTAACCCAAAACCTAGAATAATTGTAAAAGACTTAAGACCTAGATAATTATGTATATTAAACCTTAAACAAAACATAACAACAAGCGTTATAGGATAAAACAAACCTATAATAGTTATATGAAAAACTAAAACCACGTTTGTGTTACAGGGATGATTAGCGATGACCTGAGCGAGTCGGACCTCGAGTGAGTGAATGAGGAGTCGAGGTAAGTTGGGATTAATACGTTGTTCTATTTTGGAGGCTTGAGATTATACTTGGTTATGCTTGTTAGATAATTGGTTGTGTGCATGTGCTTGATTATGAGTGATGCTATGATTCTGTTTGTTGTTTTGGCTTATATTGTATGATTTGTATGAAATGATTTATCACCTTAAACTGGACCTAATCAAATATATGACTTATAATCATAATCGGACCTACATGGTAACCCATTAGGGGAACTTAGGACTCTCCGACCAAATACCGACCCCTTCGAAAGGGATAGCGTAGGATTGTATAATGGTTCCTTTTTTATCCTTAGTCGAACTAAGTGACAGGAGAGGAGGTCGCAGCGAGGGTGAAGTCAATGGTTCGAAGGTAGTCGTGGGAGGAGCGAGGTCTCCATTGCACAAGCCTAGGTTTGGTTGTGAGCTGTTGTATAAATGGCAACTCCTCAACCTGGATTAGAGCGGGCGAAATTTCTCTAATCTCACGACGGGTCGGACAACGTCGTGCGATGGCATTTGCTTGAATATGCATTGCACCTAATAAGTTGATTGATAACTTTGTTTATGTTTATGGTATAGTTTTAAGTCCTCCATCCTAACTTACTGAGCCGTGGTTACTCATATCCCTATAGACGTCGTGCAGGTGCTGGCTAGGAAACGGTATATAACTACTCTGAAGCTAGCAACTGCTGGATCTTGAGGAGTGAGGAAAAACATTTGAAGAATAAACACATATTTTTAAGGTCTAAGCATTTACTTTAGAATTTTTCATTTCTGAATAATGTAACAACTAGGGAATATATTACAGAGAAATATTGTAAACTTTAATTGTAATAACTGAATTATAGTGTATATATATATTTGCTCACTTTCTTAGGTAAATGATTTATTTAAATTACAAACTGTTTACTTTAAAGCGGCTTAGTCGTGGATGCCTTGTGTAGATCAGGTCTATGATAGCGGTTGTAAGGCTAACTTCTATCTTAAAATGGTTTACACAGCGGGCTGTTACGACTCTACCGCTTCGAAGTGTGACACTTAGTTAAGGGCAGGGTTTATATATGTTGCCCATTGCTTCGACAAACAGCTAGAGTGGGTTTGATACCTTACCTTCTACCTCCTTCCCTCCTTTTTGAAGCGACTTCCCAGCCGGTGACCATGGATTAGCCTTTGGAACTTATGATAAAAGTGTTAGATTTTTCAGATGTGGTAGAGTTGGCTGATTCGAAGTAGGGCCTAGTGGAAGCTTTTTGTTTTCTTTGTTGTATTTTCCCTTTCGTTCTTTTGTCCTCAAAGAAATGTTTCTCATAAAAACCTGGATAGGCCGGTATGTCGACTTTGCTTGATGTACTATTTTGGATATAATGAAAGGTTATACTCCTTCTCTTCTATTTTCTTTGCTATTGTGCCTTTTATTATTTATTGCATCTTTAAGAGGCCAATTGTGACTCGGGATATTTTGTTGAAGAGTTGGGGTAACCCTTTAACGAGACCATTTGGTTACGATTGGCCTTGGTCATTTTGTGGGTTGAGTTGGTAGTGTTTTAATGGGTATGATTCTTTGGTTGTGTGAGGGTACATACCCCACTACTAAGGTTATCCAATAGGGGTTAGGTCGGTGATGGTTTGGCTTACTTAAGCTTGAAAAAGCACCATAGTCAAGAGTCCTTATGAGGACTTGACTTTTGTATGTTTGTTCACTTGTTCTAGGCTTAGACAGAAAGAATTAAAATAAAGATAACACATAAGTAAAAATGAACACAGAATACTTAGGGAGTGAGCTTTTATTGTTAACAACTAATAAGTACATAGATCAAAGTTACAAGAATTAATCAAAGTACAATTTGAGGTTGTCAACATTTAATGTTTGTAGGAAGAGCTAGCCATTCAGTCTTTTGTGTTGATAAGCACCATTTTGCAGGTTTTCCCTTACCCTGGCCAGGTTTTCCCAATAGGGTGCCAATTTCCCCTATTCTTTGTAAGTGCTTATAACTTGTGGTCTTCTACAGGCTAGATTTTTTACTTTAAACACTTTATGCCTAACTTTCTTTTCATAATATCCAACTACCCTGTGTTGGTAGGTAGTCACTTGAGCTATAGCAAGGTCTAATATTTCTTCTATTATATCCATGCTAGCTTAAGGGAAAGATTCATTTGCGAACGTATTAAAGGATTGTGTTTTGATGTTGGGGAGTTCCAAATCTATGGGTAGGAAGACTTTTGATTCGAATGCTAGATAGATGGGGGTCTTCCTTGTCAACGTCTAATGAGTGGTCATGTACTCCCATAGGATATTTAGAAGCTCGTCTGCTTGTTTGCCCATTTACCTTATGCTCAATCTACCCTCTTCTTAATGCTTTTAAGGATGATCTTATTGGTCACCTTAACTTAGCCATCGGATTGAAGGTATGCTACTAAGGTGAAATGGGGCTTGATTAGGGTGGGCTTGGGATGATATAATTGAGGAGGCCATACTTATCTTAATTGAGTCAATATTAAAATTGTCAATAGGGAAATATCCTATTGTTGTTGTATTATATTGCATCTTATATATGTTAAAGGAACTTGTTAATAATTTAACTTCCAATAATTCCTAAAGATTCATAGAATGGAAATTTATTTTTTTAAAGGTGACTAAGTTGATTGATACACTTCATAAGAAGTTAAAATAATAAATTTTTGACCTTTTTATGATGCATATATACTAAATAAAATTTAACCATTAATTTATAAAAAAATTATATTAACATATATAAATTTATAAAAAATTTTATTTTTAGCAAAACCAATCTAGAAAAAAAAAATTCGAGTAGAAAATTATTAGTACAAAGAATTAATACAAAGATATAAGTATTATATTATTTTTTTAATGAAAAATTCATCTAAAAGTCGCACTAGCAATACTAAAAAAAGAATGTAATTTTGAATATAAGTTATTATCTAAACAATTATTCAATAATCCACATTTATTTTCATAACATTAATTGTAAAAAAAAAAAAAACTAAACCAAATTGTACAACTGGTATTATTTATCAATAACTTACGTGATAAGACCAGAATATTTATAATATGAACAATGTAATTATTGTCTATGGTGTAATGCTAATAAAAATTAAAAAAAAAGTTTAATAAATTTAAAAGAAAAACTATCTTTTAAGTAATAAATGCATATAAGAAAAGTAAAATAATCCAATAAATGCATATCGAAAAAGTAAAATGATGCTATAAATGCATATAGAAAAAGTAAAATAACAAACATGAGAATTGAATTCACGACCTCATGTTTGTAAAATTAAATGCTTAACTACTAAATTATGGTTAATTTTGTATCATATTTTGATTTTTCAAATATATATATATTTAATATATATTTTTTTAAATATTGAAAATTAATTTTTCTTTAGCTTTGGGTAGAGGGTTGGTGAACAATGTAATTCTATGTAGTGTTTGGCATATAATTCTTTGATCTTTGAGTTGTCGAATTGATGCTGGTTATCCATTATAAGGGCCTAAGAGACTGTGAATCTAAAGATGATATTGTTGTGGACGAACGACTCCATATTCTTCTCTGTAATTTTGGTAACTGCCTTGGCCTTAATGTACTTTATAAAGTGTTGGACTATCATAATTATGAATTGCCATCCTCCATATGCTTTTAGGAAGTTGCCCTAGATGTCAATGTTTTATTAGGCAAAGGGTTAGGGTTGGTTAATGGCCAAAGGTTGGAGTTGGGGGCATGAGTGATTGAAGTGTGCTTCTGGTACTGTAGGTACTTTTGAGTCACTACCTTTACATCGTATCTCATTGTTGGCTAGTAATATCCAAGATGATGAGCTTAAATGTAGAAGGCTTAAGATTGAATGTGATTGCTGTACATACCAGCATGCAGCTCCTCTAATATGTGCAACCCTTCTTCAGGACAAAGGGATTTCAAAATGAGGCTAACCCCTCTTCGATAAAGGATGTCGTTGACTAAGGTATTGTTAGTGATGTGGTATCTCAGCTTTTTGGCCTGTTTCTTGTCAGCAGGTAGGGTTATGCTCTAAGTACTCCTTAATGGGGTTCATCTAGCTTGGTTCAGTTAGTACTGCATTGGGCTTTAGGACCTTAGCTCTATCAGGGCTAATACTCTTCTCTAACAAGTACTTAATGTATATTTTCTTATCCTTTACGTCAAGTCTTTGTATCTCTGTTAAGGTAAGTCTTGACTGCTAGTCGGCCATTGATTTCTTAGTTTGGGGAATCTTTGTGATATCCCATGAAAGGAACTCAGCTAAGAGAGTCTTCACTTTATCTAGATACCTTACCATAGAGTTTTCCCTAACTTCATATTTGCCCTAGACTTACTAGACCATAAGCATTGAGTCATAAATGACCTCTCAGTGCTTGGCGCCAGTTTCCTTTACTACCTTGAGACCAGCAATTAAAGTTTTATGAGCCATTGATGTAAAGAGTCCATGCCTGCTTGTCATCTCTTAACGATGATTCCTCTTCTTTGGTGTACTCCACGATGAAGTCAACTAAAACTTGCACCTTATAGGATATTCACGGCTTATATTGAATCCTATACGTGGTGAGTTTTAGTGCGTACTTTACCACATCGGGCTTCTGAAGTACTGTTTGTAAGGGTTGATTAGTCAACACGATGATTTGGTGTGTTTGGAAGTACGGACAAAACCGCCATGCTAAGATTACTATGGCTAAGGAAAACTTCTTGATTCTAGAGTACTTGACCTCAAGCCTTTAAAGGATGTAACTAACGTTGTATACAGGCTTATGCTCCCTTCCTTTAGCTGTAACCTGTAGAAATGATAGTGTATGGTTGCTTATGGCCAATATAGGTCTTCTCCTAAAATAGGCTTTGACAATATTGGTGGTTATTCTAGGAAGTTTTACAACTCCATAAAGGTGGCTTGACACTAGGGGTTCCATTCAAATCCTCAAGAAGAATTCTTAAGGATTTTGAAGAACTTTGCACATCAATCCACACTTCGGGAGACAAACTTGCTTAATGTAGCTATTGTACCAGTGAGCTTTTATACTTCCTTCACAGTAGAAGGGGGTTTTATGCCCCTTATCACAGTGATCTTCTTAAGGTTGGCTTCTATACCATACTAGGTAATCGTAAAGCCAAGAAAATTGCTAAAGGCCACCTTAAAAATGTATTTTTGAGGAGTTAACTTCATGTCTTATTCCTTCATTCGATTGAAGGCCTCTTGTAAGTCCTTACTATTGTCGACAGGTTGCTTGCTTTTGAAGATCATGTTGTCAACATATACCTCCATGTTTCGCCCGAGCTAGGGCTTGAACAATTGGTCACCATATACCAGTATGTTACCTTGACAATTTTAAGGCTAAAGGGCATACAATGTAGTTGTAGGAGCTAAAGTGCGTGATGAAAGAGGCATAAGCTTCATCCTTCTGTTTGTAACCCGAGAAGGTATCTATGAAGCTGAGTGAGGCATGGCTTAATGTAGAGTTCATCAACTCATCTATTTTTGGGAAGAGGAAACAATCTTTTAGGTAGACTTTGTTCAATTCGGTGTATTCGACACACATTCATCACTTTCCATATTTCTTCTTAACTAACACAACATTTGCTAGCTAGGTTAGGTATATTTTCACCTGGATGAAGTCGACCTTTAGCAGCTTTCGTACTTCTTCCTTAATTACAAGTTGTCGTTTTGGGGTGAAGTGTCTCTTTTTTGACTTGATAGGCCAAATCTTCTCATCAATTTTGAGGTTGAGTTGCTGGGTTGGTTGATATACTAGGCATGTCCAACGGTGACTAGGTAGACCTATCGGTGTTAGGCTGCAGGAGCTCGATGATGGCCTCCTTCAACTTGAGAGGTGTCTCGATCCCAACCTTTGTGGTTTGATTGGGATTGTCACCAATTTGTACCTCCTCTATCTTCTCACTTAAATCAACACTCTCAATCGGTTTCTCCTACGGCCTAGTTTTCGATGTAAAGATGTCATCTCTTCCAGTTGCTTTCAAGTAGAGCTTCTTAGAGAGCTTTTGATTACATTGACAAATTCCTATACCAATTAGAGTAGGGAATATGGCCTTGAGATAGAAGGATGATGTGACGACTTTGAAACTTATGAGGCTTGGTCATTGATATCAGGTAAGTGCATCTATCAGTTTTAATATAGTGGATGTGAATCCGAGTCGATCTCTCAGAGACTTCGAGTACTAATATTAATCTTAGCTCTATTATCTAACCAGAAAATTGTGATAGGTTAAATGAATTAAAAATACTAAAATTAACCAACTAGCCTAATTATGAAACTTGATTAAGCAATTTAGAAAGCGATAAAATTAAGAACGATTTCAAGAAGCAAATAACGTATTTAGGAATTATTTCCCCTAGTGTTTAACATATGACGACTTAAAATATATCCAATTCAATCTCTATTATTTTTTACCGGAGGGATTCACAATTAAAGTTAACACCTTTCTCAAGCATATTGATTCTAATCCTAAATTATTTACCGGAATCTCTTCACTTAGTAATATAATTTAGAATTGCATTAATGTATAATGAATTCCCATACAAAAGAACAACTTTTCGGAAGACACATGTAATTCTCCCCAATTATGTCAAGATCTCATTACACATGTGATTTCTCAGTCATCATGCATAATATCATAGATTGATACCCTAGAAATATCGATTAACAATTAAATAACATAATTGAGTCAAGAAAAGATAGAAACTTTATTGAAAATTATCAATCAATCCAATAGTCACATGAAACCCTAGGTTCCATAATCCTAAATACAAGAATCTTAAGCTATTATAATGGAACTAAAAACAAATTGCAACAAAATCAAGAAATAAAACATGAAAAAGATATGGCAGGTCTTGATTTCTGAACACTTCAAGTACTATACCGCCCTACAATTACCCAGAGGTTAGTCCGTTTTGAAGCCAGGGGTGTGAGGATCAAGTTACTTAGTATAATGTGTAACTAGAGTGACCTTGTAGTTAAGGATGAAAGACTGATAATTATTATGTAAATTAGTGAACAGTTGTGAATACGTAGAATTTCCTGGGAAGTTCTGTAGACTTATATATAATTATACATGTTTATTAGAAATTTGTAATATTTATCATAATTGTAGTTCAACTTTTAATCGGACTGTTTATTTCAAAATGAGGAGTCGTCGACGCCTTGTGTAGATCATGTCTATGGTAGGCACTGTGAGGTTAGTTACTATCATAGAATGGTTTACATGGCGGGAATGTTGCGACTTTACGACTTCGCGACTTCGGGGCATAACATTGGTGAAAGATGTCAACCTTTTCAAGATATTTGTTAGAGGAGGATATAGATGTATCCCACCTTTGCCTCTTCTCCTTCACTCACATAACTTCGGATGGGGCATTAGCCAAGTTGTTAAAGTTTGACTAGCTATTAGGGTGAAGTCCACAACTATTATGTTGATAACGCCATTAAGGGCTTGGTTGTTATGATGATCATTTTTGTCTTTGTCTTAGGTGTTCTCAGTCCATCGTCTTTAAGGAGTCCTCTCACCATGATCACTGGCATTGGCAATGTATTCTCCGAAGTAGTTTCTTTGGATGACATTCTTTAGTTGGAAACATTCATTCGTGGCGTGGCTATAATCTTCATGAAATTGGTAGTGCTTGTGAGAACTTCTACGGTTAGGGTTACCCCTTATCTTGGTGTATTTTTAGAGCAAACCCCTCCTACGGATCTTTATGTAGACTTAACCTAGAGGCTGGTTAAGGGGCATATGCTATGAATGCACAGGAATAGGTGGTAGATGCTTCTTACCTTTAAGGTTTCCCCTATCAAGGTGGCTAGGCACTTTGCCACCAAGGTGACCTTTAACAAACCCTTTACCTTTATCTTTATCCTTCTTTCCTTCGACCACTTTAGGTTGACTTCACAATTGGTGAGAATGTTATCTTTCTAATTCATGTACTTCTGGGCCTTTTGCCAAAACTCAGTCGAGGTTTTTAGTTTGATCTTATAAACAGAGCGAAAATAATCCTCGGACAGCCTAATAATGAGTTAGGTGGCATGAATTGCTACTCCTTCATCAAAGTGAAGGATTTCAACCACAACTAATCCCCTTTTTTTCATGCTTTTCCTAAAAGTCTAGAGAAAGTTGTAATCAATAGGATTTTCCTAATCCTCCCTTTTCGAAAGGAAGAACATGAAATTCTTTACCCTTTCTATAGGTACTAGGAGATTAGATCTAGCCATGATAAGAATGTTTAGTTGATAAATAACTTACTTTTTGGTCTTCAACCTCCTCAGTCACTATGAATACCCTCAATTAGTGCAATGGGATGTGTCTATTTATCTATCTCTTGACTTGAAATGGGAGCAAGTTTGAAAAAGAATCTTAAAGTTTCTAGGGTTGGGCCAAGAAGGCCTCTTAATGCCTTCATTTTTTTTTTCTCATTGCAGTTACTTCACAAAGACTTGCCATGGTAAGGAAGAAGGGGGGAAGAAGCACATTTGGAGAGCACAATACAATGGAAAGTTATATGCTGCATTCGGGAAGGATGAATCGCTTCCATAAAAAAAATTTATTGATTAAACCATAAAAAAAATTTACTCCACGAGTGAGGCCTCTGGTTCAAGTCCAGGATAGCCTAATTATGCCAAGGAAAGAAAAGAATAGAAGAAGCATTTGACTCCTTCATGCATGCTTTACTTAGCTTAAGAGGATATAGCTTAGTTAGTAGAGCTCTGCTCTTACAATTGGATCATTGCGATAACAAGTTGGATGTCTAATTGTTTAAGCGATAGTGATAGTATCTTGAACCTAAACCGGTGGCTCACTTTTTCTAAGTAACGGTGTTGTTAAATCATGCTATAAATTCATGAAAGGTTTCCCCGTCCATTTGCAAGATCAAATACAAGGATAACGTGTCCTTAAATGAGATAATTTTTGGGTAAATGGTTAAACCATGTCCTAATTGCCTTTTTTAGAGTGCTGAGGATGGCTTTATACAAGATAGCATTGTCATGGCTATAAAGATTCATGAGAGTACGGAAGTAGAGCGGATGGTTTTCTAGGTTACCTCTTCCATCATTTTGGTGTAAGGTTGACAAGTTGGAATTTAAAGGAAGGACCTCATCTTAGACTCCTCTAGTATAAGGGGTTTTGTTGTTAGTGACTTGGCTAATACCTTTAACAACCTGGCTCTCCTACTTTTCAAAGAGCTTTTTCATCATCTTGTGGAGCTCATTGAAGTTGGCTTTATTGACTAGATGGCATCTACATATTGCAAAATGGGTACTACCCCCGTGAGAGTTAGCCACTTGCTCATTGTTAACAAAGGCTTGATTGCGGGTGGCTGTAGACTATGATTGCCAATTTTGCATTGCAAGACGTGGCCGAAGTACCTTATTCTCCTCCTATCGGAGGTGACATTCTAGTTGCTTAGGTATCCAAGGCATCGATAAAGGAAAGCACTTTACTTTGCGTTTCCAACTCATCCAACTTAGCCCTTAATTCCTCATTTGAACCTACATTTTTAGTGTTTTTAGCCAAGAGCATTTCGAGCGTCTTCTTGAGTTGCTCTAGCTAGCTTTGCTCAATAATGAGCTCAACGAGGGGTTAATTGTTAGTTGGGTCCAACATGGTGAATAGGATAGGAAAAGTACAATAGAAAAACATAGTAGTAGGTGGTTTATAGATCAAAGTGAGTTAATTTCCTACATATGGTGCCAAATGTCGTCGGTAGTGTTGTATGTATGATTTTGCTAGTATAGAGTAATAAGATTAGGCTTTGCTCTTTGTATGTAGTAGGCTTGTAAAAGAGAATACGGTGAGAGGTCAAAGTATTGTCTAGTATGATCACTCCAATATTTAAGTCAATAAGTGTTTGTAGAGAGGTGAATAAGAGAGCTTAAAGAAGGCCTAGTGTGCGAAGAAGTCAAGATGCCTTATCGTTGGAGCACTTAGGACTATTTATAAAGCAGTCCCACTATGGATATAGAAGAATGTTCAATACGTTTGCATGTCTACAGAATCTATGTAACGGGACAATCCAAGCCGGTGTGTTTTGGGATTGTAAGATTGTGTTTGTTGACTGGGTCTTGAAACTTTATCCACTTATCTTATGATCGTTATGATCATCATGACCATCTTGTTGTCATGTCAGTTGCAAGTTTTTGTCTGAAGACTCTTTAAGTAGATTAATCGCTAAGCAAATCAAGTTGGACACTAGTGGATCATGTTGGTCTAGAGCTTCGTCCGATCAATCTAAGGTTTAAACAGGTCAATGTTAGTTTAAGGGATTCATGTCCAAAATCTTTTATTAACATATACACACATATATATGGAATATAATATATATGTAAATTGCAAAAACAAAAAAATTGATTCAAACTTATCGAATCCAGTAAGTTAGGAGGTTTATACTATATAGGTTTACAAGAATCGATAAGTTTTAATTGGTTCAAACCTATCATATATAGATTAGTTTTAATTTACTATAAAAAAAAAATCGTTTTCGTACCAATCCATAAATTGAAATTGATCCTTCCTTTTTTAGTCTAATTTTATCTATCGATCAAATTCGAGTATTAATCCACTCCCCCCTCCTACTAACATCCGGAAAAATACTACGAAGACCTGATTATGGAAACCAGAATCAGACCAATACGAGTAGAAGTATTCCATGGGTTTTATTATGAACGGTAGGCTGTGGGGACACGTGAGACTCCGACCTTTTACTTTTGTCTCTTTACATCAAATCAACACTTATAAATGCAATATCCTTTGGACGACGTCCATTTTAATTTGTTGGTCCATCTTTGAAAATTATTGAGAACCTGTTCATTTCTATTTCTACCAACTGCCATCACTGGTGACCTATCTTTAGCGTCATTTGATTAGCTGTTATTTGTTGGAAATTAAGAATTGCCGTCATTTAGGTTCCCATGTTGCCGTACGCTTTTGCCGTTCTTTCCTTTTTCCTCCCAAAATTACGTGTGAATAAAAATATGAAAAATGAAAAACCGAGTCCACGTCAACTATTTATCGTTTATAACAATATATGCTAATATCTTGATATTATTTTTTGGAGAAATGGTGAGTTTTAAGATAACATGTGAATTCATCTAGTTAATTCAAAAAGAGAAAGTTATGGGATGAGACTTATACAATAACTTTTTTGAAATTTGAAATTGAGGAAAAATAAAAAACAACGATGAAAGTTTTTATGTGATTTCGTAACTTAATTTTTTTTTAAAAAGTGGGAATTAATATTTAACATTTATTATACCTTTTTTTAAAAAAATTTTGACCCATTACAGTTTTTATGTATTTATTGATAGTTGTTGCTTTGTGGGAAATCACTGGCGCAACTAATTCTTATTGTAGATCTCCACACATCTTTTTTTTTTTCTAAAAAAACTATCATATTCCATGTGCAAAATAGTATTAATAGTGCTTTACAATATCAAAGTAGTAAATATGAAGTCAATATTAGCTAGAAATTTTTATATCAAGTGATTGAGAAGTTTCATTAATCACTTATTAATTTTCCTCAATTACTTTTAAATAATATGTGGATGATTCAAGAACCAATCAAGGTGAAAGCTAATAGCCTATTTTGATTCGATTTAGAAAAGATATTCAAAGAGGACAAGTAATGTTCATCATGATGCAAGTCATGGGAGGATTCTAGGATGATATAAAAAGTAGAGGATGACATGAATAAACCAAATCACATTCTATGAAAAGGAGAGGAACATAGCCTAAATGTAAGTTCTTGCAATGAAAACATCAAATATGTAGAAGCAAAATTGGAATATCCCATATGACTAAAGTCTCACATGGGTTATAAAGGATTATTGGTAATACTTTATAATAGAGGTAAAGTTTAGTTATAAATATTGGATTGAATGAAAATAACTGAATAGTAAAAACTTATTACACTATGTTTGGTTTATATATTATTGAATATAAAATTTTTATTAAAAAATTATTTATTAATATTATAAAATAAATAATTTTTTGTAATATTTAATAAAAATAATATTAATTAACTTAATTTTATAATATAAATGAGTATTTTTGAGAATATAAAATATGTTTATTTTTATCTAATGAATTTTAGTATTTATAAGACAAAATTTAAAATTTTAATTTAATCCATCCATTCAATTTTTTGTTCAATCATTAACTAAATTCTATAATTCAGAGTCATAAAAATGGCACAACCAAGATAGCGAATGCCAAATGAGCACCGATTACGAACCTTTTACACTAAGTGGTTAAATAGTTTTATTGATCATCAATTTACTATTAACTACTTTTAGAAGGAGACCTTACCTCAAATATAACACACTTTTATTTTTTATAAACCAAACCTATCAGGTGTGAAACAGATACATAGAAAATCAGCCCTATCTTTGAGATTTGGAGGAAAGGGACAAATCAAGAACGAGATTGAAAATCATGTGCATAGTTGGGCAATTTGTGAAAAAAAAAAATTCAGATGGCTTAATAGGTAGTCCACGTAAGTCACAATCTCCAAGTATAGGTGATATGGGGATGTATTTTTCCCTTTTTCTTTTATTTTAAACAAAAAATTTACATTATAGGGCTCGTAGGATGTGAAGAAGTTGATTCTTAATATTAAGAGTGGAGTTCCTAGCTCCTATCCTTGTTTGAATTCTACTTTTATTTTTATTTTTATTTAATTTTAGTTTTTTTTTTTTTTCACTTGATTTAGTTTGCAATCTGTTTCGTGATGGATTGCTCATGGTATAAGTGGTATGGTCGAAATTAATCATGATATTCTTTGAACTGTGAATTAAATCAAATCAAATCAAACAAAAATATAGTTTCTTTACATCTAGTTAGGCCCATAGTTTACTTTAAATTATGATTTGGTTTGTGTAGTCAAGCTACCGAGTTGTAATATTCTTTATGGTTTGGTTTAATTTGATTTATAACCTAAAAAAATTATGCTCATCTTATTAGAATCGTAGATGTTGTATTAAAAAAAAATAATTACTTAAAAAAATACAAAAACTTGATATCAATACCTCGATAATACTATTCATAAAAAGGGATTTCAAGATATTCTTAAGTTATCCAAAAAAATCATCTAAAAAGTGCAAAATCATTCTGAAGCCATCTTAGGTAAAGTGGACTCTCTCTCTTTGCCTCCAAACACCAAAAAGTATAAAGATTCTTGTGGAAGAATAAAATTATACCTTTTAATTTTCTCATCGAGATTTTTATAGTGCAAAGATTGTTGTCGAGGAATAAAATTATACATTTTAACTTTCTTATGGAGATTTTTGTAGTTAAGTAACATAATTAATGAATTTTTAATGGAATTTATCAAGTTTGATTTTACCTTTTCCAATAATTTGTCCCATATAGTAGTTCGGAAAAAAAAAAATCTATATGGCTATTTTTACTTGCTTTTTATCTTAAAACATGGTTGGACAAAAAAATAAAAATAAAAATTGCCCTAGATTTTTTAAAGAACGAGCCCCTGTCAAATTGGTGCGGATTCTTTCCAATTCTAATTAATAACAGATCATGCATAGATGAGGATAATAGTCAACGAATGCCAAACTTTTAAAAGGATGAATATGACTATTTAATATTTGATATGTAAAAAAATTGATTATCATACAATATAGTACATCTAATGATCCTTCACTTTCAAGCTTAGGAAGTCAAGTCAATTGGCATGTTACGGAAAAGTCAGAGACTCTTATCGTCACGTGGATTTCTTGTCTACCATCCCAAATAATGATTGCATATTGTATATTCGTATGTAGATGCTCCGTATACATTATAAAACGCTTATGATACACACGAAAATTGCTTCGGGATATATATAATATCCTAATAGACGATGTATCCATATTATGGGGTACAAACAAATATTTTTCAGTACGTTTGAAGGTTTACTATAAAATTTTTATTATTGGAAGGTTAAAAGAGTAATTGACATAAATAGCATTATTGGACAGGAAAATTTTGCTGTGCCAAACGATTCTTCAGAAATTATGAGAATTGGAATTGTTATTATAAAATAGAGCATAGATTTGATATGGTAAATTCATGCATTTAACTGATGGCTTCATCTTGATAGGACATTCGTTACCACCTTTTTTTTTTTTTCCGTTTTGCTTCCTTTTCATTTTCCATGCTTCCGTTGGAGGAGAGATATAAAGAGAGTAATTCCCTTTCTTTCATTATCCATAATATTTAACTTGAATATTTTAATATCCAGATGAGGGTTTTAACTATTAAAATATAACTTATCATTCTAGATAAGTTAAAATAGAAAACCAATATTTTTGAAATAGTTATGTTTGAAAGTTACATTCGACTTTTTAAAAAGAAAAAAATGTTATTATACAGAAGAAATTGTTGCTGTGTAGTTTCTACCAAACTAAGATTAGAGAAGGATAATATAAATATAAACCTTTTTTAATACCATTTCATATTTTGGCACAGTTCCACTTTTAGGTCCCAGTTTCTTTATGAGTTTGTTGCATCGATAAGGGGCAAAACCCAAGTAAATGCTAGGTGAGTGGTGGAGTAAACAGAAAAACAAAGAACATTTCACCTGCGATGATTGTAGTAACTGTGACATTATAATTTTCTATAAAAAAAAAAACCCAGAAAGTTTACGTTCATTTCAAAATTTGACTGGGAGTAGAATTGGGAGAATGCTTTCAATTTTCTGCAATTTTAAGTATCTGAAGCTTCATAAATTTCTTAGTAAACATAATAAATAAGTAACTTAACGTTCATTATGAGCAAAATAATAATAATAATAATAATAATATAAAAAGAGAAAAAGGGAAGTTACCTTGTCTTAGTAGTTTACATTTGGCATCCCTTGAAACTAAGGGATTTGAATAGTCGGCCGAATAGTTAAACTACTGAATGAGTTTATAAAGGTTAATAACCTATTAAAAACCACAATATACAAATATCATTGACAATCTTCTTGTTCACACAATATTAACTTCTAATATACAGAATTTATTGTATAACTATAAATCAGCTACAGAATTTAAGTTTTTTTTAATTTTGTACTATGGCAAGCTATGTGTAGATCTTTTTCTTGTGCCAGCATCGATCTCATCTCCATGTTTGATAGTGAGAATTTGTACATGATGGTTTATTTGAAGTACGTGAAAACATATCCTAATGAGATAAAACTCAATACATCATTACCACATCCACATGTGAGTGCTAAACAATCAAATCAAATACAAAACTTACTAGATTTAAAATTGAAGATAATAATTTTTTTTTTCTTTGCAAATTATCCATACTAGATGTTCTTGCACCTATCTAAAACAAAATTATCAATGTTTCGAGAAAGTAAAGAGCCACCTCATGTAGTTCAGCATGCCCCTCTTTTGTTGAGTGCTCTACCTAGTTCTTTGAATGACATGCCGAGCACTTGCCTGTTGCTCTTGCTGCTCGTCAAGCAAGCAAAGCACTCGTTATAAGGATAAAATCTTGAGTTAATTATTGAAAACATATCTATATTCTCACTCTTTATTTTTTAAGCAAATTACAAATATATATATATATATATATATACACTTATATTTGTTCCATATATACATAAGGCATAACCCACTATCTTTATTGATCTTTATTTATTATTTTTTTTCTTAAATAAAATAATAAAAAAAATACAAAAACATTAAATTAAGAGTAAAATGATCATATAGAAGTTAAAGTGTTCTTTTTTTAAAGAAACGGCGTTCTTAATGTATAATATTAAAAATGGAGGTTTAAGTGTACATAAATATTCATAAGGAGGTGCTCGTGCAATTTAGATTCACTTTTTTCATTCTCCGCTATACATACATCTTACATTATATGTAACCGAATAGGAGTATAACTAGTGTAAAATGCTAAAATATAAATCTGCAAATTGATGGGAAAAAAAAAATAAAAGAAGAAGAGAGATATCTACAATTATCCAAAAAGAAATAATTTTCTTACGGGCTCTCTCAAACATTGCAAACACAAACATGGATAAGAATAAGAATAAGAATATAATTCCTGCCATCCTCAATTTTTCCCTAATTTCAACGAGACACTTTGTGAACGCAACCTGGTGGACAAAGTCAGACCCAGACCATTCACTGCAATCCCATCCAACTTGTGCTTTACTTCATTAGAAGTTTCCACGCAGTCCCCCACATGCACAAAACAACTAGACACAAAACCATCCTTGAACAACATAATCTATATTATTATAATAATAGGATAGCAGTTTTTTCCACAAGATTCTTTAAACAGGGTCAGAAGCCATTCATTTGGACCTCCCCATCCCCCTTTCTTTTCATTTTAAGGTGACAGCTAAACCTTTAAGATGAGAAAAAACTCACCACCCTTTCACACTTAACACAACTTTTCTCTGCTTTCATATTTATTAATATTTCCTATCTTACTTTTCTTCTTTCTCCCAAGCACTCACATAACTTTTCTTCTGATCTCTAAAAGAAGTGAGAGTGTTGTGGGGGGAAGATTCATCAGTTTCTGTTTATGGGGTCTTGCTTTAGTTCAAGAAGAATCAAAGCTGAGAGTCCTCTCCATCTTGGTACTTCTTGATTCCAATTCTTATACGCTTTTTAATGCCTCGTGTTATTTTCAGCTGATGAACATTATACGAACTCTAGGAATTCTTAGTTTATATTTCATGAGACATTAAAAATGAAGAATCCGATTGTTTAATTGCATTTTCAGGATATTCTTTAGTGAACTCTGGCATGCTATGCTGAAAATTGCTGCTCTATATGTAAAAGGATGCATATCAGATTTTGCTCCTTAAAAATACAGAAAGCGAAAGTTTCCATGGACATGCATATTAGGAAAGGGTCTTATACTCAATATTGGGTTTACTCTGCCATAATAGAGCTTGTACTGGCAGATGGCATGCTAAAAGTAGTTTATGATGATAAATATTTCATTGTTAATGATAGGGGTCACACCGAATTCTTCGGGGAGGGAAGGGAATGGATTGAGTGATGATTCATACAGTAAAGTTCTGCCGATTTCATTGCCTCAAACCCCGAGGACTGAGGGGGAAATATTGCAATCTTCCAATTTGAAAAGCTTTTGCTTTAATGATCTCAAGACCGCGACGAGGAATTTCCGTCCTGACAGTGTATTAGGTGAGGGAGGATTCGGTAGTGTCTTTAAAGGGTGGATTGATGAGCAAACCTTTGCTCCAGCAAGGCCTGGAACTGGCATTGTCATTGCCGTGAAGCGGCTTAACCAAGAAGGTTATCAAGGTCACAGGGAGTGGTTGGTAAGTCATACTAGCTTAATGAGAATTTAGAATCAGAAAATTGGATCTATAGGAATAATTGATCTATTGCAATTTTGGAATTACAGGCAGAAATAAATTATTTGGGTCAGCTATCCCATCCAAATCTTGTTAAATTGATAGGTTATTGCTTAGAAGATGACCACAGGCTTCTGGTGTATGAATTCATGGCTCGCGGTAGCCTGGAGAACCATCTGTTCAGGAGTGAGTTCCTGTCATTTTCTTTGGCATGTCATCTTGAATATTTTTTCCCCCCGATTATTTCATTTATGTTCTGTCAAACAAACGTGTTTGCTAAAATTGAAGTGCTGATTTTACAGGAAATTCACACCATCAACCCCTAACATGGCAACTCCGTCTAAAAATTGCTCTTGGTGCTGCCAAGGGTTTAGCATTTCTACATAGTGATGAAGTCAGAGTGATATATCGAGACTTTAAAACATCCAATATCCTGCTAGACCCTGTATGTAATTGTATCTTGTTATGTAATGTGGCTTATTTTGGATGCTAGATCTATCCAACAAAACTGATTCCCTTTTTTTGAATAACAGAACTACGATGTGAAGCTTTCTGATTTTGGATTGGCTAAGGATGGTCCGACTGGTGATAGGAGCCATGTCTCAACTCGTGTCATGGGTACCTATGGGTATGCAGCTCCTGAATATATGGCAACAGGTACGATTCAAATTTGATATTTCTCTTCTTGCATAGTAGTTACCAAAATTTGTGTTTTTTCGGGTTCTACTAGTTTTCGTTCACATCTTTTGAAGCAAAAGTTTTCCATCAATTGTTCTCTAAATGGTCCTGGCATTCAGTGAGTGAAGCTATCAGCAATAGACGATTACCCCCCTAAACCGCGCTAATTTTGTGAAATTGATTGCCTATTACATGTACCTTAGGAGCCATGTCTCAACTTGAGTCATGGGTACCTATGGGTATGCAGCTCCCAAATATATGGCAACAGGTACCATTCATATTTTATGGTTCTCTTCATGCATAGTATTTACCAAAATTTGTGTTTCTTCGGGTTCTACTAGTTTTCTTTCACATCTTTTGAAGCAAAAGTTTTCCATCAACTGTTCTCTAAATGGTCCTGGCATTCAGTGAGTGAAGCTATCAGCAATAGATGATTACCCCCCTAAACCACACTAATTTTGTGAAATCGATTGCCTATTACATGTACCTTAGGTGCCTGAGTTTCAGTTCATTTTAATTTACCAATTCTTCAATTGCCTAAATAGATGGTGCTTTCTACAAATTTATGGTGCACAAAAGTGATGTTGTCTTTGGCGACAGATTTTAGATCAGGCATCGGCTTATCTAAATGTCTAAGCCTTTGAGAATTGATGTAGTTTAATATTTATCGATTTTGGTGTTTCTTGTGTGTTAGAAATCAGTTCCTCAATTTTCCATATCTTAAAGGGCTTCACTTCTGTGCATTCTCCCATTGAGACATTCAACCTAGCATATACCATGCTGTTAATGTTGGTAGTTTTAGTAGCCACATTAGGTTCTTCCAGACTTGGAGGATATCTTCTCTCGTCTTAAGAACTCTTCAGCTTTAAGCATTCCATTTACATCAGTTTCCAATTTTTGAGCCACAACCACGACATGGAAGCCTCACTTGTTACATTCCTAACATGCTTGAATGTGCATGTTGATGTTCTTGTTTCGCACTATATGCTCATGTTCATGAAGGCCTTGAAAGTTGAATTCTTTGTGATTTTATTTAGGGCATCTAACTGCAAAGAGCGACATATATAGTTTTGGGGTTGTTCTCCTGGAAATGTTGAGTGGCCGCCGAGCAGTGGACAAAAACAGACCTTCTGGAGAACGTCATTTAGTAGAATGGGCCAAACCTTACCTAACAAGTAAACGAAAAGTTTTCCAAATTCTGGATGCTCGCATTCAAGACCAGTACTCACAGAGAGGGATACTAAAAGCAGCTAAGATTGCAATTCGGTGCCTGGCAACAGAACCCAAGTTTAGACCCAACATGAACGAGGTGGTTAGAGCATTAGAACAGCTTCGAGAATCTGAAGAGATGGTGGAAACTGAAGCTCCACAGGATGGTCAACTAGTTTCAGGTGAAAGAAATGCCAACGGCACACACAATTCTTATCCTTAGCCAGCAGCTTTTGCCAGTTTTCTCGTGAATATACTGTACGGATTTTGAATTTTTTCGTTATAATTGAAGAAATGTGCTGATGCACCACTAGCAGTTGATGTGAGAACGATATTGAAACTCTTCGAGCTCTGTACAGTTTTTTCATTCAGTATATTTCCATCAGTTCAGCATTTTCTCGCACCAATGACTCATGGAAGTTACAAAGTGAAAGACATAGGGAGATCAAAGATTCTTGGACAAATATCTACTTACTATCTGGTCCAATTGGTTCATATCCATGAACTTCCAAACACATGATTTTGGTCTTTATACGATCAATTTGAACAAGAATTAAGTCTGAACAACAGCAAAGCTGTCCTTTATCGACAGACAATCTCGGCATGTGACGGTCTAAATTTATTGCTGTAAAAACGATCAACGTTCTTCCATGAAATGCAAAATTTAGTACATTTAGCCTTAGTACCATATTTGGTGTATCTTTGAAGGTCACACTATTATTGCATAGTTTTTACCTTTTAGGAAAAGATGGCAGTAGCAATAGCGAAAAGCCAGGCTTTTCATCTACTCTTTTTCAATGACATCCTTATACTTCACCTGAGACAAAGAGAAAAAGCACATTCTGATAGAACCGAATGCAAGTGGACAGCGAGATGTGATGGTGATGGAGGCAGATTGTTTTATACTCAGTGTTTTTCTTGTAGTTGTCGTCTATATTATCACGATCGAAAATAAGGAATAAGGATGCTGTATTTGATAAATAGTTAATGTGTATATGAACCATACAGACTTGAGTAATGACAACACATAATTCATTTAGAAGTAAATTCTTTTAGTTAGTTACAAATTCACAATTGTCGTTTCTCAATTCTTGCCGGTAGTTGATTGAGGTCTATATGTATTGAGCTTGTAAAACAGTGCATAATGAGGATACGTTGGGAGATTGTTCGACGTGGCCACTCCGATGCTTAAGTCAGCAATAATTTTTTTATGGAATAAAGTACTAATTACACAGGCTTAGAATATAGAGTTTGTAGAAAAAGTTACCATTAGATAGATATTTGATATTTATAGGGGAGTGGAGCTGGCCGTTGAAGATTAGTTGAGGGGAGATATTTTCTCCTGCAAATATAGGAGAGTAGGACTTGTTGTGTCTAACGTATTTCTCATATTTAGGACGTAGCTATTTTGTCCTTATTTTATAGTTTATGACCATTACAGTTTTTCATGGGTTCAAACCATTAAAGGTCAGGCCCAAGGCTTAGAGAGACAAGCCTAGAGATGCAAGGCTTGGTTGATCTGATCGGGTTTGAAAGGTCCCTACCTAAAATGTTCTATTGAAAATAATGATCAGTACTCGATATATGTCATTGGTTTCCCGTTATACGACTTTTATCAGAGTTGATATTGATACCTTCACTATTCTTAGATCAAATGTCCCATCAAAATTAACTCAATTGAAATAATTATAAGTAAATTATTGGTTTGCATATTTTTAATAGTAATTTCCCTTTTTATAATTTTTGTAAACATACAAATTACCTTCAAATTGTATAAATCATTATTTTTTTTCATACATCATAATGTTATAAGAATTTCATATGCCAAAAAATAAAAAAGAAATGAAATTTCAAAATCATCTATGACAAAGAGGATTCTTGCTACTGTAATGTAATTTTTATATAATACAAAGTACTGTCAATGCCGTCTTAGCTCAGCCGGTAGAGCGCATGGCTTTTAACCATGTGGTCGTGGGTTCGATTCCCACAGACGGCGTATATTCCGTTTTGAATAACATTTCTTCGTTTTCCGTCGCGTCAGAGTTGGGAGGCCCACATAAATGTTCATGGAACTCACGTTGTCGTCACCTCTTGTTGTTATTGCCACCCCACAACTTGTATTCCATCTCATGTTTTTCCTTATAAAATCAGTATTAATGATACTACCACCATTTCATGTTGTAATGTTATTTTCTATCACTTTGTTCCTCTTATCTTCCAAGATTCATGTGAACCACCGTTCCGTGCTCTCCACTAATAATAGTACCAACCCCCAGCCTCCCTCCTTTCATCAATCCAAGTACATTCCTCCACGGCGCCTTTTAATCATTCTCTGTCGATATGTTTGTTTCTTCAAAACTCCTCTTGCGTTTTTGGGTAACTTGAATAAGTTAGCCTTATTCAAGCACATGTTTGTTTGCTTCGCGAACAATGAAATTTGAGGACTTGCTAATGGAGAGAACCGAGGAGAAACAGAAACAGAAACGGTTAGACCTCAAGGAAGAGGCAAGAAAGAATACATCTACTCGTATTTACATTTGCATTTGCGTTCTCAAAGCAAGTTGTTTCATATTCTAATCCTTGCGCAACGGTGTTTTCTATCCAGGTTACTAAGCTGCAAGGAGAACTTGAGGAGGAACAAGCACTAACCCAGGTTTTGAAATGTGCGCTTCATGGATCGGTATTGGAGCATCCTTGTCTTTCCTCATTGCTTCCTCCTCAGGTAAGATAGTACAGCTTATTTTTTAAGCTTTTGATGCATCAAGACCAGAATTTTTATGAATGTGTATGATGCAAGAACGTGTGAGAATGTTGTGACTTATGATCTTAACAGCAACGCATTCTGGAGAGGTCTGAGATTGACTCTTGAAGTTCATCGACAAAGATCGGTTAAAAGCATATGTGGTCATCTTTTATTATGGATATGTGACCAGCATAATGATCAAGCATGAGGCATAATTTGGTTTTACAGAAAAAAAAAAAATTGAAATTGATTTTAGAAAGGCTGTTTTCACTACAGGTTCAGATTCTTCTCTCAGAACTTGCAATGGTTGAGGAAGAGATTGTTTGGCTTGAGCGGAAGGTGCAAGAGATGAAATTGAGGTTATTCCAAGAAAAGAAACAGACCACAAAATGGTGTATGCAGCAGCACAAACAGCAAACGCAACCTAGGAGACCACTGCAGCCGAATAACTTCCTATGTGCATTGGAAAACCAAACTGGAAACAGAGAGCCCCAACATCCTCCTAAGCCACCTCAATTAGAAGAAGCGAAGAGGCAAAAATTTACTAGACATAGAAGAGCTTCTTTAGGTTCAGCTTTGGAATTCCAAAGCATTGCTTCCACAAGCTTCGGTGGTAAGGCACATTAGCCTTCATCTAATGGCTTGGGTTTCGTTTTGGAGCAAATTGCAGTACATCCTCGAAGCTATTGGTCACATAAGCATAAACACGTTAAACTCTTCAAGCGTATGTTCATCTCCTATAACTTTTGAAAATATACACTCATTTCAATAACACGTCTAACGGTGTCACTTTTTCCTAGTCTTTTGGTGATGATTTTTAAAGAGCGTTAGTAACAATCTCTCACAGCATATTTCAAAAATTATGGATAGGTGTTATTACGTTTTGGGAGATTTAGTGAATTATGCACACCTGGCGAATAATTTTGGATGTATTTGCAATTATCCATTCCTTTTTATTTGGCTCTAACGTGGGAATTTGTTTTTTTTTTTTTTTTTTTCCATTTCCGAGCATAGAGGAAGCTGAAGAGAAATCAAAAAGGGCTGTTGGGAGAAGCAGACGCCACGATCCAATAGATAAAGAGAGTGGCAATGAGAAACCAAACGAGCTCTCTGAACAACTAGTTAAATGCTTGATAAACATATATCTTCAATTAAATCAAGAGCCACTAGAAAGAGAAGGATCGAATTTTGTCCCAAAGCTCACTCTTGCTTGCATGAATTCCAAATCATTTGTTGACAGGACTTCATTCAGCTGCAAAACCCCTGTGTCTTTCCTCGACAGGAATGCATCAAGTCTTGACCCTTTTGGCATTTCACTTGATTTAGATGGAATGTTTAGAGACATCGGCCGATATCGTAGCTTCATTCCGATTACAAGACGAACGTTGGACATAACAAGTTTTCCTGAGCAGTTACCAGCAATTGGGAAGCTAAGGTTGATTCTTGTTCTTAAAATTATGTGAGCAAATATTTAGAAATTATGGTAATAATCTCAAAAAATTGGAGTTATCAACAACTTTTAGTGGTAATTCATTCTATGACGCGAATGTTGCTGGCAATGGATGGTGGTGGTGGACTAGTACTTAGGCTTCACGGATATTATCCATGGAAAATTATTTTCATAATCTTTGTGATTATTAATTGCTAACGTCAACTACCAACTAGAGTTATTAATACCGCCATCTATCACTGAAAGACACTCCATCGTAGTTCTACATTCTCTTGAAATTACTGGGATAACAGCGGATGTATAACTGTAAGAAATGTTAGGAAAAATGTCTACAAAACGTTTTTAGCAAGCTTACTTTTATTTATGGTATGTTGACAAGTAAAAATGTTGATGTCGAGTTCAGGGTGATGTTGAATCAGTTGTGCAACGTGGATCTGTCCTTTTTGACATACAAGCAGAAGTTAGCATTCTGGATCAATATTTACAATGCCTGCTTAATGCATGTACTGTAAGACATCTCAAGCCACATAATCTAATCTTCATAACTGACAGATGAACTCATTATTTTTCCCCTGTGATTTTAATTTAGGCATTTCTAGAACACGGGCTGCCGTCTAGCCAAGATAAACTCCTGGCACTGATGAACAAGGTAAAGGGATGCAATATATTCATATTGTCCTGTGACTTTTTTATTTTTGTCACTAATAATTGTTTTTGTTCATGGTGGTTTTATCTTGATTAAGAATAATTTTGTCGATATGATATGACTTGAAGCAGGCCACGATAAATGTTGGTGGGATAGTGTTAAATGCTCTTGCAATTGAGCATTTCATTCTTCGGTATCCACTTGAGGCGAAAAATGTAAGATCGATGTAAAGTGATTTCGCAACTTTTAAGTCCGACTCTATTATTTATGAATAATCTAAAGGGATAATTTCATGATTGCTACTTGAGTTTTAGATGATTTTTAGATCTTATATTTGAATATTCATAGTGCTAAATATATATCCAACTGAACTTTTATTAGTCGGCTCGTTTTTGCCTTCCCATGCATACAACTTTGACCAATGGGATTGCAGCACTTGTGGAAAAGGACATTCAGTCATCCTCCTAAGGAGATAATTACGAAAAGGAAAAACAATATGAAGGCTCAATCGAGAATAATATTGGCAATATCAAAGTTGAATTGAGTGTCACATTCGACAGAACCGAACTTGATGAGTAGTAAAAGTTCATATGAATAATACATTTAGCAAAGTCAAGGTTAAATTATGGGATTGGAACAGCATTTAAAGTTAATCTAATGGTTGTGGCTTTATTTCGTAATCAAAACATCATAGCATATCTCATAATGAATTGAAGAAAACCATTGACTACTCAGATTGTTAAAGGTAACAACCGCAGAACCAGATACAAGTATTTATTGCACACGTAAATTCTATTTTCTGATTTGCTAATGTCGCTAGGGAGCAATGGAAGAGAAAGAAGTACTTTTGAGACATGCATATGGTCTCGGGTACCCAGAACCAAACGTAACATTCGCTCTTTGTCGCGGCACTTGGTCATCACCAGCAGTAAGCATCATCCTAACTCAGTTGCATCGAACATTTTCTATCTTCCCATTCCATCTTACTGAAGCAAAAATCGCTTAATGCGATGCAGTTAAGGGTCTATACACCAGAAGAAGTGGTGAATGAATTGGGAAGAGCTAAAGTGGAGTATTTGGAGGCCTCAGTTGGAGTAACAAGCAAGAGAAAAATCATTGTGCCCAAACTCTTGCAATGGCATATGAAAGATTTCGCAGATGATATGGACTCGTTACTCGAATGGATATATAGCGAATTGCCACGCTCTGGTACATTGAGAAGGCTAATAATGGAGTGCCTCATGGGTGATACAAAATCTCCATCGTCGAAAATGGTCGAAATTCAGCCTTACCGATCTGAATTTCGGTACCTAATTGCATTATAGTTAAAAGTAATGTAAACAAGCACCCCAAGGTAGAGAAAGCCATAAGAAGTTGTTCTTGTGATGAAGTATATTTTCGGGAACTGTACATTTTTAGTGTCTCCTAGTAAATTTTGTTTCAACTAGGAAACATTTGTAAGGATATGCGGAAATGATTGATACCAAAAACATTGCTTCAAATGCATTCCCGATTTTATAAAAATTATAGACTTTATGATGATTGTGGAGACAATAATTCAAACGACATTGCATTCCACTTGAATACTATTTTGGGAACCTTGAATATCTTTTAGGTGGAAGCAAAGAGGTACAAAATGATTCATATGAAATTGCAGGTACCTATAAAACTTAAGGTATGTTCTCTTGGAAAAATAAAGATTGGTAGTGCTTAATGGGTTCGTATGCTGGTTTTAAACTAAGTACGTGGGCATAAAATTAGAGTAGTAGAGATGGGAATACTAGAATCGATGTGTGATGATAGAGTATATTATTCAAAGTTATTATACTAAAATGGTATAGACGCTGCTCTCCCAAATGAGATGAAGTAAGTTTGATTCCATTCCCCAGTACGTATAACAATTGGAAGAGAAATAAATAAATAAGAGTATATTAGAGCCCAAAGAAGGGAAGATGAAAAAAGTATGTTTTGATAGTGATAGGCTTTAGGGAATTGATTGAACAAACATGAACTCCAATGTAATCAATTGCCAGGTTTGGAGTTGTGATGGAGACTTGTTCATGAGTTCCTTATGTGATAATGACCCATATGCAAGCTCTTCTTACACTAAAAACTTTTTGGAAATCTTATATGGAGGCGTATTGGAGAGCTCTTCACATGCCAAAGGTTTATTCAGGAGCTCTTCATGTGTTGGAGACCCATTTGGGAGGTCTTCGAATGTTAAAGACCTACTTATGAGTTTTTTATGTTTAGGAGACATGTTGGTGAGCTCTTTACATGACGGAGACCTAGTGGAGAGCTCAGAGTATAGAGACCTGTTGGAAGCTCATCTAAAAACCTATTCAAGAGTTCATCAAGTGGAGACCTATTTAAGAAGCTCACACAAAGACCTACTATCTATTAAAGAGCTTAATAGAATAGGTCATCAAGATTAGGTTGACAAAATCATGTTTGTAGCAAAACAGGTTGACATAAACAGGTTAGCACAAACTAGTCATCGACTCAGAGCAAGTCATTAAGCACTTAATGGCTTATTAGCCCAACCTAACAGCTTATCACTAGAATAACTCATCGCCTACCCATTTTTAGTTGCCATGAAGGCTTCTTACTTCATGTATTATTTACTAAATTGTCGTTATATTTTACATTATATTTACAAAAATGCCATTAAGGCATCCTATCTTTCATTTTATATACAAAACTGTCATTGTGTGTAAATAGGTATTGTGTGTAGGGTTTTAGACAGACTTTCAAGATTATTGAATACATTTTTAGTGTTTTCTTTGGAAAGCTCTCCTCTTTCCTGCTTTTATCATTCTCTTTAGTAACAACTATGGTGAGAAACCCTAATATATTGCTTCGTACGTCATATCAAAGTGATAGTTAGGTTATGTAGTGTTTATTTGGTATGTCATATTTTCATGGCCAGCTCATAAATTTGCTAAATCCTATCTAAAACCAAAAAAAAAAAAAACCCTAAAAACTTCACATACCCAAAACTCAAAAATATTCTTTTGTTGATGGCTTTGTAATAACTTAATTCCAAGATACATCAAATAGTTTGGTCATTGGCCATGTTAATAGATGTGATGCATGGGCATTTGTTAAATGGTGCAAGATTTTACAAGTCACTAGCATCAAATGTGTGAGGAGGCAAAAGAAGATAACGAAAGAAATAATTAAAAAAAATTATTATGATACATTTAGTACTATTATTATTATTGGTAATGGATACATTTATTATTAATGGATATATTTTTGTATTGAATTATAGTGGTAGAACATAATTTATATAGCTAATTCCACTAATGGAAGTACGATTGCTATTAACAATGTTGTTGCAAGTGTAACAGAAATGCTATAACTAACATTAATCTATATTATTAAAGGGAAATAAACAAGTTTGACATCTTTAGTCTTTTAATTTATTTAATTATCTAAATATTTTATAAACCAATTACTTTAATTTTCCCATGTATACCATGGAAGTCATAATCCAATACCAAAACTAACTACCCAGTTGAAATTATCAACCCATGTCAACCCACATTTCATTTCCATTACCTAACAAACTTAACGCATACCCATAAAAGACCACATTCCATTATTTATACGTTCATATTTTATCTCATAAACTCATTGCACACCCATATAAAAAGAAAACAGGTTCCAAAATATAATAATATCACTTTAAAATTATAGATTTCATATTATTATCTTTGCATTCTTAGCATAGGTGTATTGTCTATTAATTATATATAAGAATGGGGGGTTTTTCAAAATTTTGATAATGCAACCATTCTAGATTTTTCATAGTTAAGGGTTCCTTTCCAAATTCTTTTTAGCTGAGGTTAAAAGGGCTTAGGGTTTTCTTCACTTGTAGTCAGACAGTTTAATAGTTAAGGATTCGTTAATACTTTTTCAAAAAGTATGCTCATTTCCTTCGTTATCACATGTTTAGATATTGTTAATGCATGTATGCCACTTATCAATATATGTGTTGTGTCAGTAACAGAAGAGAATTATAACGGAGGGTATCAACGTTTTCGAAAAGGTCAAATAAGAAATCAACATTTCAAAAAATTCATTTCACAAAGCGATTTAAATAAGGGATTCATAATAATCAATCTATAAAATTGTTTGAACCATTTTGAAAAATGTCGATCTCTTATTTGACTTTTTCGAATTTTTGATTCTTTATTTGAATCATTTTATGAAATATTGATCCCTTATCTAGACTTTTCAAAATGTTGATCTCTTGTTTAAACTTACTCCCAAACGTTAATCTCTTCTGTTGTAATTCTCCCTTGTTACCTTAGTTACTTAGAAAGGGAATCATGATTCCTAAACTTTTCTATTCTCACTTCATTAGAATTATGGCTATAAATGAGTCAAGTTGATATGACATAGTACTAAACTCAAGCTTGAGCTTAACTTGAAATTTTAAAGCTCGAATTCAATTCAAACTTGGTCTAGCTTATAAATTTCCTCAATAAACTCGAACTCAATTCCATTAGGCTCATTTGAGCTCGATTCATTTAAAAAATAGTTGTTAATTATGATAATAATATAATTAGTATTAAAACTTGATTAATCTTAATATTCAACTCGAGCTCAATTAGGCTTATGAGCTAGTGGAGCCAACCACTATGAGGCTTAAGCTCAACTCGATTAACTATTTGAGTAGCTTGAGCTTAACTTGATTATTCTCGAATAGCTCACGAGTAATTTGATTCTTCTACACTCCTAATTGGAAATAGAAATTATTTAATGTTACGTTAGGTATGTAGGAGTGAAATAAAAAATTATTTCTCATGTTTGAAAATATTCATGGAATTGAATGGAATGGAATGTTTATGTAATAATAATTGTAAAAATACTCTTAATTATTGAATGCCATAATTAAATTTAATGTTAAATAAGTAATTTGATTAATAATAATAAATGTGGGAGAAATGAAATGAGAGACCTGTGCTAGCGCGACTGGGTTTGGTAGCCAATTTAGAGCATTCGTAAAGGTAATCCAATTAGGTTAGAAGCTTACGAATGGCTTTGTGATATTAATCGAGGAATTTTTGTCAGCTTGAAATATAAAACTATAATAAGATATTAAAAATATAGTTAAAATGGTAACAATTTACTATATTAATATATTATTGGTAACACATAAATCAGGTTTCAAAAATTAATGAACACTTAGAGATGGATTATATGAGTAATATAATTAACATTGTACATAAAATAATATATAAAAAGATATGTATATACATGTGGTATAATAATTATATAAATATATGTACTCGTAATTGTCAAAACTGCTACAAAATATGCAAGAAATTACTAAATAAATAAAAATAAGGGAAAAATTATAAAAAAATTACCAAATAATGGGATAACCAAGAGACATCCCTTTAGGTATACATAAGCATTTTATAAATAATTGCGTACTCGAAATAGGAAAAATACTTATATGTTATGTAACATACCTTAAGATATTTCCTAATTAAATTGAATAAATTAAAAATTAGTAGAGGGATAGCTGGGAATCATTTTGGATGTGAGGGGGGCATGTAAAACTCATGTAAAAAGAATTGGTGGACATATATATTGGTGTAGATGACACATAATATGAGAATTAAGTGAGAAAAATTGACATTTGGCCTTTGAAAAATCCTTCCACCAATAAAAGAATTTTCTAAATTCCTATGAGCACTCTCAAAGTAAATTTTGGTAAGTTTTAATATGAGGAAAAATTTGGAAAGGCTCAAGAAGTATTAAGAAGGGTCTTTGCAAAGATAGCAAGAAAATAGTGCAAAATAAGAGCAGTTTGTTTTTCCTAAGCTAGCCACCTCCTGGAAGTGAGCCAAATTACTTAGAGACAAAGAAGGTGGAGCTAACTTGGGAAGACAAACCTCTATTCCCAAACGGTTGTCAAAGTTGCAAGTAGTGGTAAGTTTTGATTTTGACTGTTTTTTATTCTTTTTTTTTTAAATAGTAAACAAGCTTTAAAAATTATGATTTTTGGTTTCTCATGGTAATTTTTTCTAAATCAAATTCTTCAAATTCTAAGTTAAAATAGGTGTTTCTTAAGAAATTGGGCCAAAAAAAAAACCTTAATTTTAATTTTTTAGCCTAAATGATGTTGTTTTGATTCCAAAATTTATGTACAAACATTTCAAAATGTCTAATTTGATTACATTAAAAGATTTTTCAAAAATTCAAAAATTGAATTTTTGGGCTTTCCCTAGTTGGCATATATGTAGTTGAAATTACCTAAAATGAGTATTTGGTGAAGTAATTGAGTCTTCAAGTATTATTTTATTACTGTATTTGGGATTTAAAGTGTTAGGTTAGAGTACTGGAGTAAAGAAGTAGGAGGTGTGGATGTAGGAGTTATATGATTTGAGAATTCAAAGTATGTTTTGTGCACGTCAGAAAGTAAGTCAAAAGGTTCATCAGAACATGTAGTAGAAGGATATGAGAAATAGTCTATGAGTAGAATGTATGTTAGAAACTGATGTAGAAGTGGATTGAATCTTGGATATGTATAAGTATTTTTATAATAACTTTTTATATCTTTTAGGTGCAGTTAGTGAAATAGTTAAACTAATTAGTATAATATAGCAAAATGACATTTAATAAGTATTTTACCAAAGTTTATATATGAGAATCAAAGTATATATAAACTCTATGGTTTTATTAGAGTCAAAACATGAGTCAAAATCCATTTGGAAAATAGCCTATACCACAAGGTTGGTTCAGAACCTAAGTTAGAAACTTAGTCAGAAAGTAATGTAATAGAAGACGCTAAATGTAAGAGCAGGTGGAAGTTGGAAGATGCTTGGTATTGAATATTGGATCATTGGGAGTCGGAGAATAGATCAGAAAGTCATTTGTCTATAACTTCTAAGAATTTATTGAAGTTAGAACCTGGGTTAGAAATTATTAGGTAGCAATCTGCACTAGGTCAAAACCTTGATCCGAATATATCTTATTAAAATAATATTTAATAAACACCTTAAAAAACGCACGTAACACAATTAAAGAACATATTTAAATGTCGAACTAAACTCATATACTATATATATTATAGAAAGTAACAACGTTACATTAATCTATATGGATAACAAAAGAAGACGAGAGTGACACATGAGGAGAATGAGCATTAGTATCTAGGTAAGTAGGATTGGTGTTTCACCACACTTTGAAGTATTGTTTTAGAATACTTAAAGACCTTAATATGTGTCTTGTTTATGGTTGTAAGTTAGTTGCCTATGCACATACAGCGTATGTACTTGAATATTGTTGTGCTATTTGAGTGTTGGATTTATATGTTGATTGCTTTATCATATTGCATGCTTTGAACTATTTGAATTTGTTTGATTACCCTAAGAGCAATCTACTACAAATTTAGCTTAATTACTAACTGGACTTACATCGCAACCTACTAGGGGGAAACAACTAGGAAGTTCAAGCCAAACTTAGACCCTTTATTGAGAATAGCAGAAATGGTCATCTTTTCACCCTGAGTCAAATAAACTGACAGGAAAGGAGGTCGCGGCCAGGTTGGGGTCCGTAGTTTGAAGATAGTCTCAGACGGAGGGTATTCTTCATTACATAAGCTTTGGTTTGATGACCGATTCATAAGTACATGAAGTTAAACTCCTATAAACCTGGATTAAAATAAGTGCAATTTCTTTGATCTCATAATGATAAGTCACAGTCATGTAATGACATTTTCTTGAACATGCATTACATTTAATTAAAGTAGTTTGAAAACCTTGATTACTTTGTGTCAAATATATATTGTTGTCTCCATCCCACTTACTAAGCAAGTTTATGTTATTTTACATGTTTCCAAAGTAGATTCACTAGTATTACTTCAAATTCCAAAAGATTGGAGAACAAGGTCAGGGAGTGAGATTTAAGACTACTTAATTGGATTTCTATTTGGTTTATAGATTATATTAACCTCTAGGAAAACTAATAGGGCTTTCTCAAGTGACCCCTAGTTTTCAGCTCATGAGATTTACTCTATGCTCTACAAGCCTGTAGTTTTAAGTAAAATTTTCGTAGATCTTATACCTTTTCATAATAATGTAAGTTCTTGAAATTTTTAGTAAATTCAAGGTTTCATTTTTCATACAATTTATGAAACTTGATTTTCCTCTGGATTTAAAATATAAAAATTCTTTTCAGTAGCTATTTTGAAAAATTATACCACAAGTTGCTTCCTATTGGGTACTGAATTGAATGCTTCTAAGCAGTGGAGTAGTGAATGCTTTGTGTAGGCTACACCTACGTTAGTGGCTAAAGTGGCTAGTCTCTAGCTTAAGTTGGTTTAGTGGTTAGGTTCTAGCGTAGGTTGGTTTATATGGTGGGGCTATTACGACTCTCTAGTTTGAAGCGTGATATAATGATAGGAATCAAGCTACTAGACCTCTGACCTACAGTCAAGGCCGAAGAATAGAAGGATTGGTAAGACGAATTCTTCTGTTCCAACTAACCCCTATCGAAGTCGAGTACTTCCTTTCTGAGTTACCCTTCATGCTGAGCCGTATGACTGCCCATCTTTCAGTAGTGTACCGAATTGAAGATTAATTACTTGCGCTCAAGCCAACCAATTACTCAACATCTTCTTTATCAAGAAGCCAAGAAAGAGATACTCCGGACTGACTAAGCCATCCCTGTTTGGGAAAGAGATACTCCGGACTGACTAAGCCATCCCTGTTTGGACAAACCAACTATCCATACTTTTTTATCCGCATTTTCTAATAACCTTGCCAATGTAGCATCGCTATGTGTATAGTATCATGTATAGAATCCATTATACCAATGATTGTTTTTCTTGTATATCCATTTTTACCCTTTTTGTATTTTGTACATTACTTTCTTATGAAATACCTTTTTTGTCTTTTCCTTTTTAGGCAAGTTGCCCTAACTTATGAGTGCTACGTGTATAGTATCATGTGTAGAATCCATTATACCAATGATTGTTTTTCTTGTATATCCATTTTTACCCTTTTTGTATCTTGTACATTACTTTCTTATGAAATACCTTTTTTGTCGATACCTTTTTTGTCTTTTCCTTTTTAGGCAAGTTGCTCTAACTTATGAGTACAAATACCTCTATTCTTGTAGTTGTGGGGATTAGATTATTCCTAATACACTTGAGTATTTTCTTCCTTGTGTAAACACCGTATTTACTCTTAACATTACTCTTATCCTAACCCTTGAGTAAGGCTAGGTAGCGAGTAACCTCACCAAACCGATTCATACGTCATGTCAAATTGTACCATAAGTCCTCAGAAGTTTCATTGGTGTGTCATATCCTCTGGAGCTGTTTGTGGATTTTGCTTACCTTTCATTTGTCATTCATTCCTTTCGCACTTTCTTCCATTAGTTTTTTCAAGCTTTCTGCAAGCTTAGACCCATTCAGTGATCGGCTTTATCTATTCTTAGTCACGGTTCACAACATCTTAGCATAAGAGCGGGAAGTTTTGTTCAAGTTCACGTGTGTTTTTGAAGTTCTGTTATACTCTGTTTTGCGTATGTGAAACAAAAGCAAGTTACTATATTCCTTTGAGCGTTGTGTTGTTAACTTTTAATTTGCTGAAGTATTTATTTGAGCTTGAATTAGTAAGAAAAAAAAAATGACTGACCTGAGCATGAATATTGGTAGTGGCGAGGATAATGGAGTTGTCTACCATGGATGACAATTCTAGGGAACTCCTAAAAGCACCAACGTGAAACTTGATGAGGTAGCTAAACTCTCGGTGGATTTAACATGAGCTATACATGCGTTGTCTTGTCGACCCCCTGAAGCCGCGCAAAACACCCCACAAGTTGCTCAACCTGTTAAAGGTTAGAACCTAGCTCGACCCATTCAAGGTAGAAGAGTAGGTAGATGAGTGAGGAGAAGGATTGATTTGGCAGGCACGGGCGACGAGGAAGAAGATAAGTATTTTGAAGAAAAGCGTATACGGGTCCCCAAAGCATCCGACCATGTAAAGCTTCGACTTCTAAGTTTCAATGGATTTGGAAATGCAAATGAATACCTAGAGTGTGAAGAAAAGGTGAAGCATATGTTTGACTACTATTAGTATGAGAATTATGAGAAGGTGAGAACTGCTATTGTTGAGTTTTCTGGATATGTCGTCATCTAGTGGAAGAATTTTCAGGCCATGAGGAGACAAAAGGGATACTAAGAGATTAATACTTGGCTAAAGATGAACAGAATACTCAGGAACAAATTTGTGCTGGAAACCTATCTTTAATATACTTTCACTTGACTTCAAGAGCTGAGACAAGGAGACTGAACTATTGATTAGTATGTTTAAGAATTTCAAATGCTTATGATACATTATGAAGTAGAAGAACCTCCAGCTTGAATAGTCTCGAGATTCATTATTAGGTTGAGAGAAGATATTTGAGACATTGTGGAGCTCCAACAATTTGATACAATAAGCAAAGCTGTCAGGATTGACCAGTGAGTAGAAAAGCAAAGGAAGAGCCGACTAATGGCTAGGGTGCTAACTAGCTGACCCGGATAGGCAAGTTACTAAGTTCAGTCGAGTACAGAGCCGAACAGAAAGATTGATGTCCGAACTGAGCAGAAAGGCTAACCTGATGGTGAAGTGCCGACTCGAACTTATGAGAAGGGGCAAGGGTCTGGTAGGAAGACAAACCAGATCAAGTACTTTAAGTATTAAGGGTTTGGACATGCGGTTGCTCAGTGCCTTAATTGTAGGACAATAGTCATCAAGGGAGATGTCCCGAAGCTAGAAATAGACAATATAGATGAAGAACTCGAGGAGGGGGGAGGCCCTACCGAGAAAGAAAATGTCGAGAAAGAAAATGCCGAGAAAGAGCTGATTGAGGAGGATGTGCTTGCTGAAGACTTGGACAAATTACTCATGGTTGTCCGATGCACTATGAACGTAGAATCCTCGCAAGAGAAGGACTAGAGAGAGAATTTGTTCTATACTACCTGTAAGGTGAATGATCAGGTGTGTACCCTTATTATGGATAGTGGAAGCTGCACCAATATAGCATTAGCCAATCTTGTTTCAAAACTGAAATTGTCCATTGTTGCACATCTGAGGCTATACAAGTTATACTGGTTGAGTGAGAAAGAAGCATTACATGTCACTCGGCAAATAGTACTGTTGATCACTATAGGGAACTACTATGACCAGATTTTGTACGACGTACTGCTTATGTGCGCTTCCCATATGCTGCTGGGTAGGCCGTGGTTGTTTGATAGGAGAGTTATACATGATAGCTACGGGAATACGTATATGTTTGAGAAGAATGACAGAAAGATTACACCGAATCCGATACCGCCGAGAGAAGTTAATAAGTTACAAACAAAACTTGCTCGCGGATCAAAGAAAGCTCTATTGATGAGTAGAGTCGAGCTCCGAGAGGCCATGAATGTTGATGAGCCGACCTTCTTGTTGGTCAGGCGATTGTTGGAAATGAAGGAGTGGAGTGAGCTACCTCAAGAAATCAAAGAGTTGTTAGATGAATATACCGACCAGTTCTTAGAATAGTTACCTGAGGGGTTGCCCCCAACTCGAGGCGTAGCGTACTACATTGACCTTGTATCTAGCGCCGTACTGCCAAATAAGCCTGCTTATCGAATGAATCTCGAACAGTCTTTTAAGCTCCAACGCCAAGTCAATGAGTTGCTCGAGAGAGGATATATTAAAGAAAGTCTTAATCCTTGTGATGTGCCGGCGCTTCTAGTATTGAAGAAGGATGGAACTTGATGGATGTGTGTAGACAGCCGAGTTGTGACTAAGATCACAATCAAATACTGGTATCCAATCCCAAAGCTAGAAGACATATGGGATGAATTGAGTGGAGCTAAGATTTTAAGTAAGATTGATCTTAAATCTAGCTACCATCAAATCCACATGAAACCAAGGGACAAGTAGAAGACTGCATTCAAGACTCGACATGGACTTTATAAATGGATGGTCATGCCTTTTGACTTGTTGAATGCCCCGAGCACTTTCATAAGACTAACAAACTATGTGCTAAGACATCTCATAGAGAAATGTATCGTAATGTACTTTGATGACATCTTGGTCTACCGCACCAACATACTAAGTCACTGTGAATATCTCAGAGTAGTTTTGGATATTCTTCATACCGAAAGACTATTCGGCAATCTAAAGAAATGTTGCTTTTGCCAAGAGGAAATGGTATTCTTGTGCTATGTAAGAGGCTTGTGAGTCGATGATGAGAAGATCCGAGCAATCGTTGAGTGGCTAACTCTTATTATTTGTGCTAACGTGAGAAGTTTCCACGGGCTGGCTTTATTTTACAAAAGATTCATCAAGAATTTTAGTACGCTTGTTACGCCACTTACTGAACTAACGAAGAAAAACACCAACTTCTGATGGGGACAAAGGGAGGAAAGGAGTTTTGCTGAGATAAAAGAAAGATTGACCTCTACCCCGACATTAGCTTTGCCTAACTTCAAGAAAATCTTTAAGTTGGAGTGTGATGCATCGGGTGAATAGGCGCTGTCCTGATGCAGGAAGGCTGACATATTACTTTCCACAATGAGAACTCCAAAGACTGTAGCTAAACTATTCCGTGTATGATATGGAACTTTTGACACTGATTCGAGCACTGCAAATATTACAACACTATTTACTGCCGAGAGAATTTATCATATATACCGACCATGAATCACTGAGGTACTTCCCATTTCAGACCAAGTTGTTGAAGTGGCAGGTGAGATAGGTTGAATTCCTTGAAGGATTTAATTTTTGTAATAAGGTATAAGCAGGGAAAGAGCAACGTAGTTGCAGATGCTCTTTCAAGGAGATATGCGCTTTTATCAGAGCTGCGGACCAGACTGTTTGGGTTTGTAAGTATTAAAGAACAATACTCTGAAGATCTACACTTCGAACCCATAATTTTGCAATGTGTCGATGGGAGAACAGTAACCGAGTATCATATGGAGGATGGCTACTTGTTCCGAGGTAGAAAATTACGTGTGCCGATTTGTTCACTAAGGGAGCTACTAATTAGGGAAGCCCATAGTAGAGGACTCTCGAGACATTTTGGAGAAAGGAGGACTTATGAGCTGTTGAATTGTCGATTCTATTGGCCAAAAATGAGGAGCGATGTGCACTAAGTGGTTGAAGGTTGTGCTGTATGCAAGAAGGCTAAATGTCGAGCCGTGTAAGGGAAAGTAATGCCTTTGCTTGTCTCGAGAAAACTGTGGACTGAATTGAGCATGGACTTTATTTATGGATCACTGCAAACTATCTAAGGCAAAGATTCTATAATGGTTGTTATGGATTAGTTTAGCAAAAAGGCATACTTCGTGTCTTGCTAAAAAACTAACGATGCTTAGGCTATTACTTCTCTTTTCTTGTAGGAGATTGCATAGATACACAATGTGCCAAGAAGCGTAGTTTTTGATCGAGACTTAAAATTCTTGAGCCATTTTAGAGGACCTTGTTGCGTTGAATGAGGACCAAACTACTATTTAGTACTTCCTGCCACCCTTAAGCCAACAGCCAAACAAAAGTAGTTAACTGTACTTTAAGATCTCTACTCTGAGCTGCAATGGGTAAGAACTTAGCTGACTAGGACATCTACTTTCCCGTTGTTGAGTTTGCTTACAACTGGACAGTACATGACACTACTAAGCAGACTCCCTTTGAAGTGGTATATGGTTTCAATCCTGAGTTGCCCTTTGATCACATCGACCAAGCTGTAGAGCACGTTCCCTACAGCACATCTATAATAAGGTTACTCATCACATCGACCAAGCTATTAGAAGAATGAGAGAAAAGACCAGGGGTAGAACGGTTAAATAATTTCAGCCGGAAGACTTGGTGTAGCTGCATTACAGCAAGTAATGCGTCTTTAGGGTTAGACATACGAAGAGGCACTACAATGAAGCGAATCAGAAAGAAACAAAGAAAATGCTAGCAAAGTCAGGGTAGTTACCGAATGGATGTAACACACCACTTGATTCTACTCGGCTAATAATCTATTGAATATGATATACTAGTCCGAATTAAAGGGTTACTCGCTACTACTCCTTACTAAAGGAAATAGATAAGAGTTGAATAATAATGAGAATACTAAGGCGGCTTAAGGTGAATAATTCTATATTAAAAGTTGAATGAATGATTGTATACAAGAAAATGGTGGTTTATATACCCGTTTACTAAGGTTGCTTTACATGTATGAAAAGAGAAAAGAGTATTTTACACTAGGTTACATGAGACATACTAAAAGAAAAGAGATAAAAAAATATTCAGTATGGAAAAGGAAAAACCATTTTAGAACATTATGTCAGAAGACACGTGTTGCTTGGTAGCTGGACATCAGTGATATGATACAACGTAGGCAGAAACAGGAATGAGGTATAATCAGGGGCCGACTTGATCTGGATCAAGTCGAGAGCCAGTTAGTCTGGTTAGGAAGTCGACTGAATTGGAGTTAGGCACCAGTGGTCGGTTAGAGAGCTCGATTCAGCTAGCCTTTTTTGGATTACCTCCTAGGTTACCTCTTGGGTCAAGACTTCGTAGTTGGGCTGGAGCATGTTGGATACATGTGAGAATTTAACAGACAATTTAGCTAAAGCTTGGATCAGGATAGGAGTCCTTGTTTCGGCTTTGGCTTAGAGTTAATATTTTCCATGTGAGCGCTTGAAGTCCTCAAGCTCGGCTTCTTGTGATTGGTCTAGGGAGTTGATTCCTATTAGTAAGGATCAATTCCCGATTAAGAGGGGGAACAAATTATCTGCAAGAGTGGAAGGACCTTTTAGAATCCTTTAGAAGATTAATGATAATGCCTATAGATTGGAATTGCTCAAGGACTACGGGGTTTTTAATGCCTTCAACATTGCCAACCTCAATTTGTATCACCTTGATAAAGAACTGAGCGAAGACCATTTAGATTTGATCTCAAATCCAAAATAATAAGAAGGAACGATGAGAATCAAGCTATCGGATCTCTAACCCACAGTCAAGGCCTAAGAATAGAGGGATTGGTAAGACGAATTCTTCTATTCCAACCGACCCCTACTGAGGTCGAGTACTTCCTTGCCGAGTTACCCTTCATGCCGAGCCATATGATTGCCCATCTTTTAGTAGTACGCCAAATTGAAGATTAATTACTCGCGCTAGAGCTGATCAATTACTCAACATCTTCTTTATCAAGAAGCCGAGAAAGAGATGCTTAGGACTGACTAAGCCATCCCTACTTGAACAAGCCAACTATTTGTATTTTTTTGTCCGCATCTTCTAATAACCTCGCCAGTGTAACATTGCTACATGTATAGTATCATTTGTAAAATATGTTGCACCAATGATTATTTTTCTTATATATTCATTTTTACCTTTTTGTATCTTGTTCTTTACTTTCTTAGGAAATATTCTTTTATGTTTTCCTTTTTAGGTGAGTTACCCTAACGTATGGGTATAAATACCCTTGTACTTGTAGTTGTAGGGATTAGATTATCCTTAATACACTTGAGTATTTTCTTCCTTGCATATACACCATGTTTATTTTCGGCATCACTCTTATCCTAACCCATAAGCAAGGCTAGGTGGTGAATAACCTCACCAGATTGATTCGTGTGTCATATCAAATTATGCCATAAGTTCTTGGAAGTTCCATTGGTGTATCATATCCTATGGAGCTGTTTGTGGATTTTGCTTACCTTTCATTTGTCATTTATTCCTTTTTCACTTTCTTCCATTAGTTCTTTCGAGCTTTTTGTAAGCTTGAACCCTTCTAATGACTAGCTTTGTCTATTCTTGGTTACGGTTCATAACACATGGAATTATTAATTTCGCATTCTCAAAAATGGAATTTCGATTCGAGTTCCTCCTTAAAACTAGAATTACGATTCTAATTTTCAAATATGCTTCCAAATACAAAGAAAAGGAATGAAACCCAAAATCGCGATTCCATTTCAGTCTATTCTTACGTACCAAACTTAGCATAAGAGGATGTGAAACTTTTTATTCCTTCTATAGAGAAAATAAAAATTGTAAATATAAATTCAAATTTATGGCCATTATACCTCCATTAAATACTTAATTTCTAATCCCACTCCATTCTTTATTTTCCAAAATGACTAATAGGGACAAACCGGTAATTTAATTCGTATTCCCAACTTTATGTTGCAATTAATGAAGTAAAAACTTAAATGAATATTTCTTGCAATAAAAAATTACACAAAATAAATGTTGAAATAAAAATTCCTAATCTATTCCTAATAATGGTAATTCGTAAAGCATAAAATTTTTATCCTTTTTATTTTATTACCTCTAAGAAAATAGACTGTTAGGTCCATTGAAATTTCATTCATATGAGAGAATTTTAACAAATAATGTATCATAGGGGGTTGCTGTAGGTGGTTAATGGAGTAGGTGGTAGTAAAGGCTGGATGCCATCATCCAATCATGCCCCTTTATAGTCTATAAGTGTTTGATAAACCTAGCTCACTAACAACTAGTGTAAATCTAAAAGCTTACAATCTTGGTGTCAATAGAATGACCCAAAGTTACATACCAATAGTAGCATAGTAATAGAAACCTTTCTTGATATCAACTACATGAAAGTGTTAAAAAATTATGTGATTGTATAAGTGTTCTCCTTCACAATGAGCATTATTAGTGAAATATCAGCAAAAGAGTTGTATTGCATAGTCACAAGTGTGATGTTTACATTAGCCACTTGTACCTGTTTTGATAACATCAAGATGGCTATCTTGCTTTGGGAGCTTTCCTCTTAACCGACTCTCTTCTTTGTGGGTGTTGTGTTGTTAAGTTCTTTTCTCCTTAATAGAGTTACCAAATAACGTAGCATAAAGGATTGCTACAGATGGTTGATTACATGTAAGTCACGTGTTAGATGACCTTGAGAAACCTCAAGTAAATGATACATGGAGGCATATTGTTGGAGAAAGGTGTGAGAGAAGGAACATGCAACTTGGATGTCAAAAGTACACTTGTGACAAAAGATTGTCCTTGAGCATTCTTGATTGCTCTTAGCTTTTTCTTAGTTGATTTGTTATTTTAATATTTTTGAAATGATTTTGGCAGAGTTTCAGTGTTCCTTTAAATTTTTTGTAAAGCCTAAATTTAGAAATAATAAATATAAATAACTAAAAGAATATAAAAATGATTTATGAATTATAAGCTTGGTATAGAATGTAATATGTTATAAGTAGTGGGGATAAAGTTGTCCAAAAGAAAAATTTAAACCCCCTCCTTTTCCCACTACGCTTCTTTTTGGATCCCACTACCACTCATTTTCCCTATATGGTTCCTTTTATGGCAAACGAAAAAACTTACAAAATATCTCTTAAGAAGACTGTTTGGGTTCGAATTTAAGGAGTTAGTGTGCCTAAATCGAAGCAAGAATCAAGATTTTTTGCGAAGGGATAGCCAAAATTGGTAAGTTACCACTTATACTCCATTGAAATTCGTTTTTCCTTGAGAAGGTGAAGGAAACTCAAAGAGATTTTGTCTTTATAGAAGTAAAGTGTGGAAATTGCAGATTTAAGGGTTCTTACATCAAGAATAGTAGAGTAATTCATTTTAAAACCCCTATTTCGTTAAAAGTTTTATTCTTTTTGTATATTGTAGAGCCAAGGGTTGGTTGTGATTTTAGGATTTGATTGTTGTGTGATGTTTGGGGGCTGTAGAGGACTGGTTATGTTGAGCTTGAATTTTCGATTATTCATTCGTTTCCTTTAATTTGATTTAAACTAAACCCCTATGCTTATTTAGTTTAAACCTTTGACTAAAGTCAAGGAGCCACTAGTTTATTATTTTGAAAACTTTTTTTTTTTTTAATTTTGAAAATGATTCAAGAAACCAGATATTCGAGTTTAGGGGTTATCTTATTAAACTCATGTAGGTACCACCTCAATTACCCATCTAAAAAATACTATCTATTCACAAGTAAATGAAATCATATCTACTTACATAAAATAAGAAATTGAAGAATTGTTTACAAAAGGGGAAAATTTTTCTTTTTTCATATTTTAAGTCACCATTTTGTATTTTATGAAAGCTTGCGTATCCGCTATTCAGAATTAGACTTCTATAGTTCATTTTTTAAATTGTTAATGTGTTGGTTTTTTCAACTTTGGAAAATAATCGAATTTACAATTTTAGCTATCTGATTTTATTTAAAGAAAGTTAAAAAAAAGGGGCCCTATTTTTATTTTATTTTTGAAAAATTCTGAAAGAAGCCTTAATTTCGAAAAAGGGTTCATTTACTTTTATTTATTTTTTTTAAAAAAATCTTTCTAAGTGATAAAATATTATTATTAGTTTTTTAAATTTTGTTAAAACACATTCCCCTTTTTATTTTATTTTTCTTTTTTTGTATTTGCTTTTTATTTTTTGACCAAGACATGCTAAAATAATATATAATAAAATAAAATATAGCTTCTTCTTTTTTTTTTCTTTTCTTTTGTTCTGTCTTCATTCTCTCTCTCTCACTCTCTTTTTGGTTTGCTTTTTTTTTTTCTTATAATAGAATATAACATTATATATATATAAATACAAGATAAAGGGAACAAGGAAGTAGGCTAGACCAAATCCAAGGAAGAGGTGCTACGTCGGATTGCCGGGTTCGAGTGTAGGTCTTGAGTCGAATTCGGGCCAATTGACCTAATCACGTACTATGCATGCATATAGTAAAGGAGGTAGAAGCAATGGCGATGGAGGAGGTTGATCAAGGTGTTTTTTTACCAAATTTCAAGCTGGAAATTTCGTTTTTGTGGATATTTTATTGGCAAATATAGGGTAAGGAAAGCACCTTCGCCTGGAGCAGTGTTTTTCGTGGTAGTGCAAAGTGGCTAATTGGGAGTAGAGAGAGAGAGAGAGAGAGAGTTTGTGTAATGCTTATGGGTGGTCATCAAAGTGTAGAGATTCGTTGACCTGGTGTTGCTAGGTGTGGCAAGTGTGTCCATGGTGTTAAATTGAACCAAAGTGACGATGCATGGTAGGTCAAAGTAACCCTTGCATAGTGAATCGTACACTTAAGGCTACGACAAAGCGTGAGAGTGCTTAGGTTTTAATGTTAAGAATGTCGGTGAGCTTCTAAGAATGTTATATCATTTCAAAAATGGCCAGAGAGTGTGAATTTTTAGAGAGAGAGAGAGAGGGTTGTACGTATAGAAAGAGAGAGATTTAATGGCAACATGATTTGAGTAGATTTGAGTGATGAGTCCTTGATGGAAATGGAGCTTAGGGATCCTATTTATACTGAATGAAGCTTGATTTGATATGGAAAGGATCATTAATAGCCGAATCAACCATGAATGCAAATCCTTAATTTTAAGTTTTTTCTTGATTCACATGTTTGATTTCAGTACCTAAATGAATGAATGGTCTCGTTTTTGCATCAAATTTGAAGAAGGCTGTGTAGAGTACAAGATCAAATCAAGAAATCGTGTAGTTGCATGAGGAATTCACTTGAAAATTCATGGAAAAGTGAGGTAGCAAGCTATCTTCACATAGGAAGTGCTACTAAAGGAAGGAAAGGGTTAGAAAGGAGCTGACATGGCGTTACATGGCACTACATCAGCCACAGGACTAATAGCTACTGGCTACGTGTCAAGCTAGATAGTAGCATCCAATAAGAAAATGGCTCGTAGACTGGGTGACATACAAAATATAAAGTGCAAATTTACATAAGGTAAGATTCGATCTTAGGATCTCCACTTTATAGTGTATACTCCCTTCCATTAAGCCAGTGTCTTATTTCTTAACACTAATTGCATCTTTCTTTACTTAAAGTTTAAATTGGCTTAAACCAATTCTAATGTAATGGATTTGGTTCAAGCCCAAATTAGCCCCTACTTGATCGGTTTATGAAAATTTGAAATTACAATGAACTCCCCAAGCAAGCCTAGTACACTTATGTTAAAATTGATTTTCAAGATGAACCCAATTTAATGGCTTTACAAGCACCGATTCATTGGTTACATGGTTAATTCAAAGTTTCTTTTCTCATAAATAAATTAATTAAGTTCAATCGAAGCGTCGTTTGAAGCTACGATTAAATTAAATTAATTTCATTTTTATGGAATATTTAACATCCCCAAACATAACTTAGAACCATTAAATTGCATGTATGCACTTAGATTCTTTTCGACTCGAAAAATGGAATGACCTTATCCATGTGACTCAAAAACCCCAAAGATGACCCAAGACGCTTTTTCTTCTTCTTTTTAAAAAATTTATAATTTTTTCTAAATTTTTTGTATTTTAATTTTTTTTTCGTGTTTTTTTGAATTAAGACCATTTTTCCCTATTTTAAAAATTTCTAAAACTACAAGGGAAAAATTTGGGTGTCTATAGCTACCTTTTTTGGGGGTGAAATTTAAATAAGACTTTACTGTAAAAACAAAAAGAGATACTATTTTTGTCCTAGGGATGAATTTGCCTTAAGAAGTGCTACAACTAACTAATTATCTTAGGCTTGATGCACTAGAGATTTAGTAAATGATGAAAGATGAAGGAGAGAGAAGGCATGCTAAGAGTTAGCCAAGACACAGGAGTGGGTTTTTAAAATAGTATAGTAACTTACGAGTTGATTATAACCTTAGAAAGTTTTGAAGAAAGTAAAGTACTTTCAAAGTCGGCAAGACTGTAAAAGTGACATTAATTAAAAGGTAGCACCTTAAGAGTTAACAAGAACCCTAAAAGATATTAAAATGGAGCGTGGTACCCTTATGGGCCAACAAGAACCCTAAAACGATTTTGAGAGGAGAGTAGTGCTCCTATGGGTTAGCAAGAACCCTAAAATGATATTAACTCGAAGGTAGCGTCCTTGTAGGCTAACAAAAACACTAAAACAATATTGAGAGGAGAATAGTGCCTATGTGTGCTATCAAGAATCTTAAAATGGTAGCTTTTTATGAGTAGGCTGGGAAAATCAATTTAAAACCTGGTTATGCTCCTCTAAGTTGACTAACTAAGGCAAACAGGTAAAGTGCTCATTGAGCTAGGTAAAAACCTAAATGAGAGCCAAATTGAAAGCTCAAATTGATTTAGAAAACCTAGTTGTATTCATCTAAGTTAACTAGCCTAGGTGAGAGTGTTATTAAAAGACTAGCAACCTTAAATAACAAATCGACATGAAATTTTGTGGCACTCCTCTAAGTCAACTAACTTGGGCAGGAGAATCTCTAGGGGATTAGTTATCCTAAATGAGAATCGATTTTATAAAACTTGGTCACACTCCTTTGAGCTGACTAACCTAGGTAGGAACGTCTCTAGGGGACTAGCAACCCTAAATGATAATTGATTTAGAAAACTTGGTTATACTCCTTTGTGCTGACCAATTTAAATGAGTGCATCTTTAAGGAACTAGCAACTAAATGATAATCGATTTAGAAAACTTGGCTATGCACTTTTGAGCTAAAACTAACCTAGGCTGAAGCGTCTCTAAGGGATTAGCAACATTAGCTAAGAAATTGATGTGAAACCTAGTAGTGCTTTTCTAAGTTGACTAATCTAAGTAAGAAAAAGTGCTCCTTGAGCTTGCTAAATCTTGATAGTTGGTTAGAAATGGGGAAACGCCCTATAGGTTGGCTAGGATGTTAAGAGAGAATGGTAAACAAAAAGTATCCTATGGGGTTATCTAAACCCTAAGAGAAACTAATGAAGGGAAATACCCTACGGGCTTACTAGAAACCCTACTATGAGTCAGGACAACGCTTTATGAGCTAGGTAGAACTCAAAAGGGGATGTGAGTCAAGACAATACTTTATGAGCTGGTTAGAACCCTAAAGTAGATGTGATGAAGGGAAAGCACTCTATAGGCTAGCTAAGACTTTGAAAGAGATTAGTGAAAGGGAAGTGCACTATGGGCTAGCTAAGGCTTTAAAAGAGATCTGTGAATTAAGTTAACTCTATAAGCTAGCTAGAACCCTAAAAATTGGTTGAAAAATAAGAAAGTGCCCTATAAGCTAGCTTAAAACCTAAAGGAAATGTAAGACAAGAACAACGCTCTATGAGCTAGCTAAGACCCTAAAAAAAGATTGAGAAATGGGAAAGCTTCCAATAATCTAGCTTAAAACCTAAAGGAAATGTAAGACTAGAAAAGTACTCTACGAGCTAGTTAAAACCCTAAAGGAAAAAAAAAAAAAGTTGGAACAGTGCATTATGAGCTAGTTAGAACCCTATAAGATGGGGCAGTGCTCTATGAGCTGACTAGAACCTTAAATAAGAAAAAGATGAATGGAGGGAAAAACCTTAAGAGATGGCAATGGAAGAAGCAGAAAAGGAGGGAATGCAACCAATTTGCAAAACTACTTGGCTTGAAAAATTTACAAATGAGGAATTTAGTAAAAATTATTTATAACGAAAAAGTCATCGGGAATAAGGTCCCCTAATTTAAAAAGAGTTAATGGATATCAAAAACTACATCAAGGAGAATGACTTAAACTATTATGGTCAACTTAAAAGGTGTAACCATATTGAAAAGAATGTAGGTGACATGAATTGAAAGCTTAGCCAGTAAGCTGACATGGACTTAAAATAGATGGAAAAAAACTCGTAACAAGCCTTTACTTTCTCTCTCTCTCTCTCTCTCTTTTTTATCTCTTTTTATTTTTATATTTTATTTTTCTTGAAAGTTTGTTAATGGACATAAATTCTTATTTAAAGAGAAAGCACTATAAACAACCCCTTTCTTGTTAACCATGTGGGGCATCTCATATTCTTCCTAGTCTTTGAAAATGTTTCCTAATCTTGATGTTAAGTTTCCTGGTAGGGCTTCGTGATTTTAAACATTTCTTTCTTAAGGAATAGGTAACTCATGATTAGTCTAGTTGAAGAGGACTTCCTTGCGTGCTTTCGGTCTATATTGCACTCTCTACACTCTTAACTATTATTCCAAAGATTATAGCTCATTTTACAGGTGATATGCTTTGATCAATCTGTTAGGTCTTTTTTGGTCCAATATTATGAATTAGGCTTTTGGTCAAATAGTTTCAAAAAGGACTAATGAGAGGGTCTATTTAAAAGAAATACTTTTATCCAACCTGGGTGTACAAGTCAAGAACTTTTAGGAAAAACTAGAATTGTGCTTGCTCTAGTTCTAAAAATAATTTTTATTTAGGATAAATTATTCTTTATGATCAGAAGAACTTTTATTAAGTGTGGGTGATATTTTGGGTAGGATGGCCTCGGGTTTGTGATTTAAGATAGGTAAGGGGGCTTTTTGTTTGTGATTTGGGATGGATATATAAGCTTTGTGTTTTTAGGCTGAGAATGTGATTTAGGGCCTTACATTTTTGGAGCACTTTGGTTAAGGCTTCTCTTACATACGAGCATGGTTTTCAAATTTTTCTCTCTCTCTCTTTTTTTTTTCTTTCCTTCTCTTCCCTTCTTCTTCTTCTCTTTCTCTCTCTCTCTCTCTCTCTCTCTCTCTCTCTCTCTCTCTCTCTTTTCTTATTTATTACTTTGCCCCATTATTTTTTACTCTTCTCTCTTTTTTTTTTGGCCCCATAAGGGACTATCTCTATTGCCAAGTCTTTATCTTTAGGAGATTCAAGGCCTTAAATCCAAGGATTTTGAGTGTATCGGCTTGGGTAAGGCATATATAGGCTTGAGGTATTTGAAAAAGTATTGGCTCGAGGTATTTGAAAAAGTATTGGCTCTTCTTCATCTAAAAAGAAAAAACTATCAAAAACAAAAGTTATCCTTAGATTTTTATATCTAAGGTAAGCATAAATTAATTTTATCTTTCTCTCTTAATCAATGACCCTAACTTCCAAATTGCCCTAATATGGGGTGGTTCTTGACAAGGTTTACATTTGGAAGCACTCTAAATTAGTTCAACGAGGTTAATAAAGAATAATTGTGTTTGGGATTTGAAAATGAATACCTAACTTCATTTTGATCTACATATCATGTTCAAAATGGACCTCCTTAAAGGAGTGAGTCTAAGACTCCTCATTGTGATGTCACTCAACTCTCAAAGTATTTAAGGGTTGGTGTGTGAGATATGGTTTCCCTCTTTTCATTCAAAACCTTTCAAAAGTGAGTTACTAATTCTTTAGGTAGGAATTACTGTTGATTTGCCTTAGGTTAAAGATTGACTTTGCCATCTAGTTTCTCGAAACATGGCCTTTTAAAATTAAATTCTTAGAACCAAATTCCTTGAACCTTTTATGTTCCTGACGGCTTAAGCAGATAATTGCCCTAAGCTTATAGATCTTAATGCTCTTAAACTTTTATGTGATTTCATGCCCAGTTCTTTAGAGTTGAATAGTTTAGTATCTTTTGAGGTGGAATGGATTGTAAATTGGTCTCATTGCATTTTAAAGAGACTGAGGTTGTATCTAACTTCGTGCTTTAACTTTGTTTATGGTAAGACTTGATTTTCACAATAGACTAAGGGTTTTGAGTTGGTTTGGCTACCTTGATGGGCTAAGGGTTTGTGCTCGAGTTGGTTGCCTTAATGGGCCAAAGGTTCGTATTTAGGTTAGTTAAAGGTTAAGGTCTTGGGCTAACTGCCTTAATAGGTTAAGGGGTGGCTACTTTAATGGGCTAAGTGTTTGTGTTTGGGTTAGCTGCCTCAATGGGCCAAGGGTCAGTATTTAGGTTGTATCACGCCCTGAACAAAAAAAGTCATAACAGTCCCGCCATATAAACTAATCTAAGATAGAAGCTGACCTCACAGCTGCTATCGTAGACGCAGTTTACACAAGGTGCACAACTCAACCAGCTTGAAACGTCTGTTCTGACACCTATTAACAACCAAACCTGTGGTAGAGCTTTTACAAGATACTTGTTCTATACAACCAGCTGTTTAATACCACAATAGTATTTAAACAAATATTTAACGTCCAAAGGTAAAGTTTACAATCAGAGCTTATTAAAAATCACAGGTTTTGTGGTCCATATACAATAAGTTAGAAAACTAATGGGCTCCCAAGGAATTCCCAATTAGTTTTCCTCAAAACTTAGAGACAAAGTTAAGAGCTCAGGTTCAGTTAATTCCTCGATCCTCACTTTCCCACACAGCAGCACACTAACCTCGGAACGGTGGTACCTGAACATATTGTCTTTACTCAAAGCCTGCAAAAGAGTCTGTAGGGATGTGAGCACAACTAGCTTAGTAAGTAGGACGGAGTCAGAAGAGTACTGTACAATCACAAATAAGGTTAATAATCATGATGAAATGCAATGTAATCACTCAAATGAAAACATCGTATAGTGTTATCCGGTCCACTGTGAGGTTAGAGAAATTACATTCGCTCCAACCCAGATTGAAGAGTTTCATCGCGACTCAAGTCAGACCAAACCCGGGCTTATACAATGGAGAACACCCTCCTCCCATGACCGCCTTTGAACCACGGCCCCCAACCTTGCTGCGACCTCCTCGCCTATCATTTAGTTCGACTAAGGATGAGGAAAGGACCATTTCAGCTATCCTCATCGAAGGAAGTCGGTATTTGGCCCAACACTCTTAATCGTTTCCCCTAACAGGTGATTATGCATGTCCAATTACATTTTAGTCGAATAACTGTTAGTGTTAATCAGGGGTGACCAACAAATTCACACAATACAGAATCCATACAAATATGCAGAACAGCACACTAAGGAGTTGAATCCTGTCACAACCGAGTATCATTCACACATACAGCATGCGCATAATCATCTAATTACAAACACAACCAGAAGTACTCTTGGGTGCTCGAATACTTTAAATAGTACCCAAACAAGCAGTGAAGCCACAATCCTAACTTACTTGTTTAGACATTTGTTATTACTGACTTGAATTGTCAATCGTCTTTGTATTAGAAGGTCCTAATTACACAAAAGACCAAAATTCAATTTTCGTAATAATTACGAAAACATTAGGGTTTAATCTAAAATGGTTATATATATATATATATTATTTCCATAATATGCAGTCATGTTATTACTATATATCGAATTAAATTATTAATTATTGATATTGTACATCATATATACTATTACGTATTATATATCGTTTTGATCGTATCGAAACATACTTTTTATTTATTAATTCACGTTTTGATTCTGGTAAAGTACCGATATGTGTATATTCTTGAATATGATATAGTTATAGGCTAGATTACTTAAGGTTGTCCGATTTCAACAAAATTAGTATCATTGAGTTCATATAGACTTAACAATACGTTTTATAAGTCCTGTTTCTAGAGATGGCTTTTAACGAGTAATTTGAGTTTTTAATACAATTATACATAATTATATAAAAATGATCGTATTATGAGTAATTTACAGATTTAAATTATATTTTATCTAATTTGTCCTTATATTGTAACAATATAAGTATTATTCAATTCTAATATACCTAAAGTGTATCCCGATCAGAAAATATTAATAAATATAATAAAAATCTCCATTTAATCCAATTTGATCAGCAATCTTATATATAGGTTTTATTTAACCATTTAATTCATTTTAGCCTATTAATATTACAAATACACCCCGACTTGTAATTTAAGTTATTTTACTTAATAAATTCATAATAAATAGTTCGGGTTACCAAATAATTCCTTGAAAATTTCTATAGACTTCTAAAAATATAGGGAATTCAGTTATCACTTGGTTTTAAGTTTTCGACCTATTGCCTATATTTTCATATTGACGATTTTACCCCTAAGTTATGATAAATTATCCAATTACAATTCTTTTAGTACCAAATTAATTTCAATATGACTCAATACTATTACTATTTATTATAGATCAGTGCATGTCCATTTCATCAATTAATTTCATAATTTCCTATTAAATTCATTATTTCAGCCTATTTTCGAGCTAATTTCAGGCCTAAAAATTCAATAAATATTAAACTTATTCAAATCAAAATTCGAGCTACATAGGAATTATCTATATATCATACATATCCCACACAAAAAGTTTTAGCTAGAAACAACATCATATAGTACATTTACTTTACAAATATAAATTCGGGTGAATAATAAATTTCTTAATAAAGTATATTAAATATTACGAATTTTTCAAAAATAAAAATATCACATGAAAGCATGTTTAAAATAACCTAAGTACAATTTTTTTCATAATTTTCTGGGTGAATTTACTAATTTTATAAAAATTCTTGAAAAACAGGGCAAGAATTTAACCTTGCTGTTCTTGGGTGCTCCGATGGCCAGCGGTGGTTGGGTGGTTGTCGGACAGCCTGCACGGTAGGTAGACTATGTGAGGTTGGCTGGGTTTCACAGTAGAACCACTCTAGGCTAGGGTTTTACACTTTCACGAAATTTCCCCTATTTTTTCTAAATTTCTTTTTATTTTCTATATTTTTTCTAATTTTTCTTTCTAAGTATTTCTGATTCCAAACTGCTAAAATTTACAGGTCTGAAGGTGTTGGCTTTTTATAGTGCCTCCAAGTCGGTTAAGTGATTTTTCTTTAATTATTTTATATTTTTCTTTCTCATTTCTTTTTGTTTTCCTAAGCATGAGGTGCCCAAATATTGAAGACTTACTTTTGAATCATCATTCTTATTCTTATCTCCTGCCACGCATCATTTTCCAGCAATCTTCAATGCATTTGATCAATTTTTCTTTTTCTTTTATTAACTAATTACTTAAATATAGATATTATGTGTTAGAATTAGTTATTTAATTAATATACAAGTTTATACCCTATGTAAATAACATGTGAAATATATAACTTTACTCATATAATTAAGTTTCTAGCATATCTTTTATTTTTAGGATATGTTCTAAAGTTAATTTCATGAATTCAATACAATAAATATATAATTACATAATTTAGGGTTAATTTACGGGTATAATTATTATTTATACCGGATATACTCGTAAAATTACGTGTATTTTTATATAGTAAATTATGCTATATTATCTCATTTTATAGCTTAATTAACTTATTTTTAAATTTTCGTTGCAATCTAAGTTCGATTTTAGGAGTTCCGAACATTTTAATGATATACTAAATATTTCAACTTCTAAGGGCAAAATTGGGATTTCGGTTCATTATTATTAAAATATAACTTTACTGTAATATCTCGACTAATTTTTTTATTCTAGTCGTAAAGTTTGGGCTCAATTGGATAAGTTTCCCTAAAAGCCCTAAATCTGAGCTCGGTTGTCCTAAACTCAATTTTGGGAGCTTACAGGTTGGTTACCCTAATTGGCCGAGAATTCATGTTTAGGTTAAGCTCATAAGAATTTGTAACTGTTGGCAACTTTTTTCTTTTCTTCTTCTTCTTTTTTTTTGTGAGAGAGAAAAATAGTGCTTTTATTATTCAAAAACCAAGTGATCTAAATAAGGATAAGGATTTTGGAGTTTTATTTACAAGATTATGAAATTTATTTATATTTCCTTAAGGAGAGAGAACAATGGTTAGATGAATTCTATTGAATAACTATTTACAAAAAAGGAACACTGAAGAATGAAGAACGATAAGCTAAATGGAACTTTTATTATTTTAAAAAATTTGAGTATAGAAAAACAAAGATAAAGAGCCTAATATTTAGTCTAGATTATTATTCAATGAAACTTAACTTTTATTCCAAGCCTCTGAGCTATAATATGAAAAACCCTAATCTAACTCTTGCAGGTGAGCTTTAAGGTCTTCTAACATTTCATGGGTTTTTCTAAGGGCTTGTTTAAGGAAGGCTTTTAAGGCTTGGTTGTAAGCTTCAAAACATTTAAGCTTCTCTCTTAGATGGGCAATTTTATCTTCCAGTAGTTGTTCGCGAATCCTAACGAAGTCCTGTAGCTTATCATTTGTTCAATTGTTCACTTGGTCACCTGCCATTATTTGTAAGCCTAAACATTTCATGGACAAAAATCATTTATTGATGAAATAAAAGAATGTATGTAGAAACATACAGATAATAGTTATATTTGGTTAATACATCATTCCTTAAATTGCAACCTTACTATTGAAAAAAAATGATTATGTTTCTAAAACACTACAACATTAGTAGGGTTACAACTTTTACGAATAGTATACTAACTGATAGTTTAAGGTAAGTATATGCAATTAGGATAGGTTCTAAAAGTCCTTAAGTTCTATGACCTTAGGCATTTTCGAGAAAACAGTTTGTTAGTCACATTGAAGCTTAAGTGGGGTAGCCTAATTAGTCTAGAGCGGTGGTTACCTCAGAAAAGCTAAAACCTACATAATGGCTCTCCTCCTAAGGTTTCAAGATGGTCTGGGTCTGACTATATCTATCATGTATCCTTGATGCAATTATCTCTCCAATATCTAAGTCTGATGCATATAAAAAGCAAAAATAGTAATTAAAATAAAGTATGTTTACATGAAATGAATCATAACAATAAATAAATAAATAACATAGGTATTTTGAAAGGAAAATTTAACTTCAGAAGATTTTTTAGTAGCTAACCCTCCCAATGTCCCAAATGGAGTCACTAAGTTATGAAGCTTGAATTTTTGGTTTTTTGTTTGTTTCCTTTAACTTGATTTAAACTAAATCATATGTCCATTTAGTTTAAACTATCAACTAAAGTTAAAGAGAAAACTCGGTTTCTTTATATTTGAAAATACTTTAAGTCAGTACCTGGTAAAATTAGAAAAGGTGATCAAATTAGAATTAATTAGGTGGATTAATTTTAATTAAGCCACTAGTTTATGATTTTGAAAACCTTTTTTTTTTTTGTTTTGAAAAGGATTAAAGAAACTAGATATCCGAGTTCGGTAGCTATCCTAGTAAATCCTATGTGGGTACCACTTTAAACTTCCGAATTTAAGCTTATTTTTCAATTACCCATCTAAAAAATACTATCTATTCACAAGTAAATGAAATCATATCTATTTACAAAAAATAAGAAATTGAAGAATTGTTTACAAAAGGGGAAAAAATGATTGTTTCTATATTTTAAGTTGTCTCATAGTTTCTTACTAGTACCTACATATTCGTTGTTTGAGATCAGACTTTCGTAGTTCATTTTTTAAAATCTTAATGTATTAGTTAACTTTGAAAAATAATTAGATTTATATTTTTATCCGTTTGGTTTTATTAAAAAAAAAAACTCTAAAACAATGGGTCTTAATTTTTTTTTTGAAATATTCTAAAAGAAGCCCTAATTTCGAAAAGGGTTCATTTACTATTATTTTTTTTTTAAAAAAATCTTTCTAAGTGATAAAACATAATTATTATTATTTTTTTCAAAACACATTCCCCTTTTTTTATTTTATTTTTCCCTTTTTTTAATTTATTTTTTATTTTTTGACCAAGACATGCTAAAAAATAAATAATAAAATACTGTTTCTTCTTCATTCTCTCTCTCTTTTTCTCTTTCTTCTTTTTTTTGGTGTGTTTTTTGTTATTACAATAGAATAAAACATTATATATATATATATACATATATAAATGATAAAGGGAATAAGGAAGTGGGCCGAACCAAATCCAAGGCAAAGGCGCTGGGTAGATTGACCCGGTCGCATGTTGTGTACACGCACAACAAAGGAGGTGGAAGCAATGGCGATGGAGGAAGTTGATCGAAGTTTCTTTAGCCAAATTTCAATCGTGACATTTTGTTTTTGTGGATATTTTACCGACAAATGTAGGTGTTGGGAAAGTGCCTTGGCCTGGAGAAGTGTTTTTTGCAATGGTATAAGGTGGCCGATTAGAAGTATAAGGAGAGAGACATTTTGCGATACTTATGGTTGGTCGTCGGAGTGTAGAGGACTATCAACCTGGTGTTGCTGAAGGTGGCAAGTGTGTTCATGGTGTTGGATAGAACTAAGGCGGTGACATGTGGTAGGTCGAAGTAGGGTTGCCATAGGCCAGGGTTCGTTAAACCTTTGCATAGTAGATCTTACACTTGAAGCTATGATAAAGCATGAGAGTACTTGGGCTTGAATGTTGAAAATGTGGGCAAGCTTTTAAAACATTATATCATCTCAAAAATATCCATGGAGCTTGAATTTTTAGAGAGAAGGTTGCGCATGTAGAAAGAGAGAGAGTTAATGGCAGTGTAATTTGAGTGATGAGTCCTTGATGGTAACAGAGCTGAAGGATCCTATTTATATTAGATGAAGCTTAGTTTGACATGAAAAGAATCATTTATAGCCAAATTGGTCATGAATGTAAATCCTTAATTTTAAGTTTTTTCTTGATTTGCAGGTCGATTTCAATACCTAAATGAATGAATCTGGTCTCATTTTTGCATCTAATTTGAAGAAGGCTATGTAGATTATAGAATCAAATCAAGAAATTGTGTGGTTGCACATGGAATTTGCATGAAAATTCATGGAAATGTGAGGTAGGCATGTTGTCTTCGCGCGAGAAAGTGCTGGAAAAGGAAGGAAAGGTTTAGGTGTGGTTGTATATGGAGTCTGCATGAAAATTCATGGAAAAGTGAGGTGGACAAGTTGTCTTTGTGTGAGAAAGGGTTGGAAAAGGAAGGAAAGGTTTGGAAAAGAGCTTATGTGGCGCCATGCTAGCTACGGAGACTAATAGCCACCAGCCATGTGTCAAATCAAATAGTAGCATCCAATAGGAAAATAACACATAGACTAAGCAATACACAAAATATAGAGTACAAATTTGTATAAGGTAGGACTCGATTTATCTCCACTTTGTAATGTATACTCCTTTCCATTAATCCAATGCTTTATTTCTCAATATTGATTGCATCTTTCTTTACTTAAAGTTTAAACCAGCTTAAACCAATTCTAACGCAATAGATTTGGTTTATGCCTAAATTAGCCCCTACTTGACTGGTTCCTAAAAATTTGAAAATGTAATGAACTCCCTAAGCAAGCTTAGTGCACTTATGTTAAAATTAATTTTCAAGACAAAGCCAATTTAACAATTTTACGAGCATTGGTTTGTTGGTTATGTAGTTAAGTTAAAGTTTCTTTTCTCGTAAATCAATTAATTTAAGTTCAATTGAAGTGTTGTTTGAAGCTACAATTAAATTAAATTAATTTCATTTTTATGGAAAGTTTAACATCCTTAAACATAACTCGAAACCATTAAATTGCATGTGTACACTTAGATTCTTTTCAACTTAAAAAAATGGACTGACTTTATCCATGTGACTTAAAAACTTTAAAGATGACCCAAGATGCTTTTTCTTCTTCTTCTTTTTTAAAAAAAAAATTATGAAATTTTCTAATTTTGTTGTATTTTTAAATTTTCTATTTTCTTTTTTCTGAATTGAGACCCTTTTCTCTATTCTAAAAAGTTGTAAAACTACAAGGGAAAAAAGTGAGTGTCTACAGTTTGTACCAAAAAACAAAAGGTATAGAAAAGGGAATTATTACGTTTACGTTCGGGATCGGGGTTGTGAAGGGGAAGATTTGTGTGCCATAATCTATAGGACTAGCATCTGGATGCTTGACCCCTTAATTGGTGTCTGGACACTGGTCAACCTAGCATCCAAACACCTTATTCACCATAATGTATAGAAAATTTCTTTTCTTTTCCTCGTTGCATTTTCAACCATCATTTTCTTTCAAAAACCTTTCCAACACATTTTTAAACAAAATTTCTGAATCAAAACGACAATCAAACTCCGTTTTTCCAAGGAACGATTCAAGACTTCTTATAAGAACTTGTAGCCTAGTTGAGGGGTAAGGGTGTAAGGAGTAAATAGTGACTTTCAAGATTACGTTTAGGGGTTGAATTATTTATTATGTGATGCATCGAGTTGTAGAGCATTAGGATACTTATCAAACACTACTGCAGAGTTAAGTACGGGATACATAGTTGATGGTTATGTGTGTTAGGCTAGTAATTAAATTGAACTTAACTGAACTTAGACTTTATTGATTTTGTTACTTATGTTTGGCTTTGACAACCTACTAGGAAGGTCTAGTGATGTTAGTGAGACACTTGGAAATCTTTATGTGATGTTGTCCCTAGTGGAGTTTAACTGTAAATGGTTTCAAGTAGATTTAGATTTGTAATTGGTTACTTTAGTGTTGGGGAGGACTAAACACTAACATCTATATCGTATTTATAGTCTTTGTTTATAGGGGTCATAGATAACTTCAAGTTTTAGGATGCTAAGACTATATTATTTGTGGACTAATTTATAAAGACTAAAAACAGTTGTTGTTGCATTCATTATGGTTATTTGTATTGTAATTTGTGCACAATATGTTAAGATACCTTTTGATGTATTTATGAATATTATTATTAAAATGCAAGTATTTATTGTAAGTATATATTTTTTTGCTTGTATTTATTTTACAATAAAGTCCTAGAGATAATTAGGGTATGTATGAAATAATAATAAATGTATATTGTCATTGGGTGTTACGTCTCGAAGTGGCAGAGTCGTAACAGCCCCGCCATGTAAACCATCCTAAGATAGAAGTTGGTCTTACAACCGCTATCTTAGACCTGATCTACACAAGGCGTCCACGACTAACCCGCTTTGAAGTAAACAATTTGTAATTTAAATAAATTATTTACCAAAGAAAGTGAGGAAATACATATATACACTATAATTTAGTTAGTACAAATATCGTTTACAATATTTCTCCGTAATATATTTCCTAGTTATTACATTATTCAAAAATGAAAAATTCTAAATAAAGCAAAACTTAGACCTTAAGAATATATGTTCGTTCTTCAAATATTTTTCCTCACTCTCCAAGATCCAGTAGTTGCTAGCTTCAGGGTAGTTAATGCCGCTTCTAAGCCAGCACCCACACAATATCTATAGGGATGTGAGCAACCAAAGCTCAGTAAGTTAGGATGGAGGACTTAAAACTATACCATAAACATAACAAGGTTATTAATCAATTTATAAAGTGTAATGCATGTTCAAGCAAATGTTATCGCACGACGTTGTCTGGCCTATCGTGAGATTAGAGAAATTGCGCCCGCCCTAATCCGGGTTGAGAAGTTGCCATTAATGCAACAGCTCACGACCAAACCCAGGCTTATGTAATGGAGACCTCGCTCCTCCCGTGACTACCTTCGAACCATTGTCTTCACCCTCGCCGTGACCTCTTCTCCTGTCACTTAGTTCGACTAAGGATGAAGAAGGGATCAATTGCAATCCTGCGCTATTCCTTTCGAAGGAGTCGATATTTGGCCGGAGAGTCCTAAATTCCCCTAATGGGTTGCCATGTAGGTCCGATTATGATTTTAGGTCGTATATTTGATTAGGTCCAGTTTAGGGTGATCAATCATTTTATACAAACCATACAATACAAGCTAGGATAACAGACAAAATCATAGCATTATTCATAATCAAGCACATGCATACATCCAACTATTTAACAAGCATAACCAAGCATAATCTTAAGCCTCTAAAATACAGTAACGTATTAATCCCAACTTACCTCGACTCTTCACTCAGTCATTCGAGGTCCGATTTGCTTAGGCTATCACCAATCATTCTTATAATACAAACGCGGTTTCGGTTTTTCATACAACTGTTATAGGTTCGTTTTATCTTATAACACTTATTGTTATGTTTTGTTTAAGGTTTAATATGCCTAATTATCTAGGTCTTAAGTCTTTTACAAGTATTCTAGGTTTAGGGTGAGATTTGGGTTCGGTTTCTGCATTGATTTCTAAATTAGATTCTAGTTCGATTTCTACGTATTGTTTTATACTCGAACCCTAGAAATTCATTTCAACTCATAATATGAAATTAATCACATTACTTCCCGATCTTCTAAATATTATTATTACTCCTAGTCAGTATTTTATTTCACCTGGTACACTTAAATCCGTATTAGTGTATCGAATTCAGTCCTGATTTGAGAAATTTTTTTTACATTTTTCATATAATTACATAAATTCAAGTTTTCCATCGATTTTATTATATATCCCTATTATTTATATAATATCAATTTTTATCCTAATATTTTCTATTTATTATATTTCCAATAATTACATATTATGCTTTATTACCTATTATGTATATAATACGCGTCTAATATTTCTATCACTCTAATTACCATCTCTAAATATCAATTATCATTTCAAAATGTCTAAATTCATTCTAAATCAGGTTTTACATCTAATTATCCTAATTTACAAAATTAACTTATAATTTACTATTTTTTCCTATTACTCATTTACTACATACTTAACCTAATAATTACATCTAACACCCTATATGCTACAAGTATCATACTCTATCATATTTCAACATCCTAAAACATATACTTATTCACTAAATCAGTAATTAACCATTTAATTACTTTATTAACCCTAAATTACCCATTTTATGCCTCATTTTAGGACCTAAAAATTATCTAAAATTTTCGAAAATTAATTTTTGAAAACGGGCTTCATAGCACTATTCTATATCATTTAAGTAATCTACACAAAAATTTTGGGTTCAAAACTACATTCCTAAGGTCATTTATTTCTAAACTAAAACATGCTCGATTTTGTACGATTTTGTACGATTTCTTAAGGACCTTATATCACGAGATATATTTTTATTAAAATAATATTTTTCATAAAAACTACATACAAAAATATTCCAGAATAACAAAATTCATAATTTTATAATAATATTTATTATTTTTAAAAAATTACGCAAAATCGGGCTAGAAATCGAACTCATCGATTTGGGTGGCTCCAGCCACCATCGGTGGCCATGAGTGTGTTAGCCTACCTGGGCGCTGCCACCACCGTGTGGTAGTGGTGGCCGTCTACTCCCAGCTGCTCGTCGGGTCTGGGTTCTCCTTTGTGGCCCTAACTGCACAATTTTCCTTTTCTTTTTTTTTCTTTGGTTTTTTTCTTGAATTTTCAAAGCTCTCTATTTTTCTCACTTTTAAAACTACCAAAATGAGCATCTGAAAAATTTGGGGTATTTATAGAACTTTGTGGTAATTAATGTGCATTAAATTGGACAAAACTTTATTCAGATTCCTTAATTTTTGACTTTTATGTTGCTCTAATTTAATTGGCTGATTTTTTCTTATTTTCCTCAATTTCCACGACCTAATTCTAGATCATTCCTTATTTTTTTATTTTTTCTTAATTAATTATGATTTTTCTTTAATTATTTAGTATTGTTTTAGTACATTTTGCGTATTTTAACTAATTATACGTATTTCTACATACATGCAAATTCATATATAGTATAAATAAATATTTTTAAATATTATTTAGGTTATTTTATGATTTTTAGTTTACATATATTTTATCTCTAGCGATTCATTAATTATCAGAATGCATTCTACGCATTTTCGATAAATAACAAGTTATGTACTCAAAATTTGAAATTTTTATATATTTTTATTTTATTGCTTATTTTCTCAAATTCAAACTTACGGGATCATTTTACCAATATTTCTAGCTTTACTTTATAATTTAGGCTCGATCGGGTCTTTCAACCAATCGAAACTTCGAATTGTTACTTTTGGGGCTTACATTGGGATTCTATGACATCATATTATCAAAAAGTTGTCCTTAGTTGGATAAATATCTAGAAGGGATATAAATATTTAGACTAATATGTTGTACAACTAAGGTTATTCTCATTAAATCGAGGAAAATATCTAAGTTATACAAGTAGATGCTCAAAGTTAGGTGATTGCATTAGATACGACCTGCAAATAGAGAATATCACATGTTTAATATCATTGGTCCCTCTTCTTTATGGACGAGCATAAATAATCCTCATACATGAGGCATTTATATATTCTATATGTGGAATGTTGTGCTTTGATATATTTAAATGCAATTTTAATTTAAATTGTAAATTGTATAATTATTGGAAATGATATGAAATATAGAGAGCTATGATGAGTTAAGATAGAATCCATCATTCTCTTGAATAATGGAGTCAATATTTAATGCTGCCTGGTTGAGATAATAGTGGCTTATAAGCCTATGGTTATAGTAAATTTTATTGAGTCGAATTTATCTTAGAAACTAAGTAGAATGATTCAACATTGATGACATTACATCAAGTGGTTTAATCAAGATATCAATTAATAAAGAGATTTAATTACACAATAATTACTTCATAGTGGTTTTGGGTTCATAATTTTTTTCTATTACGTTAGTTAGTTAATAACTATTGCTAGACAATTATCTTTGTTTTTGTTTAGATAGACATCACTTTTTTATATAGAAATCTAGAAGGCTGCTAACAAAAACACGGTTAAATTGGAGTAAGATAATTGACTAGTAATTTTTAATTTAAAATTATGTCAATTTTATTTCAGGATTAGAATTAATTTATTCGAAGATAGTAGAATAGTTATTCGTAAGCGAGAAATATTTTGTCGGTCGCAAAAAGAGATTAACGCTTTAAATTACTTTTTACATATTGTTGCCGTTGCAAAATGATCCGCCATTGAATGTCTTTTTCCTTTTCTGCATTGGAAAGTTAAAAGGGCACCTTTTATGGCATTGAATTCAAACTTTTCCGATGAAAGCATTGAAAGTTCTTTTAATTATTAATATTATCAGTAATTAAAAGGAGGGGTCTAGCTTTTTCTTTGGACCGACGGAATTCCTTTTCTTTAGTTTCATGTTGGTATAGTGTAACCTCTTAAGAAAGGGAATGATTATTTTCATATGTGATAATAGAAATTCCAAGACTATTTTTATCCAATTGTTGATAATTTCTAATCCAAGTTACTTAATAGAAAAAGAGATATAAATAATTCCTATTACCATGTGTGTAGATACCGCTAAAGGTAGAGGTGTTATTATTGAAGTCCTTATGATAAATAGGATTAACGCGAGATTCTTGAACTCCATCCTTAAGAGGATAAGGTTTTTCATTATAAGGAAAAGGTCTTATTCTTACAATTTTATTTTTTTTATTTAATTTTACATGTTATACATGAATCTTAGGGAATACATTTTGTAGGAATTTTTTTTTTTCAAATTCCTTTGTATATTTTGATCTACAAAACCTAGCAACTTGTGCATGTGCCTACTACTTGTATATTCATACCTCATATGTGTGGTATCTTGTATTGGGTGTTAGTTTGTCCTTCATGGATTTGTTGTTTTCAGTTGCAGGTTTAGAGCTTGAGGATCATGGTGATTACTATGTTGAGGATGCATGTTATGATTATTTGTCTTATGATGGAGAGGTGATTATTACTGCTATAATGATGGAGCTGGAATATCGTTGTTTAACTATTAAGTGTGAATTTTTGAAGACATTGTGTTCATTTCCCCATTGTATATACGTTGAGATTTGTGTATATGTTTGGAGTCGTATGTGACTTTTATTGTTGAAGTTTAGCAGGTTACTTTTAGTTGGAGCTATGAGACTCCTTTTCTCTCCTTCAGTGTTTTCCTTATGTTCAGAGTCCTTATCTCATGTTGATAAGATTTTATGTGGTGTATGTAGAAATTGAGTGGCAGACCTTTTATTCTTGTTTTAGATATGAAATCGTTAAATTATGAGTAGGTAGATTGTATGTTATTTTGTGGAATATAGATAGGTATAAGGATCCATGTTTGCCTTAGTGTAGTTGCCTCTACGACTGAAATGGGATAAGGTTGTGGCTTTTTAGGTTTTGAGGCGTTAAATTTTCAAAACACTACAAATAAGAGGAGAGGGACCTTTATTTATAAAGTTTGATGCTCGATCTCGATTATTGAGTGACTCTTGCGATTAATATGTGAGATGAATTTTAATAATGTCTATTGAAGCACTTTTAATAATTAATGAATGAGATAAAATCTCTTCTTCATAATTTTTTATGGATTTTATTATGGACAAGCTTGATTAAGCCTAAACCTTTATAAAAAATCCTATAAAGTGTTATTAGAATAAAAAGTTCATTAATGGGTTTATCTTGTGTGCAAGACAATTAAAAAAGGCTTAAAGTAGACAAATAGGTTCACAGATCCTTGCATTGAGCTTGGCATGTTAGATCACCCTAAAACATTCTTATAATTGAGTGTGAGTCTTGTTTCTTTTGCTTCTCATTGTTTCTATCCAAATAAATCACATATCCCCAGTTCAAATGTATCATTTTTATCTTGTTTTTCTTCAAATTCTTTACCCCTTTTCTAGATATAGTGTAAGGATTCAAATATAAATTGGAAAATATTAATGGGTATCATATAGACATTATTAAGAAACTAAATGAAATAAAATTTCACTTTTCCATATACTTTTTTTTTTCATGAAGGGTTTAAGTAATGTTAAAAAACTTAAATGGTTTCCTTTATAGGTTTTTTACAAGTGCTTAAGCATATGTTAAAAAATGTATATAAAATGTCCCTTTTGTTTTAGTAGTACAATAAAAATAACATAACTTTTTAAGGATAGCTAGGAAAGTATGGCTACAAATGAGGTAAGTTGATTTGGTCTTCTAAAGATTTAGATTTGGCTCATTGGAAAAATGATTAACTTCAAATCATGCCGAGCTTTTATTAAGCATAAGAATTATTGGCTCGAACTTGATAATGAATTCGAAGCTTGAAGTTAGCTTGAAATCTTGTTTATATTTTGAGCCTAAATGAAGCTAAGCTTAAGCTCGAGCTGGAGTTGGTTTCTTAAAAAACATCTACAAAAACTTGTACTACTTGTGTTTTTCAATTTTATTTGTCAAAATTTACATATATCACCTAAATCCTCAAAATAAATCAATCCTTAGGATTTAGGAGTCCCAAAATCTAAAATAAAAACTTGTACTATGAAATACTATCTTGATTTATTTTTAATTAATTAAGGAGCCTGCATAATGTGTAGATAAAATTTTGAATAATAATTATAATTTTCAAAATATATATATAAATATAATATAAATTTTTTTTATCTATTATTAAAAAAAACACATCAAAAAATTATTTAAGGAATATAAGGTCGTGAAATTGAATAATTTTTTATATATGATTAGTTGAAAAAATAATTTTACTTTTATGGATTTATACAAATATCATTTATATTCAAGTATGATATTACCTTAGTAACATGTAAGTATGGGGAAAAATTACCATTTTACTATGGCATATATCTATCTTACAAAAGCATAGTAATGGAACAACTATATTACAAAACATTTGTTTTTTAACAAAATTAAGCAAGTTCATGAATAATATATATAATTAGCCCTCACATATATGATGTCCTTTGAGTTCTTAGATCTAAATCGAAAGCAAATCACACCCCGCTCTCATTGCCATCAAATGGTTATACTCTACCGCCTTTCTCTTGATTGTGAAATTGATACTTCATCCATAGTAAAAGAGCTTTCACATAGGAACTGATCTTTGAGAGCAAGAATAAAACCTTAGAATGTTGTCCATAGTCTATTAACATTCTTTTGCACATATTGTAGATTGTATAGGAGGAAGTAAGTATGTATATATGGAATGTTAAAATGAATTCAAGAATAATTTAAGCAATTATGGATATATTTTGCTAACTATTAAATAAATGTATTACAATGAAAATAGAAGAAAAGATTAATTTTTAAAAACAAAATGGCACTTTTAAGTAGCAATTTCATGAAACTTAATAATGAAAAGGCATTATAATTCTAAAACTATAAATGGAAATCATCATGAAATTATATATTATAATATGATGTAAAAAAAAATTATGAAAATATATTAATGATATAATAAAAATATGAGATATAATAAATGAAAGAGCTTCTAAATCTTTATATTATAATATGATTTTATAGCTATACATATAAACTTACCGAAAGTTCATTACTATCGTAAAAATAAACTTACAAAAAATAAAGTGATTACATTGTCTATACACGTAATATATATATATATATATATATATATGTATAGGCAAAAAACTACTCATATTAATAGTGACTTTTCATCTAGCTCGTATTTAGCTTTCTCAGGATTGCAAAATAGTAAATGTATTAGAATAGGTGCTAATGTTTTTTTTTTTTTTTCGATGCAATCACTTCAATATTTAAATAAGTCTTCAATTGATGAGGGAAACCCAATATATATGATAGATAGTGTATAGATCACCTTCAAAGTTATTGTGGAAAAGTCTGTCCGGGTAGTACTTAGCTAGGCCTTTTATAGTTATAGGTTAGTGAAGTTTGTCCTTAGTTTGGGCTAAGTTAGGATCTAACGAATCTCATCATGTTGGGCATGAGCCGGATGTGATGATTTATTGATAGGCCTAATGATCTTACCTACATTAATCCTACTTTAGGGAATAGGGCATGATAGGGAAAAGCTACTCAGGGGTCAAGCACTTTAGTTGTCCTACAAATTGCGATTTTAGGGCCCCATTAGGTACATGGCAAAACAGAGTACTTGGGGTTAAGCACGTTTCTAGTTGTACAAAGTGTTCATCTTTGCATTAGGTTTAGATTAATTTCTTTCTTTCTTTTTTTTTTTAAAGGGTGGTTTCCATTAGGGAAGGGTTCGGCGAGGCGGGGTAGGTTTGAGGCTCAAGCCAATTAAAATGAAGGTTACCAAGATAACATTTCATTATGAAAATATAAATTAGTCCACATAAATAATTTAAGACAATTACATTCATAAAAACAAGAATATCAAGAGTATAGTCAACGGTTCATGAAACCATTAGAACACTAAAAGCATTTGCTACTAAGAAGCCATCTCATATACATTTATTTGTTTTAATAAATGATTTTTATCTTGAATTCAGATTTGATTTGTTTATAAGTCAATCTTAAGTTAAATTGAGCTTAAAGTAAATTGAGATTAAGTAATTTGTAAGTAATTTGACTTATTTATAGTTCTATTAAAAAGCACCTATTAAGAAGGGACCTTTTTAAATAAGGAAAAATTACAAATATATTAAAAAAGACTACTAATTATTATTTATAGATTTTAGAACTTTTCAATTATAGTCTTTTTTTTCTTCCTCTCATATCTTTTAAATGCATATTTAATAAATCGCTCAAACCTAAAAACTGTTGCTATTTACATACATAATTAACAATCGTTATAGGTTTTATTGATAGTCCGAGGATCGCGCATGCCATTAAAAGTCGTGAGCATGCATTTTATTAAAAGTTAGCAATTATCCCATTAAATTGAGAAAAAGGATATTTCACGTGCTGTGCGCTTTAGTTATAACAAGAAAAACTCATTGAAATCGTTTATTTTCCCCAAAAGTCTCACAACTTACAATGAGCCGTTGACCCAAAAAAAATCCCAACAAAAACCTGAAACCTCACCACTCTCTCTCTCTCTCTCTCCCCTCAAATAAATGTCTCCTGACGGGGCCCCAGTTCACAGTACCAACACAAACACACACACACATAAAGCTTTAGTAACTCCTAACCCACTTCAGAATCTTTCATCCCACGCGCTCTCACGCGCCATCTTATTGTACCGTTTTGGTCTTCATGTGGTGTTACCGAAGCATTACTGTTGTGTCCTTTTCTGTTTGAACATTTCCACTGTTTCACTGGTTCAGTCCTCTTTATTTCTTTCTTTTTCTTCACTTTCACAGTTTCACTCTCTCTTCTCCAGTCCTCCCCCTCCTCTTCCTCCTCCTCCCGTTAACAAATAAAAAGGAAAAAAATTATTTTAAAAATTAAAAACCCTCAACGGCCCCCCCTTTTTCCCTTTGAAATCACCCAATTCCGAAGTTTAGCTATCCAAGGTACTGCATTGTTAATTCGCATAGTTATGCTGGTTGAAATTGAATTTCTGAATCTGGGTTTCTTGTGCTTTGCATGCAAGTTTGCAACTTCAATTGTTTTTCGGTTTTATTTTAATTGTATGCATGTGTATTGCTATGTTGATTTGAGTATGGGTTTTTTGGGGTTTTAGTGGATACTGTCCGCTGTGTGTGTGTCTGTGTTTTCCGTTTCTTTTGGCTATCTGTTAAAGATGAACTTCTCAATTATTTCTAATTTTTATTAATGCTACTTTTAATTCAGTCTTTAGTTCTGGGTAATTATTAGCATTTCTTTTTATGTTCTTTACAAGTTATCTTTTTTTTTTTTTGTTTTTTTTCATCTGAATTATCTAGTTGTATGTTGTTATGCTGTTTTAACCATGGATTTTATTGGATAAAATTGGATACATAAAGTTTTTACCTAGTTGATTTTATTGGTTGGATTTATTGAAATCGCTTGCAGAGCTTGTGATTATAGGTAATTGACTAGAAATATATATATATATATATATATATTATGGTGTTTTAATGTTTAATTACTTAGCTTTAAGGCCCAAATGCGAATTGTTGAAATAAGCCCTCAATTTCTGCAGCATGATTTAAGTAAGTGCATTCGATATAGCATCATCACTCATTGGGTCCGTCAAGCTTCCATTTATGCACGGGATAATTACTAAAAACACACGTCATGTGTTTGCACTCTAGTCCAAATGTATTCATTTGTGTAATTATCCTATTTTCATACTTTACAAGATTGGAATGAAATAGTAGTTCTAAGTTCTAACAACTTTTCAACAAATGGTGTTATAGCATAAAGTGCTACCCAAAAAATTATGCAAAGTTGAGGGGTTCCTTCCCCTAATTTAGTTATGGCATGAATCGTGTGAAGATAGTTTTTCCTTTGCTTAAAGTTTGTTTGTCCAAGTAAGCAGTCTTCTGTCGTCTAAGTTTATGTTGACAATGACATATTGGGCAACACTAGCATGTAAATGATGTCTGAGCAATTTATTCGGTGCAAATTACTAAGGTTGAGTCAATTTCAGCACATAATACTTTCGTTGTTTTATGTGTCTCCAAAAATGTGATTTCCGTTTTCTTTTTCTTTCTCTCGGATCATAGACTTTTAGCTATTTTCTCGTCTTGATTGCCTTAATTTATTAGTTGTAAAACTTTCATCCAATCATGCAAATATACATCATATAAGTGTCTATTTTACGGTTGATAGTGGTGATTTAGAAGATTTGCGACTAGCTACATTTTCCTTTATTTCTTATCTCTTTATTTTTATCAGTGAAATTTTGTTCCAATGGCCAGAATCAATTTGACCAAAGCTAATGGGAAGTTTGGAGGACCACAATTCGGATGAGGATATTGATATAAGTGACTCTGAGATGGAAGATTTTGTACGTGGTGCTTATGTAGAACTCAGGACTGGACATCACCAGGTTAGGCTTCCTGATGACCTCTTCACTTGTCCTTTCTGCTTAAAGAAGAAAAAGCAGAAATATCAATATAAAGATCTCCTCCAACATGCTTCTGGAGTTGGTAATAGCTCTTCAGATAAGAGAAGTGTGAAAGAGAAGGCCACTCACTTAGCTTTGGAAAGATATCTGGTGAATGATATGAAACCTGCACCTTTACCTTGTCCTCCAAAGCCTGGCCCTTCAAGACCCCCTCCTAAAGTTCAAACTCTGAATGGTCCTCCAAAACCTGCTCCTCAAGGCAACCCTTCAGATGGTTCTTCAAAGCCTATTCGTGGAGGTGAGACTCTAGAAGGGCGTAACCGTGAGGACATGTTTGTCTGGCCTTGGACAGGAATAATTGTTAACATTGCTACAAGAAGGACTGAAGATGGGAGGTCTGTTGGTGAAAGTGGAACCAAATTGAGAGATGAGTTGAGAAGGAGAGGTTTCAATCCTTTGAGAGTTTTTCCACTTTGGAATTACAATGGTTTTTCAGGAAGTGCAGTGGTGGAGTTCAACAAAGATTGGCCTGGTTTGGACAATGCCATTTCATTTGAGAGGGCCTACGAAGCAGATCATCATGGCCGTAAGGATTGGTATGCTAATAATGCCCCCAAATCCGGACTGTATGGATGGGTTGCCCGTGCAGATGACTATACGGCAGCTGGTATAATTGGAGATCACTTGCGTAAGATTGGGGACCTCAAAACAATACAGGAAATGATGGAAGAAGAGGCTAGAAAACAGGATAAACTGGTATCCAATTTGAAAAAAATTATTAAGGCTAAGAGTAAGTACTTGCAGGAAATAGAGGAAAAGTCTAATGCAATTGCGAATTCTCTCGATGGTGTAATAGCAGAGAAGGATAAGCTTCAGCAAGCTTATAATGAAGGTGACTTCTGTATCCCTGTTAAGACTGTTCAATGATCTTGTTGTTATTTATAAATTTGCCAAAATACCATGTTAGTCACATCATTGAATATTCTTCTGTAATCTCAACCAGATAGGTTAATATTTTCTTGCAAAGCTTTAGTTGCAGTAGTAAAGAATAACCTAGGCTCCTTCATTTTGTTGTCATAGCTTTTGAGTGTATCCTGCTTATCTTTTCCATGTATTTACCAGAATTGAAGAAGATACAAATGAGCGCTCGTGATCATTTCCGGAGGATTTTCAGTGACCATGAAAAGCTTAAAATGCAGCTAGAATCTCACAGGAAGGAGTTAGAAATGCGTAGCATGGAGTTGGAGAAGCGTCAAGCGCGAAATGAAATTGACAGGAAAAAGCTAGCAGAAGATATTGAAAAGGTTAATTTTCTTTCTTTTTTGGGATAACTATGAAATGGTTACTTTATTATTCAATTTCTGCATAGTTAATTTTCAATACCTGGATGGGTGACATGGGTCAAAAGAAAAATTCAAGATACAGTTTCTTCTGATTTCATGGATATGATCTCTATTAATGCTTTTTAAAAGTAAAGTGATAGAGGCAGGGGTCTTTGGCAGCTGACTTTGGTTGTTGTTTTGGTGTGTTAGTGTGATTATATTGCTTCTAAGTTAGCATTTACATTTGTTATCTGATGGAGAACTTCTAAGGACTTCTTCAGCAGTAAGTCTCACACTTCTTTTACTGGAGCATTTTCAAATTTATACTTTTTCCTCTCTCTCTCTCTCTCTCTTCGTGGTTTCTATGCTGGTTTGCACCAGCTTGTCATCCTTGAATTTTGGGAGCTGGGAAGGGGGGACCAAGAAGTTATTGCCATCTTTTCTTTGAGAATTTGCTTGATTCAGGGGATCGTTAAATTAAATTTAGTTTGTTTGCTTATTGAAAGAAGGCATTAGTTGAATATTATCTCAGATGCCTTATATGGTTTCATTAATGGATTTGATGTGGAGGAATATAAGAAAGTTGCATATACAATATTAAATGTGACTGGGGACAGTGTAGCAGCTCTTTCCTTTAAGAACTTTCGGATATCCTCATTCATAGAAAGAAGAAATGTTTTGATTGGTATTCTTACATGATTATAGTCATAAGAAACTGGCAGTTGTCAATTGTGGTTTTGGTCCTCTATTTGGCTTTCTTTCTATGTTTAATGATGATGTAAAGGTGAAAAGCTCTGACAGCTAGAAGTAGTTGGCTTCAAGCATGAGTTTGAACTCAGATCTGTAGTTATTCATACTTGACAAGAACCTGCTCCTGGAGCCACAGTTTTTGGCTTTTCATGGCCTTTGCTTTACTTTGAAACTGCAGCCATAACAACTAGGATTTCAAAGATCAAATGAACAATCAAACTAAATAAACAAATGAGCAATTGGAAAGCAATACACCACAATTGGTACTCTCCAATTGGGTTGCAATACACTCTCTAACTAGAGTACAACCTTTCCCTTAACCTCTCTCAAGTCTCAACAAAAGTAACAAATGAAACTTTTCACTCATAACTATATATACTCAATTTAAGATCTCATTTATTATTCTACCCTTATACAAACTCCTACAATTCCAAGTTGTATACTATACTACTATTACTCCTATTTAGGTCGTGACAATTCCTTCCCCCATAACATTGTCCTTGTACTCAAGGACAACGAAATGAATATGCAACTAGGCACTTTAACCATGATCGTGTAATTGTTCCTCAACTTCAATCCATTCATTGCCTTGAAACTCCGGACTATCTTCTAGTAAAATAACTTGCAAAGATTTGTTCAGGCATTTGATACTGGGGTTAAAAGGTTGGTAGCATTGGAAACACAACCCTTTATTACGTTTTCCACGGTCTTGATGCGTCCATTGTCAAGATCCTTTACCACAATAATGATTCTGATTATTTGCATTAGTAATTGCCACTGAATTGTCCTTTGACTGAGATGTTGCATGACCTGAGTGGGCTCTAAAAACATTCGCATTTTGCATATTCAACCCAGCATTTACAGTTGCTCTTGGTTTGCATGTCAAAGAAAATTGATTATTTACACAAGAAACAGTATTACCCATGTGACTAGGAGGATTAAAACTAGCCAAATGCAGACAAGAATGAACCTTTGCCAACCCATTGTTAGCACACCATGACTTCATCATCTCTTCTATTCGATCTGATTGCACAACTACTATTCCATACGCGAATTCTTGTTCTATGCTCAAGGCCAATTCCACTGCCTCTGAAACATTAATTGGCCTCAAAGTATGAATCCTAACTCGTATTTCATCTTTCAAAGCCCCAAGGAAATATCCCAATAGCTGTAATTTTAGGAGCTTGTGAAATTAGGGTTTCAAAATCTTCCAAATAAGTGCCACAAATGAAGTTTGGCGAAGAGTAGATAGTCTTCGAAGGGATTTTTTGAAAGCTGATCTCCATATCTTGACATCATTTCTTGTTTTCATATTTTCCCAATCAATTTATGGTACTTTCATTTAAGCATCTTCAAGCAATATATCGCTTGACCCTTCATGCATATTGTAGTTAGGGCAACTTTCCTTTCATTACGAATTTGATGGATGTCAAAATATTGTTCGACACTGGTGATCCAACAAACAGGATTGTTTCCTTCAAAAGTCGGTAAATTCACGTTCATATCGTGAACACAAAATTCCTGATCGTTAATCACCTCGTTTTCCTCTTTAATTTCTACTCGACTGACAGAATGTCGATCAATTTCATTTACCCTAATCCTTACATCATTTGAACTTGATACTTTCTCTTTTGCGTGCAAATCTTTTTGTCGACTTGTTTCACAAGTCGTATATCATAGTTTCCAAAGTTGCCATTCATTTATTGTCATTGAAAGATTCAAACTCGAACTCTTTTCAATAGCCAAAATCTGATGTTGTACTTTAGTTAAGCTTCCACAAACTTCTTCTCCTAAGTTTCAAACTTGGTCTCCGTCTTAGTAATCTCTAATCTTCCTATAGACGGCACCAATTGTAACGACTAAGATTTCAAAAATCAAGTGAACAATCAAACTAAAGAAACCAATGGAAACAAATAGGCAATTGGAAAGCAATACACCACAATGGGTACTCTCCAATTGGGTTGCAATACACTCGCTAAGAGTACAACTTTTCTCTTAACTTCTCTCAACAAAAGTAACAGATGAGCTAACCTCCAACTACTTTTCCCTCCTAATTACTGATACTCAATTTTACAATTACATTTACTATTCTACCCTCATACAAACCCCTACAATTACAACACTATATACTAGCACGACACTATACACCATACAAATATCACTCCTATTTAGGTCATGACAACGGTAGACTCTCAGACTTCTTCTGAATGTAATTGAGGGAAAGAATAATGAGTGTAATTATTATCTCTCCCTTTCACCCTTAAAGGAGATTGTGAACTAGACAAGCTATACTTGATAATGACAGCTTGGGGAATGACAAGGTCCATGGCTATATCCATGAGTTTAGCTTTTTTTTCTGTGATTGTTTTTTCATTGTTTCGAAAAGATTGATATAGGAAGTTTCTATTTTTCAATTTCGGGATTAGTTGCATGGGGCTCCACAAATATTTGTCTTAAGCAATTTTTCTGTAAACAATCAATCAAGTGTTATATTTTAGCTTTCGAAATAAGCAATCAAGTGTAATTGGGAGTCTCTTGTCTTCAATTTTGGGATCAGTTGCAGGGGGCTTTAAAAATATTTGTCTTAGGCAATCTAGTACGTAAACCTAGGTTCAGCTGCAGCGAGTGATACAAACTTTTGGTTTTCGATTTACCTCCCATACACTTGATCAACAGTCATATTCTTCACAACCTTTCTTTGTCTTGCCTATATACTTCTGAAAGGTGGTTTTCAAATGGCAGCAAGAATGAATGGATGAAATAGATGCTTAATTAAAGCCTGTTAACAACATTAAAGGATGATGCCCAATTATTGAGATTTAAAGTACATTGGGATTTTATAATCAACTTTAAGGTTTATAAGGTTGACTACCAAGATCAAAAGAATTGTACCTAACTCCAAGTTTACCACATATCATCAATAGGCCTTATATCAAACTTTCCTTGAAAACTTTTCCATTTTGACCTCTAAAATACAGCGACAGAATGAATTCAATTTCACTACTTAGGTTTTCATTGCCACTATGTGGTATTGCAGATTACCAAAAAAGAATACATGATGTTGCAGTCAATACCTGTGATCTTGTGCTGATAACTTCATGGCTCTTTCAGAATGCTGCAGAAAATAGTTCGCTTCAAATGGCTGCTTTGGAGCAACAGAAAGCTGATGCCAATGTGATGAAACTGGCTGAAGAGCAGAAGGTTTGTTTTATATTTTCATTAAGCTACTAAAATTAATTGAATGGTAAGCAATTATACATTATTAATTTCTGAATGCTGAAGCAATGATTGGACCAATGTTCTTCTTTGTTATGCAAGCTTTTCTGTTGACTATGGCTATTTTGCTGTATGCAGAGGCAGAAGGAGGATCTTCACGAGCGAATAATCAAACTTGAAAGACAGCTTGAAACAAAGCAAGCGCTAGAATTGGAAATTGAACAACTAAGAGGAACATTGAACGTTAGGAAGCACATGAAAGATGATGATGACGGTGATGTTGAAGTTATAAAGAAAGTTGATGTCATTCTTAAGGAATTGAGAGAAAAGGAGGCACAGTATGAGGATGTAGAATCACTAAACCAAACGCTTATAATAAAAGAGCGTAAGAGCAATGATGAGCTGCAAGATGCTCGCAAAGAACTGGTCAATGTATGTATCATTAGCCCTTTATGTGCCTTATGTAAACTATAAACCTTAGATGTATGGTGGTAGTAGTTAAGTCAGTCACACTGATTTACTGTTGGAGGTGGGGACTTACACGTGTGATCGTATTCTTTATATATTACACACAACATTCTGGCTGTGAGAGGAAGTGATAACTATTAAAAGTTATCATGGGACCTGTTCATGATGTTTATGATACTACCATAATCCCAGCCCTCATGTTACACATTCTCTAACAGCTGATTCATTTGTAGGCATTTAAAGATATGCCAACTCGATCTCACATTGGCGTCAAGAGGATGGGAGAGCTTAATAGTGAACCCTTCCTCGAGGCAATGAAGCGGATGTATAATAATAATGAGGAAGAAGCAGAAGAGAGGGCTACGGAACTGTGCTCATTGTGGGAGGAATATCTAAAGGATCCAGATTGGCATCCTTTTAAAATGCTTAAAGTTGAGGAAGGTTCTGAGGTATGTCTTAGATGGATCTATTAGTGTTCTCAATGTAGCTTTCGGTGGTTTATGAAAGAGATGCGTTCTCTTAAGACTTCTTTGCATCATTTAATTCAATTGGCTGCCTTTTGCTGATAGTTGAGCCTTAAAAGAAATCACTTTTTTTTTTAATTATTATTAAATTAATTAAGAAGAAGAACCAAAATGTATAGTTCATTAGTTGACATGGATGCAGATATAACCACTATATTTTGTGAATTGAAAAATAACTGGCCTTAGCAAACATTCCAAATGAAGGTCCAGTCATGAAAATTCTTGTATAAGTGGTGTGCTAATGAAAAAAGTTCTTTGAACCAATTCTACAATTGAAAGCGATTGTTTGTGTCATTAGTTTGCTCGTGGATGCATAATGAACCATTGAAAGAGGGGAGAATTCACGAATTGGAGAGAAACAAATATCAATGGAGAAATATAGCTTCTGTAAATTTTGTACTAATGTTTCTGTAGATTTCGTCATATTACGGCCCACTGAGTATTGCACCTTTAGCTGCTAACTCTCTGATTTATTGTCTGCATGGACTGCTTTCTTTGTCTATACTTTATTGCTTATTAACTGGAAACTAGATGGTCACATTCATGACTGGAGTGGTACATATGATGGGTGTATGTTTAAGATTTTTCTTGTGATCCTTTCTTTCTTTCTTTTTTTAATAACCCTGTTGGAAGTTATGGTAGGTTTAGTTCAGAAATTTATTTACAAAGTTTCCTTTTCCATCAATGCAATATTTCCTGTTGGCAATTAACCGAAAAAAGGTTCCTGTTTCTAGTTATGTATGTGATACTGTAGTAAGAATATATCTATATCCATGTCAGGTAGTTTTCCAGGTGGATTCATTCACTAGTTTCAAGAAGATGATTGTCCATCATTGTATTTTTATCAGTATTATATTGAACTAGAAGACTTCTTTTCTTTGGCATGTGTACGAACTGCAAAAAAACAAAAATAATAAAAAATAAAAAATTCAAAACATCATCCAAGAAGCTGAAAAATTTCTTTTCTGATTATTCAATGTTCGACAATTTACTTATTCGTTACTCTTTCAAATTCTCATTAACTACTATGTGGAAGATTTGTTGCTCAATTTTTGCTCTCTCGTATCTTTGTCTAGAGTAGCTTAACTGAGATTATGCTTCTTTCAGGATGTAGTACAAGTAATAGATGATGATGATGAAAAGCTGAAAGGTCTAAAGAATGAATTGGGTGAAAACGCATACAAAGCTGTTACAGCAGCGATAAAGGAAATAAATGAGTACAATCCTAGTGGCAGATATATAACCTCAGAGTTGTGGCACTATGGTGAGGGAAGGAAAGCTACACTAAGAGAGGGAATTGACATATTACTACAGCAGTGGAACACTCAAAAGCGCAAGCGTGGAATGTAATAAAAGGTACCAAAAAATCGACATAACTTTATCTGGATTATGGTGTTTGTAACCTGGAAAATAAGTAACAAAGGAGCATTTAGTTGGGATTCCTTGTAGGAATCTACAAGATATCTATATTAGTGCATCAATTTCATGCTAGATGTAATTCCCACTCTCTCTTGTTTATCATAAGTTTCTTATTGTCAATATAAAAAATAGTAATTTGGAAGATATGCACGCATATGCACACTCTTGAGAAATGATAGACACTTTTGAAGAAATTTGGATAACTTTATATTAGACCAAGACTACCCTTTATAATTAGATTGTAAGTTTTGCTCAATTCATGACCAATGTAAGCTTCATTACTTTATCAGTTTCTCATATATATATATATACCTCTCACATCTGGTTCTACATAGGAGCGTGGAGAATTGGACTCCTCATATCTTTTGGTCTTTCAATGTTACCATTTCTAATTTTCCTTATTTCCAACTTCCTCAAGCTATTTTATTGCCATTTACTTGAATACAGTTATATAGATGAATGGCCTATTTCTTTCCTATCAATGTGTCATGTCTATCTTCACATCTTTATATTTAGTTTTGATTGTTACACTTCCATGGTATGGAGACATCTTCATACATCTGCATTTTTATTGTTGTTCTGAAAATCATTCACTTCTTAATTACCCAAAAGATCATCCATTTACTTTTCTTACAAGCTTTTTCATAAAAAGCACAAGCAACAACCATTTATTAGTTTACTGCTGTTCATTCTGCTCCTCCTCAAAGATCCTTTTTTGACCTATTCATAAGTTTTCCATTATAGTCACATCTTAGCAGAATGTGGCTTTGGAATAAGAAATCTCACAGCTGGGAATCCTCGATCAAATGTTTCTCTAGCACTATAGAATTTGATATGCACGTATTCATCTATTAATATTTACATTTTGACAAATATCCTAAAACCTTGTATTTAATGATGAACAAGAAAGTTAGGGAACAGACATACCTTAGCACATGGTCAACTTTTGGTATTTACTTTTTCAGATCCATCCGCTAGAGTCAGATGAACAGGGGACAGGCATGCACCATTTGTTGTTATTTGTCTTTCTCTATTTTTCATTTGATCAATCAAAATTTGATTATCTAAAACTTAGAGAGAACACCTCTGGTGATGCTAAGAACTCTTCTTTGGTGATTGCAGTGCTAAGAACTCTTGATCCTTTTTGTCATGTAAATTCTATTTGCATGTGTTGTTACCAAGGTAAAATTTAAATTATGTTTTCTCTCATGCAAAAGCATGCAACATGTTTGCAGGGAACTTCATTACCTGTGTGGAAATAAAACCATAAGATGTCTCATTGGACAGTGGAATTCCTCTATATTCTCATCCACGACAACAAGATTTTTGGGATCTTGTGTGTAATGCTGAACTTTGTTTTAGGATTTCTCTATTATTTAGATTGGGAACTGCAATTTCCGAGTTTCTATCTGTTTGAAACTGTTCAATAAGCAGTGGACTGGTCAGTCGACCATGTGTAACTCTTCAATGTAGTATAGGTTCTAATCATTCTCCCTGGACAAAATGGATCGTATGTTGTTGTCAAGCTATGAATAAGATATCTGCAAGGTTGTGACAACAGGTATGTTGCTTGGCAGGACTACTCACCAGTTTCTAACTCTACATTTGTTGATTATAATTATGCAATAAGAGAATTTTGGTTCCTGTCCTGGTGGTGTAAGAGAATTTTAATCATGGTCTACTGGTAGTGGAAGTGATGATGGCCATTTTAGTTAGAATTGGCCATCAATAATGATAAGCTTCTGCTGGAGCACTTTATGTTAGAAGTTTGAATCTTGGAAAATTCACTTTTAGGGATGAGAGACCTTATTGCAAATGAAGCCTTAAGGGGGAGTCAGGTCCTCTTAATAAGGGTGGGAATAGCTTGCAGCTTGGAGGAAACCAAGTAAATTAATAAATTAATGGATAAGCGATGTCTCTATTGCTTTGGCAAAACATTCTCCTCGTTGGAAGAATGAGGAGTGAGCCTCGCCAATCATACCACAACGATTGAGAATAGTGAGGCCAATAATCCTAAATGCAGCATTTATATGGCATCAAAGGAGTATTATGGTAGCCATTACGGTATCACTTTCAGCTTGCTTTAGTGTTAATATTTTGTGTTACTAGGACTATGAGCAGCACCATTCCATACTTCACTGGCCGTTCGTTGGTAGAGCTAGTCTTGCCATCGAGAGAAGGGAAGTCATCTAGCTAGAGATGAAGGTGGAGAATACAGAGAAATCCTAAAACAGAGAAATCCTGAGAGCTTCCCTTCTATCCGGCCTTCTTTTTTGCTAGTGCTATTCGATCAAATCCTTCTCCGCCCTATGAAGTAGCCAAATAAAAGTTGAGGATATGCATATCACATGATATGCGCTTCAAATGACCTTAGAGAAATCTTGATCGGATAACATGTGGATATATGTGAATAGAATGATACGTGGGAAGAAGAATATGCTATCTTAGCAACTTACTAGCATGTGATAGATAAACATTTCTTAGCTTCTTTTGTTAAATCAATTGGTTAATCTTTGATGGGAAGATTGAAGCAATACAATGGTGTTTATCGCAATCCTTTGAATGTGAAACGGGAAGAATGAAACAGCTATTTATAGAATTTGAATCTCACCAAACCAAGGGTAACTTTATAGATTAACGAATGAGAGGAGCCTTAAATGACGTATATCATATCATTCCTTTAACCAAGGACCAAGGACGAGATGCATTCAATATTAATGCATATATAACTCCTCTTTGGCTTTAGTATATATGTAATTCCTTATTGGGGTTCATATAATCCAAATCCATGGGCAAGTCTATTAAGTGTGTGAGCTTAGCAAGAAGGGCCATATGTCGATCTTACTATTCATACTTTTAGCCTAATCAGTCGGGCTTCCTAAAACATTCTTAAATAAAATAGGTTTGACTTCCTAAACCTTGCCACAAGTAGAGAGAATTGATCCATCACATAAATCTGGGTGAAGCCCATTACTAAACAACCCTTTGCAAACTCTAAAAAGGTTAGGAGATTAAATCAAAGTTTATTCAATTCATAATAGTGATATCAAACTTATTGGGATTTTATAAACTTAAGAGGATTCATAAAACTTTACAACAATGATGGAAAGTTTGAATTGGAGTTAATTAATTTATTGTGATTAGCATTAAATTTGATGGTTGTAAGTAGGGATGAGTAGGTATAAGGTAGGTAGGGTATGATACTTTATGTGTACCTTATCTTGTAGGTATAGGTTTTTAAATTTTACTACCTATACCAATAAAAATTATGCTACTGAATCTTTAACTTGTAGCCGAACTTGAGGATTAGAAGACCTAGCAAGGCAAATTTTTTTACTTAAGTCGATTCTTGCCAAAACTGAGTACTTCTTTGCTGAGTTACTTTATATGCCAAGTTAAATGATTTCCCATCTCTCTATAGTATGTGGAGTCGTAGATTACCAAGAGAATAGCTAAACTTTTCATGATTACTCACTCTCGTTTAAGCCAACCAATGACTTGACATCTCTTTTGTTGAGAAACCAAGAGAGAGACTGAACTGATTTTTAGCCACTCCTACTTAAACAAGCAACCTAACTGTATACTTTTGTTCGTATCCTCTAACAGTCTCGCTAACGTATCATTGTCAAGTGTATAGGACCATATGTAAAATCTACTCTACTAATCATTATTTTTTTTTTGAATATTTATTTTTACCCTTTTATATTATTGTATATTACTTCTTTTGGATAATATCCTTTTTGTCTCTTCCCTTTTAGACAAATTACCCAAACTTATTGGATATAAATACCATTGTATTTGTAGCCACAAGGCATCATCAGATTATCATCAATATACAACTGAATAGTCTTCCTTACATAAATATTGTTATTTACTCTCATTTCACTCTTGTTGTAACCCTTAAGTAAGATTAGGTGGCAAGTAACCTTATCGGACTAATTTGTACGTTATATCGAGTTATTCCATGAGTCTTTGGAAGTTCCATTAGTATATCATATCCTTTAGAGATATTTGTAAGTTTTACTTACTTTTCATTCACTTTTCGTTCTTTCGCGCATTTCCCCATCATCTCTTCAAGCTTGAATCCATTTAGCAATCAACCTTATTCGTTCTTGATTATTGTTTACATCACATACCCTACCCTACCTTACAGTACTGTAAAACCATCATGTATAGGGTACAAAGTATCTTATAAAACCCGTAAATCTTTTTTTTTTCTTTTTTCTCTTATAAATTCCAATAGGACTACTTTCCATCTATTTTCTTTTCCTTCTAATTTCTTTCTGATCATTTTCTTCACTGATCATCATTATACAAACATATCAATTTTAGTAAAATATTGATCTCAACTTTAAGTACTAAATAAATAATTGTAAATTGAATTCATTTGGGAGACCGACTTATTTTGGTAATAAGAATATTCATAAATTACAAATTACAATTTCTGAATCTATAGTCAATATCTATTAGGATACTTTATACATCACAATTACTAAATCCTAATCTATTGACTAAATTTTTTTAAAACATAGAATAAACCCTAATCTTGAACAAGGGAAAAAGGTATAAACAATAATCTCGACTAAATTTTAACTTGAATAACGTTATATAAATTTATTACGAGATATTTTTTAAATTTAATGCAAAGAAATTATTGCATAAGAAGAGCGTTAATACAAGCAAGTTTTTCCCATTACTCCATCATACTATTTGTCAAACTACTAGAAGAGGACATCGAATCATTCCTTTTTTGGGGGAAAGAAGTAGTCTCAGACATAGTCACCTTAGAATTTGAAGGTGTAAGTTAATGAATGATGCTTTGAACCATATCTATTGAAGTTTAAGTTGTCGAAGATACTCGACAGTATGAGAAAGTTGCTTGCTATCTAGACAAGAACTCGTAGAAAGAAATCTTAAAAGTAGAGGAAAATTCTATTAATGAATATGAATGAGAGAGGAGCGAGAAATGTCAATCAGTATGAAAAGCCTCTTTATATATGGATGGTCCTATCTCAAAATTCTCATGCACTTTTGCTGGGGATGCTGGCTCTGATTTGATAATTAGGCATGGATAGATGACGCGTGTCAAAGGTTAGATATCTAAGGGATATGATATCACTAACGGTTAATAGACCCTGCGGTGTAATAATGACTAATATGACAGCTGTCATGAGTATCATTATGAAAAAGTGAATGAGCGGAAAAGTTAAAAGGTTGTGACCTTTCACTTAGAACTCGATACGCATTTCAAAAATCAAAAATCATATACAAGCTATCGAAAGATAACCTAAATTTCGGCATGTCACTTAGCATTTGGAAAACAATTGATTTTGGTCTTTACCATCTGACTACTTGAATTAGATATTGGATCTTGTTTACTCTCATGATCGAATTCTCGACTATGGGAGTTGGGAGGCAAATGTTGATAGTAGGATTTTACCTTGATACATTACTTAGCATCACGACCTTCGACATACCAATTGATATTATTTTCAGTTAAGGCCTTTAGGGACTCAGTCCATCTGATGGGTATCAAAGCCCAACCTACTTATAAATTTAGTTTGAATTTTAAAAGTGGTACAAACAATTGTAACTTTGCACGATCCCATTACATAACCGTTTATTATTCCTATCTTTTAGGCATGTGCTTAATTACGGGATCTCTATGTGATCCACAACCAATTATTATTTACTATTACAGACACACACTATTTGCCTATAAATAAGGGAAAGAAATCAGTATGAGAACTCTCTTATGCCCTTCAATACTTCACTTACTTATCTACTTACTTTCTACATAAACAGCTACTTACTTAGGCATTGAAATGGCTATGCCAAACTAGTGTCGGCACCACTTAGCCTTTTGTTATGTACTTTTGCAGGATTAAAGCTCTACACAAAATCACCTACCAATAGTAGATGCGCTCATTTGAATGATTAGGTCCATTTGAGAAGTGATAAAGTGGCTATGTGTAAGCTTTTATCTCCTTACATTAGTAGCCAAAAGAAAACTGGGGTGTAGCCCCTTATCTTAAAAAGCAGGCTTGTAGATCATAAAAAGAGAAGAAGGGGTGGGGGGGGGGGGGGGGGGGGGGGTAGTATGGGGCGTGGGGGTGGGTTAAAGGAAAGAAGAAGGATAAAAGCTTAGTAACAAAGTTATCACACTTCGAGCCCTGCTTGCATTCAGTCTTTTGTTAACAAAAGATGAATAAAACTTTGACATCATTACTTGTGACTTGTTTGTTTCTCAAGAAGTTTGTTTTGTGTTGCGCTTGGTGTTGATTTGTTGTTGACATTTATATTAATTTTTGGTTTCTATATGAAGTTATACAAAGTTATCACGCTTCAAGCCCTGCTTGCGTCCAGTCTCTTGTTAACAAAAGATAAATAAAACTTTGATATCACTACTTGTGACTTGTTTGTTTCTCAAGAAGTGTGTTTTGTGTTGTGCTTGGTGTTGATTTGTTGTTCACATTTATATTGATTTTTGGTTTCTATATGAAGTTATATTTGCCTATGTGTTCTTCCATGATCTATACTTTCACAAGTCTAATGATGAAAGACAACCATTGTACATTTGAAACAATTTATTTATTTCTTAATGAGTTTATTTCTACCTTCCTTTGAGGTAGTTATGAGAACCCAAAACAAACTGAGGCTAAAAAAAACACCTTCCGCTTTAGGCCTACGTAAATACATTCTACTGACGGGTTACTCCTAAATAGCTCTAAACCTTACATATTATGGGTGACGAGCAAATCATAAAATGCTAATTCCTAAGTCTTATACTCGACAATCAACAAGAAATGGATATCCATGAATCTTTAAGTCAAAAAAGAAATTGTATGACGAGATAAAATTCCTTTTAGAGCAACATGTATGGTCGCTCTAAGCCTAAAGTATATGATAAGCTATTTATAAGCCCTAAGTTATCAAATAATGACATGTAAGATACTATAAGTCCTATAACTTGCATAAACAACAAGTAAATAATCTAAAAGTCCTATATGTTGACAGACTAAAGGTTAATTAGCCTACCTTGTGGCTTAACTTAGCCCAAGTCATGCCCAACTCAAACGATCTACATGCTTTCCTAACTTTTTCAATCACATTGGCCTATTTAGGTCTTCACCTCATCAAGTGCTTCGATTTCCTCTAATTTTTACCTTTCCAAGCTTTCGCCTCTTTAAGTGACCTGACCTTAAGTCCTCTATCATAAACTTTTCTAGGACTCCTACAAAGTCGACCTCTTTGGTTACTCTCTTTGCTGACTTTGTCACCAAATAGAGTAGGAGGATAAGTGTTGATAGGGCTTTTTTAATAAATAGACTACGAGCTTATATTAACTAGTCGACATTTTAAGCCAACTCTAAGGAAATAATTTGGGGACAATTTCCACTCACCTGCCATAAGTACAAGATAAGACCCTTAAGTAAGGAGATCCTCCTTCCATTCTTTTTTTTCACATAACTTTACAATTTTACTCTTATCATAAAAGGATTAACTTATGTATTGGAATAGTCGCAACAAAATACCTTTTGGTACTCTATAGCCATTTTTCTATTTTGTAGGTATTAATACAAAAATCTAAAACCAATAGCAACAGTCCTTTTTTATCTGAAATAGAGAGAGTAATCTTGAAGTGTTCAACATTGTGGGGGATTACAACCTTCCTCATTTGAAATCTTTGACGAAATTGCTTATTTGTATGTACCGAATTTCATCACATCCTTTGATATTTTTGCCCATTGGGATTTGCATTGCTGTCATGTGCGTTTCTCTTAGTTTGTTCCATTCTCTAAGGCATGTCCCCCTTTGAAACTTTTATTGACTTATCATCAAAAAGTCTGTAATGACTGATTGTTTTCAACAATAGGATCTTTGCTAACCCTTAGCCATGAGTGAATAAGAAGTTTGTCGTCATTTCAGTCTCTTTTTTTCTTATGACCTTTATCCAATTCAATTTCCTCAATCTCATAATCACTACTTTTTTTTCCTATGGAAAATTATCAATGATGCAAATTTGTATTATTTGGTGTTTTTGGTGTTTCGTCGAAATTCAGTTGAAGAGTTGGCTTAAGTGGCATAAATTATTGGTTATAATCGTGAGTAGGGTGTGGAACATATTTGAAATATGGCGATGCCATGGTAGTTGAATTGTGGTGAAAATTTTGCGGATTTTGGTTCATTGGTGGAAATTTTGGAGGAAATTAGTAATTTGTATACCTTGAAATATGTGCGAAATGGAAAATATGAACCACATTGTAAATTTGAAGGCACTTAGGTATTTTATGAGTTTAGAGAGTGCTAAAATGTGAAAAATTAGGAAACTTATTGGTTCCATAGCTAATATCAAATTGGAAGTAGAGAGATTTGTAAAATGAAGTAAAGTTATAATAAATATTCGGACCATAAAACTCATGTAATTTTACCACTATTTATAGGTAAATTTTATAGGAAAAAAAGAAATCTGAAATTTTGGCCATTTTTATTTTCCTACCATTGCTCAACGGATTTGTTCAATTCAATTGACAAAAGAAATAAACGGAGGTTTAAAGCTTGCAAACTTGTCAGGAGGCATCAGTATCTTACATGGTACCGTGACACTTATAAGTACTGTTATGTGGCCATTCAAATTTTAAGGAAGAAGGACATGCTTGGTATGAGATTTTTCCTTTATAAATTTACTTTTATATCAAAAAAATACTTGTAAAAGCATCTCATAAAGTTCGACCCATTTGTTAGACATGCGGGCCATTGGCCTAAATGGCCAATTTCATTCATCTCTTTTTCCTTAATTTTGAATAATAAATAAAAATATTACTATTATAATATACAAATAATAATAAAAAAATATGTAGACATCTTCAAAATATATATATATATATATATATATGTTTTACGTATTGTATAAAAGTAGTGATGATATAGGATTTGGAAAAAAAAATTTAATAAATATCTATAGATATAAAGTATCCTTTTATAAAGTAGAGAATTGTTTTAAATTTTAGTACTTTATTTAGATACGTACTAATAAACATGGTCTTCCCATCACCGCCTTATTGAAGCACTGCAGTCTCTTTTCCCCAAGTAACATTATCTTTAATTTTTCCAAAGAGAGTAAGAGTAAATATAATTTTAAGCTAATTATGATATCTTTTGAATATATATATTATTTTGCCCATTTAGTATACTTTAAACCGAAATTTTTGCATGGTACCGTATTTTAACTAGTTATACATCAAAACGAAAGAAAAAAAAGAAAAGAAAAGAGGGATTTATTTGAAGGAAAATTGACCAGAATAAATCATTTATATTATTTGTTAGATATGAATGTGAGGAGGAAAATAAAAGTCACAATTACATCGGTTAGATATATCATAAGTCTATCTATATAATAATATATTGTGTTTCACAGTGGACCGTGAAGCGTAATGCTATTACAATTATAGCCGACCATGAATTTTATCCTATCATAATGTTCACGTTTAACTCAACATTTTTTTGGCATTGTTGGTTTCATTAAGTGTGACACCACATGTGAATTACAATGTAAAAGGAGAAAATAAATAGCAATTTGATCTGTAAAAGTACTTATAATATCCTACGATATTTATTGTATCATGGTGAGTCAAGCCTATCGATTTTTTATTTGATATTGCCAATTAGTTGTAATCTGGAAAGTATATCATTACTAGTGAATCTTTTTTCATCAATGCACAACAGACGTTATGCAAATTTGATATTAAAGGGAGTGAAATGGATAAATTTTAAAATAATGCCCATTCGTATTATATATATATGAAAAATTTATTAATATTTATTCCACTCTATCCGTACTAGTTGAGAGGAGAGTTTGCTCTGATTGGAGTTCCTTCTAAAAGAACTTTAAATCCTGGGTACCTTATCCTCCTCGCTTACATCAATTTCCAGTGAGATATTTAATGTTCGCAAGTTTTCGGTCGAAAAGTGGCCGATTCATGCTAAAGTTGTTACAAGAAAAATTCACGGGTGCCAAAACGGGAAAAATACTTTCCTCTCCCGAATCAAAATTCTCCTTTTCCTCACACGGCAGTTAGATAAGATGGCTCATGACGCTAGCCTCTGATGTTGCGTGACGTGCCGTGCACCGAATCCAATAAGACTTCCACACGTCGGTCTCCAACGTTCGAGGCATTGCATTCACATGGTTTACCAACATTCGGTGCACTCCACTCGTCCGGTTTAGAGTGCATGTGTGCACATGCCGTGTGTGTATATATAGGCATATATATATCTGCACATGTATGTATTTATGCAAGTGAAAATGTCACAGCATGCGCGCATGCAATGTGACGTGTCTTTCCTTATTTTCTTTTTTGGCGGAATCCGATCAGGAACTATTTGCTCCAGGCAGCCGACCCACCATGACCTATGGAATCGATCCAAGTGAAGACTCGATCGATTGGGTCGGTACTGATTGGCCACACTGTCGATTGGTTCACGGTTACAAACAGATCCATCCTTATACAGTAATAAAAATTTGAAAAAGCAAATGATGTAGAGAATGATTTAAATGAATTAGGGTTTGACTTGATTTCTAACAAGATGTCATTGGATGAGACATCATAAGATATTTAATTTGTTTGATTGATAAAACCCCATAAAGTCTTATATTATAAATATTTAGGATTGGTTTTATAAAGGGATTTAAATCTCTATAGAGGCTCAAGTCTAATTTGAAAACTTAAAAAAAAAAAAAAAACTTTATGGAAACACCTAAAATAATATAAATTTAATATTGATATTTTATTATACAATTTTCGATTCGTTTTGAGAATGTTGTAAACTTCTATTTTTTCTTTCTATTATACATATAGACTATCCTATCAATAGGCTTACCCAAAGTGGATATGTTATATTTATTTCTTTTCTAGAAGGTATATAACTCTTTATTTTTCGATATCTTTTTTGTGAGGATGAGATTTGTAGATCTCTATTATCCAATTTACTCATATCTATACTTACTATAATAAAATGTCCAATATATATACTAGTATAGAATCTAGATTTAGATTTGCTATTGTATATGATGATTAGTTCGATTCACAAGTTTGAGATTGTGCTTTATATCAAATTTTCTTTTTCTAAGTAATTTTTTTTTCCTTTTTTAAATGGTATACATACCAAACCATTTATAAGAGCATTTATACATAAAATATATATTATGCTATGATATATGCATTTACTTTAGGTTTTATTTGTTACCTTGTAGAAGTTAGCTAAATTCACAAGAAGCATGATTTAAAAAATTGATTTTGCTGTATGGTTGAGTCAAATTGGATTGTTAATAGGTGTATAAAAAAAAAAAAAATACAAGAGTAAGTTCTGAGAATAAGATAAAAACTTTATAGGATTTTAAGATGAATTTTGAAATATCCTACAAAATATCAAATTGGATTTAGATTTACATTTTACAAAAACCATCGGAGATCCCTTTTTCCAACTTAGGTACATGTTCAAATATCGGCTCAATTTCGTTAGTTCATGGAGATATATAATGATATTACACAGGAAAGATTCTAGATATGGAAATTGCACATGATATATATATATACCTATCGCTTGCTATTAGATATGGGAACGGTACGTTTATGCTACTTCATATTGTAACAAACTTCACTATTCAATTATATTGTTTACCTTTATCGATAGGTTATCATACTGGTTTGCGTTAAGCATGAGACAAATATGTTAATGTAGATTTGTGAGCCATATACACTTTCATTCTAGAAGACTTTTCATTAAAACAACATTTAATCCGATCGAAATTTTGTTTATTCTTGAACGTAGAATCTATTTCACATGTATAAATTTTTCAATAAAATGCCGAATTCCCATACTTCTTAAACTCAAACCTGCTCAACTCTTTTTAAGTGTAGCTCATTATCCATACTTCATTAAGAAGTAAATAACGATATCTTATCAATTCCTTTTTATTTGTCCCCTCATCAATTAAGACCCTATTATTATTTTTTTCCTTAAATCACCTGAACTTGTATTATTCTCTCTTGCTATATATATATATGTATATATATATGTATGTGTGTATATATATGTGTATATTTTTATGTATATTGTATACTTCTTTCCATTTGAACCACCAAATAAAAAACATAAAAGTCATCTTCCTAACTTAAAAATTCAAAACTCGAATTTATATGTTTTTAAGTTCAAACTTGATTTTATGTTATATTAAGCTTAAATATTTATAAAATTCATATTTTTTTTTATTAAAATCATATTAGATCTCTAGATTCATTTAAATTCAATAAAGTTTGATATTTGCTTAAGCAAAATTTAAACTCAAAAGATAGGTCTTGAAATGAAAAAGGGTCAAAAAATAATAAAAGGCCTTATTTTTTGAAACTTTTTAGTCTAAGGACCTGAATTATTCCTCCCTCTCCCCCTTCCTCTTCCCCCGGTATTTAAGAACCTACGTCCTTTAATTATATTTATTTGAGAACTTGACCTTTTAATTGTTATTATAATAAAAAGCAAAGGAGATCATTTTCTACTCATTTTTGAAAACCTAAATCTTCAAATGAGAAAAAAGTTGATATGTAGGTTCTAAAATGAGAAAAATTAGAGAAAACTTTGGTATTTTAATGTCTTTGTCCATCTCTTTTCCTTAATAAGCCCTTATATTTATATTCTTTCGATTTTTTTAATTTTATCCTTAATATTTTATATGTATAATTAATATTTAAAATTATAAAAAAGTAGATAATATTTTAATAATGTGTTGTTTCAATTTTTTCTTTTTTTAAATCTTAGTATTACTTTATAAATCGAGTGAAATTGAAGTGTTGTTCCCCCATGCAACACTTCCCCGTACATGTTAAGTTACCCTTCATGATTTTGGGGAAAAAGGAAAAAGTTACCCTTGAGGATGGGTAGAACCGAAGCGAGGTCGATGGAATAAAGTTAGAACAAGTGGCAGGTGGACCCACTTCTGCCGTCGCCCCCATGAGATGTAGTTTTTCCCTTTCCATGCAGAAAACAATGGTTTTTATACCCCTCGCATGCTCTCTTCCTTCTTTCCTTCTTCTTTCAGCTGCTAATTTTGGTCTTCGCTCTGGCTTTACACTGAAACTTTGACCTGCATACCGTCATACCCTCTTCTTTAACAGACAACCAAACCCATTGGCCCAGGTTTGCTTCGACACACATTCATTTACATATTTGCAGAAAATGTAAGCACGAATTGAATTTATCATAGCTAAAAAGAGAAAGTTTATTAAATTTTCAATATATATACATATACATATATATAGAGAGAGAGAGAAGTGAGAGAGACATAACTCTGAAAGGTGTGTTTTTTCTGGTTGGTCAATCGGTTGGCCATCTTAAGGTTTTTCCTTTTCCTTTTCTTTCTTTCTTTCTTTTCTTTTCTTTTTTTTTTTCTTTTTTGTTTTTGTTTCTTCAGGCAATCGAGGTTTTGAAGAAAGGCTTTTTCCCCCCACTTTGAATGTAGTTTTATTAGGGTTTTGTTGATGGAACTCGAAGGCACGCGGTAAGAACTGTATAAGTGCAAGTTTAATATAATTACGATATAAAATTATTAGTGAATTGCGGCAAAAGGCAAGTATATATGTGCTTTATTTATGATTGCTTTATTTAAAAGGTGTAGAAGGTGATTAATAGGTGTAGATTTTCGGACTTAGTTTGGGAATTTTCTAACTTTTATAATTGCTTTATTTATTTGTTTCCTTTATCTTTTATTCCTTTTTTTTCTTTAACAAAAATTGTTTGAGCTTTTTTTTTTTAATATAAAGATAAGGAAATTCAATGCTGGCATAAATGAGTGAAAAGTGAATTTTCAGAAACTCTCAAAGATAATAACTTTGAAAGTGGTGAATTTGGGTCAAATTGCCGTTATGATCAACCTTCTCATTTTAACCTGGTTTGAACATTAAATTTGCAAGCTTTTGGTGTTTAATTCTTGCTAGCAGTAGTTTTTCCTTGAAATCTCATGTACCTTATACATTCTTTGAGAAATGGCATATATATAATCAGTTACGGATAACAAGTGCCATTAAGCACTTATTATTTCTCACGCATGGTGTATATTAAGCATGATTCCTATTGCATGGAGCATCCAGGATAAACTCTTGTGTACAAATTCAGTATTAGGAATACTATTTGTATGTATAAGTTCTGTTTGTTGACATGTGCAATTTTGGTTCTGTTTATACTATGTTGACTAAGTTAGAATTTATGCACGACTTATTATGTTTTCCTTAGAATTATAGAGAAATGGGTGAGAGAAGCCATGAAATGGAGCTGAAGAAGCAAAAGGAATTTGTGATGGTGTTTCAGACAGAAATTGAGGGCTATCGCCAGACTATAGCACAGATGGAGTGTAGGTTTCGTCAGATGTCTGAACAATCATCCACTGTTATTGAGCAGCTCATGGAGACTGTTAACTCCAGACAAGAAGCTCTAAGGGAAATGGAGCAAAAATATTATGAATTAACTTCTACTCTTTGCAGATTAAAGATGGAGAAGAATGGATTACATGGAGATTACGAAAAATGTAAACTACACTTTCCCTTCTGAATTGATGCATAGATTCTTCGTTGAGCATGGCTAATTCTCTTATCTCTCTATGATCTATGGGTTGATTATGCACATGTTGGTCTCTCTTAAACCAATTTTATATACTTGGTGTCCTTGTAATTTGAGACAGTTTAAAGTTCCTTTCTTCTAAGAGCATTAAATCCCTTTCACAAATCTTGTCTTGTTTGTCATAATTTAAGTAGCATCTGATGCAAATCTGGTCTAAGTATTGTAATGTTCTAATGGGGACTTGGTTTTATGTGTTTGAAGCCCACAACCAAAGTTACCATGGATGATACACAAATTAAAAAATGTGTTACTTTTGCTCTTAAAGAGATTGAACCTTGAAAGCTCATCTCTAATGTATAGTCACAGATTGCTTTAAGAAATTTTGCTGGGCAATGGTTGCAGACATATGGATGGCTTGGTTTCCAGTGTTCCAGGCACTCAACTGTTGAAAGATGTTGATAAATGGAGCTAATGTGAATTTTTACACGTGCACATAGATTCAATGGAGGTTCACTTGGGATTATTGAACTTCAATTTCCATTGAAGATTGTAATGTTACTTGAGATATAGCAGGTGGTTTATTTAGGACTATGGAGGAAGTAGGATTTGGATACTCTCAATTTACTTTCTCTTAATTTTCCTCAATTTCATAAATAAATGTTGAGAATGTTTAGATTTTTGAAATTCCCTGTAATGATATCATGACATCATCATCTTTCTTATAATTTTAATCATTGATTACTTATGACAACATCTCAAAGAGCTAAACTGAGTGAAACTGAGGAAAGTAAATGGAGAGGATTCATTTCTAATTTCTAAAGAAGTGAGAAATTTTAGCTGATCTAAGATACTACATAAACATTATGAGGCAATTTTCAGTCAGGGCATAGGGCTAAACCTATATAATAAAGAATGCATGGTAATTCGGTTTCTGTCATCACAGTGTTGAAGGACATGAGAAGACTGCATACCACAAATGTTCGACTGAGGCATGAAACGGAACAGCAAAGGAGAGAGATTAAGGCACAAGCCAAAGAATTAGAACATTGCAGAGGGCAGAACATCCAGATAAGAATGAAATTGACAGACAAGATGAGGAAGGTCAGTTTTCTCTGTCATATGCTTTATAAATATCTCTTGTTGGTGACTCTTGAATGGTGATTTTATCATAAACGCCTGGTATCATCTATTCAAGGATTTAAGCATTGTCTAATAGATGATTGCCTTCAATCTATTTCCATATTAGTTGATGTGTTGCATCATTACATAGAACCAATGAGCTCAATTCATAGACAGACACCCTAAGTCTGCAGTTCAAAATTCATGATTTCCTCTTATCTTTTCAGAGTAGTTGTCGTTGCTGATTGGATAATTTCCTATTTCCTTTTGATTAGTAATGCGCATAGGTTTTATTGCTTGGCTGTTTCTCATGGGACCTGAGGATGTTGAGGCTCCCAAGCATTGTCAGAGGCATCTTGTGGCTTCTCTTGAAGAAACTTACGTTCACTTGTCAATTATTTATCTTGTTTAATCACAAAATTGGTCAAGATACAGAAGGGAAATATACTTGACATTAGAGCCTAGGAGTCTGAATAGGGGTAGGACACATTGTGGCTCAAGTTGGTTCCATTGTCTGTAGCCAACAGCAGTATATGGAAAAGATGACATGGTTGTTTACTATTTTTCAGTTATGTAAGGAGTCAATTTGGCAGCTGTGCATTGCAACCACCCCCACCCAAACTAGTCAAGCTGGATTTCCCATGGTATTGTGGGAAAGAGGATCATACTGGCTGGTTGTGCAGAGGTGAAAAGTTTTTACTTCCTTGTAGCATTGGACAATTGATTGAGACGCTTCAATGCATTACATTTGATTCTACTCAAACAAGGGTTAGGGAAGTTACATGTAATGAATTTTCATGAGGTTGTCATTCCCCAATGAACCCCTATGATATCTTGGCATCTTTGGCTAGCTTGAGAAACTAAGACAAAAAAGATTTATACATGATTATCAGGTGCTGCTCGAGAAACTTATAGGCAAGGCAGGGTCTGTTCAACAAGACAGGCTAGCCTTGCTTTATGAGTTGGCTTGAATAGAGCAAAGTCAATGTTTTAATTGCGAAAAGATAAACTGGATCTCGGATTTCAATTTGAATATCATCCTGTATTCCATGTTTTAGTACTTTAAAAGAAACTTTGTTGAGCCACAACTTTTTTATAAGCAGCGGCCGGTAGGACCAAGAAGCTATATTGCCATCTCCTCAACATATTGTAGATCAACTTGTGTGGAAAAGAAAGAAATATATTTTGGTGCGTTGGCAAGGACTGTCTTTCAGAAGCACACAGTGGAGGATTTGGAACACTAGCATCAGTTTTAGAGTATGTACTTATGGATTTTGAACACTAGCATCTCCAACCATGTTAATAGAGATGTTAGTCATACTAAAGCCAGACCATATGGAGGTGGATGATGCTACTAGTGGTTGCATGCTTTCTGGTTAACTGGATAATGTCCTAAGCAGCAATCAAATACCTCATCATGACAGACAACTCTTGGGAGCCTCAACCAATTTACTAGACTTCATTGTCTCATTCTGCTCTTGAGCATGCATGCTTACAAAAAAATAGGAAATAATAAATAACGAATGCATGTCTACGTGAAACAATAAGAAACAGCATTTGGACTAATAGAGGGATAGATATATGTATCTCCCATGCTTAGTAGTTCAACTACTTGCGATGCAGTGCATAGGTAAGATGGACACTACTAGTTCCTTTGCAAATGGAAATAATGTTGATTAGTTTAGCAAATAAGGCAGGTGTTTTTGGTTCCTCTTATTTGTAAGACATTGTTGGTGCCACAATCAAATAAGTGATCCATTATAAAAAAAGGAACAAACAAAGTATGATTTATATGGTGAGGAGATATGATTATCCAGTAAACTTCCATGTTGAAGTCATCATCATATTGTACCAGTTATCTTGACAGACCTCCATAATTGGATGGGGTTTGCGCATCTGTTCTCTCCCGTGATGCTCAAAGTATTATTAGAAAGTGCATTGTACCTCATTATAGGTCTTGCTGGCTATTCTATACAATATTCTCTTTTGGCAATCCTTGCTTTTATATTGTAAGTATGAGTTAGCATCTAGTTTGAGGTGGAATGTGTAAAGAAAGGGCCAAGGGCTTCTTAGAGAGAACCCTTTGATCTACAAGTTTTTGGGTATAACTCAGATTTTCATTTCATTTTATAAAAAAAAACAAAGAAGATAAAAAGAAGGAGCAGACTGTACAAAAGAATAACACTGGCAAGAGACCTAAGAACTCAAGTGGAACACAGAAACAAAACAGAAGGGTGCAATGATCGAGTTCCTGGCAGTAAAGCTAAAGAGAACCATCAGTAGCAATAAATATAAGACAAGATGATGCAACTCTGCATGTCAAGGTATCATTGACTTCAGCACAATATACTCTAGTTTCATTCTGTGGTGTCATGGCTTTCCAGGAGACTGTCAATCCTTGGTTTCCTTCACACTTGGTTTACTTAATCTTGGGAGTTTCAACAATCCTCAGAGTACCGTCACTTCAAATTAAGGAATTTTAAATTCTTCCCAAGCGTTACCGCTGTGTTATTGTTATCGGTCGCCCTTGAAGCAACCGGCATTCACATTTTAATTTTTTTCTCGATTTAATTTCAAAGCTAGCCACGGTAGGAAAGGGACCATGATAATAAGGCACTCTTAGTAAAGTTGAAAATCCGGCCATTGGCTGCACTAATTGGAAATGCTCGCTTCCTTGCTATATATCCCTGTGAAACAATAGAATTCTTTAATATCATCAATATACCTTGGAATAAGAAAAGCTTTTATATGTTTTTCTGTCACGAGTTTGTTGCTTTTTACATTAATCTTCCATATTGGCAGATAAGTTGGGAGGTTTCCATTGTGATGTGAGTCATTGATTCACTTAGTGGAAAGGATCTTATGGGCACTGAAAACACAATAATGATTCTCTTATGGCATGGAAAACTGGATTTACTAGTTTTTTTTGCTTGTCCTCAAAGATTTTTACTTTTTTTATTTTTTAATTGTTATTTACTGAAACTCGCTATGATATAAAACTCAAAATTCCTGATTGGTTCAAGTAAGATCCTCAATGTGATCGGCTTTTATTTTTCTCAAACTAATAGCACATATTTGCTGATGCAGTTGAATGATAAGGTGGATCATGAAACTCAACCAGAGTCTGGTGAGTTGAGCAAGCAGATAACAGAACTGAAGAAAGACTTAGAGGAGAAGACCAATACCATTGAATATCTCGAGATGCTTAACCAGGCTTTACTCATCAAAGAACTAACAAGCAACAAAGAATTACAAGATGCTCGAGAAGAACTACTGTCGGTAATACCCAGCTTATGATATCCTGCCTCATACTAAAATGCTTGTTTGATTTGATTGCTAAAGTATTTTTGTTCTTTTCAGCTTTTTCCTCAGACAAACTGTTTGGCTTGTCATGCAGGGTCTAAAAGATGTTTTGAGTAATCGTACAAAACTTGGAATCAAAAGAATGGGGGAGATTGATCACGAACCTTTTAAGGAGATGTGCTTGTCGAAGTTCAGCAATGGAGAGTGGATGTATATGTCGGCAGCATTATGTTCATCATGGCAGGAATGTGTGAATGATGCGCAATGGCACCCTTTTAGAAGAGAGAAAGTAAAAGATGATGTGCAAGTAATCTTATCATTCCAATTGCATTTGTCCTGACTGTATTTCATTACCTTCTGAATGCCATCATGTCTTAGGTAGATACATTTTAAACATTCTTGCTTTCCTGTTCGTAAGTTGCTTCTGGCGTTCCATTCTCTCATAATAAATTCCTCTCAAATGATATTTATTTCTTTTGGGCTATTCACTATAGGGCCACTTTTTGGGAGAGAATTCTCTTATCAATAGGCATTTGTTGCCTTCCAATTTTCTTGAGTTATTATATGTTGCTTTATCCAGTTGATGAAATCTGCAGGAAGTAATCGATGAAAATGATGAAAAACTAAAGGAGTTGAGGAACAGCTGCAGCGAGGCTGTATATGGGGCTGTGACCAAAGCACTGCTGGAGATGAACGAGTATAATCCGAGCGGGAGATATGCAGTTCCTGAGATATGGAACTTCAAAGAAGGAAGAAAAGCTACCTTAAAAGAAGTTATTCAGTATCTTATTAAGCAATTGAAAGTTCAGAAATCTAAAAGAAAGCGGGTTTAGCTACGGGTATGGGCTCATGTATATAATGTGATCCCTTTCTTACTGATATGCATTAATCTTTTAGAGGGGCCCCCTGGATTGAGTTTGATTCTAAACCGTGTGCCAGTTTTTTTGCTGAGTCAAAGATTCTCGATGGGACCAGAGGGGATGCAGAAGCTGAAGAGGCAATGGAATTCCACCTAATAAAAACCAGAATGTATTGCACCACGGACTGAGATGTGGAAAGAGACATCTCTGGCTGCATTGTGGTCGACGTAAATGCCAAGAGCTGCGATTTCGGCCCATTTATGCCTCTTTTTCTTTTGGCAGAAGTGTTGTATTGCAGTCCTTTAAAACAGGCAACTTAATGCATGTTCGTAAAGGCAGGTTGTAAGAAAGTTTATGCTCTGAGGTTTTGCTAAATTGCAAAGTGACATTCTGGATATTTACCACTCATAACAGACAATCTGGTCGATACGTGGGATATGCCTTCATATTCGAACATGGTAAATGTCTGTGGCATTTGAGGTTTTGATACAATGCCTGCTATAAAGCCAAAATAAAATGCTGTTATTACTTTGATAGACTAATGATTTTAAGTCCTCAACATCAGGTTACATTGGAAAATTTTATAGGCTGTTTTTTGAACTCCGGTACTTATAGGACCTCCATTAAAAATTAGTGTTACATGTCTTGGATGGAATATGTCTACTAAGATATTAGGTAAATTACTAGTATCTTTTTGTGTTCATTTTAGGTGCACTAGCTCCTATCATCTAAATTAAATGCTTAGACGCTTAAATTTTTTTAAAAACCGTATTCTTCCTATATAACCATTTAATTATATATATACATATATATATTTTATTATCTTTGTACATTTATACTACTTTATTCAGAAGTAAAATAGTAGAACTGGCGAGAGCATCAGGATTGTTTAAAGAGTCCTTGTTGTTTAAAAAATATAACCCTTCCTATGTTTTAGATAAAATCCAACAATTACTTCACCGTGTTCTCTTTTTGGTCGTTCATATTTTATGGGGCTATAGTAGTAATTTCACTCTAACTTGTTCACCTAAAAAAGGAAAAAAAAAAAAAATTGGATGCTGAGTTTGGTTACTTAATAAATTGATTTATTTTGTAAATCTTCCCTAATCCCTAAAATAAATTAATTTATACGATGGTTTAGAAAAATTTGACATCCCCTGGCCCCTTCTGGTGAAACAATCAAAAGCATATCTCAAAATGACAGTACGTAGCTACTAAAATTAAGTTCAACTTTACCAGACAATGATATACTTATCTTGTATATGATTAATTTTCTTCAAAATCAGCTTTAAAACAAATATTTTTCACCAAATTTTACAAAAAAAAAAATGTCTATCTAAATTAAAGAAAAAGTCCCAATTTTCACGGAATACCTAGCAACGAATAAGTTGCACATGTCAAAGGACATGGTTTGTAGCAGAAAAACATTTGAAGCAGTTTGTAATTTTGAAGGTTAATGCAGTTTACATGATATTATATATATACATATATTAAAAAAAACCCAGAAAATACTTCTTGCAAATCAAACATACTCTTATTTATCTGAGACGTGAAATACTCTTATATTATAAACTAGTTAATTGCATGCATAATTCTTCAGTTTTTTAATTTAAAAAGGAAAATAATAAGGATTAACTACCCAATCCCACAGTGTAGGAACAGTAGCCATAGATTGCGTGCTTGTTGGCAATGAGGAGGTAGTCGACTCCCATGAAGTACTAGCACACTTTGCAATGCGCTAAGCTCACACGACAGACGATGCTGATCTCAATGAGCTCTGCGTGATCAAAAGAAGGCTCTTCGAGCACTAGAGGAGTAAGACAGTTGACGACATCAAGCTAGTCACTAGCAACAAAACTCCCATCACTAGAGGTGTCCAAGACGAAGTTTTGTCTCAAAATAGTAAGCTTCTTACCTTAGACCAATATGATGGCACTAGTAATCCTAATGATTACCTCTTCCACTTTTGCACTCTTATGAACTTTCATGGTCATGGGGAGACTATTATGTATAAGGCTTTCCCAGTTACTTTAAGAAAAGCAGCTCAAACGTGATTTGACCACCTACCTAAGAACTCCATCGACTCCTTTGATGAGCTAATGCGAAGGTTTAGTCTCCACTTTAGAGCGAGCAAGCCTCTGTCCAAAGACACTTTGTCACCATACTTGATAAGGCAAAGTGAAGGGGAAACTCTACGAGAATATGTAGCGTAGTTCAACAATACCATAGTCAAGATCCCTCAGTTGGATGAGTGAGTGGCAGTGTATACTGCGCAACTAGGCATAAGACCTTAATGATCCTAGCCGAATTTTGGAATAAGGTCTGGAATAGAAGGACTAGGAAGGCAACATCTATGTCAGGTACGACACCAACTGAGAGAGGTCGGACGGAAAGAAGGATAAGGAAAGATTGTTTGTAAAAGATTTCCTTGGAGATAAGGCACTGAGCAAAGCTGAGGGGGGGTAGGCTCAGGTAATAAGAAGTACCGAATTGAGTAAAACCCACTTCTCCTTTGCATCTACACACAACATACCCCTCTAAATCGAGCAATCGCCTAGGTCTTCATTGAGGTAAGGAACAGAGGTTTGCTATAGAAGCCCCTTAAGATGAGGAGGAACCCCAGACATCAAAACTTAGACAAGTATTACTAGTTCCACGACGACTATGACCACTCTACGAAAGAGTGCTTCTAGTTAAAGAATGCAATTGAATATGCTAATCAGTGGAGCTTCTTCAACGAGAATGTAGCCTAACAGAGTAATAATGACTGTTTTGATAATGATGAAGATTAGGCACCTCAAAGGTGGCTAACCAAGGGTACTCGAGAAGAGCAAAATGAAGATCACTGCACTAACCGAGCCTCCAATGATCGAGCTTCCAACAGCATGATCAATAAAATCATTGGAGGGCCACATCTAGGGAGCCAGCTGATCACTGGTAGCTCAACTAACAACCTATTCGAGGTGTTGGTTATTAGAGAAGAGATAGAAAATTGACACTTCAATTACTTTCTCCAATAAGGGCTTGGAGAGGGTAGATACCCCTCATCAAGACATCCTTGTAATAGGGGTGAGGATCACAAATTTTGAAGTCCTCAAGACTTTAGTAAACATTGGCATCTCCACTGACATTCTCTTCTTGGGTATATAAGAAAGGATGTAGAGACAAATTGCCTATTAAGATGAAGCCTTACCACCATAATCTCATTGGCTCTAATGGGGAAATTATCTAAGCTAAGAGTATCATTACTCTCAACATGGAGCTTGGTGATAACGATAACGCTACATGACGCTAGTGGAGTTCGTCGTAGTTGATTGTCCATCCCCTTATAATACTATCTTGGGATGATCGAGCTTGAATGCCTTTGAGTCATCACCTCATCCCTCCACCTGAAGGCTAAGTTCCCAACCCCCACCGAGGTGAGAATCTACAGGTGTAATCAAAAGCTCTCCCGAGAGCTTTATGTTAAGGTTGCCAGAATTGATGGTGTCTTTACTCTAGAGACTGGCCCATAGGAAAAGGTGGCTGAGAGAGGCAAGCCTAGTGAAAAAACAGAAGAGGTACAGATTAGTGCCTCTCTCGACTAGATCACCAAGGTTAGGATCGAAACCCCTTCTAAGGTGAAGGAGGAGATAGTTTCCTTCTTATAAGCCAAATTTAAATAGGTTCGCCTGGTTAGAGTCAAACATGCTTAGGATCTCCCTTAACTTGGTGACCCACAACCTCAATATTAACTCCGATGTGCAGCCTATCAAATAAACAAAGAGGCATTTTATGCTAGAAAGGCAAGTTACTATAGAGGAAAAAGTGTAGAAGCTACTTAAAGTTGGCTTCATCAAAGAGGAGAAGTATTCGACCTGGTTGGCAAATGTGGTGTTGGTTAAGAAGAAGTCTTGAAAATGGAGTATGTAAGTCTATTATACAAACCTCAACAAAGCTTGCCCAAAAAAATACTTCCTTTTCCCTAAGATCGATCAGTTAATCGATTACACATCAGGACACATCCTGTTTAGCTTCATTGACGCCTTATTGGGTTATAACCAGATTAAGATGGACTCGAAGGATGAAGTCCATACCTCATTTGTCACCGACTTCAGCACGTATTGCTACATTGGCATACCATTCAACCTTAAAAATGCTAAGGCAACATATCAACGTATGGTGACTAAGTCTTCAAGCTTAACTCGGGCAGAACATAGAGGTGCACATTAACAACATGATAGTTAAGAGCAAATGGATTAGCAATCATGTTAAGGACCTGTAGGAAGTCTTTTACCAAATGAGAAAATACGATATGAAGCTAAACCTTCGGAAGTGTGTATTTGGGGTCAACTTCAATAAATTCCTAGGCTTCTTGGTCACCTAAAGCATAATTGAGGCCAACCTTGAGAAGATACAAGCTATTAGGAATATAAAGCCCCCTTCCTTGGTCAGAGACGTATAGAAGCTCACCAACATGGTAGCTACATTAAGTAGATTTGTCTCCAAGAGCATAGACAGATGTGTTAAGTTCTTCAAAATTTTAAAGAAACTTAACAGTTTTGAATGGACTCTTCAATGTGTGATGGCCTTCAAGCAGCTGCAAGACTTCCTTGTATACCCTCTAGTCCTTCTAAGCCTGTTTTAGGGGAGCACTTATATTTATACCTGGTCATTGGTGACTGGGCACTCTCCTCTATTCTAGTTAGAGCGGAAGGGAAAGAGCATAGGCTCATATATTACTTTAGCCACATACTTTTAGGGCTTAAGGTCAAGTACACTATGAAGTGAGTGCATATGGCATATAATTCCAACCATGGACGGCTTACAAGGCACAAGTGCTAGCCAACTATATGTTAGAATACACAAGATCATTGTATGCTATGCCCTCATGTTCAGGTTTGACACTAGCAATAATGAATCAGAATACAAGGTACTGATAAATTAGCGCTGATCACCTACAAGTTTTCTTGGACTTGATGCTTGTTATCTAGCAAGTTTAAGATGAATATAAGGCTAAGGATGATACCATAGCTAGAGACATAGAGAAAGTGAGGAGTCTCCTAACTGAATTTCCTTCATAGACCATCACAAAGATCCCTTAAATCAAAAACTTAACAGTAGATTGGCTATCTAAGCTTACCTCTATGAGGAGATAGAAGCCCGAAGTAAAGGACAAGAAGATTTTTATAGAGTATTTGCTAGAGAAGACCATAACTCCAGGCTTAACTAAGGTCTTAGAAATTATGGCAGCACCATCAGAGTTGAGCTGGATGGACCCTATCCAGAGTTACTTAGAGTAACGTACGCTCCCAAAAGACAGGAGAGAAGCAAAGAAGTTAAGATACCACACCCTAACTATACGTTGGCCAACGGCGTCTTGTATTGCAGGGGTTTCAACCTTCCCCTTCTTAGATGTCTCTAAGTAGACGAGGGCCTACACGTCATGGAAGAGGTGCATGCTAGAGTGTATAGCAACCACATTCAATCCTAAGCCCTCTACATTTGGGCTCTATGACTTGGATATTGCTAACCTACCATAAGGTAAGATGCTAAGGCTATAGCCTAGAAGTGCCTCCAATGTCGACTATAGCCTAAAAGTGCCTCTAATGCCAAAAGTACGCACCAATCAATCATACCCCTAGCACCAATCTCTAGCCCCTAACCAGCTTATGGCTGTTCACCCAATAAGGCATCGACATGTTCAGTACCTTCCCTAAGGCCTTAGTAGGTCAGTAGCACATCATTGTAGGTGTTGACTACTTTATCAAGTAAGTTAAGGTCGAGCCTATGGCTAAGATCACTAGGAGGAGCATTAAGTTATTCGTTCAAAACAATATCCTCTTCAGATTTAAGGTCCCCTATGCCCTTATCATGTATAATGGGTGTCAATTCAAAATCCCAAGGTCAGAGAACTTTGCACTAAGCACTACATCACACCATACTTCACGTCAATTGCCCATCCTCAATTGAATGGTTAGGTTGAAGTAGCTAATATGGTCATTTTTAAGAGCTTGAAGAAGAGGGTAAACCAAGCTCAAGGCACTTAGGTAAACCAACTACCAAATATCTTATAGGGATACAGGACTACCCACTACACCTTTATATGTGAAACCCCCTTTTGCTTGGCATTCTGGTTGGAGGCAGTCCTCCTCGTCGAGGTAGAGCTTCCTAACATCCAAACTCAAAGTTTCAATAGTATTCTAAACAAGTCCCTACTACAGGCCAATGTCGACACTATAGAAGAAATCAGAAACCTTGCTACAGCTAGGGTAACTGCTTACTAGCACTGTGCAGCTACATACGATGATCAAAAGGTCAAACATAAAGAGTTCAAGGTCGGTGACTTGGCTTGTCAGAAGCTAGAAGCCATAAGGTTATGGGAAGGACAAGGTAAGTTAGCCTATAACTGGGAAGACTCGATTAGAATAAGAGAGAGCATGGGGAATGAAGCATATAGATTGGAAAGATTAAATGGTGAGCTCATCCTATGAACTTGGAACATCACTAATCTTAGGCTATACTTTGACTAATGCACAAAACCCTTGGTAAATTTTTTTATGAATATCAATGAAAGTTTTAGTAGTCATAAGTACCATTTACCTTTTTCCTTCTTTTACTCTCATACTAAGTCCTAAACCTCAAAGGGTAAATGGAATTGCTATTCGGGTAGGTTGAAATGCCACCAACCAAACCCCCTTCAAGTAACCTCTGTAAGAGAAAACACCCTTTAAATAATTGAGGAACTCCCATTATTGGGTAGGTCAGAACGCTACCAACCTGACCTTAAAGAACAAAAAGCAAAGCAAATGTACCAAATGCAAAAGGTCATATTCCATTATCAAAGAAGGCATTTGCAAAAGTTAAGGTTGGCATCTTAACTTGCCATATAGTTGCTCCTACCTAAGTACCGAAAAATGATTAAGTACAAAAAAGGTAAGGGAGGATAGCAGCTTATTATTTTAGATCAGCGAGCTACAAGAGCTTTGAAAAGTATAACGCTTCAATTCGTTTGGAGGGCTAATTTGCTTATAGTCCTTGCTCGTAAGATGTCTTGTCTTAAGCTACGGAAGGATAAGCTAAAACCTACTAGCTTGGGTCAATAGAAGGATCACCTTGAACTCAATTGGTCTAAGAAACTTTTTTAAGTGTAACCCCTTATTGAGCTTCTGAGGTAGAAATGGATGGAAGAGCATTTTGTGTACCTTCAGTAGTAGAAGAGGTAAGACTATCTCGACGTTAATCCAACTGCTCTTCTCCTCTTGTAGTCTAGCCTTCAGTATGGACATCTACACATAAGAATGACGTAGATTCCAATGCCAATTAGCCTTACTTGCACAGGTCCCTCAAATCCCTGTTTGCACTAGATGCCTCCTTGCGCAAGTTAGTTACCTCATTAAGCACAGTTTTGTAGTCCATTAACAAGAGCAGCACTTGATGATGGCATAACAAACAAACATGTACACTATAGTCATCTATGACAAATGTTCGGAACTATATTAGCAAAGAAGAACATGACTTAAAGGAAATAAAAACTTACTTGTTGGATGAGTGAGCTCACGTAACTTGCCATTTCCAGAGGAGACTTCACCTGGGTCTTCAATAGATCTTCGAGGATAGCCTAGTCCCCCGAGGTGACCAACCCCATCAAGGCCTAAAGACTAAGTGTTTGATGGCATAATATGATGTCATTTCCTTAGATATCCTACTTCGTCTTCAAGAGCTTCTTATAAGCTTTCTTAGCTTTAAACTCATTGATCTAACCACGTAGCTCCTTATCCCTAGACTAGTAAAGCACATCCTTGAATGAGTCCGGTGTTATTCCCATACATTAGAATTTATTCAAAACCTCGTAAAAGGCATCCCCAAGGTCATCTGCATACAGGTACGGATGCCTTAAGGGCTAGTCATAAACATACAACCACTTCAAAGGCTCCCTTCCCTTCTTTATCTTCAATTTTGAAGCTTTATCCTTACCAGTTTCGGAGGCCTTCCTCTTCTGCCCCGCCAGCTAGGCCAAGTTGCTAGCTTCGGCCTATTCCCCCTTACCTCGGGATGGTAGGGGGAGCACCTCCACATTTCGTCCCCCAAATCCAGCGCTCTCATCCATCATTCACAGGGTTAGTGACCAAAAGTAGCAGTAATTAAAGCCATACTCATAGGGTCGACAACTAGTGGCTTGGTAAGGGTATTGCCAAGGGGAATCCCCTGTAGAAGAGTCGCTAAAGTCACCCTACTTATCTCTCTTGCCCCTGACCTTAGCCCCACAGCTTTAACCTTAGGAGTAGCAATCTTGGTAGGTGGCTATGTTTTGCTAGGATGCTGCCCCAATAGCTCAGATATCGGTGGATAGGGTATCTCCTCAACCTATTTCTTATCTACAAAGAATTAAACAAGTTATTTCATCATAAAACAAATGTATTATAGTTACTTGCAAAACTCTATTATGACCGGTAAGGGTGAGGATGACCCGCTATTCCTCAAAACATCACGAACAAAGTATAGTTTCAAGTAAGCCCATACTGCCACAATGAAGGGGACAACTGATGCTGAAGATGGACCTATACTTTCTAACCATTTCTTCATAACTGCTCTTTCTACACTCGAAAACAACTTAGAGATTGGCAAATTAAAGTACCTTCGTACGGTCTCTTCGACGTTGTTTTCCTTATCATTTTACAAAGCCATGAAGGCTTCAATCTCCCGACAAGCCTCCATGTCATTCGAGCCAAGTTGCTTCTATACCCTAATTCGGACCAATGGAGTCCATTGAGTCCAAAAGTTGGCCATTTGGGGTGGCCCTACCATCATGTACTTGTCTTGCTTGTTTTTTACTGACAAGTCCAACCCCTCGAATAGCTTCTTCCCAGTGTGGTTTTAGAGGTAGCTCTAACCAATCAAATTTTTCCATAAATAGAAGTGGTTGAAAAGCTTAGGTATAGCTCTCACCACAAAGTGTTCACACAAGGCCTGCAAGGCCTTCAATAGCCTCCACCCATTCAGAGGTATTTAACAGGGGTAGCAACAGTAGTAATCGAATAACTCCTTCTCGAATTTAGTAAAAGGTAGGTGCATTTTATGCTATAGAAACTCTTCATGGACTACAAAGCGCCTCCCTAAAAGCAAAGCTACCCTTTCATCCAGTCATAGCAACAACATAACCAAGCCAGGGAGTTCTGTTACAATAAAGTTCCTTAGAATCCAGTTCATGGTGGTTGTTTTGCTCTTAATCACTTGACCATGTAGCTTCTTGCTAACCTTTAGTCGATCGTAGATGTTGATGGCATCTGGTAAGTAGTCACATGATTATATATCCCAAAGGATCACCATTATCAACACTACCCTATCAAATACTTCAATTTGCCTCCTTGTCTTTCTATCCATCTATGCCAGCAAGGACAAAGCCTATTCGTTCCCCCTTAAAGGAGGAGTAGACCTCATTGTAGCCTTAAAGTCTATTGATGTTGTATTCCACTCAACTAATTGTGTTCTTGATTGTGACATCTTGTTGAAAGGAAGGAAGGCAATGTGAAAAGTTTCGAAGAATGCGTTACTAAAGAAGAAAGGAATGAAAGTTTTCAAGTTGCAATAGGAAAGCAAGATAAGAATAGTTGCAAAAGAGTAATCTGCATAAGTGCTAAGGGCATTTATAAGTCGAACAATTAAGGAAGCAAATCAACAATTATAAAGATCTATACAAGCAAAAATAACCAAATGTGTTGCAATATGGACATGTGGTGTCGGTTTTCATCGGACAACTTCGTTTAAAAAGCAAAACTTCGCAACTGCACATAAGTCAGTAGAGATATGACATCTGTTATGTTGCATTAACTGCACCATGAAAGTACATGATAAAGCGAGAATTTGAAAAGTTGGCTTCCATCAGAAGTTTTCTTGAGGCCCTTTCAACCTTTATGTCATCAAGAGAACTTCTTCAACATTACACCTCATTTCACCACAATGGACAGCTTAGCTCAATCCTACCAGCCTAGACCATTTGATGCATCTACATACTCAGCACCTCCGCTTTGCACCCTCACTATCTAAAGCGCCTCACCTACTGAATCTTCATTTCGGCTCTAAGCACTTAGCTCAGCCCATTGAGTATTCACCGCAGGTTACCCATCTAGCTTAGCAAATGAGCATTTCTGATGCATAACACAACCGAGAAGAGACAAAATCGGTAGCTAAATGGGTCTAAGCTTGCCAAAAGCTTGAAAAAGGGTAATGGGAAATGTGCAAAAAAACGATAAAGTGAATGAAGAGTAAGCAAAACCCATAAATAGCTCCAAAAAATATGATGTACCAATGGAACTTCCAAAGACTTACAGCACAACTCAATATGATTTACAAATTATTTTGGTGAGGTTACTCGCTGCCTAATTTTGCTTAAGGGTTAGGATAAGAGTGAAATGAAAGCGAACAATCAATGTCTATAGGAGACAAATATTTAGTGTATTGATGATCAAGCTTGTCTCGACTACAAGTTTAAAGGGTATTCATACCTAAGAATTTAGGGTAACTTACCTAAAAGGGAAAAGACAAAAAAAGTATCGCCCTAAATAAGTAATGTATAAGAACACAAAAGGGTAAAAATGAAAATTTAAGAAAAACAATGATTAGTGTAGTAGATTTTTCACGTGGTCCTGTATACATGACAGAGATGCATTGGTGATGCCGTTAGAGGATACGAACAAAAAAGTACAAGCATATCAGTTGTCCAAGTAGGGGTGACTACAGATTAATCCAGGGCAACTCTCTCGACCTCCCAACAAGAGTGATGCTAAGAAATTAGTTAGCTTAGATATGGCTGAGGAGACATGTGAGGGTTAGCTGCTCTCTTAGCATTCAACAAGTCAGTACACAACTTTCAAGAGGTGGGTAGTCATATGACTCGACATACAGAATTGATTGATAACAAGAAGAAACTTGGCTTCGGTATGAGTCCACTAGAGTAGGAAGATCCATTTAGCCAGTCCCTCTAGTCATCAGGCTTGATTGTAGGTTAAAGGCCTAGTAGCCTAATTCCTATGATTCCCTTCAGGTTGATTTGGATTTGGGATCAAATTTGAATGGTCCTCGATTAGCTCTCTATTAAGGTGATATAAATTAAGGTCCGCAATGTTGAAGGTATTAGAAACCCTATAGTTATCAGGCAACTCTAATCTGTAGGCGTTATCATTGATCTTCTAGAGAATTCTGAAAGGTCCTTCAACCCTTGGGGGCTTAGTCAATCTACTAAGTAACTTTTTCATAGATGTGTTGAAGGAATTATGCTCAAGCTCTTGTATGAGGATCTTCTTACTCAAATATAGGTACAAGGGTATGATTGAGGGACAACTTAGGATTAAAACCATAAACAACTTCGAAGGGGGTCTACTTAGTAACATCATGTATCGTTCGGTTGTAAGTAAATTCGACTACTAGTAAGCAAATGTCCTAATTAGCCAAGTTCTTACTCACTGCAGCTCGGAGCAATGATCCCAAAGTGCGATTAACTACTTCTATTTGGCTATTAGTTTGGAGGTGATAGGAAATACTGAATAAAAGTTTAGTCCCCATTCAACGCTATAAAGTTCTTTAGAATTGGCTCAAGAACTTGGGATCTCTGTTGGAGACTACACTTCTCGGCATACTGTGTAACCGTACAATCTCCTGCAAGAAAAGAGACGTAATACTCGAAGCATCATTAATCTTAGAGTAAGGCACAAAGTGTACCGTATTGCTGAACCTATCCATGACGAACATTGCAAAAACTTTACCTCGAGCAATTCATGGTAATTCGAGATCAAAGTCCATACTCGACTCAATCCATGGTCTTGTCGAAATAGGTAAAGTCATTACTTTCCCTTGTGCAACTTGGCATTTAGCCCTCTTGTACACGATACAACCTTCAACAACTCAGTGTACATCTCGCCTCATTCTCGAGTAAAAGAAATGACCATTCAACAACTCATAGGTCCTTCTCTCCCCAAAATGTCTAAACAGTCCTCTATTGTAGGCTTCCTTGATCAACAGCTCTTGAAGTGAATAGGTCAGCACACACAATTTCCCTCCTTGAAACAAGTACCTCTCCTCCATATGATAGCCGTCCACTATTCTTCCATCTACACAACTCGCTAGTATGGGCCCAACGAATGGATCCTCAAAATACTGCTCTTTGATACTCGCAAACCTAAACAACCTGGTCTATAGTTCAGTTAAAAGCGCATGTCTTCTTGAAAGAGCATCTACAACTACATTGCTCTTTCCCTACTTGTATTTTATCATGAAATTGAATCCTTCAAGGAATTCGACCTATCTCGCCTATTGCTTCAACAACTTTGTCTGACTTCCGAGGTACCTAAGGGACTCATGGTCAGTATAGATAACAAATTCTCTCAGTAGTAGATAATATTACCATACTTATAGTATTCAAACCAGCACTAAGAGTTCCTTGTCATACACAGAGTAATTTAACTTAGGTCCTTTAAGCTTATTACTGTAGTAAGCAATTGATCAGTCTTTCTACATTAGGATAGCTCATATTCCAATGCCTAACGCGTTACATTCCAGTTCAAATACTTTCTTGAAGACAAGTAAAGATAGCATAGGTATGGAGGTCAATCTTTCTTTCACCTTTGCAAAGTTTATCTCCTCCTTTTCTCCCCATCAAAAATTGGTGTTCTTTCTTATTAGCTCAGTAAGTGGTGTAGTAAGGGTATTGAAATTCCTTATGAATCTCTTGTAAATGAAAGCCAGTCCATGGAAACTTTTCACCTTGGCACAAGTAGTAGGATTTAGCCATTCGATGATTACTCGAATTTTCTCGTTGTCCACTTGTAAACCTCCTTCACTTAGTGCATAGCTCATGAATACCACTTCCTCTTGGTAAAAGCAACATTTCTTAAAATGTCCAAATAATCTCTCGATACGGAGGACATTCAACATGGCACGGAGATATTCATAGTGACTCGGCATGTCGGCACCATATACTAAGATGTCGTTAAAATATACCACGGCACACTTTCCCATTAGATTTCTTAGTATATGATTAATCTTTAACAAGCCAAAGGGCATTACCATCCACTCATAGAATCCATGTTAAGTTTTGAACACAGTTTTCCACTCATCTCCCTACCTCATGTAAATTTGATGGTAACCAGATTTTAAATCAATCTTGCTAAAGATCTTAGTTCCACTTAGCTCATCCATCATATCTTTTAACCTAGGAATAGGATACCTATATTCGATCATTATCTTGTTTACGGCTCAACTATCAACACATATCCGTCGGGTTCCATCCTTTTTTGACATTAAGAGTACCGAAACAGCACAAGGGTTAAGACTTTCCCTAACAAATCCTTTTTCTAGCAACTCATTGACATGTTGTTGAGCTCAAAAGCCTGTTTAAGACTCATCCAATAAGCTAGTTTATTCGGCAATGCAACATCGGGTATCAAGTTAATACAATGTTTTATTCCTTTGAACGGTGGCAATCCTTCCAACAACTATTCTGGAAACAGGTCGGCATATTCATCCAGTAACCCTCTTATTTCCAAGGGTAGTTCATCTTGCTCCTTCAATTCTAATTGACGCCTGACTAACATAAAGGTTGGTACGTTGGCTTTAATGGCCTCTCGGAGCTCGACTCTACTAATCATCAAGGTTTTCTTTGAACTGCAAGCAAGTTTCTCTGTAGTTTATTAACTTCATTCGGTGACATCGAGTTTAGTGTAATCTTCCAGCCATCCTTCTGGAATACATACATGTTCTTGTATCTGTCAAGGATAACTCGTCTATCAAATAGCTATCATCAGCCAAACAATACGTATGAAGCATACATGGGCAGCACGTCGTAGAGAATCTCGTCAGAGTAATTTTTTATAGTAATTGGTAGTAGTACTTATCGAATGACATGTGGTGCTCCCTTCTCATTCACCCAATGTAACTTGTACGGCCTTGGGCGCATTATAGTCAGTAACTTCAACCTTGTGATTAGATTGGTTGATGCCACATTAGTGCAACTTCCACTATCTACAATTATCACGCTTACCTAATCATTCACCCTACAGTTGATATGAAACAAGTTCTCCCTCTGCTCCTCTTTTGTAAGGCTTCTAAGTTCATTACACGTTGAATAACCAAGATCAACTAATCTATGTCCTCAGCAAATACATCCTCTTTAATCAGTTTATTCTCCTTAGTAACTTGTTTCTTAGTAATGCTTTCCTACTCCTCAAGTTCCTCATTAGTATTTTCCACTTCCAGTTTCAAAATGTTTCCCTTGATGACCATAGTCTTTCAATTTGGGTACTTAGCAGTCATATGTCCAAACTCTTGGTATTTAAAGCACTTGATCTGACTCGTCTTCCTATCAAATCCTTGCTCTTTCTCATAAGTTCGAGTTAGCACGTTACCTTCTATTTGGCCCTTTTGGTTAGTCCTGACATCCCTTCGTCTGATCAGGTCGGCACTCAACCGACCTCAATAGTTTCTTTATACAGTTCGACTTGACTGAACAGGTTAATTAGTCAACATCCTTATCGGCATTCGGCTTCTCCTCTGTCTTTCCACTCGCTAAGCTATTCGTATTACCTCATCCAGTGGAAAATTGTTAGAGTTTGCCTCATCCAAAGCAGAAAATTGTTAGAGTTCCACAATGCCTCAAATATCACTCCTCAATCCAATAAGGAATCTCAAGATGGTTCATGCTGAGGGCTCTTCCACTTCACGGCGAATCATAAGCATTTGGAACTCTTGGACATGCTTGTCAACAGTTCGGTCTCCTTATCTCAGCTCCTAAAGTAAAGTAAAAGTGCCTTGCAGATAAGTTTTCTACACAAATTTGTTTTTGAGTATTCTCTTCATTTCAGGCCAAGTATTGATCTTTTGGTAACCTTCTTGCCTTCTTATGGTTTGAAAATTCTTGCACTACATGACGGTATATTTAGAGAACTCAACAGTAGTAGTTCTCACTTTGTCATACTAGTCATAATGGTAATAATTGAAGACTCACTCCACCTTCTCCTCCAAATCTAAGTAATCATCCACATTTCCAGACCCATTAAAGCTCGGAATCTTAAGCTTCACATGGTCAGATGCTCAAGGTGCTCGAGCTCACTCTTCTTCTTCATATTCTTCCTCATCCTCCTCATCTAAATCTCCTAAGTTAACCCTTCTTCTCACTCATCCACCTACTCCTCTACTTCGAACTCGTCGAACTAGGTTCTAATCTCTAGCAGGTTAGGCTGCTTGTGGAGTATTATGTGTGGCTTCAATAGGTGTATAACCTAGTACATGAACAACTCAAGTTAAATCCACAAGGAGGTTAGACACCTCGTCAAATCTCTCGCCAATATTTATAGGAGTGCCCTAAGATTGTCAACCATGGTAGACAACACCTCTGTCGTTATCTTTAATGCCAGCACTAACACTTGAGTCTATCATTTGCTCCAAAAGATTCAAATCCTAACTCCTTGATTCAGTGTTACAGTTGATACTATCCCTCGAAATCACACTATACGCTTCCTCTAAACTGGAAGCTCAACAACCAGTAAACACGGTAGCTAAATTAACATGAAAAACTTGCTCTGTTCTATATAAGTAAGACAAAATAAGGACAGAACTTCGAAACAACTACTACTACCCAAATGAGACCTTTGTTCCAATACCAAGATTATGCGTAATGCAGCCAAGAATAGACAAGGCCAGTTATTGAATGAGTCTAAGCTTATTGAATGAGTCTAAGCTTATTGAAAGCTTAAAAAAGGGTGATGAGGAATGTGTAAAAAAACGATAAGTGAATGAAAAGTAAGCAAAACCCATGAACAACTCCAAAGTATATGATGCACCAATGGAACTTCTGAAGACTTATGGCATAACTCGATATGAAGTACGAATTGGTCTGGTGAAGTTACTTGCTTCCTAGCCTTATTTAAGGGTTAAGATAAAAGTGAAATGAAAGATAAACAATCAATGTTTATGAGAGGAAGAATATTTAGTGCATTGATGATCAAGCTTGTTGCCACTACAAGTACAAAGGTATTTATACCAAAAAATTTAGGGCAACTTGCCTGCCTAAAAAGGAAAAGACAAAAAGAGTATTGCCCTAAAAAAATAATGTCTATTAGTACAAAAAAGGTAAAAATGAATATTTAAGAAAAACAATGATTAGTGTAGTAGATTCTTCACATAGTCCTGTACACGTAGCAGAGATGCATTGGTGATGCCATTAGAGGATGTGAACAGAAGAGTACAAGCAGATTAGTTGTCTAAGCAAGGGTGACTACGAATTAGTCCAAGGTAGCTCTCTCGGACTCCCAGCAAGAGTAATGCTAAGAAATTGGTTGAATCTGATATGGCTGAGGAGACGCGCGAGAGCTAGCTACTTTCTTATCATTCAATAAGTTGGCACACAACTTCTGAGAGGTACGAAGTCATACGACTAAGCATACAAAATTGATCGGTAGCAAGGAGAAACTCGACCTCAGCATCAGCATGAGTTGGCTAGAGCAGAAGGATTCACTTAACTAGTCCCTTTAGTCTTCGAGCATGGATGCGGGTTAAAGGTCCAATAGCTTGATTCCTATCAATTCTGCTCTGACCTTATGCAGTCTCCTTGAATCACTTCACTCTACTTGGCTCATATATTATCAGCTCGAATCTCTTCTTGAGTGTCTCATCTACCTTAACTAGACGAAAGGCTAACTACTGGATACTACTTGATGAGCAAGGAGGTTAGACCTCCTGCACCCACCTAAAAGTTGGAGTACCCAGCTCGGCCAAATGGCAACCTACTCAGGTTGGCCCCTCCTGCATGATCGTAGAATCACTCAGCTTGGATACCTTTACCCCAGTCTTCCGCCAATACGGACTCCAACTATGCTACCATGATGACAACATTTTCGCCATAGCCAACATGAGCACCTCTAAACCAAATCGACCACACACTTGAGAAGCCCATCTTCCCCTTCTCCTAGCCTGTACAGACTTAATTGGACTTATGGCCTGAGCTGTGTCTATTTAGACTCAGCTTCCCTATCCTTAACCTCATCTCAAGCCTACTATACAGCTTGCCTAACTACAATGGTTACCAACAGTTAGGAGACTGCAAATAAGGTTGAACGATCAAGTTAATAATCACCTCTTATGTTTTGGACTACATTAGACCTTGCAACTCCACTATCCATTACTTACGGATATGGTTTTTGCCCACTAACTCTTCTTTAACCGTTGACTTCACTCCTCTTTAAATACAAGAATACAATGTAATGGTAAACAACTTGATATTTTGTGCACTAAAGCCATCTCTTTGCATTCGAGTACTCTTTCTATCTTTACACACTCAATTGACTTAAACATCAAAGTAGTCATGCCAGACAACACCTTGATGCTCTTCACTATTCTTTGTTTTTTAGGTTCACACAGTAGCACAAAGCCTAGTTGCAATCAATCTCTACCAACTGAAACCCAAAGATAACACAAGCAATTTTACACTTTAAATCGAAAAAATAAAATTTTTATCTTTATTTTTTTGTGAAAAAACTATTATATTTGAAAACTTAATTGAATTTGACGAAGCTTATTACTTAATAAAGGGAAAAGAAAAAGAGAAAGCAGAAAAAAGAAAGTCATTGTTTTATATAAAAAAAAAATTATTTCATTTTATTATAGTTTATATACTAAGTCTCCAATAATTACCCACTTCTAATTATAAATTATATTGAAGCACCTAACCAATATAACTTTAATTAACAATAAATCTGGGAAAATAATATTATTTTTATATTACAAATAGGATAAGAACTTAAAAGTAGAGGATAAATATTTTTCCATTTTCAATCTAGATGTAAAGATTCAAATTTTTTTTCAAGCATTTTTTTATTTTCCACAACAAACAAATAGCAAAATAAAGTTGACAATTATTTTGCGTAGATTTACTTATTGCAATATGATCAATTGAATATGAACATGTTTAGTTAGTAATCCATCAACATAAACAAAAATTTCTTTAATAAAAATCAAAATAATATGTAATGTGATAATAGGAGCAAACAATATCTTAGAATCTTTTGAAAAAACAAAATAACCTAAAATTTTTGGAAAGTGGCTACACGTATAAAAATTGGGTAAATATGGAACTTTAAAAGAATAATCAAAAGAAAATTAAACTAAGAGCTATAGCTTTGAACATTTTAATAGCAAATGAAAATTCGATATGAATTTGTAAAGAAAAACGTAAACATTAGTTGCACATATTAGATTTGCCAAAGTGAAAAACTTATATATCATGATAAGAATAACATTGGCTCGAACAATTTAAAACCTTAGAACCTACAATAATAAGATTAGAAACAACTATAACTTTTGAAAATATAAATGTGAAACATCATGAATGCAAAAAGTCTGTTGTTGTTTATAAAATACATTTGAATGTTTACTTTTTTGTTTATAAAATTTAATGCCATGGAATGAAATTAATATAAAATAAAGTTAGAATAAAATGAAAGTTTACTTTTTTTGTTAACTGTTTACTTTTATAGGTGAGGAAATTTTTTTTTTTTTATTTCATAAAGTAAAGGTGAAATGAAATGAAACATTTATAAAGTAAACATGGAATGCTTTGCATGTAAAAAATAAATAATAATTTTTAAAGAAAAAAAGGGTTTTTAAAAAAAACCTAGAGAGACGAGTTCGAAAGTTAAATTCTTTAAATCCTTACAAGTACCATCCATAATTTAAATTTAGATTTAATTTCTAAAATCACCTTATTTAAAAACTATCCTATAAAATGAAACTCAATCATTAATTTAATAAATCGGATCTTATATTATTAAATTGGATAGATTTAAACTAAATTGAAGAAAAAAATTACTAAATTAAATGACTAATAGTGGAAAAGTTTTTCTTTTTCATTTTTTACTATCGTTTTGGAGGTACCTACGTACTCGCTATTTAAGATCAGACATATATAATTCTTTTTTGAAAATATTAGTGGATTGGTTGATTTTAAATTTGAAAAATAGTCGAATTTATATCTCTTAGCCACTTCATTTTATTTAAGAAAAATACCTAAGAGAAAAGGGTCCTAATTTGATTATTTATTTTTGGAAAAATTCTAAAATATCCCAATTTTTGAAAAAAAAATCCATTTATTTTTATTAATTTGGAAAAAAAAATTCTTGGTGATAAAACTTTTTAGAAAAAATCTTAAGATCTAAATGCAACTTTTTATGAAATACACAATTACCATGGTTAACATGTCTAATTATAAAAAAGATACTTAAATTATGGAAAATATAAAAAAGAAACCTAAATCATGAAAATATTTAAATCATAAAAAAATGTCTAAATCATTGAAAACATGTCTACAAGAAAATTGTGCATTTATTTTGAAAAGTTATAAGAAATCTTAACTTTTAAAAGGTTCGTTTTATTTTTGTTTTTTGTTTTTATTGAAACATGCTTTTCTAAGTAATGAAATGGTTTTTATATATTTTCTTCATTTTATTGTCTTTTATATATATTTATTATTATTTTTTATTTCTTTACTAAAACATCAAAATAAAAAAAAAAATTCTTCCTCTTTCTTTTTTCTTTTCTTCATTTTTTCTTTCTCTTTCTTCTCTTTTTCTTTTCAGATTCTTTTCTTTTTTTGCTTTTTCTCTCTCTTTTTTTAATGGGTTATAATTACAATAGAACAAATTGAAAAGAAAAAAAATAGAATATTACAAAGACAATAAAAATAATAAAAAAAATACAAAGGAAATAAGAAAAGGGGGCTGGACCAAGCTAAAGAGAACACAGGTCAGATTCAATGGGGTTAGAAAGCTCTCATAGTGAGCAGTTTCTAGCACAACTTATTCTAGCTCAGAAAGCCTTAAGCTTGTGTGAATTTTAGAGAGAGAAAGGGGTTGTATAGAGAGAAAGAGTGGCGTTTGTGAGTGGATTTTAGTAATTGTGAGTGATAAATTAATGGTTTGTAGTAAAATGAATATCTTATTTATAAGTATTACGATTGAGTTAAGGATGAAAAATATTGAATGCAATATAATTTTCTTTCATGTTTGGACTGAGTGAACCTGCATAATATGTGATGCTAAATACAAAGTTACGCGTGAAAAACATAATTGGCATGCACTATGAGTGTGCCTATTACTCGTAGAAGTGTATTGGAGTATATCCAACGTACGTAGGAATGTGTCAAAGTATATCTAACGCAGGTAGGAATGTGCTTACCACACTTAGAAATGAGTTAATAAATTATGTGGCAATGATGTAGCCTATAACATAGCGATGACGTAGTGATGATATGGTAATGACATAATATGACGTGATATGGCATATGAAGTGGCAATAACATGACATGGTAACATGATGGACTCATGTACTAATGAAGGATGGACAAGTGTCTAAGTGAGAGAATAAAATAAAAGATACATTTTGCACCTTTCATAGATTAAACCCAAGACCTCTAAGTCATAAGTAATACCAAGTCAGAGTATGTTACTATCAAGCCATTGGCCTGTACCTTATTCAACATATAACAAGATCTGCTCGAGATAGATTTGAATATGAGCCCAAGCCCAACATTCCTCTCCTAAAAAAAAAAAAAAAAAAACTTATTATTAAAACCTAAAGCTTATTATTTAAAAAATTTATTTAAATTTTATATTTTTTGTGGTTTTTCTATTTTTTTTTATTTTTCTAAAATTTATTTTTTTGAGTGTTTTTTTATAAATTTTCCTCTCTTTTTTTTTGTATTTTTCCTTAATTAAGACCCTTTAATATATCCAAAAAATTCTAAAAATAAAACGAGGATAAAAATAAGGTGTCTACAACATTTTTTAAAGATTTTTTCTACAATCCCTCCATACTTTTTATAGGACTAATCTCGCCCTATGTTTTACCTTTAATTTAATGTTCATTAGATTTAAATCATTGAATTGATTATATTTTTAATCATTTATATTTAATAGACATCAACTCAATAGTGTGATGGAAAACTAAACTAATATCATTAAAATAGATGATGAAACTATAAAAGCTCCCTTTAAAAATTATTTTTATATAGGTTAAGTTGAAAGTATACAAACATTGAAAAATCTTTCAAAATTATATATTATAATGTGGTTTATTGATTAGTGGATTCAATAAAAAAATTAATAAAGATAAAATCGTATCAATATCAGTATATCAACAGAATAGATCAAGTTTGATTCCATTATCTGATAACTATAGTTAACCTAAGTGTGACTTGGAATTGCCATGGAATTGGAACCAAAATCCGGATCTGTCGATTCCCGATCCTAAAAACTTGGAATCGATGCTTTTTCTTTTGTTTAAAATACAATTATATTATAATTTCCTTTATCTAGTATATTAAGGAAAAAATATATCAAAGAAAACACTTCATTATTTCCTTCATTGTCAACTTTATATTATTGAGAGAAAAAAAAATTGAAAGGAAAGATACATAGAGGAAAATATATGAGTGCTCATATAAGTGTATAACTTATCACTAAATTGATGATAAACAGAAAATACAAAAAGAATTATGTATTTTTTTTAGATAAAAACCAAACTAATTTTTCTATTTATTGTTGATCCAATGTACACTATACTCAAGCCCAAGCAGGTAGCAAAGAGAAAGGAACTAATGAATGTGAAGGTAAGAGATTTTTCTATGGTTTCATCCTTAGTTTGTATAAGACCGCTATTGAACTCAATCTCACTCTTAATTTATATTCTTTTAAATTTGAATTGTTAACTAAATTGTGAATTTAATGGTTCATATTTTTTAAAAATGTAAATGAGTAGTAAAATAGAATGCTGAACTGATCCCATTAAAATGAAGAACAGGATCATAAAAACTTCCAAAGACAAATGCTTAATGAGTAGAGATGTGTAAATAGGCCAACCTAAGTTAGCCCACTGTGACTTGTAGATTAAATGAACTAAACTCATTTGGCCCACTTTTTAAACAAGTCAAAATACCTCAACCTTAACTCATTTAATAGTAAGTTAAACAAGCCAACTCATGAACCAAAGGCGTAAATGTGTTAAACAACCCGACCAAAATCAGTTTACTTTTACCTATGAATTAAACATGCATGGCTCATTTAGTCTACTTTTTAAACAAGTTAAAAAAAATCAGTCCAAAACAGTTTAAAAAATAGGTTAAACAAACTAATATACGGGTTAAAGCTCACTTACACCCCTCTATTGACGAGTGTTTGTATAGCGTCGTGTAAACTCTCTAATTCATATGAGATCTAAGTCTTCAACTTGTATAATGTATTTTTGAAAATAAAATCATCTAAGTTCTCTCTCTACCGCCCCTCACCGCTACAGCTTACACCTACAATTTGCGAGCTTTACTTTGATCTTTAGGCTATTTAACAGCTTATTCATGATGGATAGGACATGACATTGTTGCGTCCACTAAACCCCCTTTTTTCTTTTTTGAGTTTGAAACTACCAGTTCTAGCGTTTCTTGACCTTGAATCATCTTGGATCGGCAGTTTGGTTTTGGGGCAAATTATGGTCGGAAATCGTCTCGTGTATGGGTCTAGTTATAGTAGTAGCTAAAAAGAAAAAAACATATAAAAGCATAATTTTACCTTGTAATTTTTAGAAAATATATGTCACGACTAAAAAATTTCTATGACCTAGGAAATTTTGTAATCAACTTATATAACCTCTAAAAGATACCATTAAATACTATCATGCATTTTCTAACACCAATGATCTTTTTTTTTTTCTTCTTCTTCTTCTTCTTTTTCACTTAGAAATGGAAAAATACACTCAACATCAAATATTGAAAATAAAAATTTGAAAAAATCCATTAAAAATATATATTGATTATTTGATACAATGAAATATAGAAGTAATAAATCTAATCAAGGATAGTTATATATTAAATTGCCAAATATATTGCTATGGTTGAATTTTTAGAGATGAGAATTATTAATAAATCTGTGGAGACCTAGATATCAAACAATTCTTTTTTTTTTCTTTCAAATTTTATATTTTAGATATTATTTATTTGATTATATTAAGTTATTTTATTAAAATCGTACAAATAATACAATATTAATACTCAATATACACTATATTATCGCCTACGGTATTTGGTTGTACAAGTTATAAATCAGTTCCCATTAAATTCATTCATTAAGACATGAATCGGCCCATATCCGACCGGTAGGTAAGAGTCGGACCATCCGAGTCATCCCATACAAAACCCTATAAGCCGACATACATAAATGCACCATGGAAAGAGGAAGCCAACTCTCAGAAAAAAAACCCTAATACCGTCTTTGGTTTGGCGGAAGTAACACGCTGGGGCGGTGATTAGAAAGAGAGAGGGCTAGAGTGGGTTCTCATAACACATGAGATAAACCGAAACACCATTTGGTTCTTATAGAGGAATACATAAAAAAGATTGAAGAAGGACGAGTCCTCTGAAGATACCCCTTGTACATTGATTCGGATCAGTACCAAGTACAAGGTTGCTGGCATCTTAAGATTTGCATCCTTCTTCTCTTTCTTTTTTCCTCTGTCCTCAATTCCGATTTGGTGTTTCTTCTTGGTTTTTGCTCACTGTGAGAGTTTTCTATCTTTTACACTTGATATGAGCCCCAATGTTTTTACGAATCGATTCGATTTGTGTCTCGAAATCTATCACGAATTTTTGGTTTTACTCGATACGAAAACTTTTTAAAAATCAAATAGCAGAAAAGGATAGAATTATATTTCGGTTTGGCTTACGGTTTGGTATTAAATCCGTTCAAATAGTTCCATCAAATTTCGGCTATTTTTCTTTGGTTTCGATTTCTTATATGATTTAGAACGGTTTTTTTCTTTTTTTTTTTTTTTCCAGTGGGAGAAAGTTATTTTAAATATAGTTCTCTCACAGAAGCAAGGGTGCATATAATGAAAGTTTGATATTTTTGGTTTGTTTTATATTTTTGGGAACAAATTGAGAAAATTGGACAGCGGCCACGGATGTGTTTTCCACGGATGAGGGTTTATGTTATGCTGTTTGTCTACTAATTCCATTCCATATTTCCTTCCCTTTTTTTTTTTTTTTGGAGACTTTTCTCTTTGATTTTTTTTTTTTTTTTTTTTTAGTTAGCTCCGTTTGTTTTGTGTATGTGGATATTTATTTTTTCAAATAGGCCCTCGGAAGAAATTGGGAAATTATATTTACTACATTTGTAATTTAGGCTTTAATTTTAGCAAATACAAGTTAGAAAATTTTAATCAAAGCTTAAAGAGAGCTTCACCATTAGAAGCCGAAACTCAAGTATAGATTAATTAGCCCTTCTCTTAGTTAAATTTTGCAAATTGTTATAATTAAAAAATTCGAAGGGCATAATTGAAGGAGTTTATTTGAGTATTTCATCTGCAATTAATCACCTTATGGAAATTAGAAAATCTTATCTTAATAGTTTATTAATTATGATGAACTTGTAAAAGATTTGGACGATATAAGTTTATCGGATGGATTAAGATATTTTTGGGAATAAATGGCATAACATTTTGTAAAGTTAAATTTACGAGCATCAATATTTTAGGATACTAAAAACATTTTAAGAGAAAGAACAACTGTTTCGGTGAGGGGGACCAAAGTTAAAAGGTAGAAAAATATCAGCTCTATCTAGAGTCCAGTTTCTCTGCCAAAAGAACTTGGGGCCTATGCTTCATTGATCTGTTGTACCGAGGTTTGTCGAACAAAAAGATGCTGAGAGTTTACAACTAGGCGTATCCTTTGGTCAAAACTAGTCAGGGCAAAGCATAAAAAGTGAAGCTTAATAATAATATTCCATGACTCAACTATGCTTCACCCCTAATTAAGGATCTATATGATGGGATCATGGGCTTCAATAGCTTCAGGAAAATGGAACAGTTATACTAGGGAATGGCCAAAACACCAAATTTCAGTGGGATAAATGGTCTTTTAGCTTTACCACTAGAGAATTGGTGCAAGGTCCTATTTATTTGCAAGCATTGAATCTAATAGTTTATGAATCTTGGAATGAAGAGAAAATTTGCTTTTCAATTTCTAATCTAATAGTGGCTTTTGTAGGACTTATTATACTCTGACAATGAAGATTTGAGAAGTTTATTCATGAATGCTAGGATGTCAATCTCTCTTATTGACATTTACAATCAATTAGTGAAAAAGAATGACAAGAATGTTTTGAATTGAAAGTGGATTTTACATTCAAATTCTCTTAAAAAAATTAAGCTCCTCCTATGGAGAATTCAACATGATAGTTTGCAAATAGCAACAAACTTCCAAAAGATGAACATTTTGCCAAATACCTCGTGTCCTAAATATAGGGATCTTAAAAAAACATTATGGCATGTGTTTAGGGACTGTCTAAAGTGTAACAATATAGCGGAGTTTTGGTAAACAATATATCTCGATACTTCTCAAGTGAATGGAAAGTTTGTTTCTTAAATAAAATACAATTGTCACATTCGTAAAAATGAAGCTATTTAGACTAACCCCCCTAAAGCATCCATATTTGGCTTCATGCTGTGATATATGTGGATCATGAGAAACCAGTCATTGTTTCGAACTATCTTATTACTACTAATATTGAAGAAGCCATTAAGAGACTTAGTAATGAATAGTAGACACGCTTATGAAAGGAAAGAAGGTTTTATAAGCTTACAAGTGAGGAATTTAACTCATCTAGAATTCAAGAACTGTAGGTATACTTAAACACTAATGGATTAGTAAACATACTCAAAGCTTCAGTTAGAGAAGTTATTAGAAATTCTGAGGGACATTGGATTTTTGGTTACTCTTATAAATTGGGCAACGTTGACATTGTTGCAACTAAGTTATGGGCAATTTACTAGGGCTTACACTATTTTATTTGAAAAAGGATTATCTCTTGTTGCAATTAAAATTGATTCGAAAATTGTTGTTGCTCTTTTATCTTTCAATCAAGATGTTAAGCTAAAATACCATAATGTGTTAAATACTTGCAAGGAAAGAATCTCATACTTATGTTAGTGAAAAATTGAAGCCATCCCATGGGAAAGAAATCAAGTTGCAAATTGGTTAATCATTATGTTCAGAACAAGCATGTTTCCTATTGGTTTTTTTTATGAAGTTCTTAGAGAACTTGTAAATATTTTTATGAATGATGTACTTGGTGTAAATTGTACTCAATGGACTAGAGTACTAGTACCTGCTCAATCTTCAAACTTATGATTAAAGTAGGATTATGCTCCACTAGGAGCAATTTTGTGTAATGCTAGTTAAGTTTAATTAATATACGTGCACTTTCCCTTCACACAAAAAATAAATAAATAAATAAAAAGAATAGAGTGTAGTTTCCCTTTCACCAAGAACTAGAACTTCCTTCCACTTCCTTTCCCTTCACTTCCCATAAAACGTAGGGTACCAAAGACAATGTACATAAAGGCAATGTTAGAATTTGATCCATTGACTATTGTGTAATGTCCCATGTTTGTTTTGTCCAAAAAGGTATAAACATTCTTAGGCTGGTCTTTTGTCTTCTCACATTTGATGGATATTCTAAGTGGACGATTTAATGTAAAATTGGTAATTTTAAGGTGATAGGAATCAGGCTACTAGGCCTTTGACCTACAATTAAGCTCGAAGACTGGAAAGTTTAGCAAGGTGGAGTCTTTTGCTCCAATCGATTCTTGCCGAAGCTGAGTACTTCTTTGTCAAGTCATTCTATATACCGAGTCGAATAATTGTCCATCTTTTTGAAATGTGTTGAGTTGTAGATTACTTACTCGCACCCGAGCTGACTAATAACTTAGCATCTCCCTTACCCAGAAGTTGAGAGAGAGAGAGATTGGATTAATCCTTAGCCATCCCTACTCGGACAAGTAACTTGACTATACATTTTTGTCTACATCCTCCAATGGCCTCGCTAATGTATCACCACTACATGTACAATATTCATTTTTAGTAATACCCTTTTTATCTTTTCTTTTTTAGGTATGTTACCATAAATTCTCAAGTATAAATTTCCTTTATACTTGTAGTTGTAAACATTATATTGAACATTAATACACTTGACATTTTTCTTTCGTAAACACTACTTTGTTTACATTCATTTCACTTTTAAGTAAGGATAAGTAACGATTAACCTCACCAAACTATCTCGTATGTCATATCGAGTTATGCTATGAATGCTTAGAAGTTCTATTGGTGCGTCATATCCATTAAAGCTACTAACTGGTTTTTGCTTACTTTTTCATTTGCATTTATCCTTTCACATTTTCTCTATTACTTCTTTTTTAAGCTTTTAGCAAGCTTGGACCCATTCAGCAATCGACCTTATTTGTTTTTTGTCACGATTCACAACATAAGGTGTTTTAGTTTGTTAGAATTCAATTGGAATCTATGATGATTTGTGTTCTTAAAGGTCCTTAAAAAAAAAACTCTAATCTTTAGATTGTTAGCTAAGAGAAAATTTAATTAATCTCTTTAGAACGATAAAATAAGAAATGACTATTACTTCTCTATTTCTATGTTCAACATATATATATATATATATTGTTTGCCAACAGAAAAATTAATTGATCTCTTTAGAATAATAAAATAAGAAATGAATGTTACTTCTCTATTGCTATGTTCGACATATATATATATATATATATATATATATATAAGCAAGTTGTTGTGTAAAACTGAAAAGATCTAAGATACATTAAAAACAATAAATATTGGAGGTTTGGATCATTTTAGTTCACCCCTCTAAATCAAGCCAATCCAAATCTTATAGTTCAGTTTATAATTAATTTTGAATAGAAAACACAAAAAATAAGTTTGATGCATGGTTTTAAAGCATAATTGCTCATACCTATTTGAAAGTAGGCTACTTCTTCATGCTTTTGTCTATTAAACTAACATTATCTCCATATAAAGCTTAGTTTACTAACATTAATACCTTGTTTTTCTCTATTCAATTAATGTTTGTCCTTTTCATCTTTGGTTCCATGAATGTGCATCGCTTATCCTTTGCTTCTATCCCAAATGGTTGCATCTATATCTTTCGAATCAAATTTGACAAGAGTTTATGGTATTACAAAAATGAAAATGAATACCATACTTACATCTGAGTTTGAGGAAATTTTTATTTTAAATGCTTAAGTGGTTAGATTTGGTTTACATAGTTTTGTTTGGTCTTAATACTTAAATCAAATTGTAAACTCAATTATTCTCTATAAATGAATCATAAATTGAATTTTAAAAAAAAAGTAAGAATTTTTTGTTTGGTTATGTTGAATTCGTTTCGTTTCTTTTACACAATCCTTTAGCTAGGCAATTAGTTATCTCTTCTTAGGTTGGTTTGCCAATAAGATTAATATCTTATGCTTGATTCATATCTACCATAGTCCCTCTTATAAATGTTGTATCATCTTACTTCTTAAGTGATGATCGTCAATTGAGTGGCAAGTTTTTCTTATATGCTTGGGTTAAGCTCATTAACATGATATAATTTTACGGCTCTATATCCAATTAGATGGCCTCAATTAGAATAAAAGTGAATAGAGCTACTTGGTGTATGGAGTTGCAGCCTTACAGATAGTCCTCAATATTATTTGTCTAACTCAACTTTACCATTTCTCCCAAGTCATTATTGCTAATTGATGGAATGAATTACATGCATGAAGGGATACCCCTTGAACCTATTCGATGATTTGGCCAACTCCTCTTGTTCCACATGATAATACTAGATTTAATCCTTTTTTATTAGGTAAAAAGACACTAAACCCATCCATTTTGTTGCTCACGTTCAAATGTTAGAAGTAATGCTCACGTTTCGACACTAATGCAAGCAGATCTTATGATTTATCATACATAAAATATTTCTATTTAGAGTAGAATGACATAAACATTTGTTACTTTACCCTCCATATGCAACAAATTTGGTACGAAAGTTTATGTTTGGACACTCCTTTGAAACCTTAGTTACACCACACAACTAGGTATGCTATTATTGGCACCACCATAGCTAAGGAGGCTAGAGATCACTTCACACCTTACTCACCTTATTACGAGTGATTACCATCAACACCTAAAGCTTCATTGTACTGAAGAGGGTTAAGTAAGGGAGTTCATTACCTCCATTGCCTCCATCATAGCCTGGGTTAGCCATATGTCGAGCGTCTTAGGTTTTGAAACATCCAAGCATACCATTAAACTTACCTTGTGTCATGCCCCAAAGTGACAAAATTATAACAATCTCGCCATACAAACCATTCTAAAATAGAAGATGACTTTACAACGGTTGTCTTAGACCTGATTTACATAAGGCATCCATGACTAACACGTTTTAAAGTAAACAGTTCATAAATTAAACATGTTATTTAACTATGTAATTAAAAAAATATGTATTTACACAAAATAATATGAGTATGTTTATAAGATTTAGTAGCTTAATTATAATCTACTTGAGTAGCACATAAATTAATACAAAAAACTTTTAAAATAGAATCCAAACTTGAAAGTGTAATTGTTCCTCAGGTTATTATCCTCACTTCCCCAAGATCCGATAGTTGCTAGCTTTAAAATAAATATAAACTACTTCTTAACTAGCACCTACAACAATGTTTATAAGGATGTGAGCAACCAACAACTTAGTAAGTTGGGATAAGACTTAAAACTATACATCAAACATAAACAAGGTTATCAATCAAATTAGTTAGATGCAATATATGTATAAGCAAATGCCATTGCACTACGTTGTTCGACCCATTGTAAGATTAGAGAAATTACACCCGCTCTAATTCGGGTTAAGAAGTTTCCATTTAATGCAACAGCTTACGACTAAACCTAAGCTTGTATAATGGAAACACTGCTCCTCCCATAACTACCTTCGAACTATTGACTTCACATTTATTGTGACCTCTTCACCTGTAACTTAGTTCGACTAAAAATGAAGAAGGGACTAATTATGCTATCCAACGCTATCTCTTTCGAAGGGATTGATATTTGATTAGAGAACCCTAAGTTTCCCTTAATGGGTTAATACGTAGGTCTGATTTAAAATTACAAGTTATATATTTAGTTGAATCCAGTTTAAGGTATTCAATCATTTCAACAAATCACACAAATACAAGCCAAAATAATAAACTAGAATCACATCATCAACTCAAAAACAAGCACATGCGCATAGGTAACTATCTAATAAGTATAATTTCGTACAATTTCAAGCCTTTGAGTACTATAAATCAATACTCCAAAATATCGTAACGTATTAATCCCAACTTACTTGAACTCCTTGCTTGCTTACTCAAGATGCAACTCATACTGGTCATCATAAAAAAACCTTATAATGTAAATAATATTTCAATTTTTTACATAACTACTATAGATTGTTTTTATCTTATAATATTTATTGTTATCTTTTGTTTAGAATTTAATATACCTAATTATCTAGGTTTTTAAGTCTTTTACAATTATTCTTTATGTAAGCTAAGTTCTGGTTCAGTTTCCACATTAATTTCTAAATTAGGTTCTAGTTCAATTTTTAAGTATGGTTTTATACGCAAACTCTAGAAACTCATTTAACCCATAATGTGAAATTAATCAGATTATTTTTGGATATCCTAAATATCATTTTTTGTCTCAAACCAATGTTCTAAGCTGTATGATACTTCTTAATCCTAATTTAACTACTGAATTTATTCCGTTGTGAGAAAATTTTACATTTTTCATATAATTATCCTAATTTAAGTTTCCTACCAGATTTATTACATATTTATATTATTAGTATAATATCAATTTTAACCTAATATTTACCCAATCATCAATTTATTATATTTATATATTATATATTATCACCTAATATGTATATAATATACAAATCTAATATTCCCATCACTTCAAATATTATCTCCTAACATCAAATAACATTTCAAGATACCTAAATTCCTCTTAAATTAGAATTTACACCTAATTACCCTAAATTACTAAATTAACTTAAAATTTATCATTTTCACTTATTTTATATTTGCTACATAATACTCTAATAGTTACATCTGACACCTTAAATACTACAAATATCATACTTCATTAGATTTTAACATCCTAAAACATATAATTATGTACTAAATTAGTAATTATCCATTTAATTACTTAATTAGCCCTAAATTACCCATTTTATGCATCTTTAAGGCTTAAAAATTATTTAAAAATTTTGAAAATTCATTTTTGAAAAAGGGCTTCATATCATTACTCTATAACCTTAAGTAGTAAAAAAAAAATTGACCCTAAAATTACACTCCTAAGGTAATTTATTTTTAAATCGAAACATGCTCGGTTATGCATGGTTTTTTAAGCAGCATATGTTTCTAGATGTGATTAAATCTAACCAATATTTTTCCCTAGATTTATCTACAATAAAACATCATAATAATAAAATTATTAATTTTATTATTCATAATTTTCTAGATAAAATTAATAATTTTAATAAATTTTACAAAATTAAGTTAGAATTAGACTCACCTGGCCATTGAGATTCCGACCACTAGCAGCGACCCTAGGTGTGTTGACAAGTTGGACGGTGTTGGTATTAGTTCATTTCTAGGTGGTTGTCGGGTATGAGTTTCCTTCTAAAGCCCTAATTGGACAAATTTTTTGTAAATAACCCTAACCCTCAAAATTTCAATTCTCTCTAATTTTTCTACTCTCCCAATTGACTAAATGAACTTCTAAAAAATTTTGGGCATTTATAGGGCTAGTTTGATTTTTTTCTTCTAATTTTCACTTGACATTTGTCCCTTATTCTCTTCCAATTTACTTTTTGTTTGTCTTAAGTTAATTAGCTACTTTTATTTATTCACTTCCAAGCTACCATACCTTAATTATGGATAATTCCATATTTTTCCATAATTTTTAAATTTTTCTTTAGTTATTCATGCATTTTCTTTAATTAATTAACATCATTTTAGTATATTTCACGTATTTTAAGTAATTTCGTGTATTTCTACCTACATGTAAATACATATATGGCATAAATAAATACTCCTAAATATTATTTAAGTTATTTTATTTTTTTTAATATGCATATAATTTATCTCTATCAATTCGTTAGTTATCAGAACTTGTTTTACGAATTTCCGATAAATAACGAAAAATTTATATATAATTTAATATTATCATAATTAATTATTTTATTATTTATTTTCCTAAATCCAAACCCACGGGATCATTTTACTAATATTTCTAATTTTATCCTAAAATTTGGAGTTGATCAGACAAATTACTTAATCGTCCTAAATTTTACGGTTCAAACCTCAAACACTAGATTGTGGGGCTTATACCTTAGTCAATACTAGGGCCATGGAAATTACAGTCATTGCCCACACTAAGGTATTGTCTCCACTTTATGGTGTGCCTCATGGTTTCTTCTTCTATACAACTACTTTTCAAGAGATTATTTATCTTTGGATGCATCCCATAGAGACATTTAACCTTAGAATTCCAATAAAATTTGGCTTGTTATACCAAAAAGCACATCAATAATTAGAGTTGCATCACTTTATATATAAAAGGTTATCATAATCTTACCCTCCTCTTATAGAATTGATATTCTTGTTAGTTTCGTTACATAAGTTTGAGACTATAACAATTAGGTAAAACTCTAAAGGTGCTCCCTAAATAGGCTCAACAGGTGTACCTCATACTATGGCACTAAGCTTCTCCACCTTTAGCCGATGAACGACTCTGGTACCATAGGTAATGATCGAAACTCCTTGTACCAAGATATCACTTACTTTAACATGGCATGCCTCATGGTTTTTATAGTTAGCACAATTGCTTCCTAGTCTGTGGAAGTGCTTCCACTAAGCATTCTTAACCTTAAAGTTTTGATGAATTCTAAATCGTTACATTAATGCCTTCATAGTTAGAATTATGTCACCTTCTATTTTAGAGTTATCACACAACCTCGATAACCCCTCACCCTACTTCTCCTTGTTACATAGATCAAACTATACTAGGTAGAGTTGTTCTCATAATTTAGTACTTTGCCTCATATGAAACCTAACTCATCCACTTTCGACTATTAAATTACTTTGATACCACTTGTAATGAAGAGAACACTCTACAGAAGGGTATTGTTCGCTTTTATGTAACACGATTTATGGTTTTATACTTAGTAGAATTGCTCAATAGGAAGTTACCCATCTTAGGAGTATCCCCACTCTAACTAAGTTTAACCTTAAAATTTTGATGAAATTCAAACCGTTACAAATAAAAACAACTTGATAAGTGGCATCCTGTTACCTTCTATCAAGGGTTATCATATATCCACCTCAAATCTAAGTAATATTCTAGTATATATGGAAAATCATATATAATAAAAAAAGCTACGGAATCAAAATTCTTGTCTATATATTAAAATTATATGCTTATTATAAGGATATTATATACCTTTTATAACTAACTAGTCAAATGTATTTGAGTTTTTACCTCTGTGATCAACCTAAACCTTAATTTTGAGACCATAAGCCTAAATCCATCCTATTTCTGGATGATAAATGCTTTACTTTGGTTCTACGAATCAAATTACCCTTTGAAAGCTAACTTGCTTGTATCCTAACCATTAGGTTAAACTAATACAACTTTGAAGCTAACTTTAATGGCTTCACAAATTAGCACATCTTTAGTTAGATTTATGGCTAGGCTATTCCAAGAACACATACATGCATTAAAAAAAAAAAAAAAACATTGTAGTGCTAATGGTAAAGAGTAGGCTTATTGCATCATATTGAAAATTTTCTCTAAATTACTAGATCTATAGTTAAATTTATATAAACTAGTTAGCCATGAAGTTGCCATGCGATTTTTAAAGTATAAATTGCATATAGAATAGTGTATAGGAGTGAATGAAATGTTCCTCTATGGTAGTTAGTTTGCTTTCATATTTTGCTGTTGTTGACTTGAGGCTTTCAAAGTTTCAATTTTCCAATAGAAAAGATCATCCTCTTCTAAGATTTTGGCATTTAGTAGTAGTTGATCGTTAACATTCCTAGACTTGTTATATCTATCTAGGCTTCATTATGAACAAGACTCATCTAAGGCCATATCATATATTCTTTAATTTCAATGATAGTTTCAAGTGTATTATGTAGCTTCTTCGTTACATAAGATTGTTGGTGTTTAAGAAGACATAGGCGCATTTTGCTGGAACCCTATTGCATATGTTATCACTACTAGTTATCACGAGATCCTTGATTCCTATGACATTTGCAGCCATCTAATCAAAGTAAGTGTTGGTCTATCTGCTTAAGTGTACCTTAGGATGGTTGTTAAGATTTTTATGATAGATAGCCATCAATAAGATAAGTTATGTTACGCCCCAAAGTGGTAGAGTTGTAATAGTCCACCATATAAACCATTCTAAGATAAAAGCTAATACAGCCTCTATCTTAGACCTAATTTACACAAGGTGTTTACAACTAACCTACTTTGAAGTAAACAGTTCGTAAATAAACATGTTCTTTACCTATGAAATTATAAGGAATACATATTTATTCTAACATAATCTACTTAAGAAATACATAAAACTTAAAAGATAAAATTCAAACTTGTGAGTGTATCATATCTTCGGTTTTATATCTTCACTCCCCCAAGATCCAGTAGTTGCTAGTTTTAAGATAATTATAAGCCGCTTCCTTGCTAGCACCTATGCATAATGCTTATGGAGATGTGAGCAACTACAGCTCAGTAAGTTGGAATGGAGACTTAAAACTATACATCAAACACAAACAAAGTTATCAACCAATTTAGTTTGATGCAATACATATTCAAGCAAATGCCATCGTATGACATTGTTCAAATTGTTGTGAGATTAGAGAAATTTCACCCACTCTAATCTGGGTTAAAGAGTTTTCGTTAATGTAATAACTCACAACCAAACCCAAGCTTATACAATGGAGACAACTCTTTTGGCTTCTATTAAATCGAGAAATATGTTCGCTCCTTCTATGACTACTTTCAAACCATTGACTTCACCCTTACTGCGACCTCCTTACTTGTCACTTAATTCGACTAAGGATGAAGAAGGGACCGATTATACTATCCAGCGCTATCCTTTACAAAGGCATCGGTATTGGGTCGAAGAATCCTAATGTTCCCCTAATAGGTTCCTATGAAGGTCTAGTTTGAATTTATCAGTCAAATATTCAGTTAAATCTGGTTTAAGGTTGTCAATCATTTTAAACAAATCACATAAATACAAGCTAAAGCAGCAAATCAGTAGTTATATCAATAGCTCAGAACAAGCACATGCGCATAACCAATTATCTAACAAGTATAATTAAATACAATTCCAAGCCTCCAAGTACTACAATTTAATACTTCGAAATACAGCAACGTATTAATCTCAACTTACCTAAACTCCTCATTTGTTCACTTAAGGTGCAACTCGTACTGGCCATTGCCAAAAATCCCTATAATTCAAATATTATTTCAGTTTTCCATATAACTGCTATAAATTGGTTTTATTTTATAATGCCTATTGTTATCTTTGGTTTAGGGTTTAACATACCAAATTATCTAGGTCTTCAAGCCTTTTACAATTATTCTTGAATTAGGTTAAGTTCTGGTTTAATTTTCACATCATTTTCTAATTTAGGTTCTAATTCAGTTTATGAGTACTGTTTTATATGCGAATCCTAGAAACTCATTTCAACCCATAATGTGAAATTAATCACATTATTTTTAAGTATCCTAAATATCATACTTAATACTTAACTAGTATTTTAATTTGTACGATATACTCCCGTATCCTAATTTAACTATCAAATTTATTCTTGATGTAATAAAATTTTATATTTTTCGTATAATTACCTAAATTTAAGTTTCATACCAGATTTATTACATATTTTTATTATTATTATTATTAGAATATCACTTTTAACCTAATATTTTCTTACTCATTTATTTCTTATATTTACAAATTATACATTATTACCTAATATGTACATAATATACATATCTAATACTCCTATCACTTTAAATATCATTTCCCAATATCAATTAACATCTCAAAATATCTAAATTTATCCCAAATCAAATTTTATACCTAATTATCCTAAATTAAAAAATTAACTTAAATTTTACAATTTTTACCTATTACATATTTATTATATAATACCCTAATAATTACATCTAACACCCTAAATACCACAAATATCATACTTCATTAGATTTTAACTTCTTAAAACATATAATTGTGTCCTGAATCAGTAATTATTCTTTTAATTATTTAATTAGCTCAAAATTACTCATTTCATAATTATTTTAAAGCTTAAAATTTTTAAAAATTAATTTTTGAAAAGGGTTTTGTAGCACTATCCTATATTACCTAAGTAGTCTATACAAAAATTTATTTCTAGTCTGAAACATACTCTATTTTGCATGATTTTTTAAGGATGGTATATTTCTAAACATAAAATAATCAAACTAATATTTTTTCTTAAATCTACATACTTAAAAACCTCATAATACCAAATTTTATAATTTTCTAAAACTATTTAATATTTTTAATAAAATAACTAAAATTAGAAGGAAAATCAAACTTACCGGCATCAGTGACTTCGGCTGTCGTGGCCTTATTGGCCGGTCTAGGCACTGTCACCACCGTGTAGTGGTGGTGGCCATCTACTCCTAGGTAGTCATCGAGTTTAGGTTCACCTTATAACCTATATTTACACACGAATTTTGTAATTTTTTTGTAAAATACTCTTTCTTCTTTTCTCTCATCTCCCTAATTTTTTCTAGATCCTAAACTGATCGAATGAGCTTTTGCTTTAATTTAAGTATTTATATAGCTTTAGGAGATTTTTTATGCATTAAATTGACTTGACATGGGCCTTATCCCCTTCCAAATTTGCTTTTTATTTGGCTAAATTTTATTGATTGATTTTTCTACTTTAATTTTCTACCATGCCCTTATTCCATAAATTTCCACACCTTTTTGGATTTTTCTTTAATTATTTAGTATTAATTTAGTATATTTCAAGCATTTTAAGTAATTTCGCCTATTTCTACCTACATGTAAATATATATATGGTATAAATAAATACTTCTAAATATTATTTAAGTTATTTTATGATTTTTAATGTGCATATAATTTATTTTTATTAATTCGCTAGTTAGTGGAATTCGTTCTAAGTGCTTTCGATAAATAATGGATAATTTTCATAAAATTAAATATTATATTAATTAATCATTTTATTACTTATTTTCCTAAATTCAAACTTATAAGATTACTTTTAATAATAATCTTAGTTTCATCGTAAAATTTAGGTTGAATTGAACAGTTTTGCTCAATCGACTTAATTCTACAAACCAAACCTTGAATACCTAATGTAAAGTATGTTAATAGAATGCATATGGGTCCCTTAGGTACATTCTTGGGCTAACTTATTCAAGTCCACAACTAAGGTCTCTCCTTCGACCTACCTGTACAGTTCTACAACTAACTTATGTGAGATACTAGCAAGCATTGTTTCATGCCAAACCTCCCCTTACGTTGGGAATAGCTTAAAGGTGCCTAATGGATGAAGCACCTTATCTCAGCCAATCACATGTCTCCTAAATTCTTAGGACATGATTGCGTATGTAATGCCCACTTCTTATACTTAGTGGATGCCTCAATGTGGGTACATGCATCTTATACTCTCTTAAACTTTTCCCTATAAATAGAGGAAATACAGCCATGGTAACACATCTTCACTTACACTTTAACTCTTGATACTATAGCTCACTAAGCTCTCTTTTACTCCCACACCCTTACTTTCCCTCCTAAAATGCAATCTATTTTTAGTACCAAAGTGATCACACCAAATAATACCTCAATATCTCTTACTATATTATGTTTTGTACGTCAACATCTAATCATTCCAAGGCCCAAATCTTGCTACTTTATCAACATAAACCTATAGACGATAATGTGGATTTATATGTGATTCTAGATTCTCATCTAAAATTAGGGTATTATCTAATCATTGAGAATGTAATCACTTGTAGCACTTATAGATTGATGCTTCTATAGGAGTAGGCTGTTACTCATTGACTAGCAATATTTACCTACCTATCTTATGACATTGTATCTAAAGCTTTACCTTATGAATATCAAAAGAATTATTAGGATTCATTTATTTGGTAACGAAGCCATGAATAAGTTATGCATGAGTGTAACTTCACATGATGCTTAAAAGTTACGTGCGGCGATTGCTTCTTACATTAAATACTTAAAGAAGTTTGCAAAAAGGCTATTTCAAGCAAAATTGAACTAAATCATGCTACATCTACTCTTAGGGGTGAGCTAAAATAGAAAATGCAAGAATATGATAGCTTGAAATTTAAATGGAAACTTATGTAAAATCCAATGTAATGTATCTTATTGTCAAATAGACATAGAATAAAGTAATTAATTATAGGGTAAATAATGCAAATAATAATATAAAGATATCTCTCTTCTTCTTTTTTTTAATAAAAGAAGATTAAATGCTAAGAGAGTAATGAAAGGAAATAATTTTAAAGAAATCTTAAACAAAAATCTAGGGTTATCTAATGTTTGTTCTCATTTTCAAGTTAGAAAATATTCCTCCTACATTATTTTTCAACCTTTAGTTGCTTCATTAAAAATATTTCTTCTTTGATTATATCAAATTGCAAAGGTTATTTGGCTCTTAAACCTTTTAATGTGGAGTGTAGCCTGTTTATTGAAATTATTTTAATCGCTCAATTCTTTCTTTTTTTTTTAATGGGAGATTCCTTTGATTGTGGGCTATCTTTTTGGGATTTCCCAAGTATTTCAGGTGCTATGCCACATCTCCTTTCGGGTGCTATGGAAGGAAATTATATTTCATGAAAACATTATTTTGCATATACTGGTAGTGTCTGGTTACAGGGATTAAATTGAATAAAAAGAACTAAAAAGAATAAGTACAAGAAAGACTAGATAATATAAGCTTATTGTATTATGTTTTGTTTATACGATACTATATGTAAAATATATATTAAAAAATTAATTATTTATATTATAAAATAAATCATCTTTTGTAATATTTAATAAAAATAATATTAATTAACTTAATATTATAACATAGAGGGTATTTTTTAGAATACAAAATATTTTTGTTTTTATCTAATGAATTTTATTTTTATGCCATTATGTGAATAGGACAAAATTTGGACCTTTTATCCAATTCATTGGATCAAATTTTTTATCTAATACAAACTAAATATGAAACAAAATTTTTTATCTAATCTAGTACTATAAAAATTGTATAACTAAATGCTATCTATAAGTCTTACCTAAACCAAAACAATAATTGACTAATAATAGCACCATTCTTTTGAGAAGGGCAATGGATTACAAATCTTCTTGCTAAATGAGGATGAGAAGAAATGGAGAGATTTACCACTTTTTCTTTCTTTTTTTTTTTGAAAATCCTCAATTATCTACAAATTACATTTACTATGAATGCTGAATGTTGTGTTAGGACTTATCAGTGAAATTATTCTCTCTTGATACAATCTTAATTTAAATTTTGATAAATTAATAAGCAACTTTAAAAGGTTTTATAACTTTAATGTGAAAACACTCATATAAACTTATTAGTGTATTTTAAGAATTTTGTACTTAAGAATCCCTTATATCATCAATTTGCTAAAGTTTAGAGCAATAATTTGTAACATTCGAAAGTTTTAAAGATAGAGTGCCTACTTAAATCAAAAAATTTTAGGATTGTTTACAATTGCCCCACATTTTAATTTACTCTTTGAATATTGCTTAGTGCTTTAGAAAAGCCTGAAATCGTTTCAATTTTTAAAGCTTTCATGTCTGTGTTTGTGGGATTAAAGAAATTTAACATCATCATGATGTCCCTTTGTCGGATGTTTTGCTAATAATTTGATGATGTTAGACCTTTTCTCAAATAACACCGTACTAATTACACCACATTCCACAACTCAAGGCTAAATTGAACCAAAATGAACCATTTTGCACTGAGGTTTTTGTCATAATCTCTGTTTTTATCATTTATATACAATTATATGTATAAAAATATATTTAATTGAGATTATACTTTATGGCTTTTATTTACGTATAACATCATGTGGTCGGTAAACAATAGGAATAGGAAAATTTTATTCATTATTACATTATCAGGTTATTACGTATGGATGCGATTTACGTACAAGTATGAAACTTTGAACCTTATTATTGCACAAAAATGGAAGCAGCAGGCCATAGTATTCATCTAATCCAATTAACAGTCATTGTAACCTTAAATTGTGTATATTGAGGCTTGTAAGGAAGGTAAACTAGAACTTCATAGTATTACATTTTATATATTAAACTTTTAACATGAAAAAGAACCGCGGGCTATTGTAGTTCAAAGCCACTTCAGCTCCCGCCATCCCACAACACCCTTTTTCTTTTTCTAGAGGGTCGGAAAAGTGGAAAGAAATTTTTACCACTATAAAACAAATAAAAACAAAGAAAAAATATATATTATATGAGTCAAACCAACCATAAGACAGGAAACTTTCCGTTTTCCTCCTTTTTTTTTTTTTTCAATTAAAGTTAACTAAACCCTGAAATTTTTGCCAACGAAGGTTTGACCAAATTGCCAATTGGAAGGGACAATACTCCACGACGTAGAGGTGCGACGATCACTGCCTGTGACCCTAAAGGAGAGTGACTGGCCAACCAAAACAGCATTTGATTGCCAGTTTTGGCCCCAGTTACGACTCATGCTCATCCAGTTGGTTCTTGATCCTTTCACGCTCACTTTTACGATATCTCCGGCACCTGCAACGTTGGAGATCAGAACCAAATTGAAGTACTTGAAGCCATTGATTTGGAATCTGATTCCTCCTTTCTTGCGGCAGGGCACCCTGGTTAAAAAACATAAGAATTTGTAGATAAGATAACATGTTGGAATGTGTTTGTCCACCTTTCCTTTCTCTTTCCTTCGTTTTCAACTTTCAATCCCTTGAAAATATCTGATCTAATATTCTTTTGATAACAAAAAAATAAAAATAAAAATAAAAAGCATTGATATATGACAAAAGACAACTTTAAAATTTACCATTCGAATTTTTCTTAAAATCTTATACGATTCATATAATATTGTAAAAGAATTTACATATTAAGTTGCAACAATTTATGTATTTCGAATTAATTTATTCCTTTTTTTTTCAAATGAAAATTATATATTCCTATAAATAATAATTATACATCTAAATAAGGAATTAATATATAATTATTACAGTTTCTTGGACCTACTCATCTTTTTGCACTTTTGCATGTGATTAAGAGAAGAGTGCTCAAGTCAGCAAATTTGCGACCGTAAATATCTATCCCCTATTTTCTGTCTTATAGTAGTAGATGGTGGTGTTGGCTCGGTATGTTGAAAAGATTTTAATTATCGACGGACATGGAATCTCAGAACTCTATTTTATTCAAAGCAAGAGACTAAAGCCACAAGTCTTTGTTTTACGCGTTTTTAACTTTAGACTTTAGCCTAAAAGTTCAAAACTCCCAGTAAAAAGCAGAACAAAAGCAAATGGAAAATTCCGTAGTAACCAAAGAACCTCACTACTTTATGAATAAAACAGAAAATAAAAAAGAACCCAACTTAGACTTTCTTACATCCACAACACAAGTACCTGTAAGCTAAAAAAAATAAAAATAAAGATTAAAGGAAATTAAGGAATGGCTTGGACATTCATTAAGAATTTATTAAGAAAAAAAAAACATATTTGATACATATTAACGCATTCTTCTAAACTTTCTAAAATAAAAATAAAGATAAAAGGGTTTAACTAAGGCACTAAATTTTCTAAAATGAAAAACATATACAATAGCAAATGACAAAATTCCAAATTTAATTACTCACCGGCGATAAGCCACCGGAACTATACCGGCCCTGTACGCAGCAATGTTAAGAAACATGGGCATGGCGAGGTCGAAGTGAGCACGTGGAGGGTTGCACCACCCACCGTTGTCGTTCGGCAGCGCGTAGTTTGGGGGGCAAAAGTTGGTGGCCGTCACCAGTATGGACGGACTCCCTGAGTGGCACCACTGCGGCTCATTCGCGCACTTTATTTCAAAACACGCGCCGCAGCTAAAGCCGTTGTTGAAAAGTGCGGTGCTCAGTGCCGCCGTGTTCACGCCGTATCCCTGACTGTACAGGTGGCCATATCCGCACGCGCCACCTGCCGCGAATATGAAGGGAAAGGAGGGACATTGTACATTAATTTAGTCACGACCATTGTATTGAGTTTTAATAAAATTAACCCAAAGCATTGTATCTGTACGTTACAAATAACGTAACCTTATTAAAATTTCATTATAAGAAGCAATTCACACTCCAAAGTTTATACATTTCAGAAAATATTCATGCGTAAAATGCTTTTATCTAAAATTTTCAAACACAATGCAGAATTATTATCGCACCTTACCATGCAGAATTTTCGATTTCGGAATGAAATAAATTTATCAATCACATTTATCGCGAAATTTCTTATATAGACCATCTGGTATACAGACCATGTTACACACTAATACATTCGCGCAATCACGTGTCGTACAAATACAAGGGGTAGAGGCTCTACTCATGAAAATTTCTACATTAACATACCCATAGTCCCTGAGGCATCACTGCCACCATAAAACGTGGCATGGGCACTCTGCCATGGACCGCCGGTGTAGACGCCGGGTATTCTGGCCTCGGTGGCTGCTAGGAATGTGATCAAAGTGAGAATTGAAGCGACAAAATTGGCCATGGCTGTATTGAAAAATGCCTTGAGATTTGAGAGGGTATGAGGTGAGGGGAAGAGTGTAGAGTGGAGTAGTATTTATGGTGGGAAGGTTGGAGGGTGTGGAGAGGACGCATTGTCAAAAAAGTGAACGTGTTTGAAAGGAAATTATGACCCTTGATTAGTGCCGCTCGGTCTCAAATTAATCGAATACTTCTCTTTTTTTAAACAAACTCTTTATATTGGGGGCAACTCCATTCAACAACTAAAACAGCTAATCAGAGGAAAAAATGAGATAGATTTAATGTTTGACGAGTTAAAAAACATGTTGACAAATATAGCCTGTCAATTGTCCATGTATTAGAACAACAATGTTTGGTACTAATTTTGACCTACTTGAGAGCAATTTACTATATGGATGACAAATCATGATTGCGTTTCTATAATCTCTCAATAAATATTTGATTCACAACCAAAAAATGAATCCCTATATTAAAGGTGTCTGATCTTAAAGCCTAAAAAAATTGATGTTGATCGTAAATAATTAAATTAAAATCTAAATCTGTATTTTTCTGCAATCGGATTTGATATATTATTACTATTTATGGTACAGTAAGTTTGAATATATTTAAATTTAATAGTTCACCTAAGTAATCATGATATGTGGTTAATCAATGGTTATTATCTACAAGTGTGAAGTTGATAATACTATTTACTCCATTGAGCTCCGAGATGCCTAAGAGGACTGAACTAAAAGTATGAACAGTATATATTTGAGTGATGATGGATTAATGGATCCGGACATAAGGGTCCATATGCTCTGCCGTATAAAAGAGACTTGATATGAAATCACTTTGCTTCAATTGCAAGTTGTGTGCCATAAATTGCATGAATTCCGGTTTCCATTCGAACGAACTCTCTTTTTCCTAATGCTACTATTCCTCCTATCCTCTTACATTTAAACCAAGCAAATATGGTCTAAAAAATTTTGGAAAAAGTGCTAACTGAATTAGCATGAATGTAGTTGGCCAGGCAAGCAGCTGGGCAAATAAAAGGATATTCCTATAATAAGTACATCTAAACAAGTCTCTCTCTCTCTAGTTTCTAGATAGAAAATTTTTCTCTCAATTTAGAAGGTTAGTTTTTACACTACTTAGGTGTGATTGGAGCCTTTGTTTTCTCACCTACCTACCTTCCTTCCTTCCTTCTTTCTTTCTTTCTTTCCTCTCTCTATACGTACTATTTTAGAGTTTAATGTATCATTTCACTCTATCTATATAATTTCGAGCTCATCAACATCCTTTTCATATATGAATATTCATTAATTGTCATCGTATATGTACGGTTAGTATCCCCATAGTTCCTTTTTGTTCTTGTTTCACTATAGTCTATTGGGGGGAGGGGAAGAAAAAGAAGAGAAAAGGTCAAATAAAATTAAAAAAAATAAAAATATGGAAAATACAAATATATACATTGTTTTCTGTTATTTTCGTCTAAGCTCTTTTCCTGCTTTTTTATCATCACATCCCTATCTTGCTGTGTTTTGATTTCCTATAGTTGTTTTTCTAGGTCTTTTCTTTAACTTTGTATAAACAAATCTTTAGTTTTCCTTTGTAGATGGCTTCCTCTTCTAGATCTAAATCTTTAGATAGCCTAACTCTTAATGAGATCTTCCTTGAAGACATTGAAGATGCCACTATAAATGAAGAGGATAATCTTAAAGAAACTCTTGTTGTTGCAAGAATTATAGCCGATAAATCACCTAATAAATCAGTAATGTTGAATCTGTTAAACAAGTCTTGGAAAGGTTATGGAATTGGGTTTATCTCTTTCTTGTGCTCTAATCTATACATGTTAAATGTGAAAAATAAGTCTGATATGGATATATTAATGAACGACTCTCCATGGTTTGTTTTAGGTCATTCTATTGTGATGGAGTGTTAAAATAGAGAATGGAAACTGGGAGAAATTCCTTTTGTATCAGATAATGTTCTGGATTCAGATTCATGATTTGAAACTTAGGAATATGACCTTAAATAGTGCCTTATTAATTAGGAAGTGGGTTGGAGGGATATTGAAGCTTAAACTGCTTATTTCTCTTATAGGTGAGAGAAGGGATTTTTTGAGGGTAAGGGTTAGAATCTCAACTAAAGATTCGTTGAAGGCAAGTGTATAGGTGAATACTAAGAAATGAGGGAGATATAGAGTTTACTTAAAATATGAGAGATTAAATGATTAGTGTTTTCACTACAGAAGATTAGGACATATGAGTAAGAATTGTAGTTTTGAAAAATCATTTGATGATGGAATGGGTCCAAGGCTTAGAGCAGTAACCATTAAAGTTTAGAATAATCAAGATTAGTCAAAGGATCAAAAGAAACCAATGGCTTCTTCAAAACCAATAAATCTTTCAATATTACATACCTTCAGCATTAGAATGATCCACTTAAGACACTCAACTGGAAATAATACGCTTAACCTTAACCTAATCATTTCACTTGCCCAAACACAAACCTAGCATGATAACATTTCATAACCAAAACAAAAAAAAAATAGTAACTATGGAAAAGAAAATTTTGATCCTGATACCATACTTATTGCTTGTGAACCAACAACTCTTCACCAAAAAGACCAAAACACCTCTTCGTCTTCCCTAAACAGTCCACCAAATAAACAATCACTAATTCTTGGAAATGTTTCACAATCGACATAACACCAATCTAATTCTTTTGTTGTATTTTAGCTTAGAGCATCCTCAAGTTAATTATGTGTGAAAAGGACTTGTGAAATTAAGGAAGACTTACCCTATAAAAAATTGAAAATAAAGAAGCATCCAGTGAGTTTTGATGGCGTTTTAATAAAAAATCATGAGAGTGGAGTAGGAAAAAAATTAACAAAAAAAGGTGAAAAACTATTAAAAAAAAGGGAAAAAAATGTAGAAAACAAAAAAACACAAAAAAAATGCAAGTATTAGGAATAAAAAGGGTAGTTGCACTAAAATAACAGTAACTGTCATATACGAAAAAGTAAAGTCGTTTGATGTATTAGTGCTTAGTGGTGATTTCATAGGATGTGATTGTGAATATCCAAAATCAAATTTAGGGCAACCAAACCTAGATATAAGGTCTCCAAGAAAACTTGTTTAATTGAGCCTAAACTTGACAACTAAGATAGAAAAATTAGTCGAAATGACCTAATGAAGTTAGATTAAAAAAATAATAGCCTAAAATTTTAATTTTACCCACAAAGATATAATTATTTAGTATAGTGTAAAAATGATCAAAACCCTTAATAACAAGCTTAGAATGCGATGAGGATGTAGGAATAATTTATTTAGGATATAAAAGGAAATAATATAATATAATATGCTATATGTATATACACACATTTTTATGAGTATACCTAGTATATATGATAATCATACATATAAATTAACCCAAAATTACATAATTATATATATTATGCAATGAATTCACAAAAATAAATAAGAAAATATATCTTAAAAATAAAAGATATGCTAAAAACATAATTATATGAGTATGGTTGCACATTACGTATAATGTATATATAGGAAATATACTAATATATTAATAAAACTTACTAAATCTCCTGTAAACTACATTAAATAATCCTAATTACTCTAAAAATCCATCAAAGCCTATCTAATTTACATGGAAAAATCAAAAACTAGGCGTAGGACATCCCAACAACATCAACATGATGAATCAAGGCTTGTTCTATTTTAAAAGAGACACCTCTACCTTACAAGTTAGGAAGAAAAAAAGAAAAAGAAATTGTATTTAATCATGAGGAATTATCTGGATGACCCAACATACATAAAAAGCCTCCAATGCTTCAAATCAAACTTTAGATAACCAAAACATTCAAGGGAAAAATTTAGATAAATTACTAGAAAATAGAAAAACTAAAGAAAAAAACAGAGCACATTACGCCCCACTCCAATTCTCTAGCCCGTAGACAATCTACTGTTAAACCCTTTTGGCCATAAGGAGTCTATGCCACGTCTAGCCACTTTGAATACCGCCTAACCACCAATGATTGCTAAAGCTTTGAAGAATGATAAGCTCCCGAATCTACCGTGTTTTTCTAATATTTTCCAAAAATAGTAAATCAACCCAGAAAATTATAAAAAAAAAAAGTGTATTACTAGGTTACTTTTAGTATGCTATTATGTCGTCAATTTATTTTTGTAAAATATTAAATATTTAATATGCATCCTTAACAAATTGATACAGTAATTTGAATTATGTAATAAAAAATAAATTATCTAAATGATGTTGTTTTATGCCTGATAATTTTTTGTAGGATCCTTATTACATGTAGTTTAATTATATATAGGTCATTTTTTATTATGTACATGTGTAATATTTATATTTTTTGGACCCTAATATTGTAAAATAAAAAATTATTGAAATAAATGAGTTTTATACAAATAAATGAAGAAAAGGATAGAAATTGATTTCTGATGATTTATAAGAATATTAGGATATATTATAAATAATCTTGTATAAAAAGAATAATATTTGGATAATTAAATACAATTTATGGGTAAAATTATAATTTCGAGTATATAGGTGATAAACCGGTAACATGAAACCAAGTGATGACTGAGTTCTCCATATTTTTAGGAGTTTATAGAAATTTTCGAGGAATTATTTAGTGTCTTGAGCTATTTATTTCAAATTTACGTAGTAAATAGCTTAAATTACGAACCGATGTTTGTTTTTAGTAATAATAGGTTAAAATATGATAAATATTAAAATAAAAACTATACAAATATATACTAGTCAGATTTGGTGAAAATAAGTTTTTAATATATTTAATGATAATTTTATGACTAAGGTATGTTATATATATATTAAGGTTAGATAATATACATATATATATTATCGAGCTTTATTGATAAATTATATAAAATATAGTTTGATTAGATAAAATAAGTATAATACGATGATATTTATTATAGATACGTATAAGAATATTAGAAATTTGAACTACCCTTTAGAAGTTATCAGTCGATATAAAACTTATAATACATATCGTTAAGTAAGAACGAACCCAATGATACTACTTTTGTTAAAATTGGGCAACCCTAGGTGACATAACATACATCTCTATAATATTATAAGAATTTACATACGATAATAACCTTATTGTAATTGGAACATGATTTAACTAATTGAAAGTATAACTACGTATATTGTTAATATTTAATAACTTAACTTATATAATTAGACATTTGTTATATAAGGAAAATAACAATATACTTTAGCTATATATTTATATATGTAACTGTTTAATGGAGTACTTTTAAATAGAATTTTAATGTTTTCCTAAATTCTTAAAAAAATAAATTTGGGCTTTATATATATATATATATATATATATATATATATATATATATATATGGTTGCTTAGTGATCAAAGCATTAAAGACACGAATCTTCTATAGTGAGTGTCTGGATAAGTAAGTTGGGAACGTAGCTTTACTATTTGTTGGGATATTGTATTAAAGTATCCAGAAGCTTAAGAGTACTTTATTTGTGATTATAACTAATTGTTTATGTGCATACCATGTGTATGCTTAATATTTTGATTATGATAGGAGTTAAACTCCTTGGTAAGCTGTTTTGTATGATTACTTTATTTCTTTTTCTTTTTTTTTTTATTGTGAATTTGTTTGGCTACCCTTAAATGGAAATAAGAGTTATTTGACCACTAACTTAACTAGACATACATAACAACTATTAGGAAAACAATTAGGATTATCAAGTAAATACTGACTCCCTTCTATGAAAATAGTTGAAATAGTCATTTCTCCTTTTTTAGTCAAACTAAGTGATAGGCGAAAAGGCCATGGTAAGGGTAGGGGCCATAGTTTGAAGGTGATCATGGGATAAGGGTGTTCTCCATTGTATAAGCCCTGGTTTGGTTTGATTTGAGTCGTGATAAAACTTCAATCCAAGTTAGAGCGAATATAATTTCTCTAACCTCATAATAGTCCGGATAACATTGTGCAATGTTTTAAGTGATTGATTGCATTGCATTTCATGATAATTAAAAGTCTTGTTTGTGATTGTATGGTCCTCTTCTGACTCCATTTCACTACTAAGTTAGTTTTACTCACGTCCCCATAAACTGTTTTACAGGTGATGAGTGAGGGTTATGATGTTTAGATATCACTATCCCCAGGTTAGTGTGCAGTTGGCTGGGAAAGTAAGGAACAAGAAATCTACTGAATCTGGACTTTTGACTTTTAAGGAAACTAATTAGGAATTCCCTAGAACGCCCACCAGTTTCCTATCTTACTATAAATAGATTTCAAAACCTATAGCTTTTGGTGTACTCTGATTATAAATCATAACTCTAAGTGTGAAATGTTTATATAAATGCTTTTGTATTATTGGATAATAGGTTATACAAAACATGTATTTTGAAAAGTTATACCACAGGTTTGATCATTCATAGGTATCAGAATAAATACTTTAAGCTGGTTGAGTCATGTATAACTTTTACGTATTACATTTACGATAATAATTGTCAAGTCAACTTCTATTTTAAGTTAATTTATATAGCGGTACTATTATAACTTATCTTATTCGAGGCGTGATAGTAGTAGTTGACCTGAAACAACCATCTAGGCACCATGATTTTTCTAAGTTGTAATTGTTAAGGGATTGGGCCTCCCGAGACAATTTTTCATTTAAATGGCCTTATAAATAAATTTATTCCTTCTATTGTTTTTTTTTTTAATGGAAACAAAAAGTAATGAAAGGAAATTTGAAAGGCTGCGTAATTGGTTACATTATAGTGGATCTTTTTATGTGAATCAAAGAGGAATGGCCAGTAGTTTGGCCCTTTGGTGTAATAGTAGTATTAATATTGATATTTTGAATTAAGATAATCAGTTTGTAGATAGTTTGATTAAATGGAAAAATGGAGGAATTTTTGGTAGGGCAACATGGATCTACCCTTCAATAGACTTTCATCTAAAACAAAGACAATGGAACAAATTAAAAGTGTTTGCTGTTGATACTGCCCTTCCTTAGCTTTGTATTGGTGATTTCAATGTTTTAATTTTTGAACACAAGAAAGAGAGGGGTAGGGGTTGGAGAGAAGAGTCACTAATGGTTTTAGAAGCATGATTGAAGAGACTAATTTACAAGATATTAGCTTTGATGGACCAATTTTTACTTGGTCAAATGAAAGAGAGAGCTAGGCAATGATAAGAGAAAGGATTAATAGGGGATTGGCTTCCTTGGAATGGATAAAACCTTTCCCAAGATGTCGTATCCAACATGTACCAATTAATGCTTCAAATCATGTAGTGTTGGTAGTAAATACAAACGCCAATGATAAGGTTAGTAGGAAGTTTTTTAAATTAAAAAATATGTGGCCGATATCTAATAAATAAAAAGAAGTAGTTGCAAAAGGATGGAACAATGCTAAGTGTAGTGTTTCATGATGGGGTGGTGTGCTGAAGAAATTGGAGGCTTGTAAAAAAGATTTGATAAATTGGAGTTGAGACGCTTTTCCAAATAATAAAAAAGAGATAGATAGAATCTTAAGGGATTTGACCTTGTTACAAGGCAATCCGGATGGCTTAGACATGGAAGAGGAGGAGAGGTTGTTTAGGAAACTCAATACACTTTAGGAGAATGAAGAGAGATATTGGCATCAAAGAGTAAGATCTAATTGGTTAAATTTTGGAGACTATGATAGTTCTTTCTTCTATCAAACCACATTAGGAAGAAGAAGTTAAAGTAAAGTCATGAAATTGAAGAAGGTTGATGGTAGTTGGATTAAGGAAGAGAAGGAAGTCATTAGAGAATTTCAAGATTATTTCACAAACCTGTTCGAAGCCTCTAATAGTGCAAAAAGCTCAAAATGTTTGAATTAGGTGGCAGTTGTGTTGGAGAAGACGTGAATAGAATTTTGTGTATGTCCATACAAGAGGAAGAGGTAAAGAGTGTAGTTTTCTAATTGGGGGGATTAAAAGCCCCAGACTCAAACAATTTTTCAAGGGTGTTTTATTAAAAGTTTTGAGCTATCATTAGAGATTCAATCATAGAAGCTATGAAGGCATTTTTTGACACAGGTATGTTCCCTCCTTCCTTAAATAACACTGATTTAGTCTTGATTCCAAACCCTCAAGATGTGTCTCAATTTAGACCAATTAGTCTATGAAATTTTCTTTCCAAGATAATCTAAAAAATAATGATTAATTATTTGGAACCTTTCCTTAGTGAGCTCATTTCATAAGAACAAAGTGCTTTCATATCAGGAAGAATGATACATGACAATATTTTTGTAGCACTTAAAGTTTTCCATTTTTTAAGAACAAAAAGGAGAGGTAAAGATTGTTTTTGTACTATGAAAGTAGACATGAGTAAAGCTTATGATAGAATTAAATAGTCTTTTTTTAGGAATGTTCTCCTAAAATACAGTTTTGACAGGAAATAGGATGAATGGGTGATGAAGCGTGTTTCAACAGTTGATTTTAACCTTGCAATAAATAGAAAGAAAGTGTTTCATGTCAAACCTAGTAGGGGTTTGAGGCAAGGCGATCCCTTATCACCATATTTGTTCATTTTAGTAGTTGATGTTCTACCAAAGGAGATTAGGAGGCATGTCCTTAGTAGAAGACTTCATGGGTTGTCTATAACAAATACGTCCTACTTTGTCTCACCTCCTTTTTATAGATGATTCATTGTTCATATTGAAAGCAAAGGAGGAGAAGGTGGCTGTTCTACATTCACTTATTCAATCCTACTATAGAGCATCTAGTCAACTGGTTAATTTAGCAAATTTTGGATTTTCTTCAATAACAATACCCCACTGGATAACAAGGTAAGAATTGGTAGGTGATTGAGGGTTAGGGTGACAGATAATCTTGAACCATATTTTAGTTTACCTACTCTATGGGGTAGATTTAAATGTGAGGCATTGAGTTTTGTTAAAGAGAAATTGTCAAAAAGTTGAGTAGTTAAAAGCAAAGGCTATTAAGTGAAGTGGGTAGAGAAGTCTTAATAAAATTAGTGGTTCAAGCAATCTTAGCCTATTTTATGTCCTATTTTCCAGATCCTAAAAAATGGTAAAATGAAGTAAATTCATTGGTAGCCGGATTTTGGTGGAGGAAGAGGAAAGGAGAGGGGAGGGTTCAGTAGTCTAGTTGGGAAAAATTGACCCATGTTAAGGAAGATGGCAAAATGGGCTTTTAAGGACTTGTAATCTTATATCCTAACACTACTGGCTAAGCTAGCCTGGAAAATTGACAAGACAGCAAATAAATTGCTAATTGGATGGCTTCAAACATTAGAAGGGGTATGTGTCCATTGGAACGATGGTTAAACACCTCATCCTACCTTCTGAAGCATATTTGCAATAATTGTATTCACCTGTCGTATTCTTATTTTAATAATGGATAGTTATCATTAAATAAAGTTATCTTTTGGAAAAAAAAAAAAAAAAGAAAGTTTATGTCTAAGCTACTCTATAATTCGGAATATCTCAATCTTTTCTTCTTAACCAAATATTGATAATATAGGGGTTTTGACAACAACTGTCCTCGTATACTTGGCTAAGGCAACGTGAGGAATTCTGCAAAATTTAATTATTGGTCTTTTCTTAAATGATAATTGCAATCATATTCTTAAAAGCTATTTGACCCACCCAAAATTCTAGAATGTACTCTTCGACTCGTTAACACCCTAAAATGGTCATAAAAAACCTTTAGATAGCAACTAGCATATTTAGAAACTTTTTAGAAAATATATTTGCACTAGATTGACTGACAATTCACCTGCAATGTATCTATAATTTGCCCTTTCTGTAGCCTATATAATTGGCATATTGAAATTTGTGGGTTTCTTTATGAAGCCCCATTCGTTAATGGGGCTTATATGCTTTTGAGCAAAAAATGATATTTGAATTTTCTTTTGTCAAAACTTGTTTAACAATAATAAATTTTAATCCCACGTCACAAATGGTTGAATCTTTCAATGAGATAAACCTACTCATCCTAGTTAATCTCGAGTCAAGTACATTACAATATCATTTCGCTCAACTCGTTTACGGTATACTCATTCCCGTAAAATACAGAGTACCGACGAGTTTTCTTTGGTCAAGGCGGGAAGAAAGTGTACTGTATACTCCTCTCTCTCTTTTCTTCGGTGCCAGTGGAAAAATGCGATTTCAAAGTGGGGAGAAGGTGTGAAAGTGGGACCCACGGATCCGCATTTATCGGCCCATGCATTACGCCGTGCATTAGCCGTACGATTTTGTGGATTCGTTTGCCTAGACCCTCCTTTGACATATCTAAAGTCAAACTGTCAAACTCTTTATCTCCTGTTCCCATATTTCTTTAATTTTTTTTTTTTGGACAACAAATTTCTTTAATTTGAAAGAAAAAAAAAAGAAATTAATAACAGGACCGCAAGCAAAGATTAAAAAATTATTATTATTATTATGTTCCTGCTTCTCTATGAAATTATATAATCAATCTAAAACGGTAAAAATACGTTTTCCTTTTCAATTATGAACAACATCTAAAAATTTTCTAATCCCGTTATTCATGTTATATATAATTTTTATTAAGTATGTTTTTTACTATTACCTTCACTATCGCATTGTATCCATATAACAGCATGCGATTTGGGCTTTTTTTTTCTTTTTTTTTTAAAAAGATTCTACTCCAACTTCCTCAATTCCTTGATTTTTTCATATCCACGGCAGAGAGCAAATTCATATGTTATTCAAAACGAAGATCTTGCACAAAGCAAATTCAGAATTAGAGAGAATGAAATAATAATGATTCAACGATCATCCAAAACAGATCGTTTTTTCTGCCATTTTTCTAACAAACCACTAAATGTAATGCATTTCTAAAATTAATTAATAGCATTAACTCCATATTTAAACAAATTTATTACAATATTATATGTTAACTGTTATGATTTTTCAAGTAAACCCATTATTTTCCTTACCATAAAAACTATAAACCAAAATCGGTGCATAATGCAAACCTTTAACACGTGATAAAAGTGTAATGAAGTTTGTAATATTCATCAAAAGTCAAATTATTATCCTTAAATTTTGTAAATGTATTTTATATTTTGCAAATTTCTTTTTCCTCTGTGCTTATGTTAAGTTTTACAATTTTCCTTATAATTCATAATTTAATTGCACAATTTCTCTTCTTTGATGAATGCATATTCATGGAAAATAGACGTAAAATTTTTTCATAGTTTTTCACTTATTATAATTTTCTTTTTTATATGGTTTTCCTTTAGTTCATAAATTTAATTTTTTATGTTTCCTATTTTTCATAAACTTTCTTTTGAATTATAAATCTCCTTAAAAATCTTTAGAGTTCTTCTTTAAGATTTGGTAACACTCTCGAAATTCCTTTATTTTTCCTATTTTTAGGCATTTAAAAGAATAGGAAGCCATATGGTACATATATGTATATTATTGAGGGTTGAATTCAATTCATAAGCTTTAAACCTAATAATAAATTAGATTTGACTTCTTCAAGCTAAAACAGCACTCTTTAGAAAGTCATGTTCATATATTTTCAAATGATCAAGAGTCATTTAGTATAATCGAATTGGGAGTAGGGACTATTGGACTAATTTATCCGATCATAACCCTTCTTATGGAGGCTTATGCACATAAAGAGCTCTTATTAGGCTTTGATCCAAAGGGAGCCTACGATGGATTCACTAATAAAGGGACTTATACTATCTATCGACTATCACCATGATCCAATGGATTAAGTTGATGGCTAAATTCTATTTACCTAAATTCCCCCCTCATTTGATGGATTAAGAAAATCAAGATAAACATTGCCATTGGAGTGTGTCGTTTATGTTTCTATTGATAGAGTAAAGAAGAGTGTGGCTTAGAATGTTCAAGCGTAGGCTTACAAAATAGAACATAGTGACAGACTCTGGAGTGTTGTTTGACATTAAGTTAGAATATGTTTATGGAAGTAGGAGTGAGAGATATTAAGAGAGCTTAGTGAGCCAACGTATTAAGAGTCAAAGTGTAAGTGAAGGTGTGGTACCATAGATAGAGTTCCTCTATTTATAGGGAAGAGCTAGAGAGAGTATAGGATATACATACCCACATTGAGGCATCTACTAAGTATAGAAAGTGGACATCATGCAGGTAATCGCGTCTCGAGATCTAAGAGTCATGTGGTTAACCAAGTCAATGTGCTTCAATCATTAAGTGCCTTTTAATTATTCTCGATGTCAAGAGAGGTCTAACGTAAAGCAATCCATAATCATTGGCTTGTTGAGTCGTTGTACTATGTGAAGTTGAACAGGTTGGTCAAGGAGAGAACACCTCAGCCATGGGCCTAAATAGGTTAGCCCAAGGCTTATTCAAGTCAACATAAGCTTAAGAGACCCATGTCCAAAATCGCCTCTTATCGGAATGGAATCTTGATAGATTAAACAAGGATTAAAATTTATCTCCTTTGGCAAAATAATAATAATAATAATAATAAAAAGAGCATCAAAACAAAAAACATAGTACCATTTCTCAAGAATAGTCGAGCTTTATGGTGGAATAGCTAAGCTCGATGATGGAATATCTCATCTAACAGTCACGTGTGCATTTGTATCTTTTGAGACTATTTACTTTCCCTTCGTGTCCTATTCTCTCATAATCATCTCATATAATACACTAAGTCACTCTACAAAGGCCATGTGTAATGCAAGATACACGTTACATACATGTTATCATCCCATTCAAATCCATACACCCGCATATATAGCACTTAAATTGTTACTATACTTCCTCAAAATAGTAGTAAATTTGGATTCCATAAATTATAATGAGTATAATTATTATAGAATAATGGGCCAATTGGGTATATAAGATATTCCTTCCCTCTTTCCCTCCCTCCCACCATCCCTTCCCCCTCCCTTCCTCCTAACCTAATAAACCTTAACTGTAGAGGGATGAATCTCTTCCCTTCACTCATTGCCCTAAGTTCATAAATCCACCATTGGTACATTTAATATTCTTAGATCTCCTACTCTTAAATAAAAATCCTTAAATTTGTTATATTTCTACCATTTTTATCATCATCAATCCATTAATATTACATATCCATTGCCATAATTATACTCATAGCCATAGATCTAGTTAGCTCAAAGACAGGTGATTTGGTTAACATTAGCTTTTCTATAGTATTTTTGCAATTTTATTTGATGTATTTGTTATTTTTCTGTTCCCTTTAACTACCATCTATTATGCCAGATTCAGAAACAATTGATAACTCTTATACGTCTAGCTATTCAGTTAAATTTTCTTATATTCAACTCTTTATTTATGAGTTATCTTGTACTCATAAGTTTGAGTGATGTAATGTTTTTTCTACCGAAAGAAAAAAGGATTGTTGACTATTACAATTTACATATTTATTAATGTTATATATAAGCAGCTTGATTACATATGGTTTTACGTATGTTAGAATTGTAAATTAGCAACAATTATGGTAGCATTTGCTATTTGATTAAAAGTCATCTTAATTGCTGTATCATGCATGTCAAACCAACTTGTAGATATGGCGGTATTGCGCATATTATATGTTAAAGTTGTGGTCAAAGCAATATTTGTTATTGGTTAGTTCTACTCTAATGTAAGTTGGATAATCTAAATTTCTTTTCTTTTCTTTTCTATTTTTTTTTCCATCAGGAAGAAAGGGTGATGATGTATATCACTGTCACCTATATGGTGAAGCAAAAACATTTTATCCAATTTCATACATTTTATAATATAATTAAAATGCATTAAATTTAAAATACAAAAAGTGTAGAAAATTACAAACTTAATAGATAATTTTTTAAAACCAAAATTTTGATCAATATAGAAGACACTTATTGAATAATTGTGAAATCTTTTATTTTCAAACATGCACGAGGCATGATTGTGTCTTTTTAATTTAATATTAAGTAATAGCAATATTTAGAATCTTGTAAATGCATCTTATACTTTGATGACAAACAATAAATAATGAAAAGAAAGGAAAGGGGAAAAAAAAATCAGAGAAGGTAAATTTGACTTATCTAAGGTGGGATTTGGGAACAAAGGTTGGTGTACTTTTTGTTCACTGCTTTTGCATGAAGAGTTTAAATTTGATGGCAAAAGGTCAAACTCTTGTTCATCTACTAAATCTAAGAGATCCACTACGTCATGAAAATAATTGAAATATTGTTGTTCAACAACACAGCACACCACCCACCCTATGGATAAACATAATACTTGCTAGCTTGGATAATTGCATACTTATCTACCATTTTCCACATAAACATGTCCACCTAATAGGATTTTTTCCCCTTTAGAAACCACCTCATTTATGTCTCCCAAATCCACCTAAAGCAGTAGGCTAGCAGATTTATATTCTACACACATTCCAAATGGCAAAAAATTAATTGTTTGAGGAAAAAAAAAGTTACTATGATGGTTGAACTTTCAATAGTGCCATGTGGCAACTCGTGATGTGGTCTTATCAATCAATAGGACATATGAGACTCTATAAGATCACATAAGTGAATAAAATGTTTAAATTAAGTTTTATGTGAGAGAATAATATGCTTTGTAAGTCTACACCTAATAAGTACATTATACACACACTGCATACTCCTTAATTTAACTAGCAAAACAATAAAGTTTTGGATAAGTTCGAAAAAAACAAGGAGATAGCACTCAATTCATAATTTTATTAATCAACACTTCAATACCTCTTAATCCATCATAGATCTTATCTATATATAGGCTAAATAAAATCTAAATAAACTATGAAACAACTTAATAAAAGGAAATTAGAAAATAGGTGTAAAACCTGCATAATTAGAAAGAAGATGTAGTTAAGAAGCCAAAGAGATAAAAAGAGTAATTGAGTTTAATGGGCAAGGGCAGTTTTGAAAAACCAAAAAAAGATGGAAACCCTATTAGGAAAACCCCTCTATATGAAAAATTGAAAACCTCTTCAACATCCCCTTAGTCATTCTTTTCTCTCATTGGAAATTACAAAGCCTTTGTTATTCGTAACATCAACATGGAAATAACGTATCTCAAAGGTAAGTCTAGAAAAAGTTATTTTTTGACAAGTTTTATTCATTGTTGGTTTGAAATTTTGTTTTTCCTCTAGGGCATTATGAAAAAAATAGAAAAGAGTTTTCATTTTATGATTTATACATGGTGAATCTGATTGTGGTGTGGGAATTTAAGCTGTACGGTAAGTTTTGATCCTAAAAAATCATTCCTTTTGTCTTGTTAAAGGTATTATGAGTTGGTGATTGGGTTGAGATGATTGTTAATGGATGATTGATATTGTTGGAATGACAAGAAAGGACTTTTGTTGATGAAAAGTCGAAATAAGGTAGTAGGTTGATGTTTGATGTAATGCTTAAAGGAGATGTGGGAGTTTCATAAAGTTTTAGAATTTGTTGGACCAATTAGCTAGTTCCATCCTATTACAGTAGGAAACACGATAAATAGGGTATTCCAATACAAGATCTAATTAAGCAGTTGCTTTTATGTCCACCATTACCTAATTGATAATTCAATTTTTAGGCTTATTATTAATTTTAGGAGTCTTAATTAATTATGGTATATCTTAAATCAATCATTAACTGTTCATCCATCAATTTGAGATTGATGAGTATAATTTATATACATGATTACTATGTCTGTTGTATGTGTGTTAGGTTAGTAATTAAATAAATCTCAAAACTTCAAATAGTTTTTATGCCTATGTTTGGCTAAGGTTGGATATCCAAGTACTAGTATAATTAGCTTAAATGCCATTGGTTGGTATGTAACGTTATCCTAAGTGGAGCTATATATTAGAATGATATGGTAGTTTAGGTTTTGATTGGTTAGCAGGTTGTTGATTAGGGTGGTCATTGACTATTAAGTGATAGGTAATGTACTAGAGGGAAGTTTTACAAGGGTCATAATGGTGGTATGAGACACCTACATAGATAATTGTAGTAGATAAGTGTTGTTGATGGATGGTCTACTTATTGTCTTAAAATGACATGACTAATATTTTTTGGCTCATGGGTATTTAGGGGATATCTAACACAAAATACATGTATATTTTTATACGTATGCTATGGTGATGTGAGTTACTTCGGGTCTTAGGCACTTAGGTCGTATTGTACTAAGTTGCCTAATTAACGATAAAAAATGATTGTATCATATAGCACTTACACAATATTATACTAAGCTACCTAATTAAAGATAAAAAAGAATTGTGTGGTGCATTATTGTTTTTTGGTTTGAATTATATAGCGTTTACATATGTTTGCAATAATTATGTATTGGGTTTCAATTCACCCCAATATATGACATGTACATATTTGAAATCATATGCTTACATAAATCTAAAACAATATTACATATAATATTATACATGACATAATTATAAACATATATAACATAAAGTTACAAATATTATAGAACATATTACAATGATTATATATAAATATAATAGTATTTGAAAGTAGCAACAATATAACAATTAGCTACAAAAATAAAAGAACAATAAATACAATCAAAACAATGTAAGGTTAGGAAAATAAGATATTAAAACAATGTATTTGCTACTAACTTTTAATTCAAACCAAAACCAAGATTAACAAAATTGAAATATTTGGTTTGGCTTCGTTTAAAAAATTTCCAAACTAAAAAGTTTGATTTGATTTGGTTTGAAAAATCATTAAAATCAAACCAAAACAATTTGTTTTGCTCGTACAAAGATTCACTTGATTTAGACTAGGGCACGATTAAGACCTAGTCCGAAATTGAACCTGCCCTTAGACCTACAAGTCCAATTCAAGATTCAAGCAACCATCAATTGATCATGTATAACAAAAAATTAATTAAAAAATAAAATAAATTTTAGACTAAATATTACAATTATTTGAGCCTAAGATAATTATTTTTTTAGCCTATTTTACAAAATAGTTATCGAGGATATTCACTTATTTATATACAACCATGGTCAACTTGATTGTGTTGTTAGTGATGTGAGATAAAAGATATAAAGTTTACAAAGAAGTTAAAAAAATAAAAGTTAATATATTGCTAAAAATGAGATTAGTCTTTTAGTAACAGTTTACATATATCAAATTAGACAAACTTTTAAAATTACATTTATTACTTTGTTGGGAATAGCAATACATTAATGTTGTAAATGGAAAATAACGTTTTCCTATTCACATGGAAATAGCTAAAATTTTTAGTTATCATTATTAATTTTTCAATTTTAAATTTATTTTATTTTACCATTTTTTTATTCTCTTCTATTTTTTTTATCTTTTTTATTTTAAGTTGGTCATTCTTGAATTGCTAAGTCTACAAGTTTTGTAAGTTGACCCAACTTAGAGTCGTTAACCTAATGGTTTGGCTATACGGGTTCAACCCATGTGAATGGGTCCATGTCAAGTCGTAGAGGTTGGGTCATAGTGTGGACTCAGTCAGTGCTTAGGTTTAACTTGATTGAATCTTAACGTGGCTAGTCTGCTATCATTTTATTCAAATATAAAAAAATTAATCGATATATAATAATAGTTAAAAGACATTATAATATAAATTTTCCCCTTGAAAATGAAAAGTAAAGGTACCAATAATGTAATCTTACTATGCGGATTTAGATCCTTGAAAGTTATTATTAATTTCTTTTATCTCCTTATAATATAGAGGTGTGTAATTAATTATTGATATTAGAAAACATAATATTATATGATATTTCAAATATTTAAATAGTTACAACTGTTAATTTTATAATTTTGCCAAAGTGATTTAGACTATCAATTTTCCCAATCTCATCATTTTTTTCCTGAAACATAACTAGAGAACGTCATAGTTTTCTCCGAGATTATTGCTTTTCAATCAATGATATCCTAGATAGCACCATCCATGCTTTTCTTCAAATCCCAGCAAAATCAGTGGTATGAATTAATTAAACAACAAGACACAAAGGTAATCAATCTCTTTTTTGTTGGAAACCCACACCCCAGACAGAAGGAACATGAAAAGCGATTCCAACTGTGGAAGGTAATTCGGTTAAGACAAAGGTACTTCTTCCATATATGTTTTTAGAACCATATCCCCATTGATTGCAGTCTTTATATGACATGATTCGAGGAAGGAAAAAGCTAATGTTGCCTCTTTTGTTTTTGTTTTTTTTTTTTTTACCTTCTCTTAGAGGTTATCAATCTTATAACATAAGAAAGTACTTTATATTTTGCCATCTTTATAAAGGTGAAATATTTAGAGAAAGGGTTTAGAACCCTATCTTTGAAATCAAATTCAACAGCTCTTGAAAATGGCATTGATAGTACAAATTGAATTTTCAAAGTGAGTTAAATAAATCTTGTAACCTTGGAAATGGTTTTGGGTATATTTTTAACGAGATAGTATGTAGGATTTTTTTTTTTTTAAATGTTATTATACCACATTGATGATTTAGTTTTGAATTTGACTCAAAATTTAGATTCAAAGTATAACCATTGATAATATTTTTTCTTTGTTCAAAAAAAAAAAAAAAGAAGAAGAAGAAGAACTTAAGGCTTTTGTGAAATTCTTGCTTAGTTACAAGCAAATCTATAATGAAAACATCTGTAATTTAGTTGCAATCAAATAATGAACTTTTGGATCAAGTTCAACTAGGGAATAGAGCCTTTTAGATTTGTGAGAGTGGATCAATGTTATTATAGTAATACAAATAGATAATAAATGTTATTAAAGTAGTATAATTAGAGTAGACTTTACGTTTAGATTGAGGTTGAAAATTACACATCAAAGAATAATTGTTTTTGGTATTTAACATACCACATCATTAAGATATATTTACATTACACTAGAGCTTAGTGTATTCTTATGTTTACACCACTTTAGATAATATTTATCATCTATTTAAATTACTGAGACATTTTAACTCTATTTAAACTCGATCCACATATTCATCCTGTGGCCCCCATTGTTCAGTTTTTGCGGTTAGGTTGGTAGCTAAAAGTGCTTATAAAAAAAGGTGCGGTCATAGTCTTGCTCGTTGATCAATTTGAGTCATGAAGAGAAATACATGGTTAGAGAGAAATCTCCATGCGTGCTTCCATGGAAAACTTGCCTGATCTTTACTAGACATGATTCCTTGAATTTGGGAGCATTCACCATGTTATTATGTCTCAGAGCTTTTACACAAGAACCCATTCCTGTAAATAGGGTTTCCGAATCATCTTTACGCAATTTATGACGGTTTGTCGTGCAAGCAAACGCAGAATCATGCACATTATATATCAAGCGATCTCCTTTCCCATCTCATAGATACTCCACCCTCACTGGTGATCTCAACATGCACTATTAACGGCTTCTTTCTTTTCCTTTTTATTTTTTCCAATTTAGTTCACAAAAGTTCATAAACGAAACTGAAAATTTATGGTTTGGATTAGCAAACCGATCCAAAAAGACTAAAATCGAATTGTTTAAAAAATATGTACATTGTATTGACCTAAACTCATTATTAATGTATTATTTATTTGAATTTAACTTTTTAGGTTAAGTGATTCAATCTAGAAAATCTAGTTTTTAATTGGGATGACTTAAAAGAAATTTAATTTGAAGGACTGGAAATAAGAATTGTTAGATCGATCTATCAACTCTCAACCTCTCTTAGGTAAGCTTGAACACTTAATAAGGTAGGCTACTGGCTTAGGGGCTATAGTAAGCTTATTAAGATAATTTTGAATGTGCAAACTAAATCTTGATCTTTGATTATTCACATAATCTACCGATAGCTATTAAACCCAAGAATTTATAAATGCTCAACAATATCTTTTAATAAAAAAAAGCTCTAAAATTCGAAAAAACAGTGATATCTTGTGAATACTTTACTTTCAAATATCAAAACAACACTCAAGTGAAGCCAAGTCAATACTCAATCAAGAATGGTAAAGTTCATTCTTTATAATTCCTCACTTGTCACAGGTATATTTAATTTACTGAAATTGTATATTTTTTCTCCTAACTATTTTTTTCTAAATCCTCTTTGCAAGTGCTATTGATACATGAATTCTTTAATGTCAAGTGCAGTGCAACATTTACGTGGCTTTCATATGATAACCTTATCTATAACCCTACATCTATAACGTCATATTAAAATATGAAGGTTTTTGTATTTTATAAATAAGATAGCTAAACATAGTTCATGGACTTCCCATCTTATTTTAAAAATGTAAATATCCAATAGAAGTTCTCTTTTGCTTTTATTTATCTGATTTACGTAAATAATTCTAAATCAAATTGGAATATTTTTTTTTTCGATGAGAGAAATTTGAAAAGTTTCAAGATAACTTCTCATCAACGTAGGGATTTTGGTGGGTTCTTACTTCTAGACAATGGGAAATCACCTTCTGATTATAAAAGAGCTTGTCCGCCTAGTTTAGCTTTTTGACTCTGGTATGGCCTAAAGCCCATCCTGACTGGTAATGGAACAGATTCATACCACAACTATTAAAAGGTTTGGTAAAATAAATAAAAAGATAAATAGATAAAAAGGAATTTCCAGATGATAAAAAATAAGGACATATATACCAGGAAAAAAATTATTAGATAATAGATACCATGCGTATGTATATTAGATTTGCAAATACCATTCATGTTTGGTTACCTGGAAGAGGTAGTGTATAGTTTCTCAAAAAACTATCATTTATGATTTACATAGATGTGTTTAGATATAATGGCTATATACTTATCTCATATATATATATATATATATATATATGATGTGTATCACCTAATAAATCTTTTATAAATATATCATAAATAAATTATTGATTGTATTTAATCTATTAGGTTAAGATGATTATACTTCATAACCAGCTTTGATTCATAGGATTGCTATCATAAAATTAATATGATACCAACAATATTATGAATTATAATTGGATAGGTCTACAAATATAAAACAATAGATATGTAGACCACTTGTCTACTTATCTTAACAGCACACTCTATTAAGGGTGTGACATAACAATGAGAGCACAAAAAGGACTACATGATATCACTACTTTTATGTATTACATTCTTAATGGAGAAAGTTGTTAAAAGTAGGTAGATTGTTGATCTATCTACTTCTTTGCATCTCTAGATTATTTATGAGATAATTTTAACTAAAGGGAAAACTATTTAAAAAAAAAATCGTTTAACTTTTTTTTTTTCTATTTCAGTCATTATCTATTCATTTTTTATTTTATTCCTCAATATTTTAAGCTTTTGTAAATAAATAAATAAATCATTTTGTTACTTTTGCTATTTTTTTTTGTTAGTAAAGACCTATGGTAGCATTAGATTGGTCCACATATAATTTTTTAAATAAAAAATATTAAAATATGAAATAATAATAAAAAATATAGAAAATATTAAAAAGTTTCATAATTAATAAAATATTGAAAAAAATAAAAAATATATAAAAATCTACAAAAATTAAAAGTTATACAATAATATATATACACTTATATATGTAAATATATATATAAGTTGGAAAAAAAAATAAGGAAAATGCAAAATAAACTTAAAAAAAAATAGAAATGCTGCCAAAGACTAGAATGCAATGAAATTTTATGTTATTTTGACATGAGTATCACTATATTCCGAAAATAATTTGGAAAACATGACAAAAGGAAGTGGGGGAACTACTGAAAAAAAAGAGAGAGAGAGAGACTATTATAGAAGCTACTTCAATTAGGCAAAGGTGTTGGATTCAGTAAAAGGCATATTTTTTTACCTTTTTTTTTTCGATAACTGCAAATATTTTACTTTTACCCAAATTTATATGGGAAATCAGACCAATTGTCTCTAAAACCCATTGAACATTGCCGACGTCTTTAGTTTTACAAAAATTACGCACTTCTCCCTTTTGATGCGCGTAAGGCTTTACGGAAGCATGCATGACAAAATTCTAGCATAGTATTGCTACATCCAAATCAGATAAGTTAATAACAAAAAAACAAAGAGAAACTGAAAATAAAACAAAACTAATAATAAAAGGAAGTAAAAGAAATTAAGGAAAAAAGACAATGAGAAATAACTAAAATATCCAAATGATTTTCCATGTCGGGCGCTATTGTTAATAAATTTTCAATAATTGTGTTAATAAGCTTTTTTAGACAAAGACCTTTCGAGCTCAAACCAATAAGCCTACAACAAAAGCTCAACTTTAATGGTTTAATTTAAATTCAATTTAGCCTTATCCGCAATAAATAAAAGATAAAGTCTCTGGGTATGAGGATTTCTCTCTCTCTTTCTTCTCTTTTAAGCTCGGTTTTTTTTTATAACCATTATATTAACTTAAGTATCAGATTGATCGTATAAGAGTACTTTTCGGTACTGCTTTTGTAACCTCATTTACTCTGTCTCGTAGATGTTACACGATAGAACAAATTTTTTTAATCTCTATTGGTAAAATTCGAAGGCGACAAATTGATAAATTATAAATTTATATATTTTTACCCGAATTTATACTGTATTTTTATATATATTTTTTATAATTTCCGTAGATTTGAGAAATATACACGTGCAATAGCAAGAATTTTCTTTAAATGGGCCAAAGTTCGACTAAAAGCCTATACCTACGGACGAGCCGACTGAACGTTGATGCCAAAGTGAGCCCATTAATTAACTCAACGTGGTCACGTCACATGTCATATTGGGTTCTTTAATGAAATATTTCAGATTTCATTCCTCGTTCCATCTTTCGAAATGGTTGTATAAGGTGGGATTGGTAATTTCAATTTTAAAAGAGAATTTGACTTAAACTTTTAAGGAGGGAAAATGGTAATTTTATTTTTCCTAGTAATTATTATTTATTAAATTTAGATATTTAATTTTCAATCTAATTATTACATCTCATAATTAAGAGTGTTATAGATAAATATTGATATATATATACATATTCTAGTCTATTAATACTTTTAAATATATACAGTTCGTTCACTTTACTAAATGGAATGAGAGAGGAACGTAATTGGAATTCTTAAGGAATGTAATAAAAGTGTTATACCTATTAATTTGTTTAGTTGGATTAATAAATAACTTAAAAATAGGCCTGTAATAAAACTTTAATAATTAAATCATTCTTGATCCATTTTCTTTTTTTAAGTAATTTCAAAATAATAAGTGATGGTGGTGGAAATTGACTACAAAAGTGGAGTCGACGGTAATAGTCGACGACGGTTGCAAGCAATGGTGATGGTAATAGTCGATTGTGGTAACGGTAGCGGTGGCAATAGTTGATGATTGATGATGATAGTGATGGTTAGGTAATGGCTTGGAGGAGGTGAGGGTAGTTGTAACAGTGGTGACGACAACAATGGTAGTTATGATAGTGGTAGTTAAAGGTAGTGGTGGCTGCGGTAGCAGTGGCAATGGTAATGATGGTCAATGATGGTGGTAGAAGTAATTGGTAGCGGCGACGATAATGGTAATGGTGGTGGTCATCATTAAATTAATACGAGGTTATTTTTTTAAAAAATGTGAAATTTTATGAGAAATCGTGATTTAGAGATAAAAAATCAAATGAATACTGTAATAAAGAATAAGGGAAGAATTAGATTCCAATTTCCATCAAGTAAACGGATTAATAGAGTAAGTTTATCATTTCAGTTTTAATTTTATTTCATTGAATTTGAAACTGTGCTATACATGTAACATTATCCCATCGCTATGTTCTCATGTCACTCAACACCGTTCAAAGTTCGTATGGGAACTACTGCACTACCTGTCCTATGCAATTAAAAGAAGTATTCTAGCACGTGTCATGGGTGGATATCGTTACTCGATCTCATGCGGTACTTAGCATTTCTGATTACATTAAGGAAGACTAAGTCAGCTTGTAACACACTCACAAAGTTTAGAGAGATAAAGTAGAGAGAGAAACCCTGAAGGTATGTTATATTCACTCAAATGACTTGTATCTTACATCTGAATGAAACACCCCTATATATACAGAAACCCTTTACAAATTAATGGTTAAGATCAATTCGATCTAACGGTTACAGTTGACTCCCAACTATCACATTCAACTACCCCAACTACTACTATATAAGATTTTGGACTTCTCTGGAACTTTCTAGAACTTTTTATCTTCCTGAAGCTTTTAGTGGGCTTGGGCTTTAGTCTTAGGCTTTAGGAACCTCTTGGTAATGGCCCATTTTAGGGAGGTCCATAACATTCTCCCCCGCTTAATCCGGTAATGCCCTTGTCGCTCCTTCATTTATGAAATTTTTTAATCTTGTCTTTAAATTGCCATAGTGCTTCGGCTGGTTCTCAACTAGCTTCACTTTCTGGTCTTCCCTTCCACATAACCATATACTCATGTTTAGGAGTCTGTCTACGTCTCTTCACATGTCTATTGGCTATGATCCCTTCAACTTCTTTGTCAAATGAATCCCGTACTCCTATTGGGGCCCTTTGTGATATAGCTCTTATGATGTCTTCTTCATCCTTGTGGAATGGTTTTAGCATGCTCATGTGGAAATCCGAGTGGAATTTCAATTTGGATGGAAGTTCTAATTTGTAAAATACTCGCCTCACTCGTTTCACAATTAGGAATGGGCCCTCGTAGCGCCTCACTCGTTTCACAATTGGGAATGGACTAATCGCATTGGTTAACTCCTACAAAATACCTTAAGTATAATTCCACTAGAGCATTTGCTCACTCCGTTTGGCCATCCGTTTAGGGATGCAAACTAATTGAAAAGTTCAACTCAGATCCTAGAAGTTTGAACAATTTTGTCCAAAATTTCCCTGTGAATTGCCCATCTTGATCACTTACAATGTTTCTTGGTATGCCCCAATATTTTACCAACATGTCTTAGGAACAATCAAGCAGCCTTATCTGTCAGGCACTCCTTTGTCGCTGGAACAAAAGTCCCGTATTTTGAGAACTTGTCTACCACAACCATAATTGTACCATACCCTTCTGATTGGGGCAAACTTACAATGAAGTCCATGGAAACACTCTCCTATAGCCGTTTAAGAATGGGAAGAGGCTCTAGTAGCCCCGAAGTTACCTTGTGTTCAACTTTTTCTTGTTAGCATACGAGACAAGTTTGGACATAGCTCTTAACATTTTCCCTCATGTGTGGCTAAAAATACTTCTCCTCCACTAAGGCTTTAGTACGGTGCGTTCCTGGATGACCTGTCCATTTAGAATCATGATACTCTCTAAGTATCTCCCTTCTTAAGTTCAAGGATTAAGGCACATAAATTTGATGTCCCTTTTTATATATTAGTCCATTCTCTTGCCAAAATCTATTTATATTCCCTTCTTGACATTGGATCGATAAAGCTTTAGCCTGCTTATCACTCTCTATCCCCTCTTGAATTCTATCAACGAAGTTGCTTTCAGGTTTGTTAATGGCTGCCAACTCAACCCTTCAGCTCAAAGCATCTGCCATGACATTAGTCTTACCTGACTTATGTTCAAGGTCGAAATTGAATTCCGTTAAGAAAACCTGCCATTGGGCTTGCTTAAGAGAGAGCTTGCTTAGGAGAGAGCTTCTTTTGAGTTTGAAAATAGCTAGTGGCCATATTATCAATTTTAACTATAAACTTCTTTCCCTTCCCTAACAAGTAGTGCCTCCATACTCGAAGACAGTATACTATTGCCGTCATCTCTTTTTCATGCACTGGATATCACCTCTCTGTGTTATTCAGCTTCCGGCTTTCAAACACCATAAGTTGTCCTTCCTGCATTAGAACCCCTCAAATAGCAAAATTACCAGCATCTGTACATACTTTAAAGGTTTGCTAAAGTTAGGAAGGAGAAGGACCAGCTCCTTAGTGATTGCCATCTTCAAGGTCTCAAGTGCTTGTCGTCTATCTGTACTCCAAACCCAAGAGGTATTCTTTTTTAGTAAGTTTGTCATTGGGCTCGCTATCCTCGAATAGCCTTTAATGAATCTTCTATAATAATTCACTAAGCTAAGGAAAGATCTCAACTCAATAGGCTTAGGGGTCTCTTTCCAATCCCAGATGGCTTGCACCCTTCCTTCTTCCATTTTAATCTTTCCTCTCCCTACTATGTAACCAAGGAACGTCACTTCTTGCGCAAAAGCGCATTTCTTTAGTTTCACGTATAGATCATTCCTTCTTAAAGCTAAGAATACCGAACGAAGGTGATCTATGTGTTCCTCCAATGTCTTACTATAAATCATAGTGTTATCTAAGTATACTACTACAAATTAATCAAGAAAGGGGGCCAAAACACAATGCATAAGTGTACAAAAAGTAATCGGGGCATTGGTAAGGCCGAACTACATGACTAGGAATTCAAAAGCACCATATCTTGTATCACAAGTGGTCTTAGGTTCGTCTCCTTTTGTAATTCTCACTTAGTGATATCCTGACTGTAAATCCAATTTGGAGAAGTATCTAGCTTCTCCCAACCTGTCGAATAAGTCCAATACCAGTAGAATGAGATACTTATTCTTTATAGTGACCTTATTTAGGGCTCAATAATCAATAAACATTTGGAATTATCCATCTTGTTTCTTCTGAAAGAGTATAGGAGCTCCAAAAAGTTCTTTGAAGGCCTAATGAAACCTGTTTCTAGTAATTCCTTTAGTTATCGCCTTAACTCTTCTAATTCTGGAGGTAACATCCTATATGGGATAGCGGTGGGTGGCTTGGCTTTAGGTTCCAATTCTATCACAAGGTCTACCTCTTTTCTTAGCGGTAACTTCTTAAGCAATATTAGCGGCATTATAACCTAAATTCGTCCAATATCTCCTCTACTTGAGGTAGAATGCTTTCCTGATTGATAGTCTCTTCCTTGACTTTTAAGGCAGCCAAGTAAGTGACTTCATTCTTCTTGAGTCCCCTTTTTAATTGCATAGCTAATAGGAATTTGGTGGCTTGGCCTACCTTTCTTACGATGGGGATTACACATTGTGAGTTGTGATCAGTTACACAAATGCAGTTAGCCCGCGGTACAATAAGTGCATTAATGCGATCTAGGCAATCCATCCCAATTACAAACTTAAAATCATCCATTAGCACTACTTCAACCGTCTCCTTTTCCTGCCAACCCCTAATGTGGAGCTCTATCCCCTTGGCTACTCCAATAGTAGGAATCTTTTTTGAGTTAACTGGTTTGAGCCATGTTTTGGTCTCCTCTACTTTTACCCCCAACTTCTTTGCTGTCATATCAGAAATGAAAAGATGAGATGCTCCTATGTCTACAAAGGCATTAAGTTTCTTACCTACTACCAATACTTTGGTATACATCAATTCTTTTCTTCTTTCGTTAACTTAAGACTTATGGCACTGAGTAAACGAACTGACCCTAACTAAGCCTCATCCCCTTCATCTAAGCTCTCACCTGCTACTAGTGCTACCAATCTCTCTTTCTTCGGACACTCCTTGGCATAATGGGGACCATTATAGAAATAACATTTCAATTCACGATGTTTCCATTGTTCCCCATCTCTCCCTTTACGAGTTCTACCTCGATCGTTATCTCTTTCCTCTGCCTTGGTTTTTCCCTTGGAAGAACTCCCAATCTTCTCCCTTTCTGCTTCCCCTTTCCATCTTCCCCCTAAGGTCTTAGGATTTGTCTTTCGAAATTCCAGTAGTCTTTCAGCAATTGCTATAGCTTTGGAAATGTCTTTCACTCCCCTTCACTTTAGTTCTAATTTAGCCTAAGGCTTTAAGTCATCCACAAATATTACCAAAGCATCTTCTTGGTTGAGGTCTGAGATCTCCAACATCAACTCTGAAAATTCCTTTACATATTGCTTTATGTTACCCTTATGGGTTAGGTGACGTAATTTCACCTTTGCTTCCTAGCAGCATTTTGAAGGGAGAATTGACCTTTCAACTCTTGTATAAAGCTATCCCATGTGTTGATATCAGCTACCTTCCTGTGTCACCATACCATAGCAGAGTCTTTTGGATACATGGCAGCAGTATGTACCTTTCCAGCATCATTTAAGATTCTTATAGCGTTAAATTATTGTTCTATTCCCCACAAGAAGTTGTCTACTTCTCGAGCGGACCACATTTCGTTAAAATGATCTGGCTTGGGAACATCGACTCTATGGCCCGTTTGGAAGGTCACTCCATTTGCAACAACAATTCGATAAGCCGTTAATTGAGTCTTAAGATCTTTAATCTCTTGACGCATGGCCACTACCACTGCATCAATCTTAACTTCATAAGCCTCTTCCTTAGTTTCTAAAGCCATGACTCGGACTTGGAGAGCATCACTCTTCTTTTTAATAATATTTCCACACTGCCTAAGCTCTTCTACTGCCCGATTCAGTGCTCCTTACAATTTACCTCAGAGTCCCTCTTCCGTCTCCTCAAGACTATCTTGAGACTCATCAAATTGTTCCTTAGCCTCAACAATGCTCAACTCTGCCTTATCCATCTTATTAAGAAGGGAGTTTAACAAGTCCCGGAACCTAACCCTTTACTTGATAACACGACGATCATCATGTTCAGCTAACTCATCGACTATTGAAGTATTGTTGTCTCCTCTAGATGACAATTTCTCCACAAATAGTCCCTTTTCTAATCTCTAATACCACTTGTTATGGGCAGATTCCGTTACTCGATCCCGTGCTGCACTTAGTGTTCCTAACCACATTAAGGAAGATTAAGTCAGCCTGTAACACACTCACAAAGTTTAGAGAGAGAAAGTAAAGAGAGAAACTCTGAAGATATGTTTTATTAACTCAAATGAATTGCATCTCACATCTGAGGGGAACACTCCTATATATACAGAAAGCCTTTACAAACTAATGGTTAAGATCAATTCAATTTAACGGTTACAGTTGACTCCCAACTACCATATTCACCTACCTTACTACTTTTATACAAGATTTTAGACTTCTCTAGAACCTTTTAGAACTTTTCATTTTCTAAAAGCTTTTAGTAGGTTTGGGTTTTAGTCTTGAGATTTAGGAATTTCCTAGGAATAGCCCATTTTAGGGGGGTCTGTAGCATACACATACATATCTCGTTCATGTGTCATTGTAGAAAACACCCACATTAAAGTCAGATTTCGCATGTTTAGGATTAAAAGGTATTGGGCTGTCAAATCCAACAAAACTTATGAGGTATTACTTTATAGAGTTTAAAGTTAAATTTTAAGATTATAAAAAAATCTGATAGAAATCTAATTCAGGAAATATATATATTAATAAAAATATTTATTCTTAACTTATATAATATATATGTTTTATATAAATTTTATATTATACAATACATTTAATTCTTAATTTTTATTATTATGTAAGTTAGTAAATATAATTTTAATCCAACTTAACTTCTTTCCTTTTATTCTTTAGTTAGTCTCATATAAATGCTATAAAAACCCGCCTTTATAAGGTCAAGAACCCTACAGAATTGGGTTTTAGGAATATAGGGTAAAACCTTATTAAATTTTTATAGAATTTTGAGAAACATTAGATCCTATAAGGATGAGTTTAGGTTTTACAAAACTTGCTCCGAATCCATCTGGATTGCATCCCTAAGTATGTTATAGGTGGTCTTAAGGTAATGGGCTGATATTGACTCAAAGATAATAAATGAGGGAATCAATTTTAACTATGATGCCAGCTAGCTCTATAAGAAAGAATTATCTATATTATTAAGTGAGAGAGACTTTGTACAATGGTATGCAATTTATCAGTTTGAGAATTATCTATTTAGTGATAATATGATATTATTTAATAGAAATATTAATATTAAAATAAATTTTTAAATTATAAATATCATACATTATCGATAAATTAATTGATTTCATCAGATTCTTTTTCCACCATATTTTTCTCTCTTCCCCACTTATTTTCAACTCTAATTTTTGCTCTTCTACGTTATTCAACTCTACCTATTTAATTTTCAATTTGTAAACAAATTTTATTTCTCTCTTAGGTTCTCCTCCATTTTGCCCTACTTTCTAGCATTTTCTTCTTTTATTTCTCCAAATTAACTTTTTATTTCATTTTTTTCTCGAAGAATTAACTTTTAATTTCAAAGGGAATTTCGTGGTCCTATCCCTTATTTTGACGAGATCGGTTTAACCTTCAATCCTACCATTAATATATACTACTTTAAATTTGAATCGTTAAATTAGTAATTTATTTAATAGTTTAAATTTAAAAAATTATAAATTAATAATGAGATGATATGATGAATTGGTTCTCCAAAAATCAAAGATGATACTATAGAAAAATCATACTTTCAAATAATAGAAAACCATGGCTAGACATTTAAATGGTACTTTTCTATAGATCATCGTCTCCATTCTTGAGTAAAGACATTTTCACATCTTCCATACTATTACACAAAATTATTTCAATAATTTTCTGTACTTTGGATTACATTTACTTGAAACAATTAACATAATTTAATAATGTACTTTTTATTCTCTTTTGCAAGCAATATACATAAGTAGGTTGCTTCAATAATAGTTTTATATAAATTTATTATATCGTTATATTTAATTTTTACATACACATAATGAGTGCGTTACCGCTAGTACTTTCTTTAAGAAAGAGGTGCTTAGAGAGTTTATTCTCATATTACTCGAGTTTGGCTTATAATTTATTCAAATTCAATTCAGCTATAATCAAGTTGAGCTCAAGCTTGAGTTACTCGAGTAGCTTATCATATCGAGCTTGAACTTTGTAATATTCAGCTTAACTTGACAAGATTGCCAACCTAACAAAACTAGAGTCGAAGTTAAATATCGAACGAATTTGTGTCGAATTTAAATTTTATTATTATTTTATTTAAATTTATAAAATCTTTTAAGATTGTCGAGCGTAAACGAACTTAATCGAGTGGAGTTTAAGCTTATTGAGTATCATTTTGAGCCTAGCTCGAGTTTTATAAATTAAAGCTTGATTGAGTTTGAGTTAAGTTTAAGATTAAAGTATTTCCATTTGAATCGAGTTCAAGTTCAAATTCAATATTGTATTGTCTTGATTCAACTCCTTTACAATCCTATTATAAAAACTTTTTGTTTGACATCTTGTGATATGCTTTTATTTTTATTTGGTAGTTGTTTGTTGAATTGTCTTTTATAGTTTTTATAATCTATAATTTTTATCCCGACGCCATACAGAGTTTGAGCAACATGAAGATTCAAGATTTCTTTATATTTTTTTTATTTTCGTATGTCGTAATTATCGTACTCATAAACTAAACTGAGATTAGTTAAATAATGGTATAATTTGATGGATGATGTCTAACAAATGCATGAATTCATTATATGTAAATATTTAATTATTTGAAATTTTAATTATCCCATCTCATAATTCCTTATCGATAATTTTTTAGAGAAAAAGAGAATGAAATATGAGAAACCCAAAAGAAAACAGAGAGTTTGCATAAAATTGGTCTAAAATCAGTTTAACGTTGATATGGAAATGTGCAACTTGAAATAATTTTAAGATTCATATTTCTTAATGTAATTAGTGTTAATACTTATTACATAGATATATAGATAAGTATTAATATTTTTTAGTGCAGTTAATTTGTGGAAGAAATTAACTACATAACTAACTATTACAGACAAAATACTTAAAAAAGATGTTTTTCCTGCATTTAGGATTATTGCAAATCAAAAGATGAGTGGGTGCGTGTAAGTCTAATTAAAAATCAATTAATTAATATTAATATATTTTGAAAGCATGCAATCAATGGCCAAAGAGTAGTCTTGTCATGATTAACACATTTAATTGGTAGATTTTCGCCTTGGTTATACTTTTAATAGTTTAGTTCTTTGAAATTCGTGGTTTAATATTTATTTGCTAACCTCCATAAAGAGATAATCGAAAAGATCTAGTGCTTAGTTTCTACCCTTAGACGACTTGGTTTTCATTGATAATTCTTTTACTATAACGTACACAAACCGATTTAAGTATCAGCATCAGTGTGTCTTTTATTAAAATTTTTATTTTAAAGAAATCATACAAGTCTAACACCACCTATCTAGAAAGAAAGAATACATCCCTCACTTTCTGCAGCAAGCTAATATAAGAATTTTCAAGTAAAATTCAATACTTCATACAAACAATGATTTGCCAAGATCTAAAATATGTTTTCCCTTCTTGTTAAAATGTAAGACTTCAAAATCAACAAATTTCAATCTGTACGTGTCTAATAGAGCTGTGTTTTGTGCAAATGATCAACACTTCAACGTTAAACCTTTACTTATGCATTTGTCTACTTAAACAAGGTCTTGAGGCCCCCTCTTAAGTACTTGAGCTTTAATGCCTATGTCCAATGATAAACTAGAATTTCTTGTGTGGAGTCTACTGAAATAGATTGTAAGAGAATTTATATAAAGTTTACTTCGCTGTCAGTCCTCCAATAAAGATTTGGAAAGCATTAGGGGAAAAGTATAGCACCTAGAACCAATTATAGATAAATTCTTAATGTTAAAATATTATAAGTTCAATATGATTGTTAACATCCTTATTCTAGATCAACTTCATGAGTTGCAAGCTCTTGTCAATTCATTCTCTGATTTTCTTGTGGTTATTCAGAGTCTTATGGTGGCAATGTTTTCAAATTTGCCTTTTAGTTTGAATCACTATAAAAAGAAACTACCTTACGTGAACAAAAATTTTACTATTAAGAAGATTCTCGAGCATATTTGCATTGAGAAAGAATCCAAAAAGAACAACGCAATAAATTTTCCGGATGGTTCCAAGTAATTGTGTCAACAAATACTGAAAATAAGAATCCTATAAGTACAATGGACATCAGTGAGCCCAATAAAAAGAAGAAAGTTCGTAAGTGTTATAATAGTTTATGTTGTATCAAGATTTTTTGTTGGTATGGATTTGAGAGTGATTGGACTTCGCGTAAGGGACCAAGCTTGTAAAAGAAAACATAGTTAGAGGGTGTCGGGATGTTACCTGACATGATCATTTTTATATTCAAATCAATTAAGTGTTTGGAGAATGAGAGTGTTGTGTAGATTTAAGTATGCAAAATATCAAGTAATTTATCATTGGATGATATTCCTGTATTTATAGAAAAGTGGTGCCAATAGTTGGAGAAAAGTTAGAGGGTAAAGCCACATTCGCAAATGTTAGAGAGTGGGATTATGGTATCCGACATGTTTCACATATGTAGAAGGTGATTGTTGACTTAGTCTTTTAGCTTTATTCAAAATTTTCTAGTCGTTAGAGTCTTCTTATAACTGGACAGGCCGTGTTCTAAGCTTGAGCCTAGGGCAGCTTGTCATAGGATATGAGCCTTATCAGGTTAGGACGAGCTAAAGGAGCTCATGTCTAAAAGGCCCTCTTAACATTTGCACCCCCTCTTTACCTACAATCTCATTGTAGTAGTCAAGGTAAGGAGAAGGGAGAGATGAGCTTCTCAGGTGTATAGTTAATATGATCTGGAGGTGTCCATGTTAATGCTGTTGCGCCAACTTAGCAATGATAGAAGTCTAGGTTAGCGAAAGGCCAAAGTGAAGGTGTTCGAGCTGGCATTGGGTTGAGGTAAAGACGTCTAAGCTAAGTGCCGCTGCAGTTGAATAGGTACAACATACCTGAATAGATTACCTTTGAGGTAGAGGTGTGGGCGACAATTCAGAGGTAGAATGCGGGAGGTCAAACCTCCTTGGCCATCGAGGGTAAGAGTAGTTGGCCATTAAGGGGTTATGGTAAAGTGCATGTATACCGAACTAAATGGGCGAACCGAAGTGGAGACATCATGGCTTGAGCTAGGTACTCTAAGCCAAGGTGAGACTGCAGTAGGTTGTGTGTCTCATGGTAGAATCACAAAGTAGAAGAGTTGAATAGAGGGGCTAAACTGAGTTGACCATTGTCGGAGTAGATATAATCTATTCGATCTGAGGCATTGTGCTATTGGAGTGTTGAACAAGTTTTCTCGTAGAAGTTATGAGGGGGCCTTAAGGAAACTTCCTATAGAAGTAACTTTTCAAATTCTTACTTTATGGCAACCATTTTCAATGCATTTAATGTGATATGACAGGTATCTTATCACAACAGACTTGCGTACAGTTGTATGTGTTTTGTCTTTTGAATGTGGCCATCCAATCAAAATTGACTTCACGTATTGGCATCACAACATTTCAAGGGATTTATGTTTATACAAATCCCCATAACTACCAATACGCTTTCCAAAGTGCTCGGTCTATAAATACTATAGTTGTTTAGAGAAAGTGCCTTTTCACAATTTCCTTGCTTTCTCACTGTAAGCCTTCTTCTCTCTTTTCATCCATCTTCTTCAAAGCCTTATCTTTTGCAAACTTTTCTTCATTAGCATGTCAATGAACACAAGTGAGATGTCCTTTGATGCATTAAAGTATATTATCACAACTGACTCCAAAGCTACACGGAATGACCTTCCCCGTAGAGGAGAAGATGAGGTGATATCATTAACATAGCTATGTAACAACACAAGAATGGTGGTGGAGGCACTGGATAGGTTGAGGCTTATTAGTGCCATCTCGAGAGATGCTTACGTCTATGCCCCCTTATCGAAGGCTGGAGAATTGCTCACCATGCCTAGGACCAGCAATTGCTTGAGTGGTTGAACTAATGGAAGTAAAGCTTTTACTCCCAACTGGATTCTAGGTAACTTCATAGTTGAGTCGATTCCAGGTTGGACAATATGATTGTTAAGGAGGGAGGAAATAGTGCCCTTATTATCGAAGAGGCATTTTCAATGTTTGAGAAGTGTTTAAACTATGGTTAGTGCCTCCCTCTAAGTGAATTTGAAAAAGAGCTCTTAACTTTTATCGATGTAGTTCGGACCAAGTCCCTCCCAATGGGTAGAGGGTGTTGAAGGATTTTCAAGGACTTTGCTAGTACTTTGTAATAAAGGCTACTACCGAACTCTTCAACCATTTTTACATGTGGAACAGCTTAGGTGTATAGTAGTACCTCCAGCCTCATCTAAGGCGGAAGTTGTTTAGTAACCTCACGGACTTTATCAAAGGCTGGCAAGATGACTTCTTAATGGTCGAGCTGCCAAAGGAGGTTGACTTTTAGATAAGGTGGATTAAGCTGGACTAAACTAGGGCCTAGAAGGAGCTTGGGCCAAATGATTCTAAGGCTATGAGGGGCATTCAAGCCTTTATGTCCCTTTGAAACATCAATGAAATAAATGCTATAGAGATGATAGAGAGATACTTTAGGTATTTGATCTTTGAGCTCTTCTCCAGCATGAAAAAGGTTGTGGTGAAATAGTAGACAGAAGGTATAGGTTTGTTTTCATAAACAACTTCATTTATCATGTTAACTTGTGTAAAGTTGTGCTTCATTTGATGTCCTCTTTAATAGAAATGGAGGAGGGATCTTCCTTGTCTGTGCCGGTCACGACGGAGTTGGTGAAGGATGGTGCGTTATAGTTTTTTTTTTTTTTTTGTTTCTTTTTCCTTATGGCTCACTTGATTCTTTACAGGCAAAAGAATGGCCAAGGGGATTCCCTACCCCTTAGCGACTAAGCTGCTGAGGTGCTACTAGGTGAGGTTGAAGCTGACCACAAAAGCTTGCAACCCTAAGGGCAAGGCCATGGGGATGAGGTTAGAGGTTAAGGAGACTAGCAAGATTGAGTTAGCTGTTCTACCTTAAGGGATTCCTCTTAGTCCTCGAATAGAGTCGTTAGTAGCCAAGCTTATGAGTAAGGTCCTTCTTTCTCTGATCACTATCCCTACCTCTATGCCTATTGCTGTAAAGGACGAACTTGTTAGTATTGAAGAGTCGAACATGGTGATGCTTGCTTCTTCTGACAAGGGTGAAGAGAAGAGGGTCAAGGTTAGCACCTCATTTGTGGTAGCTAGTCAAAAGAGAAAAGCCTCCAAGACTGTTGGGGAAGCGATGCCTAGGGTTAAGAAGAAGAAGCAGACATGGAAGGTGCCCCAAAACTAAGCAACTGGGTTCGAGTTGCTAACAGCTCATCCTTATATGTGTATCGACGAATTTAGGGACGAGTTTTTTTCATGTTCTTAACAAGTTCAGGTTCTTGAGGATTGAGTTGAACTTGTTCAAAGATGTGTTGTATGTCCTTTGGAATAGGGAGCTTTGGCTTCACCAATCCAAAGCCGAAAACAAGAAGGCTAGGGGGAAGCTCTTGAGGCCGAAGTAGGAAATCTAAGGCAACAACATTACGTAGAAGTAACTAAGGTCTCAATGAGGTCTTACACCTTCAGTGACTGGGCCATTCTTGAGGAGTTGTTGAAGGTATGGGGAGGCGATCTTATGAAGATGGCGGGTCACTTGAGCTTGCTTATCTAACAGGTAAGCTTTATCTTCTTTCTATTGATATCCTTCCTTGTCGTCACTGATCTGATCTTAGTTTGTGTTTCTTTGCAATACCAAGACTAGGTATTGCTTCAGCTGAGCAACTACGATATCCTGTGGAAAGAGGTAAAGGGATTTAAGGTAGCGTTATCTAAAGCCAAGAAGGGCTTGAAGGAGGTAAAGTCCTCTTCTAATAAGTGTTTGGATAAGTTCATTAAGGCTAACTGGTGCCTGTGCCACTCTTATGTACAGATGGATGGGCTTAAGGCCAGGCTATAGGATGTAGAGCGGGAAAGGACCACTAATGAAGAGAACGCCAGGGAGGCTAACGACTTAAGGACTCAACTTGAAGATGAGCAAAGGACTAAGGCTCAACTCTCCTAAAAGCTGAACAAAAGAGGAAGGCCAAGGAAGGACTTGAGAAGGAAAATGTTGAGCTAAAGGTGTCGGTCTCTAAGATAGAGACCAAGCTAACAATGAAGGCATTGGAGAGTAACAGTGCCAAAGCTGCATCGTTAGAGCTGGTCAATTAAAAGGTTGGACTTGAGTAGTAAATCAAGGAAATTCAGAGTTGTAAGAGATCATCTTCAAATTGGAGAGTAGGGAGGTTCTTAGTAATGTCGTAGCTAAGAAGGCTATCACAGATTTTTAGAAGATGGACTAGTAGTTTGACGAGCTTAAGGACATCTTTGCACTTGGTTCATAAGGAACGAGGTGCTCTCTTACTATCTTAAGCTTGATCTGAGCTTCTTTGATTGGCTGGACTCACTAATTCATTGATAGAAGAGGGAGGCCCAAGCGCGTAAGAAAGAAGTTGCTCAAGTAGCTATTGAGGTGCAGAGCTCCCCTTCTGTTGTTGAGGTTGGTCAAGAAACTTCTACATCCACCTCTACCTTGACAGCTCAGCAGGAGGTCACCCCTGAGGGTGCTTCTTAGGGTAATCAAGGTCGGGGTGATCCTCTTGCTAACTAAGTCATCAACTTACCACCCTTTCTACAGCCTAAAGTTAGCCATCTCAAGGGCCGTAAACAGACTAGCCTTCCGAGTAAATTGAACCGTTATATTTTTTACATTGTCAGATTTTGTTGATTCGAGGTAGTAGTACCCCCCTCGCTACTTCTTATAGTTCAGGTCAGGATGCCGACATTAATTTTGTATATCCCAACTTTGTAAGGGAAATCGAATTTCCTCATATACTTTGTTCTATATACTTCGACTTTTGTTGAATGCTTTTTGCTTTCTCGCTTTGTTTATTGTAACATAGTCTGATACTTAGTGTACAATAGGTGTTATCCTTTGCCTAAGCTATTATAAGGGGGTCGAACTAATGGCATTCTAACTTACCATGTTAGTAAGAGTTTCTCAAGGTAAGGGGTGTTCCACCTTACTAAGGTTACCTAAACGGGATTAAGTTAGTGGCGTTTCGACTTTCCTGGTTAGTAGGAGTTCTTTTAGGTAAGGGATATTTCCTTTACCCAGTTTATCTGATGGGGATAAGGTTGGTAACGTTCCAACCAACCCAATTAGTGGGAGTTCCTTAGGGTAAGGGGTGTTTCCCCTTACCGAGGTTACCCCAAAGGAGATCAAGTTGATAGCATTTCGACTTACTCGGTTAATAGGAGTCCCTCAAGGTAAGGGGTGTTTCCCCTTAGTAAGGTTTCCTAAAAGGGGTTAGGTCGATAGCGTTCTGACCTGGCCAGTTAATAGGTTCACTCATCCCTTAAGAGCTAGGCCTTAGTGTGAGAGTAAGAGAGAGAAAGAGAGGTAATTGTAGACAACTCATGGGAAATGTAACTTTCATTCATAATTTTGAAGTGATTTACATGATCATACACTAATCAAAATAAAGCAGAAGGTTATCAGCATTACATGTGCACAGGATGAGCTTGTTGTCCAGTCTTTCTAATCTATATGCTCCAATTCCCAAATTTTCTCTCACTTTAACCAAGTTTTCCTAATTATGGGCTAACTTACCTTGTCATTCTCGTGAACCAATGGCTTCTAGCTTATAGTAAACTAGGTCTCTGACCTTAAACTCTTTGTGCTTGACCTTCTTATCGTATTATCTGGCGGCTCGATGCTAGTAAATAGTTACCCGAGTTGTAGCGAGGTCTTTGATTTCTTTGATAGTATCGACACTAGCTTGCAGTAAGGACTCATTAAAGGTGGCATTGAAGCTTTCATTCCAAATGCTGGGAAGCTGGAGCTTGATGGGGAGGACTGCCTTTGATCTAAATGCTAGGCAAAAAGGGGTTTCACCTATGGACGTACGGTGGGTAGTCCTATACCCCTACAAAATGTTGGGCAGTTCTTTTGTCCAAGTGCCATAGGTTCGGTCTACTCTCTTCTTCAAGCTTTTGAGGATGAATCAATTGGCTACCTTGACTTGATCATTTGATTGTGGATGGGCAACTGATGTGAAATGCAGTGTAATATAGTGCTTAGCGTAGAATTCTTTAAATTTAGGTTATCAAACTACCACCTGTTATCGAAGATGAGGGCATAAGGGACCCCAAATTGGGAGAGGATGTTGCTCTAGACAAAAGACTCAACACTCGTCTCGATAATCTTTGCTACGGCTTTAAGCTTAAACTACTTAGTGAAGTAGTCGATAGCAATGACAATGAATTGCTAACCTCCCGAGGCTTTAGGGAAGGCTCTAAGAATGTCAATGCCCCACTAGGTGAATGACTAAGGATTGGTTAGGGGTTAGAGATTGTTACTAGTTGCATGACTGATAGGAGCGAGCTTTTGGCACTATAGGTACTTTTAGGCTACAGCCTTAGCATCTTGCCTCATAGTAGGCTAATAATATCTTAGCTATAGAGCTCAAATGTAGAGGGCTTGAGATTAAATGTGGTTATTGCACACTCTAGAGTATAGCTCTTCCATGATGTGCAGGCCCTCATCTTCTCGAAGGCGTCTAAACAGGGGGAAGCTGACCCCCTAACGATATAGAATGCCATCGACCAACGTGTAGTTAGTGGCGTAATATCTCAGCTTGTTCACCTCTCTCCTATCTTCCAAAAGCATGCCTTACTCCAAATAACTCTAGATGGGATCTATCCAGCTAGGCTTTGATGTTGATGTTATCAACTTTAGAACCCCTACCGAGCTTGGAGTTATGTTCTTCTTCGATAAATACTTAATAAAGATCTTTATATCATTCACCTTAAGCTTTTGTATCTTCGTAGAGGGGAGCTTGGATAACCGATTTGCTACTAAGTTTTCAAGTCAGGGAATCTTTGTGATGGTCCACAAAAGAAACTTAGCTAGAAAGCTCTTCACCTTCTTTAAGTACCTTGCCATAGTGTTGTCGTTAGCCTTATATTCACCTCGAACTTATTGGACAATGAGTATAGAGTCCGAGAACACTTGTAAATGCTCGATGCTTATCTCATTGGCTAACTTGAGATCAGCTATTAAGGCCTTGTATTTGGATTTGTTATTGCTAGTGTTCAACCTAAACTTGAGGGCATAGCAAACTATGGTCTTATGTGGTCTGGTCAAAATGAGACCCGTACCTCTACCCCTTAAGGTGGATGATTCATCAACACAAAGAGTCTACACCCGTTTGATGGGAATTAACCTATTGGACCTCTGACCTGAAGCCGAGCCCAAGGACTAGAGGGGCTGGCATGACGAATCTTTCTGTTCCAACCAACCCCTGCCGAGGCCGAGTACATCCTTGCTGAGTTACCTTTAATGTCGTATCGTATAACTGCCCATTATTCTGTGGTATGCCAAGTTGAAGATTACTCTTCAGTGTCAAGCCAACCAATAATTCGGTATTATCCTTGCCAAGAAGTCGAGAGATAGAGAATCCAAATTGACTAAGCTATCCCTACTCGGACAAGCCCATCTGTCTGTACTTTTTATCCCTATCCTCTAATAATCTCGCAAATACAGCATCACCACATGTACAGTGTCATATGTAGAATCTATAGCATTAATAATTATTTTCCTTATATATTCATTTTTATCTTTTTGTATCATGTATATTACTTTTTTAGGAAATGTCCATTTTGTATTTTTCCTGTTGGGCAAGTTGTCCTAATTTATGGGTATAAATACCTTTATACTTATAGTTGTAAAGGTAGATTACCTTTAATACACTTTAGTACTTTCTTCCTTGCATAAACACTATTTGTTTACTCTTAGCAACTCTTATCCTTTCCCTTAAGTAAGGTTAGGTGGTGTCGAGCTTGTTTTTTTCGATTTCTTATTTAAAAATTGATTTCTCATTTTCTGATTAATACTAAACCTTAACCCATTTAATATTAATCCTTAACTAAAGAAATTGAGAAATTCCAATTTTTTATTGAAAATAATTTTTGGAGTCGCCACCCGATTGAAGTTGGGAAAAGAAAAAGAAACTGTAGCCAATTGGGTGGGTTAATTACAATTTGGTTATCGGTCCTTGATTTCAATTTTAAATGAAGAACTAAAGGGTTCTAAGTTCGGGAGCTAACCTATTAAACTCTTAACGGATACCACTATTTATTTATCGAAATTAAGATTATTCTTCTAATTATAATATTTTAAAAAATAAATAAATAAAATCAAAAGAAAAAAGAACCTAAGTATCTACATATTTTATCGTCGTCTCGAAGGTACTTACGTACCTGCTAGCCGGAATCAGACGATCGTAGTTCTTTTTGAAAAATTTAATATATTGGTTCTTTTTATTAAAAAAAAATAATTGGTTGAATTTGCGTTTTTATTAACCACTTTTATTTTTATTAAGAAAAATCCCTAGAAGCCTAATTTTTATTCCTAATTATATAAAAAAAAAAACTAAAAACCTAATTTTTGAAAAGTCCCAAATTAAGATTTTTAATTAAAAACAACTAAGTGATAAGTTTTTTTTTTCCTTATTTTCAAGAAAAACCTTAAAGATTTTATGAAATATGTAATACTCTACATGATGAATATTTTATATAGAAAAGATGCTTAAAACATAAAAAAAGAAACAAATATTTCCTAATAATAGAAAAGATGTCTAAACCATAGAAAAGATGTCTAAACTATAAAAAAAATGTTCAAACCATAGAAAAGATATCTAAACCATAAAAAAGATATTCAAACTATAGAAAACAAGCCTAAACTATAGAAAACAAGCTTGAACTATAGAAAAGATGTCTCACCATAAAAAAGAAGTCAATTAAAGAATTTTTTTTTATTTTATGAACATTAAAATGATTTTTTTTCTAGAAAACCCTAACATACCTAACGCAATTTTTCTAAATTAATACAATATGTAAAGAACGAGATTTTGTAAAACATGAGATTTTATAAAAATGTTATTTTGAAAATATGAAATCTAAAAAAAATAAAAAAAAAACTAAAATTTAACTTAATACATGTTCACTAGGCACTAATGTTATAACTAATTATTAGCAATTAAAGACGTAATAAAAATATAAAAAATTAGTACAAGTCTTAAAAATAACTGCACATATACTAAGTGAGATAAAAATAAATAAATAAGATAAGTTATAGACAATAATTAAAAACCACTATTATAAACCTGCAAGGCAAAACATGCAAAGCTGATGAAAGGGAACATATTATATCCCTCCCTAGTCCTATCGTACACACAACTATAGAATTGGTTTAAGGAATGGGTTCGAGAGTGTTTTCAAAAAATGTGTAATTATTCTTTCTGGCTCGCACCATCCAATCTTTATTTATAAAACTCGAAAATAAATCTTTTAAATCGAATCGAAATTGATAAAGATCCAAAATATATTTGAATCTTATAAATCTTGATTTTTATTAGATTTAATGTCATCGTATCAAATTTGCTTTTTTATCATTTTCAATTTTTTTATTATTTTCTAAATTACGACCCTTTTTTTTAAAATAAAAAAATTAGGACTACAAAGGGGCAAAAATTAGATATCTATAAGTAGGAAGTAACGTCATTGAACCAATTCGTACGTCATATTGAATTGTGCCGTAAGTCCTCGGAAGTTCCATTTGTGCGTCACTCGACTTTAGGAGATAAGACAAGGAGATTGATCTATTGACGAGTATGTTCAAGAATTTCAAATGCATATAATGCGTTGTGAAGTAGAGGAATCACCAGCTCGAATAGTCTCAAGGTTTGTTACTGGGTTGAGAGTAGACATTCGAGATGTTGTGGAGCTCCAACGATTTGACACAATTGATGAAGTTGTTAGGATTGCCCAACGAATAGAGAGGTAAAGAAGAAGCCGAGTAATGACCAAAATGCCGACTAACTGACCTGGTCAAGTAAGTCATTGAGCTCAGTCAAGTACCGAGTCGAACAGAAGGGTTGATGTTAGAGTCAAGTAGAAAGGCCAGCCTAATGGTGAAGTGTTGACCCAAACTTATGAGAAAGGGGCAAGGGTTTGGCAGGAAGATGAGCCAGATCAAGTACTTTAAGTACTAGGGGTTCGGATATAAGGCTGCTCAGTGCCTAAACCAACAAACTATAGTCATTAAGGGAGACATCCTATAGTTAGAAGTAGAGAGTACAGATGAGGAGCCTAAATGCCGACTAACTAACCTGGTCAAGCAAGTCACCGAGCTTAGTCAAGTACCGAGTCGAACAGAAGGGTTGATGTTAGAGTTAAGCAGAAAAGCCAACCTGATGGTGAAGTGTTGACCTAAACTTATGAGAAAGGGGCAAAGGTTTAGCAGGAAGATGAGCCAGATTAAGTACTTTAAGTGCCAGGTGTTCAGACATAAGGCTGCTCAGTGCCTAAACCAACAAACGATGGTCATTAAGGGAGACATCCTAAAATTAGAAGTAGAGAGTACAGATGAGGAGCCTAAGGAGGAGGAAGTTCCAACCAAGAAAGAATTGATTAAGGAGGACGTATTTACCGAGGACTTGGACCAATTACTTACAATTGTTCAACGTACTATGAACATGGAACCTTCAAGAGAGGAAGAGTAGAGAGAAAATTGTTTCATACAACCTGTCTAGTGAATGATCAGATGTGTGCTCTCATCGTGTATAGTAGAAGTTACACCAATGTAACATCAACTGATCTTATCTCGAAACTGAAGTTGCCAACTGTTGCGTATTTGAAGCTATATAAGTTGCATTGGTTGAGTGAGAAAGGAGCATTACGGGTTACTTGACAAATATTGTTGCCAATCACTATTGAGAACTACTCTGACCGGATCTTCTATGTCGTACTACCCATGTGTGCTTCTCATGTATTGCTAGGTAGGCTGTGGTTGTTTGATAGGAAGGTCATCCATGATGGCTACAGGAACACATAGATGTTCAAGAAGGATGACTGAGTTGCAAACGAAACCTGCTCACGAATCAATGAAGGCTTTAGTGATGAGTAGAGTAGAGCTCCGAGAGGCCATCAATGTTAAAGAGCTGACCCTCTTGTTGGTCAGGCGATTGTTGGAAGAAAGGGAGTGGGGTGAGTTACCTAAGAGATCAAGGAGTTATTAGATGAATATGCTAACCAAATTTCCAAAATAGTTACCGAAGGGGTTGGCCCCAACTCGAAGCATAAAGCACTGCATTGACTTAGTACTCGACGCTGCACTGCCAAATAAGCCAGTTTATCGGATGAATTCCGAGCAAGCTTCTGAACTCCAACGTCAAGTCAATGAGTTGCTAGAGAGGGGTCATGTAAGAGAGAGTCTCGGCCCTTGTGCTATGCCTACACTTTTAGTGTCGAAGAATGATGGAAATTGGCGAATGTGTGTTGACAACTAAGCCGTGAACAAAATCATGATTAAATATAGGTATCCGATCTCGAGACTAGAAGACATGTTAGATGAACTGAGTGAAGCCAAGATTTTCAGTAAGATTGATCTTAAATCTAGCTACCATCAAATCCACATGAGACTAGGAGACGAGTGGAAGACTGCGTTCAAAACTCGATATGGACTTTACAAGTAGATGGTCATGCCCTTTGGCTTATTGAATGCCTCGAGCACTTTCATGAAGCTTATGAACCTTGTACTAAGACATCTTATAAGGAAGTGTGTCGTGGTGTACTTTAACGACATCCTGGTATACAGTGCCAACATGCCGAGTCATTATGAACATCTTAGAGCAGTCTTGGATATCATCTGTACTGAGAGGCTATTTGACAATTTAAAGAATTGTTGTTTTGTCTGGAGGAAGTGGTATTCTTGAGCTACATAGTCAATGGAGGAGGCTTGCGAGTTGATGATGAAAAGATCCAAGCAACTGTTCAGTGGCTGACTCCTACTACTTATGCAGACGTAAGAAGCTTTTACGAATTGGCTTCATTTTACAGAAGGTTTATCAGGAATTTTAGCACCATCACCATGCTGCTTACCAAGCTAACAAAGAAGAACATTGACTTTCGATGGTAACAAAGGGAGGTAAGGAGTTTTGCCAACATAAAAGAAAGATTGACCTCCACCCCAATATTGATATTGCCTGACTTTAACAAAATTTTTGAGTTGGAATGTGGCACATCGAGCATTAGAATAGACGTTGTCCTAATGTAGGAAAGCTAGCTGATTGCCCTCCATAGTGAGAAGTTTTGAGGATCGCAACTGAATTACTCTGTGTATGACAAGGAATTTTTGGCACTGATCCAAGCGATGTAAGTATGGCAACATTATTTATTGCAGAGAGAATTTGTCGTATTTACCGACCATAAATCGTTGAGGTACCTCCAAAGTCAGACCAAGTTGTCAAAGCGGTAGGCAATATGGGTTAAATTCCTTGAGGGATTCAATTTCATAATTAAGTACAAATAAGGAAAGAGCAACATAGTTACAGATGCTCTTTCGAGAAGACATACGCTTTTATCAGAATTGCAGACCAGGCTGTTTGGGTTTGTGAGTATTAAAGAACAGTACTCCGAAGATCCACACTTTAGACCAATAATTTCGCAATGCGCGGATAGGAGGATAGTAGACTAGTATTATGTAGAGGATGACTACCTATTTTAAGGGGGGAAACTGTGCATGTCAACTTATTCCCTACGGAAATTATTAATCAGGGAAACCTACAGCGGAGGACTCTCCGAACACTTTGGAGAGAAGAGGACCTGTAAACTATTGAATAGTTGATTCTTTTAGCCGAGAATGCAGAGAGATGTACACCAAGTTGTTGAAAGCTGTGCTGTGTGCAAAAATGTTAAGTGCCAAGCTGAATAAAGGAAAGCAATACCTCTACCTGTCTCGATGAAGCTGTGGACTGAATTGAGCATGAACTTTGTTCTTGGACTGTCGTAAACTGCCCGAGGCAAAGATTCTGTAATGGTCATCGAAGATCAATTCAGTAAGATGGCACACTTCTTGCTTTGCACCAAAACTAGCGATGCTTCAGCTATTGCTTCTCTTTTCTTACAGGAAGTTGTACGAATATACGACGTGCCAAGAAGTGTAGTCTTTGATAGAGACCCAAAGTTCTTGAGCCAATTCTAGAGAACATTATTACATTGGCTAGGGACCAAAATACTCTTTAGTACCTCATGTCATCCCCAAACTGACGGCCAAACAAAAGTACTTAATTGTATTTTGGGTTCACTACTCTGAGCTGCAGTAAGCAAGAACTTAGCTGATTGGGACGTCTGCTGCCAATGGTTGAATTCGCCTATAACTAAACCGTACATGACACCACTAAGCAGATTCCCTTCAAGGTGGTCTATGGATTCAATCCCAAGTTGCCCCTCAACCATGCCCCTATACTAATACCCACACAAGAGGACCTCAACGCTTCGGCCAGAGCACAATTTCTTTAGTATATCTATGATAAGATCACTTGCACATTGACCAAGCTATTAGAAGAATGCAAGAAAAGACTAAGGGTAGGTCAGCCAAACAATTTCAGTTATGAGACTTAGTATGGCTACACTTCAGCAAGGAATGGTTCCCAAACAAGAAGAAGAACAAGTTATCTGTAAAGGAGAAAGGATCTTTCAGAATCCTCTAGAAAATCACTGATAACGCCTACAAATTGGAATTACTTGAGGACTATGGGGTTTCTAACGCCTTCAACATTGCTGACCTCAATCTATATCACCTTACCGAAAAATCGAGTGAATACCATTTGAATTTGAACTCAAATCCAAATCAACTCGAAGTGAATAATGCGAATCAGGCTACCTTATCTTTAACTTGCAGTTGAGCTCGAGGACTAGAGGAATTGGCACGACAAATCCTTCTATCCCAACCAACCCCTATTGAGGCCAAGTACTTCCTTACTGAGTTACCTTTAATGTCGTGCTGTATGACCGTCCATTATTCTATGGTATGCCGAGTTGAAGATTACTCTCTAGCGCCAAGCCAACCAATAACTTGACATCAACCTTACCGAGAAGCTAAAAGATAAAGAATCGAGACTGATTAAGCCATCCCTGTTCGGACAAACCCATCTGTCTGTACTTTTTGTCCGTATCTCCTAACAACCTCGCCAATGCAGCATCGCTACGTGTATAGTATCATATGTAGGATCTATAGCATCAATGATTGTTTTTCTTGTATATTCATTTTTACCCTCTTGTATCGTGTATATTACTTCTTTAAGAAATGTCATTTTTGTCTTTTCCCTTTTAGGTAAATTTCCCTAACTTACGGGTATAAATACCCATGTACTTATAGCTGTAAAGGTAGATTACCTTCAATACACTTGAGTACTTTCTTCCTTGCAAAAACACTATTTGCTTACTCTCAGCAATACTCTTATCTTATTCTTTAAGCAAGGTTAGGTGGCAAGTAACGTTACTAGATCAATTTATGCGTCATATCGAATTGTGCTATGAATCCTCGGAAGTTCCATTGGTGCGTCATATTCTCTAGAGCTATTCGTGGGTTTTGCTTACTGTTTTCATTCTTCACTTTCACCCTTTCGTACCTTTCCCCATTAACCTTTTTCAAGATTTCTGCAAGCTTGGACCCATCCAACGACCAACCTTGATTATTCTTGGTCATGGTTCGCAACACGGTTTGTTATCCCCTAGTGGTACTTCCTCTTCTCTTGTATATTCAACCATGAAGTCAGCCACTTATCCCTATTCGGCCGTTCATGGTTGGTACTAGATTTTGTATACGTTCAGCTCCATTGAGTACTTCACTATCAGTCCAGATGCATTTAGCTTCTATAACATTATACGCAATGGCTAGTTTGATACTTAATAGAAATGGGGGATTTTAACCATATGATCGTGAGTTTGATCCCCATAGACGGTACTAAATGTCGTCTCAAGATCTTTGCAGGTATAGATTTAAGAGTGATTAGGCTTTGTGTAAGTGATCAAGCTTGCAAAAGAAAGCACAGTAACAGGGTGCTGGGGTATTGATAGGAATCAACTTCCTGGACCAATCACGTACAACCAAGTTAGAGGACTCCAAGGACTCATACGGAGAATATTAGCTCGAAGCCGCATCCAATGCAAAAAAAACCTATCCCAACCTCCATATTTCACTTTATTGCCAAATTGAATATCAAGCTCTTACATGCGCCATCATAGTTCCTAAAGCTACCGAGCAAACGTGCTGACTTGCTAAGTAATCGTGCCATGACACGGACAACATCTAAGCATACAAGCCTCAAACGATTGTCCAAGTCGACTACCAGTGATAAGGTTCAACTGTAGAACGGTAGTGGATCTCCGAACAAATAGAAATGGGTATCATTTGTAGATTCGAGTGGGTACGAAGAACAGGAAGGTTTTTTATGGTGAATGTGAATGGATATAACTTACCAAGACACAAATACGATCAGAGGGTTTGAGCTTGAAATAGATTTCGATACAACTCACGAATATTAAATGTTGTTTGGGATTCGAATAAGGGTTAGATATAACTCACTGACTAGTTCAAATGAAGAGGTTCACCACAATCCTAAAATAAGATTGATAAGAACACGGGAGAGATTAAAGAGCGTAATCGATACCCAATAATTCGATAAACGCAAGCTTTACTAACTCAAGTACAGCTTTGCTTGAAAGAGGAAAGTTTTACCCTCTGTATATTCTTCTGTATATGTCTATATATCTATGTCTATATGTTAGTACAAATGTTACTATTTATAGTAAGTCTTAAACCTTAGTGGCAAAACTATAAATAATGTACAAGGCCTTTAACCCTAAAGACTCAGGCCCATAAATAAAATAAAGGAAAACATATATAAGAATAGAAAACTGTGCGTTTTACAGAAGTTGATATGCAGTCATTCGACATGTCTTGGGAGTAGTAGTATCCGAGCCAGATGAGGTCGGCAATTTGATGTATAGGTTCGAGAAAGAGTCCTTGAACTCTTGCATGACTTGGCCGAGACACTAAAGAAATCAACCCACAATTGTTGAGTTCTAGATTCAATTGACACGAGTCTCTCAATATGGTACTATGTAGTTCTTTGGTCTCGAGTACTTGGCCTTGCTGTTTCTCAATACCTTAGCTGACGACAGAGTTGATGTTGAGTGTTCATTTTCTTCCCTTCGTCCTTCTGGCTGCAGTTAGATAAGTATTGATAGGCTTCGACAAGCATTGATAGGCTTCGACTTGGATATGGTCGGGGGCTGATTCCCATCAACCAATACCCAATCCTAATATAAGTCGAATACTCTTTAATGATTGACTGATTATGCTCTAACCCAATCCAGATCAAGTCGACTCTAACTATGAACTCTCTTTTCATCATTTTATCCAAATTATACTATATTTCATAACTCCAACTACCATGCGACACATGTCTTTTAGCATAACATTCCAAAAGGTTTCTTTATTTTTCCGTATAGAATGTTCTCTTTTACCCTTTTTAGTATCATTCATGTACTCTGATTTTACCCTTTTATCTTTTTTCATATATTCTTATAACCTTAATGACACTAGTATATGAACCCCATTTGTTTGTCCTTAGAAATCTTCTTGCACATTATCAGATTATTACAAACTTCCTTCGTGAGAAACCTTAGTGTTCTCATTATCATTTTAACTATTATTTATTCCCTTTAACAAAGAGTAGTGACAAGTGACCTTATAGTTTGGACCGATGAGTCATATTCGGTAGATTGTAGGCCGAATAGGATTGATTAGTGTGTTATATCTAGTTGGTAGCTGTTCAAACTTTGCTAGTCTTCTTTTATTCTCTTTTGGTTCTCTTTATTGTGGTACTACTCAGTATGTATGACCTTAGAGACGTATCGGCTTCATTGGTATTAAAGCACAGGTCCAAGAGGGATTATGTGAAGCTACAATGAAGTTTTAGTTCGTATTTGTTATTTATGGTTGCTATGTTCCTTCTATAACTGTTTCAGTGTGTTCTTGTGAAGTAAGTTCTAAAGTTTTAAGCTGTGTAGTGAAGATTTGTATTTTGGTAAGTGTAGTTCCATAGTTACTTTATTTTTCGCTGTGAAAATAGAGAAAGTGTGTTTTTATTCTATTCAAGTGATTGTTGGGTGTTGAAGTTGTTGAGAGTTTGTTAGTAAGGTTTTGGGTTGTTAGTAAAAGTGTTTGCCATGTGTTGTGTTGTTAATTTATTAAGATAAGTATTATACTATGTCGAATTCGAGTGTTTAAGATGTTATTTATGACTAGAGTAAGTAGTGATACTTAACCCTGTCGTGGTCATAATGGTAGTAACACTCCTAGGTCAGTTGATGATAAACTCGACAAATTTATTAATCTTATTGAGAGTCTAATCACCACAATGTAAATTGACAGACATCAATCCCAAGATATGCCATAACATAACCCACCTAAAAATGTTCTAGAGAGGCACTATGGCCAAGGTAAACAAGCTAACAACCCAATTTGACCCCACAAGCTAGAGGAGTTACAGATTGACTTACTAGACGAAGGCTAAAGTTAGAAGAGGTTGAGGAAGAAGATGTGGAAACTGATGGAGGAGAAGAAGAAGAGGCTGAGTATTATTAAGCACAAGAGTGAGGATGCTGAGCTTCTCGAGGACTTGATAATGTTAAGGTCAAAATCTCACCTTTCAGTGGAAGTAGAGATGCAGATGAATATTTCGAATGGGAAGAGAAGGAGGGGAAAGTGTTCGACTGTTATAGGTATATCGATGTTGTTAAAGTACGTCTTGATGCACTTAAATTTTCTGGGTACTCTATTATGTGGTGGAAATATCTGAATGCAACTAGAGTAAGGGATAGAAGATGAGGTGCAAGAACTTGGGATGAGATGAAGAGATTGTTAAGGGGTAGATTTGTTCTCGAGATCTACTTATAAGACACATTTGCCAAGTTGCAAGAACTTTGCCTAGAAGGTTGATCTGTTGATGACTATGTCTAACGACTTGGCTAAAACTCTTCCTACTAAGATATTATCCATTTTGACGTAAAACAACACACGGTTTTGTCCCCTGGTGCAATAACTTCCTAAGAGGTTACCCATCTTAGGATTGCTCTAGTTCGAGCACACTTAACTTCGGAGTTTCGACGTACTCCAAGCTGTTACACCAAAAAGCGTCTCGATGATTTAGAATTTCGTCACCTAGCTTATAAAGGGTATTACAATCTACCCCCCTTACAAAACTGATATCCTCATTAGTTTTGTTACACAGATTCAAGAACACTACCATGTAGAGACTTGCCCTTCCGACTGGTAAAATACTCTGATACCATCTGTAATGACCTAATCGAAACTCCTCTTATTGAGGTATTATCTATTTTGACGTAGAACGCTGTATGATTTTGTCCTCTGGTGTAGTAGCTTTCTAGGAGATCACCCATCATTGGATTGCTCTATCATGAGCATACTTAACTTTGAAATTTTAACGCATTTCAAGTCGCTATACTAAAAGGTACTTTGATGATTTAAAACTCTGTCACATATCATATAAGGAGTATTACACTATGTGAGAGGATTCTAAATGCTGATGATCCGAGCTAACATAGATGAATTAAAAGCTCATGCAGTTTTGAAGTTTATTGATGGACTCAAATATGAGATCCGTAATATTGTAAAAGTACAGAGGTTTTATACTTTGAAAAAGGTAATTAAGGTCATACAGAGGGTTGAAAAGCATAAAAGAAATGCTTTGAGCCAACCTAGGTCAATATTTTCCCAAGCCTCTGTTCCACATCGACTTGCTCAAGCCGAGTGAGGGGATCCTCTCGAGTTGAGTAGAGAAATGATAGACATGATGATAAAAGTAGGCTAGCTAAGCTGAATTGAGGTTAAGCCGACCTTAAGGACATATGAGAAGGGATAAACCTCATGACAAAAGACTAATGAGGTGAAATGCTTTAAATATTTGGGCTTTGGTCATATGGTTGTTGAGTATCCGAATCGATGTGCCATGGTACTTCGAAGAGATGTGGATAGCACTTACGAGAGTAAGCCCAAGGAGGAGAAAAATGTTGGAAAAGTTCAAGCCAAGGAAGAAGAAGAAGAAACCTATGTCTATGTTGACCAAAGAGAAGTAATGACCTTAGTACTGAGACAAGTACTGAGTTCTCTACCAAACTTCAAGGAAGACTAGAGAGAAAATTTATTCCATACGAAGTGTACCATCAAGGGATAATTGTGCACCATCATAGTTGATGGAGGAAGTTGTACCAATGTTGTTATACAGTACTTTGTGCAAAGGTTAGGGTTACTAATATCTAAGCACTCCCAACCTTATAAACTACATTGGCTTCATGATAAGGATACTCTACATGTGACGGAATAAGTAACTATGTCGTTCAGTGTTGGGAATGTGTATAGGGACAAAGAAGTATACGATGTCATCCCTATGGGGGCTTCACATCTATTACTTGGAAGACCTTAGTTGTTTAACCAATGTGTTACTTATAATGGATACAAGAATATCTATGCCTTTGTTAAGGATGAGAAAAAGATTGTGCTGTAACCCATGACATCAACCTAAGTGAATAAGACCTATAATCAACTCACTTAAGCTAGTAAGAAAAAAGCCCTAGTGATGAGCTGAAGAGAACTCCGAGTTACTAAGAAGGTCGAAGAGCTTATGTTTCTATTGATTAGAAGGCTATTGGAGATGAGGGAACTTGAAGAAGTACCTAATAAGATCCGAAGATTAATTGACAAGTTTTCCGACCTATTTCTTGAAGAGTTGCCCAATAGACTTCCCAATCAGGGGAAGGAATCCGAACTGAGTAGGAAAAGATCCAAGCTGTATTTGAGTAGATGATGCTAAAATATGTCATTGAAGATTGAAGTTTTCATGGCCTTGCTTCTTTCTATAGGCGATTCATTAAGAACTTTAGTACCATTGTAGCCCCCTTAACTAAGTTGACTAAGAAAAATGATGGGTTTAAATGGAATAGTTGAGCTAAGTAGAGCTTCAAGGAGATTAAGGAGAAGCTTACCTTTACCACTGCCCTGTCATTACCAAATTTTAATAAGCCCTTTAAACTAGAATGTGATGCGTCAAGCATTAGAATTGGTGACATCCTGATGCAAGAACGATGACTGATTGCTTACTACATTGAGAAGCTTAGTAGTGATGCCTTAAACTATTCTGTATACGAGAAAAAGTTATATTCTCTTTTTTGAGCTCTTACTATCTAACAACACTACTTACCACTACGAAAGTTTGTTATTTACACTGACCATGAGTCATTGAAGCATCTTGGGAGTCAGGATAAACTATCGAATCGAAGAGGCAAGTTAAGTGGCTAAAATTTATGAAAGGTTTTTCCTATATGATCTGACATAAGAAAGGAAGTACCAACATGGTCGTTAATGCAATGTCATGTTGGTAAACCATGCTGACCACTTTGCAAACGAAATTATTGGAATTTTCACTTATTACTAAGTAGTATGCTCATGACCCCCATTTTGGTCCCATTCTTGAGTAATACCAAGAAGGAATTGCTATTGGAGGATATTATGTTCGAGATAGCTATTGATTCAAGGATTGAAGGCAATGTATACTGAACTATTCTATAAGTAAGCTGTTGGTTAGAGAAGGTCATAGTGGTAGATTATCTAGTCATTTTAGAGAGATCAAAATAGCTAATTTGTTAAAGGAAAATTTTTACTGCCCTGGTTTGACTAAGGATGTCCCTAAGGTAATTGGTAGTTGTGAAGTGTACAAGAGAGCCCCACAAAAAGTATATGCCTTTGCTAACACTAACCTTACATTGGGCCAACCTTAGCATAGACCTTATTTTAGGGATGCCCCAAACATCTAAGGGAAAAGATTCGATCTTTGTTAGAGTGGACTGCTTTAGTAAAATGGCACACTTCAGTCCATACTATCGAATTAATGATGCTTTATATATTGCTGATTTATTTTTGCAGGAAGTTGTCCAATTATATGGAATGCCAAAGATTATTGTTTCAAATCAAGACATAAAATTCTTAAGCTATTTTTGGAAGACACTTTGGAGAAGACTAAGGACTAAACTTGTGTTTAACTCAAGTAGCCACTCTTAGACTGATGGTCAAACTAAAGTAGTGAACAAGACACTAAGTAATTTACTTAAAAGATTAGGATCTGTGTCTACCAGTTATCGAGTTCGCATACAACCAAACTATCCATAGCACCATTGAAAAGACCTCATTTGAGGTCGCTATGGCCTTAATCCTACTATTCCCCTAGTTCTAATCGGTACCCCTGCTACTGCTGAAGAGAGTCAATTTAGAGTCAATAAAGCCTAAGAATTGCTAGAACTACACTAGTATGTGGCTAGGAAGATTGCCAAGTTTAACCAGAGACAACAAGAAATTAGTAGTCATGGTTGTTAGACTATTTCTTTCAATCCAGGAGACTTCGTATGGATTCACCTTAGCTGAAAGCGATTTCTACACTTAAGACAGAGTAAGATATCTTCACAAGCTGATGGCCCATTCAGGATCCTAAAGAAGATCAATCGTAATGCTTACGAGGTTGAACTACCCGAGAACTATGATATTTCTTTCACCTTCAATATGTTCGAATTGATTGCCCACCAACTAGAAGAAGAAGACCCCATGACCACTTCAAATTTGAGGTCAAATCTTTCTGAACCCTAGGTAAATAAATGGAGTCAACTTCCTAGATCAATCATGTACAATCGAGCTAGAAGACTCTAAGAATTTACGTAGAGAATATTAGCTCAAAGCCCCATTCAAGACAAGAATTCTCATCCTAACCTCCATGTTTCACTCTACTACTAACCTAAATATCGAGCTCTCATGTGCGCTAACATAGTTCTTGAAGCTACCAAGCAGACGTATCAACCTACCAAGCATACAGGCTGACCTGCCAAAAAACCGTACCATGACATTGATAACATTTGAGCATACCAACCTCAAACGACCAGTCAAGCCGATCTCTTGAGCTAACCATTGGCAGCCAATCCCAATTTAAGTCAAATACTCTCTAATGACTAATTGATCAAGCTTCGACCTAATCCAAATCCGGTCGACTCTGACTATGGATTCTCTTTTCTTTGTTTCTTTTTTTTTAATTATATTATATTTCTTAATGCTAACCACCATAAGACATATGTCTTCTAACACAACATTTCAAAAGGATTTTTTACTTTTTTGTACAGAATATTCTGTCTCTTTTACCTTTTTTAGTATCATTCATGTGTTTCAATTGTAATTTACCCTTTTGTCTTTTCCATAATACTTGTAAGCCTAATGGGGCTAATATATAAACCGCTTTGTTTGTACATAAACATCATCCTACACATTATCATATTATTACATGTTTCCTTTTGTGAAAAATCCTAGTGTTCTCATTATCCTTTTAACTCTTATCTATTCCCCTTAGCAAAGAATAGCTGCGAGTGACTCTATAATTCGGACCAATGAGTCATATCCGATAGATTGTAGGTTGAGTAGGATCAATTGATGTGTTATATTCAGTTGGTAGTTACTTAAACTTTGCTAATCTTCTTTATTCTTTTTCAGTTCTCTTTGTTGTGGTCTTACTCCGTGCATATGACCTTGGAGATGCATCAAGTGTCGTTCAGCATGGCCACTTCGATGATTAAGTCAGTTAAGTGTTTAGAGAATGAGAATGCTTAAGAGTAGTGTGTAGGTTTAAGTATGTAAAATATTAAGTAATTTATTGTTGGATGAAGGTCTTATATTTATAGAAAAATAGTGCCAGTAGTTAGAGATGAGTTAGTGGGCAAAGCTATATCCGCAAGTATTGGAGAGTAGGATTATGGTGCTGGATGTATTCCGCATATTTGGGATGTGGTTGTTGGCTTAGTCTTTCAGTCTTATCCAGAGTCTTCTAGCCGTGAAAGGCCTCTTATAGCTAGATAGGTCACATTTTAGGCTTGGGTTGAGGGCGACTTGTCATAAGTTGTAAACCTTATCAAGTAGGGACGGGCCTAAGAAGCTTATGTCTAAAAAACCCTATTAATAGTATTAAGAAAGAGCATTATGCTAAGAAGTATTAGTTACCAAAGAAGGCTTAGAAAGAGTTGACTATAAGGCTGCAAATTTGGTAAGACTGAGATTTGTTGCTATGGTGACTAATGAGTCCAAGGCTCTTCGTACCAATATGATCATCAAGTTAATCATGGCAACAACCATCAAATCCTATGAAGGATCTAAGAGTAACGATGCATGTGTCATAATCAACACCAACTCAAAGTTTTAAATTTGTGGAGTATAGGGAAGTTTTGATGGGAAAATGACAGTTCAGCAAGTCAATGAGTTCAAATTGTGGGTCTCCATTTCACATCTAGAAACAAAATGAGTCTAATGAATATTTTTTACATTTTATATATGAAAAGAGTCTAGGTTCTATAGGATTGTATAAGACAGGATCTAAAGATGTAATTAGGTCTAGTAAGTTTGTACTTACGAAAGAGGATCTATATATAAAGAAAGGTTATGCTTATGATGGAATGTACAAACTTAGTATAGAGACAAGTAAAATGAACAATACTAATTACATTATTAATTCTTGTGATTTGTGTCATGTCAGACTTAGACATATCAGTTTAGCATTAAATATATGAATAGAAATGGATATTTTAAGTAATGGAATGGATAACACTGATAAATCTAGAATTTTAATCTAAGCCAAAATCACGAATTAACCATTTCCAAGTATAAAGAGAAAGACAAAAGCTCTTGATTTAGTTCATAGCGAAACGTAGTGATAAATGGAAATTGACTAGAGATTAAAAGGAAAACTTTGTAAAATCAATTGATGATTATTCACATTTTACTTGTATGTACTTGTTAAAACAAGAAATGAAGCATTTGAACTATTTGAATATTATAAATTGAAAGTACAAATAAACAGATTGAATGGTTATGTAGTGATAAAGAGGAGTAAATAATTTCTCAAAAGAATTTTGTTAATTTTGTAAAGAAAATAGAATTAAGCATTAATTCACCACTTCATATAGCCAACAACAATATGGACTAATGGAGCGTAAAATTAGACTATGATGAATAATATGGTTAATTCACTAATCCTTGAAGCTAAATTTCCATTTAATTTATGGGGGTGGTTTTGTTGACTTCACTTATCATATTTTGAAAATCTCATTTAGATCCTTAGGTTTTGCTCCATGTGAAAAATGGAGATAAAGGAAATCAAATGTAAAATGTTTTTAAAGTATGGGAGTACATAACCTATTATAGAGTTTTTGATCCAAAAGGAAAAAGCTTTGTACTAAGGTCTTGAAAAGAATACTTGTTGGTTATACCCAAAATTCTAAAGATAGTAAAGGCTTTGTTATTTGTAAAGTTCTATTAATACTTAGGTAGTATTTGATTATAAGAACTAAATTAGACAAAGAGAATTAGATAGAATATGTATAAAAGAGGATTAAATAGTACAAGCTTATTATATTATATTTAGTTTACATAATACTGAATATAAAATTTATATTAAAAAATTAATTATTTATATTATAAATAAATAATTTTTTGTAATATTTAATAAAAATAATATTAATTAACTCAATATAATAATACAGAGAGATATTGTCAAGCCTGATTTTTTCAAGTTTTTACATAAATTTCCTTAACCTGATCGATATTAAGCCCTAATCCATTTAATATTAATCTTAACTAAAAGTTAAAGAAAATTGGGTTTTTTTATTTTAGAAAAAAAGTTTTTGAGTCGCCATCCAAGAAAAAAAAAAGAGAGTTAGGTTAAATCGATTAGGTGTACTAATTTAACTTAGCCACTGATTCACTTAAAAAACTAATTTTTTTGAAAACCAAAGATTTTGCATATGTAGGCTATCTTATTAAATCCAAAACAAATACCACTTTTACTTTTTGAATTTAGATTCACTTCTCAATTATACCCTTTTAGAAAAAAACATCTAATCACATGTTAATAACTAAATAACATCTAAAAAGGATAATTGAACTATTATTTATAAAGATGGAAAAAAAGAAAACTTTTCATATTTTAAGTTATCTTGTAATCATGTACAAGTACCTACATACCTACATACCTATTATTCGGGATCAAACTTTCGTAGTTTATTTGGGAAAATGTTAGCGAGTTGGTTTATTTTAAATTTAGAAAGTAGCCGAGTTTACGTTTCTTAGCCATTTCATTTTACTCGAGAAAAATTCTAGAGGAGGATTTTAAATTAGTGTTGTTTATTTTTTAGAAAATTCTAAGGCAGCCTTAACTTTGGAAAATGATTAATTATTTTTTATTTACTTGAAAAAAAATTTTCTCTAGGCCATATAACTCATTTATTTACTATTTTATTTATTTATTATTTTTTTGGTCATTTTTTTAATTATTTACTTGTATTTTGAAGCAAAAAGAAAATAATAAAAAAAAGCTTCCTACCCATCCCCTACGCCAGTTTCCCTTTTTTTTTTTCCTTCTGTTTTTATTTTATTATAAGATATTTGCAATAGTAAAATAATAATAATAATAAAACAATAACAACAACAACAACAACAAATAGGAACCAAAATAAAAACAAAGTTGGAGGATGGCCAAAATAGTAGACCTAATGTAAGTCTTGGGTCATGCTTCAAATTCGGGTTGGATTTAGAGCTACATTAGATCGGATCGATGCGATAGAGAAGGAGAGGAATCTATTGGCAAGGGTGACTTCTTATCGTTCCAAGTGGTTAAACAAGTGGTTGATGTTGGTTTTGTATGAATTGAATTGGCAAATGGGGAATGGTAATGACGATGTTAAGGCGAAATGGTGGCCATTCATGGTAGTTAGAGAAGAACAATTGGTGGTGTGATGGGTGATGCTTATATGGTGGCTGATAGAAGTTGAAGGTTGGTCGGGTTAGGGGTTTTGGTGTGCTATAGTCACCATGGTGGTGTTAGTTTAGGCCGATATGGTAGCTGGAGTAATGTTTCAAAGGGTAGTGTTGCAGCCTTGATGGTAGCGTTAGGTTTTATTAGTTGAAGCTCTGGTAGCTACAGCAATGAATGAGAGGGGCTGGGTATGAAAGCTCTTACCATAAGGAACTTAGTGATAGCACCAATTTAGCTCAAAGAGATTCGAGCTTGAATCAATTCTAAAGAGAAAAAATTGGGTCGCAGTTAGTGAGAGAATGCGTTATGTGTGTATGTTCTTGAGGGATTTAAATGAGAATTCCTACAAAATGGGGTTTAGGTAGTGCTTTTATACTAAAATAAGCTTGAATTAAGATGGAAATGAGCTTTAATGGTCAAATTGATTATGAATTCAAAATCCAGATTTCAAGCTTTTCTTTGATTTTCTCAACTGAATTAATCCTTCAAATGAATGAATTTGTCCTTGTTTTTGGGTTTAATGTGTAGAGGGCCATGCGGATGGCAAGATTTGACCACGAAACTTGTGTTGGCATATGTAGATCTCACAAAAAATCATGGCAAAGTGTTAGGTGCGGGTTGTTTTTGCGTAAGAAAGGGAAGGAAATTATAGGAAAGTGAAGGAAAAGGGGATGCTAATGTGGCACCATGTCTGTCGAAAGACTTAACGAGGTCGTGCTATGTGTCGAGCATGTGGTAAGGGCTTATGTGCCATCATGCTACATGTCAGGCGATGCTGACATGGCGCCATATCAGCTTGCGGTCTTAGCCAAGTAGTGCAACGTATCAAAAATAGATACGTAGCCCAATGATGAGCTGATACATAGTGAGTAAGGTTTTAGGAAAAATAAAAAATACTTTATGCCTTTGGTGAGATTTGAACCCCAGATCTTCTAACCATTCATTGTATAAGCCAGAGAGTATTACCATTAGCCTATTAGCCTATACCTTATCCATATGTGCAATCAAATTGTACATATTGCACATATTGAACATATTGTACATATGGACTATGTCAGCTTAGACTAGATATAAATCTAAACCTAAGCCCAATAATCCTCTTCTCCTTTTATTATTTGATGCCCTAAAAAATACTAAGGCTAAATTTAAAAAAAAAAAATCCAATTCTATTTAAACTATCTAAAAATTTCTTCTCTCTTTTTTCTATTATTTTTTTATTTTTTATTATTTTTCCTAAATTTTCCACTTTTCTGATTTTTTCTACTTCCTTTTGTTGTGTGATTTTTTTTTTATAAATTTTCTATTTTTTTATCGTTTTCTAATTTTTTATTTTTTGTGCTTTTTTCCAAAATTAGGACTCTTTTAACTTATTCTAAAAATTCTAAAATTACAAAAAGGGCAAAAATGGGGTGTCTACAAGTATCTTTGAGAATACAAATATTTTTGTGTTTGTCCAGTAAATTTTATTTTTTATTATGCTATAGATTAAATAAAATCTAGACCTTTTGTTCAGTCCATCAATGCAATTTTTTGTACAGTTACTAAGTAAACTTATAAACCAAAACATAGGACAAATTTTTTTATTTAGTTCAGTACTACAAAAATTATGCAAATAAACACTACCTCAGTGTTGATTATGGTCCTAAAATGTATAATGAAGTTATGACTCATAAAGATGCTTCCTTTTAGGAAGACACAGTAAATGATGAAATTGACTCTTTATTGTCTAATAATACTTGGGTTTTAGTTAGCTTATCTCAAAGATGTAAGACAAGAGAATATAAGTAGGTGTTTAGTTAGTCATATAATTCAAATGGTTCTTTACAAACTCATAGCAAGATTAGTAGCTAAAGGATTTAAAAAATGGAGAAAATAAATTATTTTGATACTATAGGGACGTAGATTTAGATGCGATGATCACATGCGTACTATGTGTTAGATCGCATTAGACATGATTGAGAAAATGGCTTGGATTACACAAACGGGACGATCAAGTAAAAGTAGAATAAAGAAGGGAAGTAGGCAATCTAGGTAAGGCTTTAACACATATGGTAATAAGTTGATAAGTGAGATGGCATCATACTCCACAATCAATGAAGAAGGAGGTAAGATTCTTGAGGTGTTTAAGTGTTTGATATTTGAGGTAGAATTTCAATAGAGTAATAGCATTAATAGAGATCTTCTCCCATTTAAATGAGGAAGAGAACAGGGTATTTATAAGAAACGGTTGTTGATTCTATCCATTGCATCATGATAGCAATCAATTGCCATAATTAAAGTCTTTTATGAATGGATCTTAAATGCATTCCTTTTATGGGTTTAGGCTTAATAAAGGCCATATATTTTAACGTAAGTCAAACTAAGAAAGATTAGATCGGATGGATCGATTCAACGGGCTCTATTCTAAGCCTATTATGTCAAAACTCCTTTGATCATCCCAAATATTTATGAACTTGACTTCCTGGACCCTATCACTTTAATCAAAGAGTCAAACTTGTTTTAATGATTGAGGCTAAAGGCTTATAAATTGAATTTATCCCTCTACAAATACTTGTACTTCCATACCTAAAATGATTTCTATAAGAGTGTTGTTAGCCTTTGCATCCCTTTATAAGCTATAGCTGCATCAAATGAGTGTTAAAATATCCTTTTTGAATGGTGCCTCAAGCAAGCTCCAAAAAATTAATATGAGAAATTTGATCATGTAATATTAACAAACGAATTAAAGCATAATAATACCAATAAGTATATTCATTTTAATATTCACATATGATTATGGTTTTCTAATATCTTCATATGTTAATAATTTGTTGCTATTTCAAAAGAACATCACTGGTATTGATGAAATAAAGAAGTATCTTACCTAAAAGTTTAAAATGAAAGATTTAAATGAGGTGGATATGGTATTGGAAATTAAGGTGTTGAAGCATATTGGAAATATTGTTTTAAGTCAATTGCATTATAATGAGAACATTCTAGAAAAGTTTAAATACTTAAGGAAAAACAAAAAATGAGTGTTCGACTCCTTATTTCCGTCAATTTAAGCTAGTGGAAAGCCTGGTAGAGCAATGGCATAATTGAAATACTCTGGCATTATTGGGACTTTGATGTATGCTTTACATAGAATTAGGCTTGAAGTTTCAAGGTATAATATTCTCACTACGAAGCTATGAAAATCTATATCTAGAGTTTTTACATATTTGAAGGAAGTTGTGAAACTTGGATTCCTATACAATAACTTTCTAGCTATACTAAAATGTTTTTCAAATAGGATTTGGATGATAAGTGCTAATTACAAAAGCTTAACATTTGGATGGATATATACCCTTAGTTAGTGGGTAATCGTTTGGGCATCTAGGAAATTAATAAACATGTATTTTGTATTTTATCATGGAGGTTGGGTTTATAGCATTTGATGTAACTAGTAAAAAAGCATTATCTTAAGAAATCTACCTATTATGTCAATCATTTCAATTTTTTGTGATAGTGAGCTATGGTGTCTAAAATATATAATAAAAGATAGAAAATCTAAACACGTAATAATGGAGATTTAAGAAGGGATAGAATTATAACTATTAATTATATTAAGATTAGCAATAAGTTAGAAGATCCTTTGATTGGGTCTTATAAGAATCAAATTAGACCAATTGGATTAATCAATGTAACAAAGAAGATTAAAGAAGTAACTCTAACTGGTTTAATGACTAGATCTAGTTAAACCAAATTAGATTAGCCGGCTTAATAGGATTTAATTACACTGATTTTGCATATACAAGGGTCAACCACGAATACCTAGAAGAGACCGGTCTTGGTTCGACACTTTGAACATGATGGTCATGTCCCCGTGCGCATGTGACCCGCCAGTGCGCATGTTCCTGTCATGAACATGATGGTCATGTGGCACTAGTCAACGCAACAGCTATTGATTCCATAAATCATTTTCTAAGGGTATTCAAGTAAGCAGCCGCCATTACCGGATTGCTAAAGAGATATCCACCATGGACAGGTGGTTCTACGTCGTTGTCAAGTGATGATATATTTTTCATAGTCACGGGTGTTAAAGCTTTATCTGTTCCCAAATAACTACATTATTGCTAAACTTGAGGAAGCTACTTTGTTAAGGTATCTTTTCCGTGGAGTACGGGGAGAAGAATTAGCCAGAAAGTCAAAAGAAGATGTTTCTGCGTTTGAATATAATTAAATACTCTATTCACATTTAAGAGAATTTGTTCAAATCGGAAATTGGTTCCCATTTTAAATCACCTAATCCTCGATGGTCATAGGATTTCTTCTTATAATTTAGTGAGGGCTTCGTTAATCAAACTTTTTGAATAGTTGTTAAAAGTTTAAAAGAAAAGAATTTCATACTTCTTAATATTAATTACAAACTTTATAAATAAAATAGATGGAAAGATAAATATATATATATATATATTTCGAATTTTAATAAGTATACTATAGCCCCCGTCATTGAAACAAAAATCTGCAATTACTGATAGCACATATAGAATTATGTTTAGAATCTTTATATATATTATCTTTATCTCTTTCTTTGTATCATTTTTATGTTCTCCCACTTGCCTTCTTTTTAATGTCATACAGAATTTTAAAAGGTATATGTATAAATATATCTTTTATTTAGAAAACGTTAATTGATACTTTTCTTACGATGCTAAATGAGAAATTAGTTTACCTTTCCATATACTTGTATTTCTGTAAAATTTATAATCATATTGCAAAAAAAAAAAAAAAAAGATTAGCAAATGGTGCTGTAAAGTATTTGATAGGAATCACCCGCTAAGCGTAGTCTATGAGCCCTAAGGCACCGTAAACTTACCTTCATCGTCAACCAGCGTCCAATGGTGGTGAATCGATCACATTGCCCGACAATCGACTGAGGGTTCCTTAGGACCTAGTTTCGTCCGATATCTGTTGTTTCTTTTTAGATTATTTAGTTTCTATTTATACTATCTATTTTATGCTATTTTCTTTTAAAAGTTACCCATTATATTATCTAATTTTTAGTAGTGACGGGGTTATTTTCTTAGATATAAATAGGAATAGCTAAAAAGTTTTAATCATTCACATTGAATTTTTTAACAATTGTTACTATCAAGACTGTTATATCCTTGATATCGAATACTAAGAAACTATTTCATTGGATTTTTTTTATAATAATACTAGTATTATAACGTTATCGTAATGCTAACCAATATAATAGGCTATAAAAGGTTTTTTTTATTACTTAATATTATTTGTTAATTAGTTTTTTGGTTTATTTTTTATTTGTGAAACTTATTGACCTTTTTGTACTTCGTTCACATTTGAGTTCTTATCAATTTTTCCCAATTGTGATGAACCTTAATGATAAGATCCGTCGGTTATACTAGTTTTCCTTGGCGGTCTCATAGGTCATAGGTTAAATATAGATCCGTGGCTCAGACACTAGTTCGTTTTCAATATTCTCATGTGATATCAGATATTGTTTCCATCCATAGCTTTTTCTAGTTTTATAAGTATATAAAAAATCATAAAACATCCCTGTTATTGGTTGTAAACCCTTAAAACCAAAAATATATATTGATCGATATCATAGTAATCTCGGAATACATTGTTGGTACCAAAGCCACCTAGTTTCTATCATTTACGTCTTACAGCAATTTGGGTTCTTATCAGTTGGTATCATAGCCACCCAAATTACATTATCGAAGTTTTTGCGGATGCGCCTTTCATGGTAAGTACAAAATTCTTCATTATTGATTTGAAATTTGAAGATGGGGGATGTAGTTAATAGCGCGTTGTTGAGATTTGTGTGGTGAAATTGTTGGGTTGTTTTGGTTGGTTTAATGAGTTGTGGCTTTGATCTAAATTTTGTTGATAGTTTGAAATTTAAGCACGTGGGACTGTTACTAACAACACGCAAAGGGAAGAAACTATTTTAGAACAGCAAATGAATATGGTGTAAAAATCATCGGGAGTGATCATAAAATGGTTAGATGTATGAGAGAGAGCACCCATAGAGAATAATAGAAGAGTCGTACTGAGGTGAGGAGTCTCGCATAAGTAAGTCTACTGATGGAAGGAGAGGTGGGCATGATTGAAGTGATAAGGGCCGGGAGCCAATAAGATGAATTTTTTTATTAGATGCCAATGGTGTAAAAGGTGTTTCATTGTTGTAAGAAGGATGAGAGCTCAACGGTGAAGATGACTTTTTTTTTGTGTATATTGAATATGTTGGCCTTTGATAGGATAAATTAGCAGCTTAGCGCCATAGAGAGGGTGAAGACTATGTGTGAACATAGCAGTTAATCAAGAAGTTGATGTGATAGACATTCGTACTTAAGTATTATAAATAGGAGATGTTGATACAATTACAAACTATAAGTCAATGTGGGTTGAGTACAGAGGAGTATATGAAAGGGTTTAAGACATATTGATGAGATGTTAGCTCAATCAATCTTTAGCTAAATTGATGACCTAATTGGTCGATGGGCTTATATTTGATATAGAGTTATAGTAGTGTCAAACTTTGAAGGATGTGATTGAATTAATAACCAAGATTGAGGGGCATCAAAGGCATGGAAGATAGAAATTTCAATAATATTAGTAGAGATTAGATGAGGTGGAGTATCGAAAGGCTAAAGAAAATTTTACTACAAAGAAAAAGATAAGACGAGACATTAATAAGGGAAAAGCACTAGGAGTGAAGGCTTTAGAAGAGGTCCAACTAAGGTGGAGTTAGGATATAAAGTATTTTAAATGCTTAGACTTTGGATATGAAGCAACACAATGTCCCAATAGAAGAGTATGATCTTAAAGGAGGGGACACTTCAAATTGATATTGAAAGTGAAGAAGAAAAATAAAAAGGCGATGGTAGCAGTAGTGAGAATGAGCTTATTCATACTATTATACCAATCATTGATGGTAGCAACAAATACTCAAACAAATACAAACCTAGGATATAGGAAGAATCTTTTCCGTATTAGATGTTTCATATAGTGAAAGAATTGTACAACTTCAATAGATTATGGTAGTTGCATTGCAAATTTTGTTAAGAACATGAGATTGCAAATTGCATATCCAAAACCTTACTATCTTCATTGGATGAACATTTATAGGGTTGCACATGTTCATAATTAGGTTTATACTTCATTAATTATTGGTGATTATATGAACGAGTTTTGTGATATGGTTACAATAAATGTTATACGTATTATTAGGAAGGCCTTAATGGTATGACATGTAAGTAATTTATGAATGGTATAAAAGCGCATACATCATCAAGAGAGTTTGTATATTAAGAAGACAAAAAGGCTAGAGGAGTTTGTTAAGATGTCTAGGAAAGTCATTCTACTAGAGGAAGCTAGAATGAAATTCTAACATCTAAAATAATTGCGATTTAGAATAAATCTCTTTCATCTCATGGTAATGATAGGAATAATAGACCGAGACAATCTTAGTGACTAAGAAATTAATTCGGAGGAAAGATAAGGTGAGGTCAACCAACCCTAAGGCGCAATCTATAGATGCCTACCCATGCTCAACTGGTCTTCAATGGTGGTCAATTAGTCGAAATATTCTATGGTCAATTGGCCTTCAACCATAGTCAACCAAGGTTCTTAGGAGTCGGTTTCATTCAATGTCTTTTTTGTTTGTCTTCCTAAATCATTTGATTTTTTAATTTATTATTTATTTATGTTGTCTTCTTTTTATATTATGTCCTTAGCCCATAAATAAGCAACCTATGTAGTAGCTTGGAAGTTTTATCCTCTTGTATTGAGTTAATTGACAATTGTTGTTGTTGAGACTTCCACGTATTATTTCCTCTTTGTTCGTATTTGTGTTCTTAACAATCTTTCTTGATTATGGTGGACCATGTTAAGTAAGTCCATGAGTTACATTAGTTTCCTTTATACCTATTAGTAGTTGATAAGTCATGTGTAAATTGTAATATTGATTTATGATTCAATTACCAACCAATTCATTTTCAATATTCATACACAACATTGAATATTTTCCGGTTTCATAAGTATATCAAAACCCATAAAATTACCATTTTTATTTCCTAAAGAACCTAAAATCAGAATACATGTCAGTGCATGTTAGAGCAACCCAGGAATGCATCAGTTGGTATTCTAACTCTCTGATCTTTTATCATTTTGGGTATAAGAGGAATTCGGGTTTACATTAGTATCCATTAAAAGGAACCTTTGTACTTAAGTTGCATTAAATTTTCTTCTTTTTCCTTTTTTTAATAAAAAAGACCATGATTTTATCTAAGGAAAATGTTAATGGATATCCAGTGAGCCTTTGTTTTAGTTAAAAAAAAAAAAAGTTAATATCTTTCTATGTACTTGCTGATCTATAAATAGCTGTTTGCAGCTTAAAATAAAACTTGATCACATTTTTCTATATCAATTATATATTCCAAAAAAAAAAGGACATAAAATTTTTGGTTAAACCTATTAATAATTTTACTAGCAACAGTATCAATATTTTCCTAAATAAAATAGCACATCGGAATCCACCGGACCGACCAAAGTGTTGCTCAACAATTTATAATTAATAAAAAAGAGAAGGCGGCCGAAAAGAGAGGGAAGAAAGACATACTTTAATACTCAGGACAAACAGCTTTTTCCGAAGTATCTTGGACGGCAAAACCAAACCCCCATGTCTAATTGTCGGGCATGAATGTAGTGGCCGTAGGACATAGAGATGTCTGGAACTCTACGTCGGTAATCCAAATTCCAAACTCATCCGTTTTGTCTTTGTTCAGACTCCACACAGTCATTTGGCATTTTGTTTGCAAGCCCTTGCCTTGGTTCAATGTTTTCATAGTAAATCCTTCTCAATAAGATTATAAATAAGTTGAGTCAAAAGATATAATACAAAATTTAAGCTCGATTTAAAATTTTAATCAATTAACCCTAAAATTATGAGCTTTAACTCTATTTTAAATAATACAGAATAAATTTGAACTTGACTCGATTAATCTAGTTTAGGTTTAATTTATCTAAAATATATTTTTAATATCTAAACTCAAGTTAGACTCAACTAACAATTACACTCAATTTGGATATAATTAGGCTTGCAAGGTAGCTAAGTTAAATAAAATGAAATTAAGACCCAACTCGAGAAATTTACATGTTTACTATCAAAATTAATAAATATTACACAAATATAAATTAGATAAAATATATTACCAAAATATCATTGTCATATCACATCTTAAAGGTGAGATGTAACTTTTTATATTAATGTTGCATCTTTAAAATACAATACTACTATAATACTTATATCGCTTTTTAAAGATACGACGTTAGTGCATATACACTTAGACCTATATAAAAATCAGTTTCAAATTGTGAACCGACCTGGCTTTAATGGGGATAGGCCTAAACTATCCCAAGAACCACTAGGCCTTAAGGGCCCAGGTAGTTTGACTTACCGCTGACCTTACAGGCCCTTAAACCAGCTAGTTGACTCATCAGTTGAATCGAAAGTTCATTAATTAATTTAGGTCCACCCAAAATTCAATTATTTAAAAAAATAAAAGTAAAAAAAAAAACAGATATCATTATGCTTATACGGCCCAAATAAATTATTTCAAAACGAAAAAAACATTTCAATAAAAAATAAAAGCGAACTATTCACACGTCATTACATGACTACATAAAGTATTAGATTATTTGGAAAAGAAAATAGAAATATGCGAGTAAATGACAAATTATTAATGGTAATTGACAAAAAATATGGAAATTAAATTTCAAAAAAAAAAAGACATGATTTAAAGATCTTTGAATCGGTCTTTGAATTGCCGGTTCACATGAATTAACTTAAGCCTATAGCCTTAAAAATCGAGCTTGGTTCAACTAATTGCCAATAGGTAGACTGGTAGTTTTGGGTCAATTCTCAACCGGTTCTGTCTGATGCACTTGTCACGGGCCGATTTAAAGGGGCCCAAAATCATGAGGTTCATTCAAGTTCAAGAGAAAATAATCCAGAATATTCTAGAAGATCTAGAAGGTTCTATAATAGATGGTAGGTAAAGTAGATAGATGCATTTAATGTAAAGGTAGGTAGGGATTCATTTGTAACCGTTAGATCGAATTGATCTTAACCCTCCATTTTAAGAGGCCTCTTGTATATATAGGGGAGATCCCCTTAGTTGTAGTAACAAGTTATTGAAGTGAATATAATATACTTTTAGAGTTTCTCTCTCTACTTTCTCTCTCTAAATTTTGTGAGTGTATTACAGGCTGACTTAGTCTTCCTTAGTGAGGTCAAGAATGCTAAGTGTTGCACGGGGTTGAGCGACAGAATTCGCCCATGACAAGTGGTATCAGAGCTTGAAAAAGAAACTACTTGTATAGAAAATGTCATCCGGAGGAGATAACAACACTTCAATGGTCGATGAGTTGGCTGACCATGATGATCGACGTGTTACCAAGCAAAGGGCTAGGTCCCAGGATTTGCTGAACTCCCTCCTTAATAGGATGGATAGAGTGGAGTTGAGCATTGCTGAAGTAAAGGAACAATTCGATGAATCACAAGGTAGCCTTGAAGAGATGGAGGAAGAACTTCAGGACAAGTTGTAAGGAGCATTGAATCAAGCCATTGATGAGCTGAAGCAGCGTGATGAGACGATTGAGGGGAAGAATGAAGAAGTACTCCAATATTTCAATGCTATAAGAATCTTGGATGACCTCGAAAAGGTATGTATTGCTGCTATGTATTTGAAAGATTCTACTATGGTATGGTGGCGTAGAAGGGCAAACGAAATCAATACTTGGGATAGCAATGTACATTAGATCAAGGGGCAGTTCTCTTCCCAAAATGCTGCTAAAGAAGCAAAGGTGAAGTTGCGTCACTTAACGCATAAGGGTGACATCAAGCAATATGTAAAGTAATTCTCAGAACTAATACTGGAGATCTCAGACCTTAACCAGGATGGCACTTTAGTGATGTTTTTAGATGGTCTGGAACCTTGGGCAAAGTTAGACCTAAATCGAAGGGGAATAGAAGACATCTCTAAGGCCTTAGCAGTTGTTGAAGGCTTAACGAAGTTCAAGAAGACAGAACATAAGATCCTAATAGGAAGGTGGAAGGGGGGAGTTGAGAAGGAAAGGAATGGGAGTTCCTTAAGAGGGAAGCCTAAGATGGAAGAGAGAAATAATGATCGGGGAAAGACTCGTGAAGGAAAAGATGGGGAACGATGGAAGCCTCGAGAATTGAAGTGCTATTTTTGCAATGGGCCCCATTATGGTAGGGAATGCCCAAAGAAAGATCGGTTGGCAACAATTATGGCAGATGAAAGCTCCAGTAAAGAGGATGAGGCCAAACTGGGTTCGGTACAACTACTTAGTGCTATGAAGATGCAGGAGAAGCGAAAGGGGTTGATGTATATTGAGGTAATAGTTGCTGGCAATAACTTAAATGCCCTTATTGATACAGGGGCATCTCATTTGTTCATCTTCGATGTAGCAGCAAGTAAGATTGGAATGAAGGTGGAGAAAAGCAAGACATGGCTCAAGATGGCAAACTCAAAGGAAGTCCTTACTACTGAAGTTGCTAGGGAAATAGAGCTCCATATGGGAGGGTGGAAAGGGAAAGAAACCATCGAAGTAGTACCTATGGATGACTTCGAATTTGTGATTGGGATGGAATTCCTAGATCGTATCGATGCACTTATTGTTTCTCGTGTAAACTGTATATATATACTCAAGACTAACTCTCAATGTGTGGTGCCTGTTAAAAGGAAAGCTCGTCAAGCCACAAAATTCCTTTCCGCTATGCAACTAGCGAAGGGCTTAAAGAAGAATGAAGTTACTTATATAGCTACATTAAAGGGGGAAGAAGAGACAGGGGATCAAGAGGTAATTCCACATCGAATGAGGGAGTTGCTAGAAGAATTCAAAAACATCGTGCTTAAAGAGTTGCCAAAGAAGCTAACACCAAGAAGGGAAGTAGATCATACGATTGAGCTAAAACCAGGTACAAAGGCCCCTGCTACAGTTCCTTATCATATGCCCCCAAAAGAATTAGAAAAATTAAGGCGACAATTGAAGGGCTTGTTGGAAGCTGGATTCATCCAACCGTCAAAGGCACCTTTTGAAGTTTCAGTTCTCTTCCAAAAGAAACACGATAGGCCCCTCCAGGTATGTATTGATTATAAGGCCTTTAATAAGGTCACTAAAAAGAATAAGTACCATATTCCTTTGGTATCAGACTTATTCAATCGATGGGAAGAGGCAAGATACTTTTTAAAATTGGAGCTACGACTGAGATATCATCAAGTGCGAATAACAAATGGAGATAAGTCCAAAAACACTTGCGTCACAAGGTATGGTGCATTTAAGGTTCTTGTTATGCTATTTGGGCTCATAAACACCCCAGCTACTTTTTGTAGTCTTATGAATAGGGTATTAGCACCATTCTTAGATCATTTTGTTGTGGTTTACTTGGATGACATCATGAATTATAACAAGCCTATGGAAGAACACCTAGAGCATCTTCATACAAATTGCTTAACCTTAAGGGAAAACAAGTCATATGTAAAGCTGGAGAAATGTGCTTTTGCAAAGAAAGAAGTGGCCTTTTTAGTGTATGTAGTAGGAAAAGGGATGATCAAAATGGATGAAGAAAAGATACAAGCCATTCGAAAATGGAAAGAACCTACTAAACCCATCGAATTGAAGTCATTTCTTGGCTTAGTAAGTTATTACAGAAGTTTCATACGTGGATACTCTCGAATGGCTACCTCCTTAACGGATTTACTCAAGAAAGATGTCCTATAGGTATGGAGGGAAGATCGACAGAAGGCATTTGATACCTTGAAGGAAGCAGTCATTAAAGAACAAGTTCTTGTGCTCTCTAACTTTGGTGAAGTATCTGAAGTATGCATGGATGATAGTGATTATGCCATTTGGTGAGGTTTTGATGCAGGAAAACCATCCAATAGCCTTTGAGAACTGAACGTTGAACGATACAGAGAAGCGATATCCAACAGATGAGAAGGAAAAAGACAGTTGTAGTGCATTGCCTTCAAGTTTGGAGGTACCTTGTAAGTATAAGTCAGTAGGACTGGTCTAAGTTATTGAATGTCATATAGCTCTCTTTCAATCTACAGAAGAATGAATCAACAGGACATAGTCCATTTGAGGTTGTCTTAGGAAGATAGCCGCTAAATACGGCAACCATAGAATATATGGGGTTTAGTTTTCTAGCATATAAAATTGCAAAAGAGTGGCAAGAAGACCAAGACTTAGCTCTGAATTACTTAAACAAGGCTATGCAGAGAATGAAGGAAGTTGCAAGTAAGTAGTGTCGGCCAATGGAGTATCCAGTAGGGGATCAAGTACTTGTGAAGTTACACTTGATCTAGTAGACCAAGGACCAATTGCACAAAAGACTAATGAGGTGTTATGAAGGGCTGTTTCTCATCATAAAATGAATGAGACGAGTATCTTATAAGTTCGGATTACCTCCAAGATTAAAATTCTACCCAGTATTTCATGTTACAATGCTTAAGCCATATTATAAGGATGAGGATGACCTTAATAAAACAATATCACAGAGGGCTCCAGTTGGAATTCAGGAATCATACGAAAAAGAAGTTAGAAAAATTATTATGGACAGATATGTGAGAAGACGAAGCCACTCCCCTAGGCACAAGTATATGGTTATTTAGAAATGAAAGCCAGAAAGTGAGACTAGTTGAGAACCTACTAAAGCTCTATGGCAGTTTTCTAAACAAAATTCAGAAGTTCCACGAAGAAGATACGATGAGGACGTCGCCAGATTGAGTGGGGGAGAATGTCACGGGCCGATTTAGAGGGGCCCAAAATCATGAGGTTCATTCAAGCCCAAGAGGAAATAATCCAGAATATTCTAGAAGATCTAAAAGGTTTTAAAATAGATGGTAGGTAAGGTAGATAGATGTATTTAATGTAAAGGTAGGTAAGGATTCATTTGTAACCGTTAGATCGAATTGATCTTAGCTCTCCATCTAGAGAAGCCTCTTGTATATATAGGAGAAATCCCCTTAGTTGTAACAACAAGTTATTGAAGTAAATACAATATACTTTCAAAGTTTCTCTCTCTACTTTCTCTTTCTAAACTTTATGAGTATGTTACAAGCTGACTTAGTCTTCCTTAGTGAGGTCAGGAACGCTAAGTGCCGTACGGAGTCAAGCGACGGAATCCGCCCTTGACACATACCTCTATTTACAATTATGTCGCATCTTAGTATATTTGTACTAAGATATGACATAATCATGGTACATATAACTACCATATATAAATGTTAATATCATATCTTGAAAATGTGACGTTAATACAAATAATAATATCGCATTTTCAAGATACGATATAAGAACGATATTTTAGTAATTTTTTTATATAACTTATAATTATATAATAAGTTTTTTTCTAAAGTTAATAAATATGTATTGCACCAGCTCAACTCAATGAATTACTTAAATAACTTGATTTAAACTCTACTCAACTGTTTTAAGATGGAACACATGCTACTCGTGAGCAATTTTATTCATTAGTCATTAGTACCCCAATTCTAATAATTATTTTTGAGAAAAAGTGATTTAAAATTTAATGAATATTTGTTAACATCTCATTATATATATATATATTATATATATATATAAAAAGAATATATCGTTATTCAACTCCACTAAATTAATATATAGTTTTAAAGTTTTTTCTATCATATAAAATAAAGAAAATTGTTTGTATAAACTCTCTCTCTTATGTAAATTTATAGAAAATTGTCAGCATATTTCTTTGCTACATTTTTTTTTTTAACCATGCTATTACGACAACCATGGAGAAAAAGAGAATTCGACCCTAGTTTGTTTCATTGGAAGATCAGTATTTATACCATTTTATTACAAAGATGTTGACTTTTGTCACATAGTTTCAAGTGTGCTTTTAATTTAAAAGATAGTTTCTTTATTTAAAAAAAAAAAAACTATCTCTTTGTCTTCTTTCTTCCAATTAACCAAAAAACCCTTAAAATGCTTCATTGGTTCTCTCCCTCGATAAGCAGACAAAAAAGAATCTGAAACAATTCTCTCTGACATAGATTTCTCTCTCACTTCTCTCTTCATCATACATTTTCTTTGTTTAGCAATTTCTCGAGTCGAAAGACTCCACTAAGATGATCTCTCTTCGATCTCCATCTTCTTTGAATTCATCTTTCATGTCGTTCTATTCAAACCTTAAAACGTGATGGTAATTTGTAGCCTATTTAATTGTGCTTTAGATTTCATTCAAGTAAATCAAAGCCTTTTCCAAACTATTTTATCAGTAATTTTCTTACAATTTGCCTGCTATTTTTATAAAAATGGATTTCACTTACTTTTTATTTTCCCTTTATAATCTAATGACGCAATTCTTTTTAATTTTATTTCAAATTTTAATCGTGAGTGCATGTTGGTCGATAGGGAAGCATTGGACATGGATGTACCTCTTTGGTCAAAGATGCGATTCTTGTAGCGATGTTGGGATTTTTATTCTCTTTCAATCTAGAGTTTTATGAATTGAAATTTTTATATTTTTATTGTATCTTTATGTATAACCCATTTTTGCAAATTGCTTTCACAACGGTAATATTGCCCTTTTTTTTTCCTTATTGTTTGATTTCTCTCTTGGTTTTGTCATTTACGTTTCTTTAAATTTACTTCAATTAACACTAGAAGAAGAAACTTGAAATAAAGAACTGCATTTATTTTTGTGTTTCCATATTCTTTAATCAATGCAATGCAACTTTGTTTGATTCACAATTATTTTTTGGGTTGTTTTGTTCTTCTTCATTTGTATTATTTTTTCATTATTTTTCTCAAATGTTTACTTTGTATATAGATATAAGTACCAGATGTGTACAACTTCATCTAAGGTGAGCAGCTTTACATATATGCAAATTCCCATTTCACTTTATAATTTATCTAATCATGTAATTGTTAAAAATTTTGTTTATGAATGATTACCTATTCTTGCAAAATTATGTTATCTAATGAAAATGCAAAGATCTTCCTATACTTATAGAGAATTTCTATACACTCTTATGTTTTAAGGTCAACAATTTATCAAATATTTTTGTTTTCATTGATATTGTTTTTCGTGCTTACAAGAAATTAGAGAGGAATATGCTTTGCTTGACATAAGTCGCTGGAAGGATGTGGCAAGAGATCACTAATATCCTTTACCACATTGGTAATTTAACAATTTTTTTTAGTAAATTATGCATTGTTGGTATATCTATTTTTAAGCATCGTGTAGTGCCTAAATCTAGCAATGAAGATCTAACGTTAAGAAAACGACTTATTTCAGGGACGCATTAGTTTCATAGGGACTAAGTTGAAATTTTCATTTGTTTTATGGGATTAATTAGGGAAAAGATGTCTTTCTAAAATAATAAAATATAAAATTTAGGTGTCATTATTAAGAGAAGAATTATGGAGCAGAAATAATTTATCTATAGGTATAGATTGCAGGCGATGATTCTAATGCTATTTGCTTGCCTTATGCCAATAGATGTGTGTTTCTTTGTGATTCATCTAATAGGTGAGGGTCAAAACTTGGCGATATAATAAAAGTGTACAAATGTTAGTTTTTTTTCTTTTCTTCTTTAATCTTGCTTTTAGTACTTATACTTTGGCTAATTTATAAACTGGTGTTATTTGTTCTATTGTGTCATCCATTAGTTATAGAAAGATGGTTTGAACTGGCGGTGGTGGCTTCACTTGAAGGTTGTCCCATAGTGTTTCATGCTGTTTGCATCTTGGATATCATCGGTAAGATATAGTGGTGGGATTTTGAGATTGTTGAACATTTTATTTATTTTCATGGAGAATAGAATTATCAAAGCCTTTATTTTGATGTGCTAAATTGAGGAGACTTGGACATAGTCGTCAATTTATCCTAAAAATTTTAGTTCATCATTTGCATGTGGCAATTTATGTTGACCTAACGCTAATATATGGTATGGACAGGAAAAACAACTTTTTCCAATAACTGTTCATGTTCTCACTGATAAGAAGAATGGAGAAACTATTGATCAATTACCCTATTGTTTGAGGAATTAAGAAAATTTGAAATTTTAATGATCTTTTTTATTTTTCCTTTCAGATCTTGCCAACGACAAGAAATTATGAAGAGAATTTAGACTGTGTTTTCAATGATTCTAAGAAGGATAGTTTTTAGAGGGGTTGCTAACCTTGAAGCAAGGATTTCCCTGTTTATGAAGTGGAGCAGGTTCACTTATGCTCAGGTTCCAATATAGAGGTTAATCTTTTGAAATGTTTTGTAATACTAACATGCCTTTTTGAATTAGTTTCAATGGTAAAATATTAAGTTTGGTTGCAAGGTAGTTTAGGGCCTCAATTACATATTTTGCGAAAAATAAGCGGTAGTTGAATAGATATTTTCTTGTAATGATTCACAAGAAGAATATATTTGTACACACCTCAAAAGTGTGTGTTTGTTAGTATATATTTAAGTATATAATCAATATTAGAAGAAAAAATTCTATTCTCTTAACATGAATCTACCATAACAAAATCCATTTGTGAGTCTTAATACTATTTATTGTTTCGAATAGAGTTATACATGTTTGGAACTAGCCCTGAATCATTGATTCATAAGCTGATTAGGAACGGAACTAAGCCTAGTTCTTCAAGGGGTGAGCTCAGGCCGATTCGTTTGAACTAGCGATTTAAAGGTTGGTTTCGTGGCCCTTGAACCGTAAGTATTTTTTTTTTTTGTTATTTTCCTCAATTATTATAAATAATTTTTCTTTTTCTTTTTTTTTTTAATTTCTATCAATTATTATAAAAATTTGTGGCTTATTCATCTATTTTTTTTTTCTAATTAAATCTGAAACTTTATATCAACGTGTTAACTATTGTTACTTGTGAAATCAAATTTTCCTTGGTACATATTAATATTATATATAGTAAAATATATAGTGTATATATATAATATATATAATATATACTTGTTTGCATTATATTATATCTATAGTATATTATACATTATATATAGTATATACATAGTATGTTTGTATTATATGTTAGTATACATGTATATTATATTTTATTTATATATATTCTTTTTTTTTTTTAATTTTGAGGTGAAATATTCTCGTTATTAACTGAGTGGGGCTATCCCTTCTTTCACTCCAATAGTATCATAAATCAGGTCGATGCAAAGGAAATGGTTGCATTTCTATATTATTAAATTAAGTAAGTAAATTAGCTAAAACAAAATTTGTCTTCAATTACATCATTTATTCTATTGGATCTTACGGAGCCTATTCATGGATGTCATGTACGGTATCATCGGGTCCGAGGATTTAAAAGAATTGAAATAGAAAAATGCATATTAAATGTACCTATAATGGGGTTCAATTATCCGAAACAAAAATTTCAAAGAACTGGTTGATAGACTCTTGTTCTACCTATTCTACTGATATAACTTGTTGTATCGTAATATATCGTGGCTAGTTGCTTCAATAACGAATCATTGGTTTTATCTATGATAAAAATGATGGAATAATTTCATGCCAATTTTCAGCTAATTAATCTTCCAATTATTCAAATCAAAACGAGTTAAAAGTACAATCAAGATCAACTATGTATTTATTGATTCCATTACCTTTTGTGTTAAGCATGCACTCAACTTTTCTCTGCATTTCTCTATCCTATGGAAAGCTTAGGAGCATGAATTTGAAAAATAAACGGATTAATAATCTTTTTTTTTTCTTAAAGTAAGGAATCATAATAATACATAAAACAATAGATTAATAGTGTTAAGATTATTATAATGTAGTAATATAAACATTGTACTTTTTAATCAAGTTAGATTTTCCTATCTTTTTAAATTATAATATATATAGTTAAAAAAAAAATCCACAAATTCAAAGCGAATGATGGTCAACTTAACAGTTAATGAATGCATCCTGATAGTTAATGCCCTCTAGCTAATGGAAGCCCCCGAAGTCCTGATTTATATAATCTTACCCTCATAGCCTTAATCGATTCAATACTTAAACTCATAGTCTTAATTGATTCCATACCATCAGTGCTGGTAACTGAATTTTGGTCTAGAGATAAGTACACTAGAAATCTTCTATATTTGTAACAATATTGAATCAAAATCTCAATGTTTTGAGTTGAGCACATAAGCCCGTTAAGTTTATAATCAAATTTAATTAAGCTCTTTACATTTTAATTAAGTCATTTGATTCCTTAATATTTGTGTTGCTGCATCAAGTAAGCCCTTTATTAGCATTTTCATGATCTAGGGCTTCATAGATAGAGGATTTACTTAATGTGATAATATAGATATGCACAGTTAGAAAATGAAGGACTTCTTTTAATCAAGCAATAACAATGACAACACGAAGAAATCACTTAAAACATAGAGGATTTGGTTGAGTTTTGGAATGTATTTATCCCTTTTAATTTAGATGAAAATAAAAAAATTCGAGTCTTATTTTATGATTCAAGCTCCTCTTTCATGACAATGGTAAAATTGAGATGATAATAGAGTTAATATTATATTTGATATATAAAAATGATTTATAATTAAATGAAATAAGATGGAATCCGAATAACAAATCTACTTCTAAAAAAATGTAATGTATATTAAAAGCTAATTTTTGTAATTTTTTATCAATAAGAGTATAATGAAATTGATCATAATACTCTAAAACTAAAACCAGATTTCTTTAAAAGTTAGAATGATGAATTTTAAATTGCGATTTCAACTTCAATCCTATATATGAAAAGTACCATCAATGCATAGTGGATAGCGACTGAATTGATGGATCGAGAAAAGGAGTGGTGGAGATGAGATAAATTGGCAATTGGGACACGGTTGATATTTGTTTTCGTGGATTGGTGATTGAGTGCTAGGTCAAAAGAGGGAGCTGATCATGAAAGACAATACAACGACTAATATGAATCACGACTGCAATACCATTGGTAACATCGCAAAATCACAAAAATCCAAAATGTTTCAAATGACTTACGGACGATTTTGTTAAAAAGCGAAGAACCGAAGTTATGAAAAATCTATGTCAGCGTGTAAAAAAATTGGAAAAAGTTCATGAATAATCTCTTAGATCTTTATCTTGGTGTGAAACTTTTAAAATTACATTTTAACATCCTCTAAACTCTAGTAAATTAGCAAATAACCATGAGATATTATAGATAATCCTTGAAACTTTAACTTTAATGCTAAAACACCAACCGGACATACCAAGGTGTATTTTAACGCTCATAAATGATAAGCTCAATATATCTTATTTTCTAAAAAAAAAAAATTAAAACATAGACTTCCTTTGTATTGTTAATATATTAAAATTTAGGATTGATAAAGCATACTTATAAGGTATATTTGTAGCAACGTAAATGTATAAAAAATTTTGCTAACATAATATGATACATAATAGAATAACCATTATCGAATTAATAATATTTTCTTTTTTTACTCTTGCTTGCCTCATCAACTTAAGTGTTTGACTAAACGACAATGAGCAGACATCAAATTCAGCAAGGGACAGGCGTGAACTAATGCCAGTTCTTCGACAAAATCATGAAGATGTAATCAAACATAAGTTTGAAACAAGAAATGGACAGGTCTAGATCTACCGATTCATATCTAACTTACAAAATGTCTGGTGGACTTAGAAATAAAATTGGAATGAAATTGTTAGACTCTATTTCTTTTTAAAGAATTCGTTTCGTATTTTAAATGTTATATTAATATTTGAAGAAATTCTCTTTCAACGCATAAGTTTCTAAATGTATTTGAAAAATTTTGAAAACATTCAGCCAATGAAAATATTTTATTTATTTGGACAAGATATGTTTGTAGCAACTCCACGTCATGGATTTTCATCGCTGAAGGAACATACTTTTCGTTTTTTACACATCGATTCCCGTGCCATAATACTAGCAATCATCTTATATTTTTCATATAAATTATTTCTATGTTTCATTAACAAAATGACTATTCTCAGAATTGTAATTATTGGAAATGAGGAATTGCAAGTACGGGTGATTGATATTCTATGCTAGGTATACATAAAGCCCGTGTCATCTCCTATTAGTTATAATAGTTTGGTTGAAACTATTAATTATGATTTAAGCAAGTGTTTTTACTTCGGTGTATCATTATAATATTGGTAATCCAAAACAGATTGGCAATTATTTAAAGTTTAGGAAAAATGTAAATAGTCTCTAAACTTTAGCTTAAATATGAATTTACTTAAAATTTTCAAATATTATAAACCACCTATCCAAACTTTGCCAAATTAACAAATAACTCTAAAAGTTATAAATAGCCCTCGAAACTTTAATCTATATGAAAATATATTCTTAAACTTATTAAAATATATTTTATAATCTCATAAACTTCGTCTATGTCATTTTTAATTTAAAAAAGAAATATCTTTATATTGCTAAATTATCAAAATTTAGCAAGTGATTCCCAAATTTAAAAGCTTAAGGAATAATTTATATTAAGTTAAAATTTAAGGGGTTATGATTTGAAGTGATGTTGTTATCATTAGAAAAAATTGTTCTCTACATCCGAGTGTTTATTTTAATTAAAAAAAAAACAAATAAGGATAGTTAAAAGTGTCCAGCTGCATTCCTTAAATTTTTTATTTTTTTCTTCGATGAATAACTGCGAGTCTCTTAAATATTTGGAAAACAAAAGGCCTTAATTTTATATAGAAGATAAGGATAAGATTACGTCACGAGCTGACTTAGAAATGTCCAAAATCATGAGGTTCGTTTAAGCTCAAGAAAAAATAATTCAGAATATTCTAGAACATCTAGAAAATTCCAAAATAGGTGTAGGTAAAATAGATAGATGCATTTAATGTGAAGGTAGGTGGGATTCATTTGTAACCGTTAGATCAAATTGATCTTAACCCTCCATCTTGAGAGAACTCTTGTATATATAAGGAGATCCTCTCAGTTGTATCATCAAGTTATTTCAAGTAAATACTATTTATATAAATTCTAAATATTGTAAGTTGATAATGACTGACTTAACATTTCTTATTCCTTAGTGTGATCAGAAATGTCGCATGAATTCGAATAAGGGTATCTACCCGTGACGATTATGCCTCCATTAGTATATCTTTCCCGTTAAGAATAGACAAACTAATTCTGTCCATGTCTTTCTCCTTTTCTCGTATTAGATCCAAACAATTTCCCTCATTTTTCCTGTTACTCCAAATATTCTCTCTCTCTCTCTTCACCCAATCTCTCTCTCTCTCCCTCTGGTTCATACTTCATCTCACTACGACACGTACTAAGTTTTGGTTCATATCTTCTTGTCTGACTCTAAAAGAAAGAGCTTTCTTCATTTGTATGTAGCGTTCTGTGTGATCACTAAAGAATTTTTCTTTTAGAAACTCATGATTCGACTTTTCTATTTACTAACATAAAACCGATGATATGTAAGAGATTAACCATTATCGAATAAATAATTAATTATTCAGTCGATGTATTTTCTTTTTTACTTTTTCTCGCCTCATCAACTTAGTCAAATGTTTCACTAAACTACAATGAGCAGACATCAAATTCAGCAAGGGAAAGGCGTAAATTAATACCATTTCTTCAACAAAATCATCAACATACCCAGATATATTTTTTAAGGCTCATAAATTTTAACCTCCATGTATCTTTTTTTCTAAAAATAATTAAGATATAGATGTATTTTATATTGTCAACATATTAAAATTTAGGATTGTTAAAGCATATTTATAAGTCCAGGATTTATCTATCTGTGAAGATGTAGTCTAATTCCAATGACGGTTAAGTTATCCCAAACAGCCTCAAGAATGTGTGCAGAAGGTAGATGAAATGAGAGTAATTGTATGGACCAGAGAGAGAAAGTGTGAAATTGATAAAACTCTCATTAAAATTGATAGAAGTATAGTGGTTTATTTATATTACATGTAAGTGCAAAATTGTTCCTAACATAATAAACAAACCAACAACAAACTAAATTAAAATAGTAACTAACAAAACTATAAACAAAATAAATACAAAGTACTTATATATTTCTACAACCCCTTAAGTTAGAACTTCTTGCATGTCCAACTTGAAACATAACTTTTGCAACTGAGATACAAATAAAGCCTTGGTAAAAACATCAGCAACTTGGATAGAGGAAGGAATGTATTCAGGATGCAAGAAACCAGAAGTAACATGATCGCGAATAAAATGTGCTTCAAAATCAATATGCTTAGTCCATGCATGAAAACAAGGATTATAAGCTATTTGTAAGGCAAATTAATTATCACAAACCAAAGAAATGAGAAATGCCATTGAGAAGCCAAGATCACAGAGAATATATGGAACCCATAACAAATTCTTGATAGTAGCACCCAAGCTTCTATACTCTGCCTTAGTAGTGGATGCAGTGACAGTAGGTTGTTTTTTAGTTTTCCAAATAACCAAGGCATCACCAAGCATCACACAATAGCTTGATAAAGAATGCCTATCCATGGAACTAAAGCCCCAATCAGAATCAGCAAAACCCTTTGAGAACAGAGTGTGATGGGCTAAATAGAATAGGCCATAACCAATAGTTCCCTTAAGATAACATAATAAGTAAAACAAAGCATCTAAATGAGGCTAACATAGACAAGCAAGAAATTGACTTAGCCAATGAATAGCATAAGAAATATTAGGTCTAGTTAAAGAAGCATACAACAGATAACCAACAATCCTACAATAAAAAGAAGCATCAATCAAGAGAGAACCAAAAGTGTTATCAATAGATAGGTGTAGCTACATGGGAACACTAGTTGGTTTTGCTCCCAAAAGACTGGCATCATGTAAGATGTCTATAAGAAATTTCCGCTAATTAAGAAGAAGTCCTTGATCTATGTGACATAGTTCAAGACTGAGGAAGAAACGAGCATGACCAAGATCTTTTATGGTGAATTTCTCATCAAGATGACTCTTAACATGAGTAATAAAAGCAGCATCCGACTCTGTCGTAAGCATATCATTGACATATAAAAGAATGAAAATACAACCATTACAAGAATGATGAGAAAACAAGGATACATCATGAGAGGATTGAGAAAAACCCAAAGAAACAAGAAAACTGGAAATCTCCAAATTCCACTGTCAAGAAGCTTGTTTTAACCCCTCCAACAACTTCTTTAATTTGCACACTTAATGAGAGGAAGCTTTATCATATCCAAGTCGAGGAACTATGTAAATGTCTTCGTCTAAATGACCATGCAAGAAAGCATTGTTTACATCTACTTGAAAAAGAGGCCAATAAGATGCAACAACCAAGGCTAACAAAATCCAAACCGTACCCATTTATACCACCGGAGAAAATGTATCATGAAAGTCTTAGCCTTCTACTTGAGTAAAACCCTTTCCTACAAGACAAGCCTTATACCTTTCGATCGTCTCATCGGGTCTATATTTGATTTTATAAACCCATTTAGATCTAAGCTTTCTTACCCTCCGGTAAACTGGTCAATTCCCATGTTTCATTACTTTCTAAAGTAGTAAGCTCATTTTACATGGATACTTACCACTCTTTTTATTTAAAAGCTTCTAAGTAATTATTAAGCTCTTAAAAAGCAAACACCTTAGCAAAAGAAGCCACAAATTCCACAGGGTAGGTTTGAAAAGAAGATATGGTAAATAAAGGATAGGGAGATGAAGTAGCATCAGGTGATACTGAAGTGGGCAGATCAGTAGGGTTATAGACTAAGTAGACAAAGTCTTTCAACCATTGTAGAGTCTGTTTAATTCTAGTAGAATGCCTATGGTGACCATGTGACTGTTTTGTAAGAACAAGCAAAGAAGACTGATGAGTAAAAGATTGTTGAGTAGAAGATTGACCAGCAGAGAGTGTAGTATCAAAATCAATGGAAGATTGATCATGAGAAGGTGTATATGGTAAAGTATTTGGAGACACAAGAGAAGGAGATTCAAATGTCAGGGGGGAACAAAAAATGGATATATTAGAGGAAGCATCAGCATCTAAAGGATATAATGGAGAATTCTTGAAAGGAAAGTGTGTTTCAAAGAAGACAACATCTCTGGAAACAAGTACTTGACATCGACTCATATCATATACTCTATACCCTTTCTGGCCAGATGCATACCTAAGAAAAATACCTTTTGGAGCTCTTGACTCAAACTTATTCATAGGAATAAGATGTTTAGCTATAAAGCATAAACACCCCATGACGTATAGATGATCATAGGAAGGACTCTGACCAAATAATTTTTCAAATGAAGACTTCTAACCTAAAACAACCATGGGCATCCTATTTATCAAATAGGTGGCAGTAAGAATACACTTGTCCCAAAATTTTTTGGGCAAATTAGCATGTAAAGACAAAGCTCGAGCAATGTCTAATAGATGACGATGCTTTCGTTCAACTTGCTCATTTTGTTGTAGAGTATAAATGATGGTTTTCTGATGAAGAATTCCTAAGCTAGAAAAGACAGACTAACATTGGTTAGATAAGAATTCAGAGCCATTATAACTGTATATGAACTTAAGAGTTGCTGAAAAGTAATTTTGTATATAAGCAAGAAACCATGAAAGAATAGAAGACACTTGACATTTAGTTTGGAGAAGAAAAGTCCATGTGGATCAAGTACAATCATCAACAATTGTGAGAAAATAATGCTAACCCGTAAGAGAAGGAACTTTATAAGGTCCCCAAACATCCATGTGCAAAAGCTTAAAAGCAATTTGAGAAGTGTGAACCGATTTATTAAAGGGTAATATGTGAAATTTTGCCTCTAGGCATACATCACAAATAAAACTCTGTGTACAAAACCGTTTACAAGCTTCAATATGCTCTAGTTTAGACATAGAGCTATGACCTAGTTGAGAATGAAACAATCCAAGAGATATAGAAGAAGAATTACAACTTGAAATTTTTGAAAGGCAAGTTGAATTCAATAAAGAGCTAGTCACATCACTAGATTGTTGGTCTTTCGTTACTTGTAGTACATAAAGTCTACTTATCGCCTTAGCTTTGGCTACTACTGCATTAGTTTTCTGGTCCTGTATGGCACATTCGAAAACATTAAAGTGAGCATACAATTGATGGTTACAAACAAGATTGTGTATAAAAAGAAGATTGTGAGTGAAATTTGGTATCAAATACACATTGCGTATGACAAGGGTTGGATTCAGAGCAGTAGAACCCACTTGTGTAACAACTAACTCTTTTGCACTAGGTAATTTAACATGTATCGAATGTAGAAGGTCAACAACATCATGTAAGATTGTATGAAAGGGTGTCATGTGGTTTGTGGCATTAGTGTCAACTATCCAAGAATTTAAATGATTACTTAGAACATTAGAACAAGAAGTAGGAGCAAGAAAAATACCTACAAAATGCATACTATTGGCCACAACAGAAGAGTAAGCTTGGCTGTTTTTTCCTTACATGAACTTCATAAACTCCTCACACATACTCTACATGAATTGAGGGTCACTGTAGTTAACAGAAGTCTGACACTACTGATCTATAACACAAGAATCTGCAAAACCATTCTCAAGTGGACTATTGTTAGTATTTAGCTCAAAAAACATGGCATTAGCATTTGTAACTTTGCCCTTAGTAATACACTTTCCTTTAAACCACTTAGGATATCCTACTAACTGAAAACAATTTTCAATGGAATGACCATAAGCTTTACAATGCTTACAAGTCACCTTATTTTTAAACCTTTTCCTCTCATTACTAGCCCCTACAACTTTACTCTATGTAACAAAAGCAAAAGCATTAGATTTACCAATTATAATAGATGAGACTTGCTTTTGTTTCTCAATCTACTGGATAAAGTAAAATGCTTTACTTACAGATGGCATCGACTCCATTGACAAGATTTGATTATGTATACTATCATACATTTCATTGAGACCCATAAAAAATTGAATTAGTCGAGTTTGTGAATCCATATCAACCAATTTATTACACAGATTACAGGAACAAACATCCATATAACCATAAATTACAGTAAGGATATGGTTGAACTTGCTACAATTCATTCCGGCACTTCTTGAGCTTAATATAATAAGCACTAACATTCTGATCATTTTGTTTGAGATTACATATATCATATCGTAACTTGAATACTAAAGGACCATTTGAAACTTCGTACTATTCAACTATTTCGTCCTACATTTGTTTAGCAGAAGATGAGTAGATAAAATTTTAAGTTATCTCAGTACTCATGGAATTTAATAGTGAGCATTGAATCATGTAATCACATTGTAACCATTGAACAAGATCTAAAGAATCATCACTAGGTTTACTTATCAATCCATCTATAAATCCTAATTTCAATTTTACCTTAAGCCCTAGTTTAATTAACCGATTCTAATTAAGGAAATTGTTTCCACTAAAAATCAAAGTTTCGATCACCATGTTTAGATTGTTAGAATTGGACACAAACAGTAGATTAAAGATTGACAAATCCATTACAGTATTTCCAACCAATTCTATTAAGGAACTCATGATCCAAAGTAATTAGGTGTAGAAATTACCTCAAACTTAGCTCTGATACCATATGAAAATGTAATCCAACTTTGTTGACAACTAAGTTGTCCCAAACAACCTCATGAATGTATGTAGAAAGCAAATGAAATAAAGTAATTGTATGGACAAGAGAGAGAAAGTGTGAAATTAATAAAACTCTTGTTAAAACTTATAGAAGTACAGTGGTCTATTTATGGTAAATGTAAGTGCAAAATTAGTCCTAACAGAATAAACAAACTAATAATAAACTAAACTAAAATAGTATCTAACAAAACTATATATAAAATAAATACAGAGTACTTATATATTTTTACACTATCACAACATAAATGTATAAAAGAAATTTGTTAACATAAAACGAATGATACATAATAGAATAACCATTATCGAATTAATAATATTTTCTTTTTTCTACTTTTCCTTGCCACATCAACTTAGTCAAATGTTTGACTAAACTACAATTAGCAGACATCAAATTCAGCAGGGGAAAAGCAAAGCGTGCACAAATGCCATTTTCTTCAACAAAATCATGGAGATGTACTCAAACATGAATTTGAAACTAGAAATGGACGTGTCTAGATCCAACCATTCGTATCTAACTTAAAGAATGTTCGGTGGACTTATATAAAACTGAAATAAAATAGTTAGAACATATTTATTTTCAAGAAACCCATATTAATATTTTTAAAAACTTTTTTCCTTCATAAAGATATTTTAATATTTTTAAAAATTTTTGTGAGTTCCAATAAAAACATTCAACCAATCAAAACATTTTATTTGCCTACTTTTTTCAAAATAGAAAATTGGACAAATTATGTTCTTCGTCAGAGTAACAGCTCTTATGCAGCAACTCCACGTTATGGATTTTCATTGCTGAAGGAACTTACTTCTTGCTCCTTACCTATCGATTCCAGTGACAAGATATCAGCAATATAAATCATTTTATATTTTTCATATAAATTATTTCTATGTTTCATGGATAAAATGACTATTCTCTGAATCGTAACTATTGTAAATGAGAAGGAATTGCAAGTACCATTGATTGATATTCCGTGTTAGGTATACATAAAACCCGTCCATACTCATCTCCTATTATTTATGATTTAAGCAAGTGATTTTACATCGGTGTATTTTTATAATAATTGTAATCCAAAATAGATTTACAATTATTTAAAAATTAAAAAAAATGTAAATAATCTTTAAGCTTTGAGTTGAATATGGATTCATGTGAATGTTTCAAATATTATCACTCATCGGTCTAAATTTTGTTAATTGTCAAAGTATACTTTATAATATTAAAATTATCAAAATTTAATGGGTGATTTGAAAATTTAAAAGTTTAGAGATAAAGTCCCACTATTTTTTTTTATTTTTTTCCAAAGAGGTCACACTAAGTTAAACGCAAATTAAAATTGCCAAGCTGTGTCCCTTAAATATTTGGAAAACAAAAAGCCTTAAAATTTTATATACAAGATAAGAAAAGATCATACCCCTATTATCAGTTCAGTATATTTTCCCCTTAAGATCAGACACACCAAATACTCTCGAAGCCTTTCCTCCTTTTCTCGTCTTAGAAACAAGTTCCCTCATTTTTCCTATTGCTCCAAATACTCTCTCTCTCTCTCTGGTTCATACTTCATCTCGTTGCAGCAGGTACTAAGTTTTGGTTCATATCTTCTTGTCTGAATCTAAGCAAAGAGCTTTATTCATTTGTATGTATTGTTTCCGCGTGATCACTAGAGAATTTTTCTTGTAGACGCACATGATTTGACTTTTCTATTTACACTCTTTGTCGCTCCACAGTTTTTGTCTCCCCGTGTTTGTCTTCATTAGTATATCCTATCATTTCGTTGAATACTATACTTACTACAGCATAAAGTTTAATGCTTTGAATTCATATTAAAGGAGTTTATGTGCCAAGTTAGGGTTTTATGATGTGGAAGGTGTGAATTTGGAGGAGTGAAATGTTGGGTTTTTCTTTGATTTTATTGTATAATTGGGGTTTGTGGTTGGGTTTGAAGTTAAATGGTGTTTTATGCTATTGAATATCGATTTTATGATGGATCTGCAGTCTAGTGGTAATGGTAGTGCTTTTAATAGTTATGGATTTGCTAGTAGATATAAGCTTGAGAACGGGTGTGATTGAAAATAAAAATCGTGCAGATGTTCCTTTAGTTGTACGGGAATTGAATTTATCGGAGCCTTATGGCTTGGTCAACGGTAATAAGCTTTATGGTGAGGATTCTCCAGCATGGTCGGATCATGAGCGTGTTGGTAGTCCTAAACTTGATGATATGAGCGAGAATCCCAATTATGTGAAAGTTCCTACGACACTACTTAATACAGATTTGGTTGGTTCAATGGCATCATTCTGTTCAAAATCTGAGACTGATCGAGTTGAAGATTTTGATTTTAGTGATGCAGCTCTTAAGTACATTAGCCAGATGCTTATGGAAGAAGATATAGAAGAGAAGACTTGCATGTTTCAGGAATCTGCTGCTCTTCAAGCTGCTGAAAAATCATTGTATGAGGTAATTGGAGAACGGTATCCACATACATGCGATCAAGATATCATATCTCATGTGGATTGTAATCATGAAAGTCCAAATGAGGATTGTGCTCATAGCTGCAATACCCAGGATTATGTTTCTGGTAACAGTTGCAGTCGTGGTTGGAATTGTGAATCGCAGGATCAAGGATTTGCTGCAGTTCCTTCACAGTCCATATCTCAATCTTCAGTCAGTTCGTCATCTAGTGGTAACAGTACTGGTGGGGAGGCTTTTGTAGATTCTCCTATGAGTACCCTGAAACTGGCTGAAGTTTTCAGCGACAGTGACTCCCTCATGCAATTCCATAAAGGTGTCAAGGAGGCGAGAAAGTTTCTTCCTGACCAGAAGAGTCTCTTTGGTGATTTCGGAATGGGTGGAGTGTCCTCTGCTGAATCAACAGGCGATGCAAAAAATTTGGCCTGCAAGATGGAGAAGACGGAGGGAGAGTTGCACCGTTCAGATCGATCTAGGGGAAAGAAGAATTCTCACCCTAGGGATGTCTGCTTAGATGAAGGGAGGAGCCACAAGCAGTCTGCTGTTTATACTGAACCTGCAGTGGGCTCAGAAATGTTTGATATGATATTGCTAACTTGCGGAGCACAAGGTGAGGCTGCACTTCGTGAGGAATTACAACAGGTGCAACTAAATGAGCGGGCAAAGCTGCCTGATGGGGGAAAGAGCCGAGGCAAGAGGCGTGGGCGTAAAAAGGATGTGATCGATCTGAGAACGCTGTTGACACTCTGTGCGCAGTCTGTAGTAGCATATGATCAAAGAACGGCCAATGAATTGCTAAAGCAGATAAGGCAACATTCCTCTGATATGGGGGATGGGATGCAGAGAATGGCCCACTATTTTGCCAATGGTTTGGAGGCACGTTTGACTGGCTCTGGAACGCAGATTTACAATGGCTTCATGTCTAAACCAACATCAACTGCGGATGTCTTGAAGGCTTACCATCTGTTTCTTGCTGCATGTCCATTTAGGAAAGTTTCTAATTTCTTCTCAAACAAGACAATTATGAATGTATCCGAGAATTCGAAGCGGCTCCACATTATTGACTTTGGAATTTACTATGGGTTTCAGTGGCCTTGCCTCATACAGCGTCTCTCAACTAGAATTGGCGGGCCTCCTGAGCTTCGGATAACAGGGATTGACCTACCACAACCAGGATTTCGACCAGCTGAGAGGGTTGAGGAAACTGGAGAGCGCTTAAAAAAGTATGCTAAGGCATTCAACGTTCAATTTGAATTTGATGCCATTGCGCAGAGGTGGGACACGATTCAAGTGGAGGATCTGAAAATTCGTGAAGATGAGGTCCTTGTTGTGAACTGTATGTATAGACTGAGAAACCTACTGGATGAGACTGTAGTGGTGGAGAGTCCTCGGGATATTGTCTTGAATCTAATTAGAAAACTGAACCCAAAAGTTTTCATTCTTGGAGCTGTAAATGGGGCATACAATGCTCCATTCTTTATCACGAGATTTCGAGAAGCACTCTTCCACTTCTCAACTATATATGACATTTTTCAGACAACCATGCCACGTGAGGTTCCTGAGAGGAAGTTGATTGAAAAAGTGATATTTGGATGGGAAGCGATGAATGTCATTGCATGTGAGGGAGCCGAGAGGATTGAGAGGCCTGAAACCTACAAACAGTGTCAGGTGCGGAATCTGAGGGCGGGTTTTCGGCAACTCCCTCTGAATGAGGAGATTGTGGAAACATCAAAGAGCAGAGTTAAATCTAATTACCATAAGGACTTCTCCATTGATGTAGATGGCCAGTGGCTTCTTCAAGGTTGGAAAGGCCGACTTCTTTATGCACTCTCAACCTGGATACCTGCATGATTGAACATCATTAACCCTGGCACGACGATTGAAAGATTAAAGGATATCTACTCTTGCGGAGTTGTTGATTTTTGATATTCATGAAGGTGCTGAGGCATTTATTTTCTAAATGCCTTCTTTTGGAGAATGAATTTTCATATACTATGCATTCCAGATTGCACATGGCCATTTCGTGATCAACTGGTTTCTCAGGTTGTAATATCTACTGCTGATTGCATCTTGTAGATACTCATTGTTCCTGTTTCATAGAAGTGGCCAACAACTACTGACTCACTTATCAAATGCAGGAACGGTATACTATTTGTTCATTAATTGGCACATCCCTACTACAGTAGTGAGTTTGCAAGAGATCATCAGATAAGGTTACTGATGGCATGTTATGTAGCTATAATTTGTGCAATATTAATTGTTTTTGAAGAATCGCCATAGTAGAAGAGAGGTTGTTTTTTTATCGAGCTTCTTTGTCATATTACCGAGAGGATTATGTATGCATTCATTATATTTCTATTGGAAAGCAACATAAAATACTCCCCTTCCTGATTGCTTAATCTCTCTTTTTAGTGTTTTGAAATGCTTTCATCCATGTCATATGTGAGATATCCGTCTAATATGAAAACTGCAGACCGTTAACAACCGGCAATATTCTATTGAATTTGGCAACCTAAACTTAACCTTGCTAAATATTTCCCTAATAGTGTCTACCAGGTGTTTGGTAAATATACGTATATAAGGAATTATTACATTCTCCAATTTATCTGTTTATCTTATTAGATGTGCAATTAGTACATTGAAATTGCGCATTTTCTTATTCAACAATCTTTGAAGCTCTTGGGAAAGCACCCGTTCAAGAGAAACTTTGGCCCTGTTTGTTTTAGCTACAATATTTTCTTTATTTTCCTTTGCTTGTTAGATTGAAGTGGCCGTTTTAAGTAGAAAAAATTTTCCCTTACGAGAGAAAATAAAACTTAAAAGGAAAATTCTAACCTTTTCCAAGAAAACGATTTATACTATTTAAAATGGAAAGTCATTTTTTGGATTATCTTTTACAAGTTTTTTAACTTTTAAAAAGTAAAATCTACTCTATTTTTTTATTAAGATCGACATATAAATTATAAATATGAAGAAATTTTAATGAAAAAAACTCAAAACACTTGTTAATAAAATTTTAAAATATAAACCAAAGAGATTATAATAGTAAACATTAAAAATCAATCTACATGTTATACTTCTACAAAAGAAGCTTATATTATGCTCATGATAATATATTGATTATACTTTATTTAAACATAAAAATACCTCAAATAAAATTTATGTCAAACAGTAAAAAATTCTTTTCAGTACGTTTTGTAACATATCATCTTCAAGAAAATACTTTTAATAAAAAATATTTGCCATTTGCAAGAGGTTTTATTGAAACAAATGGGCCTTTATTTCGAATTTCATTTGGATTTGATTGTTAGCAGTAATATAAATATTGATTCTGCATATCATTTTGATTTGCAAGAAATGAACTGGTCCCCAGGTTGACTCTTGAACAAGTCACATCTTATTTTGCTGTGCTGTTATCATGATGTGCATCTTCAGCATCAGTTGTACCAGAAAGGTGTTTATTTTAATAGCATCATGTGCAATTACATAGCTGATGAAGGCAGTGGATGTGGTATCCGGCTGACTGGATTTATGAGGGGAGGAAGCTGCTACCTACCTTCATTGAATGAAAGACAAGGTCAACATTCTCATGAATTTTAAATGCAGGATTCCTGATTATTGTAGTTATTGATGATGAGAGAAGATTGCTTTAGTTAAGTGTTATATATATTATTCAGTACTGCTAGAAGATCGTGGTCATTGGCAGTTTTGACTTTGCATCCATATGAAAAATGTTGAAAAAGTAATGTTAGTTCATCAAAATGATTTTTCTTTATTTACTCATCATTTGCTATCGTTTTAAAACTAGATAATGAAAATAAGCCAAGAAAAGGGGGAATATATACAGTAATTATAAAACAAAACAATAAATAAATTAGATACCGATAAAATACAAACACAAATTGACTGGATTTAATAACTTATTTTTCCATACTTTATAAGAAAATATAGGATCAAAGAAAAAAGCCACTGGTGCCTCGAGCTAGCATTTTCTCTTATCATTAATGGCAATAACAATGCTATTTACTAATGGCATGTCGATTGATTAAATTTTTTGATACTTTCTGAAATTCAATATTCCAAAACCCAAAAAAAAAAAAAAAGCATATAATACTGGGGATGGTAGTGCGGTGCTAGCAATAGCATGTTGCAATGCCACTTTTGTTTTCTTCATGTGTAGTCTTGTTATTCAAGTTATGGACTTGAACCCATCGGAATCCTATTTATTCCGAGTTTAGAACTTGCAGCTAGCTCAAAAATTATGCGTTAATAAGTATCAAGAAATTTGTTAAAAAATCAAAGAATAACTTATTATGAATTTGAATATTAGTTACGCACTCTCTCTCTTTTTCTCTCTTTTTAATAATAAGTGAACGAAAAAATAAGTTTCTCTATCTAGTATATTAACAAATACTCTTTGGACATTCATTAAAGATCTTTGAAAAAGAAGCTTTCTGTGTTTTCTAATATTAATTAGATACCGCATGGGAAAAGTAGATGAATTTAAAAAATATACAGTTAAAAAAAAATATGGATACAAGCTGCAATAATTTTAAAAAATCATGGGAATGGACATGGTTTGGTTACAAAAAATGCATTTTATAGTTGTGAATACATACGAATATCTATTAAATGTATCCTTAATATCTCTTCTTCTTCTTTTCTTTTGGCAATTATAGAAGAAAATAGGAAATTCAAACATAGTTTATTCCATTAGAAGAGTCAAAACAATACTAGCACATCTAATTTTCCTTTTGTATGGAAATTTTCTTATATTTAATTTCATGCTCAAACTCAAGGAGTTATAACAGTCTTGTTGTGCAAACTAACCTAAACTATATACTATCCTCTTTAGTTGCTAATATTGATGTAGTCTACATAAGGCAAATAAAGGCTAAAATATCATCGAAGCAATCAGATGAGCACCTATGATACATAATATCTATAGAGTAATACTTTACAAAATATAGTTTTCTATATTTACAAATAGTTCAAGTCCTTTATATAATTTTATATACATCATAAGTTTTAAAACTTCTAAAAATGTTGTACAACTTCATAAGAAGATCTCATTACATAGCATAGATACATCGGTGAGCCAATAAAAACTATAAGGCTTCCTATTGACCTATTCATTAGTCTTCAATTCTTTACTTTTTGGCTCGTCAGAACTAACCTGTAGATTATTGTAACGAGGTATCCTTGAGTATTAATTTACATTTGCAAAACAATCTATTGCGATATGAGCACAACTAGCTCAGTAAAAAGGGACGAAGTCATGAGAGTGTATCAACAAATATGGTTGTTCAATTATTAATTAAATACTAAAATGCACTAAGCAAATGATATATTATCTTATAATGTTTTACCGGTTTATTATGAAATTAGAGAAATTTCGTCCACTCTCTAACTTAGATTTCGAAAAGTTTCAACATGATATTATCAAACTAAATTCAGGCTTGTGCGATTGAGACACTCTTATTGTTAGACAACATTCAAACCATGGTTCTCAATCTTGCTGGGACTCCCTTTCCTATTACTTAGTTCGATTAAGGATGGGAAAAAAGATCATTTCTACTATCTTCATTGAAGTGTCGGTATTTAGTCTAATGACCTAATCGTTATCCCTATTGGATTATCATGAATGTTAGATTAGATCTTAATCGACTTAAGATTAGTCTAGATTACAATGTGAGCAACCAAGTTCATACATACAATATATGTTATATTCAAGTGGAAAACAATACTCAAAGTTCAACTCTCAATCATTAATTGGTCTCACAAGCATACACATAGCACGTGTACAAACACTTTAGTCACGACCACAAATAAGTACTCTTAATTCTTTAAGTATTCTAATATAATACTCCAACATACTGTTAAGTATCGATCTCAACTTACTTGATGTTAACGCGAGTTAATCTTACTTCTTGTGCTCAATCCCTTTGTATGTCTTTAAACAATCAATATAAATATTTTAGTTTTTGTTAAGTAGAGAGTATATGATTATTTTTTAATGTTTTACATATAGTTTAAATAGGTTTATTAAGTTTTTTGGTTAAGTTTTAGCTTATTTTTAAAGTCTCTGAATGGGGTTATAAACATTACTCTTAATATAATTTTTGTCTTTGCACTCTTTGAATAAGTATCTAATTAATAGTGTTAACACAATTTTTATTCTAAACTCTCTGTGAAAGTATCTGAAAATATCCTTGTTTATTATGAACTCTCTAAAAAAGTATCTATAAATAGTCTTATTAACTAGGAATTCTATAGTTAGCCTATGGATGCTATACCAGTTAAGTATTCATATTAGACAACTCTCTGATTAAGCCTTTGGGCTTAGATTTAACTCATTTTTCTAATGGACCAATGTTTTGAAGAATTGTCTAAATAAGGTCATTTTATAAGTTTACTCGAAATAATTCATCCAACATTATATTCCAGATTATAGACATGTTAATTTAAGTTCGTATATCGGGTTTATCATACTAAGCAATACTATAATACTAAATTTTTCAAATTCACATACTTATTTTGTTAATGCTTTAAACCCATATCTATTAACTTGCCCACATCAGCACTCTAACTCCAACCACATAACTCCAAATTTTTCTTCAAAGTAGAATGTGATTCAAGTATACTTTAGAACTTGCTATCAAGGATTCCATTAAGCTCCATACATAAAGTCTTCAAAAAAATGACACTTTTGTCCAATTTAAGGGATAAAAAATCCCTAAAAATTATGGAAATTACTTTTTTCCGAAAACTCTTCATACAATGTTCACATGCAATTTAAGTATTTTCCAAAAAAAATTTGGCTTAGAAACTACGTTAATAGGGTCATTCAATTCGATTTCGAAAATTGATTGGTTTTACTTAGTTTCTTAAGAAAGTACTATATCCACTTACAAATTTTTCAATCTAACAATTTTCCCTAAAAGCATATAAAAAATATGTACAAATGAATTTTTCTAAATTTTTTGGAGTTAATAAAATATTTTTACAATTTAACAAAAATCGGATGAAAAATTGGACTTATTAGAATGGTGGCCATCCGACCACCAATAACTACTCCTTGGTTGTTGACCAAGCTAAGCATAGCTACCACTATTGAGTGGTGGTGGTGGTTCATGCCTAGGTAATCTTCGGACGTAGGTTCTTCAATTATACTTGATTTGCACAGTTTCGCCTTTCAATTTTTCCAAAATTTCTTTACTTGCTTCTACTCCTTAAAATTTTCTAGCATTCTTAATATGTTTAGGAATACTTAGGAAGGTTTTGGTGAATTTTCCTAAGTTTGCATGGTGTATAATGGTTGTTTTCTCTCTCTTAAGTACTTAAATACCTCCAACATGCATGTTAGGTGTCTTAAGGTTAATTTCCTAAGTCAACAGCCGTCTAACAGCCTTCCCACACCTATTCTATACGAAATTTGGTTGTTTAACAATTTTTTATTATTTTTCCTATAATTATTTAGTTAATTATGAGCATTTTATGGTATTTTAAGCATTTTTTGGTATATAAATACATATTAAAATTATACATAGGGTACACGTACTATATTTATATATTATTTTAGATCACTCTATAACTTTTATGGCTAAATAATTTATCTCTAATATTTAGTTATTTTTTCCATTTCCTAATTCATGTATTTACGTAAGAAAATTACAATATAGTATAATTTAGTAAAATTATCTATTTTTAACTAAAATTCTATTATTTTATAATATTTCAACATTTTGGACTTACGATGCGCCTTCATCTAACTTCTAAGACACATATATGAAGTATTATTTTAATTAGTTAGCTTTTACATACACTTTAAATTATTTGCTCAGAATCTTATACGTAAGACTATAAAGTTTTGAAATCTAATACATGAGTTCATGAGGCTAACATTAAATCTTGGCCCAATAAAGCTCACTTTTATTTTCCTTTCAAAATCTAAGATAAGAAGTTACCTCTCTTAACATTTTTTTCCTTGAAGAATTCGATTTCTCTTGTAGTGGCCCTTCTTACCATAATGAAAACAACTGCATTATTCTCATCAAAATTGGACTTTTGTTGTCCCTTCTTTATCTTGGTTGTCCAATCTTTTTTTCTTGATTGGTTACAAAACTATTATTTTTACTAGTCATTCTTATATTAGGCTTGCCAATCACAAGAATTTGTTAAATTGCCTTTATCTTGGACTTCATATGCTTTTTTTGCTATCCCTAGCCTAGCAAGCATGTTTGTAACAAACCTCTATGTTGCTCATGCTAAAATTCATAACAAACTAAGAGAAAGACTCTAGTTAAAGAAGACAATATTAGATTAATTTGGATTTATCTTCAAGCTTGAAATCTCAAGTTCTTGAGCTTCTTCGTATACTTTATCATCTTGAGTACATTAGGACTAATTTGCCTCTCTTCCATCATCTTATAATTGACTAAACTTTGTGATGTCTTCATACTCTTGGTCCTTATAATTCAGGTGACACAGTAGATAGTATGAGATACAAACATCAATAGTGCCCTTCAAGTACTTTGCATATTGCTTGTGTTGTGCACACTAGCATCTTAGCTCTATAACTCTTCTTTTACTACAATGTATAATTTTCTTTCAAACCTAAAAATGATTATATTCCATTGGCCACATCAAGGAAATGTAGTCTATAGCAGAGGTTATCTTTATTAAGAATATGAAAGGTTAACATTGTTTGCCATTTTTACATCTGTGTAAAACAAATGTGGGTATCCTTAATATATAGGATACCTATCCATATCCTACTCAATCAAGTAGATTTCAAGTAGATATTAAGAATCATATTGATTTTTTAAAACTTGGTCCTATAGAGTAAAATATAGGTGCAATGTCTTCCTACCCTGTGCCTAATTTAAAATCTGTATTATATGGGATATAAATAGTACCCAATATCCACCTTATAAAAATTTATTAAATAATATAAATAAATGATAATATTATATTTTATTGATTTCACAGTGTATTATGTAAACTTAAAATTTATTGGATTAAAGGAAAATTTTATTGATTTCACAGTGTATTATGTACTTGTAAATTTTATAGGATAAAGGTCTTAGGGTGAGTTTTAAAGTGTTACTAGATATGTTGTCATTTGAAAATTTAGGAACCTATACTTTACAACATATGGTACTAAGAGGGTGTCGTACCCTATACCATCTTATACCTACTCGCTATTTGTCATACTAATATGTTATACTATTTCCTGCATTAAATTCAAGATTATTTAATTTGATTGGTTGAGAGAAAAGGTCACAAGATACTTTGCAATTGAACGCTAACCTACATCATCTCAAAAATTAATTTGGTACACTAGTTCTACTATTTAACATTTCTCAAATTGAAAATAGCATACACTAAAGCTATTGTAACTTAATGGTATTATTACTAGTCTTTTATCAAGATAGATCAGGTTTGAATCTCCCTCCTTATTGTTGAAAAAAAAAAAATGTCATACAATAGAGGTTGAAAAACAAATAGAGATATTTAGTTATTCAACTCCATTAGAAGACGTAACATTAAAATGTTAACATTTATAATTCTATTAAAGTTTATACTTAGAGGATGTGTATGAAGAACCTCTTCATCTAAGCTCCCATTTATAAAGGTTCTTCATTTTTATTTAATTATTTTGTAGATCCCAAAAAATAAAAAAAAAACTAGCTGAAAAAATAATTAAATAACTATTTAATATATTAAATAAATAGAACAAACCAATTAAAAAATAAATTAAAAGTAACTAATTAATTATGGCATAGAAAATTAAGGTAGAGAATCGGTTCTTTGCAAAGCAACTTTCTTAAGTTGAGAACCTAATATAAAGAGAGAGAGATGCTTGGCATTGGTATTTGAACTAAGCATCCCTTTATAAACATGCTTTTAAAGTTATTGTCAGTTTTAAAAATCAGTAGATACACTTTGTGAGAAAAGTTTTTATCGTAAAGATAAACTAGTATAAGAGTAAGTAAGACATGAAATACCCTATTTTATACAATATTTTTTCAATTAAAATCTACTTTATAGTATGTATTTATCTAAAAATAACTTATGTCCCTTAGCTTTGAAAAGATATTGTGTGCAATTTATGGTTGGTTTTTCATGTAACGATATAATTAGTATAGTAATACTTATTCTTAATTGTTTTTATTGCTATGTGTTTTGCTAGAGGATAAATAAATTCTATAAGTAATGAATAGTTTGATAAGTGTAAAATTTATATATTTTTATCTCAATTTTATACTATATTCATATGTATATTCTTGTGCTTTTGATAAGGAAAATATGTAGATTTTAGGAATACTAGCAAAAAATGCACCTATATTAAGAGTCCATAAAAAGATAAATATAATAATTATTTGATAACTTGTCTCAATTTTTTTCATAAACATGTAACTTTTTCTCGTATTTCTATAATTATCTCAATTGTAATTTTTATTCCAATAATAATGTATTCAATTTCATTAATTATATTACTATAATATTTTAAATCACAATATTTCCATATATTGATAAAGGAAGAAAAAAGTGAGAGCTCGGGAATCATTTTAATAAAAAAGTGGGGAAGTGGGAGGAGATAAAGATGGGATAGTAGTTTGGTGGGATTAAAGGAGGGTTATTCACAAATTTACTATAATATCCTATATACTTATTTTTATGGTATTAAATAATATAAATTTTTTATAGCATTTAGTGGAATTTTATATTAAAAAAAAAGTGAGATGGTTATACAAAACCCTTCCCATTTAAATGATATATAGACGTATGTATATAGATACACATATATTAATTCAAGTATAAGAATGGCATGCAAAAGGGACCAACACATGAAAAATGGCCACTTTAAAGGCTTTCAGCCCATTGAAAGCTTTGTGAAGGACATTGGTAAAGCTTCTCGTCCACGCATGCAATGGATTGTTAAAAGCCCATAGCATTGAAGATAAAAGTTGTATGTCCATGTGAATGAAGAATTGAAGCCCAATGGAATTTCAAAAACCGCGGGAAGCAAATCTCCAATATTAGGACCACCGGCCACATGGCCGTTAAGTTCAGCCCACGTTCATGCCAATTCCGATCCAAAAGCTCGGGCCAAGCAATTGTTAAAGTCCATGCACCCAAACGTGGAAGCCCATTACTAGTAATCTAGGATACATGAAAGACATTTACCGAGAACGAGAACGGAAAAGAGGTTCGATTTTTCTTTTTCTTTTTATTCATTTATTAATCATGCATCTTATGATTTTGTGCATTGTAATTATTGTATTCATGAACTAAACCGCCCATAGTAGGATTATGGAGTAACTTAATGGCTAACCAATACATTACCACATTATATACTAATATTTAAGTATCTAAAATTTCAATTATCCAATGTTAAAATTCATATCATAATGAATAACAATTTCACCGTAATGGATACAGTTTGAGAGATTTGAAAGGGAATCGAGAGTTTCGCATGAAATTGATCTAAAATAAATTTAACATTAACATAAAAACCATAAAAACATGCAAGTTGAAGTGATTTTAGGATTTATATTTCTTAATGCAATTAGTTTTAATATTTTATTATATAGACATGGATGGATGTTAATATTAATTAGTCTAATTAATTAATTTGTGAGGGAAATTAATTATGTAGCCTATGATTTTAGAAAAACCTACTTGAAGATAAATGTTTTTACTGTAATCAGGCCTATGAGTCTAATTAAAACATTAAATAATGAATATTAATATATCTTAAAGGCATACAGTAATTGGTCCAATCTATTCATTTAATTATTGACTTTTACGCTGGTGATACTTTTATCAGTTTAGTCCTTTTTAAATTAGTGCTTCAATATTTAATTGCTAGCCTAGCTAAAGAGAGAATCAAAATGGTTTAGTATTCAGTTTCCACTTTTGGAAGATGATCTAGTTCTTACCAATTATTTTTTGTCGGTGTGTCTTCATCGGAAAAAAACAAAAAAAAGAAAAAAAATTCATTTTAGAAAATGGTACACGTCAAGATACTCATGTGGTTTAGTTGAGTGTACATAGAGACCAGTATCCATGACAGCCGACGATTTTATTCACATAGTAATTGTTGATACAGAAAGTAGCATGAAATTCATTTGCTCTGAGGTCTTCCTAATGACTAGGCTGCTATCCCCGGCAAGAGCCTGGAAAAATAAAGACAATATCTCAGGTCAAGAAGAATGTCAAGAGCATCCATCTTTGCAACAATTAAATTTATGGTTGAATTGAATCAACTTGTTCTCGCATATGGAAAGACATTCCAAAACCGCAAAATTTCATCTCTAGCTCCAGTTACTATCCGTTTGCAAGACCAATATAAGTTGCATGAATATATATACTGGGTATTTTGGCTGCAGTGCATTTTTTTTTTGGGTAATATGGGTATAGTTATATTAATAGTAATAAAGAGTACAAACACACAGTAGTTGAGTAGTGCTCAGCCAGTAGTGCCCATAGTAGGAGGGCTATCACAAACAACATTGGCCTTATAACGCCTACAAATATTACATACTTGATTATATCTAGGCTTAGCTCTAGAAGTCTTTTTACATAGATCATTAGATAAAGCATTAATAACAAAGTCTGGAGATACAAACATAATAGCATTGGCATTTTACATATAGCAGCCTTGTTAGTCAGTAGATCAGCAACAGTGTTGGATTCCCGTGGCTGGAACACAATCTGGAGGTCTTCAAATTGCCTGGATAAGTCCCTGCAAGCCAAAATAACATTAACATTTAACATAATGATATGGAGGGGGATCCGTGCTCTATAGCATTTGAACAACTGTTTGTGAGTCAAGCTAGACTTCAAGCTTCTTTATCTGCATTTGAGAGAACAATTCTAAACCAAAAAAGAGACTCTGTAACTTAGCATTTAGTATGTCGATGGGGGCAACTGTTTTCATATGTCCTACGATCCATTCATCATGATGATTTTGCACTACTCCACCCTTGCCTGCACCTTGTGCTAGCATCTGTATTTAATTTCATCATGTCAGGAGGGGGAGGGTGCCATTCGATATGTTTAATATCCAGGTGTTTAATCTTTCTTTTCCATGCTACTATAGTCCAAAATTCATAAGCCTTACGTCTAGCAGAGTGTAAGATTTGCTGATTAGTTCTCTATTGCTGCTGGAAGATTAGGTTATTGTGATCAAGCCAAATTTCCCACAAGAGGAAAATTAAAAGGGTGTGGACAAGAGGGTTGGCTTGCAGGACCTCATGCTTCTTTGTAGTGAGAAATGTCTTGATCCATTGATGAAAAGGCTAGTGAATTTTCTGTTGAATTCTTAATGAAACAAGGAGTGATTACAAGGAGTGATTGAGTTCTCAGGCAGGTTCTAAAATGATGATTAAGATCTTCTTCCGATCTCAAGCATTGTGAGCAGAGTTTATTCACACTAATTCCATGAAACAGATTTGCTTTGACAGCCAGTTTGTTTAGTTTGATTTTCCAAGCAAACAGTTGTAGTTTTGGTGGAAGGGGAAGTCGCCAAATTTTCCCAAGAGTTAACTGCTGATCCGTGATGTTTGGCCACAGTTGCAAGTAAGATGAAAATGTGCTGAAGGATGATGGGATTTGCTAGTCAATGATGTTTTGTGATTGGACATTCTGCAGGTAGACTGGACCAATAAGGTTGGATAGCAGGGAGGGGAGTTCAAATGCGACAAGATCATCTTTGCATCTCATTGGATTTATCTATGCATCAATGACTCACAGGCTTTCCCGATCCTTTCCTAAGGGGACACGGATTAAGGAGCTAATGTGAAAATTGCCAGCCCACTTATCTAGGTTAGAGGATGGCCTAAGACTGATACAACTCCTAAACCCTATAAACCCTTGTTACATGTGTATAAGAGGCATCAGTAGAGTGAGTGTTGTGGAGGTGCTATGTAGTAGTTCCTTGTTTAATATATGTGTTCTGTATCGTGTCTGTGTGTGTGTGCGAATATGTGTTTTATGTCTCGTGAGTGTTGCGGTGATAATTGGTGTATGCGGCAATAATGTGTAGTGTGTTGAAGTGACGTTTTGGTAATGATAGAAGGGTAGAATAGTAATTGTATGAGGGTGTTACTATAAATAAGGGTCTAAGGTGGAGTAGAAGTTAGTTAGACAGTTAGTTAAGTCGGGAGATTAGAGATTCGGTGAACTTGAGCAGAAGGAAGAATTCCCTTCTTGTGGTCTGCTGAAGTTGGCTTGCAAAGCATCCGTAGGTATTCAACTTTGCAAGATTGCTGTCTTTTCCACAAGTACTCCATTCTAATCTTCACATTACTGAGTTTCTGTTGTTGGAACCCTCGGTTTGCATCAAAGACCATGTTGAGAGAGAAGTTCATTGCCTTCAATTAGGTTTCTCCAAAGTGGAGATGCTGTAGGCGTATCTAATAATTGCTTCCCTCGTATATACTTATCGTACCTACATTTACAAAAATGAGCCCAATACTTAGAACTATTGAAGAATCTCCAAGCTCATTTCATATTAAAGAGTTTGTTCCTTAAAGTTAGATTAGGCAACCTCAATCCTCCTAATCATTTTGCCCTGTAGATCATGTCCAAGTGAATCCAGTGGGTTCTTCTTAAAGCTGTGGAAACATTCCAAATGAAATTTCTCGAAATAGAGTCGAGGATTTCCAAAGATTTGGTCGGGAGGGGTGACACTTGCATATAATGGGAAGGACTCTTATAGAGGTAGTAGATACGCAGGAGGAAATAAGCTTTATGAGAGAAGATGGGACATGGAGGGCTTTCAATGCATGGATAAGGAAGTCCCATTCAATCTTGTCGAAAGCCTTTTCTAGGTCAATCTTGAGTAGCATGTAGCAAGTCCGACCTTTTTGCTTCCTAAAGAAGTGTAAGATTTCTTCAAGCATTAGGATGTCATCAGTTGTTGACCTCTTAAGGATAAAGCTTGCTTGATAGGGGTGGATGATTGTGTCAAACAAGGGCCTCAACCTGTGTACCACTATTTTTGTAAGCGTTTTGTAAAGCATGGTACAAAGACAAATTGGGCGGAATTGTGCAAGCTGATTCGCACCAATTTTTTCAGAGATTAGCACCAATAAAGTTTCATTGAGCTCAGGTGGTAAAGCACCTGTCATTAAGATATCCTTAAGGAGGTTGACAACCGACGTTCCTACAAGTGGCCAGCATTTTTTATAAAACTTGGAGTGAAGGCCATCAACACTAGGGGGTTTTGAGGATCGTATGGACATGAGAGCTTGTGTGATTTCGTCAATGGTGGGGGGTTGGGCAAGTAGGGCCGCTTCTATGCAAGTTAGGTCGGCACCCAAGGTGAAAGGCCAAGTGTGATCATGATATGTTTGAACTTTCGATGACATATATAGGGTGGTGAAATGGGATAGGATGTGGGTTTGAAGCTTGTTCAAGTTATCGATTTTTGCAAGCTCTAGATACGATTTTTTGGAGCGTCTTGTGAGTACCAAGTTTTGGTAATATGTAGTATTTCTTTCTCCATCACGGAGCCATTTTGTACGGCTTTTCGTTTTCCAAAGGTATTCTTCTAGAGAGAGAATTCGAAGAAGTTCAGAACAATAGTACTTGTCAAGATTGAGAAGTTGTTGGGAGGGGCATCGAGCGATGCTCGTTTCTACTTCCCAAGGCCGAATTTTCGTACTAGGCCAGAGAGGACAATGATCACAAGCTCTTTTGGATAAATGTTTAATCACACGCTCAAGGTATAGTCTTTTCCACTCTAGGTTGCCCAAGTACGATCTATTGGGGATTGTACTGGATGCGGTATATCCCGTCTATTAGACCAGGCGGAGCGCGGTCCTACAAAACCTAAATCAATCAGGCCGCACACTGACATACAATTTCTATAAGGGAGCGATTGAGATAAATTGAAGGGCGTTCCAACCCATTTATCTTCTTTACGTATGATATCATTGAAATCACCTATTAGCATCCAAGACTTATTGCCTATTCTAGTGTGATAGTTATATATTTCTTGCCACAGACTATTTCTGACTATAGGGTTCGGACTCGCATAGGCAGCTAGAAGAAACCAATTAAGGGCGGAAGTTCTAACTTGGACCATAACATGGATGCTCTGGATGGACTGTGAGATCACGATGACATTGAGTGTCGCCTCACGCCAGAGAAGTGTGATGCGCTGTCCATTTGCCTCACTACATCGGAAGCCATCATATGGGAGTTGCGGTGCAAGTTCCGCTACCTCTGCCGCATCCAGCTCAGTTTCTGTCAATACAATTATATCAGGTTGGAGCTCATGAACAGATTCCTTAATGGCGTCAGTGCATCTTTGGGAGTTATCTCCACGGACATTCCAGGTGAGTATTTGGATGGCACGTTCTGAGACCGGCAAGGTGCAAGTGTAGAGTTGAGTGGCAGGTACCCTAAACCACTAGGTGTTGGGTCCGGTCTGGTGACATCTCCACTTCGATCATGTATTTCAAGGGACGGTAGGGGCTAACAAGGAAGGCCATTGCATCGTACCGGTTGCATAAAGGAGTGGTATGGTCTTGAGCTCCATATAATAGGCCGCTGGAATCATTGTAGGGATTTGATCCATTTGGGCTTGCCAGAAGAGGAGTTAGAGAGCCATGTAAATGGTCGCCTCCCATTGTGAAAGGATGAAATCTGGGTGCCTCAGTTGGTCCGGAAGAGTCATTGCGATCATCAGTTGCATCTCTTTGATGGTGACCAATCTTACTCCAGTTCTAGTCAATCGCGTGCGGCCAGGGGGTTGCATAACAAACATCTATGGTACTTAGAAGAAAATGCATATAGCAATTATCTAAAGAACATTGAATAAAAACAATTAATGAGTTTTTCTTTTTGTGGAAATTCGATATATATATATATATGTATACAATGTTTTAATTATTGTGAATCTATTTAAAACCTTAAAATCTAGTACACATGCAAATATGCTTATTAGGGGTGAGAAAAAAAATGACCAAATGAAATCAATCCACAAATTGGATTAAACCAAATTGAAAATATGGTTTTTCTTATAAATTTGGTTTAAAGAATTTTCTATTTGAAACAAATTGAAAATTTATAATTGGTTTGAAAGAATAAGTTAAATAAATCCGTAAAACTGAATTAAATCGTTTTATGAAAAATATAATAATATTTTATTTGCAACTAAAGAATTTCTTTTATTATAATATAGCATTTGAAATAATTTTTTATTTATATTTATTGAAATGTATGTATTGAACTTCTAATTACCAGGTTGTATAAATTATATATACATAATTTGATTTGAAGTTTATTCTATATGCTATTTTTATAAATAAAATTAGCTGTTGTTTAATATTTGAAATTTTTTAGTCACATAAATATTAACTTTATCAACTTATATTATGATGTTAATATTTTTTTTTTTATGAGATTACAATTACGCATCTATTCTTTTCTAAACAAGAAGATATGATTTAATTTGTAACCAAATTGAATTAAACTGAAACTTTATGGTTTTGAAAAATTCCTAACTCAAATCGTATAGTTTAGTTTAAAGCTATAAAAAAACAAACTAGATTTTTATAATTTGATTTAAAGGGAAAACCAAATCAAATCAAACTATACTTATCCCTACTCGATATTTACTTACACAACTTATGTGATGTTGAGTGAAGTATGAAAGAAATTGTATGAAAACTTTTTTTTAAATAAAAAACTATATATCTTAGCAAATAGCACATTTGAGACAAACGGACAAAATTATGCAGTCCACAGCATAACAAAACTCAATGAATTAACAATATCTAACAAAATAAAAAATAAATGATACTAGAAAACCCAAAAAAAAAACTTAAAGAAATTTAGTTAAATTACATTAAATCAACTCAAATCAACTATGTAGTAGATTGATCTCTAAGAGTAATAAAAGTAGACTAAGAGAAATCCATAGCTTTGTTGAGGAAAATTGATGAATATACCTTCCGTCTGTTGAATTGTAGACAATAAATCTCCTCTTCAAAGCTCTAAGCATGCAATTCAAAGGATTTTCAAAACACCTTGTATGTTCTTTACATAATTTAAACTTCATGTATTTAAAATCATTATATAGAAGTCAGGATAGACCTTACTTTCAGTATAGAGATTCGACATTTGTCACTATATTGCGTAATCAATGAAAATAATACCGATAAAGTATTATAGTTAAATTTAAAGAAAGATGCAAATGGCATGTCTAGGGGGAATATTTCGATTGAATTATGTATAAATTTTTGGAGTTATTTCAATGCAAAAACACTATATGCTGTTGATGTAGCTTGGATGCAAAATCAAACCACCATCCTTATTCAAATATAATGACACCACAAATTGAAATTTGATAAGCTTAAACAATTTTAATAAGTGTGTTATATCTCCTTGATGTTGTCCAATAATTAAATGGAGTCTAGAAAGATACAATGCAAATTGTTTTCATTATAATCTTGAACATTTGGAAATGTAGATGCAAAGGAGCTTCAGAGCATATAAAGCGTTCACTTGACCAACTTTTTTCATGTGTAACCTTTGCCTTATAGGAACTCAATAATTTTACATTATTAGATCAAGGCCCGTTGACAACAGCAAGCACATCTCTAACTTGTTGGACTTTCTTGCAAATGGTATAGTTAAATTAAACCGTGATGCAATTAAGGATCAGAATTCATTGAGTTAGGATTGTGATGAGCAACTCTTCAGACAAACTGTTAGCAACTGTTGCAAAGCCATCTTCATTTCAAAATGTTGAATAATTAGAGGTAAAAGCAATAGAAAAAAAGCCTAACTCTGGCACAAATAAGAGGTTAGAATAACATTGAAGTTGAAATAGATAATTTACTGGTGTTCAATGGCCTAAAGAATATAGATAAAGCATCATGGAGGAATAAGATGCTAATTAAAGATATTATCTTTTTGAAACCATTTTTTTTTCTAACTGTTTGTTTAATTTCATTTGTAGAAGTGCACTAATGCGTGAATGGATTAGGTTGCATACTAAGCCAAAAAGACCATGAGCATAGAAATTAGGGATTTTGTTCCCCCATTCCCTTTGAAAGAACTTCTTTTCTTTGATTATGGTTTTAGATCTTACATTTTGTTTGAGTTTTTATTTGTGAATTACTTTTCTTTTGGCAAAATAAAATAAAATAAAATAAAATATCGAGGGAATCCATATTACTATGAATTGAAATGTAACATACAAATGTAATTACACAAAATGCCATTTTAGTGTATTGGTGGAATTATGATATTTGACAAATGTAATCATAGTGGAATAAAACTATTATAAAAAGTGGATGATATGAAATACTAATATTATTAAAGTGTAATTTAGAAATTGTGAAAAAAATATAATATTATTGGATTTAAATAATATAGATATATATTTCATAGATTTTCTTTCAACAACTATACTATATTATTTTTTCAATTAATAAGTTAGTTAAACTTGGACATGGAACATAATTACGAAATAGGTTAGATTACGTATTTAGGTTTTTAGGTACTATTATTAATGAACGGATTGAGATTCATGTCTAGATTTTTCATATACGAATCACGAACCGGAGCCCTTTAACATAAGTTGTCCGGGCTAAGTGAGGTTTGGTTCGGATGGTTGTCGGATTGGCCTCCCAGTCCCTGTCTTTGATGTTCCCTTGAGTTATCCAAAAGGGTTTTAGGAATATAGCGTTGCGTCCATCCCACCGTGCCTCGTGTAAGTTGAGTTTAATGAGTGGTGCTGGGACTCCAGATTTCTTCTACAGAGAAGCTCAACGCCTTGGCTATGTCGCACGCTCTGCCTTCAAGGTTCTCTCTCTTTTTTTTTTCTCTCTCTCTCTCTCTCCCCCCATTAATGTCCTTCTTTGCTACATTTTAACCAACACCGACTGATCCAATAGCAACAACAGCTACTTCAAATCCAAAATAAATACAAGTTAATAAAGCCCGGTTCCTCTGTTCTCGACCTCGGTTGTGCTCCTGGTGCTTGGCTTCAGGTCCCTCTCTCTCTAATTCATTTTCTCCTTTAATTTTTCTTTTTTTGTTCGTTTTCCCCCTGAAGGTTCAATAGTTTTTTTTTTTTTTCGGTGCTTTTTTAGCTGATGAATAATCGTTTTCAGGCGGCTTGTCGGAGCTTGGGCTCCATAAAAAATGGTGGCTCTGTTCTTGGCATCGATCTTAAGGTTCGTCTCAGTTCTTATATTAGCTATTTGTCTTTTAGAAGTTTATTTAGGGAGCTTATTACGTGGAAATTTTGTGGTTTTATTTCGTGTTAAAGTCGGTTCCAAGTTCGTATGTAGAATCAGGTCATGTTTCACGTTATGTTATGTTGGGTTTGAACCCGCTTGACTGTTGCCCGTATACGATTACGCATTGACCATGAAAAAATGATTTTTTTCCCTCTAACCCTGTAATCGTTGCATTTACATTCCAAACTATCGCTAAGACCCTGCAAACAGTCATTTAGTTCTAAAATTTTAGGGACGATTGGATAGGTAAAGGCGTTTTAAGAGTTTATGTGGGTAGACTTTTTCATAGTCATGGGGTTAATTGTGCATGGGCAATAGATTAGCAGGTCAAAGTGCCATTGTAATTCTCTTTGGAATCATCTTTTGGCCATGGCGACTTGCAAAGGGCGCTCAATTGATTAAGAATTTTATATGGTAGATTGTTCAATGGAGTTTGTTGGTATAGCTTTGGGACTTTTAAGAGCTCTTGAGATAGAAAGTTGGTTATTTTTGATATTTGGGTATATTTTCTAAAACTGAGGTATGTGCAGAACAGAATGTCAAGGTTCCTTCAACTCATTGTGACACAAGGGTTCAAACGGTTAGTGCCAATGTCATGACCCTTCCCATGCACCAGTTCAGAAAACTCTCTCCCCAGGTAGGATGCTGTTTATCTCGGATTTCTGCTGTTTGGTTCAGTTGCTAATTGCTGTTGCATCATGTTCTTTGCATGACTGTTTGATTACTTCTGATAACTACTCAGGAATGACGGATTTGGGTATTGATCTGTCCAGTATTGGGTCTTTCAGGATTTTAATTACCATTAACATCTATGGTTAAAATTGTGTGTTTGGTTATATGACACAGAGACCAGGTTTTTTGGGCATCGATGCTGTAAAGTTTGGACTTTTCTGATAAAAGTGCTTTGGTTGTTAAATCAATCTGATATGGAGCTGGAAAAGCTTTCTTTTTCTTTTTCTTTTTCTATTTTTTCCCCCTTCTTTTTTGAGGTATTTAAACATTTAAAAGGTGCTTATATCACTATTGATTCCTCATTTGGGAAGAGTTCCATGCGAATGTGTTTACAAGTTAGCAGTCTATTCAGAATGATTGTAAATTTATCATTTTGTACCAAGGAATTATGGCCTGCTGTCTTGCTTGTATATGCAGTGTAGGCTTCTGTGGATGTTGTGATTAATATGATGACTGTTTTCACTCACAAAACCTGAGGTGGAAAACTCTAGTTCCTGATTTGGTTGGAAGTTAGTTCCGTTTCAAGTTTATTATCTTTCAAGCAAACAAGTAATCTCTTGAACTGATTAAATAGCATCGTGATATGAGGGGCTGTTGTGTAAGTAACAGCTCTGGCTTATAGCTCTGTATATGCGTGTCTCTCCTTGCATACATTGGACTTTGATTGTCTACTCATTTTACATCTACTTGAGTTCATGGTTCCTTTTACATGTAACTGGAGATTGATCAAGTCATTCTAGATGATGTGCAAGATTTGTTTCTTATGTTCAAGACCTAAAGGGGCAATTGTTTGTTGCACTATCACGATGTGTCTTCATCTGACAAGCTAACTGCAAAGAAGATGAGAAATTATACGAAGCTTTCCCTGGTAGCAGTATTTTTTTTTTTTTGCAATGAATCTGTAGCAGTTTGATGCTCTGCTGGACTACTATATAATTTTTTATCATTTGTTTCTAATTAAAAAACTCATTCCTATCCTAATATATAGGTTGCTTTGATGTTTCCATATTTTTCGAGATACATAGGTTGCTTTATTCTAGTTATTCTTGCCATCATATCTTCTCTCTTAGTCATGAATGTTCTTGTTATTGCAGCAGAAGGGATTCTCTGTCATACTTTCAGACATGTGTCCGTTGGTTTCTGGTGTCTCAACCAAAGATGCTGCTTTATCTGCCGAACTGGGTTTGCGGGCACTTCAGATCGCTGTTGGCAAAGCCACCTCTAGTCAAATGAACGATGATAATCCAAGGGCTTCAGACAATATTGGTTTATTGCAATCTGGTGGCCACCTTGTCATTAAACTTCTTGAAAGTGAAGATACAAAAGGTTTTTTTTTTTTTTTTTTAAATACTGTAATTCATATTGTGTTTATGTGAGTGGGCCTGGGGATATTTATGGAGTCATTTATGTTATCCATCGTTTGCTTTACAGAGTTTAGTGAGATCTGCAAGCCACTCTTCAGAAAGGCATCATGGCTGAGGCCTAAAGCCACAAGACCTTCCTCTAGAGAAATCTACTTGATATGTCAATCTTTGCAGTCCGAGAAGGGTTAAAATCTGATTCTTCATGAAAAAATTGCACGTGGAGATGGCAAGCTGGAGTTTCATTGCTGTCCAGGCACCTTGAAAACATCATGTAAAGCTTGTCTCCTTTTTCATTTTGTGCAAGGGAAAAGCTACACGGTTTACCTCCGGGGAAGACGAGTTCTCTTTTTCTTCTTTTTATTTTTGGGCAGATGGGAGACGACGTTTCCGATGTTACAATGGCTAAAAATTTCAGCAATATGTCCTTTATCTACTGACTTATGTTGAATGCTGTGTACGCAATGGAAGTGGAACAAAATCGATGGAAATGAAGGAAAACGAGTGGAAATATTATTATTATTTTTTTCTTTTTGGAAATCAAAGGAACAAAAGAAATAAAATATTTCCTTCCTTTATTCCCCAAACACAAAGTGGAACAAAAACATGTCCGAACGAAAACATTTCATCATCCTATATCATTCCTTTTACTCTTACAGAACTGCGACCAGAATCAATGTTCAGATATGTCAGTAAGATGAAAGGACAGAACCAGATCATTTTTTTTTTTCAAATTTATTTCTTTGTCTTCATTGATGGTTTCGTATTTCCTACAGTTTCTTCAATGATAATCCTTTTGCAAATTATATAAGTAAACTATATGCAAACGGGGTTCAAAGAGAAACAAACATTACGAATTTTTGGTGTTATTTCGGATGTCAGTAAGATAAAGGACGGAACCAGATCAATTTTTTTTTTTTTCTCAAATTTATTTTCTGTGTATTCATGGGTGGTTTCGTATTTCCTACAGTATCTTCAATGATAATCCATTTACAAAATATACAAGTAAACTAACTATATGCAAACGGGTTCAAAGAGAAACAAACATTACAAATTGTTGGTGTTATTTTACCATATACAGAAAGTATAGCATAAGCTTCATCCAATTTGGGTTGTCAGAGGCCTGTATCCTTGACAGGAGCCATGGGTTACAAATTGTTGGTGTTATTTTACCATATTCATCCTTGAATATACAGAAAGCATAGCATAAGCTTCATCCAATTTGGGTTCTTCCCGACGGTCGGAGGCCAGTATCCTTGACAGGAGTCATGGGGTTGTTTCACGTATTAATCGCCAAATATGCAGAAAAGGTAGCATCAGGTTCATCTGATTTGAGTTCTTCCCAATGACCAGAGGCCACTATCCTTGACAGCAGACTGGAGAAAAATGAGACAATATCTCAGATGACAAGAATATTAAGAACAACCAAAATACAGCAATCGGATTTATGGTAGAGTTGAATTACCTGTGTTTTGGCAGATGGGAAGACATTCCAAAAGCGCAAAGTTTCATCTCCAGCGCCAGTTACTATTGTCTACAAGACCAATATAAGTTGCATAAATACATTAACCATGTATTTTGACTGAAGTGCATTTTGAATTGAAACAGAACTGCTTCAGATTTACATAGAACTATTTCGTTACCTGACCATCAGGAGACATGGCAAGGTACAATACACGGAGACTATGGCCTGTTAAAGTTGCTACCTGTCCGTATTCCATTGCAGTAGATTAGATTGAAACAAGAATCTTTGCAATTAGGTAAAATGGAACTGTAATGCAGAGCTTTGTACCTTGGCCATAGATGGGTACTTCCATACCATTATTTGATTTTGAGAATACCCATGGGTGCTTACCAGCTCATTCACATTCTTACTCCAGGCCAGATTGCATACCTGCATGCAAAATTGTTTAAAAGGTCGTATTAGCATGGAAACAATGCCTTCATCATTTGTATCGCACAACAACTAGTTTGATCAAGGTTCTGAATTTGGGTTAGAGCTCCTTTCCTCTTGCAGAGAGGGAGTTCAACGAAATTCAGTTCACGAAATTTATACCTGACTGCCTGTGTCTATGGTGTTTATTTGACTGCCTTTAGCCGTATTCCAGAACCGTATGCAACGATCAGCAGTTCCACCTCCAGATGCAAGAAGGCCACTCTGGTGAGGGGACCAGGCAATGGCTTTTACAGCTGCAGTATGTTCTGTCAATTTCAGTGTCGGTTGCTGAGAATGCTGGTTCCAAACAAGCAGCTTACCACAAAGGAAACCACGTCATTCAAAACTGCCAATTTCAGTCTATGAAGGAAACCACGAGGATTGACCTTTTTATGAACATAAAAGGTACCTGATTATCATTTCCACCAGATGCGAGCTCTCTGTCATCATGGGACCATTTTAACCCACATACCTGATTTATATATGAAACAACACGAGCTTTTATGGTCAGGTACCTCATTGGCTAGTAGGGCAATTATGTTGATCAAGCGTACCTCTGAGAAGGTCTTACCTCAGATTTATGGCCAACAAACTTGCTCATAAAGTCATGAGGGACTCGAAGATCATGTTGGAGTATGGTACGATCTCTGCTACCAGATGCTAGCGTGCGGGAATTCCATGCCAAGACACCAGTTCTAGTCTGATGTCCCCTCATTGTTCGGACTTTCTTGCACTTTGTCCCGTCCCAAACCTAATGTAAGTGGAACAAAATTGATCATTACTTACCAATAATAATCTTCTATATGCAAATGTTAAGCATCCAATTAACTACCTGGATTTGACCGAGGTTCGTGCCTACTGATATGTATGAGCCCTCCTTCGTCCATTGAACTGCGCAAACGCTATCATTTGGTCCTAGATCACAGAGTTTCGTCACCTGGAACAACACAATGGTCATTAAGGCAACAATGAAGGGGGGAAAAAAAAAAAAAAAAAAGATCTTTGAAACTTAATCAGACACAGATTTATCTTACTTTGCTGTTTGTTGCACTCCACAGGTAAACGCAGGTGCCCAATCCAACTGCAAGCACGTTCTGGGAGGACCAGTCCACAAGGTTCAGATAGAAGTCATCCTGAAGAGACGGTGCATCCAAAACCTGCACCCTCAAAATTACATATCGGATGAACATCCCTAGAAACTCGTGTATAAAAGATAAAAATGGGATACATATAAAATATTTTTCATAGGTAGTAGTATATAATTGGAGGGACAAGACACGAATAGGGAAACCATTTTGGAACAAGAAACTTAGTCTTCCTTAGGATAGAAAACATATCTGGAATCTCAAGATATTTATTCAAATTCATGAGATTTTAGCTCTTTAGCATGCTCCTAAATTGACATTAAATCACTTTCAACAACCTGAGGATAACTAAATCACACTCTTGGACTGCTAAAAGCTCTTTTCTTATCTTGCTTTTCTCGCTTCCCTCTTAATGATTTTGTTGATACCAATATTCGGGTAGGAAGCTACTAGCATAATTAGTTTCATTCATATTTCATGTCTTACCAAATAAAATATTAGACAAACATCAGAATTAAAGAGAGTCCCTTACCCAACCTTTTTCCAAATAGTGTACTAATTCATGGAAAATCAAAACATTTACTTACACAATAAGCTCAAGCTGCATATAAAAACAAGTTCTCTAACAGTGTTCAGGCCACTAATTATTATCCTTAATCTTTCCAATACGTCCTCAAGAGAAAATAAGAATGTACACGAATACCCACCTTATGGGGTGTCTTAGGTACTTTTCTTGGCGGCTTAGGAGGAGTTGAAGCCTCATTAGACAAAAATCCACTATCCTGCCCCAAAATTGATGGCGAATAAGGTGAATTAGACCCTGAACTCTCCATCCTAAAGCGCAGCATATTCGTGTTAGGACTCATGGGAGACCCTTCACCTGCAGGAGAAAAAGAGCCAAAATCAGGGCCAAACAATTCACATTTCAATAATCTCGAATATGCCTCGTTTCCGCCATCTTTAACCGGTGAATCCTTGTCTGTTAGTCCAAACGCGTGAAGCCTTGATGATGATCTACAAGGAATGAACCTATCACTGCAAGTGGAAGATGATTTTGATGGAGATGATAGAGATGAAATGGACCGAAAAGAACCCGAAAACCCATCTAGCCGTAACGATGTTTGGGACATTCCTGATGGAAGATTGATCCCAGTTTTTCTATTTTGGGGCGTTTCCATTTCTCCGTTTGCTTCAAGATCGAAACTTTACAGTAATTTTCTCAAACCAACCTAATGGTGTGCTTTAAAATTCAAACTTTTGAGCTTTTTCCTATGTAATGGACCAATAATATCTTAAAAATTCAAACCTTTCACCACTTGTTTGATCTAATTGAGCTGGCGTAATCTTTGTATTTGGTGAAAAATAATATAAGAACAAAGAGATTGCAGGAAATAAAAAGCAGAAAGAAATAAAAGTGAAGAGTGAGTACTAAAGGAAGAGAATAGAGTGTATTTGGAGCCTTTTTTGGGTAAAAAATTCAACGGTCACCTAATACAAACTAGCCGTTGGACTTCTCTCTTTCTTTTTTTTTTTCTTTTCTTATCTTTTTTTTTTTTTCTTTCCTCTGATTGTTTAGCTACAATATCAAATATCCTAATATCTATTACGAATAGTTACTTAAATTAATTGGATGAATATGGTGGGAAGGTTTTCGTTATGAGAATAGTTACAGTTGCCCATCAATCTAAATTCTATTTTTATAATAATAAAATTATTATTTTTTAATTAGTACTTGGGAATTGAGATCAATACATTAATCTCTTATATTTTTAATATATCTTAAAATATTCTTAAATAATTTTGATGTATTAAAAATTATAACAGATATGATGCACTTCGAATGTTATTTGCATGTGGAATATGAATGAAGTAAAAAATTATATTATTCAATATGTTGATATAATAAAAATTTAAAATCTTAGATAAGAGTAGTATGACTACTCTTAACTCCACTCTTACTTTCCTACCATCTTCACAATTCAATCATTGTAAATCTAATAGGAAAATTAAAATTAAGCAAAAGGAAAAAAAAAAACATATTTTTGTTATATTTTGGACATGCTTAACCTGTAAATAAATTATAGGTTGGGTTAAAAATTCTTAACTTGCTTAAATATATGTTTTTTTTAGCTCATCTCACTTTGACCCACAAGCTAACGCATTGTAAGGCGGGTCATCCTGCATTGACCCATAAAAAAAAATTCTAAATTAAACTTTAATTTATTTCATAATGATTTGTCACTTTACTTCTTAACCAATCACTTCATGTAATAAGTAATAAGTAATAATATTAATATTTTAAGTACATCTAAAAGGTGAAAAAGAAAAAAAAAAAAAGAAAAAAGGAAAGAGGGAAAAAGAAAAGAAACTAATAATATTATTAGAGGACTTCACATAATATTTTAGTTTGAATAATTCACTTAATTATGAATTATGATTATTGCTAAAGTATTAGGAATATATTGGTGGAACAATTTGTTATTAAATTTTCCTTCTTCTTCTCATCTTTAAAGTTCATTACAATTTAGAATTTTCATTTTTTTCTATAAGTTTAAAAAGGCAATTGAATGTCCTAAATATAAATTTATATATTTTTTTTCTTTTTTCTTTTTATAAGTTAAATTTATGTACTTATTCATGTAACAAAAACTACTTGACATACATAATTTTAGAATTAACATAAATGGAAAAAGCCTTTATAGCTTAATAAGAATGTAAGGAATAAATAAAAAATGGTGTGTTGATAATAATTGTATTTAAGTTTAGCAAGTATTTTAATATATTAATTTTTGTATAAAAAAACTTTAAAGCATTGTGAGTTAGCAAGTTGGCTCACTTAACTCATCAACCTATGATGGGGGGTAACGCTGAAATTTTTAGCCCATATTTGAATGCAAGCCAAAACTAGCTAACCTATTTAACTCGCAGGTTAATGCGGGGTAAAGCAATTGGTCTACTTAAGCCACTTACATAACTCTAAGTATAATGTAAAATTAGAGGAGGAGCAAGTTTTGAATATTGAGAAAGAAATTGCACAGTGACTAAAACTTTGCTCAATGTACCTAAATTTAGCAGTCCAATAGTGTTTGTCTTAAAGTAGTCATTGATTTTTGTTCTTTAAGAGAAATTATTGATAATTTAACATATTTGATTATGAAGTACAAATCATGTAAGTATTAAACATCCCGATATTTATTTGGTACTTGAATACTTATTTAATACTATCAATTGCTTCATCTACATATTTAGAATTTAATAGGATGGGCAATGTTATATAGTGTTTCACTTTGTATATGGATTATGTAATCGGACCACTTCAGATGACGAAACAATCAATTTTCCTAATTGGATTCCTTGGAATGAGGAGTAATACACACAAAGACAAAGAACTTTATATTATCATTGTATTTCAGAATATTTTCAAGTAATTCTTATATGTTAAAAATTATGATACCATCCATATATATATATATATATTATCAATGGTTTTTTTTTTTTGCTTATAATGTTAGTGATTTAAACAAGTTTTATATCGGGCTTTTGCATTTGGATTGAATAGGTTTGGATTCTTTTTCGATCTTGTACATCAATAAAGTTACTTAATACGGTGTAAAGTAACTAACGATAATAATTAATATGTCAATATAATGAAATATTATATTTTTAGATATGAAAACACTTTGCTTATTGATACATTCATAATATATATATATATATATATATATATACCTCTATCTTAACGTTGTTAGAAAATAAAAACAAAAATACAATATTGATGGTTAATTTTTAAGGAAGCGATTAGTGGTATGCATTTACTATTTGTAACATAATTTATAGAAAATAACTAAGTCATTAATGCGTAAATGTTTACAAATACTAGTACAGTATTTATAAGTATGTTTATTAAATATATTATAAATGAAGTTCTATGAAATAACAAACGAAAAATATATATCGTGAAGGCTTTTAGGAGATGTTAGTATCGAGACAACAAAACCTTTGGTAATGATATGCAGTAACAATTTATCAACACATACTCAAAAGGAAGTTAGATGAGATTACAAACTTGTAGAAATTGGATCGACAGTAACAATTATCATTGGGATTTGACTAATGATATGTAGTATACTACATTTCTTTTTGCTAATTCTATTTCTTCTTTATAAAATGTTTATAGGGATGCAAATACCATAACAAATTTTTTACTAATAACACTTTACACTCCTATGTATTGATGTAGTTTTATTTTAATTCACACTAGTGCTTTTGATGAGTTTGCTACAAACTTAAATCGAATTGAATTCTTTTCAATCTTATAAATAATATATATTATCAATAAAGTTAGGAAAAGTAATATTTACTTTCTCTTAACCACACGGGTTATTAAATGCTTGAAAGGAAAAAAGCTTGCAAAAGTATTAGTTATTTTGATGACCTTATACTTTTTGATACTTCTAAGTCATATAAGTCAATAAAAGCGCTTCCTTCCCCTCTAAGCATAGACATCAAAAGATTCATTAATTTGTGGATATTAAGAAAACTGATATAATACATAATCAAAGTTCAAATATTATGCAAAAGTGAGAGACACATGGCAAGCAGAACAAAAGCTTAGGTATCAAATAGTTTTTGGCTTTTTATGCTTTTGAACAATGAAATGAGGATATGAATGCGAATGTCGTTAGATATATCTCATTAACAATAAACACAAACTTGGTTTACAATTAGAATATGGTTTGCTATTACTCATAAACGCTAAACTAATCATGAGTTCTAATAGAAAACAGATATTACGCATTATTTTCTAAAGGGGTTCACCAAAATCAATAATTAATTGATTAATAAAAACATAAAGATTAAAGAAAAAGAAACTTCACTCAATAACCAAAGATGACTCTTAGTATATGATTAGCAATAAGTTGTAAATGGAAAGTGACTCAAGCTAATTGTTTACTACTACATAAGTATGGCTATTTATATTAAGTCTTGAAACCCTAGCGACAGTCTTATAATTGTGTACAAATATGTTAAACTAAAAGTGACCTACAAGGGCAAATAAGTGAAGTAATTAAACAAGATAAGTAAACTTTATGTGGTTTGGAGCTAGCATTGAGGTTAATCAAGGATGATAGCAAATAGATCGGAGTTAGTTAGGTATGCTTCTAATGGTGTTTAAGCAATCCTATTTCTAGTTCTCAAGGAGTTCAAATAGGTCAGCTCAGGTAAGCTAAGGTATAGTTCCACGATGGTTGAGGATTGGCTTGATGCTGGCCTAGTTGTTCTCAAGATGTTGAGTTCTTGGCATTTATAATAGAGAGGCATAAGTTGAAAGCTAAACTCAATAATTTGGCTAAGGTTGGTAATCTCCTTTTCTTGTTAACTTATCTAGTCTACTCATCCTTATTCTACAGAGTCAAGCTCAGTAAGACTCCCTTCAAATAAGTCAATGCGTTTGTATAACAACTACTAAATCTTATTGGGGGAAGAGCTTTGATTCTTCGGGGAGGAGGTAGGTCTGATGATCTCATCATTATCCTCGGGGTTGAAAATGAATCATCATCAACTTCGATCTCTACAACCTTGCAAAATAAGCTAAGGAGCAAGTGGTAGATAGACTTCTCTTCCCTTTCCTCTTCTGACCAGGCGACATGGTTTTTCTATATTTCCTCAACACTCATGAGTAGTAATTTAAAGCTCTTTCTATCCTTTTTAAATGATTAAGTGTTGTAGAAGTCATCATAGGTAACTTGTTAGTCAAGTTTCCATGACTGTCTAAGTATTATTTAGGTAGCATTCATTGGTACAACATCAAGGTCTAGCTTGTCTCTATATTCCCTTAATGCTGAATAGAATCCTAAATTGTTTATAGACATGTATCACGCCCTTGTCATTAAGCCATCACAATCTATATGACTTCAGGTGCTAAGAGGTTGGAAGCTTCATCCTCTCTTTTAGCTCAATAGAGATGATATTGGCATAGCTTTCGCTATCCATATTGATGGAATACGTCTTTCCATTCACCAAGTAGCAGGTTTAAAACAAGTTTTCCATTTGTTTGGGTCTTCCTTTAGCTGGCCATCTAGAGCTTTTTTTCCAATTAATGTTAAGATTTCACCTTCTTTTGGCTTGTAGTAAATGCGCTCTTCACTCTCCTCAGAGGTTTCACTCTTTTGCTCTTTCTTGCTCTCACTTTCAATCATAACATCGCGTACACTCCCTTTTAAGATCATGACTCTATTGTTTAGGCACTAAGATACAATATGGCTATACCCTGAAGATTTGAAGCACTTAACCTTATAAAGCTTTATTCTATGCACTTTCTCATTCTTGGCCTTCTTAGGTTCATGTATAGCTAGGCTAAACTCTCCCTTCTCTGCTCTCACTATAGGTTATTCAAGGCTCATTAAATATGGTCCGACAGAGGTGACTTCTGGTGTCTCTTCCAACACTGCCTATCAACTTGAATGGTTAAGTCGATGATGTTGTCCAAAGTCTTATATTGGCAATCTCATCTCACAACCCTCCTAGAAATTTCTAGAAATCTTTTGTTCTTGTTAGGGATGCAACTGGGGCGGGTTTTGTAAACTGAACCTACCCTTATAAAGTTTGGCGTTTGCAAAACTCTATAAAAATCCTATAAGGTTTTACTCTCTATTTCTAAAACCAGACCCCATAAGGTTCTTGACTCTATAAGGTTGGATTTATATAAAGTTTATATGGGATTAAAAAGATAATAGAAGGGAAGAAGTTAAATAAAATTAAGATTATATTTACTGACTTACACAATAATAAAAGTTGAGAATTAAATATATTATATAATGTAAAACTTGTATAAGATATGTATGTTGCATAAGTTAAAAGTAAATATTTTTAATATATACTTTTTTTTACTAGGTTGGGTTTCTCATCATTTTTTTTTATAATCTTAAAACTCAAATCATATTCTAAAATCTGATTCTAAACCCTACAAGGTTTTTATCGGATTTGGTGGGTTAGATACCTTTTAACAACTTACTCAGTTGGATCCTAGTTCTTGTAACACTCGTAACTCATGGTGTATCATTAAAGTCTCAAGCCCTTGCAACTATTCTTCTATAATGAATTTACCTTGCTTTAGATGTTAGAAAGAATGTAGCATCTTCTATTTATAGTAGGTTGCAACAAAATGTTGACTCATCAGCCTTTTCATTAACATCTAAGATTTGATGCAGATCATAGCCAAGAGTAAACAAGGCTGGTCATAGGGATGGATCTAAGCTTGTCGAAAGATTAAAATGATTAATGGGAAGCGTGAAAGAAAATAATAAAAGAGGAAAAAAAAAAAAGCAATCCCACAAACAGCTCTAAAGAATATGCTGTACTAGTGAAACTTTCATGGACTCATGGCGCAGCTCGATATAACGTACGAGTTGATCCAGTGAGGTTACTTACCACCTAATCTTACTTAGGAGTTGAGATAAGAGTAAAGTGAGAGTAAACAAGCTAATGAAAGTAGTGTTCACAAAAGGGAATATTCTGTGTATTAATGATAAGATGATAATTTGTGGCTACATGTATAGTACGTATTTATACTTAAGAATTTAGGGCCACTTGCCTAAAAATAGAAAAGACAAAAAAGGTATTGTCTCAAAGAAGTAATGTATAAGGAATTAAAAGGGTAAAAACAAATATTTACATAAAAACAATGATTATATCAACAGATTCTACAAGTGTTCCTGGACACATGGTAGTAATGTATTGATGACACTATTGTAAGATGCAGACAAAATAGTAGATCTCATTGGGTAGCTGAGTAGGAGTGTTGAACAGTTATGGACTCGTTTACGAAGGAGTAGTTAGGGACTTGTCTAAGAACTCTTGACCTCTCGACCTCTCGACACCTATGTTGTTGAGCAAGTTAATGGGTTGGTCGGAGCCAAGCAGTCATGTAGAGTTTGGCTGTTATAAGGGAACTCTTCCACTTAGTACATAATTGTCTAGAGATGTACAATCGTTCGCCATGGCATTGGAAGTTGGTTGGCAGTGAAGAGCAACTCGGCTTCGATAGGGGTCAACTAAAGTAGGAGGATTTATCTCATCAGTCCTTCTAGTCTTCGGGCTCAATTGCAGGTCAAAGGCCTAGTAGTTTGGTTCTCATCATTCTTTCTTAGTTAATTTGGATTTGGGATCAAATCTAGTTAGTCCTCGTTCAGTGTTCCTTCAAGATGATAGGGATTGAGGTCGGTAATTTTGAAAGTTTCGGAAACCCTATAATCTTCGAGTAGTTTAAGTCTATAGGCATTATCATTGACTTTCTAGAGGATTTTAAAGGGACCTTCAACCCGTGCGAACAACTTGTTCCTCTTCTTGCTTGGAAACCTTTCCTTACTTAAGTGTAGTCATACTAGATCTCCAGGTTGAAACCGCTTTGATGTCCTTCCCTTAGCTTGTTTTTTCATTTTCTTGGTAGCTTGGTTGATCTATCGAGTAACTTTGTTGTAGGTTTGCTGTAGGGACTATACTTGGGCTCTCACATCAAGGTTTTCTTACTCGGAGGTGGGTATAGGGATGTAATCGAGTGGCAACTTGAGATTTTTGCCATATACAACTTTGAAGGGGGTTTGCTTGGTGGTGTTATGTACTATACGATTGTAAGAAAATTTTACCATGGGCAAACAGACGTCCTAATCAGCCAAGTTCTTACTTATTGCAGCTTGGAGTAGTAATCTTAAAGTACGATTGACCATCTCTATCTGGCCATCAGTTTAGGCGTAACAAGAGGTGCTGTATAGTAGTTTAGTTCCTATCCAACGCTACAAAGTTCTCTAAAAATGACTTAAGAACTTTAGATCTCTATCTAAGATTACACTTCTTGACATACCGTATAACCGAATGATTTCCTACAAAAAGAGAGAAGTAATAGTCGAAGTATTGTTAGTCTTATAGCAGGGCACAAAGTGTGCCATCTTACTGAATTTATCCATGACGACCATTATGGAATCTTTGCTTTGGGTAGTTCTTGATAATTTAAGAACAAAGTCTATGCTCAATTTAGTCTAGGTCTGGTCGGGACAGGCAAAGGCATTGCTTTACCTTATTTAGCTTGGCATTTGGACCTCTTACACACGACACATCCCTCAACAATCCAGTACATGTCTCACCTCATTCTTAGCAAATAGAAACGCCCACTTAGCATATTATATGTCTATCTTTCCTCAAATGTCCAAAGAGTCTTTTATTGTACGATTCCCTGATAAGTAACTCCTTTAGTAAACAGGTCGACACGTACAGTTTCCTACTTCGGAATAAGTACTCATATTCTATATGATACTTGTCCATTATTCTTCCATCGGCACAATGACAAAGTATTGGTCCAAAGTGTGGATCCTTAGAATATTACTCTTTGATACTTGTAAGCCCTAACAATCTGGTCTGTAGTTCAATTAAGAGTGCATGTCTTCTAGAAATAGCATTTGCAACTATGTTGCTCTTCCCCTACTTATATTTTATTAGAAAATTGAAACCCTAAAGGAATTTAACCCACCTTACTTGTTGCTTCAACAATTTGGTCTGACTATGAAGGTATCTCAAGGACTCATGGTCAGTATATATAACGAGCTCTCTTGGTAATAGGTAATGTTGCCATGCTTAGAGTGCTCGGATAAGAGCTATGAGTTCTTTATTGTATACAGAATAGTTCAGTTGAGGTCCTTTGAGCTTCTCATTGTAATAGGCAATTAGTCGGCCTTCCTACATTAGGATTGCACCTATATCAATGCTTAAAGTGTCACATTTTAGCTCAAATATTTTTTCGAAGTCAGACAAAGCTAGTAAAGGTGCGAAAGTCAATCTTTTTTTCACCTCAATAAGACTTCTCTACTATTTTTCTCCCCATCTAAACTTGATGTTCTTCTTCATAAGTTTGGTAAGGGTGCGACTATGGTGTTGAAATTCCTAATAAATTTTCTATAAAAAAATGCCAATCCATGAAAACTCCTCACCTCTATACAAGTAATCGGAGTGGGCCACTCAACAATTGCTTTGATCTTCTCTTCATCCACTTGTAAGCCTTCTATGCCCACTAAATTTCCTACGAATACCACTTCCTCCTAGCAGAAATAGCACTTTTTCAAATTTCCAAATAACCTTTCGACACGGAGCACATCTAATACGACATAGAGATGTTCACTATGACTTGGCATGTCGATATTATATACTAGGATGTCGTCACCACAACACACTTTTCGATTAGGTTTCTTGGCACATGATTCATCAGTGGCATGAAAGTGCTTGGGGTATTTGACAAGCTGAATGGCATTACCATCCATTCGTAATGTCCATACCGAGTTTTGAATGTAGTCTTCCACTCATCTCCCTACCTTATCCGAATTTGATGGAAGCCAGACTTTAGATTGATCTTGCTGAGGATCCTAGCTCCACTCAATTTGTCTAGCAAGTCATCTAAATTAGGGATTAGGTATTAGTACTTGATTTTGATCTTATTCATGGCGTAGTTGTCAACGTACATTCGCCATGTACCATCCTTTTTGGGCATTCGGAATGTCGAAACAGTACAAGAGCTAAGACTCTCCCTTACATAATCCTTTTCCAATAATTCATTAACTTGTCATTGGAGCTCAGCAACTTATTCGAGGTTCATTTGATAAGCTAGTTTGTTTGGCAAGATAGCGTTAGGTACCAAATCATTATAGTGCTCGATGCCTTTGAAAGGTGGTAAACCTTTCAGCAATTCTCTAGAAATAGGTTGGCATATTCATTAAATAGCCCCTTCACTTCCAAGGGTAGTTTACCCTGTTTCTTCAACTTTAATAATTGATTGACCAACAAAAAGGTCGGTGCGTCAAATTTAATAGCCTCTTGGAGTTTGGCTCTACTCATCATTAGAGTCTTCTTTGGTCCTTGAGCAAGTTTAGCTTGCAATTTGCTAACTTAACTTGATGGTATAAGGTTCAGCGTAATTTTCCTTCCATCCTTCTCGAACACATAGGTGTTCTTATATCCATCATGGATGACCCTTCAATCATATAACTAAGGTTGACCTAGTAGTACATATGAGGCACACATGGGCAGTACATAAAAAACAATTTTGTCAGAATAATTCCCAATGGTGATTGGTAGCAAAACTTGTCGGGTGACATGGAGTGATCACTTATCATTCATTTAGTGCAACTTGTATGGCTTCGGATGTGGGATGGTTGACAATTTCAATTTCTTGATCGGTAGGTGGATACCATATTAATGCAACTACCACTTTCTACGATGAGTGCAAACAATTGGTCATTCACTTTATAGGTAACATGAAATAAATTCGCTTTCTACTCCTCCTCATGTGAAGTTTCTAAACTCATCGTACATTAGACAACTAGGTTCAGCTGAACTAAGTCATCGACAAACACATCTTCCTCAATCAGGTTGGCATTTACATCGGCTTCTTCTTTCACTTCTTTCTCCTCAGGTTCCTTATCCATGCTATCTATTTCGACTTTTGGGAAATCTCCCTTGATAATCATAATTCTTTGGTTCAAAAACTAAGTAGCCATTTGTCTAAACCCCTGGCATTTGAATAATTTGATTTGCCTCATCTTTCGTCCAGATCCTTACCTTTTTTCATATGTTCGGGTCGGTAAGTCATCTTCAGGTCGGCCCTTCTACTCAACCCTAACATCTACTCATTTGATCAACTCGGTACTTGGTTGACCTCAATAACTTCCCTAAGTAGGTCAACTTGACTGAACAGGTCAGCTAGTCGACATTTAACTCCTTCTTTGCCTTTCTACTCATTGAACTATTCGCATAACTTCATCTATTGTAGTAAATTGTTGGAGTTCCACAATGTCTCAAATATTACTCCTCAAACTAGTGAAGAACCTAAAAACTTTTCGCGCTGATGGCTCTTCTACTTTACAGTGAATCATAAGTATTTGGAACTCTTAAACATACTCGTCAACAGTTCAGCCTCTTTATCTCGGCTCTTGAAGTCGAGTGAAAGTATCTTATAAATAGGTATCCGGTACAAACCTATTTTTTAAGTATTCTCTTCTTCTTAGGCTAAGTATTAATCTCTCTATATCGTTCTTATCTCTTCATGACTTAAGAGTTCTTCCAGTACATGGAAGCATATCCGAAGAACTCAATAGTAGCAGTTCTCATCTTCTCTTGGTCTTCATACTAGTAATAGTAAAAAACTTGCTCAACTTTCTTCTCCTAATCTAAATAATCATCTACACTTTCAGAACTATCAAAACTTGGAATCTAGAGCTTCATGTAGTCTGCAGCTCGAGGTGTCCTAACTCCCTCTTCTTCTTCTCCCAAGTCAATCCTTCTTCTTCCTTATTCGCTTACTCTTCCACTTCGAACTTGTTGAGTTAGGTTTTACCCTGTAGCAGGTCGAACAATTTATGGGGTGCTTTGTACAGCCTCAACAAGTCGAACTAAAAGGTTATCCGCCTCATTAAGTTTCTTATCTATACTTTTGGGAATGTCTTGGGATTATCGACCATGGTAGACAACATTACTATTGTCATCTTTAATACCAGCATTAATACTTGGTCCATCATTTTCGTCAATAGATTTAACTTCAATCTTCAAATCTAGGCTACAATTGATACTATTCATCTAAATCTAATAACACAACACACTCTCTACACTAACGATCAGCTATGTTGTAACATAGTAACAACACCAACGAGCAAACCGCTAACACTGAACTTGCTCTATTTTCGAATGTTCAAAACAGGGTAAAACGGAGTAAACACTAAACAACTACTTTTACCGAATCTCTACACAACTTACTTTAAGAAACTTGTAGCTGTGATATCAAGATGATGCAAACCATAGCTAAGAGCAGACAAGGCCGATTATAGGGATATGCTAAAACTTGTTGAATCTTGAAATGATTGAAGGGAAGCACGTAAGAAAATAGTAAAAGAGAAAAAAAAAAAAAGAAGCAATCCTACGAACAGTTCCAAAGGATATGACACGCCAATGTAACTTCTAAGGACTTATGGCGCAGCTCGATACGACGTACGAGTCGATCCGATGAGGCTATCTGCAACCTAATCTTACTTAAGGGTTAGAATAAAAGTAAAGTGAAAGTAAACAAGCTAATGAGAGTAATATTCACAAACAATGAAATGAGCTAATGAAGAAATTTTGTTAGATATGACTTAATATGCCTTAAGAATTATACATATGAGAGTATTACTTAAACACAAGTAATGGTAGGTCTAAAACTAGTTAGGATCACAATAGAAATGGGATTAGTATGTATTTGAGCTAAACTTGTGAGTTGACTTGTAGATGTTATGCATTACGAATTACACAAGAACCAAAACACCAATCAATATAAGAAATTTAAGTTATAACAGTGAAATATTGAGGCAAAAATATTTTGTTGCAATGATTTATTTTTTCTTAATGCAGCGATTTAGTTACTGAAAGAAAAAAATGTATGTAAATTGTTTTTGTTTTTTACCATTGTCATGATATAAAAATGCATAAATAAAATTATGTGCATTTTATTGCTTAAATATCTGTATTTTTTGTTACATTGATAGGAAACATTTCGTAACCAAAAGTATTAACAACAAAGTATTATATATGATAAATAAAAAATTATAAATTATAAAAAAAAATCACTAATAAAAAGAAAACAACAAAATGTTGTGACTTTAGAGAAAAACAAAATAATGTAAATACTTATTTCTAGTGGCTAACTCATTATATTTAAAAAAACAAAATCACCATAAAAAGTTATTTTGCTGTAATATTTCATTATCAAAGTTTAAATTTTTTGTAATGAATGATATTAATCACAAGTTTCACTTAGGGCCTAATCTACAATCTTTACTCAAGAGATTGATAAGGGTAGATTGGGCTTGAGAGGGTAAGGCTCACAAGAATAAGAGAAAAATAAGGTAAATATTATTCAACTCATTTGACTAATTACAAAAAAGGGTATTTATAATGTCTCTCTTAGGTTTACATAAAATAAGTATAATGACTAAATTGGGCAAGTATTGAAAGAGGAAAAATGCATAACAAAAGAAGGTTCTAAGGATATAAATAAAATAAGACAAAAAGGAAAAATACAAGTTGAGTTTCTTCCTCTCTAATAGAGTAATGGCAACTTAAAAATTTAAACTTTTCATTAAAATCTTGATCTAATTGAGTAAAAAATCACATAAGAAGAAAGAGATTACAAGAAATAACGGGCAGAGGTAGAAATGAAAGAGAGGGGTGAGTATGAAGTATAAAAAAGAGAATATCATATTTGGTGCTTTTTAAGGAAATTGCAATGGTCACTAAAGGTATGTCATATTACAAACTAGCCATTGGACTTCTCTATCTTTCTTTTTTGACTTTTTTTAATTTTAAAAATTTTGATTTTTTCGCTGCTATTACCAATTATTCCAGTATGTATTTTATGATTGATAGTTACCTAATACATGATGTTATATTCTTATATATATCTAAAAATTAGTTGAATGGATACGGTGGGAAGTTCTTCATTATGAATAATGAGTATAGATATAGTAATTTGACAAATCATCTAAATTCTATTTTGATTATAAAATAATTATTTTTTAATTGATACCGTGTAATTGAGACTAATATATCTATAACATAAGTCGTTTTATTTTTTAATGTATCTTAAAATATTCTCAAATAATTTTGATATGATAAACAAATTATTACATGGCATAGATATCAATGCACTTTGAATGTAATTTTTATATAGGATATTAACGAAGTAAATAACTACATTATTCAATATGTTGATTGGCAAAGATTTAGAATCTTAGATAAGGAAGCACTTAATTTATTTACATATTCACAATATATATATATGTATATATTTTTGTTAAATATACATATAATTTTTTTAAAAACTATAAATATAAGATTAATATTACTTATTAAAGTATTGGTTAGTGGTAACTGTTTATTCATCGTAATATGGTAAATTGTACAATGAAATTCAGAAAATGACAAAGTAAAAATGGAGTTTGTCATTGAAAAGTTTTTAGGAGATGTAGGATTTAAATAACAAAACTTTTAGCAAGATTAAAGATTCATAAATAATCACTAATACTGTAAAGGAAATTGAATCAGATTTTGAGCTTGATGTCAATTAAATCAATAATAACACCAGTATTGTGACTTTCTTACAGTGTGCAGTATACTAGATCTCTAGGTTATGATTTAAATTCTTATTTAAAGCTATAGGAAAAACATATTTTATGACAATTTTTAAGCTAACAAGGCTTATATATCCCATTCTAGGTTGGTTTTAACTAATAATAATATTGAATCTTGATTACATAAGGTTGTTTTTAGTTTATTTTATATTATTTTTTTATCTTATAATTAATTGTGAACCTAAAATAATGGGTACCTATCAAGTTCTAACTATGTCTAAATGGGTTTGAATTATCAAAAACTAACATGAATAATAAATGGGTTAAACCTAGACATGACACATTTAAATTTGTGTCCAGAATCAAGTCTGGTCTTATACCTATTTATAAAGCCATTAATTGAATAGGTCCCATAAGCAAGTTATAGGTCCAACTTGCAGACTTGTTTATTATTAATAATTGTAAAATACTTACTTTTGATTTTATCTTATTCTTACCCACAATAATTTATTATTATTATTATTATGTTAGTCTAGGGTTTTTAATACTCTTTTATGCTTTTATTCTTCCACTTCTTAGCTGTAGATCTCATAAAACTCGTTTTTTCATCTTATCTTATGGTCAATTTTCAAGTATTTTCTTTGCGAATATTAGTACTCACAAGTTGCATAGCCTTCAACTTCTCTCTTAGTAAGTTACAACTTATAGCAGAGTAAATGTTTTGGAATTACAATATTTGAACATGTTATCTACAAAAACCTTTGATAAATTGCAAACATAGTTGAATAAATGTTTATAGGAGTATATATATTTATATATATACATATATAATGAAAATTATACAGAGCAAGTTCAGGAGCATTTATTGGTATCAAATTGATGATACTGGCTGCGTATTTGCTTCTCCCAATGAAAAAAAAAAAAAGAACAGAAGGAAAAATACTAGAATGGTATCACAATATTTCCATGAAACACTCTTATTAAATCTATAAATATTGTGCCAGTTCTGATGTTGCTTGAATGTCGGAAAAATATTTTATAGATTTATTTATAACATTTTAATCGATAAATAGATCCAACCCGAATATGAGACACATTAATTAAATAGATTAAGTTGTGGGCCTAGGTTTTCAAACATGATTAATAAATGTATTGTGTCACGGATTGAGTTTTTCTAAACACGAATTCGTTTAGATATAGATATAAAACACGAGAAGATAATGCGAATTGTTAACCCTAGTTTAGACATTACTGAGATTTGCTCTTTTGAGGTATTTCCATTTTTTGTCTTCCTTTAAGATTCCTATTTTCAAAAGGAGCTCATGGATATGTTTTAAAATTGAACTTTTGAGCTTTCTGATCAAATAGAGATAGTGATAACATGGAGCCAATAGATGTCTTAAAAACTTAAACTTCTTAGTATATTTTTCAAAATTAGCTTGTGGGTATGCTTTAGAATTCAATCTTTTGAGCTCTCTCATTGAATAGAGCTATTGAATAAATGGAGCTAATGGATGTCTTAAAAGTTAAAACTTTTAGTTAAGACTTTAATTATTGAATTGGTAGATCTTTTTGGTTAATAATAATGAAAGGAAAGAAAAAATCCTCTTGTCTCACTAAGAAGGAAATTTAAAGATTTTTTTTCTTTTCATCTTTTCTTTTTCATTTGCTTAATTTTTATTTTCCTAAAAGATTTACATTGGTGTGAATATGATAAGAAAAGAAGAGTGGATTTAAGAGTAAATGTGATATGACACTAAAGTAAGAAGAGCTAGCTTTTTTATATTGAGAAGGAAATTGCAACAATCACTAAAGCCCTACTAAAAGTATCTTAATTTAGCTGTTCGATAGGTTTAAACACAAATTTATTTGTTTTTGTTTGGAGAGAAAATTTTGATTGTTTAGCTACCATATTTGATTGTGGTTTACAAAGCATATAACTATAAAAAATCCTAACATTTATTCCATAATTGAATACTTATTTAATATTATTAATTGCTTCATCTACATATATGAAAATTAATAGGATGGACAATATTACACGGTGGGAAGTTTCTCCTTGTGTATATATTATAGCAATCGAACCATTTCATATGAATTTCATAACGAAGCAGGCGATTTTTCTAATAAGATTCTTTAGAATAAGGATTAATACACTGAAGACACGGAACTTTATATTATTATTGTATTTAAAAATATTTTCAAGTAATTTCGTTATGTTAGTAATTGGTCACTAACATGTATAATAAAGAAACAAAATTATAAGAAAATAAAAGTAAAGCTAAGCGTAGTACTTCTTCCCTTATGCCACCTATTGGTACTAATGGAGTAAGGTTGACCTCCACCTCATAGGTGTAACCTTTTGCTCAATACTAAATCGATAATTAAAGCATCTGAGGCTACATTAATCCGGGATACAGAAGGGATTGTTTCTTTTTTTTTTTTCTTTTTTTTTTGGCAAACTTTACCTTTAAAAAGCATAGATTTTTTTATTTCAATAACTTTTTTTTCTTTCTATTCCGAATAATGTGTCTTTCTTCTAAGACTGAAAGCAATAACTAAAATCGAAAAGAAAAAGATAAGTGAAATCAAAAAAATACAATGCCTTTAACAACCAAAAAGCAAGAAAATAAAAGAATAAACAAGCTTAAAATTGATTCGCACAAGTCAAAACAAGCTTAAAACTGATTCGCACAAGTCATAGCAAAACGAACAGTTACAAATCCATTTTGAAGCTGATTTAGAAAAACAAAGTAACCCCATTTTGATAAAATCCAAAACTTTACTAGTCAAACATATGATTAACTACTGCTCACATAAGCACTATAGTACTAATGTTAAGAATGAGAAAAAAAGAAAAAAGCAAACAAACAAATTTTGTTATGAGTTTAAATTATTATAATATATCTATATGGTCTTTAACATTATAGTCTTAATTCAATATATTTACACAAAGAAGAAGTAATATTAGTACTTGAAAATAAGTGCAAAATTATTGAAGTCAAGGCATAACTATGAAATTTAACTAGCCAACCCAACAATGTAAGAAGAACAAATTTATGAAATCCAAGATGGACAAAGAGGAACAATATCTAATCGTTATTATTGAGGAAGAGCAAGAAAAGAGCAGGAGAACTTTGTGGTTTGTTTGACCGTAAAAACTAAGAAGTGCACTTGGTTTGACTTTATAGAGAGGAATTGAGAGCTTAACGGTGAGAAGTGAATCAAGCCTCAGTTTGATCTTGATTTGCGAAGTGTGCGACGTCGATCTCCTCAACGGACGTAATTTCTCTAATCTCATGATGGCCCCGATAACATCGTACAATGGAATTTTCTTGCACATGCATTGTATACTTCTGTCTCTACCCTACATTTGTCGTTTATTCTTTTATAGTTGGTTTTACAGGTTTCAAATGGATTATAAGTGTCTACCCAATATCAGAACACTAGTAAACTGAGACAAGAAGCGAGATGCAACAAGAAATAGGGCTATTTCCTTTAGTAATAGCTTTCTTATCTTTTAAGAAAAATTATATAGGACTCCTCAAGTAGCTTGGTAGTTTTTAATATTCTGGTTTGTATATGAATTGATAGATATCTGTGGGATTTACTACTACTCTTTTATAAGGTCAAATTATAAGTTTATTTTTAACAAATTATTTCAAAGGATGACTCGACATGTTTATATTAAACGGGTATCGAATTGGACATTTCAAAGGGATAGGGTCGAATATGCCTAGTATGAATTAGGTCTAGGATAGTAGCTATAAGTATAATTTTTATCTTATGATGGATCACACGACGGAACTATTACGACTCTACATTTTCGAGGCATAACATAATTTATATTATCAATAAAGTTAAGAAATTTTATCTTAGCCACATACGTTATTAAAAGCTTAAATGAGAAAAAAAAAAAAAAAAGCTTGCAAAAGTATTATTTACTTTAGTAACCTTATACTTTTTATATTTTTAAGTCATAGAAATCAATGAAAGCACTTCCTTTCATGGTCGTCAAACTCGCGATTTTACCTAAAATCGTTAAAGGATTGATAAAATCAAAATGTAGAAATGTAAGTTTCTACATCCTATCTAAAATAACTTTAAAAAAATTATGGATATACTTATTATAATTATTCAAAACATGAAATATATAATGGAAATAAAAATGAAGAAATTAAGATCATTTTTTATTAAAAAAATCGTAATAATATATAATTTAACATGTATGAAAGAATGACAAATAAAGTCAATGCTAATTTTTTTCCATTTTTTTTAAAAACAACAAATTAAAGAGAATAAAACGTTTCAATTTATTTTAAATTATTGATGGTATAAAGTGAAGTATATAGTTTTCCTTTTAATATTTGCTGTTGGAGATGAAATCTAGATGAAAATTATAAACATAAAATAAGGGACTAAGAGAGAGAGAAAGATTGAAAACAATTAAAATAGAATAGGATAGATGATGTAATGTCGCAATAATTAATAGCTAATAAAAGCTTAGTTTTGTTTTTCCATTTTTTAGCCTATCTATCTCAAATATGCAAAATTGGTAAACTCGACAAAACATATAAGTTTTTACTAAGTTTACATGCAAAATCAGTTAAAAACGTAAATTTTTATATGAAAAGGATTTTATGCATAAGTTAACTCAAAAGAGTTTCATAAAATCGTAAAATCGTAGAATCGCATCGCATAAGTAAAATCATAATTTTGACAACTATGCTTCATTTCCCTCTAAGTACATAAATCAAAAGAATTGTCCATTTGTAGATATTAAGGAAACTAATATATTACATAATTGAAGTTCAAATATTACACGGAAATTGAGAAATGTGTAGCAAGTAGAACAAAAACTCAAGTATCAAGTAATTTCGAGGGCTTTATGCTTTTGAACAATAAAATGAGGAGATGAATGTAAATATGGTTGGAAATGAGTGAGACCCCAATTTTCAACTAATTATCGAAGGCTCAGAATGGTGGCACATTTCTAGTAAACATAGAATTTAGAAAAAATTGACTTCGGAAGTGAAGAAATAAAGTGGTCATGAGTAGCACAAGTTCCAAGTATTATCATGTAATATGATCTTAGTTGCTTGGAATCAGTAAATTTAGAGTTTTCGAGAAATATTCTCTAAATTGAATAATTTATAAATATAAGGTTATAAAAGTAAAAGAAGAGTCTTAGATTAGCTTATTTAGCAAAATAAAATATATAAAATATTTAATTTGACAAAAGCATTGTTTTAATGGTATTATTTATTTTTATCCAAAACGTACAATTTGAGTTCTAATAATGAACAAGCATTTAGAGATAAACTCTTTAGACAAGGAAATAAATAAAAAGGCATTAAATACTATATAGAAAATATGAATACATGATAAATATACTTCGTATATAGTATACGTACCCATAATTAATTAATACTCAAGTATATATGCTTATATACATAAAATGCTAACCAAACTAAGTTGATTAAGCAAAGAATGATGGAACCAATATGAGGAAAAGCTCTTGGACATGGCAAATATTAGGCAAAGTGTAGAGACACTAAGTTAGAAGCGTGACACCTCAATTAAGGGAAAAGAACAAGGTGTGTCACTTTTCACTTAAAAAAAAAAATCAACCGACCATCTTCATGGATATAAAGCACATTAACACCCCTATATAGCTCATTTTGGTGAAAGCTAAGTCCAGAAAAATATTAACAGCTCAAGAAGGCTTAGGGAAAAAGTGAGGGAAAAGTTATAGAAAAATATGATACAAATATGAGTATATGTGAGATCGGGGATACACGTGTGACTTGACATGCAACCACCATCATGGGCCGAATGAGCACCCCCAGATAGGCTTTGTCAATATAGCCTCACTGTCTCTTAATGGCCAGAAGCTTGGATTTTGGTAAGTGCTCAATTTTTTAATTTTTCTTCGCTAAAATTCTAAAAATAGTAAATGAAGTCCAAAAATCATGAAACCTGATATTCATAGGCATTTTTGCATGTAAAATCTAAACATCAAACCAGATTTTTGACATTCAAAATGGAAATATGGTGTCGTTAACAAATCAAGCCTAAAAATGATTTATACTAATTTTAAAAGTAGTAAACGATGTAGTTTCAAGCCTAATTTTTGTATATAAGTTCCTAAAAGGATTTATTTCAATATTATGTAAAGATTTTTGAAAATTTATAAAGTTGAATAGTGGATAATTTTGGTTTAACTTGGAGTAATGAGCAAGAAGTGCATGAGAGTGATATTTCTTTAAGTAATTTGATTTGCATGTATTGTAGTGTGGTTGTAATTGGGTTTTAGAATACTGAACTAGTCTGATGGAGTGTGGAAATAGGGGAATTAATGTCAAAGTCAGATAATTTAGTGATTTATGAAGAGTTTTGGCATAGGTCAAAAGTTAGATCAGAAACTCGGATAAATGAAAATGTGAAGTAACTTGATATAAAGAATTAGGTGAGAAGTTGCTATATAGGATTGGTTGATTTTGTATTCCTATATGTATTCTCTAAGATAATTCCTTATAACTATTATATGCGTTTAGTTATGTGGTTAACTTTGGTTATATATTAATGATACTATGGCAATTTGGCATTAAATAAGTTTTTATTGAAATCTTTGACATTGTAATTAAAATAATATAGTAAAGAAATGGGATATAACCTTATATATTTATAGTAGATAAATGGTTAGAGATAGGATATTTACTTGGGTATCATACATGTTTTGCTTAAGAGATATGAGCAAGGAGAAGTCTTAAGAATAAGAGTAAGATATTGGGAATTCACTAAGTGTCCTTCGCAAGTGGATATTTGTGTATTAAGAGTAGATTTATATCTATCTTGTAACTTTCTAACATGCTTGGTTATGATTATCTTGGTTGAGTTGTGTACAAGTGTGATATTTTGTTTTATAAGTTATTAAATGATATGTGAGATCTTTTGTATATGTGTATATGATGTCTATTGAATCATGCTTAGTTGGTGATTGTGGTGGTTTTAGTTGTGCTATTGCTTGGTTATAACTATTGATTGAGATTTATATTCATTTGGACAAGGACATAGATACTAACTAAAAATTCTGCCTCCTAAGGCGTCCATTTAAGTGAACTCAATAACTAGATCTTAGAGATGAAAATGTAAACAAAATAAAGTATAAGTTTGACTAATAAATAGATTTCTTGGTAACTCCTTGATATTGCTTGTTTTCCCTTTCATGACATGGCATGGCATGAAAGTAATCTCGAGTCAAGTTTTCAAAATTTTAGATTTCGCTTGGCTAAGCTTTACTTTGAAAACCTGAGTTTTGTTAAGTAAAATGTTTTGTTTTTGAAAGTTTGATTTTATAAAGCAAACAGCTTGGTTTATAAAAAATGGTTTTTCGATTATATAGAAATTGCATAAGTTTCATTTAGATAAGTTCCTTTTTAGGTTTATAGATGTTGTATCCAAATTCCTAGTAGTGTTGACTAACCGAATGGGCTTGGGCTTAGGCTAAGATATCGACGCTAATGTCATGTACATTAGCATAAGACACGTTTGCTACATTTGTGTTACTTGGTTTGACTAAAGAGTATTGTGATTAAATTGATGAATTACTTATATGTTTATGATATGATTATGCTTGTACAGCTATTTGTTATTCACTGTCACTTAGCTTATGTCAAGCCGAATGGATAAGTTGTTTAATGCTTAGGATAAGAAAGAGATAGACAGATTCTCACATAATAAAAGCAAGAAGTCCTGAGAGAGCTAAGTGATAATAGTTTTTCTCACAAACTTAGATTCAAATTTAGACGGAGAAGCTCTTCTTAAAGATTATGAAGCTACGATGTAAAGACTTTGACATAGAGATTGTAGATGTGTTGTATAGACTTTTTAATAGAGCTATGTATTGTAAGTGTTGTACAGTTATGAAACTTGGGTTTGTCTTACACTGGAAAAAGATTTTCACTATGATTTATTATATTGTATAAGAAGAGATTTGAAACCAAGTATTTATGAAGTTGAATGACAAGCGAAGTATAGATTTTGCCTTATTCTAAACTTAGAGATGACAATAACGAGCCATCTTGAGGTATCCAAAAGTTAAGAAAATTTTTTAAGCAGATGTCTAAAAGGCGGAGTGTTATCATATGACTTGCCAACAACAAACACAGTTGTTCTTTGCTACAAGTTAATATAATTGTCACTTTGGCCTACTCTGATCGCTTATTTCTCCTCTTTGATTTTTCTCTTTTTTCAAGATGGGCGAATATAGAAGAAAGTTTTCCATTATAAGCATGGGGCATAGAAATTTGACTAACTCATTTAAATTCTATTTAGATAATAAAACAGTTGTTCTTTTAGTTAAAGATTTGTAATGATTTAACAGTCATGATGGTAGGGAATTGAAAGGCAAAGAGTAATTTCGAAGCTAGAGGAAGTAAGAGCTAATTTGGACTTTCTTTATACTCTTATATGAGGAAATTATAATTGTTGATTAGAAACTATGTGCATTGCTAAGTAGTTGTTGGCCCTCTCTCAATTTTTTTTTTTATATTTTCTTTTGGAAAATTTAACCATTTACATGCAATATATTATTTTAGAGATTCTAAGTTTCAAATATACAATATTTATTCCATGACTTGTTTCTTACCTAATATGCGATGATTTATTCATCTATAAATTTATAAATTAATTGGATTGATATAGTAGGAATTTTTTCTCTATGACATGGGTTGTAGTAATTTTATGAACTTATTTAACTTCTATTTCACTAATAATAAAAAAAAAAAAATTTCTTCTAGTTGAAGATATGTAATGGTCTAGTAATCAAGATGGTGTAGAATTAAAAGCAGAGTTAGAGTTAGAGTTAGAAACAAGAATGTAAGTGTGAATGTGAAGCTAAAGGAAGAAAAAGCTAATTTTATATCTTTATACTTATATACAAGAAAATTACAATAGTTAATCAAGTAACTGTTGGCTCTCTCTTAATTTTTTTTCTAACTTTCTTTCAAAAACTTTTGATTATTTGGCTGCAATATTGTATTGTGGAGTATCTAAGCATCAAATATCAAATATTTATTCCATTGCTCAATACTTGTCTAATATGTGACGATCTATTCATCTAGATATTTGAAAAATTAATTGGAGGATATAGTGGGATGTTTTCATTATGAGCATAAGGCTATAGCAATTGGATTAATTTTTTTGAATTCTATCTCGATAACAAAACAATTATTTCTTCTAATTAAAGTTTTGTACTAGTGTATTCTCCATGATGATAGGGATGAGAGTGTAAGTATGAAGCTAAAGATTTGCAACGATAAATTAAAAACTCTATACTACTACCTACATGTGAAATTTCTTATAGAATTTTTTAAAAATTTTTATAGAAAATTTTGACTTTTTAGTTATGATATTGTATTGTTCATCTTTTAAGCAACAAGCATCAAATATTTATTCAATGATTCGATACTTACCTAATATGTGATGATTTATTCATTTATATATCTCAAAATTAATTATATGGATATAGTAATTTGATAAACTTATTTAAATTCTATTTTGATAATAAAACAATTAGCAAATGCACACCATGATATGTATGCAAAAGTTAATTAAATATAATGATATAATTAAATTTAAAATATAAAATAATTATAGAATCATATTAACATAGCGGCTATTAATGAAAAAATGTAAGCAAATGGTCTAAAAAATTGCATTAAGAAAAAAAAATACAATTGTAGCTATACCTTATATATATATATTTTAAAACAAATAATTTTTTTTCCTGTCAACATTAAAAATATACTAATCAAATCTAATTTGCTTCATGGAATATAAGTTGTTTGGTACTTGTACAAACAAATGGATGTTGATTAAGGAACTTATATATTATAATGTAAAAGTTTTCAATATAAATCTAACTTATTTAACTCTTATAAGTTAATCTAAAGATATAATCTTTTATTGTGAAAAATTGCAAAAAAAAAAAAATGTATGTATATATATATATGTGTGCATGCGTATGTGAAAACATGGGTTGAAAGTTTATGGTTTTATAGTGAAAGTTCTTCTCCTAAAAAGATGTAAAAGAATAAATTATGAAATAAGAAATAGATAATTAATGATAAATATAAATACTCTTTTTTTTAAATATTAATTCTTTCAACACAATGAAATAGCTACAAAGTACCTAAATCATAAAAAGTCGTTTTACGAGTAAAACAATATATTGAAACATCAACGATACAGGTACTTTAACATTCTTTCAATTTCTTTTGACCTCTTTCAATATGATAACACAACAAAACATGTAGAGTATTATATATTAAACATTCTATAATTTTTTTTTAATTAAACCTTCTCATTGCAATCAAAACCATTATAGTAACCATTAAATTGATGCTCATTTTGCAATTAAAATCAAGTACCAAAATATAAATATCCTAATCACATTTAATTTGCTTTGTTGAATAAGTTTCCATGTACTTGCAAAAATTTTGTAAGTAGAAGTGTAAAACTTTTCTACATAAACCTATTTTACCTAATAGTTAAGTTGATACTTGTAAATTAATCCAAGCGTAAAATTTTTTGTCTTCAAAAAGTTACAAAACAAATATGCAATGTGAAAACTTGAAATAGAAACTTTATACTAATATGGAAATGGAAAGGTATAATAATTCGTCAAACCATCATATGGCAAAAGTTTTTTATCGTAAAAAGTTGAAAACGGGGGGAGAAAGGAAGGTAATGTTCAACCCATAATTAGACCATTGAAATTATCGTTGTATTAATTTTTAGGGAAAACTACATTTTTAGTCCTTAAACATTATCATTTTTTCTAATTAAGTTTTTAAACTTTTATTTTTTTCTATTTTAGTCCTCAAACTATTTAAAATGTTTACAAAACAATTTTATGTTAGTAAATTGTTAGTTTCCTATTAAAAAAAGGACTCTTTTGTAACCTTTTAGAAAGTTTGAAAGCTAAAATAGAAAAAAAAAAATGAAAATTTGAGAACTCAATACGATTATCTACAAATAATCAAGCTATTAATGACTAGACAAAACCAAGAAATAACGCCTCACATGTGAAATTATAGAAGATCTCCTTTAAAATCAAATAATTCCATTAAATTAAATATGATTGTATGTGTGATAGTATTTACTATACTAGGAATATCAATAAACCCAATTATTGCAATTGCTCAAGATACCCTTTTTTAACTTCTAAAATCTATTTTTTAGTTCAAGATCCCTGTTACTAACTAGAATCAATGAATTAATAGATTCACTTTGCCGAGAATGGGCTAAGGTTATGAACTTATAATCTATAATCTAATGATCGAGTCAATTCCATAGTTATATGTTCATTTCATACCGAACCAAAATAGGGTTCTATATATTCTCATTATGAGAAGGAGTCATTCGAGTGTATCTAAATAGATACTATGTTTACATATGGATCCTTACATCGTTACATTCAATTTCGGATTAAGAATAGGCATCATCAAACCCGCTTTTTAAATATCTATCTTTATTTGGATTTGGGACCTATTCAACTCTTTTGGCTTCTATGGAATCAAGAAATAGGCTTGATTGTCCACCTTTTTGCTTTGATATAATATTAATATATATATAAGGTATCCTCTGGATAATTCAAATTGAAGCAATTAGATGTTTGACTTGGGCCTATATGATATATGACACCACCAATCAATAGAAATACTCTATCACACCACCTTTGTCATATATTCCATACATCACACTAGACAAATATCATATTCATGGAATACCTTTCACTTTCATGATGCCTTGATGGTGAAATGGTAGATACGCAAGATTCAAAATCTTATGCTAAAGAGCATAGAGGTTCGAGTCCTCTTAAAGGCATAATATTGAGAATACTCATTAAATGAGCAATTTAATAAGAGATTTTAGATCAAGTTGATGTTAATATCCCTGCACCCACCCTCCGCTTCAATAAGAATCACATAAGGGTAGATTGATACAGTAGAAACCTTTAGTAAAATGCCCACTCGTAACCCAGCCGATAAAGTACATTACATAGTTCGTTTTCGGGATTGGAAACTTACCCATTCAGTGACTTTAACACTAGACGTTTCAAAAATAGGTACTATTGGATTGGGTGAATTCAATACTAGACGCTCGTCGACATTCTAGTCTTTCTTCTCCTTTATGTCACGTCTCGAAACGGTAGAGTCGCAATAGCCCCGCCATGTAAACAGTTTGTAATTTAAATAAGTCATTTACCTAAGAAAGTGAGAATATATATATATACACTATAATTCGGTTATTACAATTAACATTTACAACGTTTCACTGTAATATATTTCCTAGTTATTACACTATTCAGAAATGAAAAATTCTAAAATAAAAGCTTAGAACTTAAAATTATATGTTTGTTCTTCAAATGTTTTTCCTCACTCCTCAGAATCCAGCAGTTGCTAACTTTCAAGTAGTTATAAACCGCTTCTTAGCTAGTACCTGTACGACGTCTATAGGGATGTGAGCAACTACAGCTCAGTAAGTTAGAATGGATGATTTAAAACTATACCATAAACACAAACAAGGTTATCAACCAAATCATTTGGTGCAATGCATGTTTAAGCAGATGCCATCGTACGATGTTAATTAACCCGTCATGAGATTAGAGAAATTGCACCCGCTTTAATCCGGGTTGAGGAGTTGCCATTAATACAACAGCTCATGACCAAACCCAGACTTGTGTAATAGAGACATCGCTCTTCCCGCGACTACTTTCAAACCATTGACTTCACCTTTACCGCAACATCTTCTTTTATCACTTAGTTCGACTAAAGATGAAAAAGAGACCATTATGCTATCCAGCACTATCCCTTTTGTACAAGTCGATATTTGGCCGGAAAATCCTCAGTTTCCCCTAATGAGTTACCATGCAGGTCCGATTATAATTACAGGTCATATATTTGATTAGGTTCAGTTTATGGTGATCAATCATTTCATACAAATCATACAATACAAGCTAGAATAACAAACAGAATCATAACATTACTCATAATCGAGCACATGTACATACCCAACTATCTAATAAGTACAACCAAGTATAATCTCAAGTCTATAAAATACAGCAATGTATTAATCCTAACTTACCTCAACTCCTTGCTTATTTACTTGAGGTTCGACTCGCTCAGGTGATCGTCGATCATCCCTATAACACAAATGTAGTTTCAGTTTTTCATATAACTATTATAGGTCGATTTTATCATATGACGCTTATTGTTATCTTTTGTTCAAGGCTTAATATGTCCAGTTATCTAGATTCTCAAATCTTTTACAATTATTTTAGGTTTAGGGCTAGGTTCGGGTTCAGTTTCCGCATCAATTTCTAAATTAGGTTATAGTTCGATTTTTAAGTACTGTTTTATACCCAAACCTTATAAACTTGTTTCAACCCATAATGTGAAATTAATCACGTTACTTTTAGATGTCCTAAATACTATCATTACCACTAGTCAGTATTTTATTCTATCCGGTACACTTAAATCTTTATTAATGTACCGAATTTACTCTTGATGTGAGAAATTTTTACATTTTTCATATAATTACTTAAATTTAAGTTTTCTGTCAGATCTATTATATATTACTATTATTATCATAATATCAATTTTTATTCTAATATCTTCTATTTATTGTATTTCTAATAATTGTATATTATATATTATTACTTATTATGTACATAATACACATCTAATATTTCAATCACTCTAATTACCATCTCCTAACATCAATTATCATTTCAAAATGTTTAAATTCATCCTAAATCAGATTTTACACCTAATTGTCCTAATTTACAAAATTAACTTAAAATTTACTATCTTTTCTTATTACTTATTTACTACATAATTACCCTAATAATTACATCTAACACCTTAAATGCTATAAATATCATACTTCATTATATTTCAACATCTTAAAACATATAATTATTCACTAAATCAGTAATTAACCATTTAATTACTTAATTAACCCTAAATTACCCATTTTATGCCTCATTTTAAGGCCTAAAAATTATCTAAAAATTTTGAAAATTAATTTTTGAAAACGGGCTTCATAGCACTATTCTATATCATCTAAGTAGTCTACAAAAAAATTTTGGGCTCAAAGGTCATTTATTTCTAAATCGAAACATGCTCGGTTTTGCATAATTTTTTAAGGACCATATATCACGAGACATATTTTCATCAAAATAACATTTTTCATAAAAACTATATACTAAAATATATTAGAATAACAAAATTAATAATTTTCTAAGAGTATTTACTATTTTTACAAAATTACACAAAATTAGGATGGAAATCCAACTCACCGGTTTGGGTGGCTCCAGCCACCTTCGGTGGCCATGGGTATATCGACCCACCTGGGCGCTGCCACCATCATGTGGTAGTGGTGGCCGTCCACTCTCAACTGCTCGTCGGGTATGGGTTCTCCTTAGAAGCCTCAACTACACAGATTTTTTGTGATTTTTTCTATAACCCTAATTTACTCTCAATTTCATCTCTCTATTTTTCTCACTCTCCAAACTGACCAAATGAGCTTCTAAAATTTTCTTGGTATTTATAGAGCATTAGGGAAATTATTATGCATTAAATTGATTTGACAACTACCTTATCTTCTTCTAATTTGCCTTTTGTGTTGTTCTAATTTAATTGGCTAATTTTTTTCTTATTTTCCCCAACTGCCATGACCCAAATCTAGTTCATTCCTTATTTTTTAATGATTTTTCTTTATTTCTTCTTAATTAATTATGAATTTTATTTAATTATTTAGTATTATTCTAGCATATTTCACGTATTTTAAGTAATTACGCGTATTTCTACCTACATGTAAATCCATATATAGTGAAAATAAATATTTTAAATATTATTTAGGTTATTCTATGATTTTTAGTATACATATAATTTATTTCTAGCGATTTGTTAATTATCGGAATGGATTTTAGACATTTTCGATAAATAACGAGTTATATACTTAAAATTTAAAAATTTTATATATTTTTATTTTATTATTTATTTTCTTAAATTTGAACTTACGAGATCATTTACTTTATAGTTTTACTTTATAATTTAGGATCGATCAGATCTTTCAATCGATCAGAATCTTGAATGGCTGGTTGTTAGGTTTATACTTTCAAGGTTAAGAGAATAAAATACTTCTTGGTTGTGAATATATGAATAGTACGAACTACCCCCTTTGCTTTAGAACAAAACAATTTGAATTAGGTTCGATTAGCTATAATGTGTATTATCTATATAGAGGATCTTCCAATTAAGATGATCCTTCAACACGAGATAAAGAGAAAAGTCTTTCTATTTTATTTAGTTATTCAGTTAAACTTAAACCAATGATTTGTTATTAGAGCAAATAGCAACAACCATTTCATCCGACATGCGTAGTTTTGATTTTCCAATGGATTTCCATCTTTCATTAATGGAAATTTTTTTATGTAGTAAGTAATAGCTCTAGTTATTCGCTACTCAAAAATTTTTGTTTAGGTAGTTCATATCATCCATACATAGTGTTTTGGTCTAAGATTCAATTCTTTCGTATTTCAGTAGTAGCACATTGCTTCGTAGAGCTAAGGTCTAAAATATAGAAGAAAGAGGTGTTTCAATGACTTTATCACTCAGTCAATTTTATTCCACTTAATACCTATTTCATGGCTACATATTTTTTCAGCTAAGTAATGGGAAACCTTTCTACTGTTCTATGAATTCAATTTTCATTTCATCTAGGCAAAGCCATCTTTTTCTCAACAATGTCTTTGTCATTTGATCCAATAGCCTTCCATTAAATAGGAACATATTGGATAAATACTAATAACTTTTGAATGGAGTATTAGAACAAAAAAATCCATTAGATAATGAACTATTGGTTCTAAGCCATCTCTACCGATGAATCAACAATTTGAAGTGTTTTTCTTGCATATTCTTGATAAACTAGCATTTATTTATAAATGTAGGGGGGTCTCTTTGGGAAGTAAGAAGCCCCTTTGACATCTCTTCCTCTACAAAGAATTCTCGATGTGAAAACATAGAGACAAAGGGCTAAGCTTTGAGTAGGAAAAAGGGTGGATCTGCAGGATTCCAAATGAATTGGCTTATATGAGAAAAGCTTTGTTCTTTAGAAGATCTATCTCGTGTTTGGTATTGCATGGTTCCACTCTTCAAGAACTTTGCATCATTTTCTTGAAGTGCATCCTTTTCATCATAAATGATTCGCTAGCCTTGAAATGACTTGGCTTGATAAGGAAATCCTAATTCATTGGCCCTTTCGATACAATCAAATAGAAAGCCCCAAGGGTACCATATTTTAGGAGCCTAAACTATGTGATTGAATAAGTCCTCCTCTATCTGTTGTGGATTGAGGACTCCTTCTCCTTCCCCATCTTAAAACTCCAATTCGTATTTTTCATAGATAAATCTTTGACGAACGATAGAACAAGATCCATTTTGCATCATATCTAAGGGATTCCTTGGTTTGGGTCGAAAAAGCAATGTCACTCAATCATTATCAAATTAACTGCAATCTCTTTTTGTCTACGAGGATCCCACTAGAGTACCTTCTACTTCTAATAAGCCATGAACTATATTAGAATCATTCTTAATGAATCCATAAGAAGTGACCCCGTTTTTTTCATTGGATCTGGGTAGAGACCAAAGATCTTGAGCAATCAATCCAGTAGAACAACTCAAAAGATAAAGAAGTATTATTAATTTCTTTATGCTTGTTCTAAGTTTGAAGTACCATTTGTACAAAAAAGAATCCCTTTCATTACATGATTTCTTTTTCATATAGATAGATATAAGATTTATGGGGCATTACTTATAAGTACATTTTGTACAACAGCCCTTCTTATCTGATAGAAAAGAATCCTATGATCCTGAACTGGTCTTACCTGGGAGCGCAAATCCCAAGTCTGGCTATGAAGAGCAAGTTTAATTATATTTATTTTTGCAATTGATTTCTTTTGTGTAATACTAATCGATAGGGCTTCATTAGTAAGTGCTACAAGATCTCTTACATTAGAACCCATGGTTGTGGACCCAAATCCATTAGTATGGAACATTTTATTTTAAGTGAAATCCCCTAGTATATGAAAGGGTGAAAAAGTGTTTTCGTTGTTGTGGAATAAGAAGCCCTTGTATCTTAATGTATGTATTTAATTTATTCGAAGCTATTAGAGTAAGATCCACTTTTGGGGGAATATGAATAGAAGCAATAACAAGAATATTTTTAGTAGAACATCTTTCATAATCCCTGGAGAGATAGTTCACTAATAGATCGAGGGATAAGTAATTCGACTCATTTACATTCAAATGAAGAATGTTTGGAATCTATGTTATGCAAGGAGACATTGCTTTTGCTAATTCGAATTGAAAGGTGATATAAAATCGGTCTATTTCCGGCATCATATCCATAATTAGCACTTTCATCCTAGTTAGAAGCTCCAGATCTGTATCAAGGTCATGATCAATATCGTCATTATCTTTAATATCAATATCATCAATAAGAAAACTTTTAGAGTTGTTATCTAGGAACTTATTTAGAAATACTGTAATGAAAGGAACATAGGAGTTGGTCACTAGTTATTTGACTAAATAGGACAGTCCAGTTCCTATAGAACCTATCACTAAAATATCTTGGGAAGGGGATAAGGCTAAGCGGAGTGAAAAGGGTTTTCCATGAGATGTGAAATGAAAACTATTATCCCCATACGAGGTTTGTAAATAAGTAATTGTCTAATAATGAGCAAAGAATATTCGTCTTTCTGCTATATAGGATGTATTGAACTCATAATTCATTAGATACTTTTTATGAATGTCAACTAAGTATCGTAAGTAAATTGCTCCTGGTTGTTCAATCATTTGATAACCAGAGTAATTTTTTGATAAATGGTCATTATGCGTTAAACTCAATAGAATTTGATCGATCCTTTTTTTTGTCATGAAGGTAGAAAACTGAATCAAGAATTCTCTTTCTTTATCATTAATTAACCAGGCGATTGGAAAATAGGGAAATAGTTAATATATTTAAGATAATTACATATTTACAAATACTGTCTCAACAATTCATACTATTTTATTAGATTAAGATGGGATATGGTTTCGAAGGATGATTGGATATGCACAATTTCAAAAAGATTTCATTCTTGAACAAAAATACATTTTTTGATTTATTTCATCTATTCCATGACCATAACAGGGGTGGATACACGTTGCACCATAATTTTGAATCAGCAGAGAGATTTCAAGAAATGACAGGTCTATTTATTCTATCAATAACCAAGCCGGATTTGGAGTATCATAGGGGATTTGCCTTATCTATTGATTTTTACGTATTGGATCAAAAATAATTCTTGAATGAGGGATTCAACTCCAAGGATGAATAAACAAAGAAATCTTTATTGGTTCTACCTCTTGCTTTTTATGAAGAGAATAAATCTTTTTATCAAAGGATCAGAGAAAAAAAAAAAAGCTCCAAATCTCCTGCGAGAATGATTTAGAAGATCTAAAACCCAAAACAGTGGTATTTGCTAGCAACAACATAATGGAGGCAGTCAAACAATATAGATTTATCTGGAATCTGATTCAAATCCAATATAGTACCTATGGGTACTTAAGAAATGTATTGAATTGATTCATTTTAATGAATAGATCCGATTGCAACTTCGAATATGAAATTCAAAAGGATAAAAAAGGAAATGATTCTTTGAATCATAAAACTATAATGAAATATACAAACAACTAACATTTATCGAATTTGAAAAAGAGTCAGAAGAAATGGTTCTATCCTCTTATTTTTCTTTCTCAAACCGAAAGATTCGTGAATCAGGATTGTAATGCATATAGATAGAAATGGTCCAATGGGAGCAAGAATTTCCAAGAATGTTTGGAACATTTTGTTTATTAGAAAAAGAGACATTTTCTAGTAGTCTTTGATTGATTTCGTATTAATCAATATTCTTTTGATTGGTCTTAGGTTATCAACAAAAAGGATTTGTCTAAGTCACTTTGTTTCATTTTTTCCAAATTTCTTCTTCTTCCTTTTTTTTTTTTTTATCTAACTTACTTCCTTTTTTCTTTGTGAGTTTCAAGAATACCCCCCATTCATAAGTCTGAGATCCACATCTATGAATTGAAAGGTTTGAATAAATAACCCAGAATCGGATACCGGTAATAATATCAGCAAAAGAACGTTCTCATGTACTTCCAAACATGCTGAGCTCCACATATTCTTATACAGTTAAAGGGGGATTGAGTCTCTAAAAGATGATATCAATAAATGGGGATCCACTAAAGTTCAATCCTTGTGAGATTATCAATATTGTACTAAGGGTGTTTTTCAGAGTATAACGAATTAGTATAGCCATCCTTCTTCTGACATAGCAATGCAATTTAATCAGTATTAAAATGAAGTACTACATATATGGGGTACTTTAAGAAGTGAACATCTTTATTAGTAGCATGGTCCAGGGAAAGAATAGGAAAGGTAATTTCACTATATTTCTGACCTAAAATAGGAACTATAACAAGAATATTTTTTTAAGTAGGGCAGTAGCATTGAAAATGCAGATTGCATATCTGCTCTTCTATCTCGAGGAAAATACAATTTGGGGGAAGGTGGTAGGATGCTAATTTAAACCTCTCAAGTAAAATAAGAAGAACTCCCACGTTCAACCCTCCTTTTTAACCATTAGCAAGAATTTGTTTTACTTGCATATCATAAGGAATTCAAACAACTACTTTAAGTACAATATTAGGAAGTACGACTTTTGGAACCTCAATATCCATAAGCTTATTAGCTAAATGGCAATTAGCACATGTAATACGTCTGGTTGCTTTTCATAGATTTTCATGACCCTGCTATGCAAAAATGGGATATGCATTTGAAATGGATGTCTGAGTTATGATATACATCATCAACGATATGGAAATAGATCGAGTAATCTCTTTCTTTATCCAAAAAAAGGTATTTTTAGTTCACATGGTCATTCTAAATTTTTTTCCATAAAATTAGGTAGGTTGCTTGTATTATTCCCTATCCATAATTCTGCTTTTTACTGAAATAATTTTATTGGAATATGGAATAATGAAAACGAATTTTTTTTTCTTCTAAAAAAATATGATATTTAGATTTTTTCTTGGAGTGTGACTATTTTCTAAGATCGCTTCTCACTCTATGCCTTTTACTAGTTAGTCCTGCTAAAGCTCTTAGATAGTGTATTTTTTTGAAACGAGGACCTTAGTAACGAGACATAAAGACTCCTTTTTTAATGAAATTTCATTAACCTAAAATAAAATTGAACTAAATGATAAAAAAAAGCGAAATTTCAACGAAGTGAAGTATGTATGAAGCATTTTATCACCAACTTAATGAATTAATTTTAAGATATAAGGCTTTCCTATTGTAACAGGTTGTTCAAAATGATCTCTCGTTCTTCCATCAAATGTATGGCTTTTTCCTAGAAATTCAAGTTTAAATACCTATGGATTCATTGTTTGCTTAGTGGCTTCATATAATTTCGAAAACACTAGTTTTCTTGAAGCCTCTTGCTCATATCTCTCATCAAAATGTGCTATTCAATAATGCCTATCTAAAAGATCCTTTACTAACCCAAGCAAACATTCAAATATTTATCCTACATTCATTCGTGAGGGTACTCCTAATGGATTAAAAACAATATCAATTGGTCTTCCATCTTGCAAATAAAGCATATCTTGTTTAGGTAAAATTTTGGAAATGATACCCTTATTTCCATGTCTTCCAGCTACTTTATCGCCTACTTTAATTTCATGTTTCTGTGAAATATATACATGAATCATTTCTGGATTATAACTAGAACCCTCCTTTTTCTAAATCCATCTGACATCAATAACTTGACCCTTACCACTTATAGGTAGTTTTAGACAAGTTTCCTTTTAGGTGAATACTTAAATGCCAAGTATGGCTCATGATAATCTATCTTTTGGGACATACGATGATTCTTTGGCCATTTAAAATGTTAATTTACCTACTAAAATATCACCTGCCTTGACCTAAGATCCCAGCATCACATTTCCATTTTTGTCTAAATTGCAAAGTAAATGAGCTTCTAGTTACGGTATTTTGTTAATGATCCTTTCGGGGCCTTACCTTGTCATATGAGTCTTAATTTCATATTTTTGTTTGTAAAAAGAGGTATAAATATCTTTAGATACCAAATGCTTGCTAATGAAGCCCACATATTCAAAATTGTAACCTTCCCATGACATATAAGCTACTACTACATTTTTACCCAAAGTAAGTTCACTACCGATTATAGCGATACCATTCACTCAAATTTGTCCTTTTTTAATGGATTTGCCCCGCCGAACCTAAGGTCTTTGATTCATACAAGTATTTTTGTTAGAATGTTGATATATAACTAATGGAATGCTTAGAATATTTCCATTGCCCCCAAAAACGATCTTGTCAGTATTAGTAAAAATGATCTTTCCCTCATGTTGGGCTATAGCAATAACCCCCGAATCTAAAGCTACTTAGAGTTCCAATCCAGTTACCACAATGCACTTCTCGGATTGAGAAAGCAGAACTGCTTGATGTTATATATTCGAACTCATTAAAGCTCAATTCACATCATTATGCTGATAAAAGGAATAAGAGAAGCTGTAATAGAAAAATATTGGAAAGGAAAAATACTTTGAAGATGAAGCTGTTCCCATACAATAGTCAAGAATTCGCGATGGTATCTAGCTGGAATAACCTAATCTTCTTGATACCCCGATTTAGCGCCAAAGAATTTCTCACCGCTATCCCAAAGTATTCATCTCTACTTAGTGATAAATAAAGCATCCATACTTTTAGTGACCTATAATAGATTTCATTTTCACAAAAGGGGCTTTCTAGAGACCCCCTCCTCACCCCCCCCCCCCCCCCCAACCACCAATTCTCGTATAAATTGCTAAGGATCTAATAAGTCTAACATTGATTCCTTCAAATGTATAATGACTAGAGTGAATATCTTGTATAAAAAAACTAGCAGTTTGCTCTATTATTCCTTTAGGGCCTAAATAACTTAATTTTCTCCCATAAACTATTTGTGTCAATGGATTTGTTCGATCCAAAAACTTGGGATAGTAGGTGTAATCCAAAAAAAGACTCATATGTGGTTGTTAATGGAGTTAAAGTTACCAAATTCTGAGGAGTCGGTATCAATTTGTGCTCAATTGCTCCACATATAGTTCCTATAACCGCATTTTCTAAATGAACTAGAGCCAATCCAAATTGATCTTGCAAGAGATTTGCTATAAAACAAATATGCTTATTTTTCAAATGATTCATATCATCAAGTGTACCCATTTCGAATTTCATTCTAATCAAATGATCTGTAGCTGCTAATATATCTCACGGTAACAAAAATGTATTATTCTAAGGTATATCAAAATTCAGTCTATGATTCATATTTTTCAACCAATCCTTCTTAATTCACATCTTTATTGAAAGAATTTCTTTTATAGTTCTTTACATAAGGATTAAGAAAATACTGGATCTCCACCTCCATAAACAAATTGTTAATAAAACTCTAAATCGGCATTTTCTTTTGACTTAATTTTTTTTTTCCTTTATCATTTAGGAAAGACAAGAAAATCTCAAGATAGTAAACATTCTCTAAAATTTCTCTTAGATTCAAACCCCTAGCTGATGAAAGAACTAAAATAGATATTTTCCGTTTCCTACTCACATGAGCCTATATCCTTGCTTTTCTATCAATCTCTAATTCGAATCTTCCTCCCCAGTCGGATATTATGGTATACGAATAGATCGAAATTCCATTATGGTCCAATTCTGATCACTAATAAATACCAGGACTTTGCAATAGTTGATTGATCACAATTATGTATATTCCATTCACTATAGAAGTTCCCAAGGAGTTCATTAAAGGAATGTTTCCTAGAAAAATTATTCGTTCATGTATATTCCTACTGGTTTTCCAAATTAATCCTATGGATACATATAATTCAAAAGAATATGTGAGTGATTCATATACAACATCTCTTTCTTTTATCAAAGGTTCTAGTAATTGATATGTTTCCCCAAATAATTGAAATTCAATTTCTTGATCTATGTCTTTAATTTTTGGAAACTTAAAAAGTTCTTCTATTAAGCCCTAATCAATGAATCTACCAAATCCTTCAAATTGTATCTAATTTAAATCAAGTATTGTAGCCGTTCCCTCATTTCCATCCCTTAGCATTTTGAATTTTCAATTTCCTAAAAAAATTCCAGTATTAACTCATTCTTCATCAAATCATATGGATTGATCTAGTAATGATGGAATTTGTATTGTGTTTACTAAATCACATGAAATTTTACCTAACTCCATCTATGTAATATATGAAATTCATATGAATATGAATGGAGGAGAAAAAAGAGAATTTTATACTTAGACTTAGATTGGAATTTATAATAGATACAAATGGAAAGGAATTGATAAATGATACTTAGACTTATGGGCTTTGGTATAGAATATAAAAAAAAAAAGTGATTCAATTTCTACTATTATTATGATATTACATATTCCAATCTGATTGGAGACTAGAAAAAAAAAATGTATATTCATAATTTGATCTATTCGATGAGATAAAGACATAATAATCATAAAAAAATAAAAGATTTTTTTTAGCACTTAACTTTTTGTAGATTTTATTATTAAAAAAAAAAACAAAACAAAGGCTTCTATTTAGTAAATATGTGTAGATAACTATCTCTCTATGCGTTTCCTCCTTTATTGCAGTTCTATTTGGGACAACATATGTCATAATATGCCAAAATTTCAATTTTCTTTTTCAATTTAAGAAAAATTCATTGAAGCGTTACAATTTCCAGATAATTCCCTATAATCATCTTATATAAATCAAATACCCAATTAGATATTTTTAGAACAATTTAGATTATGGGGTTTTCATATACTTTGAATTGTTGTTATACTTGAAATTGATAAGAATTTTTTTGTATTGAAAAAAATCAATACCAATTAGTTATGTATCAATTTTAATCTTCTTATATTATTAGATTAGGAAAATCCAATTTTCGATTCAAATCCAATAATCATTCATGAATTTACACTCACATTTATCCTATTTAATAGTTAATGGTTCCAATTTCTCTTGTTTTAGAACTAAAAAACCAAATTGCTTTTTCAATCTAAAAGAAAGGGAAAGTTTTTTTATATTTATGTTTTGCAATACTATACATACAATTGAAGGACTAAAGGGATGGATCCAACCCCCAAAAGAAAGGATTTCTTTCGAACAAGCAATTAAGGAAAACATGATTCAATATAGAAGCACAAAAAAAAAAAAAAAAAGTTTAGTAATCCTCCCATCTTAAACAAAGGGGAAAGGTTTTAATTTGATTTCTTTTGGACAAGCGATTACAAATCCTTTTTCCCCAGTTCAAATCTAAGTGTTGCCTGATCAACAAAAAAACTTGAAATCCCTTATCTTATTTGATTTGCTTTTACTAATAGAACTCATCGAATTTTTCACTAACAAAAGAAAATGGAGGAAAAGAACTCTTAATATTTGCTTGATTTGAAACATCTGCAAGTTTGGTTCTCTTAAGCTAAAGTGTTGTAAATCCTTGCCTGGAGGATTCAAGGAAAAATTATAAGTGAAATGAAATTAATAAATCTTTCTCTTTCTAAAAGGGTACTTCTACTACTAAAAGAGTCTTTAATTCACGGGTTTGGAATGAAATTGGATAGCCTAATGGCTAATCTAATTAATGGCTGTAAGAAGCTATTTAGTATGTAGACTCATAAGGTTCTTCTAAGTGCTAGAACATTCATTAAAATAAATATCAAATTCAATGGAAAAATGAATTATATATATCATAAAAACTAAGAAGAAAAAAGAAAGAATTTCTTTTCAATAAACTTGTATTCCCTCAATTGTTTCACAAAGACAATCATTGGACATAGATAGACAATAAGGATTAGATTAAATGAGAAATAAAAGTATACGATAGATAATGATATACCTTAACTCTATATTTTTACTTAATGAAATGAAGCACAAGAAAACAATAAGCCTTATTATTCCTACATCTTAGGAAATTTTCCTTGAAACTTCAAAATGGGTTATTACGTATTTTACTCGTGCTTAATCTTTTCCGATTCTACTAAAAAAAAAGTTTCTATAAGAACTTTTTAGAGGTCAATTTTTTTACCCTTTCATCGAGGTCAAAATCCCTTTTTGATTATGAGCTAGTGATTTCACTATTATTAGTGAATAATAATGGAATAATTCCTTGATAGAAATAGGAGACATAATTTACATGATTATAATAAGTCTTGCTTTGGCTACTTTAATGGTAGTTTTTACATTTCTCCTTCCACTCTAGTATGGAGAAGAAGTGGACTCTAGAGGTATTACTAATTTTGAGTTAAAGAATCAAAGCATATCAATTTTTTTTGTATAGATGATTTTTTCTCTTTTTTGATTTGGTTTTTTATTTGTTTCCATTCTCAACTCATCAAAAAGAAAACAAGTTCTTCTATGTTATTAATTGGATCCACATCCTATATGGGAAACAACATATAGATAAGAATTGTCCAAGAAAGGACTATAAAATAAGATCTTACCTTAAAGTCACATATTATATCACGTACTTAACTTACCAACTATTTTTAAGGTTTGTCCATTCTTTGTACATAAACTTTTGTTATGGTTTTGTGTAGTTTCAATAGTTCTTCTACTTCTAGGATAAATTCTTCCATTTGTGCCTCATAAAAAGAACTCACAAGTTGATGTATCATTACCCTAAGGATATAACAAACAATTCCTTTATCTCGCATGATGAGTTGAGGAGAGGAGATAAAGAATAATAAATAAAAAAAAAATAGATAGAATTGAGCAACCGTACAAGCCTCCTTTATGCATGACTTTGAAAAGATACTTTTGGAACATTGATTAGCATTAAATGAAAGACAAAAGAATTAAATACTATATTTCACTTTGATGTAGAAGCATAACAATGCGTTTATTATCTTAATAATATTTTCTTTTATTAGATTTTATCTATAGATAGGGAAAAATTCTTATGAATAGTTCTTTTGAATAATTAACATACATGTATGTATTCATTCATAGAAAATGAGATCAACCCTCATTGCATATTGGTACTTATTAGATATAGAATGGATTTGCTTCTCTTTGTTCCTACGAAATACTGATGTAATCTTTTAGGGACTCAATCCCCCTTTAACTGTACAAAAATATGTAGAGCTCAGCATGTCTAGAAGCATAAGAGAACGTTCTTTTGCTGATATTATTACCAGTATTTGATACTGGGTTATTCATAGCATTACTATACCCTCCCTATTCATTACGGGTTGTTTATTCATTAGCACGGGTTTAGCTTATGATGTGTTTGGAAGCTTTTGTCCAAATGAATATTTTACAGAGAGCCAACAAGAAATTCCATTAATAGCTGCCTATTTTGACTCTTTGGAGCAACTTGATAAACTTAGTAGATATTTTTAAGAGGACAAAACGGCCATAGATCGAACCTGTTTAATTTTTATAGTGCAATGGTTGGCTGTTCATGGACTAGTTGTACCTACTGTCTCTAGAAAAGTCCGAAAGTTTGAGGACTAAAAGAAATTTTTCCTTTTTTTTTTCTTTTAAGATCTATATATTTATTTTTATTTTAATTTACAACTTATGCTTATATATATACTTATATAATTGTTCTTTTAGGATATGATTTTTAATAGTATTTATAATGTAGAAAAACAAAAATGTAAGTTTTTTTTATTTTTAAAAATTTAGGTCTTGAAATAGAGAAAAAAATGAAAATATAAAATCCTAAAACAAAAAGATAAGAAAAAATCTTTGGCTTTCTTGATGTACTTTTTTCATTTTGATTAATAAATACTTCAAATAATGAATGATCTAATTCGATATTCTCAATAGAATTAAATCGCATTTATTTTGATAATTTTTTGAAATTTACATACAACAATAGTTTTTTTTTTCCTTGCTAACAACATTATATATTACAACAATTTAAGGGGGAAGAATTAAAATTAGGTCCATCTCTTTAGGAGACTAGTATTAGCAAAATAATTATATAAATTATTTGATACTTACTCTACTTATTAAAATTATAAACAATAGTGATCACAAATAATTATTATATTTAATTTAATGATACTATGTAAAGTTAGTTATATATCATTATATATTTGTAAAAACAAAAATATAAATAATGTTATATTTATGATAAGATGAATAATTCTTTTTATCAATATTTTATCTAACAACACAATAAAAATTTGAGGACTCAATTAAAAAAATGATAAAATTCGAGGACTAAAAGTGCAGTTTCCTCTAATTTTTATCATCTCCATGTTAATGATAATGGGCCATGAGTTTTGATAATTTCGAAATGTGAAAACCTAGAATAGAAAGTATATGATAAATACACATATTCAACAAATATTTTTAGTATTATTTTTAATGATTAAGATTACTTGATGTACAAATTATAAAACTTAAAAAAGATGCTCGCTTTCATGATTAAGATCGTACTTAAATCATCTAGAATATAGTTTATTTGACGTTCTACCGATTTTCTAAAAAATTAAACCTTTTTAATGCAATTACAGCCACTATACCATGACAAACACTATTAAGGAAAAAAAAAAAAACTACCAATGTTATAATAATTAAGATTTTCTCAAAGCTATCAAAACGTTATATATATAACAGTTCTCGGCAAAAGATAAAGCACATCACTATCCACCGTTAAAATGCTTTACAATTAAAAACAATTTAACTTACATTTTATAGTCACCTTTACAGTCATGATAGCTGCAAATGGAGTATTTTTCTCGATCACCTGTCACTTGCTTGAAAATAAATAAACACGAAATTTTTCTTGAACTTGTTTTTTAAAATTTGTATTAGAGAACATCCTAATACTCATTAAATTAGAAAAATAAAATCAGTAAATATTCCAAACAAAAACAACAACTAAGTTCTTAAAATTGGAGAAAGAAATAATAGTTAAGTATGAAAAGGACGTAAGAGTCTTCCCATGACCCCATAAAAAAAGAATATTCAGTATTACAGGAAAAAGGATAATCAACGAAGTGACAAAAAGGGTAGATGAATATAGTAAAATAGGTCCTTGTACCCGTATACATTTTCATAATTTGTGCTGACTATATAATGATTTGATTGACAACATGAACATCGTGAGTCACAAATGACGATACTTTATCAAAATTTTACAAGTAATTTTTTCAATTGAAATCAAAGCTTAAAAGATTTTAAGGGATATTTTAATAAATCTAATTGATGTTTTCGTACTAAAGTTAAAATTTATAGAGCTATTTACAACTATTTAGATTATGACATTATTTATAATATTTGAAAATTCATAGAATCTATCAATACAAAGTGAAGTTTAGGAGATTATCAATGTTTTCTATAAAATAAAATGAAAACCTACCAACAATGATGACCAGTCACAAGTAGATTTCTTATTTCCTCGGACAAAGGAGTTCATTGATTTGTTTTAAAAGTGCATGTAAAGCGTAGCCTTTTTCATAAGTAAAATTACATATATGCACCCGAAAGATGGACATAATTGATGGAATAACCAAGTAATTTCATACCTCTCGAAGATGTTTTTGGCATAAACCTTAAAACCCGAACCCATGGTTGAGGAATTATGGCTCGATTCAGCATCTACTTTGACGAGAAGAACGAAGGAAGGGTCCCTACGTATGATGAATGCGACGTTAAAGTTGACAAAGAATTTTTAGCGTACCTCGTTTGAAGATACATGGAGATTTGCTTAGCTGCCAAATATCTCAGAAAACAACATAAAAGCAACCATGAAATTACCTTAAATGGGAGTAAACTTGCTTGAGTAGCTCTGTGGAAACAGCAACAGAAGAGCCCAAAAATGGGATTTGAAGATTTTCGAAAAATAAACCCTAGTCGCCCCCGTGATATGTGGCATTGGCGGTCAGGTCAAGGGCCTTGTCAATGAAATGAAATCAAATTAATGCTTGTGGGGGACGCAACGGTATACTCATAAAACCTAAAACCCTACCTTTAGTGGGGATTCGGAAGTATTTAATATTTTCCTTTCTTGGGTATATTCGTATTTATATTTACATTAATTGCATTGTGTTTTTTGGACTCCACTATATTCTCTTTTGGTAATGTTTGTACTACGTTTGATTACTATGTATACACACAAGCACTTTCTCTCTCTTACTCACTCAAACGCACACTTACTTACATACACACCCTCACTTACACATTTACACACAATCTCAAGGCCACAACTATTAGTCCTCTTATCTCTATATTAAGACCCTACAATCATTCATTTCTCACAATAGATCTTTCTTACCATCCATCCATACACACTTCCTCTTGCTTTTCTTTCTTTCTTTCTTTTTTTCCTTTTTGCTCTATGCTTCAAATTTCGTTAGTTTTTCTTGTGTTTATGTTTTGATGAATATATCAAACCCCAGCTTTTTAACACAAGTGGGGTCTTGATTTTTGCATCTTTTTTCATAACCCAAGATAAAGGTTTTGAAACTTTTTGATATTGCTTTACTCTTTTCCCATTTTGTCGTGAATTATTCCTAACTAGTTAGGGTTCCTTTACACATATTAAGCAAGTATATGCTTTCCCTTACTTGGCTTAACCATAGGTGATACAGCAAGTCAAAGGGAAAAGAATAGAAATATTCAATGATCTGCAGTCATTGTTTGTGGATGGAGCATCATCAAGATTCACATGGGGATCACTTTCTAGGGGTTTTTCCCAAAGTGGTGGTAACGGTGGTTGTGTGGTCCCATGTTACTGAAACCCTAATTACCCCTAACCCTCTTCTTAACTATATGAGAATCTTGATGATGCTGCAGCGACAATAAATGGCTAAAATCCAGCACCCCTCAGCAATGGAGACCAATAAACCCGTACACGATACAAGCACGGTCATTCAATTCCATCCAATTAACATGGGTAAACTCCTAAACCCTAATTCAGCGATCAATGCGTTTAATATATTTTTCTTTCTGGAGATCTCTCCCCTCTTGTTCTTACACATGAATGCTTGCGAAAACAAATATACATTATTTGATAATTTATGTTGAAATATATGAAAATTACGGTCATTTGGTGATCTCTATTCATACAGTGATTGTGATTGATTAGTTTGGATCCAGCTTTTGCAGGTGTTTCTCCGTACTGGGATAGCACCTGTATTGATCAGCTGTTGTCTGTACTTTGGTAGAGTTATACAGCCTTTTGATAAATCTAGATTAATAATTATGCGGTTGCTTTAATAATTATGATTTATATCCAAGTTCGAGGAGATCTACGAAATGTGTCGGTTTTCCAAATGATTCTATCCCTTTTCATGTATAATTTTCTTCAGAACTATTTGAATTATGGCTTTATTATAATTCCTCCAATCGGAACCTGTTTCTTCTTGATGCTGTCTAGGTGTAAGTGTAATCTCCTCTAGATAAAATTTATGTCTCTGCGACGGCTTAAAGTAAAATTTTTTATACTCTTCGATCGATCAATGGTTAATTCTATGAAAAAATAAGTGTATAAAAATGTGCAAAGTTTCTTTATATGCTCTTGGGCATCCATTGTCGTTTCATTCTTAATGAGACTAAACTCTGAAATTTCTGTAATATATATTGTCAGCTTTACCTGCATTTTGGTATTCTCTCTAGATCCGGTAGGAATATATGACCTGTCATTACTACAACTACTTGCATTATGTATGACTCAGCTTTATGGAGTGTTAGATATATAGATAAATCCTAAACTTTCAAACTACCATAAACCTCCGAACCGTTACTAATATCCCAAAACCAGCTGAAGTTTGGCTTACATATATATATATATATATATATATATGCTTATTTTCAAAGGCTTTGAGAAGATGAAGTCGTACTTTGGTTGTTTAAAGATCTACGCGTACCCGATTAATAGTAGTTCTATGAGGAGTATGTATTTGCAATCAGGCCATGAAATTTTTATTCTTTATTTTGTTAACAGTTACTGGTTTATATATCTGCCATCTACTATGGGTTGGGACCATTTTCTGCATATGCTTTCTGGCTATCGGCAGTAACTGATATATGCTAAAATACAGAACTTTAAAATGAATGTAGTTATGGGACCAGAAATTATATATACTTTATCTGGTTTGTGACCCTTAATGTATAGTTCCTTGAATTTTGTACCTGAACCTTTATTTCCTAAAATCAGGAAAAAAGTTAGGAGGAATTTAATATATTTCCAGTTTTTTATCAGCTTTAATCATCATTTTCACTGACCCAATATTCAGGACAATAATTTTACAAAGAGTACTACAGGCCTTTGGAGACGCACACATACACACACACATATATATATATATATATTGGATATAGATATATAAATATAGGAATGCTTGCTGCATGGCACTTATACTGTGATATAAACGTCAGAAAAGTGTATAAAATATTGAAGTTAGTTCCGATTCATACAAGTATCTGGTTTTAAGGTTTTACTTTTGATCCTTATAGTTTTTTTTTTTTAAGTTAAATCCATGTGCATGCCACTTGATCCTTCATTGGTTTTGCTTTATTCTGAGACCATCATTCTTAACGTTTTACTTTTTGATGGGACGTAGATATACACATTCGTTATTCCTATGTATGTGAAGCAAGGCTTACGTGGTTGATTGTGTTGTGTGTTTATATACTCATCCGTTGTTCTATCTAATACCTCTGTAAATAGCAGATTAATTTTAAAAAAGCAAACCCTAATAGCAATGGGCAGTGCTAGCTAGTTTATTTCCCGTCCCGGTCATCTTGGCGATCTTAGGTTTTTGTCGTGGTCGTGGCCGTGTTGAAATTTCTTTGCCCTCGTACTAAGGATAGCTTCCTGTTTTCGTTTCTTTCTTAAGGAAAGAATAAGTTTTCTTTCTAGCCAACTATAATACTTTTCCGTCTTAGAAGGACAATAATCATAACTTAGAATTATAAGGATTTTCGAAAGCATAGATCGAATTGAAATGCAGATTGTTGGCAATTGTGCTCTTAAGCAAATAAGTCCTAGTAGAATACACACCAAACTAGGAGTAGCCTTTCAAAATCACCATCTATCCCCTTTCTACAATTTTGTATTATTTTGAAATTGTTCTACCTGTAAATTTGGCATGATCAGTTTAAATCGTTTTCAGCACTCACTATATATCTATCTTTGAAGCAATTAAATACTCTAGAAGTCTTCCTCGTTTGTTTCAAGATTCAGTCAAGTTATTATTTATATTTTAAGTATGCTATTCCGACTTTATAAAGTGTATATATATATATATATATATATATATGTATATGTAAAATGTTGTTACCATCTCAGTCGTTATGGCTACAAAACATAAGTACCTTATTTAAGACTTACAGGATTGGACGGATATTTTAACATATGCAAGGACTTGACCTAATTGGATTTCACACAACTTTAACTTTCTCTTTAAATGTTTGGTCGTATCCATCGTTGCACTAAACCTTCATAGAATCAATGAGCTAAGAAAGATTTGAGGATGATGTCAGCCTTGAACATGTTTGTACCGAACTAGATCAAAGCCAACTACGGTTAAGAGGCTAATTATAACACGAGGATGTTTACGCAAATATAGCTGTTCCGGTTGATAATCAGCTTTACTTGTGAAATTCTCCCAATAGCTTCAAGGAAAGCCGAAGAAAGTATTATTATTCATTCCTCAAAAGCTATCTGAATTTGATTACTAGTAGACAGCATATTTACTGCTATTGAACTCGACATGATTGTCATCTCCCAAAATAGTTTGTTCCAGGTTAGATTCGGGGATCTGGATAGCATCAATTGATTCAGCTTCAAACTGTCCTTTCATTATTGTTAAGTTTCTAGTTTCAAATAGGTTTATAAGTGAGTTCAGTTGAGCGAAACCGATGTAGTATTAACTTAAGCTCAAATTCAATTTAAAATTCTGTTTTAAGCTTGATCAAACACAATCGAACCTTGGAATTTTGAGCTTAAGATTGACTCAAAATAGTTCGATTCGATTAAGTTTGATTTATCGAAAAAACTATTTTTTTTTGTTATAATATATTGATGTAAACTCGATTAATATTTATACTAAATTTACAAGTGTAAATACTCCTGAAGAGTTTAAACTAAATATTATATTATAGAGCTCAAGTTAGTTAACTACTTGAATAGTTTAAGAGAAAAGTCGAACTTGATTGTTTTTTAGTTGAATTGAGTGAGCATTAAGCTAAATTCAAATAATATATAAGTCATTTGACTCATTTATTCCCTAATACGAAAAGTTAAATCCGATTTCTATTGGCTAACTTCCATGTTTCGTGCTTGAAACCAACTTATCTTGAAACCATTCAGTTGCTGATCATTTCGCTTCATGTCCATGTTAGCGAGGAAATTGATTAGATATTGGAAATGTTAACATATAGTGCTCTAGTTAGCCTTAGCTTACATCGTAAATTACATTAATAATATAGTCTTTTGAGACAATTATTATCTACTATCCTTATTCACTTTTGTTGGGATGGGGAACGGATCAAAATGGACAGGTGTTTCCTCTACATTTTCATCCTTGGAAATGCAACGGTAATGCGAAGTACTCTACTTTCAATTTTGAAACCAAACCAGGACTCCTCAAGAAATTATGCATTAGACTAATTACTTTAATCTTATCTGAATTAACTGGAATAGAATAAAAAATAAAGGGATATGTAGCCATATTGTTTTTGCAAGCCTATATATTAAGCCAACATTTACAGGCGATATTACTAGATCTATAATATTAAAGCATAATTGTTCTTAAAACTTATTTTATCTTACTAATTACCATCCCCACCCCAACCACGATATTTAGTACTTTAAGAATAAATCATTGCTGCATTGTTTTCGCTAGCTCCTTCTTCTTTTTCTCTCTTTTCCGAACACACACGACTAGTGAAGATTTTTCCTTGAATTTCTTCCCTTTTCATTCCTTACTTTATTCCACAGATAGTGTTAAAGGAAAGCTTACTTGTATGTAAATTTGGTGAAGTGAAAGATACTTCCTGCCAAAGATTTATTAATACTATCTAGATCAAGCAAAGGGAATAAGCAAGTAACTCAGCTGATTTTTCTTTCTTTCCTACAAGGTAGGGAAAGAGAGAAAATCAAATGTGCTCAATTCTTAAGGAGAACGTGTCAGTGTCAATTGCATTGAAAAAGGTCTTCACTGGCTACTCATACTATTCCTTTCATGGGGTATATACATTTGCTCCATGAATAGAAAACAACTGGGGCAAGATACATTTTTAGTTTTTATTCTTTAATCGATTTTCTATTTGAATCCTCAAAAATTATAGACTCTTTCTCAAATCTTTAACTTTGTCATTTGTTTTTGCCATGTGGAAACTTCTCATCCACGTAATTATTTTATTAAATAATATAATTATATATATTAATTAATTAAAATAATAAAATAATGAAGATCGGTAAATAAAAAAAAAAAAGAGATAGGAATTTTTTTTTTTTTATAAAAAAAAAAGAGAGATCTAAACTCCCAAGACCAAAGGGATGGTCGCATGGACACCACCACACCCCTCCTAGGTTGTCGGTACCCACACCTTGACCTTAGGATAACCAACCTTTTATTTTAATTAATCATTTTCTTTTATCCCTTTTTAAAATACTTTATTTATTTTTATATATTTTAATATATTATTTATTTGATATAATTACGGGGACGATCAAAGTGCCACTTTTTTTATGCCAATGGAAAAACTTAACGGTGTTACGAAAGACCCTTGTTTACAAACTTTTGTAATTGTCGAGATTCAAATAGGAATAAAAGAAAAGAAAAGAGAAGAAAGATTGAGGACTTGGAAATAGAAAAACTGACCAAACGTTACAGACTAAAAATGTTTTCGTATCCTTAATCGAAATCATCGTACTTAATTAGTTTTAAGTAAAACTTAAATGAAATTTCATTTCATGACATAGATTATAATATTCAATACTAACTTGAACTTGAACCTACTTTCATCGTAAAATTTGATTAAAACAACTCGAGCACAGTGGGTCGCATGTTCGGCAAAAGCCACTGCTAGATTTTACCAGACTTCATAATAAAATTTGATTAAAATACATAGAAATCGTTTTTCAGAAAATTGATCCAAACGGGTGTAGCTATTAGATAATAGGTTTCAAATTTTGAAATAATTTTTTTCTGATTAATCTTCCAATTAATTATATTTTCATTGTTCCTCATTTATTTCTTTAAATTCCTTTATAATAAATATATAGTGTCAAATGTACGGGAACCCCTAAAATTTCTGTTTGTGGAAGTTCCACAAAGATTTTTATGAAAAGTTGAGCAGCTTTACGAGCACCTCAAGTGATTTTTACGAACTCAGAGCGAATTTTGCGAAATCTAAGGGATTAACGAATATATCCAGTGAATTCACAAACATTTGAGCTTGTTTACAAACTTTAACCCAAATTATAATTACAAGTACTTTTCGAAATATACAATTATTTCATGAATACACGAAGAGATTTATGGATTTTAAGTATTTTTTCCAATATTTATAGATTTTACGAAATACATGGTGATTTACAAATAGATAACTTCATAAAATCAATGAAATGCTCATAACGAATGGAGCTTTACAAATATTGGAGAGATAACATTTTTTATTATTTTTATAAACTTTATTTATTTTATTTTATTTTATTCAATATGAACTTTATTTTACTTACTCTTTTACAATACTCCTTAATTTGGGAGAATTTCAATAACTATGTTCAGGGAGTTCCCCTCTATTATATATATATATATGGAGGGAGGGAAGGAGAGTATGTATGTCTCATGTTGCAAACCCAAGAGCATACCGGTTTGCTATATTTTCATATCATAATATGAATATGGAAGGCTTACTTTTAAACTTTAATTCTTTGAAGTTTGAAACCTTTCTCATCGATTGGAAAATAAAGCTCCCTAGTGATAGTTGGTATCACTAAGGTGGTCTTTACTTACACTCCTAGTCATTTGGTTGCTGTAAATGGTAGTGAAACTACAAAAAGCCTCCTTAAAGCGTAGTCAGTGAGCTCCCTTTAACGTTTAAGTTAGCAAAGAGAGTGATTGGAATCAAGTATAAATTAGGAGTGCTTACAAAGAGAAGGCAGAGGAAAAAAGAGTTGAGATTCGTTTACCTGGAATTCCTTATCCTATTTATATGGCATGGAGTAGACCTATTGGATCATATAGCATCTTACGATTGGCTTGCATGCTATTTGAGGAGTGGGGAGGGGTATAGTCAATATGAGAGAAGATAGGTTGTTTCTGCTGATTAATGGACCTCAAGGAAAGAACCTGTTACATCAGAGTGGTTAGCTGCCATGACCTGAGAGGTTAGATCTTTAGGCCATACAGTAGGTTGTCACATAGCATTTAAAGAAGAGAGAGGAGGGTGGAGAGCAAAGCTTCTTCCTAAAGGGTGAATTTTGAGCCGACATTTGGACAACATCTATGACTTATTCTAAAGGTTAAGGGAGATCACCAAGTTGTAGATCTGGTTACAATGAGCTCTTAAGGTGTTTGTAGGGCCCTTGGAGGTCTTTAACTTTTCTCTTTCTGTCCATGGCTGAAGGTGAGCTCAAAGCTTTTGATGTCCCCTAAGGAAAGCTCGAGCTCTTGCCTTAGTATCTGAGTAGTGATGTTCTATTGCCATCTAGACTCAAGCTGGTTTACACACTCAAGTGGTGGAACAAAGAAATCCCTTAAAGACACCAAGTAGGTCTAATGACTTAGGCTTGGGCCTTCAAAGCATAAGGCCAAAGACGAACTATCAACACTACTCAAATTGCATGAGCAAAAGCCCAACAAGTCACTTGTTGCACAACCTCATACATTTGCCACATGTCACAATTCATGTAAATACTTAAATCTATAACCAACCATGTCTTGACATCTTAAAATTTGGAGAAGTTTAGACTCCTTAATAAACATGTATGTTTCAACAAATAAGAACAAAATATGTTGTTGTTCATTTACTATTTCAATTTATGCCTATTGTATTATAATATTTTACTTTTGATGAGGTGTACAAACTACAAGGAATTCAAAATTGCCATGACAAATGGGTTGGAGATGACGTAAGGATAGTTTCAATCATTTCTCATATTTTAGTTCTTATCTTGCTTCAAAGGAATTTCTTTAAATACCTTTATCATTCATAAGGGTGTCCTATACCATAATTTCCGCCCCATTATAGCTTCCCTTTAACAAATAAACTAATCCGTAGCACAGTAACTAAGTGACCACTAACCCACCTATACATGGCCGAATGAATGCTAATTTATACATCACGTCTCCCCAAATCGCTACCTCGCTAAAATAATAAATCGACTAGTTTTTTATAGACACTTTTGATACCTAATATTGCTGGTCCTCACAGTACAAGAGCAAGCACAACCACAAATCAAATTTAGTGACCTAATAATTTTAGGTTCTCTAATACTACAAGTATAGGTACAAAAGAACCATAAGTCACTCACCTTCTTTGTTTTTTTAATCGTTTCTAAATGAATCTTTTAGCGATTTTTAGGTTTCAACAAATAAGAAGAAAATGTGTTTATGGTTGTTCTTAATTTACTATTTTGATTTGTGTCTACTGTATAATAATGTTACTTTTAATGAGGTGTACAAATTATATGGAGTTAAAAATTGCCATGACAAAATGGGTGGGAGACGACGTACGGTACGGACAGCTCCAATAATTTTTTAGATTTTAGTTTTTATCTTTCAATGGAAAGTAATGTCTTTAAATACCTTTCCTAAAAGAAATAAGGCCGAAGCCACTTCAGGTCGATCGGAAGGAAAATGGTCCGCTTGGTGGATCGAATTAAGTCTGGTCCACCAAAATTGGTAGCACATTCTCACACGCCAAATTTCTCAAATTCTTGGGCTTACGTTTTCAACAATCTGTCTTTAGGTAGATTTTTCCCTAATTATTTATTTTCAACTTTAATTCGTGAGGATCGTGAATTTGGTTCAAAATCTAATAACCAATGAAATTGATTCTTACATGAATTTCTCAATTCTCACGTTTTGTCAAGAAATCCTTTTTTATTTTGGAGCTTTTTGGGTTTTGAGTCCCCTTTTTTTTTTTTTCCTACTTTTGAATCCCTAATCCGTGTTATAGGAATTTAGATGAATTGTAAGTTTTGTTTGGTATCATGAAGTCAGAGATTGAAACTTAGTATATATATTGATTTATGATGTGTAGCCTAACCCCCTTTCTCCTCTTCCTACAAACCTCACCATCTCAAGTATCATAGAATCAATCACATGCGTATAGTTATATAAAAAATTAATATGTAATTATAAAACTTTATTTCATCTATCCATATGTGTAAATGTAATTGATGAAAACACATTCAAGATAGAATTTAGGAACAACAAATATTTATCCTTACCGAGGGATAAATATTTATCCAAATTTCTAACCCCTAAACCCTTGATAAGATAGCAATGTTGTTTAGGTGGTAGGTGCTTAAGCAGTTAGTTGCATTCTAGTTATAAAGGCCCTTCCTTAAATCTTTTTATTTCTATTCCCAAACTTATTTGAAATTGAATTGTGTTATCACTTGAATTTTATTGGTAAAGATTTAGAATTGAGCTTATTTACAAGACAAAACATTATTAGTGAGCGTCGGAAGGTTGTCTAACACGGCTACTCCAATACTTAAATCAATATTTATAGGATTAAGAGAAAGAGGAAGAGCAAGAGCAAGAGCAAGAGCAAGAGGCATAGTGAGAGTATACATAAAATATCTTACTTGTAGGGTTTAACCCCCTATTTATAGGCTTCATAGGGGGTATTTTGGATAGATATATTTATATCTTACCTAATTAAGCAAATGTATCTTTTAAATAGATACGGTTTGAGAGTCTTAGAGATGATGTGACACCTTGGTTATATTCAGGAGTGATAAGACCACGTAATTCTTTAATACTTGAGGTCCAAGCTTTTTGGATAAACAGTTGAGGTCCAAAATCCTTGTAACATGGAATCCACCCAATTTTCATGAGGTTTAGGGATGATTGAGGTTAGTCCCACCAGGGACAGTTGGAGGTTAAGCTTTAGGGTACCTTGGAATGATCACAAATCAAGATTATTTGAATTAGAACCATAAAGATCGAAATTAACCTTGAGAGTCTACAATCTAAAATTGCCCTCAACAAATTAGATTCAAATGATTCAAATACTTCTTATTATTGATTCCTTTCAAAGAGAAAGATTATAAGGCTACAAATAATTCAATTTAAGTCTAGCTAAGTTTCTATAGGCTCGAGCTCGACTTGTTTAAAATTTAATGGACTTAAGCTTAAGTTGAGCTTTTATTGAACCTGCAATTGAGACTCAAATTCGGCTCATTTAAATAAGTAAGCTTTATCTTGAGCTCAAACTCGGCTTGTTTACTGATCAAGCTTAAGTCTAGCTAAGTCTAAAGTGAGCTAATCTCCAATTATTCATAAGTGCATAAGTATACAAAACGAAAAAATAGATAAATAAATTAATGAATAGTAAATAAGGATTAAATTATGTATAACATATTATCCTATAACATATTATATATTTATATATATTATATAGATATTAACCTTTAAATTTTAATAATATATGTAATATTTATAATATATATAAAACTCGTAATCATACTTACAAGCCTAAACGAACTAGCTCACGAATTTGAACTAGAGCTCGAGCTTAGCTTATTTAAATAAACGTGCTTCATATTAAATTTGAGCTCAACTCATAACTAATCAAGTTCAAGCCAAACTGAATTTTAAATGAGTCAAACTCGAATAGCTCATGAGTAACTTAACTCATTTGTAGCCTTAAAAAAGAATTTAAGTAAAAAATGATATCTTTAGCACTATTTACCTAACCTATTAAAAGAAAGGGCTATTTTATAAAATAATAGAATAAGTATTCCATCCCCTCTATATTCTATATTCTTCTTATTGTTGTGAATATTTCGGAGGTATTATGTATTTATTTTAAAAAGAAATGTGCAAGTTCAAAAATACTTGTTATATATTTCGCAAGAAAAAAAAATGAATAAAGAGATAATTTTTTTCTTTTATAAATTGCTAATCAAATACCTTGAGAATACACTGAAACACATAAAGATTTTGGTTTACCATAGGACTCACTCGTGGAATCACTTGTAAGAAAATCCTAATGATAAGCATCTAAATTATTACATTTGCACGTGCAGTGAAGCATAGTCTTTTTCCTTTCTACATATTTGTGTAAACTTTAGTAAAAATTTAAGTTTAGTTGCAATAACATTATTCATGACGTCATCATTCTAAAAATGGAAAGTGTTATTAGATACTTACTAATTAAAAATTTAAATATTTCAACCTTTCATTATCTTTTCAAATTACATAATTATTGTTAAAAAAGATGAAAATGTATTTTAGACCACCTAACAAGGAAAAGGATTCGTTGGTATTAACGTGTAAGATGTTTAGATGAGTGGTTAATGAATCCTAATAACATGCAAACACATATTAATATGATAGATAGTTTTTAAAAACCTACTATTTATATTTTTATGTGTCAAAATTTTAATAATACTTATACATTATCGGTTCTTTCAACTAACACGTTAATACTTCTTACCACTTATCCTTATTTTAATAATATTTATACACTATTAGTTCTTTCAACTAGCACATTAATACTTCTTACCACTTTCCTTCTAAGGAACCCTTCAATATATCTTCTTTTACTCGCTTTGTGTGCTTGTTACACTATGTTTGGAATAATGGAAAAAATTGAGAGCGGAAGAAAAATAGAAAGAAAGTGTTAATTTTAAGAAGCTTTCTCTTATATAAAAATGAAAAGAAAATGAGAGGACATGAATTTAAGAGGAAAGTTTTTCTTGAGGCTTACCTCCAAATTGGAGTGATTTAAGAGAGAAAATGATTGAAATTCCAATTATAATCTTACTTTTAAAATTGTTACTTTTTCTTAGAATAATCTAGTGATTAAATAGTTTATAGTATTTTCAAATATTATTTGGAAAAACATTCCACCCTATGCTCATTCTTTTCTTTTTCCCTCAATTCATAATAGAAAATAAACTTTTTTTTTTACTCTATTTCTATCTTCTTCAATTATTTCTTTTCTCCTAACTCCTCCCCATTTTTTCTTTTAATCATACTGTTAAAGTAATCATGTCTCTATTCTATTTTTTTTTTTGGTAACAATGTCTCTACTCTTTGGTCCATTAAGAATGCCACTATAATTCCATGCAAGTGCATGCATGTGCCATGGAGAGGCTAAATGTAGTTGCGTGGGCAGTTGGACCTTAATCTATATAATCTATGTTGTTGGTCGGTGCAACTGGCCAATGCTCAATACCCATAGCCAAAGGCAGTGGCAGAGCCAGGTCCATAGTTTCTCCCTAATAATTATCGGCTCTAGTTCTGGGGGCAAAGTGAATTGTGTTCCCAAGGTCGCACGTGACGCCAATCGCCAATTACCATTCTCTTCATCGAAAAGACTGTACAAGTCGCTTTTACTTAGTTGACACGTTCTTATGGACAGACTCTATATGGCATTATTCCTATAAAGGATCCATGAAGCTTTACTTGTTCCGTTGATGAGGATGTAAACCATTTATTAGAAGTTACTACGTCTGGTCCGTTTGTGTGCAAACATGGTTCCTTGGGCATATGAACCACCTCTCCTTACAAGTGTTAAAGGGTTTTCATGAAGTGGAGAATAGCACGGTTTTACAACCAGTTAATACCTATTTTGTGTATAATTTTTGTTTATCTTTTAGTATATAAGATTTCTTTTACTTGCACATGAAAAAAAATAAATAAATAAATAACCATATTGTAGCTTTGTTTTTCCTACATGTGAAAAGATGTGGATGTTACATCAATTTCGATATGCAATCAAAATTGCCCCTATTTTTCTTCTAACAAATAGAGGTATAATTTGTAAAACAGTATTTCAAAAGCGAAACGTATGAATGGATGCTTGGGTGCACTTGTACCTGTTAACAGTTGAAGTGGTTAATTAATCTCAAGCTGTGTTTGTTTTATTAAAAACATTTTCCGGACTTTTCTAAGATTTGATACAATTAAGTTTTGTAGTTGTCCATATTTTTGTATTTATCTAAAGAGGTGCAAGTAGTAGTAACTTTCAACGAAAAGCGATGAGTATGAGGGAAGCGAACGTATTAGCCAGCCTTCCCATTTCGGGTCACAACCATAGAAAATATCAATAGAGGATGAGGAAATGATTTTTTTCTTTATTTATAAAATAGACATTAGCTTTTTCTTTGAAATACCAATCAACAGTTTCCTTGTAATTTCTGCTTTATCTTTCAATACATAAGATATTTTGGCCTACAAATGGAAGAATGAACCGTGTTTGAGTTTTGTTTTTCGTACATGTAAAAAAAATATAGGAGTTACATGTATTTTTGCAACCAAAGTTAATTATTTTTTCCTACAAATAAAATTATAATTCGCTGAATATTATTTTGAAAAGAAACATATCAACAAATGCTTGGATGCATTTAGTAAAAGTGGAGTGTGTTATCAATCTCAAGTTGTGTTTGATTCATGAAAACATTTTCTAGATTTTTTTAACATTTATTACAATCAAGACTTTGCAATTACGAATATTTTTAGGCTAGTTTAAAGAGGTTTCTAGTATAGTAACTTTCAACGAAAAATGATGATGGAGGAGAACGTAGTGGTAGCTAGCCTTTCCTGTGATTAAGATATAAAGTGGAGTCAAACCTATATAATATTAAGCTGGAGCTCAAATTTTAAAGCTCAAACTTCACTTGAGTTTGATCGAGTTCTCATTTTTAAGCTCAAACCCAATTCGAAGATATATATTGCAAGCTTAACTTTGACTCAATCAACTTAATTAAACACAAATTTTTATAAATATTTTTTCAAATAACCTTAAATTCGCTTATTTTTAAAAAATTAAAAATTATACTAAACTTAGTTAGATTTACGATCCTAATGAACTTAATATTCTAAAACTCAAGCTCGTTTCAATTTGTTACTCAAGCTCAATTCAACAATCATCAAATTAAATTCGAAGAAAACTCGATCTGTCTACAAACCAATTTTGTTTATTTACACTCTATTTATAGTTGTTAAAATTACAAAAAAATGCTAATGGAGAGTACAAAAGAAGATTTTATTTATTTAAAAATGAACATCACGATAATTAATCACAATTATTATTAGCCATTGGCTACCTTTTCACCTCCTACTATCACTTGACGGTGAAAGCTATTAGTAATCATAATTTTTTAAATTATTAAATAATATCTTACTATTCTCAAATTTTGATTATATTATATGTCACAATAGTATAGGAAATGTTTTCTAAAAAGCAAACACACCCTTAATAAAATAAAAACTTTACTCAAGCCTCTTAAGTAAATTTGAATAAAACAAACGAGCTTTAAACATCTCTCTCTCTTCCCTTCTCTTTCTTAAACCCTTAGGTTGAGAAAACATCACTTTAGCTATTGTATGCCTTGTAGTGGACCTTATCTTATAGACTTGATTGGATTCTCACCTACCTTACTTCTAACTAACTCTTATTTTACCAATTAAATAAATGAGTGGGGGTAGCGTAGTTGAGGTTTGTAGATGTAGGATTCTAACTATAATAGTCATATGTATGCTGCATGAGTAGTATGCTACACATAGTTTCAAAGAAGAAAGAAGGGAAGTGAAAATAACACTTAAAGAGATGATTAGGTGAGAAGGAGGTAAGGAAGAGGAATAAGTAATTTCACTATTTCAAATGCACAAATGACAGACAAAGCAGCCTAAAGAGACCTTAGGTGTCCACTTTGTAACTCGAGCCGGTGAACTCAATTATTTACTTAAACTACTTATTTGGCCTTAGAAAGTAGAGGTTTGCAAAGCAATATTGTATCTCAGTTCTCTCTTAGAGTTCCAAATGAAGAGGAAAGATTGAGTATTTATGGGTTCTTAAACAAAATAGCATCCGCTAGATAATCTTAGTTATCAGGAGATAAAGCTTACTCAATTTATGGTTATCCTAAATACACTAGTTAATGAGTTCAAGGTTAGTAACCTTCCTTATAAGTGCATGAACCTAGCTAAAAAAGATTAGATACACACAGATTAGTTCAATGATCCTTATTTTAAGCTCACTAAGCCAATTTTGTCATGTCCTGAACATGAGAAGTCATAATTGTCTCGCTGTGTAAACTAACTTAAAATAAAAACTGATCTCACAATTGCTATTGTAGATATAGTCTATATAAGGCGTATACAACTTAACCAGCTTAAAGCATCTAGTCCAATACTTGTCTATAATCAAATTTATGGTATAATTTTTCTAAAATACCTATTCATGAAGGCTTATTATTCAATAACACAACAATATTTATATACATGTTTTCATGCATAGAGTTATGGATTACATTCAGAGTTTACAAAAACCACAGATCTTAAAACCAATTTACAATAAGTTAAAAAACTAGTGGGCGTCCTAGGGAATTTCTAGTTAGTTTCCTGAAAACTTAAAAAAAAAAAAGTTAAAAGCCCAAATTTAGTAGATTCTATTTTCCTTACTTTCTCAGCCAATTGCACACTAACTTAAGGGTAGTGATATTTGAATATCTTGAACTCTTACTCATCACTTGCAAAAAAGTTAATAAAGATATGAGCACAATTAGCTCAGTAAGTAGAACAAAGTTAAAAGAGTACTATACAATTACAAATAACGTTATTAATTATAATGAAATGCAATGCAATGCAATCAATCACTTAAAACATTATACAATGTTATTCGATTCTTTGTGAGATTAGAGAAATTATGTTTGTCTTAATTCGAATTAAGGAGTTTACTGCGACTCAAAATCAGACCAAACTCAAGTTTATGAATGGAAAACACCCCCATTCCATAACCAGCTTCGAACCACAGACCCTATCTTCACAACGATTTCCTCACCTGTCACTTAGTTCGATTAAGGATGGGGAAAGCATAATTTTAGTATACTCATCAAATGGAGTCGGCATTTGGTCTAATACTCCTATGAAATCATGCAAAATAGCGCGCCAAAAAGTTTAACTTCTATCACAAATAGAATACCAATCACACACATAGTATGCACACAATCAGCTAATTTACAACGACAAACAGAAGCAATCTTACACCTCCCGATACTTTGATACAATATCTCAACAAGTAATAAAGTCACTATCCCAACTTACTTGTTTTGACGCTTACTGTGAAAAAGCTATGTCGTCGACGTTTTGCTCATTAGGAGACTATATATATAAAGTCCATATTTTGTTTACATAAGAGTTACAAAAACGTTAAGATTCTATCTATTCTTTTATTTCATTTTGAAGTTAAATATATATATATATATATAATATATATCTAAAGTGTACTATTATTTCCTTATAAAATGAAATATAGTTTTATTATATAAATTATGTTAAATTATTAAGTATCGATAATATACGTAGTTATACTATTACTTATAATATATGGTTTCAATCGTATCAAAACATACTTTTAATGAATCAACTTATGTTTCAATTACGATAAGGTTATCATACTATGTGAATTCTCATAATATTGTAGAGATATGGGTTATACTACCTAAGATTGTCCGATTTTAGTAAAAATAGTGTCATCAGGTTCATACGAACCTAACGTATGCATTACGAGTTCTATTTCGAAATATGACTTCTAAAGGTTATTTTTAGTTTCTACTATACCTATACACTCTTATAATAAGTATTATCATATTATATTCATATAATATAAATAAGCTATATTTTACATAATTTTCTTAAAATAGCTTAGTAATACCAATAATTTCTAACCGAACATGCATATACCTTAACTTATGTTGTATATTAGTACCAAATATGATGGAATTCCATTTGAACTAAACCTAATCTACATGTATATGTATAGGTTTAATTTTGATATGTATCACATTTTAGCCTATTATTACTAAAAACGTACCCCAACTTGTAATTTAAAATAGTTTACTACTAAAATTCACAACAAATGGCTCGGATCACTAAATAATTTCCTAAAAAATTTTATAAACTCCTAAAAATATAAAGAATTTAGTCAATATTTGGTTTCATGTTATCTATCTTATTGCCTATATACTCATAGTTATATTTTTACCCCTAAATTGCATTTAATTAAACAAATATTATCCTTTTTATACAAAATTATTTCAATATATCCTAACATTATTATGAAGCACCATAAGTCTTTAGACATCCATTTCATCAATTAATTTTATAACAATCTATTTATTTTGTTATTTTGCCCTAATTCTAGCTAATTTTAGGGTAAAAAATTATATTAAATATTAAACATACCTATCACGGCCCAAACAAGAAGAGTCGTAACAGTCTTGCCGTATCAATTAACCTAATATAGAAACTAACCTTATAGCTACTATTGTAGATATGTTCTATACAAGATATATACGACTTAACTAGTTGAAGCATCTGTTCTGATACTTATAAATGATCAAACCTGTGGTATATCTTTACAAAATATCTATTCTATATAACTTGTTATTTCATAACGCAGCAGTATTTACATAGACATATCAAATCCAGAGTTATAATTTATATCTAGAGTTTACTAAAAACCACAAATTTAAAGACTAATTACAATAAGATAGGAAACTAGTGGGCGTCCAAAGGAATTTTCAATTAGTTTCTTCAAAACTCAAAAGAAAAATCAAAAGTCCAAATTTAGTAGATTCCTTATTCCTCACTTTCCCAATTAACAGCATACTAACCTAAAGGTAGTGGTATTTGAATATCTTGGTCTCCACTAGGTACCTGCAAAAGAGTTTATAGGGATGTAAGTACAATTAGCTCAATAATGCAATCAATTACTTAAAACATTGCACAATGTTATTCGGTCCATTATAAGGTTAGAGAAATTACATCTCGTCTAACTCAGATTAAGGAGTTTTATCACAACTTAAATCAAACCAAATATGAGTTTGTGCAATGGAGAACACCCTCCTCCTGTCACCACCTTTAACCTTGATATACATATAATATATCCTAATAGTCAAAATATCATTAAATACATTAAAAATTTTCTTTTCATCATATTAACCAAGATGTATATATGTAGTTTTAATTTCATTATTTATCATATTTTAACTTGTTATTATTAAAAATACGTCCTGATTCATAATTTAAGCTATTTTACTACGTAAATTAATAATAACTCAAGTCACCAAATAATTCTCTAAAAACTTTTATACTCCTAAAAATATGGGGAATTCAGTCATCACTTAGTTTTATGTTATCAATTTACTACCTATATACTCGAATTTACAATTTTACCCTTCAATTATACTTAATTACTCACATATTATTCTTTTTACACAAAATTATTTTCAACCTATCCTAAGATCACTATAATTCATCAAAAGTCAATATTGGTTAGTTTTCATAAATCAATTTCACAAGATTTATTTATTTCACATTTTACCTTAATTATAGCTATTTTTTAGGCTAAAAATTACAATAAATATTAAAAATACATGAATAAAAAATCAGGCTACATAATAATTATCTATATATCATTTATATTCTATACAAAAATTTCAAGCTAGAAACAATATCATTTGATACATTTATTTTCAAAGTTAAAATTCGGGTAAATAGCGACTTTCTTAAGTAAGTATATTAAATATTCAAAATTTTACAAAAATAAAAATATCATATGATAGCATTTTTGAAATAATCTAAACATTAATTTTTTAAAATTTTTCTATATGAATTTACTATCTCTTAAAAATTATTGAAAAACATAGCAGAAGTTTAATCAACTTGTTCTTGGGTCCTCTAGTGGTCGGCAATGGAAGGCGTGGTGTCAAACAACCATGACACGAGGTGGTCTATTGGTGGCTGGTTAAGTTCCAAAGTAGATTCAAGTTTGCCTTAAGAACTAGACTAGCTCAATTCCAACTCTGTTTTTGTCTTTTTTTTTTTTGTATTTTTTTCTATTTTCCAGAAATTTTTTCTCTATTTATTCTAATCTCAACTTTGCTAAATTATTGTTGTTCTAGCATGGACTACTATTTATAAGAAGTGGAATGGTCGTATGGAATTTTTCTCTTTTTTTCCCCTTTTTAATTTAAGTAAGAGTTATCCTTCAACATGGGTTTTAACTTTGATTTAGCCACTTATAAACTTCTACGGCTTACTGCGGTGAAATTCAACCATTTACAGCAGATTTTGAGGTAATTAGATAAGTTTAAATGGATATTTTGATTAAATATTAATATTATATATATTATATTAGTATTTAGTTATTTTATTAATATACGAGTATATATTCTATGTATATATCACATGTAACATGTATTTGTACTCATATAATAACATTTTTAACCTATCTTTTATTTTTAAGATATATTATCTACTTATTTTTATGAATTTAGTACATATTATATATAATTATATAATTTCAGGTTAATTTACTAGTATAATTATTATATATACCAAGTATACTTATAAAAATACGTGTATATTGATATAGTAAATTATATTATATTATCTCATTTTATAACTTAATTAACTTATCTTTAAATTTCCGTCGTATTTTGAACTCGATTTTAAGGGCTCCGAGTAATTTTGCACTATATTAAGTATTTATACTTCTAGGGGAAAAATTGAGATTTTGAATCGTTATTTTCAAAATCTAACTTTACTGAATCACTTCTACGAACTTTTCTATTTTAATTATAAAGTTTGGACACAATTGGATAACTTTCCTTAAAAATCCTAAATCTAGGCTTAGTTGCACCTAAATGCGATTTTAAGGGCTTACGATACCTAAATTAAAAGTCTGGCTACATAGCAATTAAATACATGTCATATGTATTTTATACAAAAATTTTGAGCTAAGAACAACATTATTTAATGCATTTATTTTCAATTTCAAAAATCGGATGAATAGTAATTTATTTGAGTAAGTATATAAAATATTCTTAATTTTATAAAAAAAAAAATACAACATGAAATTATATCTAAAATAACCCAAGGATACAATTTTTCATAATTTTCTGGATTTATTTGATATTTTTTAAAATTAAATGAAAAATAGGGTAGAAAATTGGATGACTTGTTCATCAAAGCTTTGTTTCATGAAAAGGTTCAACAACAAGTCAATAGATGGGTAGTTGTAGGAAGGTTTAGGCAATGGTGGCTCTACATGGTGGTGGAAGGGTTCAACAAGAACTCAATGTTTAGTTTGAAAACTATGCTAACTCAATAGATTGCTCTGTTTTGTGAAATTTTTCTAATTTTCCAGTATTTTTCCTATTGCTATCCTACTCCCCAAATTGCTAAAACTATGAAATTCTAGTGTCCTTTGCTATTTATAGGGGTTGGAATTTATTGTATAAGATTTTCTTGCGATTTTCCTTCTTTTAATCAAGTAAGAGGTGTCTAATTTTTAGGAATTCAACTTTTGATTCATGTTGTTAGATTACTGGAAGGCTGCCATGGCAGTTTGCTAATATTTCCAAGTGTTTTCTCTACTCCTTGGCTGCAATTTGGATAATTTTAGGTTAGTTTATATTAAATATATTATAGTTTATGATTTTTATTAATATATGGGTATATTTCCTATCTATAAATTATGTATAATAAGTAATTATGTGTATAAAACCATGTTTCTAACATATCTTTTATGTTTAAGATATATTTCTTACTTATTTTTATGAGTTTATCACTTATTATATATAATTTCATAATTTTAGGTTAATTTACAAGTAAAATTATTATATACACCAAGTATACTCATAAAAATACGTATACATTCATATGATATATTATACTATATTATTTTCTTTTATAACTTAATTAACTTATATTTGAGTCCTTGTTATATTCCAAGCTTGGTTTTAGGGGTTTCGATAAGTTTTATGCTATATTATATAACTATACTTCGAAGACTAAAATTTAAATTTTAGGTCATTATTTTTGCAATCTAATTTACTAGATCATTTCAATTAACTTTTCTATACTAGTCATAAAATTTAAATTAAATCGGATAATTTTTTTCTTAAAGGTCCTAAATCTAGATATAGTTGATTTAAATGCGATTTTAGAGGTTCAACTCCCCCCCCCCCCCCCCCCCCCTAAGAAAGTTTTTTCTTCAAAACTTTTATTCTAAACGTAATAATTTCTTATTTTCTAATAAAAACCTATTACTCACCTTTTTCTTTGAAGAGTCCCGATTAAAAAATTCCCCATTGCCATCTTTAGTTCCCAAGTCAATTTTACTCTTAGACTGCTACCCCACTAAACTTTCACATACTCGACTCTCGATTTCTTAACTTTTGAATCCAATTCTCCATTATCTTAATCGGTTTTTCTTTAACTGTATAATCTTCTTGTAAGTCCACTAGTTTCAACTCCGTAATTGTATTTAGGTTCTTCATGAACGTCCATAACATGGATATATGAAATACGTCATGGTGTCCAGCTAAACTTAGTGGTAAAGTAATTCAAAATGCTACATTTTTATTCATTCCAAGATGTCAAAAGGTCCAACTTTTGTATCAATCTTATGCTGCTTTCATACTTTGTTATATTATCTTCACTTTATCATTCATCTGTCTAATCATATCAAGTCCAATCATTATATATTCATCATCTTCCTAATACAGTGGTGATCAATATTTCCTTCTATACAAAGCTTCATATGGTGCTATTTGGATTGTTGTTTATTATTATAAGCAAACTCCCCTAATGGTAAATACTAATCCCAGTCACCATCAAAGTCTAAAATACAACCTCTCAACATATTCTCAAGTATTTGGGGATGATAAGTTGTGCTAAATTGTAACTTAGTTCTCAAAGATCGATGTAAGCTTTCCCAAAATTTCGATACAAATCAATTATCCCTATTTGTCACAATATTTATCGGTATACCATATAGTCTAACAATCTCTCTTATATACAGTCATGTTAGCTTCCATTGAATTATAAATCTAATAAGGTCAAAAATGAGCACACTTCATCAACCTGTCTACTACAACCCAAATTGAATCGTGACCTAACTTCGTCCTCGGGAGTTCTATTACAAAATCCATTGCAATGTAATCCTACTTCCATAGAGGTATTTGTAATGGTTGCAATAAACCACTAGGTCTTTGATATTCTACCTTCACCTATTGTTATGTGTTACACCAAGCAACATATTATGCTACATCCTTTTTTATGCCTTCCACCAAAACAATGATTTCAAATTGCGGTACATCTTATTTCCACCACGATGTAATGTATAACCAGTGCCATGCGCTTCAACTGTTATTTCATCCTTTAGCTTTGAGTCACTAGGCACACAAACTCTACTCTTATATCTTAACATACCTTTAGTATCAATTTTGGAGTCAAGTACATTACTTGTACTTAACTTTTCCTTAATTTTCTTCAATTTCTAATCCTCATCTTGTTAAAGTTTAATTCTTTCTACCAAAGTTGGTTACGTCACTAAATTCATCAACTGCACATCAGTGTCATGCCATCTGAATTCAATCTCCAACTTTTCAAATTCCTTAATCAATTCACATTGAGTAGTGAGTAATAAGGCCACTTGTTCATAATTCTTATGATCAATGCTACATTAGTTTTTGTAGCTTTGTCAAGACAATAGTTTATGGTCAAATCATAATCCTTAATTAATTCCAACCAATGCCTTTGTCTCAAGTTCAATTCCTTCTAAGTAAAGAAATACTTCAAGCTTTTACAATATGTGTATATCTCATAGTCCATATAAGTAATGTCTCCAAATCTTCAAAACAAATACTACAGCTACTAACTCTAAATCATGAGCTAGATAATCCCTCTCATCAGGCCTTAATTGCTTAGATGCATGCTATTACTTTTCTATTCTACATCAACACACATCTAAGTCCATTCTTGGAAGTATTGCTATATACATAATAAGATTTTCTTAGATTTGGCAAAATAAGTATTGGCATTGAAATCAAATGATCCTTTAATTCCTAGAAACTTTGTTCACATTCATCGCTTCATTCAAATTTAACATCCTTTTGTATTAGTTGAGTTAGTAGCTTTTCAATTTTAGAAAAATCTTGTATAAATCACTTGTAATATTCCGTCATTCCAAGAAAACTTCTTACTTCCATTATACCAGTTAGCTGTTTTCCATTTAGCCACTGCTTTGACTTTTTCACGATCTATTGAAATTCCTTCGCTTGACATGATGTCCCAAAAATGAGATTTTATCCAGTTATAAATCACACTTACTCAACTTAGCATATAGTTGATTGTCTCTCAACTTCTATAAGACCAAACGCAAATGATTGGCATGATCTTTTTTAGTCTTTGAATAGATTAAAATATCATCAATGAATACTACAGCAAATTTAGCTAAGGTTGATAAATCCAATTTGTTAAGTCCATAAACACAACTGATACATTTGTCAAACAAAAAGGCATTACTAAAAACTCATAGTGCCCATATCTGGTTCGAAAAGTCATCTTTTATACATTATCCAACTTAATTCGTAACTAATGGTATCCAGATCTTAAATCAATTTGTGAAAATACGATGGCACCATGCAGTTGATCAAATAAATTATCAATCTTAGTAATGGGTATTTGTTCTTAACAGTCACTTTATTTATTTCCAGATAATCGATGCACAACCTTATGGTTCCATCTTTCTTTTCACTAATAACATTGGCACTCCCCAAGGTGACACATTAAGTCGTATAAATTCTTTATCCAATAGCTCTTGAAGTTGCTTCATTAACTCTTGAAGTTCTATTGGTGGCATTTGGTATGGAGCTTTTGACATCAATTCAGTTCTTGGCACCAACTCCATAGTAAAATCTAATTCTTGACGTAATGTTAACCCAGGTAAATCTTCTTGAAAGATATCAGGAAATTCACTTACAATAGATATTTTCGATAATTTGGGGGTTTCCTTTTTCCCTTCTATAGCAAATATCCAACAGAACTGCCATTCTTCAACAATCTTATTCATTTCTTCACTTAATTCAATTACTAATAATCTCAGATTTCGTTCACCCATCTTTCCTTGAAATATTACCTTACCCCCATCTAAGGTCACATTTTTATTTTGACAAGCCACTTTGGTTGTTTGTTTGGACAACTAATCTATTCCCACAATAATATCATACCCTTTAATTGGTAAAACAATTAGTTTTATTAAGAATTCCTTTCCTTGAAATTGCAGTAGTCTATTATCTACTATTTCTTGGGTTAACACTTGCTCTCTCGTAGGTGTTCTCGCTCTATAAGTAGATTTAACTTCATTTGTCTTAATCTTATTTTCGAAGACAAACTCTTGGCTACTAAACAAATATGATACTGCAGTATTAAACAATGTATAATCAATTTGCTCATTCATAAGTGTGTTTCCTGAAATAATTACTATTATTATAGTAATCTATCATTTGTGTACTATAGTTAAGTTACATATTTTCACAATTCTTAACATTGTCTACTGATACAGGATTTACAATTAACTCACGAGTAAGTAAAGGTACTAGTTAGTTTACATACCTGTCACTAAGCCTTAGTAAATTCCATCAATATTCATTTCATCATCTAAGCCATCATGAAGGTATTCCTCCATTTATTCATCAAAATCTTCAATATCCTTTTCTATACCTTTGATTGCAAACACCGAAGTTGATACAACAGTTGTCTCTACTCCTTCAAATTTTTTAGTCCTTTATCTTGCCTGTCCATAATCTCTTAAGAAGTGTCCCGTCATTCCATACCTGTAGCACTTCACTACAATCATCTTTAAATACAATCTTAACATATGATTTGGATCACCATACAGAAAACATTTACCTCTTAACCGAGTATATTATCGAGCAAAATGCTACGCTCTACACTTCTAATATCTTACATTTCTTACCATATCATAGAAACTAAAGCCTATCCTATTTGAAGCAGGGCCACTAATCACAAATGTTAACTTCTTTCCTTTTAAGCCTAAGTTACTATTTACACATAAGAATGTCCTCTTGAAAACAGGTCTATATTTATTAACTCTCCTTAATTTCTTACTCCACTCATTTTGCATAGTTGATCAATTATTCTCCAATTGACGTGCCTTGTTCACAATTTGATAATAAGTGGTAAATTCATAATACATTAACTTACATCACATCGTTGAGTCAAACCCATTAAGGAAAAGATCCTTCTTTGGCTCTTAATTATCCCTATATAACTTAAGCACATATTGTAAGCTCTACAACTAGTCACTTAGGGTTTCGATCAGCTAAAAATCCAATCAAGCCTAAATTATAAGTAAAGCTAGAAATATTAGTAAAATGATCTCGTAAGTTTAAATTTAAGAAAATAAGTAATAAAATAAAAGAATAAAAAAATTTCAAATTTTAAATATATAACTCGTTATTTATCGAAAATGCGTAAAATGCATTCCAATAATTAACGAATCGCTAAAGATAAATTATATGTATACTAAAAATCATAAAATAACCTAAATAATATTTAGAAATATTTATTTTTACTATATATGAATTTTTATGTATGTAGAAATACGCGTAATTACTAATAATATGCGTAATGTGCTAAAATAATACTAAATAATTAAATAAAATCCATAATTAATTAAGGAAAAATAAAAAAAAAATTATAAAAAATAAGGAATGATCCAGAATTGGGTCGTGGAAACTGGGGAAAATAATAAAAAAAATTAGATAATTAAATTAGAACAACACAAAAGCCAAAAATTAAAAAATTTGGGCAATGTCTTGTTCAATTTAATGCACATTAATTACCAAAAAGCTCTATAAATAGAAAAAAAATCACAGAACTCATTTGGACAATTAGAAATAAAAAAAAATTAAGAGCATTAAAATTGAAAGAAAAAAAATTCGGGTAAAAAAAATTAAGAAAACTATGCAATTGAGGCTTGTAAGGAAAACCCAGACCCGACAAGCAGCTAGGGGTGGACAGCCACCACCACTAAATGATGGTAGCAGCGCCCAGGTGGGCCAACATACGGTGGCCGGAGCCACACAAATTGGTAAATTTGATTTTCAGTCCGATTTTGTGTAAGTTTGTAAAAATAGTAAATATTCTTAAAAAATTATGAAACTTGTTATTCTAGAATATTTTTGTATGTATTTTTTAGGAAAAATATTATTTTGATGAAAATATGTCCCGTGATATATGATCCTTAAGAAATCATGTAAAACCGGGCATGTTTTAGTTTAAAAATAAATGACCTTAAGAGTGTAGTTTTGAGCCTAAATTTTTTTTGTAAACTACTTAGATGATATAGAATAGTGCTATGAAGCCCGTTTTCAAAAAATTAATTTTATAAATTTTTAGATAATTTTTAGGCCTTAAAATGAGGCATAAAATGGGTAATTTAAGGTTAATTCCTGATTTAGTGAATAATTATATGTTTTAGGATGTTAAAATATGATGAAATATGATACTTGTAGTATTTAGGGTGTTATATGTAATTATTAGGTTAATTATGTAGTGAATAAATAATAGAAAAAAATAGTAAATTTTAAGTTAAATTTTGTAAATTAGGGTAATTAGGTGTAAAATCTGATTTAGGATGAATTTAGATATTTTTAAATGATAATTGATGTTGAGAGATGGTAATATAAAAATATTAGATGTTTATTATGTACATAATAATAAGTAATAGTACATAATACACAATTATTAGAAATATAATACATAGAAAATATTAGAATAAAAATTGATATTATGATAATAATAAAAATATATAATAAATCTGATAGAAAACTTAAATTTATGTAATTATATGAAAAATGTAAAAATTTCTCACATCAGGAATAAATTCGGTACACTAATACGGATTTAAGTATACCAGGTGGAATAAAATATCGACTAAGGGTAGTGATGGTATTTAGGATATCGGAAAGTAATGTGATTAATTTCATATTATAAGTTGAAACGAATTTCTAGGGTTCGGGTATAAAATAGTACTTAGAAAATCAAACTAGAACCTAATTTAGAAATCGATGCGGAAACTGAGCCCGAACCTAACCGCAAACCTAAAGTAATTGTAAAAGATTTGAGAACCTAGATGATTAGATATATTAAACTCTAAACAAAAGATCACAATAAGCGTTATAAGATAAAACGAACCTATAATAATTATAAAAAAAACTAAAACCACGTTTGTATTATAGGGATGATTAGCAATGGCTTGAGCGAGTTGGACCTCGAGTAAGTAAGTGAGGAGTCCAGGTAAGTTGGGATTAATACGTTGTTGTATTTTGGAGGCTTAAAATTATGCTTAGTTGTGCTTGTTAGATAGTTAGTTGTGTACATGTTCTTGATTATGAGTGATGCTGTGATTCTATCTATTGTTCTGGCTTATATTGTGTGATTTGTATGAAATGATTGATCACCCTAAATTGGACCTAATCAAATATACGACTTGTAATTATAATCGGACCTACATGATAACCCATTAGGGGAACTTAGGATTCTCCGGCCAAATACCAACCCCTTCGAAAGGGATAGCGCATGATTGCATAATGGTCCCTTTCTCATCCTTAATCGAACTAAGTGACAGAAGAGGACGTCACGACGAGGGTGAAATCAATGATTCGAAGGTAGTCACGGGAGGAATGATGTCTCTATTGCACAGGCCTAAGTTTGGTCGTAAACTGTTACATTAACGGCAACTCCTCAACCTGGATTAGAGTAGGCGCAATTTCTCTAATCTCACGACGGGCCAAACAACGTCATATGATGGCATTTGCTTAAACATGCATTACACCTAATAAGTTGATTAATAACCTTGTTATGTTTGTAGTATAGTTTTAAGTCATCCATCCTAACTTACTGAACTGCGATTACTCACATCCCTACAGACGTCGTGCAGGTGCTGGCTAAGAAGCGGCATACAACTACTCTGAAGTTAACAACTGCAGGATCCTAGGGAGTGAGGAAAAACATTTGAAGAACAAACATATATTTTTAAGGTCTAAGCTTTTATTTTAGATTTTTTTTTCATTTTTAAATAATGTAATAGCTGAATTATAGTATATATATATATATATATATTTTCTCACTTTCTTAAGTAAGTGATTTATTCAAATTATAAACTATTTACTTTAAAGCGGGTTAGTCATGGACGCCTTGTGTAGATCAAGTCTAAGATAACGGTTATAAGACCAACTACTATCTTAGAATGGTTTACACAACGGGCCTATTACAACTCTGCCGCTTCGGGGCGTGACACATATTGCAATGACCTATTCAATTCATTCTTGTATTATGCCAAAGTCATAGTGCCTTTCCTTATCTCCATTAACTATCTGGTTATTTGATTTTGTACACTTATAGGGAAATATTATCTCTTAAATGCCTTTCAAAACATTTGCTATGTAATAGGGCTAGTGATTGTTCATGCTATCGAATCCCACCAAACTCGTACCCCTGTTTTTAGCAAGAAAATACCTACCTTTTCTTTGTTTGGAATTTTAAATGCCTCAAAACTACAATTGATCTACACTAACCAATCATCAGCCAAAGCAAGCTTACCCATTTCTCCCTCAAAGTACCAATTTGCTTTCATAAACTTAGGAACTTGATTCATATCTTAAGGTCAAATTCCTCTAGGTTTAGCCTTTGGTTCACCACATTTCCACTTATGATCAAATGTTGAATTAAAGCTCCTTATTATTAGATCATAGTATTCATATTAGCTAACATTTTCCCAAACTGAGTTAGGTCCATCATGTTTGGAGTAGGTGGTGATACATTGTTTCTAAGTGGTTCTGGTGGATTAGGAGAATTAGGAGATGGTATTACTCCTTTAGGTTGGCCATTTCCATTTCTATTTGCCTTCTTTGCCATATTTAGATTATCAATCACTAACTATCAACCCTGCACTTACAATTTGTGTATCGGAAGTTGGTATTTGATCTAAGCGACTCGTATTCACATATAGATCAATTATTCCCTGTATATATATAATACACAACTATAGATTACTCAACAAGGATTTCAATTAACACAAGACCTATAATATTTCATCCCTGTGTAATAAGCAATGATATACATATACTACTTGTTACACATTTCATCATGTGATCAAACACACTTGTACATTATGAGCTTATATAAACTCCACCTGTGATATCATAACATCATTTCACTTTATTCCATGTAATCACTACTCATATTTCGAATAAATGTACTGTTATTTAGTGCATTTATACAAATATTGGAAAATAAAGATATGTTGCACTCTTTCATGTTTATATTAATACATAGGATAGTTGGAAGTTTACATTCAAAAGATTGCATCACTTTGTTTACAACATAAGATTACATATCTAATCATCTATTTGCATTACTTTCATTTATACAAAAGTTTATTTACATCATTTACATAGTTAGTAACTAAACATCAAAAATAAAAAAGTTACATTCAAAAGGTTAAAAATACATCAAAAGTCAGTAGGGGGCTTAGGTACATCAAAACAACTCAATCAAATGATATCAAAAGCCCTAGCATGTCTTCTCACTATCTTCTCACACTTCTAGTTACTCGAGCTTTCTAAAGTTACCATATCTTAAAGGGGAACCAATCATCCTCTCTATTCTCTTTAAAATCTCAACTTATTTCCACTATTATAGAAGTGTCCGGTATCACAACTCCTTTATGCACTTTACTCCCACTATCCTGTGCTTCATTTTTAGGAACAACTTCTACTTTAACCTCTACTTCAAACTCCTCTTTAGAATCCTCCGCAAGATCCTCATCATCCTCAAACCTTACATTTGGCTAAGCGTTCTAAGGTAAATTCTCAAGTGGCATCACAAAGGGTTCAAGTTCTTAGGATTGTAATGGTACTTCTATTCCTGCAATCTCAACTATAGAATATCTAAGAAACTAGTCAGCCACATAAAAGGGATAATTTATGAGGATATATCAGACACTTAGAGATACTTGATTAAAGCTTGGAGGGTAATTTTTATTTGCTTCTACAATAGTAAGAAAGTATAGTATAGGAATAATTGAAGAGAAAATCCCTTTTCCTACAAATGCTTTTTCTTACAGGCAACCATCCCTCATTATCCTCCAATCATCATGTATACTAAAAGACATTTCATGCTTATAATTTACAATGATTTCATCGATGATATAAAACATGCTCTAATCAACCATATTTAGTAATAACTTCTACATCTAAATCCTATACTCGATAGGTGTTTTATTGCCTTCTTATTCAAAATACCGCCGTGCATGTACAAGATCATTCCTATAAATCTAAAAACAATCAATTTAGTAGTTAGTTTATTACCATTTTTACATACATAAGTTATATATATAATCCCATGAATTTAAGTCATTAACATCCATTATCAACCTCACCTCAATAAACCTATTGTCTACTTATTTTATTAGATACTTCAAAGCTTGGTTCTTTTAGAACTATACTCTAATACTAACTCAGGACTATCATTCCTCGAATAAAAGAAGTTATAATAATCCTATTGTATAAACTAACTTAAGATAGAATCTGGCCATATAATTGCTATTGTAGATATAGTCCACACAAGGCATATATGACTCAACTAACTTGAAGTATCAAGTCCGATACCTATCTATAATTAAACCTGTAGTATAGTTTTTATAAAATACCTATTCATGATGACTTATTGGTCGATAACATAACAGTGTTTATATAAGTGTTTTCATGCATCAAGCTATAGTTTATGTTTAGAATTTACAAAAGCCACAAGTCTTAAAGCCCATTTACAGTAAGTTAGAAAACTAGTAAGTATCCTAAGAAATTCACAGTTAGTTTCCTTAAAACTAAAAAAAAAGTCCAAAGCCTAAATTCAGTAGATTATCTTTTCCTTACTTTCTTAGCCAATTGCACACTAACCTAGGGGTAGTAATATTTAAACATCCTTAACTCTCATTTGTCACCTATAAAAGAGCTTATAGGGATATGAGCATAACTAGCTCAGTAAGAAGGATAGAGTCAAAAAAATACCGTACAATCATAAACAAGGTTACTAATTATAACGAAATGCAATATAATCAATTACTTAAAACATCATACAATGTTATTTGGTCCATTGTGAGGTCAAAGAAATTACATCTGCTTCAACCTGGATTAAGGAGTTTACCGCAACTTAAAATTAGACTAAACCTAAACTTGTAAAATGAAAAATACCCTCCTCCCATAACTACCTTAAAACTATGGCCTCTACCCTTATCACAACCTCTTCACCTATCACTTAGTTCGACTAAGAATAGGGAAAAGACCATTTCAGTTATCCTTATTAAAGGGAGTCAATATTTGGTCTAACACTCCTAACCGTTCCTTTAACAGTTGCTATGCATGTCCAGTTACTTTAGTGGTTGAATCACTATTAATTCCATTTAGAGGTGGCAAAAAAAAATTCATATAATATAATACTATGAAATCATGCAAAACGATACACCAAGGAGTTCAACTCCTATCACAAATAGAATGGTTACGATCTCAACTTACCTATCCTAACACTCACTATAGAAGACTTGTATCGTTGACGTTTTGCTCATTGGGAGACCATGTATATACAAAGCTCAAATTTAGTTTTCGTAAAAGTTACAAAAATATTATGGTTCTATCTACTCTCTTATTTCATTCTGAAGTTGAATATATATATATATATCTAAAGTATATTATTATTTTCTTATATAATGAAATATAGTTTTATTAAATAAATTATGTTAAGTTATTAAGTATTGAAAATATACGTAATTATACTATTATTTATAATATATCATTTCAATCGTATCGAAACATACTTTTAATTAATCAACTTACGTTTCAATTACGATAAAATTATCATAGTACGTAAATTCTCATAATATTATAGAGATATCAGTTATATTACTTAAAATTATCCAATTTTAGTAAAAGTAGTATCATTGGGTTCATATAAACCCAACGATACATATTACGAGTTCTATTTCGACAAATAACTTTTAAGGGGTATTTATAGTTTCTACCATACCTATATGCTCCAAGTATTATCATATTATATTCATATAATATAAATAAGTTATATTTTACATAATTTTCCTAAAATAGTTTAGTAATACCTATAATTTCTAACTCTAACATGCATATACCCTAACCTATATCATATATTAGTACCAAATATGACGAAATTCCATTCTAATTAAACTTGATCAGCATGTATATGTATAGTTTTTATTTCGATATTTATCATATTTTAGCTTATTATTACTAAAAACATATCAAGATTCATAATTTAAGCTAATTTACTACTAAAATTCATTTAAATGGCTCAGGTCACTAAATAATTCCTTGAAAATTTATATAAACTCCTAAAAATATGAGGATTCTACTCAGTATATGTTTTCATGCTATCGCTTTTATCACCTATATACTCATAATTACATTTTTACCCCTAAATTGCATTTAAGTAAACAAATATTATCCTTTTTTCTACAAAATTATTTTTTGTTTATCCTAACATTATTATGAATCACTAAAAGTTAACAGGCATCCATTTCATTAATTAATTTTATAAAAATTTATTTATTTCATAATTTCACCCTAATTCTAACTAATTTTGGGGTAAAAAATTACATTAAATATTAAACATACCTAAATTAAAAATTTGGCTACATAGCAATTAGATACATGTCATATGTATTATATATATAAATTTTGAGGTAGAAACAATATTATTTAATACATTTATTTTCAATTTCAAAAATTGGATGAATGGTAATTTATTTAAGTAAGTATATAAAATACTCTTAATTTTATAAAAATAAAAATACAACATGGAAGCATATTTAAAATAACCTCAGGATATAATTTTTCATAGTTTTCTAGATTCATTTGATATTTTTTGAAATTGAACGAAAAATAGGACAGAAAATTAAATGACCTGTTCATCGGAGCTCCAATAGTTGATGGTGAATAAGTGGTTATCGAAAGACCGAGGTGGTGGTAGATCTATGTGGTAGTGGAAGAGTTTAATAGCAGGTCAACATTTGGTTTAGGAACTGTGCTAACTCAATAGATTGCTCTGTTTTGTGAAATTTTTCTAAAATATTTCTAATTTTTTAGAATTTTTCCTATTGCTATCCTAATTCCCAAATTGCTAAAACAATGAAAGTTTAATGTCCTTAGCTATTTATAGGAGTTGAAATTTGCCACATGAGATTTTCTTGTGATTTTCCTCCTTTTAATCCAGTAGGAGGTATCTAATTTTTAAGGATTCAACTTTTGATTCATGTTGTCAGATTGTTGGGAGACTGCCATAGTGGTTTGCTAAAATTTCCAAGTGGTGTTTTCTCCACTCTTTGGATGCAATTTGGATAATTTTAGGTTAGTTTATATTAAATATATTATAGTTTCATGATTTTTATTAAGATATGGGTACATTTCTTATATATATATATTACGTATAATAACTAATTATGTGTATATAACCATATTTCTAGCATATCTTTTATTTTTTAAGTATATTTCTCACTTATTTTTATGAGTTTATTACTTATTATATATAATTTTATAATTTTGAGTTAATTTACAAGTATAATTATTGTATATACTAGGTATACTCATAAAAATACATGTATATTCATACAGTATATTACACTATATTATTTCCTTTTTCATAGCTTAATTAATTTATCTATAAATCCTTATTATATTTTGAGCTCAGTTTTAAAGGTTCCGATGAGTTTTACGCTATATTATATAATTACACTTTTAAGGTTAAAATTGAGATTTTGAGTTATTATTTTTGCAATCTAATTTTACTGAGTCACTTCAACTAACTTTTCTATCCTAGTCGTAAAGTTTGAGCTTAAACGAATAAGTTTTTTCTCAGATGCTCTAAATCTAGGTACAGTTGTCTTAAATGCGATTTTCGAGGCTCACAAATTCTCTTTAAATCATCCAAAATATAGATCGAACTCATTAAAACCTACCACTTAGCCCAATGAGTTAAAGCTAAATAAATAATGAGTTTTCCCCTCTTTTGATAATTATTATGTATACTAGAATAAAGGAGTAGGAACCCATATTGTGACACAATTTTTGATAAAACCTTAAAAGCCAAAGCTTATTTCTCATAATGACTTTTCTTTGTTAATAATAACCGAACCATCTTAGTTGTTGACTACATTGTTCACATAACTGAAAACTAATTGAATCTTAGGAGCTTTTAGACAACTTCAATGAAGTCCAATCAATCGCTTATAAGTTTAATTGATTGTCGTAGGACAACCCCTAAACTATGCTCCAACTAGTTTCCTTTGCATGTAAATCAGTCTGTGATAACATATTATAATAAACATATCTATTTCAGTTAAAATTTATCGCCTATTTTAGGAACTTATAAATGAAGCGCTAAAGTTTGATTTTAATCAAGATGTTGTGGTAGTTTGACAAAAATAAGTATGGTATGGTCAAACAAGCCTCTTTTCTCCCACGTTACAATTTAAGGATTAGACAACCAATTTCTCTCACATCATAGCCCAAGCTACTTCATTTAGACCAATGAACTACTATTCTCGTTAGGTATAACCTTAATGCATGAGGTGGAATATAGCATAGATGGTGTGGCAAATTAGTAGAACTTTATGTCAAAGCTAGTTGAGTATATTATCATAAAGCGAAACTAAAGCTTAAATAAACTACTATTTGTGTCATCCTAAGACAAGAAGATCAACCAGTAGCATATTAGTCTACTATAACTATCCATAAGGAATCTTATAACTGCCAGTATGACCCATAACTTCTTCCTAATATACTAACTTGGTTCTCGATATCACTAAGGTTAATGACCTATTGAGAACATCAGTACTTAACTAACTAAATCTCTTTGATATGAGATTATTCAAAAGCTAGTCATATCATACTAATCTCCAGGTAGATTATCTAAGTCATCAATCTCCTTGGGTTTTTTTGCTCTTCCCAGATATAATGTAAGAATGAACACAAGAATCATACAATTTAAAAGGGGTTCCTTTCATATGGAGAGGGAAGGGTGGAAGGGGAGCCGATTTACCTTAACTAAATCAACGTTAGAATCACCTATAGGAAGATGTTTGCTTGTTATTACAACTATATAACACCTTATATTTGCAAAGGTATTTTACTATGGCTAAAATAGGTCCAAAACTCTTTAGTTACATCTGATGACAACCTTACTTCATTTAAGCACATCACTTATTTAGAAACAAACAAAGTATAAGAAAGTTATAGTTAATTGGGTGTATAAAAGACCGGATGTTATATTAGGAACAAAGACAGTAAATATTTGTTAATGGATGGATTGAGTCTAAAAGTAATTAGTTTATTTTTCTAAATTCTCCGATTATAAAATAAAGCGTGTAAGTTTAGGCAATTAGACACCTATTATTGTGTTACAACTTTAAGAATCTTACCATAAGGAATAATTTAGATTTAATAATCGATATTATTCTTTAGAAATAATCATTAGTGTGGTAATATTGGATAAATTACCATTCATGACCTTATATGTAGTGCTTTAGGTAATCTAAGAGTTTATGGGAGCTCAATACTTTGTTAAAAGTGGTACCAAAACTCAATTCTAAGTTTGACATATTGATCAAATATGATCTTTCGTATCCTATGAGAAATGATACTTGGTTTAGATCTTATTATGTATGATCCAAATGAAGTCTCACTAAATAGGAGAGAGAAAATAAGATTATGACTTGATATGGAAGACTTGATAGTGTAATTTGGATGAATTCAGGTTGGAAAAGCATTTGCCAATGACACTTGGTTTGGATGCTTTATTTTTTAATGGTCTGAACAATTCAATCATTCTATAGAATTTTGCAAAATGTTGTTTCATGCGAGATATACAACTTCAACTCAAATTAGTATGTTATTTTAAGTATTTGGGATGTGTTACTTCATTTTTATATGGTTTAGATCATTTAATAATTATGTTTTATAACAATATAATGCTTAAGATTAAATATCTTAAGGATTATGACTCTTAAATATGATGGTACTTTATAATGCTTGAAATCATTCTTGTGGAACTTCTTAGTTTACGATGAATTTAGCGTAAATTTTACTAGATTTTCTCCCATTTTTTTCTCTTAAAACATTATTCACTTTTATATCACACAAGTATGGTTTATAATCTTGGAAAAGCGTTATCAAATTTCTAAACTTAGACTGTCTCTTGAAAGAATTTCACATTTCAGTATTTAAGAGAAAATTACTTGTTTACCATTAAAATTTTAAAAAATTAAAAAAATATATAAATCATATAAAAAAATAACCAAAATACTAAGTCTGGATCGCATCTTAAAGATTTAGCGTAAATTTTACTAAATTTTCTCCCATTTTTTCTCTTAAAACACTGTTTCCTTTTATATTACATAAGTATGGTTTATAATCTTGGAAAATCGATATCAAATTTCTAAACTTAGATTGTCTCTAGTATTTAAGAGAAAATTACGTGTTTACCATTAAAATTTTAAAAATTAAAAAAATATAAATTGCATAAAAAAATTACCAAAATACTAAATCTAAATCATATCTTAAAAATATGACATAAATAATTCTAAATATATCACATGTTCAAGATGCAACATAAGTCTAAAATATCGCCTAAAAATAAAAAGAGTCAGTAATAGGTCTTAAAGGGCATTTTCAAACTAAAAACAACATTGATCAGGCAAACTCGAATTTTTTCATCGTAGTACTAAAAAATTAGTCCTCAAAAATATATAATAATAAGAAAAATTCTTTCTAAAACAAAAGTTATGATTATTTAAACGTAATTAGGAAAAATAATCTAATTTATCATAAACTAAGGCTAATACGAATATATCGCATTGGGTAAATGGGATATAATGTTTATATCGCTCCAATTTTTTCAAGTCGGACTAAGCTTACATCACGTTTTTGAAATGCAATAATATGCTAATACTAGTGTTGTATTTTCAAAATACAATATAGGCTCGATAATACTTAACCATTATCGTATTTTTCAAATGCGAAATTCATACTGTTATGAATATTGAATTTTAAAAACATGATATAGGATTAGTATTTTTGTAATTTTTTTATACAATTCATAATCATATAATTTTTTTCAAATATTGATAAACAAGTATTTTACCTCAATATTTACATAATAAATCTTAGCGTGCAGCGCTTTAAATTCTCTAATGAAAGCAATGCGTTGTGCCTTCAAGTCATTATTTTTTATTCGAATTTCACCTTTCTTATCCATTTTTGCTAACATATTACCCAATGATAGCCAAACTTTGCAAAGAGGGCCAGGACCGGTGCGCATAAAGGAGCTAAGTCCACGCATTTAAGAGCAGCTCGGATCTTGCCCAAAAGAGCCAGTAAACGATTAACGAAACACTTGTTTAGCCCAAATAACTGTTGGGAGTATCTTGTGTAAGAACTAGCTTCAACCCCCGGCGGTGTAGCAAACATCACCCTAGAAAGAAAATAATTCGTATCAATATCATGACGTGATTCCTAATAGGATGCATAAGGAGGAAACGTGCCAAAAGGCCGCCTACTCTCAAGAAACCAAAAACGAAACATAAGATCAAATCGACCATCATTAGAGACATGAAACGATCATAAACTGCCAGATTGATGAAAACGTAACACATAAGCATGGTTTAAAATTCCAAGAATGATGTTTTTTTTTTTTTTTTTTGAGTGATTTTTTAAAAATTTTTTGGGTGAATACCAAGAATGATGTTTGGGTGCCAAAATGACTAAAACCCCTCTTGACCCCATGCAAAATGAGGGAAATGGATCGCTCAAATGACCATTATTTAAGCCGTGATGGAAGATATCATTTGAGCTAAATAACTATTAGGGGCACAAGAGGATATGAAAAGAGAATTTGTTCAATTCAAGGGATTAACATACAGAGAATGAATTTTTTTGCACTTATACAAGTCTTATCGGGGTAGTAATTTGACCTTTGAATCTATCTTTACCAAAAAAAAAAAAAAAAAAGAGCCTGGCCAGTTTAATTATTATCTATATTGAAATCTTCCCTTTTGTATGCAAAATCTCTCATGACACGTTGAATGCCATTGGGTAATGCCACTTATTAAATTGGATTCTAGATATTGTCAGCAGATGCTTAAAGTCGTTAAATCTTTGATATTATATACCTAAGTTACATGAAGAAGGAGTCACTGTATAATATGATAATCAAATTTCTCTCAATTACTCTTTTTCTGAGACACTGTTCTGATTGAAGTTGTAAATTATATATATGCAGTTCTAGTGTAGAGAGAGGACAAATTTTATATATACAAATTGATATTAAATTTTGATGCGTCCATCGAGCATCAATATTTTTTAAATTAATTGAAGAAATTAATTCATTGCTATCTCCCCAAATAAATATATTGTTAACCATTAAGGATTAAACTTAACTAGTCAATCATTAATGATTTATTTCTTAAGTGAGAAATGTTAAAATAGGAAACTTCAATTCCATTTATATTCCTTAATTTCAAGCCACAATGATAATCATAATATAATGATCTACAGTCGTTACATTACATTCCATGCACTTATTCTTTATTTTGTTGTTTTTTATTGCTTGAAATTAATCTTAGGAGCAATTTAACATGTATTACATCACTTAACTGTGAATGTCTCGAAGTACTCGAAATTCAAGGCAAAACATGCCTCCTTTTGAACCTCGGGCGCAATAAGTTCGTACAAAACTCGTATCCAACTCAATCATCAACTAAATTACTAGTAACAAATACACTATATAACAGTGGCACAAAACGTTGCATGTTGAAAAATACTCCGATATTCGTATATACACACACGAGATTGGCTTTAATGCTAGCCCAACCATGTCTTTTGTTTCAATTTTATGTTTTGGTCTACCATCGAATTCTCATGCCCAATAAATATGTCATTACACATAAATGATTTTGTTCTTTCTTCGTAAATTATATTGTTGAAGAGCTTTCAATTTTAAAACCACGTGGCATGTATATTTTTTATGGATTGTCTTTATGAAAGGTTTGAAAAAAAATTTTGTCAATTTTATTTCTCCGATGCTGGTCACTAAATTAAACACGTTGATGTAGCAATAATATTAAATACCCGGTTGCCGTTTGGCAGGTTTTATAGTGCAGTGAAGGGCAGTTCCCAAAAATACAAAATGATAAACTGAAGTCACATATAGATCATTTATATCAAAAATCATGTTTACACATATCGTAATTGCATTTATCCTACTATATATGTTGAATCAAATTTACATTTCTCTATGTAACCGTATTCATACTCAGTTTATGCCGTGTCTATATCCATATTATATCATGACGTCTATTCTTCCTACTCAAAATGCTTTTCTTCAAAATAAAAATGTTTTTGTGTCAAAGTCGACTGACATATAGTTCATGAACCTATCTGAATAAACAATTGCCATCTTATGGTAGGTGCAACAAGCAATATCATTTAAATGACAAGCAGACAAATATTAAAAGTAGAATTAAGCACTCCACATGACAAAAAATTTCCCATAATTAGGATATTGTCATATATATGCCATAAATCGTTTAAGGAAATGCTTTTGCTTTTTCTTCTTCTCGACCTCATAGTTTCTTTATTGAAAAATTATAAGATATCCCTATTATTTTTGGTACGGACTATCCATATCCAAAGGAAGCCATCGTTTTCGATGATCTCATTCTATTGTGTAATTCAACTATCGTAGAATTGAATAAAGCATATGTCTTATCAATACCGATAAAATTTTAATATTTTTTAAAAATAAATTGGATATAAACATTTGAGAATGCTTAGTGACGTATCTATGTGTGAGATTAGTTGAAGATATTCTCGGTGGCCGCCTTATCATTCTCATGAACGTAAGAGAGACACTACAGGCTACCTAATGACTGTGCTTCAAAATAGCAATGAACCTACTAGGAGCAAATTCAAGCCGACTTGGGTGGTCAGTGAAGCTCAATCAGTGGGGAAAAATTATACCTCTGATGATAAAATATGTCTTTTTATGTAAAACCTATTGAGAAAATTATTAAATTGTGACTTTACCCGAAAATAAAATGTATAAAATTGATTAAATCATATAAAACAGTAGAATCTATAAGCTTGTAAAATCATACCCCTGATCTCATTTATTAATAGAGACATCACGTAGATTTCCATTTTTATCATTATTATTAGATATAGCCCATATAGGTTGGACCCAAAAGTTCGACATAAATTCGGCATGGTTTTTCCTAGAGTAAGTATGGAGTTTATTGCATACACATGAAGGTTTTGCAAATTCTTGTGTGGTACTACAAGAATTTAATCTTAAGCTGCTAATTATTAATAAATCTAGAAGCAATTTTAGTCACTGCAAAGACCTTTAGTGGAAGTTCAGAACCGACTGTTGATGCATGAATAGCAACCCGTGATTAGTGACGATTTAATTAATGTAGATATATGTAATATGGTTTAAAAAGTGAATTTATATACGTATTACCGTAGCATTTATAAGAAGCTGCTTTATTGATTAATTAAGAGCAATTTAAAACTGCTGCTACTATTGCTTCTCTCACTAGTGCCAATTTAAAGCTGCCTGTTGCTTGTCTTAGCTTCTCCATTTGGCCTTTCTTTGAGTTGTTTTTCCATACTCTCTCTTGCAAGTTTTGAGAGCATCATAAACTTTGTTTGGGACTCGGTTCAATGCTTGATTTTTCGATTGGCGGGTCAATTCTATAAGTTTATGCAATTTATCCAAACTGTATTTATATATTTTACCCTATTTTATATATAGTTGTGCATATATGGTTGTTATAAGTTTATAAGCACTTATAAATAACAACAATATTTTTTACCTCGAGGATAATTTTGTACTATTCCTAAAAGATGTTTCATATGTGAAAAGAATTTGAAGATAAATGATTGTTGACCTAAGTGAAATTGCTTTGATGTACACAAAACTCGACTTTGGAAGAATATTATATTGTCTTAAATCCCATCCCACTATGGACCATTTTAATATAAGGTCAGAATTTTAAATTAGAGGCAAATGTGCTAAACCAAGAAGTTGGGTGGGTGAAAAAAATCGAGTTGCATATAAAAGTTCAAATTGCATTATAAAGTTGAAAATGGCCGAAGCAGAGAAGCTGAAGTTTATTTGTGTATGTCAAATATTGAAAGCCAGTAAACCATTTTAATAGCCGATATGAAGGATATATATGCATTAGAATTTATACCTAAAATAAAAGAAATGCCGCACTATAATATGGTCCACTTATCAACCACATCCTTAAAAACCAACATGAATAATACTCACATGATAAGTCAAATATGAAAGGAAAATATCATGATCTAATCCAAGAAATTATAATATTGGAGATATTAATATGTGCAGGAAATTATGCATTAACCGCTAATAGAATTTATAATTGTAGAAATTAAAACAAGGCCTAGAAAATATGCGTACATGCCAAAAAAAGAGACAGGAAAACCGAGGAGTAAATAGAGCAAAGGTTCACACTTCTGAAGATTTCTATTATCCGCTCATATCAAAGTAAAGAACGGAAAATTGATACATAAAGTGTACAAACAAGAGAGAGAAATACAAGGGATCCGTAGAGGAGTTAAAATGCAGGCAGATTAAAATGAGCTAAGCCCCATGATAATTTGAGATAACTATTTAAATTAGTGATAAGATTCAAATAATTAAACCGATATGTGAAATGAATTAAGAAGTTTTGGACAGATAAGATTCACATATGCTCATATCACCCAATCCCTCTCCCTGATCTCTCTATCTCATGAACTTAGAGTGTTGCTTGAAGCTGTAGCACTCATATCTTGCACATAAAGCATGTGACTGGTGCTACACGTACATGACACTCGTAAGATAAATCTTTATATCTACATTAATAAAAGAACTAGTCTAGTTCAAAATTTGGATTCCTTCAAAATCAACTATATGCTTGAGATAAAATTTTGTCGATTCAATCATCTCAATGAATCGAAACCACGATATGAACCAAAAGCACTAATGTGGATTTAGTACGTAGAAGTTAATTCAATGAGATGGATATTCTACATAGACCAAATGAAGAAAATGATTTAGCTCGTAGAAAGTTACTTGGTCATTGGAGAAGATCTATTTAATATCTAATCAAGGATACAATATAAGTTTTATTACAAGTCCAAGGCAATATGCTTACATTTAAATAGTGCTGCTAGACATTACTACAGATATATAGCAGCTAAAGCACTTGTCTTTTTATTTATAAGAATGACTCCATAATTTGTAAATGTCATAAATTAGGTGGGCAAATTAGGAAGCAATGTAGTGGTTTTAGAGAATGCAAGCATTAGGAAGTGATTCAAGTGCCTAAAAGTCTTTCAACTTTGTTCAAAGCTTTTTTTATCAAGACACGAAATGTAGAAAAGTTAAAATACAACAAATTAAAGTCAATTGATCCCAATGATGATTTAAGATTATTATTTGGAACAGTGATAGAATCAATATAGTTGGTCCATGCTTGAGATGATGTAAGGAGTTTTAAATTGATAGGCTTAGAACAAGGTTTATTAATATTACTTTGTCTCATCTTAATCTGTTTTAGAAGGCCCATGTACTCATTAGATTAATATCAAGTGCAAGCGTTAAGGAGTGATTTGGGTGCTTAAAAGTCTTCTAAATTTGTCCACAGCTTTTTTTATCGGGATGCAAGATGTAGAAAAGTTAAAATACAACATATTAAAGTCAGTTAATTGGTTTAAGCTTATTATTTTGATTAGTGACAAGCTTAATATAGTTAGCCTACACTTGGGATGATGTAGAGAGTTTTAAATTGAGGTCCATTAAAGTCACTTTATCTAATCTTAGTATGTCACGGTAGGATCATGTACTCATTGGCCCCCTTAAAAGGTTATTAGAGTAATATATATCCTTTCTAGAAATATATTAATGGCTATAAAAAGCCTTATGAATTTTATTCATCGATCATCAAAATGATTGGTGTCACGCCCCGAAGCGGCAGAGTCGTAACAGCCCCGCCTTGTAAACCATCCTAAGATAGAAGTTGGCCTTACAACCGCTATCTTAGACCTGATCTACACAAGGCGTCCACGACTAACCCGCTTTGAAGTAACAGTTTGTAATTTAAATAATTTATTTATCTAAGAAAGTAAGAAAAGTTATATATAATCACTATGATTCAGTTGTTACATTATTTAGAAATGAAAAGTAATAACATATGTGTTGATTCTTCAATGTTTTTCCTCACTTCCCAAGATCCAGCAGTTGCTAGCTTCAGAGTAGTTATTGCCGCTTCTTAGCCAGCACCTGCACGACATCTATAGGGATGTGAGCAACCACAGCTCAGTAAGTTAAGACGGAGGACTTAAAACTATACCAGAAACACAACAAGGTTTTCAATCACTTATTAGATGCAATACATGTGCAAGTAGATGCCATCGCACAACGTTGTTCGACCCGTCATGAGATTAGAGAAATTGCGCCCGCTCTAAACCGGGTTGAGGAGTTACCATTAATGTAATAGCTCACGACCAAACCCAGGCTTGTGTAATGGAGACCTTGCTCCTCCCACGACTACCTTCGAACCACTGTCTTCACCCTCGCCCCGACCTCCTCTCCTGTCACTTAGTTCGACTGAGGATGAAGAAGGGACCATTTTGCAATCCTGCGCTATCCCTTCCGAAGGGGTCGGTATTTGGTTAGAGAGTCCTAAGTTCCCCTAACGAGTTGCCATGCATGTCTGATTATGATTACTGGTGAGATATTTAATTAAGTCCAGTTTAGGGTGATAAATCCTTTCATACAATTCATACAATATATGCTAGAACAACAAACAGAATCATAACATCACCCATAATCAAGCATATGCACACATTCAACTATCTAACAAGCACAACCAAGCATAATCTTAAACCTCCAAAATACAGTATCTTATTAATCCCAACTTACTTCGACTCCTCACTCACTCACTCAAGGTCCGATTTACTCAGGCTATCGCCGATCATCCCTATAACACAAACGTGGTTTCAGTTTTTCATATAATATTATAAGTTCATTTTATCCTATAACGCTTATTGTTAGGTTTTGTTTAAGGTTTAATATGACTAATTATCTAGATATTAAGTCTTTTATAATTATTTTAGATTTGGGGTTAGGTTCAGGTTCGGTTTTCGCATCGATTTCTAAATTAGGTTTTTAATTCGATTTCTAAGTAATGTTTTAGATTCCAACCCTAGAAATCCGTTTCAACCCATAATGTGAAATTAATCACATTACTTCCCGATCTCCTAAATACAATTACTACTCCTAGTCAGTATTTTATTCCATCTGGTACACTTAAATCCGTATTTGTGTACCGAATTTACTCATGTTGTGAGAAATTTTTACATTTTTCATATAATTACCTAAAATTGAATTTTTTTTTCAGATTTGTTATGTTCGGATTTTCATTATTTTATTATCTAATTAAACCTAATTTTCCATATTTATTAAAGTTTCAATTCTACATATTCCTAATTTTCTATATTTACCATATAACACCTTCATTACTTACACTTAACACTCCATAGACTAGGATTAGGTTTTCACATCAGAGATTAACATCCCTAAACATCTAATTACTATCTAAATCAGTAATTAACATCTTAATCACCTAATTAACCCCAAATTACTCAATTTTTCCATCATTTTAGGGATAAAAATTAACTTAAAAATTTCAAAAATTAATTTTAAAAAAATGGCCTTATAGCACTGTTCTATATCACATCAGCATCCTACAGAAAAAAATTGAGCTTCAAACTACACTCTTAAGGCATTTATTTCTAAACCGAAATGTGCTCGGTTTTGAATGATTTCTTAAGGACCCTATATTACGGGACATATTTTCATCAATAATATTTTTCCAATAAACTACATACAAAAATATCCCAGAATAACAAAATTCATAATTTTATAATCTTATTTACTATTTTTAAAAATACACAAAATCGGGCTGAAAATCGGACTCACCGATTTGGGTGAATCCGGCCACCGCGAGCCGCCGTGGCCTTGTCGGCCAGCCTGGGCGCTACCACCACCGTGTGGTGGTGGTGGCCGTCCGCTTCCAGCTGCTCGTCTGGTATGGATTCCCTTTAAAAGCCCTAATTGCATGGTTTTTTTTTTCCAACTTGAATTTTTCTCTCAATTTTTACCTCTCTCTAATTTTTTCTGATTTCTAACTGTCCAAATGAGTTCCTGGATTTTTCCTGCTATTTATAGGAATTTTCTATAATTAATATGCATTAATTTGACAAGACTTTGCCCATTTTCCTTAATTTTTGGCTTTTAGGTTGTCAAATTTTTATTGGCTAATTTTTCTTTTGCAGCTTTAGACTTGTCACGACCTAATTTTGATTAATCTTATCCTCTTCTGATTTTTTTTTTCTGATTTTTCTATAATTATTTTATAATTTTCTTTAATTATTTACTTAGTTTTTGGCCAATTTAGGTAATTTCGCATATTTTTATCTACACGTAAATACATGTAGGGTATACGTGAACATTCCTAATTATTATTTTGGTCATTCTAAAACTTTTAGTATACATATAATAAATTTATCCACAGCTTTTTTTATCAGGATGCAAGATGTAGAAAAATTAAAATACAACATATTAAAGTCAGTTGATTGGTTTAAGCTTATTATTTTGATTAGTGATAAGCTTAATATAGTTAGCCTACACTTGGGATGATGTAGAGAGTTTTAAATTGAGGTCCATTAAAGTCACTTTATCTAATCTTAGTATGTCACGGTAGGATCATGTACTCATTGGCCCCCTTAAAAGGTTATTAGAGTAATATATATCTTTTCTAGAAATATATTAATGGCTATAAAAAGCCTTATGAATTTTATTCATCGATCATCAAAATGATTAGATGGTGGTTAACATTTGCTAAAATACCAATCATTGAGTCTGAATTTTTTCGATTTTCAATATTTTTCTTAACCCAACCTATATTGAACCATATACCTATTTAATATAGATCATCAACTAAGGATTAAAGAAAAAAAAAACTTGATTTTTTTTTATAAATTTTGAAAACATTTTAGAGTCACCATCTTATTAAAGATGGAAAAAAGAGTTAAATTATAACCAATTAGCTACCAATCTTCGATAAAACCAATTTTTGAAAAATAAAAGGTTTTGAAACTAGAAATCTTAGATTTAAGGGCTACCATATTAGACCCTAATCGAGTATCACTTTCAACATTTTGAAATTAAGTGTATTTTTCAATATACCCATTTATTCAATTCTATATTCACGATTAAAGAAAGCTAATTAAAAAAAAAAAGCAAGTTTATTTACAAGAAAGGAAAACAAAAATAATTTTCTTATTTTAAGTTGCTCTTTAAGTGCCTACATGCCATCTAGTAAGGATCAGACTTTCCATAATTTATTACTTACAAAACTTTAATTTGTTAATCTCTTTTAGTTTGGAAAACAACCAATTTTACATTTGTTTATCCATTTGGTTGTTTGTTTAAGAAAAGAGTCATAGTTTTTAACTAATTTATTTCCTTGAAAAATTCTACAAAAACCCTAATTTTGAAAATGATTCATTTATTTGGAAAAATGATTTTTCTAAGTAATGAATTTGTTTTATCATTATTTTTTTATTTTATTTTTTTCATTTTTTGACCAAAGCAAAAAGAAAATAATAATAATAATAATAAAAAAAAAACTTTCCTCTCTTTCTTCTTTCTTTTCTTTCTTTTTTTTCTTTTCTTTTTTGTTTGTTTTTCTTTTTTTTTTTTTGTTTCTTTTTATTACATGGAATAAAGTAAATAAATAAACAAGTAAAATATATAAATGAAAAAAAACGAAAACAAAAGGGACGAAACATGGTCGAACCAAAGGTAATCTTGCGAGTTAGGAGCGCAGGTTGGACGGACGAACTCGGGTCGGATCCAATTAAGAATAAGTGCCCTGTACGTGCGTTGCGTGAAAACAAGATAGGGGTGGTCGACAAGGGTATTCGAAGGCTGCTTCAAGTGGATTTTTTTTTATTTTTTTTTTGTGGGAAAAAGCACTTTCATATGTTTTTCATTAGGGAAAAGGCTAATGGTAGTAGTGCCTTAGTCAATGTAGTGGTTTTTAGTGGTTGGAGTTTTAGACGATGGTGAGAAGTGGTGGACATCATGGGTCACTAATGTTTTGCTTCTAAAAGGGGTTAGGTATTTATAAGATCCACAATCAGTTACTCGAGGTTTAACTAGTAGAATTTAGGATAATTGAACAAATTGTTCGATTCAACCCAAATTTTACGATAAAGTTAGAATTATTAGTAAAAGTGATCTAACAAGCTCAAATTTAAGAAAACAAGTAGTAAAATAAAAGAATATAAAATTATCAAATTTTAAGTATATTACTCGCTATTTATCGAAAATGCATAAAATACATTCCTATAATTAACAAATCACTAGAGATAAATTATATGCACACTAAAAATCATAAAATAACTTAAATAATATTTAGGAGTATTTATTTATACCATGTATGTATTTACATGTAGGTATAAATATACGTAATTATTTAAAATACATGAAATATACCAAAGAAAATTTATAAATAATTAAATAAAAATAAAAAATGTGGAAATGTCCAAAAGAGGGGCGTGGCATGCTGAGAAGGGAGAAAGAAAATCACCAATTAGATTAAAACAACAAAAAAAGGCAATTTAGAAGAAGATAAAGCCAATATCACCTCAATTTAATGTATCAAAATTACTTTATGCCTCTATAAATAGTCAAAAATTTTCAAAAACTTATTTTGGATGTCTGGAATTGTAGAAATTAAAGAGAGGTGAAACTGAGAGGTAATTAGGGTTTTTACAAAAAATTGTACAGTTGGGGCTCCCAAGGAGAACTCAAAACCAACAAGCAACTGGAAGTGGACGGCCACTACCACCACACAGTGGTGGCAATGCTTAGATGAGCCGACACACCTATGGCCACCAATTCTAGTGAGTTTCTATTTCTAGCCAATTTTTCTTAAATTGTTAAAAATATCAAAATTAATTGGAAAATTATGAAACTTGTTATTCTAGAATATTTTTGCATTAAGTTTTTAGGAAAAATATTATTTTGATGAAAATATATCCCATGATATATAATCCTTAAGAAATCATGCAAAATCAAATATGTTTCAATTTAAAAATAAATAACTTTAAAAGTGTAGTTTTGAGCCTAAAGTGTGTAGACTACTTAGGGGCTATAAAACAATGCTATGTTGCCCTTTTTCAAAAATTAATTTCCCTAATTTTTAAATAATTTTTAAGCCATAAAATTATGTACAAAATGGGTAATTTAGAGTTAATTAAGTAATTAAATGGGTGATTACTGATTTGATGCACAATTATATGTTTTAGAATGTTAAAATCTGATGGAGTATGCTATTTGTAGTATTTGAAGTGTTAGATATAATTATTAGGATATTATGTAGTAAATATGTAATAAGTAAAAATGATAAATTTTAAGTTAATTTGGTAATTTAGGGTAATTATATTCAAAATCTGCTTTGGGATGAATTTAGATATTTGGAATGTTATTTGATGTTATAAGCTGATATTTAAAGTAATGGGAATATTAGATGTGTACATTATATACACATTAGGTAATAATGTGTAATGTGTAAGTATGATAAATTAATAATTAGCAAAATATTGGTTAGAATTGATATTATGATAATAATAGGAATATATAATAAATCTAATAAGAAACTTAAAATAGGATAATTATATGAAAAATGTAAAATTTTCTCATAACAGAGGTGAATTCGATAATTAAATTAAGATTCGGGTGTACCGTATGGACTAAAGCACTAGTTAGAGACTAAAAATGATATTGACGATATCTGAAGATAATGTGATTAATTTCACATTATGGGTCAGAATGATTTCTTAGGGTGTACATATATATCTCTAACAAAAAAAACTGAGTTAAAAACCTAATTTAAAAATCTATGCAAAAATTAAAATAGAACTTAATATGATTTAATAAGAATTGTAAAAAAATTAAAAACCTAGATAATTAGGTATATTAAACCCTAAACAAAAGATAACAATAAGCATTATAGAATAAAACTAACTTATAATAGTTATACGGAAAACTGAAACCATGTTTGTATTATAGGGATAATCGGCGATGACCTAAGCGAGTCGGACCTCGAGTGAGCAAGCGAGGAGTCCAAATAAGTTGGGTTTAATACTTCACCATACTTTAAAGTACTAATTTGTAGTATTCGAAGGCTTGAATTGTATTTGATTGTGCTTGTTAGATAGTTGGATTTATACATGTGCTTGTTTTAAGCTGCTAATTATGATACTGATTTGCTGTCCGACTTGTATTTGTATGAATTGTATGGAACTATTGATCACCCTAAACTGGACCTAATCAAATTTATGACTTGTAATCGTAAACCGGACATGCATAGTAACCCATTAGGGGAATATTATGATTCTCCGGCCAAATACTAACCCTTTCAAAAGGGATAACATTGGATAGCATAATTGGTCCCTTCTTTATCCTTAGTCGAACTAAGCGACAGGAGAAAAGGTTATGGAAAGGGTGAAGTCAATGGTTTGAAGGTAGTCGTGAGAGGAGCGATATCTCCATTACACAAGCCTGGGTTTAGTTGTGAGCTATTTCATTAACGAAAACTCCTCAACCCGGATTAAAGTAAATGTAATTTCTCTAATCTCATAACGGGCCGAATAACATCGTACGGTGGTGTTTATTTGAACATGCATTGCACCTAATGATTTGATCAATAACCCTGTTTGTGTTTGTTGTATGGTTTAAGTCTCCGTCCTGACTTATTGAGCTATGGTTGCTCACATTCCTATAGACGTCGTTGCAGATGCTAGCTAAGAAGCGGCTTACAACTACCATAAAGTTAGCAATTGGTGGATCCTGGGAAGTAAGGAAAAATATTTGAAGAACAAACATATATTTTTAAAGTCTAAGCTCTCATTTTAGAATTTTTTTCATTTTTGAATAATGTATTAACTAAGAAATAGATTACGGTGAAATGTTATAAACGTTAATTGTAATAACTAAATTCTAGTATGTATATATATATATATATATTTACTTTCTTAGGTAAATGACTTATTTAAATTACGAACTATTTACTTCAAAACGGGTTAGTAGTGGACGCCTTGTGTAGATCAGGTCTAGGATAGCGATTGTAAGGCCAACTTCTATCTTAGAATTGTTAGCACGACAAGACCGTTACGGCTCTGCCGCTTTGGGGAGTGACAATATTGGGTTTTCAATGGTGGCCAAACTGTTGGTGTGATCAGCTTATCGTCAAAACCACCTAAAGTGGTGGTTCATGTAGAAACCGAGGGTTTGAGAACCCCAAGTGGCTATTGAAGGGGAGAAGAGACACGATAGGGGGTGATACTAGTTGGGATTCATAGATAAAAGCTTAAGCAAGCCTCCTATGGTGGTTGTTTCACTCAAAATCAGCCATAGTGGTTGGGATTTTTAGAAAGAAAGGGAGAGAATGGCCATACTAGAGACAAAAAGAGTAGTGTGTATGTGTTTTTGAGTGATTTGACAATGAGTTGATGCTAAAATGAATCCTAAAGGCCCCTATTTATACTAAACAATGCTTAAACGAACATAGAAAGTTCAATATCGCTATTAAATTAGAAATCAAAATTTAATAGGTTTGACTCACTTTAATCTGATCTTGATTTGATTTTTGTTGATTTCATCTAAAACGAATGGTCAAATGCAATCCTCTTGATACTCTTCTTTGCCTAAAAGACTAATTAGAAGCTTAAAATCTTAATAAGGAATTATAATCAAGCTCGACTAAGATGTGCTCACTCAAATTTTTTTTCTGATTTTTCCATCTCTTTTTTACCAAGTAAATGTGTGAACATGGACAAGTTTTGAGTTTCCATTCAAAGTGACTATGTAAACTTCATGATTACACCATTGTCTTAATGAAATTACGAAGAAAAAGGCACAAAAAGGAGCTTAAAAGTGAGTTGCTTAAGGAGGAAAGTCACAAGAAAATTGGGGAAAATAAAAGAGAGGGAAGGAAAAGGATTGCTAACGTAGCACCATATAGGCGCCACTCAGCCACGTACCGATCAAATATGTGCCACGTATTAGGCGTCAACACACGCCCAATAGCCCCTCACTACATATATTCTGTTTTGGCAAAAAAGAAAAAGGTACAAAGTGCTTATTGGAAGATTCGAACTCATGACCTCTCTCATGTATCAATGCTAAGACCAAGTGTGATAGGAATCAAGCTATTGGACCATTGACCTACAGTCGAGCCCAAGGACTGGAGGGATTAGCAAGGCGAATCCTACTGTTCCAGTCGACTCCTACCGAGGTCGAGGATCACTTTGCCAAGCAACTCTACATGCCGAGCTGCATGATTTCCCATCTCTCGAAGATTGTGTACTAAATACCAAAATGCCAAGATAACTACCAAACCATGCACGCTTGCTCACTCAAGCCCAAACCAACCACTTATTCAATAACACTCTTACTGAGAGAGAGAGAGAGAGAGAGAGACTTCGGACTGACACAATTACCCCTACTTAGACAAACCATTTAACCGTATTCTTTTATCTACATCCTTTAATGACATTGCCAATACATCTTCTCCACGTATATAAGAGCCTGCATTACATTAATGATTTTTTTTTTAATATTCATTTTTACCCTTTGTTATTCTTGTGCATTACTTCTTAGGGGAAATACCCTTTTTGTATTTTCCTTTTTAAGCATATTGCCTTAAATTCTTAGGTATAAATACCCCTTATACTTATAGCTATAAAGCAAATTGAACATTAATATACTGGACATTTTGTCTTTCGTAAACGCTACTCTATTTACATTCATCTTACTCTTATCCTAACCCTTAAGCAAGGCTGGGTGGCGAGTAACCTCACCGGATCATCTCGTATGCCATATCGAGTTGTATCTTAAGTTCTCAGAATTTCCATTGGTGCTTCATATCCATTGAAGCTATTCGTGGGTTTTTGCTTACTTTTCACTCATAGTTGTTCTTTTCACACATTCTCCATCACTTCCTTTTCAAGTTTTTTGTAAGCTTGGACTCATTCAGCGACCGGTCTTATCTATTCTTGGTTACGGTTTGTAACATCTTGGTATTAAAGCAGAGGATTTGTTTAAGTCAAAGTTTGTTTTCAAATTTCTGTTTATACTCTGTTTTGCGTATGTGAAATAGAGTAAGTTACTGTGTTCATCTTAGCTGCTGCGTTTGCTAACTATTTAGTTTCTGGTTAGGAGAAATGATAGATCCAAGTGTAAACGTTAGACTTAGAGATGACAACAGTGGAGTTGTCCACCATGGCTAATAGTCTCAAGGAACCCCAAGGAGTACTAACAAGAGATTTGATGAGGTGGCTAACCTCTTAATAGATTTGACCCGAGTTGTTCATGCATTCGCTTACCGACTAATTGAGGCCTCACAAAACGCCTCACAAGCTACTCAACCTGTTAGAGGTTAGAACCCAACTCAATAAGTTTGAGGTAAAGGAGTAAGCAAACGAGTAAGGCAACGAGTAAAGCAAAAGATAAACTTGAGAGAAATGGATGAAGAGGACAAAGAAGAGTATTTTGAAGAAGAGCAAGCTCAAGTCCTCAGAGCATCTGACTATGTGAAGATTCAGATTCTAAGTTTCAATGGATTTAGGAATGCTGATGAATATCTAGAATAAGAAGAGAAAGTGGAGCGTGTTTTTTACTATTATCAGTATGAGGATTACAAGAAAGTAAGAACTGTTGCTGTTGAGTTCTTTAGATATACCGCTACGTGGTAGAAGAATTTGCAGCCTATGAGGAGGTGAGAAGGTTATTGAGAGATTAAACTTAGCTTAAAATGAAAAGAATACTAAGAAATAGGTTTGTGTTGAAAAATTACCAACAAGATACTTTCGGTCGGCTTCAAGAGCTGAAGCAAGGAGGCCAAACAATTGACTAGCATGTTCAAGAATTCCAAATGCTCATGATCCAATGTAAAGTAATGGAGCTCCCAACGCAAACAATCTCTAGGTTCATCATTAGATTGAGAGGTAATATTCAAGATATTGTGGAACTCCAACAATTCATCATAATGGATGAAGCCATTAGAATACCCCAATGAGTAGAGAGGTAGAGAAAAAGCCTAATACCAACCAAAGTGCCGACTAGCTAACTCGAATAAAGAAGTCACCAAGCTCAGTCAAGTACTGAGCCTAGCCGAAAGGTTGATGTTCGAGTCGAACTTGAAAGGCTAACCTAACAGTGAAGAATTAACCCAAACTTATGAGAAGGGGTAAGGATCTGACGAGAAGACAAGCTAGATCAAGTGGTTTAAGTACTAAGGGTTCGAACATATGGTTACTTAATGCCCGAACCAAAGAACTATGGTGATCAAAGGAGACGTCACGAAGCTAGAGGTAAAGAGTACGGATGAGGAAATTAAGGAGGAGAAGATCACTACCGAGAAAGAATTAACTAAAGAGGATGTGTTTTCTTAAGACTTGGACTAGTTGATCACGGTTGTCCAATGCACAATGAACATAGAACCCTCACACAAGGAGGAATAGAGGGAGAATTTATTTCATACCACCTATAAGGTGAATGATTAGGTGTGTACTCTCATTATAGATAGTGAAGTTACACCAATGTGGCATCATTCAATCTCATTACAAAATTGAAGTTACCAACTATTGCACATACAAGGCCATACAAGTTGCACTGGTTGAATGAGAAAGGAACACTACATGTCACTCGGCAAGTACTACTATCGATCACTATTGAAAATTACTTTAACCAATTTTTTTGCGATATATTACTCATTTGCACTTCCTACGTGTTGCTTGGTAAACCATAGTTGTTTGACTAGAGAGTTATCCATGATGGATACCAGAACATGTATACGTTTAAAAAGGATGGCCGGAAGATTTCACTGAACCCAATGCCACCAAAGGAAGTTAACAAATTACAGACAAAACTTACTCGTGGATCGAAGAAGACTCAAATGATGAGTAAAGCCAAGCTCTGAGAGACCATCAATGCTGACAAGCAAACCCTCATGTTGGTAAGGCGACTATTGGAGATGAAGGAGCGGGGTAAACTACCTTAAAAAATAAAAAAGTTGCTGGACAGATATACCAACATATTCCCAAAATAATTACCCGAAGGGTTATCCCCAATTTGAGGCATAAAATACTATATTGACTTAATACCCAACACCATGCTACCGAATAAGCCTACCTATCGGATGAGTCTCGAACAAGTCTCTGAGCTCCAACGTCAAGTCAATGAGTTACTAGAGAAAGAGTATGTTAAGGAAATTCTCAACCCTTGTGTTGTATCGTGCCATATCGACGCTTCTAGTACTGAAAAAGGATAAAATCTAACGGATATGTGTAGATAGTAGAGCCGTGAACAAGATTATGATCAAATACAAGTATCCTATTTCGAGGTTAGAAGACATGCTGGATGAATTGAGCGAAGTCAAGATTTTCAGCAAGATTAACCTGAAATTTGGTTACCATCAAATCTGCATGAGGAAATGAGTAAAAAGCTGCGTTCAAGATTTGACATGGACTTTATGAATGGATGGTCATGCCCTTTGGCATGTTGAATTTCTCGAGCACTTTCATGGGACTGATGAACCATGTGCTAAGATATCTAATAAGGAAGTGTATCGTAGTGTACTTTGACAACATTTTTTTCTATAGTACTAACAGGCCTAATCACTATGAATATCTCTGAGTCGTACTGGATATCCTCCATACCAAGAGATTATTCAACAATCTCAAGAAGTCTCGCTTTTGCTAGGAAGAAGTACTGTTGTTGGGTTATGTAGTATGTAGAGGAGGCATAATAGTAGACAACGAGAAAATACAAGCAATCGTTGAGTGGCTAACTCCTACTACTTGTGCTGATATGAGAAGTTTCCATGGACTGGTTTCATTCTACAGAAGATTCATCAAGAATCTTAACACCCTCTCTACACTACTTACTGAGCTAACAAAAAAGAATACCAAATTTTGATGGAAAGAAAGGGAAGAGAGGAGTCTTACCGAAATAAAAGAAAGATTGACTTCCACCTTAGTATTAGTTCTAACTGATTTCGAGAAAATGTTTGAGCTAGAATGTAACGCATCAAGCATTAGGATAGGTACTATCCTAATGCAAAAAGGCTGACCAATTGCCTTCTATAGTCATAGTAAGAAGCATAGAGGACCTTAGTTAAATTACTCCGTATATGACAAAGGGTTCTTGGTACTAATACGAGCATTGCAAATATGACAGCATTATTTATTGTCGAGAGAGTTTATCATCTATACTACCCATGAGTCCCTGAGGTACCTCCAAAGTCAAACTAAGTTATCGAAGTGGTAGACGAAATTGGTTGAATTCCTTGAAGGATTCAATTTTGTAATAAAATATAAACAAGGAAAGATCAATGTAGTTATCAATACTTTTTCAAGAAGACATGCATTCCTGAGCGAACTATAGACTAGATTATTTGGGTTTACAAGTACTAAAGAGCAGTACCCTAAGGATCCACACTTTGGACCTATGTTTATGTGATGTGTCAATGCAAGAATAGTATACGAGTACCATATAGAAGATGGTTACTTGTTTTGAGCGGGGAAATTATACGTAACGACTTGTTCACTGTGGGAATTGCTGATCAAGGAAGCTTACAGTAGAAGACTATTTGAAAATTTTAGGGAGAAAAGGATATAGAATTGCTGAGTGGTCAATTCTTTTGGCTGAAAATGAGGTGAGATGTGCACTAAATTGTTGAAAGTTGTGCGATGTGCAAAAAGGCCAAATGCTATGGCAAGCAAGGGAAACCAATGCCTTTACTTGTTCCAAAGAAACCATGGATTGAGTTAAGCATGAACTTTGTCCTAGGATTACTATGAACTGTCTGAGACAAAGATTTTGTAATGGTTGTCGTGAATAGATTTGGCAAGATGGCGCACTTTTTGCCTTCCTCCAAAACTAACGATACTTTGGCTATTGCTTCTCTTTTCTTGTAGAAGATTATATTGTTACATGGCATGGCAAAAAGTGTAGTCTCTAATAGAGACCCGAAGTTCTTGAGCTATTTCTGGAGGACCTGTGGCGTTGAATGAGGATTAAACTACTATTCAGTATCTCCTATCACCTCCAAACTGATTGCCAAACAGAGGTGGTTAATCATACTTTAAGATCACTGCTCCTAGCTGCAGTAAGCAAGAACTTGGCCAATTAGGACATCTGCTTGCCAGTAGTTAAATTCACTTACAATTAACAATACATGACACCACCAAACAGACCCCCTTTAGAGTTGTGTATGGTTTTAATCCCGAGTTACCCCCTCGATCACACCTCCATGCCTGAATCCAAGCAAGAAGACTTAAATGCAATAGTTAAAGCACAATTCGTTCAGTACATCTATGACAAAGTCACTCGGCATATTGACCAAGCTGCCAGAAGAATGCGAAAGAATGCTAAAGGTAGGATGGCTAAACAATTCCAACAAAGAAACTTTGTATGGCTATACCTCAAGGAACAATTTCCAAGTAAAAGGAGGAACAAATTATCTACAAGAGTTAAAGGACCCTTTAGGATCATCCAAAAGATCAATGATTACTTCTACAGGTTGGAGCTGCTTGATGATTATGGGGTATTTAACACCTTTAACATTGCTAACCTCAGTCCCTATCACCTTGACAAAGAGCTGATCAAAGATCATGTAGATTTGATCCCAAATCTAAATCAACCCGAAAGGAATGATGAGAATTAAGCTATTGGACCATTGACCTGCAGTCAAGCTCAAGGACTGGAGGTACTGGCAAGGCCAATCCTCCTATTCCAGCTAACTCCTGCTGAGGCTGAGTATCTCTTTGCCGAGCAACTCTTCATGCCGAGCCGCATGACTTTCTATCTCTCGAAGATTGTGTGTCGAATGCAAAAATGCCAAGATACTTGCCAAACCATACGCGCTTGCTCACTTAAGCTCGACCCAACCACTTATTCAGTAACACTCATGCTGAGAGATCAAGAGAAAAACTCCGGAGTGACACAACTACCCTTGCTTGAACAAACTATTTGACCGTACTCTTTTGTTTGCATGTTCTAACGGCATCGCCAATATATCTTCGCTACGTGTATAGGAGCCCGTACAAAATCTATTACGCTAATGATTATTTTTCTTAAATATTCATTTTTACCCTTTTATATTCTTATACATTACTTCTTAAGGGCTATACCCTTTTTTTCTTTTCTTTTTTAAGCATGTTGCCTCAAATTTTCGAGTATAAATACCCTTTATACTTGTAGCTATGAAGTAGATTGAACATTAATACACTATACATTTTGTCTTTCATAAACGCTTCCCTATTTACATTCATTTTACTCTTATCTTAACCCTTAAGTAAAGCTGAATGGCAAGTAACATCATCGGACCATCTCGTACGTCATATCAAGTTGTGTCGTAAGTTTTCAAAAGTTTCATTGGTGCATCGTATCTATTAGAGTTGTTCCTGGGTTCTTGCTTACTTTTCACTTGCATTTGTTCTTTTCATACGTTCCTCTTCACTTCCTTTCTAAGGTTTCGCGAAATTTGGACTCATTTAACGATTGACTTTATGTGTTTTTAGTCACAATTTGCAACAAAGTGCTTAATCAATTGGACTGTTAGCTATGCCTTATAATGATAGGCAACTAAATGTTACTTATAAAGCAGCTTAAGCTAAAATAAAAGACTATCCAATGACACCAACTCAAATTTAAATTCTAATAACTGCTTCTAAAAAATATTTCATTTTCCTAAAAATTCTATTTTCCTATAAAAAAATTATGTCCCTTTTTTAATATTTTTTTTTATTTTTCTTTCAATTTTCAATTTTTTTGTATTTTTCTATATATTTTTTTTAATTTATCATTTTTTCATTATTTTTTTTTTTTTTACTTTTGAATTAAGACTTTTTTTTATTTAAAGAAAAACTCTAAGAGAACAAAAATAGAATGTTTATAGCAACTAACTGATTTCTTACGGAGACTATTATTAAAAGCATCATATCAAACGGAAGGTTAAAAGATTTCTACATCCATGCTCCCATTCTTTTAAAGATTAAGCACTGAAAACTCGAAACATTTCGAATCCTTCTCTTTTTCATCCCATTTGAAGTGTCATTTCAAGTCACACTCATCTATTGCAAGTGAAGTGCAAAACTCATGTTGCACATATATAACACACACTTGATAATTCCTGCAATCTATAGAGTTTAGCCTACGTGAAATATATTAAGAACAAAAATGATAATGTATTAATGGATAATGAGACAATTAGTGGGATGATGAGATTTATCAAGCTTTAGATGAATTCAAGAATTGTAGCTAATCCAGAAAATATATGAAGTAAGCATTTTATTGAAAAATTGAATGGTTAGATGTAGAAATTTCATTAGAGAAGAAGAAAAATGGAAAGGCAATCAGACTAGGAGTATTATAACAGAAGTGTGGAAATGTAATAGGTTAGAAAATGTAACATGGCTTACTAATTTTATTTATATGATTGTGAAGACTAAAGAAGATGTTTGACTAATGAAGAGAAAACACTTTGGCTCCTTTGGTATCATACAAATTTTTTCTAGTTATATATCTATTAAATTAACTTGATACATCATAAAACTTTTAGAATAGGTTATTGAGAGAACATTAAGAAGAAATGCCAAACTGTGTCAATTTCCATTTATATCGAGAAGTCATCAATGGGAAGCTATATATCTTCCAAAAAGACTGATAATATATATATATATATATATATATATTGTGTCTTTTCACCTTGAATGGCATGTGAAGTTCTAGACGACGTTTGTTGGAGATTACTGAAAAAGAGAAAAGTAAGAGTAGTATGTATCTCTGGAGAAAAAAAAAAAAAAAAACGAACGGCTAGTATAAGGATATCTATGATTTGATTCAGAAGTCTCCTACAAAATAGTTCTATATCAAGATCAATAACTTCGAGCGCTATCTTTTCATGTTTGCTTGAATGAAATCGTATTATGATGCATGTGACTACTCATCCTAGTTTAGTAATTAATATAGTTTCAACCTGACATTTGACCTAATGAGTAAATTTATATATCAAACGAGACGGTTATAGAGTTCGTTTCATTGTCATCCTTTCTATATGTAAATTGTATTGAGACAAACTTTATGCATAATAAATTAATAGCTATTATATGATTATTGTTGTTGAAAAAAGTATTTTTGATTGTTATTTGCTTTGATAATGTGAATGAATGAATGAATCATTGTTGTTGAGGAGCTTGAAGCGATACGAATTATATAGAGGGCACGAATGGGCGTGAAAATGGCTTTATATAATATATGCATATGTATATGAATTATAAAGTGTTACCCTTTTTTTTTTTTTAAGTTAACTAGTTAATGCAAATTCTGAGGGAGAATGGCGGAAAGATGCTGATAGGAAATTCTGCAAGTTAAAATCATGTCTTCTAGAAAATGATTTTAAGGCCATTTTAAAATGGTGTCTTCAAAGAAACAATTTTGTAGGCAAAAAAGTAATTTTAAAAAACAATTTTATGTGAAGTAATTTTCAGATTACTTTTACCTATGAGGTATTTAAGAGATTATTTTTTAAAAACATGTATATTTTTTTCCTTTTCTCATTGTTAAAGGGCTAAACACATCTTAATAAATGTGCTAAGCATATAGCTTGGCAAGCAAATCTTCCATCATTTTTCTTTATTTTCTCTTCTTTTTTTTTTTGCCAGATTGTTTTAATGTTTTATATATTAAATTTTGTATACAATATGTAGTAAATTTCAAATCTTTTTCTACATTTTTAACATATAATAAATGATTCTTAAAACAGCTGTGTTTTTTTTTTTTTTTTATACATCTCAAAACACTTAACTAAAGAGACTATTTTTCATTTTCCCCTTCCGAAACCCCATGTTTCCGCTGCTGAGATTTGCTGCATTAATGACCATATTACCTGTCCGCATCACCCCACTAGGCTTAACATAAAATAGGCTTACAGTGACGTATGGGGACATTGGAAGTCACCCCCCATATAAAAATCCAATTCCCAATCAATATTAAATTATTCAAAAAAAATTCATCAAATTAAATTTCCAAAAACTCTCATTATTATTGCTATTATTTTATTACCAAAATCACTATTTCTCTGCCACACACCATGTCACTCCCCTTGTGTTCTGTATCGCCAACTCCCTTTCTTCTTCAAACTCACTCGCTCTCTCTCTCTCTCTCTCTCCTCATTTTATAAATACCAACATTAACCCAAAAACACCCATCCATGAACTCTCTCACTAAAATCCCAAAAGCCCACTTACCCAGAACTCCCCTCTTTCTCTTATAATCAAAATTGAAAGGGAAATTCCAGTTTCCTTCATCTTTTGGCATCAAGCTTTGAGCTTTAGTAACACCCCATTTGTTAATTAATGGGTTCTGTTCATATAACTAGTGGAAATACCAACAACAGCAGACCCTTCTATTTTGATGAAAAATGGAAGCTTTCAGAGAAGGATACTTCTTCTTCTTCTCCAAAGGTTCGATCTTCAAGATGTGCTTTTACTAAGAAATGTGTGAAGTTGGTTAAAGAACAAAGAGCTAGGTTTTATATCATGAGAAGATGTGTAATTATGTTGATTTGTTGGCGTGATTATGGAGACTCTTGAAGAAGAAGAAGAAGAAGATTTTTTTTTTTTCAAGTTTCGATCCTTTTTATGTAATTTTCGTTCTTTCTCTCTATGGGATGGTTTTGTAATTTTGTAATTTCTTTTCTTCTTTTGATTTTGATTCGAAAATGAGACCCCAATACTACAATTGGGTTCCTATTGCGTCCGAGGAGGAAGAGCAAGAAATTCAAATGTAAATATTTATTAAATTTAAGAATTTTGTTCAGTTTCTAGTTCTTGTGTTCTCTGATTTTGTTTATATATTTTAGTAAAATTCTTGTTTTTAGTGTAAAATCACATGAAGAAAAGAGGGAAGAAAAGGAAAATTCATGCAATTTGAATTCACTTTAAGCTTGTTTGTAAGAGATCAAATTTAAGTCTCAGAAATCATTGCAAATTCAATTCATTGGGGTTCTTTAATTTTTGTATCCTTTTTTACTGTTAATTTTGCGTTGTTCTTGTTCTGAAATGGGTGAATCTCGTTCTTGCTTCCCCCTTTCATGGGATTTCTTCAAGAGTACGTTTTTGGGTGAGAATGTCTCATGGTGAAAGTCGTGAAGATCTCCGAGGCCGACTAACGATCTTAATTATTTCCCGCAAATAGTGCTTAGGTAAGGGAAAGAAAAAAAAAAGGCAAAAAATAAAAATAAAAATACGCTATCTAGAAAAACTATAAAAAAAATACCGTATTTGAAGAGTTGATTTCAATACAAACTAAATTTACCTTTTTAAAAGATAATTTCAATACAAATCTTATACACCTAACATTCGATTTCAGTATAAATTATTTTAATACACTTACATTTTACGTTATCGCTTATCCATTTATTTTAAATTTAATCATGTAATTGCGTTTTAAAACTACATTATCTTAAATTTAGTAAAGCTTATGCAATATTTTAGTTAAAAATGTATTTAGAATGTAATATTTAGTAAATAGCTAATTTTTTTTAGTCAATTCGCGAAATTATATTCAATTATTTATTTATAAAATGTTTGATTATGTCCAAGTTCAATATTTCACATATACGCGTTTTGAATCAATATAAAAAACTGTAAATAATTTTAAATTATGAAAAAATGAAACCATTGAACGAAATGTAAGTAATCTATTAATATAACTAAATAGCGTTTCAAAAATAAATAAATAAATTAAAAACGAAATATACAAAGCTAATAATGTCAGCGTCATCGTTGAGGCAATAGTCAAACATCTTGAAGTTCTGCTTTGTCTTGTGGCTAAATCATTTAAGCTGCATCCAGCTGTATGGTTTATCCACCATCATGACTATAAGCACCCGAGAATAATCCATGCATGGAAACCGAAGAAAGGTGCATCTGCGTAATTTCCTCGCCCATGTTACTGAGTATCTTTAATCGGCCTTCTCAATGGTGCTAAAGGGGTATAAAACTGATTAGTAGAGATCTTTCCGACTATGAAGGTGTGACACATAGGATTACCGAACCTTTCCATGAGAAAGTGATTTAAGAGATATTGGCAGCAAGAAGTGTAGAGGAAAAGCATTGTTGCGAATCTCCACATCAGGTTGCCTACATTCTCGACCCTTAACTTGACAATGACTACATGCTCTATGATCCCTATCTCTCTGTAGCTTGTCTGGTAGGAAGTCATCTTCGTTGACATCTGGACCCAATGGAGCTAGGTCGCCTAAGTAAACTCCAATAATCTCCTAGATGAGGTCATCTACTCAATGCTATTCAGATAATATGTACTCATATGACATGTACGATACTTAATGTATGAAGTCTACCTGTATTTCAAACGCAAAAATTTGAGTTGTATATAAATTAGAAAATAAAAGTATAAATGAGAATACAACTGTACATACCATATACATTCAAGAAATCTCAGGCCGATTGATATATTTGTGGGTAAATTGTTGGTACCAAAGGACGTAGTCAAGATGTATATTAAGCGGTAGTTGAACTTAAGCTATTCAGTTTCGACGATCTTCTTATTATGCTATCTAAGCTACATCGTGGTTTGCTTAATTTATCCATTATATACCTGTTTACCACATCAACTACATAAACTTTAACATACGTGTGTACAACTACTACCTTATACTAGTAAACACTAATTTTTTTTCGCAACTAATATTATGAAAGCTAATGAGTCTTATTTCATAAAATATTAGTAAATAATATTTATATTATTTATTGTATTACTAATTTCTTTTTCATGACTAATATTAAGGAAACTAATTGATATAATTTACAACTAATTTCTTAGCAGCATTATAATTTACAACTAATTTCTTAGCAGCATTATTATATATACATTATAATTTACAATAATTAGTATAATTTTTTAAAATAACATATCACATACTTAATGTGAATCAAAACAACTACAAAATTACCAGTATACAATAATTTATCATCATGTATCAAGTTATAATACTATTTCTTCAAAAAACATATATTTAAAATGAGTAAAAATCATACATTTTCATAATAAAGTTTAAAATAACATATCATATATAAACATACACACTTATCCCATAATTTTTCAGTATCAAATATCCAATAATGTACTATCATGCATCAAGTCATAACACTAGTTCTTCATAAAATATATACTTAAAACGAATCAAAATGAGTAAAAATTATACATTTTACTATTTTGATATCTAAAGAGAGAAAATAATTATAGCACACTGATTATCTCCTTGTTTCCAAAAAATTTCCCACGATATTGACCTGTACCATACAACTATTTCAATTCTATGATTAATTTATAAGAAAACAAGCCTAAATTACTAATTTGATTTTCTCGAATAGTTGAAGAGAGAGAATATTTAAGAAATTGGGTACATAGTATGGGGAAGAAAAAGGAGTCGGGGATTTACATGCCTATGGAAATTCAAATGTTATATTTTTTCGATAATTTTTTCAAATGCCACATTTTCGTAATTTTTTTTATTTTTTATTTTCCTTTTCCCTTGTTTATGTAACTATATATATATATCCATGTACATTATTTAAATTTTTTTCATTTTATTGAAAAGATAGTATTTATATTATTAAATTACAATAAACTTACTTAAGATTATTATATTCTTGTTATATGAATATCCATCATCATATGGGACGGACTAGGTACTAAAGTAGGGATGTATTAATAAAAAACAGAGACAGCATGATCATTGTTGGCATCGGAAAATGCACTTTAATTAATATAAAAATGTTAATTGATGGATTTTTTAAATAAAATATACAATCAATCTTAAAAGCTTCAATATCAGGTTAAAGGGAAATATTAATGGACCTTTATTAATAGGGATTTGTTTATGTATTTTCATCCTAACCCTTTTAATGAAAGTAAAAATATAAATGGTTGTCATATTGAGATATATTAAAACTAAATAAAAAGAACATCTTTTATATTTTTATTATTAGAAAACTTAAGAAGTTATTTATTAGACTCTTAATATGTACCTCATAAGCATTTATTATCGAGATTTTGTCGATAAAATTTGGTGTTTGAAAACACTTATGTTTTGTAAACATTTAGCAACAAATAACCTTATACCGAAGCCAAAATCAGCATATGGAAAATAATGAATATGAGTCAATGTGCTACTCGTTGAGCATACTAAATCTGTAAATTAATCATTTATTCATCAAACGAGGTAAATAAATATATTGAAATTTTTTTTACTACATATTTAATAATTTTACTAAGTACTCCTTAGCCTATAACTAATATATATATATATATATATATATGCATATATATATTCCTCACATTCTACTATTTATGGGAAGAAAAATCTTAATTGAAGTTAGGGTTAAAAGCTAATCGAGTTAAAAACGATATAATACTAAACTCCAGCTTAATTAAGTTTAAAATTTTAAGTTCGAGCTCAACTTAAAATAATAATTAATAAACTCAATCTTAATTTGATTAGACTCATTTGAGTTTGTTTTATTTTAAAAATATATATTTTTTATTATAATAATATTAATATTAAAACTCAATTAATATTAATATCTAACTCAAGCTTAATTAAGTTTGCGAATTAGTTAAACTAAACATTATAAGATTAGAGCTCAATTTAATTAACTATTTAAGTATCTTAAATTTAAGCTCAATTTAAATATTTTTGAGTTGAATTCCATGAGTAATTTAACTATCTTATAACCCCAGTAGAAGGAAACCTCACCTTTGCCTTCGCAGCCTGCACTGGAACAATTCTTATCCGAGTTCTTTGTCGTGCAATTTGCAGGAACGTTTTGCCAGTGGTTAAGATAATTGTTATATATATATATATATATATATATATATATATAATATATCTGTTTATTTTAACTCTAGCAGTTATCATCTATCCTTGATATGCAGTAACTATACAATATTTTCAAGATTTCCATTTTCGTTGCGTATTATTTTATTTGAATCACACACGACATTTCTTGGTCAGAAAATTAAAAATTAAAATAAAATGATTTAGTAAACATTTTTATTTAAAAAATAAGCTCAAATATATTGACAAAGAATTCAAAATCATAATATAGTTGGGATATAATTCATATACGGTTTAATTTTCTTAGCTTTAAAATTAAGTATTTAAACCTCAAAATCTTTTTAGAAAGTGCATTGGTCAAGTAATAACTAATTTACCCCCTTCAAAAATAATAGAAAAATGATTTTATTATATTTTTAATTATTTTATCTAAGAAAAATATGAAATATGATCCAAAAGCACATTTTTCTAAAATTTAATGGTTTAAATGTTAAATTTGAAAAATATACACAAAATAAACAAAAGAGTTTGAATTTATAATTTACCATCATTGAGAGGTCGAAATACCTATTTTTTAAAAAAAGGGATGCTGTAAATTTTACATTTATTTCAGAACTCTGTTAAAACTAGTTGAAGTTTTGGATAAATATTGGGTATAAAAATGTGGAAAACGGGATTTTTTTTTAAATTAATATGTTGGTAATATTAAAATCTTTGACTAATGTATGGACCACTTTGACCTGCTATCTGCAAATCGAAGCAGCACTGTTGATCCGCAGATACAGAACGTTTTTCGGTCAGGCGCTTAGCGAGATTCCAGTCTAGTGCACCTGACGAGGGTACCTGCGACTTTTCACCTCGCATTACAGCTGGTTTACCTTGTCGTATTACAATATCTTGCTGCCTGTAAAACAGCTTAAAAGTGGTAGCCTCTGGGATTTTACGTGGAGGTAATCGATTGCTACGAAGCTCCACGGAGGAAGTAGCAGTAGGTAACTGACTGCAGTCTTTTATTTTGTTTTTCTTTCTGCTTTTTATTTTTTCAACTAAACACAGAGATTGAAGAGGACGTAATTATTGTGTTTTAGTCGAATTAATTGGGATAAGTGGTATGTGAAAATAGCATGGCTCGAATTCTACCACCACGGTGGATGATTTGCAAATATCTCGTAAATGATGCACGGTTCACAAGGTATATTTTGACCTGTGATTGTATATAGAGTTAAAACCACTCAAATTTAATAACACAAAATGATTACTGTCGTTTATAGATTTTTTATCGGTAGGATATGAAGAATTGAGCTTTGGAATAACTGGATTAGGCTTGCAAAATAGAACATAATAATAAGTGGTAAGGATACGGCTTATGCTTAAATTAGAAAGAGTTTAGGAGAAACGAGAGTAAAAGAATAAAAGAGTAAGAGAGATAAAATATTAGGGTCAAAGTATAAGTGAAGATGGTTTACTGTTAGTGAAATTCCTTTCTTTACAAAGGAAAAGCAAAGAGAAAATATAAGAGCACATCCTCACGTTGTGTTGTCCAATCAGTATGGAGAGTGGGGGTTGTGCAAATAATCATAACCAAAAATTCTAAGGATTATATTGTTGATTGGTTAAGGAGCCTTATCTATAAATGTTTCTTCACTGTACTCGATCTAAGGTAAGATTGGAGCAATGTAGTGCTCGATCCTTAGCTTGTTGAGTCGTTATACTGGTCTGATACGAAGTTGGACAACTTGATCATAGAGCTGGACAAGTCAGGCATGAAGAAAATGAGCTTCAACAAGTAGACTTGAGGCTTAATTGATTCAATAGGATTTTAAAAAAATTATGTCCAAAATCCCCTATAAGCAATTATTATGCTATATATGCAGGGTATATTTTGAACATTTTGGATTTTACATTTCATTATCTAAATGCTTTTAAACCTCATGCTTTAGTGTCTTTTATGTTCTTATAAAATAATTGTTTGAATTTTCAATCAATTTCAGATACAAAATTAAAAAATAATAAGTTTTAACATAAGCTGTAAAGCTATAATATCCAAATAGATATGAAGATAATAGCCAATAGTTGGCATTTTATCTCATAGTATACCGTTTACATTTACTTTTCCAAAAGAAAATATATTTAGAAAGAGGTCATACTAAATTTAAATGCTATCTTAAATTATATTCTTTACTTCTTGAGAAAAGAGTAGATTGGTAATACACATAACGTGTTTTATATAGATATATATATATATGGCATATAAATATTAATAACATGTCAATATGTATGATATGTATAAATTATGCAATAATTGATTTGGTAAGTATTTTTTTAATTATAATTTGTATTTACATCTTATTGATATTTACATACTATATATATTATATGTAACATATAATACTTATTAAATCTCTTTTTTTATATTTACATATTACATATACATAATACGTGACACGTGACGTATAATACCTATTTAATCTTTTTTCTTTCTTCTCACTTTGTTTCCAGAATATTACATAGAACCTATTTTTCGATTACCTCCGTGCACCTTATTACTTTTCTTTTCTTTTCTTTTCTTTTTTCAGTTGTTTTATCGGCTTGATGCCTATTGTTATTTTTACAATGCCTATATAGCAAGGCCGGGTAGTAAATCAAACTTTACACTTATCATATTTGTTAAGAAAACATTTATATGCTTTAAAAATAATTGTCGTGTATATTGGCTGACAATTCGAAGTTAACAATAATATTTTTCCCGATAAGTGCGCGTAATTTCATGTTATTTTATGATAATTGTTACGTGTTACGTGAAAATTCAGTCTTTCATCAATTTTAGCACAATATTTATTCAAAATTTAACTTTGTTTGAGTTAAAGAAACATTTTTCATCAAATTATCGTAGTACATCATCCAAATAATAATGATAGTCATTTCTTACCCCCTAAATAGACTGTAACGGTATTAGCTTTTTCTATTGTAATATAAAAATGGTCGTTCAGGTAAGTATCCAACTAATCCACGCCTCATCCGCATCGACCTCTCTATTAACGTTGTTGCCTTCCTTTGCCCAGGTGTTTCCATGTCACATTAAGAAACCTTCTATCACTATCTCACAATCAAAATTAAGACACCGAGCACATGAATTAAAAAGTCAGACATCGACAAGGGAGATGAAGAAAAACATAAAAGCACGTATAAAACATCCGATGAGGAAATGTTGATCGGATATAATGATATATTTGGTTGGAAACAAGCCGAATAGGGATGTTGAAACTTGATTTGAACATTGGTTAAAAATAAACAAGAAAAATTTGAATTTAAAATTTGCACTTGGAATTTTAAGTTCAAAATTGACTCTAAACGCATTTAGTTTGGTCTAATTTAACTCAGTTATAGTTGTTTAGACTTAAAAGTATTTTTTTTAAAGAATATTTTTCTTCTCACAAAAATAATATGTCCAAACTTGACCTATGAAGCAACTTATTAGGTATAAGCTTAACTCAAGATTAATTACATTTATAAGCCATTCGACTATAATATCATAAAATCCAAGTTTGATTCCATGAATTATTCATATAGCTCAAGCTAAACTTCTAAATAATTGAGTCAAACTTAAGTAAATATCTAGCCGAATTTGAGTAATATATATTATAGTATGTGGGTTTGAAGAAGTGAGGGCGTTCAACTTGAACTTATAATGTAACAAGTAGCATTTGTAGAGTTATTTATTTAGGATTGGGTATATTCTAAAGGTTGGTTTGATCTTTCACCAACAAACTAGTTGGCAATTGATGCTGCACCTAATGAGGCCATGGTAAGCCAAAACTAATTAGCTATATAGAGCTTCCCAAATATATGGGAGCCTATGACAAAGCCCAAGAGGGCACTCCTAGTGGGAGAGATGGGCTTAAAGTAGTCTTAGACAAATGAGAAAGTTAGCTTGTTATATAGAATATGAATAAAAGTAATAAAATCTCTCATTTTGTGATAGGTGGCATAAGAGTTAAAATATGTCCTCATTGAGCTATGCAAATATTACTAAAAGGTACTTCATGTGGTATAGTTTTTGTTAACAACTAAGTTTGTATAGATGAAGTTCGATAAGAGAAATGACCATTAAAGGGAGGACATTATTGCTAGAAGGGCAATTGTGTTGCAAGTGGTTTTGTAGTGAGAATTTACCAAAATATTGATAAAGTGTACTATAGTGGCAGGCCCTACCATTAGGCCACTTAGAGAAGGTGATATCAAAGGATAAAGGAAGGGTGAAGGTGTAAAGGAGCTTATAGAAGCCTAAAGTCCTAAAGGAGACAATCTTGGGTTGGATTTAGGCAATTGATGACAAGGTTGGTGATCTTTTGGGTATAGGTAGTGACAAGATATTCGCCTCACGATGAAGGCATCATAAATACAGGTAGGGGAGAGTGTCATAATTTGTGAGTTTGAAGGCAGGTGAGGATGTTTAAATCAAGCTTAACAACACAACAAATGGTATCAATAAGGTGGTTTATTTAAGGAATGGGAATACTCTAAAGGTAGATTTAGCTTCTTACAAGCAAACTAGTGGGGAACTAATCTTGCTCCCTTAACGAAACTATGGCAAGACAAAACTAGTTGAATATGCTAAGCCTCTTAAATATATGGGGGGCTATGACAAAGTAAGAGGGCACACCTAATGAGAAGGATGAGCTTAGAACAATCTTGAGTAAATAGAAAGGAAAGTTTAACTACTCTTCTAAAATAAGAGTAAAAATGAGAAATCAAAGTATAGTCGAGCATCAACAGATACCATGGGAGGGGTAAACTTCCCATACTATAACGTATGCGAGTCAAATTCATTTATATCCCTGAACATGTACTTGTAAAATGTGATTAGTGATGGTGATTAAGCGTGGTTACTACAAGCAAACTAGTGGGGAACTAATGTTGCTCCCTTGACGAAACTATAGAAAGCTGAAACTAGTTGGATATACTTCCTAAATATATGGGGCCTATGACAAAGTAAGAGGGCTCTCCTAATGAACAAGATGAGCTCGAAACAGTTTTGAGTAAATAGAAAGGAAAGTTTAGCTTATCATCTAAAATAAGAGTAAAAATGAGAAATCAAAATATAGTTGAGCATCGTTGAACATTATAAGAAGGGTGAAGCTCCCATCCTATAACATGTGCAAGTCAAATTCATCTACATCCCCAAAGCATGTACTTGTAAAATGTGATTAGTGATGGTGATTAAGTGCAATCAAATCTAAAATGAATGATCAATCTAACACACGTGAAATGTGATCTATGCTAATTGTTAAAGCCTAGAAGATGCATGTTTAAATGGTGTAAGTGCTCAACAAATAAATTTTAAGGGCATAGTCATTGCATTTATTTAGTTGTCTTAGTTCTTTTATGGAAAAAGGTTTACTTTTCTTACTACTATCAAGCATTCTCCCAAACTTTCAATTTTAGTCGGTTCTCATCATAGCAAAATTGTTTTTCTATAATAATTGTTGATTTTAATTTAGATTTCGTGAAAATACAATTTATTATATATGTGTATATATATATTCTATTTGCATCTTCATTATTTTTATGTATTTTTTTAGTTGTGTTGAATCAATTTAAATCCTTCAACACTTTATGGCACTATAATCTAACACAACATTTTCCATATCATATTTCATTTCTAACTTAGATAATGGCTTGATTGAAAAATAAATCCTTAGCTCAACAACAATAATAGATAGAACACCTTTCTCTTAGAATTGGTATTGTCTTGTTCATATCAGGGCTGGGGCATATACCAAGTAACTTAGAAAACAATAGATAAGTCCACATCTTAAAGTTTTTAATAACCTACATAATATAAGTTTTAGTAAGAAAATCGTAATGGAAGGGATCAACGTTTGGGAGTAAGTTCAAGCGAGGAATCAACATTTCAAAATGTTCAAATAAGAAATCAATATTTTACAATATAATTCGAATAAAGGATTTGATTATTACAAGACTATAATTTAATAACTATTCCATAAAATTTTTTGAACAATTTTGTGAAATTTTAATTTCTTATTTGAATTTTTTGAAACATTGATCCCTTATTTAAATAATTTTGTGAAACATTGATACTTTATTTAAAATTTTTTAAATATTAATTACTTATTAGAATTAACCTCCAAATGTTGACCCTTACTATTATAATTCTCCCTATTTTTAGCTAATATATTTTTACAACTATTAATAGGCTATTTAAATAAGGGCCTATAGACCTAAACAAACTTATTTGGATATAGGTTGAGCTCTTAAGGCCCTATTTGATTGCAAATTCTGATGCAAGCTCCTTATAACTTAGACATCTCCGATAAATTTGAAACCAAGCCACAAAGAGCTTACCAACTTCCTATAAGTCATCAGCTTGGCTTTTGACTACAACTACTCCAACCACTAACTTATGCATTAGAATGGTCAATCGAATAATCTATCAAACCTTTATGCTCACTTGTACTTATTGCAAGCTCTATAACACTCTTTGCAAGGTTATTAACCACCCTCTACCACATCCACATAGAATAGTTGCCATGAAAAGGACGACAAATGTATATCCTGAAATTACGCTTAGTTATGCAAGTATATGAAATCAGAGGGATTAAGAATATGATAATATTTAGTTTTATAGCATAAAAAAAAAGAAAAAAAATTGGTATAGCATAACATAAACAATACAACAAAGTTTTTTATCTTATGTTTGATACATTAAGTATGATATAATATATATGTATATATATTATGTTTTATGCTGTTTGTATTGTACAAGCATTGTACAAAAATGGTGATTTTGAATAGCTATAGTATTTACATTATCACAATCCATCACAACCTCACCACTATCACTATTGCAATCACCACCACCATTACACCATTGCTATTGTTGGATTATTGCAATTACCATATATATATATATATATATATGTTGAAATAATGATGGCAATGCATTGGTCCACTGGTAGCAAATAATGATGATGAGGTGGTGGTGTTTGTATGAGAGCATAAGTGATAAGGATGCTATAGTTGCAAGATGCGTTAGTAATGTAACAACAATGATTATAATAGTAAAGTTGCAAATATAGTAGTGGTGATGGTAGTGTAATTGAAACACCCCAAAACATATAATTTTAGTAAAAAAAAATATAAATATATATATATAGACATAAGTGAAAAATTAATTGATGACTTCTAATAAATAAATTAATGAGGAATTAAAAGATATCTATAAGACAAGATAAATCCTAAATCATTGCAAACACTACTGTAAATATATAAGACCTTCAATGTCACAGTCTATGAGTTTGAAGGGAGGAGGAGATGTTTAGCTCAAGCTTAAAATAAAGTGAGTGGTACTAGTAAGCAGTTTATTAGTAAAGTGGGATATTCTATAAAAGCGAGTTTTGTTCTCTCATGAGCAAACTAGATGAGATCTAATGCCGCCATCTTAATGATGATTATGGCAAACCAAAACTAGTTGAGATAGTTAAGCCTCCTAAATAAATAGGAGCTTATGGCAATACCAAAGGGCATTCCTTAAGAGGAATGGGTTTGGAATAGTCTTTAGTTAAATAAGAAGAGAAAGTTGACTGGCCATCAAGAATACGAGGTAAATAAGTGAAGAGAATGATGGTCGAGTGTCGCATAAGCACTTGAGGTACCTTCCCTTCTCATGACATTAAGCCCTCTTTCAAACGTTACTTCTAGAAGAAATCACTTGTTACAATAGGAAAAGGAAACATTATCGTATGATTTGAAGATGTTTCAATTAAAAACCCAAAACTAGATCACTTTTAAGTTGCAATTATAATTCTTATTAAACTTAGAAGCAACCGATCCAAACTAATATTGAAGTTCAATCATCAATTCAAAACTAAAACGAAACACTTAATCTTAAACCTACTATACCAAATCTAGAACAGAAGCATCGGTTTCATAGTTCAAGCTCAACCCTAAGTTAAATTGATAGCTAAAAAACAAACTTAAGAAAAAGCTTTAATTAAGTTTAAATCATGAAGTTCAAAAATTGTTAATATAAAGATCAACTAATTTTCAAAATCAAATTAAAACCTTAGTAACTGAAAATGGAGCCTTAAAGCTTAATTTTTATAAAGTAACTTTAAGGTATTTAATTTATTTTGAGCCCTGCAAGCTTATAGAAATGACTTTATAAGATCACAAACAATAACCTCATGCCCTAACTTAGGTAGAAAAATATATCAAAATTTGAAAAAAGAGAAAAAACATAAACCAAATAACTCCTCAATGGTTGACCATAATTTTCTAAGAAGTTAACCAGCTACTCTCCATGGTTGACTACTTTTGCATACTATTAACCACAACTTACACTTGATCGACCCCATCGCTTCTTCTTTTTGCCTAATATGTGCTCTAACTTGTTTCCCCATATTTTCATCCTAAATCATACTTCAATCTTCCTTTAGCATTAGGGTCGGTTAAAATAACATGTAAAAGTAATTTAATATTATTTTGTAAATTATAAGAATTTTGAGGAAGTTTACAAAAGTTAATGAACAGCAATTTTACCATACTTGCTCGGTTATTTATGTTAGGTTTAAGCAACATAATTAATTTATATCTGGCTTAGATATTTTTTCGTAGAAGCATTTGTTAAGGTTAGTAACTATTTTAGATGGACGGTCATAAGTAGAGTTGTATAAATGAGGCGGGTTATGCAAGCTGAACCTGGCTAAGAATTTTTTACCTACTAAAATATAGGCGGATCATAAGTATTGTTGTTATGACTATAGAAATGTCATAGTCTATTTTATTATAAATATGTCTATACATTCATATTTTTAGCTATAGAATGTTTTCCTTTTCCATATCAATGCAACTGTATATGTGTATATTATGTATTTATTTTTATAGAAAGTTTGGAACTTTATTTTTCAGAAACGAAATAAAAACTAAATTCTATAGTCAACAAAAACTAAATATATATATATATATGAACCGATAAAATTATGAATTATGATTTTTGATTTATGAATATTCTACATAATATATTCATAAAAAAAAATAAATGATAATATAATTCGTGGGTTAACTCGCTTAACCCGCCAACCTACAATAGGGTTAGTCGAGTTAGAAACTCCAATCCTATATTTATAACTGAGTCAACATGCTTAACCTACAAGCTAATTCGAGGTGAGGTGGGGTAAGGTAAGTTGGCCCCCTTAGCTTCTACAGCTCTAGTCATAACTAAAAACTAGTTGTCTACTTGATCATCTAGTTAAGATGAAGTGATTTGCTAAGTGTTGAGGTTTTCAATCATTCTAGATAGGCATATCGTATGTATTGCAAAATTACACTTGGTACATCTTAAGACACCGAGAATGAAGTTGTTGATTAGCCGTAATAGTGGTATGTGACACTAACGAAGAGGGAGTAGTAGACAAATATTTACATATAATATATGTATATATTTTTCCATGTATATAATATGTTTAAATAATAAGTGGTGCATTATGGAGTGATATGCTACCATTGCTCCGAAAGGACTCATCTCTCGCCAAGATTACCGCATGCTTAGCAATAGTGGCTCAAGCGTTTCGGTAATTGAATTTTTCCTATTATGGTTCTATTTAAATTGTCTTTTTCTTGGTATATATCTTATTTATATTTTATCTATATTTAATATATATCTTATTTATATTTATTTAAAATATAGTTTTATCTGTGTCTTAACCATTTCTATTTCATAATTATTATAAAGATGGTGATTAAAGTGTCTGAATTAGGAAATAAAAATTCACATATTTTTATTTTTTATATTGAAAATAATTATTTTAATTAGTATTTTTATAAATATAAATAAGGTAAATAGTAAATAAATTCAATTTTATTATAATTCATTGTGTATTTAATTTAAGAAAAAAGGATACACATGAAATTATATTTCAATTTTTTTTATGTCTTGCTCTTGATATTCAAGTAGACACCAATTAGATAAGAAAAAAAGATAAACCAAACAGAGCCTATATGCACATCCTCAATTCTGCGGGAAAGTTTGAATCAAAACTAATAGCATCTAATAATACAAAAAATTTATCTTAAGAAAATCCAACTATACGGGCGAAACGGAATAGCTATCCCAATGCAACAAATATTTACGAGGTTCAGTAGCTTTTCGATGGCCTCCCTTGCATTACCAGGTAAGGAGTGGTTTTGTTGCCGAATTGATAGTCTTTTTTTTGCCAGTTCAACCGATTCCTCAGCTTTTGAAAAGCCTCCGAATGAACTTGAAAACAGGAATGAAAGCTAAGAAAGGTCCCCTTATAGGGATAGGTGGGGGTCCGATATGTTCAAGGTTGGATAAACCCTAATGCTCAACCAAGCATGATAAATATTTGCAATCATGCGGGTTTAGAGGAATCAAATCCTCCGATTGATCTAAATTGGTAAGCCTAAGTCAGTTTTTCTTTTGTAGTTTATATATATTTATATTACATATATATTTATACGTATTATTATGTATTCTACATATTAACATGTATACAATACATATATATTTATATTCACTTGTTATGTAATATATATCACACATATTGACTTACGTAATCTAATATATGCATATAATATACATATTATATATATATATATTACAAATCAAATGTATATATGTATATATATATCACCGAAAGAATGAGAAAACAAACAGATAAATTGGATTTGCAGTTCACTCCTGGGTACATTATTTTTACTTTTCTCAAATTTGACATATTTTATTCAGTACCTTAAATTATTGTGACCTAATTTCACTTATAGTCTGACTCGATTTTTTTTAGAGTTCTACTAAAAAGGTTTTTTTTTTCTTTCTTTTTTTTCTTTTTTTTTGCTTTAGACTTACGAAGCGCAAGATAAAGGCCAAGCCCATGTGGTATGGACAATCTTACTTTTATGGGTTATTGTATATAAATGGTTTTAAAGTTTCATAATGTATTTTGTAACAATTATTTTCAAGAAATGAGAATTAACTTTTTATTCATGGCATAGGTAGAATTGATCAACCCATATGAATTCTCTTGCGCTCTTGCGGTTTATTTCCCATTAAATTATCTAATATTCACACAACATATTCACTCCAGCTTTAACAATCCAGTCAAAGGTCAAACGAAAAATAACATTTTCACACATACCTTGTCGCAATCACATAAACATATAGATCGAATTATTTGATTAGACAAATTTTTTGGCATGCCCTAGACAAAAAAGGTGAAAAATAAATAAACCTTATGTTTATTACGCTTATCATCAAATAACGTCTAATACTAATCCCAATAAAGATGTGGCGAAAGTGGAAAATTTTGCATGGGGTCAAGGTGAATCTCAGCACCGCCTCCTTTAATGATCACCGAATATTATCCAAACATTTGTTTATTTAACGTTGCCCCTCTCTTGAAGCAAAAAGCTAATCACTATGTTCAACTTATTCTTCGACTTAGAAAGGAAATCCATGAGATTTTCTTGGATTTGTCCATGATTATTAGGATCGAAATGAAAGTGATGGCGCGTGATTTATTTTGATTACCCAATCACTCCTTTACTTCCTCCTTTTCTTAGTTTTGACGTTAAAAATAATTACAAGCTAGGGTATAGCATGCCATTATGTTCACTTTCTAGGTTTCTGTTCATGCTAAAGTTCGCTGCAAATATGCAAATCCGACTCGTGATATTTTCATTCTGGATTTCCTTTTCATTGAATGTAGTGGAGGATACAATTATATTCGATACAATTTATCCCTTTTTACTAAACAAACTTAATATTATGGTGTGGTTATTTTTATTTTAATCAAACTGAAACTATAGTTTAGTTCATAATTTTTTTAATCTAAAAAATTGGATCCGTCTAACTCGGACAGCTGTTGCAAAATCAATGTTACTATTGCGTATTACAAACTTACAGCTTAGTATTCGAGGAAAATAGGCTACAAATGCCACCATTATTGTTCAGATTTTGAGGTTTCAAGACTTGCGAATCATTCTTGAAGCATTCCCGGATGAGCTTTTCCTTCCAGTTGCCAAAACCCCCTAAAATCCATTAAGAACAAGTCGCACAAAATGCCAAAAAAAAAAAAAAAAGAGAGAGAGAGAGAGAAAGAAAGAAAAGAAAAAAGAAAAGGGAAATATTCTCATAATAAAGAAGGATTTCATTGTATGCTTAAGTTATAAAATACTACATGCACATAGATTAAGATTTTCTTTCTTTCTTTCTTTCTTTCTTTTTTTCAGCACGGTCACATGTTAAGTTACTTAAAAGGCCATCGATTAAACTGATTATAATAATTGGGTGCAACTGCAAGGGCGAGACGAGGAACAAAAATTAAATTCCACAATAATTAATGAAGGTTACAACATTAAAAACGCTTCAGACTTTCAAGTATTTTCTCATCAAATATAAATAAATAGCATTTCTTTTCTGATGGAGCATGAACAAGGAATCAATGTGTCTCGGTCATAAGTCGCACTCAGTTGAGGAGTGGGTACATTTCATACATAGAGACCTTAGATATGTTGGTGACTAGACCTAACCGGACTGAGGAAATACGATATAATTTGCATCAATGATCACTTTCTCGATGATCGAATGTAACCAAACTCTTGACTTGAGGTCGACGTGTACTTATGGAATGTTTGATTCACTTCATAACATTAGTACATAATTATTATTCCTCATATACAGAGCTAAATGTACGTTTGATTGGTGAAATGGGTACCGTAGGAAATTGATCTTATTGAAAAATAAGGAATTACGGTAATTTTATAAAATCAATATAACAACTATTTTATGATTTTTTTAAAATATATTTTTATATCTATTTACAAGATTTCAAAATAACTATAAAGAATAGTTATTTCATTCCTAAATTATTTCAATTTTGTATGCACCTTATTCCTTCACACAAACCAAAACCAAACATCCGTTAGTGAATAAAACGCTGTACTTAGACATTAGTAACTGCGATTCATACAGGCCACATATCGAGCTAATTATTGTGTATGACCAAAGTAAACATGGCGACTAGTGATTGACCATGATAGATCCATTCTTCTTCTTGATTGGTGGGGAGAGTCACTCTGAAATCCACAGCTAAGGTAGGACACTATGATGGATCGACTCACGATGATATATGTCGGGCATTTAATCTAATTTGAATGTCAAAATGGAGATATCATATCGGATCATAGGTGGTCAATGACTTCGGTTAAAAGGATTTAGATCTCTCAAATTTATTAATCTTCAATTTACAAATTAATCATTAAAATTATTTAGAATTTCAAAATACATATATAATATTATCGTGACATTATCTTCTTTTAAATAATTTTAACTATTGATTACATATGTTTTGATCTACAAATAAAAAATACAGTCTAACAACGAGAATTAAGAGAGTACATGCAATATAATAGCATTACAATGCAAAAGGACTCAATTGATTAGAAGTTTATTTTGATTCTAAAATTTGTTCGGTAACTATTGATAAAAAATATGAAATTATAATTGAATGGATTAAATTATGAACAACTATGTCGATAATTTTAGGATAGGAATTAGTAAAATGATAAATATATTTCAAAAACCACGCCTATATTAACTATAAGTAAATTAGCATAGCTTAACTACGAATGGAGCTCGACCAGAAACCCCCATAAGGCCTTGATAATGGTGCTATCTAGAGTGGTTTTGGTAGGGACATTCACATACATATGACCCATGTCATACAACTTTGATATGTGATAAATGATCATGTTGTTTGATATGATCTTATGTTCCCTATTATTTTATTTAATAGTATGTATGCTCTTAACGGTTCATTATAACTTTTATTGACATTCGCATTGAGAAAAAAAAAAAAAATTAGCTCTTCTTTCTTAAATGACGCCACTCATAGCTTTTCGTTGGAATTCTTCTTAGATCAAACATACCTAATTCTACGAGTAGAATTACTACGTGTAAATGAGTAAAAATTTAAAGGATGAACACTTGGGGAAGCTTAAATTAAGACAATTCTTTGTCATCGGTTTGATTTGGTTTGTCTTGGTTTAAATTAATCTCTCTCTCTCACTATACGGATAAATATTTGCTATTCCTGCTTACTATCTTAAATGTGTCCCAACAAATCACATTCATGCACCTGTATGATAAATTAATGTCATTCCATCCACCGTATGTGTGCACGTGATATGCGGGAACAGTTTTAAGACGGAAAACTGGGGACATAAAATATTTATCCATACAACACATATCCATTTTGTTTGCCATAGAAAAATTTAGTTTTGGTTTTACTCTTATGGAGCAATAATAATGTACAAGTCAATTTGCTTTTCATATATATCGTTATCCAAGATGTATGTAATGCTTGTTAACATTTATGATGAATACATTATGTTCATATGTATTCATGCAAATTAGTTTGATTCTTGGAAACATATTTTGACTTTGTCATTGAAGATATTATTAAGAAACCACTTTCTTGACTAACTAGATATTTAACATGGTCAATTTAATTTGCTACCTTGCAATCTTTCTTATATGCTAAAATCAAAGTTCATATATTACTAGTGCAATTTTAAAAAATAGAATATCATAATATTACATTAGTGTTTGTCAAAGTAATATAGAAAAATATTAAGAGATATACTTATACCGAGCACTTAAGAGCTGATAATTTTAAATCCATAAGTATAGATGAATTATATTTTGATTAGTCAGCAGCTATGATACTGAAACTTCGTAGAGAATGTTAAAATAACTTCTATAAAAGAGCTTCATCCCTAATTTAAAGGATTAGCTTTTTCTTTTTTTTTTTCCACTTTTTAAAACAACATTAGACCTTAAATTCATTAAATCCATTCAAGGATTCTAGGGTATAGTCACTTAGATATGACCATTGACCATTCCGTAAAATATCTTAATAGATTTAACTATAGTTTGAGATAATTTTTAAGGATAATACCAATAGAATTTTATTATTATACTTCTTGGTTTCAACAATTATGCCAACGATGAATTATTGTCCGCCTTTAATTTGAAATAAAATTGTATATGTTCTCTTCTCTGACTTCGGCTCCGCTATGAGAATCAGATAGGATCGGCACCATTTCAATCTCTAACTACCACCAATGCCATTTTTTATTTTATTTTATCTTATTGGCCACAATACCCCCCATGCCTTCATCGGCAAAAGCATATCAGTTCTGGTTCATTAATTGCAACGAGTCTGTTATTGAAGGTGAAATCATTATTATGTTTGAATGTATTTTCAATCATTTTATGATTAAAAAAATTACAAATTAAACCGATTTATGAGGTGAAAAAGAGTTCTAAGTGCGCTTCTCTCTCTAACTTTTAGAGAGAGAATATCTCTCCATTTGAGAGAGTTGTTGCATCGGCTTAGTGTGCTTTGCTTGACACATTACCTGTTTTCCTACACACGTGATTGTTCATCATTAACAGTTTTCTCATACAATCATTTCAATATTCCCAAATCAAAACCACCTTTCATCATTATTTCATTGCTTTGTTTTACATTCTGAGTGCATTCTTCATATACTGAAAAAAATAAAAAAATAACAATCCGAGAGGAATAAGAAAAAAACATTCATCTTTTTCATTGCTATCGTTTTATTCATAGCTCTAGATAGTTTCTGAATAAACCAACTGATCTGCGGTGCATAGGTAAGCATCCTTTAATGTTGATCTCAGCCTTTGTTGGTCCCGTCTTTCTTTTACTGTTGTCATTTTCTTCTAGAAGTTCCCTTAGATCTGTTCTTGCGGCTTGCATAAATATTTTTGGTAATAGTGGAACGTTCTTGGTTATTCTATCTAGTCTTCGTCATTCGTATGTTTACCTTGTTGATCCTCCCATTCCTCGTGTCTCGAATTGTCTTTGTTAGTCCCTGCATTCACAAGTTATATACCATCTCTATGAGTTTAGTTCACTATCTTGCTTATACGAGAAAAATTAGCTAATCTTTGACTTATTGTATTTGATAGGAAATGGATCACCGTAGCAAAAGGAAATAGTCCAATGATTTCCTAATCTGAAGATAGTGACTCAGAAGGATTAATCTTAGAGTAGGATGGGAGTGGCTCGAGTCAGATTGATGTGGTAATGCTGGGAGATTGTTTGCAAATAAGGCAGTTAACTAACCTGCAGTCATGAATGTGCTATGAAAAGCATGGGAATCTTTTGGTGAGGTATGTCTTGATTCAATTTGGTCGAGTAAGTTTATTGTGCACTTTCATTCTTTGGATATGATGAAATTTGCAATGAGAGAAGGTCCATGGAGTACTTTGGATCATGTGTTTATTCTTAATGAGTGGAATCTCGATTGTTCAAGTGCATGGTCTTAAACTTGATCAAATGATGATGAACAATGCTAAAATTATAAGTACAGCTCTAGGGAAAGTGATGGATTGTAATCCAATTGATAAAAGAAACGGCTTGAAGAGGTATTTTCTACGTATCCATGTGCTCGTTGATTGTAGGAAGCCTTTAAGAAAGGAGAAGTGGATTAGTAGATCAATGCATGAGAGGTACAAAATCTTCTTCAAGTATGAAAGATTAGCTGATTTTTGCTTAGGGTGTGGTAGGTTAGGGCATTTAGAAAGGTATTGTAAGGAAAAGGATGGAAGTAAAGGGGTGTTTAGTCCAAGCTTGAGGGAGGTAGCGGTAAAGGATGGTTTCTGGTGAAATTTGGTTGATAGTAGAACTGTTGGAGAATCTTGGAGGAGTAAGAAACCTGAAACTAATCTAGCCTCAAAAAATCCAGCACCTAATCAGAACTCACAGACCAAATCACATTCCCTTAACCTAAAAGCATCATCAAAAACAACTCCAACCCTTAATAAACACAGAAAACCAGCCACAAACACAATCCTAAATGTAGTGAAAAATTTGGAAGTAGATGATAAAACATCAGACGGTCCATTATACTTAGAACAAACCAAACCACCTTAACATATAATAACAAGAAAACAACTAAGAGATTTGCATACCTTGTGTCAAGCTGCTAATACTCTACAAAGGAGAAGAACATGGGTAGTCAAAAGTATATAGTGGAGCTCCCTCCTGATGATGAAGTTGAATCTTCTCCAAATAGGCTAAAAATGTCCCCCATAAATAAAATTGAGCTAGCTGTAAATTTACTAATAATTAGAGCTTTCCAAGATCTGAATTTGAAGAGGTCAAGAGATGAAATGCTACTATCACCCAGGAAGAAATTTTGCTTTGGTGAATTATCAACTATGGTAGAGGTTAGCCAGACATTTATGATGGGGGTAGGTAATGGAGATGAAAAGCCAAAATAGAAGGGACAAAAAAGGAAAGAGCAGCAAGTTGATACTAATTTGAAGGAAAAGGTGGGTGCGGACTCTGTTCTTATGGATGTGAAGGTAAATGGCAAAATTGAAGACATTATAAGCAGTGGTGGCTGGTCTTTAACAATCACGAGGGCACCATGATATCATTAGTTGGAATTGTCAAAGTATTGGTCCCACCTTGACAATTCAATGCCTTTGTAGACTAATAAGAAAAAATAATCCCAACATAGTTTACTCAATGGAAACTAAAAATAAGATGAGAATAGTGGATAAAATAACAAGAAAATTAAAATTCAAAGAGGCGTTTTATGTTGATCCTATTGGAAGTGTTGATATGTTATCACTTTGGTGAGGAAGTGACATTAGAGTTGAAGTGTTGGTTGCAATTAATAACTTCATTGTCACCAAGATACATGGGTTGAACAAGAGTGTTTGCTATATTGTGGGGGTATATTCTCTATTGGATTTTTTGCTGAAAAGAGAATTATGGAAAAATGTGAAAAGTTGAATACAAAAGTTTGACTTTCCATGCATGTGGATAGAAGACATCAATGAGATTCTTGAAGACCATGAAAAGTGGGGAGGTAGAGTGAGAAGTAGATGCAAATTGAAGCTTTTAGGGAGTTTGTGGTTGAACTGGTTCTCATTGATGTTGGTTTTAAAAGGCCAAAATTTACTTGGATTAATAAGAGGTATGAAGGAGTGTTGATAAAAGAAAGAATTAATTGTGCTCTTGTTTCTAATGCTTGGCTTATGGCGTTTTCACAATTATAAAGTTTATCGTGCTACTGTGGTTGGTTCTGACCATGTCGCAATTGTAATAAAACTCATGGAAGCAGCTTTTGTGAGGAAAACAAAATTTTGTTTTGAAAATTTTTGGAGGACCGTTGATGGATGTAGAGAGGTTATCCAAAGTTGGGGTTGGAATAGAAGTCAAAATCCTATTGAAGGAGTTTTAGTCAATTTGGAAACTTGTAAAGAAAATTTAGTTGTATAGAGTTCAAAAGTTGTTCCAAACAATAAAACTCATATTGAAAGAATGTTAAAAAACTTAGAAACATTGCAATCTGGTGAAGAATGGACCAATGACGACAAAGAAGATAAAATTTTAAAAAAATTAGAGGAGTATTAGGTAAGGAAGAAGAGTATTAGCATCAACATTCACAGATTAATTGGCTAAACTATGGTGATTGAAGTATGTTTTTTTTTTTTTCCACCAAACCAAAATGTATAGAAGGAAATGAAATGAGATAAAGGGCATTCATGACCTTCATAGGTGATGGATGGATGAACCTTCAGATGTGGATAAGGCTTTTATGGAGTTTTTCAGTGAGATTTATGCTAGCGATAGTGGCAGGAATATACAGGAAGTTGTAAATTGGGTGCAACCCGTATTTTCAGAGGAAGACAATGCCACTATTTGTGGTGTTGTATCAATGGAAAAGATTAAAGATGCAGTCTCTCAAATGGGGGCTCTAAAAGCCCTAAGCCGTGATAGATTCTTTGGTATTTTTTATCAACAGTTTTGGGATATCATTGGACCATCCAATGCTAAGGCAGTCCAAAGTTTCTTCTTGTCAGGTACGTTTCCTCATTAACTAAATTCAACTGATATTGTGTTGATCCCTAAAGTTTGCCATCCCAAGTCAATTAGCCTCTATAGACCTATTAGTCTTTACAATTTCTTCTATAAAATAATGTCAAAAATTCTTGTAAATAGGCTTAAATTGTATCTTAGGGAAATAATTTCTAAAAACCAAAGTTCTTTTATGTCAGGAAGATTGATTTAAGACAATATTCCAGTTGCTTGTAATTTTTTCTCATTTTCTAAAACCGAAAAGAAAAGGGAAAATCTTTAGTTGCACCTTGAAGCTAGGTATGAGGCTTATGATAGGGTTAAGTGGGATTTCTTAGAGATTTTGCTAAAAGTGGGCTAACATGAGAAGTGTGTGAGATGTATTATATCTTGTGTTAAAACTGTGGAATAAAACATTTTGATTAATGGGTGTGAAGTTGGTCACATTAAATCCACAAGACGCTTAAGACAAGAAGATCCTTTGTCCCCCTATCTATTTATCCTTGTGGCAGATGTACTTTAAAAAAGGATTAATCAACTGGTGGTTGAGGCATATGTAGTGGAGGTGAAGCTTAAACCGAGATGTCCTATTGTTACCCATCTATTTTTTGCTGATGACTCTTTTGTTTATGAATGTTGATAATATGAATCTTATCAATTTCAAGAATCTCTTGACTCAATATTGCCAAGCCTAAAGTCAAAGGGTGAATTTTGTAAAGTCATGTTTGTTCTTCAGTAAGAATACACCACCTGAAGCGAGACAGATAGCATTAAACATATTGGAGGTGCAGGAGATAGAGGATCTGGGTAAGTATTGGGGACTTCCAAAGCTATGGGGGAGATCAAAGACCAATGCTTTAAAATTTGTAAGGGACAAAATTGAAAACAAGCTGTAGTGATGGAAAGGAAATCTATTAAGTAAAGCTAGAAGGGAAGTTTTAATTAAAGTTGTTGCATTTGCTATAGCCACGTATTTCATAGGATGTTTTAAATAACCCATCAAATGGTGTAATAATGTAAATAGGCTAATTGCATGTTTCTTTTGGGGCTAGAAACAAAACGAAAGGTACATTCATTGGATGAGTTGGAAAAAATTAACAAGGCCTGAAGAGTTTGGTGGCCTTGGAATGAAAGAATAGCATTTTTTTAACATATCCCTACTAAGTATATTATCTTGGAGACTACAGATGAATCCCTAAGCAATGTGGGTGAGAGTTCTGAAAGGATTGTATTTCCCAAATGTGGAATTTTAGGATGTAAAGAAGGGGGCCAGAGCTTCCTAGGGTTGAGCGAGTATTTTAGAGGGTTGAGATGTGCTTTTTCAAGGGGAGCTCTAGAAGATCAAGAGTGGTAAGTCAATGCGAGTACGGAAAGACAGATGGGTTCTTGGTTTAGAGGATTACAAGTTGAAGATTAAGGATGGTTGTGAACCAGAGCTAACGGAACACAACATCATTGATAATAATGCAAGGATGTGGGACATTTCAAGAATTTCAACATGTCTAACAGAAGATGAGAAAAAGAGCCTATAGAAAAATTCGAATACCTGGTGCAGATGTGAATGATGGTCCGATTTGCCATTCACGAAGAGAGGGGAACGTACTACTAAATCAGTATACTTTCATCTAGTTGAGAAATCGCAGAGGGAAGAGGCTAGTGTTCCATCTTCATCAAGAGTTATTTCTGAAAAAGAATGGAAAACAACCTGGAATTTAGATGTTTAACCTAAAGTATTACTCTTTTTATGAAGGGCGTCTTCAAATATCTTACCATCGTTTAAGATTTTGGCTCAAAAGTAAGTGTTGATGACAGATAGTTGCCCGTTCTGTGGAGAGAAGGAGACCATTGGACACGCACTCCTCTTCTGCTCCTAGGTTGAGCCAATTTGGTTTTGGGGCTTTAGGTAAGGCTGGCTTATGCAGATGGTGGAAAAAGATTGCCTGGCTGGCTTAGGAAATATGGAAGGAACAATGCTCGACCATGTACAATGGGAAAAGTCTAAATTCGGAAGCGGTAATATGGGAGACGAAGAGTGATATGAGCAAATGGGGCAATCTGAGGAGGAAGGAACAATTGTCAAGCCATAAGTAGCTATGGAAGTGCCAAACTCCTAGAGGTTTCTAGATGAGGTACGGTGAAGATTAGTGTCGATAGGTCACTTGAGTCGTCAGATTTGAGTGGTACGGTAGCTGGTGTGGCTCGAGACTCGAATGGGAGGGTTGTGGGTGGTTTCTCCGAAACGTTGTTAATAATGTCCATTGAATGCAGGGAAGCTTTAGCTGTCAATGAAGCTATTGGGTTAGCAAAATTACGTAGGTAGGTGAAATTAACTATTGAGTCCGACTTAAGCAATGTCGTGAATGCAATCAATAAAGGTTGGGCCTCAGTGGGTTGGGCAAGCGTCGATTTGATCTAGGAAATTAAGAAGGAATTACAAGTCCAAAAACATATCAATTTATGTCTTATTTCTAGAAATGCTAATATGTGTGCAAATTGGGTGGCTAGTTATACTAAAAGGTGCATATGCCCTATGGATTGATGGTTGCATAGTTCATCTAGCCTTTCTAAGCTACTCATGTTAGATATTTTAACGGTTAGTTCTTTTAGTTTTAAATTTTCTCGATTTTAAATTTTATCGTACTATAATTCTAAGAATTAGTCATCAATATATTATCTTTTAGTGAACAAAAAAAAATAATCCATGAGGTGATAATCACTATGCTGATTGCAAAAATTTGGTGATAATGTTCATCTCTAAATAATATGAATTTCTTTATGTTTATCCGATGTTTTCATCTCTCAATAATAAGTTGAATGAAAAGTGTGACATCATATAGATTTTGCAAATAAGTCAAGAATAATTCTTTTCTATTTTCCCAGTGTTGATTTAAATACTACCTAACATCAAAACAACCAACTAAATTATGGTAGGACTTAATTGTTATTTCCAATATGTAGTGATGGGAATCAGTCTACTGGAGCTCTGACACACAATCGAGCTTAAGGACTAGAGGAGCTGAAATGACAAATATTTCTGTTCCAACCAACCTCTATCAAGACCGTGTATTTTCTTGCCAAGTCACCTTTCATGTCATGCCATATGACCGTTCATTTTTCTGTAGTATGCCGAGTTGATAATTACTCTCTAGCATCGAGCAAACCAATTACTCGATGTCTTCTTTGCCAAGAAACCATAAGAGAGAGTCTGGACTAACTAAGCTATCCCTGTTCAGATAAGCCTATCTATTCATACTTTTTATCCACATCTTTTAACGATTTCGCTAATGTAATATCGTCACATGTACAGTATCATGTATAGAATCCATTGCATCAATGATTATTTTTCTTATATATTCATTTTTACCTTTTTATATCTTATATATTACTTCCTTAAGAAATGCCCTTTTGTCTTTTCCTTTTTAGACAAATTGCCTTAACTTATGGATATAAATACTCTTGTACTTATAACGGAGATCAGATCATTTTTAATATACACTCTTTGAGTATTTTTTTTCCTTGCGTAAACACTGTTTATTTACTCTCGACATCACTCTTATTATTTTCCTTACGTAAGGTTAAGTAGCAAATAACCTCATCGGACCAGTTTGTGTATCATATCGAATTGAGCCGTGAGTTCTCGAAAGTTCCATTGATGCGTCATATCTTCTAGAACTGTTCATGAGTTTTACTTGCTGTTTCATTCTTTATTTTTGCTCTTTCACACTTTTCCCCATTTGTCCTTCTCAAGCTTTCTGTAAGCTCAAACCCATCTAGCAACCGGCCTTATTTGTTCTTAGTCACGATTCGTAACATATAATGCGGCGATAAATTGTTTACTGAGTGAAAAATGTTTTCTTTTAGGAAAGTTTCATGTTCTTAGTCTCAAAACTACATTGAAAATGCTTTCTTTTTTTTCTTCAACGAACTATTACACCAACTTTAATGGATGGGGATATCGAACCAACTTTGTCCCATTTAAGAGACAAGTGTTCATGTCACTATACTATAACGATCTTAGCGCTCTCTCTCTCTTTTTTAATAGTTAATAGAACTTACATCAAAATGTGAATATTTTTCTTAAATATTTTGAGATTCTTGATTTCAATCATAAACCAAACAATTTTTAGGTTCAAAAAAATTAATTATAAACCAAACCATTTGATTAGGTTTAGGTTAAAAAAGAATCAAATCACAATATTAAATTCGGTTCGATAATATTATAATTCGATTTGGATGGAGAAACAGTACTAAATCAAATCACATCCACTCTTAGTTGATGAAGAGCTCATACACATATTATATATTGATGGCCCAACTACAATGTAAGATAAGAAAAGGAGTAGATGGTTTAATATTTTTATAAGATATTAGAATCTATTAATAGGGTATTTTAAACATGGGCCCATCAAGCCTTATGCTAAACTGATAAGGCCTCCATCTTAGGACACACCTCTGGAAGATTTGACATTCTCCCTTTTGCCGACCTTAACCTAGGCCCATCATTTGACCTGCCCAACTACAGTGATCACCAATAACTGGAAGAGTTCAGATAACGTTAAACACTAAGTCAAATAATTAACTCCTATACTTACAAACCATGTCAAATATGGTGACCCCACTCTCCAACACTTATCGATATAGCTCTGCCTACTAACTCCCCTCCAACTGTTGGCCCCACTCTTCTATAAATACAAAGCCATCACCCAATAATAAACTACTTGATGCTTTACGTACGTAAGCCTACATACCGTTTTTTAATACTCTTACTTTCTCCAAATACTCGCCTAACTTGAACATTGGAGTAACCATGCTAGACAATACCTTAGTGCCCCCTTCACTATGCTCACTTTTGTAGGCTCATTTGATCCTAGGAAACCCAATTTCTCTTAAATCCATACTGCCAAATATTCTGAGACGACATTTGGCACCATTTGTAGGAAGCTAATCCAATTTCCTATCCAAACACATTAAATACTCTCCCAAACACCACCTTTGACCAACATGCCTGGTATTGACAACGTTGAGAACTAGCTCTTACCAAAGGAAACATTGGAGGAGCACCTAGAGTGCTTTGAGCGCTCGACTAAGGAGTTTGCTACTTAAAACAAGTTGCTTCACACTCGCTTTGAGAAAGCCAAGAGGCTAAGCGCATAAACTTACCCACTAGAAGTTTCCGATGCCTGTACTAAGCAAAATAACTACTAACAACAACAGTAGAATACAAAGGATTAACAACCTTATCCTTTTGTACAGCAACAGCCTGCAAGGTTTATGGCCATTCGTGATCAAGCCTTAACTGATAATGAATAGGTGGTTGACACCCACAGAACACCGACGCAATCTATAGTACTAAGTTCATCTGGTAGATGATGTTAACCTCAATGAGCTTTATGCAATTGTAAGAAAGTTCTCTAAACAGTAGGAAAGCAAAGCAGTTGGCAACGCCAGGCTGGTCACCAACAACAAAATCTCCATCACCAGGGGTATCTAGGATGAAGTGTTGCCTCTTAATAGTAAACTTCCCTCCTTAGACCAATACAATGGCACGAGTGATCTTGATGATCACCTCCTCTAGTTTCGTACCCTCATGAACCTTGATGGCCATAAGGATGCCATTTTATGTAAGGCTTTTCCATGTACACTAAGGAAAGCAACTCGAATGTGGTATAACCACTTGGCCGAGAACTCTATCAGCTCCTTTTATGAGCTAGCACAAAGGTTTAGCCTCCGCTTCAACGTTAACAAGCCTCCATCTAAGGACACATCGTCCTTATACTTGATAAGGCAGAGTGAATGCGAGACTTTGCGCGAATTTGTAGCTTGCTTCAATAATGCCTTGGTCGAGATCCCTCTACTAGATGAGAGAGGAGCTGTACATGTTGCACAGCTTAGCATCCAACCTTTAGGAGACTTCTTCCGATTGCTTACGAAGAGCAAGCCAAAGGCCTTGGCTGATTTTTGGAATAAGGCCCGAAAATTCATGGACTAGGAGGACAATATTTATGCCAAGCATGATGCCAACCAAGAGAAGTCGAGCGGAAAGGACAAGGAGAGATTGTCCATAAAAGATCACCTTAACAGCAAGGCGCTAAGCAAGGTAGAAGGGGAATGCTTGAACAGTAAGAAGTGCCAAACCAAATGGAACCCCCTCCTCCCTTCCATCTACACGTAGCACACCTCTCTAAACCAGGTTATCACCGAGGTTTATGCAAGGTACGAAACAAAGGCTTACTGCAAAAAACCCCTAAGATGAAGGGGAACCCCAGTTATCAAAACTTGAACAAGTACTATTAGTTCTACAATGACCATAACCACACCATCGATGAATGCTACTATTTGAAGAATGCAATTGAGTATACTATTCAGCGAGGCTTCTTTGGCAAATACATGGCCCAACCGATGATGATGAAAACAGGGCACCTTAGAAGCAGTAGATTAAGGGAACCAAAACGAGGTAGAATGAAGACCATTGCAACAACTGATCCCCCCAATGGCATTATTAACTTTATTGTTAGGGGGGCTACACTTAAGGAGTTGACCGAGCATTAACAACTTAGCTAACGCCCCAACTGAGGTGCTAGTTGTTAGAGAGAAAAGACAAAAGATTGATACTTCAATCTCTTTCTCAAATGAAGATTTAGAGGGGGTTGATACCCTCCATCAAGATACCTTTATTTTAGGGGTGAAGATCATGAATTTCAAGGTCTTTAAGATTATGGTAAGTTGCCCATGAAAATGAAGCCTTACCAACATGTGTGTCAATTTTACTAAACTCAATAAAGCTTACCCGAAGGACTGCTTCTCTCTCCCTACGATCGACCAACTAATCGACTCTACATCAAGACACACCCTGCTAAGCTCCATAGACGTCTTCTCGAGCCACAACCAGATAAAGATAGATCCAAAGGATAAAGTCCATACCTCCTTTATCATTGATTTTAGCACATACTACTACATCGTCATGCCCTTTAGCCTAAAAAATGCCGAGGCAACATATTAATGAATGGTGGTAAAGTTATTCAAGCCCTAGCTTAAGCATAACATAGATGTTGACATCAATGACATAATAGTCAAGATTAAGCAGCCCTAATCATGTTAAAGACCTACAAGAAGCCTTTGACCAGATGAGGAAACACGGTATGAAGTTGAACCCCCAGAAGTATGTATTTGGGGTCGACTTCGACAAATTCCTAAGCTTCCTTATCACCCAAAGAAGTATCGAGGCAAAACTTGAAAAGATTCATGCCATTAAGGATATTAAGCCCTCTACCTTGATCCGGGATGTATAGAAGCTCGCCAGCATAGTGGCTACGTTGAGCAGGTTCATCTCTAAGAACGTAGATAGATACATTGAGTTTGAGTTCTTCAAAATCCTTAAGAATCCTAAGGGTCTTGAATGGACTCCTCAGTGTGTGGTAGCCTTCAAGCAGTTGCAAGACTTCCCCATACATCCTTTAATTCTCTATAAGCCTGTTCCAGGGGAAGACCTGTATCTATACTTAGTCATAAGCAACCAGTCACTCTTATCTATACTTATCTAAGCAGAAGGGAGAGAGCATCGGCCCATATACTGCATTAACCATATACTTCAAGGGCCTAAGGTCAAATAAGCTAAAGCAAAAAATTTTCCCCTGGTCATCGTTATTTCTACACATCAACTAAGCCCTACTTTTAGGTAAACCAAATCATTATGCTTACATACCGGCCACTACACATAATGCTACAAAAGTTGGATACATCTAGACGGATGGTAAAGTACGTGATGGAGCTAAGTGCGTACGGAATCTAGTACCAACTACGAATGGTCTACAAGTTCTAAGTGCTAGTTGACTTCATGGTTGAATATATAAGAGAGGAGGAAATACTACTTAAGAATGACAAATTGGTATAGACTATCTACGTTAATGGATTATCCACCTCGGAGGGTAGAGGTATGGGTGTTGTTCTGACCGGACGGCACAAGATCATAGTTCGCTATGCTTTTAAGTTCGGGTTTGATACCAACAATAACGAATCCAAATACGAAGCCCTAATAGTCTATCTTTAAACCAACTAAGGAAATTAGTGCCAAACATCTACAAGTTTTCTCGAACTCTATGCTTATCGTCTAACAAGTTCGAGGTAAATATGAGGCTAAGCATGGCACTATGGTAAAGCACTTAAAGAAGGTAAAGAGCTTTCTAGTTGGGTTTCCTTCGTGGACCATCACGAAAATCACCTAACTTAAAAAACTCAGCAATAGATTAGCTATCCAAACTCGCCTCTACAAGGATACAAAAGCCTAAGGTGGATCTTCACCGAATACTTACCAAAGAAGAGGATAACTCCGAGCTTGGCAGAGGTCTTAGAGCTAACAGCATAGACATTAGAGCCAAGCTAAATGGATCTCATTCGAAGCTATTTGGAGCAAGGTGCACTCCCTAAAAATAGGAGAGAAGTAAAGAAGCTAAGATACCATGCCACAAACTACACATTGGTCGATGGCATTCTGTACCATAAAGGGGTTAGCCTTCCCCTGCTAAGATGCCTCCAAGAAGATGTAGGCCTGCGAGTCATGGAAGAGCTACATGTTGGAGAGTGCAGCAACTACGTTTGATCCTAAGCCCTTTACATTTAAGCTCTATGGCTCAAATTTTATTAGCCAACCATGAGGCAAGATGTCAAGGCCAAAGCCTAAAAGTGTTCTTAGTGCCAAAAGTACACTCCCGACAATAATCTCCAGCCCCTGATCAATCGATGGACATTCACCCAATGGGGCATAGACATTTTCGGCGTCTTCCCCAAGGCTTCGGGAGGTAGGCAATTCATTATCGTCTCCATTAACTACTTTATTATTTGGGTCAAGGCTAACGTTGTGGCAAAGATTACCTCAAATCCTTTGTTTGAAACAACATCCTCTCCCGATTTGGGGTCCCTTACACCCTCATCATGGACAACAAGCGTTAGCTTGATAATCCCAAATTCAAAGAATTCTACGCTAAGCACCACATCACGTCACATTTTACATCAATCGCCAATTCTCAATCGAATGGTCGAGTTGAGGCAGCCAATTAGGTCATCCTAGGAAGCCTGAAGAAGAGAGCAGATTAAGCCTAAGGCTCTTAGATAGATAAGCTAACCAACATTTTGTGAAGGTATAGGACCACCCACTGTACCTCCATAGGCAAAACCCCTTTTCACCTAATGTTTGGGTCGGGGGTAGTTCTCTTCATCGAGCTGAAGCTTCTTAACACCTGGACTCAAAGCCTTAATGCCATCCTCAATAAGTCCCTACAATAAGCTAGCATGGACACTATCAAAGAAATCAGAGACCTCGCTATAGCTTAGGTAACTGCTTACTAACATCGAGTCGCCCAATATTATGATCAGAAGGTCAAACACAAAGAATTTAAGGTTAGCGACTTGGTCTGCCAAAAGCTAAAAGCCACAGGTTCTCAAGAAGGACATGGCAAGTTAGCCCCTAACTGGAAAGATGCGGTTAGAGTCAGAGAAAACTTAGGGAATGGAGCATAGAGATTGTAACAATTGGACAATGAACTCATCCCCCGTACATGGAATGCTAATAACCTCCAGCTTTATTTTGATTAATGTACAATAATTATGTAAATCATTTCAAATTATGAATGAAAGTTTCATTTCTCGTATGAGTTGTCTACATTTACTTCTTTTTCTCTTGCTCTCATATTAGGTCCTAACTCCTAAAGGGTGAACGAACCCATTGAACTAGGCAGATTGAAATACCATCGACTTGACCCCCTTTAGATAACCTTAGCAAGGAGAAACATCCCTTATCAAAAGAACTCCCATTAACCGGGTAGGTCGAATCGCCACTGACTTTACCCCTCTATCGGCTAACCTTTATAAGCGAAAACACCCCTTACCTGAAGAACTCCTACCAATTCGGTAGGTTAGAATGCCATCAACTTAATCCCCATCAAGTAACCTCTGTAAGGGGAAATACCCCTTACTTGAGGAACTCCCACCAACTAAGTAGGTTGAAACGCCACCAACCCAACCCCCCTTGGGTAACCTTGGTAAGAGATAATTTCCCTTGTATAATCGAAGAACTCCCCCACATTTCCCTAAATTAGCTTTACACATGAATAACTTCAAGTATTAGGTTACGTTACAAAGAGTCGAGCAAAAAAGCGAAAAGCATTGAACAAGAGTCAAAGTACGTAAAGTAAGTATACTAAGCAAAGAAGTTCGAAATTTCATTCACAAAAAGGAGGATATACAAAATTAAGATCACATCCTAACCTGAAGTACAAAGCGAAGGGAAGGGGGATAACTACTACTTCGAATAAGCAAACTCTGGTAGCTTTAAAAAGTTTAACACTTCAATCTACTTGGAGGGTTAATTTGTCAACGGCCCCCGATATGACTGGCCTTAGGTTGTAAAAGGGGTTGAAACTTGTTGACTTGGGTCAACAGAAGGATCACCTCAACCCTAATGATCTTGAGTAGCATTTTTAGGGGTGACCTCCTGTTGAACTACCGGGATGGAGGTAGATACAAAAGTGTCTTGACCAACCTAGATAATAGAAGGGGTGCCTTAGGTTGTGGTTATTGCGTGGGCAACTTCTCTTTCTTGTGCTTGGGCTACCCTCTCTCCCGATGAGTTAGGGCACCCAACCAACCCATGAAGCTTAAGTTGAGCTTGGGAAAATGGGAGAGCACCTCGGTCCTAGTAAACTAAGCACATTTAGTGGAAATGTCCTCCGGCTCCTTTAAGCACTATAAGCTCTACAACCAGTCACTTAGGGTTTCGATCGGCTGAAAGATTTGATCGGGCCTAAATTATAAGTAAAGCTAGAAATATTAGTAAAATATTCCCGTAAGTTTGAATTTAAGAATATAAGCAATAAAATAAAAAAACATAAAAATTTCAAATTTTAATTATATAACTCGTTATTTATCGAAAATGCGTAAAATGCATTCCGATAATTAACGAATCGCTAGAGATAAATTATATGTATATTAAAAATCATAAAATAACCTAAATAATATTTAGGAATAATTATTTGTACTATATATGAATTTACATGTATGTAGAAATACACGTAATTACTTAAAATACGTGTAATGTGCTAAAATAATACTAAATAATTAAATAAAATTCATAATTAATTAAGAAAAAAATAAAGAAAAATCAGAAAAAATAAGGAATGATCTAGAATTGGGTCGTTGCAACTAGGGAAAACAAGAAAAAAATTAGCCAATTAAATTAGAGTAACACAAAAGCAAAAAATTAAAGGATTTGGGTAATATCTTGTCTAATCTAATGCACATTAATTATCACAAAGGCCTATAAATAGAGGGGAAAAATCACAGATCCCATTTGGATAGTTAGAAATCAAAGAAAAATTAAGAGCATTGAAATTGGAAGAAAAAAATTTGAGTTAAAAAAAAAAAAAAAAGAAAACCATGCAATTGGGGCTTATAAGGAGAACCCATACCCGACAAGCAGTTGGGAGTGGAAGCCACCACTACCACAAGATGGTGGCAACACCCAGGTGGGCCAACACACCCATGGCCACCGACGGTGGCCAGAGCCACCCAAATCGGTAAGTTCGATTTCCAACCAGATTTTGTGTAATTTTATATGTAGTTTTTAGGAAAAATATTATTTTGATCAAAATATGTCTCGTGATATGTGGTCCTTAAGAAATTATACAAAATTGAGCACGATTAGGATTAAAAATAAATAGGCTTAGGAGTGTATTTTGGAGCTCAAATTTTTTTCTATAGAATGTTTAAGTGATATAGAATAATGCTATGAAGCCATTTTTTAAATTTAATTTTCGAAATTTTGAGGTAAATTTTTAGTCCTAAAATGATAGGAAAATTGAGTAATTTTGGGTTAATTAGGTGATTGAGATATTAATTACTGATTTAAATAGTAATTAAAGGGTTAAGGATGTTAATCTTTAATGTAGAAACCTAATCCTAGCCATTGGAGTGTTAAGTGTAATTAATGAAGAAATTATGTGGTAATTGTAGAAAATTAGGAATATATAGAATTGGAAAATTAATAAATATGAAAAATTAGGTTTAATTAAATAATATAATAATAAAAATCATAATATAATAAATCTGAAACAAAGATTTAATTTTAGGTAGTTGTATAAAAATGTAAGATTTTCTTATAACGGAGGTAAACTCGGTGATTAAACTAAAATCCAAGTGTACCACATAGACTATAACACTAGTTAAAGACTAAAAATGATATTTAGGATATCCGAATATAATGCGATTAATTTCACATTATGGGTCGGAATGATTTCTTAGGGTATACATATAAATCTTTAACCAAAAATTGAGTTAAAAACCTAATTTAGAAATCGATACGAAAACTGAACCTGAATCTAACCCCAAACCTAGAATAATTGTAAAAGATTGGAAAATTTAGATAATTGGACATATTAAACCCTACACAAAAGATAACAATAAGCGTTATAGGATAAAACCAACTTATAATAGTTATATGAAAAACTAAAACTACGTTTGTGTTATAAGGATGATTGGCAATGGCTTAAGTGAGTTGGACCTCGAGTGAGTGAGCGAAGAGTCCAAGTAAGTTGGGATTAATATGTTGCTATATTTTGGAGGCTTCAGATTATGCTTGGTTGTGCTTATTAGATAGTTGGTTGTGTGCATGTACTTGATTGTAAGTGATACTATAATTTTGTCTATTGTTTTGGCTTATATTTTATGATTTGTATGAAATAATTTATCACCTTAAACTGAACCTAATCAGATATACGACCTGTAATCATAATTGGACTTACATGGCAACCCATTAGGGGAACCTAGGATTCTCCGGCCAAACATCAACTCCTTTAAAAGGGATGGCGCAGGATTACATAATAGCCCCTTCTTCATCCTTAGTTAAACTAAGTGAAAGAAGAAGAGGTCACGGCGAGGGTGAACTCAATGGTTCGAAGGTAGTCACGAGAGGAGCGATGTCTCCATTCCACAAGCTTGGGTTTAGTTGTGAGCTGTTGTATTAACGATAACTCCTTAACTCGGATTAGAGCGGGAACAATTTCTCTAATCTCACAACGGGCCGAACAACGTTATGCGATGGCATTTGCTTGAACATGCATTACACCTAATAAGTTGATTGATAACCTTGTTATGTTTGTAGTATGATTTTAAGTCCTCTATCATAACTTACTGAACTATGGTTGCTCACATCCTTATAGACATCGTGCAGGTGCTAGCTAAGAAGCGGCATACAATTACTCTGAAGCTAGCAACTTCTGGATCATGGGGAGTGAGAAAAAATATTTGAAGAACAAACATATATTTTTAAGGTCTAAGCTTTTATTTTTGAATTTTTCATTTTTGAATAATGTAATAACTGAATTATAGTGTATATATATTTTTTCTCACTTTCTTAGGTAAATAATTTATTTAAATTATAAACTGTTTACTTTAAAGCAGGTTAGTCATGGACGCCTCGTATAGATCAAGTCTAAAATAGCGGTTGTAAGGACAACAACTATCTTAAAATGGTTTACACAGCGGGGCTGTTACAATTTTGCCGCTTCGGGGCGTGACAAGCAACAATCCATGTTCTGGAAGTCTTTAACGGCCTTATCAGCGATAGTATCACTAAGCACTTCTCTATTCTCCAATTTGGAGATGATCTCCTTCATCTTCAAACTCTCCTTTGGAGCTACTAGATTTCTTACTCTAACTCAACTTTCTTACTAGCTAACTCCAATGACGTGGCTTTAGCATTGTCACACTAGGATGCCTTCATCATCAGCTTAGTCTTTGTAGACACCTCATCTTTGCCAATGTTAAGGCCAGATAAAAAAATAAAATAAAATAAAATAATAATAAACAAAAATTGAAAGAAAATAAAAAATATAAAGTGTCAAGTTGAGCCAATCGTTTAAAGTTAAATCGAATAACGGTATACATTCAATTTAATAAATTTTGAGCCGTTAAACCAAGCCTAAGATAAAAAGCTTAAATTAATGTATAGTTTCTACAAACTAGATTAAATCTTTAATGAATTTAAAATATCCAAATCAGGTATCATGGTATCTTATCATTATTGGATTTGTTAAGATTGAATTTATATCTAAAAAGATTTAATTTATATCTAAAAAGATTTAAGTGTGTGGTTTATAAATAGTAGTTTTCGACTGTAAAACTTTTAAATTTTTTACTCATAAACACAATCACTACACATCCCCACAATTTTCACATCTCACCATCTATACAGAGCACACACTTACCAAAATAGCACACTACTATCCATTAATCACATCTACTTCAAACATACAATCACGCCTTATACTTCACTCCATTGATTACTATCTAATCACAACACATGTTATACATTGTCTTCACAACTTATACATTAATCACTTTATTTTACTAACTTATTTTTTTTTAGTGTAAGTTATTTATTAATTTTAATATAAACTATATGTTAAGCATTTTAATTAGATAAATTATTTTTTTCAAGATAAATTTCATGTTTTTGGTTAAATTGCATTTTTTATCAAATTTTTTTTTTTTTAAAAAAAAGTTGCATATCTTTTCTCTAAGATCAGTATCTTTGAAGAAGACATATATCTAAATTGTGTATCTTAGTAAATTTTGCATTTAGGATTTAGAAAAATTAATTTTTGACATGTAGTTATTTTTTTTAAAATAAAAATCTTAATTGGAGTTCTTTTAAAAGAATTAGTTAGTTAGGTTTTTTTTTTTTAAATAGATTCGTGAAATTAGATTTTTTTAGGTATTTTATTTTAAAAAATAATAATTGACAATTAACGTAAATCTAGCTCAATTTCTTTTTTAAAAAATCAACTCGCTAAATTTTTTCTAAAAAATAAAACTAAGTTGGTTTGATCCCAACTAGTCAATATATAAATACCTTCGAGGTAACCATAAAAAATATATATATATATTTTTTCTCCTTTTTTTGAAAATTCGTTATAAAAAATCCTAAAAATTTATCTTGATTACATTTTTGTATATTTATACATATTTTAGCATTTTTAGAAAAATTATAAAAAATATAATCCCATTAGTTTTTTTTATCTTTACATGGTGACTTAGTTTTAATAGTTTAGGCCTCAAATTTAGAATTTCTAGTTTAATTTTCTAAAAGGTAATTTTTTTTAGAATATTTGTAGTCTAGTGGCTCGAAAACCTTAATTTCAATTTTTACCAGTCTTACTAGTTAGCAATTCCAATTTTTTTTAAAATATATTTTTTAAAAAGATGTTTTTCTTTAACTTTATATTAAGTAATTTATATTAAATGTGTTGAACTTAATATAGATTGAATTAAGGAAAATAGAAATAGAGTTTGATAGAATTGGTGACTCCACTAGGGAACTTAGTAGGCTAGCCATGTTAAAAATAAAAAATTAATTAATGGATTTTCTTTTTTTTTTTAATTTCTTTTCGTGTATATATTATAATATCGTTATATTAACTAGGTTTTAATAATGCAGGTCTTTAAGAAAAATCTGGCCTAATGGGCTCATTATTGCAAATTTGGGTTGGAAGGGGTGATGGTTTATTTTAAAAAATCATTTGTGTATTTATATGTGGTCGGACCTAAGCTACTTTAGGAACTTGGGATAGGCTACTATTATGTAACCCTTGGGTCTTCACACCTGGTTGTAGATCAGAAAGATGAGAAAGTACACGAAATATGATGAAGTGATGGTTCGAACCTTTCAGGATAGCTTGACTGGGCCCACCTTGACTTAGTATGCCCAACTGGACTTGAACGAGATTGATACATGGGATAAGTTAGCTCAGGCTTTCTATAACTAGTATAAGTTCGATATTGAGGTGGTCCTATCCATGTGAAATTTGAACAATTTGTGAAAGAAAGCTAATGAGAACTTTAAAGAGTATGCTCTAAGATAGAGGGGCATGGTAGCTAGGGTAACTTCTCTCTTAACAGAAAAGGATCTGACCTTTGCTTTTATTAACACTCTTAAAAGCTCATACTACCGACATTTGGTAGGTCATTCTGCTTCTACCTTTGCAAAGACTGTGGCCTCAAGGTGCTGAATTGAAGAAAGTTATCTCTACCAGAAGGCTTCCTAATCTTGAAGTAGTTGAGAAGAAGACGCCTCTCATTAAATTCTCTAACAAAGCTAAAGAAGCAACTGTAAGCATTATCAATACAGGTAACTTTGTCAAACCTACAATACTAATAACCATGTCGGGAAACTCTAATCCCCTATTGAATCCAAATTAGAATAACCGCCCGCAAAGGAAATGGTTTACCAAGATCCCCATTCTTCTAAGTTAGGATCTTGCATAACTAGGGAAAGAGAATCTCCTGACATTTGAAATACTAAAGGAAGGATAAAGACCAAGAGACTACAACTCAGAGCTCCATTGCGATTATCATATAGGGCATGTAGGACATTCTACAAACCAATGCTAGAGACTCAGACATAAGACCCAGGATCTTGTTGATGCAATTGGACTTCATTTAAACCCTTACTCCTAATGTAAGTAATCATCCTTAATCAGATCATAGACGCTCAATTAATATGATCATTATTGAAGTATCTGAACTAAGATTACAGATTTTTTATGAGGTTAACATGATTGAAGTATCAAGATAGGGGGTACAGGGTTGCTTGGAACAACCAAAGTAGCAAATTGGAACATTTGGGCTCGAATATGAGCTCAGTGAAGAAGTAATCCAAGAAATGAAGGCTAAAACCAAAGGGAAGAGAGGAGATCAATTGTACCATACTCACATGGATTTTCTAAACATCCGCTAAATATTCCCAGTATCAACTTGCATTTAAGAACCCGAAGTAGCTAGTTTATCTAAAGCTTTAGCTTAGCAATGCAACATCAATCCAGACGAGGAGAAAGATCTTTCCATCTCAGTTTCCTTATGCAATTGGTTTCTCATTCTTGTTAATAGGTCTCTTTAGAAAATCAACATTAAATCAATTAGGAGCATTTAATTTCATAATTAGTCCGATTAGTTGGGCCTTTTCTTTAAGACAATTTAAATTCATTCAATAAAGTTAGTTCCTTTCCTTCTTTCGATTATTCTTCTTTGTTATTTACTTGTTACCCTTTTGCTTTTTTCTTTACTCTTTAAATCCGATAAAAATGATGAAAATAATGAATATTTAGCATTTGTAAACGATGAAAGTCCCAATATCACTTTCGACCCTATTGATTCAGATGTCGGCGATGATATTGAGACCCCAAGTAAGGTACAAGAGAGTTGGCATTAATTTGAATAGGAGAGAATGATTATTGATGAATCGATAATTGTGATTAATTTAAGGATAGAAGAGAATCCACGAAACTAGAAAATTAGCAATAATTTAGTAGATGATTAAAAGCAGGAGTTATCACATTTATTATCAAAATACTAAGATATATTCGCTTGGTCCTATGAGGATATGCCCGACCTAGATTTGTCGATAGTAGTTCACAAGTTGCCTACAAGAGATAATAGTAAACTGAAAAGGCAAAAGCTTAGGTGGTTTAGGCCAGACATACTTCTTAAAATAAAAGAAGAAATAAAGAAATTACTCGAAGTCAGGTTTATAGAAGTGTCGGACTACCCCGAATGGGTGGTTAATGTGGTGTTAGTATCAAAGAAAAATAGGAAAATTAAGGTATGTGTAGACTTCCGTAATTTAAACCAAGCGACGCCTAAAAATAATTTTCCTTTACCACACATTGATGTATTAGTAGACAACACAACCAGAAATCATCTTTTCTTATTTATGAATGATTTCTCAGGATACAATCTAATTAAGATGGTAGAAGAAGATAAAATCAAAACCACCTTTGTTACCACTTGAGGAATGTTCTATTATGGTTGCTCCGTTTCATGACATGATGCATCAGGAAATTAAAGTTTATGTAGATGATATGATTGCCAAATCCAAGCAAGATGAGAATCATGTTCATGTTTTATGAAAACTATTTGAGTGGTTGAGAAAGTTTCAACCAAAGCTGAATCTAGAAAAGTGCACCTTTGGAGTAACCCCGGGCAAATTGTTGGATGTTATAGTCAACAGAAAAAGAATAGAAGTAGACTTAGATAAAGTCAAGGCAATCGTCAGTATGTCTACACCAAAGATTGTAAAAGAAGTTTGAGGACCGTTAGGGGGGTTAAATTACATTGCTCAATTTGTATTACAATTAACTGATAAATGCAAGCTATTATTTAAACTCTTAAGGAAGAATGGAGCGATAGAACGGGACAAAGAATGTGAGCAAGCGTTTGCTGAAATCAAGGAGTATCTCATGAATCTACCAATACCGGTCACTCTTTTACCGGGACAATTATTGATTCTCTTCTTAATGATTCTCCTTGAATAGATGGGATGTATGATGTGCCTAGGATCTCAATCATCAATAGGATTTACCGTAGCAAATTTGAACCAATAGATCCTTCAAAATATCGAAAAAAATAGAGTGAGTTAGTTTACAAACTAACAAAAGTAGTTGACATGAAGTATCTTAAAGGATATGACGCACCAACGAATATAACACAACTTAACACCTCACTTGATATGACGTACAAGTTGATGTCAAGGTCCACCCGCCACTAATCATGAGCTACTAACAAGATTAGATAAGAGTGTATGAAAATGGACTTAGAGACGGTTGTCTCACAAGGACAGTATATTCAATGTATATCTGTAAGGTAAGATGATTTCGACTTACAAGGAGAAGTGACTATTTATAGGAACTCCCTAAGGCAACATTTCAAATAAAGAAATTACAAAAATGTGTACATAAAAAGGGAATTCTTAATACATACGAAAAAGGGTAAAAAAGACAAACGGCAAAAAAGGAAAAATAGTATAGTGTAGATGAAATAGATAGGTAGCAATACAACATTGGTTCCATGCAAGAGCCGTCTAGGTACATCGATTGAATAGAATCAAGATGTAGTGGCATCAAAGACTACCAATATGAGGAAGAGGTGCAGCAAGTATCGGTAAGAAGTTGGAATAAAGTACTCAGCCTGAAGAAGAATGTTTCGTCACTAAGTAGGAGTCTTTCAAGAACTGAAAGTTCGATCATTCGATATAGAACCTTTGGCAAGCGAATAGTTAGAGTCGACAAAAGAGAGAGAGAACAGAACAAGGTATAACCTCCCAGAATTGTCAAGGAATTTAACCATCATTCTTCCACGTAAAGTTTCTCATCATCAGCAGGTTGTCAAGAGAAGATTCTTCAGGTTAGGGATTGGAGGCCTCAGAGTCGTATGTGAGTAAAAGGACCAATGGTCAGCAACTCATCAATGTATGCTAGGGTAAAGAGATGAAATAGGTAAAAAACAGCACCTTATATATTACCTGAGCAAAAATTTATAGGAAGCGAACAGAACTATTCAGAGGAAGAAAGAACATGTTGTGCCTTAGTATGGGTGATGTATAGGCTTAGGCAATATACTCTCTATTACTCGGTGGAGTTGTTAACAAAACATGACCCGTTGAGGTATTTGATAGAAAAGCTGGCATTGATTGGGAGAATATCGAAATGACAAATGCTACTCTCTGAGTTTAATATTAAGTACGTAAGTCGGAGTTTAGTCAATGGGTAGGTAGTGGCTAATTAATTGGCAAAATACCCATTAAAAGATGATAATGATGGTGGTGAATGAACTGGGTGGTGAAAAACTGGAATAGAGAATGTATTTTGATAAAGCAGCCAATGTGTTTGGATATGGGATAGGGGTAGCATTGGTATCACCCAAGGATAATCACTTCCCTATGGCAGTTAGGATAGCATTTTCGTATATGAATAATATTGCAGAATATGAAGCTTACATTTTGGAGCTCAAAATGGCCCTAGACATGGAAATATAAAGGATTGAAGTGTATAGAGATTCCTTTCCCATAATTCTCTAGATCTTGGGGGAATATAAAACGAAAGACAAGAAGTTGATATCTTATTATATACATCTCATTTTTGCTCCCTCTTTTTAAATTTTTTTAGCATAGGATAAAGGGTTCTAATTTAGGAAAAATGTAAAAAAAAATAGAAAGTTAAGAAAACCCAAAAAAAAAAAATTGGAAAAATACAAAAAAATAGAAAAATAGGAAAAAACACACGCAAAAAAAGAAATTTAGAAAAAAATACAAAAAAGGGAAAAATTTAGAAAAATATATAGAAAATAGAAAATCAGAAAAAATTGAAAAAAAAAAAAGAGGGTTTAAGGAATTTAGAAAATAATATTTTTTTTAGGTACTTTGATAGACTATAATTTTTAATTTAGATAAAATAAAGAGAAAATTGTCGAGTTTGGGCTTAGAGTTGAATCTAGTCCAGGCAGACTTTGTCCATGTGTACAATTTAATTGTACATATAAATAAGGCATAGATTAACGGCCTAATGTATAAGTACTTAAGCATTGTATTTAAGATTAGCTCATGATCGGGGGTTCGAATCTTGCTAGAGGCATAAAGATGCCTTTTACCTTTTTTTTCTTCTTTATATAACGTGCTACTACGTGTCAAGGAATCATTGGGTCACGTGTTTGATTGTGACAAATTGCACTTTATGGTTAGCCTTGATAACACGCTTCCCCTTTTCTTTTCTTTCCTGCCCTCCCCCCACCACCCCCCTCCTTCTCATTTAAAAAAAAAATAAAAAGAAAAAGAAGGAATCAAGGGGGAGGTCCATTCTTTTTAACACATACAACTCATACAATAAGACATACTCATCTGCTCTCTCTCTCTCTCCTGTACAATTAACCATCCATAATACACACATTCTCTCGATCAAAATCTATCCTCTCTCTCTCACCAATCAACACCACAACTTAACTCTACCCTCTATCAACCCCTAAATATGTCCCACCGTGAACGCCATGCAACCTTGTTATGATCCACAGTAGCCCACACACTACGACATACTGTAGCAAACATCATCGACCATCTCTCTCTCAATTGACCCCTTCTCTTCCACTTCAACAGAACACACACATACTACAAGGGGGTCACTCTCTATCTCTCGACCGACTCTCTCCCTCTTTCTCACTTCAACTACACATACACATGGCAGAGGATCTCTCTCTCTCTTTTACACATCACATAGAACATGTACATGACACACAAATACATACACGCACTACTATCTATCTCTCTTACTTGTATAGCATACAATTGTAGCAAACAACCACTCATGCACAGATACCGACATCCCCACATTGACGACTAACACACATGTACCATTAAACCTGGGGATCTCTCTCTCCTTGACACTAACACACGGTTACCATGACACACGACATGCAACATACCAGACCTTCATCCTGTCTCTTTCTCTTACCTGAGACCACTGCTATGATCGCATAAGCTAAGCACCCAACTCTACCATCCACAACCTAGCTCTTAACTGCAGTCGCAAGCTACTTTTAACCACCACTTCAATTCATAAAGCCCTCATATGATCACCAAACTCAATGGCATTGGTCTTAACCCCATTAAATCCAATTTGAAACACACAAGAAGTTCTTTTCCCACTTGAAATACGCCTTAAAATGGCCTTTGATGGATTGCTCTAACCACTGCCACTTCCCTTTAGATATGACTCAGTCCAAACCGACCCAACTCGGCTGACCTAAACCGAAGCACCAAATTCGAACCGCTCTTGACCCGCGTACCTTTGGTCTGACTTTGTCTTCTTTTTCTTCTTATTGTTATTTATTTATTTTATTTACCGTTATTTCATTTTTGCATTGTAAATGTAGTTGTAATAAAAAAAAAAAGAGGAAAAGGAAGAAAGGAAAAAAAAGGGGGAAGAAGTATTTTTATTTATTTTTACATTTTAACCAAAAATAAAAATAAACATAAAAATTAAATAAATAATAAAATAAGAAACATAAAATAATAATAAATTTACTTTATTACTTAGAAAATCAACTTTCAAAAAAAAAAAAAACGGACCCTTTCCAACTAAGGTGCTTTAGAATTTTCGAAAATAAAACCCTAATTAAGACCCTTTAGAAATTTCCTTAAATAAATTAAAAGAGATAAAAATGTAAACTTAACCTTTTATCAAAACTAAAATCAATTCAACCCACTAATTTTTTTTTTAGTAAGTGAACTACAAAAGCCTAATCTCAAATAGTGAGTACATAGGTATCCGTACATACATGACGACGTAAAATAGGGAAAATTTTTATTTTTCCTCTTTAGTAGATAATTCTTCAAATTATTATTATTATTATTGTTGTTGTTGTTGTTGTTGTTGTTGTTGTTTTGTAAATGGGTTATAGCTTGTAAATAATTATTATTGGAAGGGTATTTGAAAAGCAAAATTAAATTTAGAAAGTTAAAAGGTGGTACCTGTTTAGGGTTTAAAAATTAGCTCCCAAATTTACATCTTTGGTTTTCAAAAATCGTTTTATAAAATTGGTTTTATCATTAGACTAGTAACTAAGTTATAACCAATCCACCCAATTAATTATAACTTAATTTTTTTTCCTAACTCCAGTCGAGTAATAACTCTAAAGCATTTTCAAAATATATATGAAAAAAAATGATTTTCTTTAAATCATAGTTGGTGGTCAGTATTAACGGGTAGGGTTTAATATTGATTGGTTTAAAGAAGACTAATTTTTAAAAACTGAGAGGAAAAACCCAGGCTTGACACTTATCATAAGCATTTAGGAAAGTTGATTAAAAGATTTCAAGAAATTTCATTTACTTATATCTCAAGAACCCAAAATCAATTTGTCGATGTACTATCTCCGTTAGCATCAATGGTGAAAGTCACTGATGGGATAGAAATTTAACTCTTGAAAATTGAGGTAAAAGAAAGACCAGTTTTTTGTTTGAGTGTTAAAGAGAAACAATAAAAGAAGCCTTGGTATTATGATATCAAAAAGCTACTTCAAACAAGTGAGTTCCTTGATGAGGTTGACAAAAAAGAGAGAAAAAGCTTTAAAGAGATTGGCTACTCATTTCCTGTTAAGTGAAGCTACGTTGTACAAAAGATCACTTGATATAATATTACTAAAATGTATAGACAATGAGGAAGCTAATAAATTAATGAAAGAAATGTATGAAGGAGTTTGTGGTATTTTTAGATGACGATGGGATATTTTTAGATGGCGATGGAATTAGACTATATCAAGCATGTAAGGCATTGTCATTTATGTTAGGTATACGATAACAAAAGCAACCTTCCTCTAAGAATTACATATGTTGTCAGCTCCTTAGCCTTTCTCAATGTGGGGAATAAATATGATTGGTCTAATTTTACCAATGACTTCAAACAAGCACAGATTCCTTTTAGTTGCCAGTGACTATTTTACTAAGTGGGTGAAAGCAGTGTCTTACACTATAGTAACCAAATGAGTAGTAGTCAGATTTCTAAAAAGAGACATCATTACCAGATATGGTGTACCCGAATCTATTATTATAGACAACAAGTCAAATTTGAACAATAAGCTGATGGTTGAAGCATTCAATCAATTTAAGATCAATCATAAAAACTGGACTCCATATCGACCTTAAATAAATGGGGTAGTTGAAGCCACTAATAAGAATATCAAGAGAATCATTGAGAAGATAATAATCACTTATAAAAACTAGCATGAGATGGTCCCTTTTGCTCTCATGGCTTGCAGAACCTCAATTAAAACCTCTACAGGTGCAACACCTTATTCATTGGTATAAAGAACAGATGCGGTATTACTAATAGAAGTAGAAATACCTTTGTTTCGAATGTTAGCAAAAATTCAACTCGATGAAGTAGAGTGGTTAAGGAAGTGAATGGAGCATTTGAACTTCCTAAATGAGAGGAGGCTTGCAGCAATATGTTATAGTCATGTTATCAACAGAGGTTAATCTAAGCCTTTAATAAGAAAGTGCACTCAAAGTACATTAAGGAAGGAGATTTGGTGTTGAAGAAAGTACTACCAAATGTAGAAGACCCCAAGTGAAATTTTGGTCCAAATTATGAAGGCTGTTATGCGGAAAAGAGGGTATTATTGGGAGGTGCATTAGTGTTGACGGAAATGGATGGTGTAAACACCTAATTTTTGCCCCATTTTATTTTTCAAATTGGGTTAATGAGTCCTAAATTAGAAAAAAATGAAAAAAAAATTAAAGAAAACTCAAAAAACAAAGAAATTTAGAAAAAGTAGTAATTTTAGAAAAGTACAAAAAGATAGGAAAATAAGAAAACTAAAAAAATATGAAGTTTGGGAAAAAATACAAAAATTTTCAAAAAATAAGAAAAGCATAAAAATTTGAAATTTAGATTAAAAAAACACAAAAATTGAGAAATTTAGAAAATGGGAAAATTTGGAAAAAAGTTATAAAATTGAAAAATTACAAAAAAATTAGAAAAATTGAAAAAATAAAGGATTTTAGAAAGGTACATTTTTATTTTTTAATTTGGTTTAAAAGTTGGGCCGTTGAAATTAGGTTTAGACTTAAATCTAGCATAGGCTAATTGAGTCCATATCTACACAGGCCAATGACTTAATGGTTAAGCATATGGATTGGGCATGGGGTTTAAGTTTGAGGTATTGGATTCAAATCTTGGCAAAGGTAAGGAGGACTTTTTTCGTTTTATTTTTTCTTAATTAACATACCATCATGTGTCAAGATATGATTGTACTACAAGTCCTAACACGTGGCAGCGTCGGGGTAGGCAATCTTGCTGACGTGGCATAGCCATGTGAACTACCACATGTCACATGATGACAGGTGACAGGTTAAGAGTGGTTGGTATAGTTGACGTGGCACCACGTCAGCATTTTCCCTTGTTTTCCCCCCGATTTTCCTCCTTTTTCCTTAAGAACAGCTCACTCCCTCCACTTTAGCTTCAATTTCTACACAAATTTCACAGTCAGGCACATAGTTTCTTGCATCAATCTTGCACTAGATTTAGCATGCTTCGAATTGGTGTTAAGAACAAGTCTAGATTCAGGAAAAAACACATTCAAATCTGCTTTCAAAAATCGAAAAAAAAATTGAATCAAATCTGATTTCAAGTTTCCTTAGTTTCTAAGTGAAATTCATGTATAAATAGGGGCTTAAGGACCATCAACAAAAACACACAATCGATCACGAGCTACTCCTAAGCTCTTTCTCTCTCTCGTGGTTGTTTCTCTCTCTAATTCGTACTTTCCCTCTTCGATTCTCTCTCTCTACCTTAACCCGAGCTCAACCAACACCCCCACCGAACTCCCCTTAGCTCAAGCTCTTTAACACGACCAATCTCAACCACTACTGTAGCCCCTAGCGACTTCCTCGAGCCACTTTCCATCAAACCCTAACTGCCGCTCCTCTCTCTCATCAAACCACCATCCTCAGCTACCCTCGGCCCAAACTAAACCTACAATTGAACTCCCCATACTCCAAAAAGCTTATCCTAACCAACCAATCACACCTAGCAAATCTCACATAGTTGGACCACCACTGCCACCCATGGCCAACTTTCGAAAACCACCAATCGGAGCTCCTTTAGTCATGGCACTTTGCCTACCCCCTATAAACCCAATAAAATACTCACCAAAACCCCTTTTCCCCGTCGTTTAGGTAGTCAGAAACACTTAGAGCCTCTCCTCCGCAACTGTTACTTCCTCTATCCTAACTGCAACCTGAATCCATTGGGGGAGACCTGACCTGAATCCACCCTCGAATTCGAGATTCGCTCTAATCTAAACCAATTCGCATTCCTAACCTACATCCTATCCAGCATCTAGTTTGATCCTTTTTCTATTTTTTTTTATTTTTTAATTTCCTTTTTCTTTGTTCTTTTTTTCCCTTTCTTTCTTTTCTTTTACTTTATTTATTTATTTATTTATCTTTATTATTATTATTATTTATTTTATTATTCACTTATATACCCATTTATGTGCATATAAATTTAGTCGAGCATAAAAAAAATAAAAAGAAGAAAATAAAAGAAAAAAGAGAAAAAAGAAAAGAAAAGAGTAATTTTGTTTTATTTTACTTTTACTAGTTTAATAAAAAAACAGATAAAATATAATGAGTAGTAAATAAATAAAATGACATAATGAAATCAAAACAAAATAGATAGGATAGTGAATAAAATTATTTTGTCACATAGAAAGATTGATTTTTCAAAAAAATAAAAGATAAAAGATAAAAATAAAATAGATCCTTTCTAAATTAAGACCCTTGAGGTTTTCCAAAGAATAAAAACCAATTTAAGGCCCTTGAGGAAATTTTCTTAAATAAATCAAAATGGGTAAAAATGTAAACCTGGCTATTTTAAAGTTTTTATTAAAAGAACTACGTATATCTGATCTCGAATAGCTAGTACATAGACACATATGGGGTGACGATAAAAATGAAAAAACTTAATTTTCCTTTTTTAGTTTAGATTATTTTATTTATCCAATTAGAGTAACCAATAATCAAGTTTTGTCTTTCAAAATTAAAGGTGATTTTTAAGTTTATTTCTAATTTTGGAAAGTTAATGGTATCCATAAGGGTTTAAAATTCATAACCCCTGTACCTAAACCTCTGATTTTCAAAAACCGTTTTACAAAATCGGTTTTTCTTATTAAACTAGTGGCGAAGTTATAACCAATCCACCTAATTGGTTATAACTTAATTGTTTGTCCCAACTCTGGTAAAGTGGTGATTCCAAAGTTGTTTTCAAAATAAAAAGAAACAGTTTTCTTTAAACCCTAGTCAGGGATTAGTATTAAATGAGTAGGGTTTAATACTGGTTGGTTTAAAGAAGACCTAACTTTATAATAACCAAGAAAGTGAAAAACCAAGCTCGACAGCTTGGCAACTTTACTAGGGAAATAAAGAGGGTTAACCACTCGTTTTTCCAAAATTAAAATTAATCCCTAAAAACTACCTTTATGTAATTTATTTACTTATTCATCCTTTGTTTGTACCATAGTTGTACTAACATTTCCTTTACAAGTTTAGTTTTATTTATTTAATTTAGGAAGAATTTATTTTATGTACCATAAACACATGATAAATATGGTCAAACCCAGACCGTCTTAGGACCTTAAGATGGGGAACCATTGTGTAAGTTTCGGGCGTAATAGGGCAACCACAGTTCGGAGCTAATTAGGCTATCCCACTTAAACTTCAATGTAACCAAAGAACCATTTTTCATAAACGAATGAGGTTATAGAGTTTAAGGACCTTTAGAAACCACCCTTCTTGCATACATTCTTCAAGGTTTGGCAAATAACTAGTAGGTTAGCATTGTTACAAAATAGAAAAAGAAAAGACAAACTTGAAACCTCCTTCCTAGAGTTCACTCTCAGCTTTTGTTCATCTGTCTTACATGTATGGGGATATGGGGTATCATTTGTTGCATCAAAGATACGGAGTAGATGCGGTTAAACCCATGCCATCTTAGAGCTTAGAAGAGGGGGCATTATGTAGGTTCTGAGTGTTGTGGTGTAACCACTGCTTGAGATTGATCAGGCTACCTCACTTAAACTCAATGTGACTAATGAAAATATTTTCTTAACAAGTAAGCTCATAAAGCTTAAGGACAATTTCAAGACCTACTCTAATTGCATATACTTCCCTTCAAAGCTTAAGTTAATATACTAACCTTAAGAAATTGCAACCTTACTGATCGTTCAAGATTTTTAATGGAATTAAGTTTCTAAAAATAATAGTAGGGATGCAACTCAAGGAAGTAATGTATTAACCCAAACAATCCCAACACCTGCATATTTCCATGTGATTTCTTTTTCTACATTAGTAGAATGGAAGATGGGTTTTACGGTTATGAAGTAACCGCCAAAAATACTGGATAATCAGGTTCAAAAGTTCAAGAGTTGAGACACAGAGTAGGAAAAGATATGACTGGACAAAGGTCTAAACTTGGAAACCAAAGTAGAGCTTAATGTAGCGAAGACGAAGCATTACTTGCAGGTTCTTCGATTTTTAGAACTATTAATCCTAGCGAGTAATCAATACATAGATATACAGTAGTTTCGAGGACGAAACTATTTTAAAGGGGGGTAGAATGTAAGCCCCACAATTAAGCAATCCGAGGTTTCGATTGGTTGAAAGATCCGATCGAGCCTAAATTATAAAGTAAAGCTAGAAATATTAGTAAACTGATCTCGTAAGTTTAAATTTAAGAAAATAAGTAATAAAATAGAAAACTACAAAATTTTCAAATTTTAAGTATATAACTCGTTATTTATCGAAAATGCGTAAAATGCATTCCGATACTTAACGAATCGCTAGAGATAAATTATATGTATACTAAAAATTATAAAATAACCTAAATAATATTTAGGAATATTTATTTGTACTATATATGAATTTACATGTATGTAGAAATACACGTAATTACTTAAAATACACGTAATGTGCTAAAATAATACTAAATAATTAAAGAAAATTCATAATTAATTAAGAAAAAATAAAGAAAAATCAGGAAAAATAAGGAATGATCCAGATATAGGTTGTGACAGCTGGGAAAAATAAGAAAAAAATCGGCCAATTAAATTAAGACAGCACAAAAGCCAAAAATTAAGGGATAAGGCAATTACCTTGTCCAATTTAATACACAATAATTACACTAAAGCTCTATAAATAGGGAAAAAAATTCAGAAGCTCATTTGGACAGTTAGAAATCAGAAAAAATTAGAGAGAGGCAAAAATTGAGAGAAACACCAAAGAAAAAGAAAAGAAAAGAAAAACTGTGCATTATGGCCACAAAGGAGAACCCAGATCCAACGGACAGCTGGGAGTGGACGGCCATTACCAACACATGGTGATGGCAACGCCCAGGTGGGACGATACACCCATGGCCACCAACGGTGGCCGGAGCTACCCAAATCGGTGAGTTCGATTTCTAGCTCGATTTTGTGTAATTTTGTAAAAATAGTAAATATTATTAGAAAATTATGAATTTTGTTATTATGAAATATTTTTATATGTAGTTTTTAGGAAAAATATTATTTTGATGAAAATATATCTTGTGATATAGGGTCCTTAAGAAATCGTGTAAAACTAAGCATGTTTCGGTTTAGAAATAAATGACCTTAGGAGTGTAGTTTTAAGCCCAAAATTTTTTTGTAGATTACTTAGATGATATAGAATAGTGCTATGAAGCCCGTTTTCAAAAATTAATTTTTGAAATTTTTAGATAATTTATAGGCCCTAAAATGAGGCATAAAATGGGTAATTTAGGGTTAATTAAGTAATTAAATAATTAATTACTGATTTAGTGAATAATTATATGTTTTAGGATGTTGAAATCTGATGGAGTATGATACTTGTAGTATTTAGGATGTTAGATGTAATTATTAGGTTAATTATGTAGTAAATGATTAATAAGGAAAAATAGTTAACTTTAAGTTAATTTTGTAAATTAGGGAAATTAGGAGTAAAATCTAATTTAGGATGAATTTAGACATTTTGAAATGATAATTGATGTTTAGGAATGGTAATTAAAGTGATAGAAATATTAGAAGTGCATTATGTACATAATAGGCAATAATGCATAATATATAATTTTTGAAAATATAATAAATAAAAAATATTAGGATAAAAATTGATATTATATAAATAATAAGGATATATAATAAATCTGATAAGAAATTTGAATTTATGTAATTATATGAAAAATGTAAAAATTTCTCACATCAAGAGTAAATTCAGTACACTAATAAGGATATAAGTATACCGGATGAAATAAAATACTGACTAGGGGTAATAATGATATTTAAGAGATCGGGAAGTAATGTGGTTAATTTCACATTATGAGTTGAAACGAATTTCTAAGGTTGGAATATAAAACATTACTTAGAAATCGAACTAAAACTTAATTTATAAATCAATATGGAAACCGAACCCGAACCTAACTCCAAACCTAGGATAATTATAAAAGACTTAAAACTTAGATAATTAGGCATATTAAACCCTAAACAAAACCAAACAATAAGCGTTATAGGATAAAATAAATCTATAATAGTTATATGAAAAGCTGAAACCACGTTTGTGTTATAGGGATGATTGGCGATGGCTTGAGCAAATCGGACCTTAAGTGAGTGAGCGAGGAGTCAAGGTAAGTTGGGATTAATACAATGATGTATTTTGGGAGGCTTGAGATTATGCTTAGTTGTGCTTGTTAGATAGTTGGATGTGCGCATATGGTTTATTATGAGTGATGCTATGATTCTGTTTGCTGCTTTGGCATGTATTGTATGAAATGATCGATCACCCTAAACTGGACTTAATTAAATATACGACCAGTAATCATAATCGGACATGCATGGCAACCCGTTAAGGAAACTTAAGACTCTCCGGCCAAATACCGACCTCTTCGAAAGGGATAGTGCAGGATTGCAATTGGTCCCTTCTTCATCCTTAGCCGAACTAAGTGACAGGAGAGGAGGTTGCGGTGAGGGTGAAGTCAGTGGTTTGAAGATAGTCGCGGGAGGAGCGAGGTCTCCATTGCACAAGCCTGGGTTTGGTCGTGAGCTGTTGCATTAATGGCTACTCCTCAACCCAGATTAGAGCGGGCACAATTTCTCTAATCTCATGACGGGCCGGACAACGTCGTGTGATGGCATTTGTTTGCACATGCATTGCACCTAATAAGTGATTGAAGACCTTGCTATGTGTATGGTATAGTTTTAAGTCCTCCATTCTAACTTGTTGAGCTGTGGTTGCTCATATCCCTATAGATATTGTGCAGGTACTAGTTAAGAAGCGGCATATAACTACCTTGAAGCTAGCAACTGCTACATCCTGAGGAGTGAGGAAAAACATTGAAGAATCAACACATATGTTATTACTTTTCATTTTTTAATAATGTAATAACTGAATTATAGTGAATATATATAAATTTCTTCACCTTCTTAAGTAAATGATTTATTTAAATTATAAATTATTTACTTCAAAGCGGGTTAGTCGTGGACGCCTTGTGTAGATCAGGTCTAAGATAGCGGTTGTAAGGCCAACTTTTATCTTAGGATGGTTTACATGGCAGGGCTGTTATGACTCTGCCGTTTTGGGGCGTGACAGTTAGTAAGCCTAATTAGGTACGACCAGGTTTTGGATCAATCCCACATTAAGGTTACTAGTCCCCGAGAGATGCTCCCACCTAAGTTAGTGTGCCTATTGAAGTACGACCAGGTTTTAGATTGATCGCAGTTTAGGATTGCTAGTTCTCGAGAGACGCTCCCGCCTAGGTTAGTAAGCCTAGTGAAGCACGACCTAATCCAACACAAATCATTTGTCCCTTAGAGACACTTCTACCTAGGTTAATAAGCCTAAAGAGGTACAATTAGGTTTCATTTCTTCATTTAAATTAATTTTAGGATAGTTATTTAGTCATCCTAAGGACAAAAATTGTGTCTGTTTTATCTTTGTGGTAAAATTTTGCTTAAACTTCATCACACAGAGAGATAACTATAGATACCTGATTTTTCCCTTCTTTTATTTTTCAAATTAGGTTACTAGGTCTTAAATTAGAAAAAATTCAAAAAATAGAAAATTAAGGAAAACTCAAAAATGAAGAAAAAAAAGAAAAGGAATTCTAGAAAAGTACAAAAAGATAGAAAAATAAGAAAACCCAAAAAATATGAAGTTTAGGAGAAAATACAAAAATTTTCAAAAAAATAAGAAAAGCATAAAAAATTTGAGATTTGGATTAAAAAAACACAAAAATTGAGAAATTTAGAAAATGGGAAAATTTGGGAAAAAGTTATAAAATTGAAAAATTACAAAAAATTAGAAAAATTGAAAAAATAAAAGATTCTAGAAAGGTAGGTCGTTGAACCTGAGCTTATATCTAAACGTCGCTTAGGCTGACCAAGTCCATGCACATATGGACAAAGTACAAGCTAACGGTCTAATAGTTAAGCATATGGATTAAGCATGGGGTTTGAGTATGAAGTCTTGGGTACAAATCTTAACAAAGGCAAGGAGGCCTTTTTCGTTTTATTTTTTGTTAACTAACATACTATCACGTGTCAGGATCTAATTACACCACGTGTCTTGATATGTTGTAGTATCGGGTTGGATGGTCTTGTTGATGTGGCGCTACGTAGCATGGCTACGTTAACTGCTACGTGTCATGTGATGACACATGACAAGTCGAAAGTGGTTGACATGACTAACGCAGCGTTACATCAGCACTTTCCCTCTTTTTCCTTCCTCTTTTCCCTCGTTCCCCCCCCCCCCCCCCCCCCCCCCCCCCAAATTTTCCTCCTTTTTCCTTCTCAAGAACAACCAACTCCCTCCACTTTAGCTTCAATTTCTACATAAATTCCACAGTCAGGCACATAGTTTCTTACATCAATGTCACACTAGACTTAACATGCTTTGAATTGGTGTTAAGAACAAGTCTAGATTCAGGCAAAAGCACATTCGAATTTGCTTTCAAAAAGCGAAAAAAAAATTGAATTTTTGTGCATTTGCATTCAAATCTGATTTCAAGTTTCCTTAGTTTCTAATTGAAATTTATGTATAAATAGGAGCTTAGGGACAATCAGCAAGAACACACAATCGATCATAAGCAACTCCTAAGCTCTTTCTCTCTCTTATGGCTGTTTCTCTCTCTAACTCATACTCTCCCTCATCGATTCTCTCTCTCTACCTTAACCCAAGCTCAACCAGCACCCCCACTGAACTCCTTTTAGCTCAGGCTCTCCAACCCGACCAGTTTCAACCATTACTGTAGCCCCTAGTGGCTTCTCTGAGCCACCCTCCATCAAACCCTAACCGCTGCCCCTCTTTCTTGTCAAACCACCATCCTTGGCCCAAACTAAACCTACAATTAAACTCCCCATACTCCAAAAAGCTTATCCTAATTAACCAATCACACCTTGCAAACCTCACATAGTTGGACCACTACTGCCACCCATGACTAACTTTAGAAAACCACCAACCCGAGCTCCTTTAGTCTCGGCACTTCCCCTACCCCCCATAAACCCAATAAAATACTTACCAAAACCACTTTTCCCTATCGTTTTGGTGGTTGGAAACACTTGGAGCCTCTCTTCCGTAGCCACTGCTTCTTCTATCCCAACTGTGACCCGAATCCATTGGAGGTGACCCAACTCGAATATGAGATCTGCTCTGATCAGAACTGACTCGCGTACTTGACCCGCGTCTTATCCAGCATTCGATATTATCCTTTTTCATTTTTTTTATTTTTAATTTCCTTTTTGTTTTTTTCCTTTTCTTTCTTTTCTTTTGCTTTATTTATTTATCTTTATTATTTATTTTATTTATTTAATTATTCACTTATGTACCCATTTATGTACATGTAAATGTAGTCGAGTATAAAAAAATAAAAAATAAAAAAGAGAAAAAAAAAAGAAAAGAGTAATTTTGTTTTATTTTACTTTTGCTAGTTTAATAAAACAAATAGATAAAATATAATGAGTAATAAATAAATAAAATGACATAATGAAATCAAAATAAAATAGATAGGATAGTAAATAAAATTATTTTACCACATAGAAAGATTGATTTTCCAAAAAAAATAAAAAATAAAAAAAAATGAATCCTTTTCAAATTAGGACACTTGAGGTTTTCCAAAGAATAAAAACCAATTTAAGGCCTCTTAGGAAATTTTCTTAAATAAATCAAAATGGGTAAAAACCTAGCTATTTTAAAGTTTTCATTAAAAGAACTACGTACGTCTGATCTTAAATGATGGGTACATAGACACCTACGAGGCGACGATAAAAATGAAAAAACCTAATTTTCCTTTTTTAGTTTAGATTAATTCATTTATCCAATTAGAGTAACAAATAATCAAGTTTTATCTTTCAAAATTAAAGGTGATTTCTAAATTTAATTCTAATTTTGGAAAGTTAATGATATTCATAAGGATTTAAAATTCCTATTCTTGGAGTTAAATCTCTAATTTTCAAAAACTGTTTTACAAAATCGGCTTTTCTCGTTAAACTAGTTAAAATAGTTAAACTAGTAGCTAAGTTATAACAAATTCACCCAATTGGTTATAATTTAACTGTCTTTCCTGACTCCGGTCAGGTGACGATTCCAAAGTTGTTTTCAAAATAAAAAGAAATAGTTTTCTTTAAACCCTAATCGAGGGTCAGTATTAAACGGGTAGGGTTTAATACTAGTTGACTTAAAGAAGTACTAATTTTATAATAATCGGGAGAGTGAAAAATCAAACTCGATAGATGGTCTGAAATTAAGGGGACCTGTAAATTCAGATACTGTTTTGTTGTATTATCCATGAAAATTGAGTTCAATAAAGATTCCAATTTTTCTTGATAATTGTTTGTGGTTAATCTGTCATCGTTTGCAAGTAAAGTTGATATCAATGAATGTTCTCAAATTTGAATGGTCATTGACTGTCAAACACTAAAGCCTTGAATACCGTATTTCTTAGCCTCATACACTTAAACATCAAACACTTACCAATGAACTTGAATTACCAAATAAATTGAAGTTAAATGCTACTAATGGTTTAATCCTGTTTTTTGAAAAGAGATTTATTTTTTAGGAATCATAGAGGTGGAAATTGAGACATAATGACGACAAAAGCAGGATCAAGACAAGAGCATGGTATGGTTGAAAGACGCACCAACTAAAAGTTTCAATTATGATTGAATCCCATAAGTGAAGAAGACCCTATTCCAAGAAAAAGCACAATATTGATAAAGTACTTTAGTAATATTCTGCTATCTAAATGAGTGAATAATGGGAGTTAATGTAAGATATGTCGATTAATTGCTGTTTGCGAAATTTTCAATTCCTAGGTAAAATAATCCTAAAGTCCTTGATAGAGATATTTAAGAGAATTAAGAATTTTTTTTTTTTTTTAGAAATCTTGAATAAATCCATCATCTTTGAATCATTTGACAAACCAAAACAAGTTAATTGACCCTTAGTTGTTTTGCCCTATTTTTTCAAAATAGGCTCTATAATCTTTTGCCTTATCTTTTCACGATAGGCTCCCTTAATCTTTTGCCCTGTAATTTCAAGATAGGCTCCCTATTCTTTTGCCCCATCATTTTAAGACAAGTCCTTTCCTTTTTTTTTTTTTAGCCCTATCCTTTCAAGTAGGACTTATAATCTTTTGCCTTATCCTTTTAAGACAGACCCCTAACTTTTTGCCCTGTCCTTTTAAGACAAGTCATTTGTTTTTTTGCTACGTCCTTCCGTGACAGGCCCCCTTATTCATTTTACCCCGTCCTTACAAGGTGGACCTCCTATTCCTTTGCCTTATTATTTCAAGATAGGCCCCTTAATCTTTTGCCCTTCCTTTCAAGATAGGCCCCTTATTCTTTTGCCTCATCCTTTCAAGATGAGCCCCTTTAATCCATTCACCCTTTTTATTTAAGATAGGCCTTCTATTTCTTTACCCTATCCTTTCAAGATAGTCCTTTTGTTCCTTTGCCTCGTCCTTTCAAGACGGGCCACTTATTCTTTTACCCTTCCTTTCAAGATAAGCCCGTTTGTCTTTTGTCCCATCCTTTCAAGATGGGCTACCTATCCCTTTACCTTGTCCTTTCATGACAAGCCCTTTGTCCTTTTTCCCTATCTTTTTAAGACATGTCCCTTTATCTTTTTACCCCGTTCTTTCAAGATGGACCTTCTATTCCTTTGCCTTATTATTTTAAGACGAACAGTTTATTATTTGCATTGACCTTTCAAGTCGACATCCTTTTACCACATCCATTCAAGATAAGACATAACTTAGCTGACCATTCAAGTAACTAATTCTTACCCTGTTAATTTAAGATAAGAATTGACAAAAATGAGCATCTCTTTTGTTTTTGTAGCAAAGTTTTAATCAGATTTCACTAAAAAAGGGGTTGTTGTAAACACCTTATTTTTGTCATTGTTAGGACAAGATTAAAAAAATAAATAAAATTAAAAAAAAAAACAAAAATTGAAAGAAAATAAAAAATAAAAAATGTTGAGTTGAGTCAGTCATTTAGGGTCAGATCAAATAATGGTATATATTCAATTTAATAAATTCCGAGCTATTGAATAGTTTGGCTTCATTTAGAAATATTTTTAGTCCGATCCAATATAAAGCGGATTTGTTTATCTAATTTATATTGGGCTAAATAAACTTAGGATTTATTAAATTGGTTAGTGCGTATTTTGGCCAAATAAATGTAGGGTTTCTAGAAACTAGATTAAATCTTTAATGAATTAAAAAATCCAAATCAAGTATCATCATATCTTATCAATATTAGATTTGTTAAGATTAAATCTATGTTAAAATAGATTTAAGTGTATGGTTTATAAATAGTAGTTTTCAACTGTAAAATTTTTAAGTTTTTCACCACAAACTCTACAAACACAATCACTACACATCCCCACTATTTTCACATCTCACTGTCCATATACAGCACACATTCACTAAAACAGTACACCACTATCCACTAATCATGTCCACTAATCATGTCCACTTCACATACACAATCATGCCTTGCACTTCACTCCACCGACCACTGTTCGATCACAATACATGTCGTACACTGTCTTCACGACTTGCACATTCACATATACACTCACCGACACTGCATTGCACTTCAGGCACATCTGTACTATACTTTACTACACGATTATACTCTCTAGTGCACACACTCTACCGTTCACACTCAACTCATGCCAACCGATACACTCACCTGACTTATGCAGCACTTCACATCTCACATTTACGACCAGACACACAATACTAATCTTCACATCCACACACATACACACTGCATGACATACGATCATGACTTGCACTCCATACACGTCGATACGACACTACAATTCATGAACACAATCCACAACACAAAGCAAATAGCTACATTCAGTCATGCGACAAAATACATGTCTAGCACTTCGAGTATACAATCAAGTATAGCAACAATCCATCCAGTCCGATCACATACATGACCTGACTCACATAGGTAATTAAGTAAATTATTTATTTTTCTTTTTAATTAATCACTTTATTTTACTAATTTGTTTTTTTAGTGCAAGTTATTTAATAATTTTAATGTAAACTATATGCTATGTATTTTAATTAGATAAATTGTTTTTTTAGATAAATTTCATATTTTTAGTTAAATTGTATTTTTTATTAAAATTACATTTTTTTTTCTAAAAGTTTTATATTTTTTCTTTGATATTCATATCTTTTGAGAAGATATGTATATAGATTACGTATCTTAGTAAATCTTACATTTAGGATTTAGAAAAATTAATTTTTGAGACGTAGTATTTTTTCTTTAAATAAAAAACTTAACTGGAGTTTCTTAAAAAGAATTAGTTAGTTAGGTTTTTTTAAAAAAAAAATAGATTTATGAACTTAGATCTTTTTAGGTATTTTCTTTAAAAATAAATAAATTAATAACTAACGTAAATATGGCTTGATTTTTTTTTAAAAAAAAATCAATCTACTAAATCTTTTCTAAAAAATAAAACTACATTAGTTTGATCCCGACTAGCGGGTACATAAACTTCTTTGAGGCAACCATAAAAACAAAAGATATAATTTTTTTTCCTTTTTTTGAAAATTCATAAGAAAAAAAATACTAAAAATTCATCTTCATTACATTTTTGCATATCTGTAGATATTTTAGCATTTTTAGAAAAATTATAAAAAGTAAAAGCCCATTAGTTTTTCTTTTTTATCTTCATATGGTGACTTAGTTTTAATATATTAACTCCTAAGCTTAAATTTTCTGGTTTAATTTTTTAAAACATATTTTTTTTAAAATATTTGTAGACTAGTAGCTAAATTAAGGTTTTCCTACCCGAAAATCCTAATTTTACTTTTTACTAGTTTTATTGGTTGGTGACTCCAATTTTTTAAAAACAATACATTTTTAAAACTTTTTTTTTTAGAAAATGTTTTTCTTAATTTTATGTTGAGTAATTCATATTAAATAGGTCAAGTTTAATATGGATTAAATTAAGGAAAACTGCAATAATGCTCAACAGTCTTCAGCCTGGAGACCAATGCCTATAGCTTAGTGTTCTGTTTTTCAAGCTCTTCCTTGGTTCTCCTCTCCTCATCCAGCTTTTGAAAGAGTTGAGCCTTGGTTCTCTACTTATTGCTTAGCTGAGTCTTGAGGTTGTTGGCCTGTTTAGCGTTCTTCTCAACATTAGCTTGGCCTTACTCTACCTCTTATAGCTTTGCTTTAAGCATAGACATTTACACATAAAAGTAGTATAGGCACCAATTAGCCTTGCTAAATTTGTTTAACGCCACTTGAAAACCCTTTACCTCATTCTGTAAGGTAATGTAGTTATTGAGTTAAAGCAACACATGTCCATGGTACTACAAAGAAACACAGAGTGAGATTGAACTAGTATCAACAAGGAAAGACATTGATTCAAAGTAACGAAGGCTCACTTATGGGATGAGTGAGCCCAAATGACCTACCATGTTTAGGGGAGCACCCTCTCCCACCTTTAACATGTCTTCAAGGAAGGCCCAATCGCTAAGGATGTACAACCTCATTGAAGCCTAAAAAATAAGAGTCTAGTGGCGTAACGTAATGTCGTTGGCTCAAACCTCCCACTTTAGCCTTAAGATCTTTCTCCTGGCCTTCCTAGCCTCAAACTCAACCTTATGAAGGCACAACTCCTCATTCCTGGATATACACAATGTGTCCTTGAGTGAGTTTGATGATATCCCCCAAAATTGGAACTTATTAAGTTCTTCAAAGACATCCTTAAGCTCATCAACGCACTTGTATGGATGAGTTGAGGGCCATTCATACTAATTCACGTAGCTGACGGGCGCCTTCCCCCGTCGACTTCTTCTTTTTTACCGTAGGGGTCACTTTCTCAACAGTTTCGGAGGCCTTTCTTTTCTTCCTAATGGCCATGGACGGGGCACAGGCCATAACTACCTCTTTCTCACCCTTGTTATTGGGGTGGAGAGGGGGGTGTGGACAGACTAACACCTCATATGAGCTCAGGTTGTACTTGATATGATATTATGACATACAAGTATAGCTAGAGCTTACTCGTTATTGATCTACAATCATGATGGATCAGATAAGAGTAAATGAGAGTAAGCAGGAGATACTTAGCTTACGCAAGAAGGGAGTGTTTGAATATCAATTGTCATTAACTATTGCGACTATTACAATTCACAAATATTTATATGACCCAATTAGGGTAAGTCATAAGTTAGTACAAATTACAAGATGATTCCTATTAGGAAAAGGAAAAGGAATAATTTACAAAGGCAAAGTAGTAATTAGACAAAAAGAAGAATATTCGGTTACAAAGGACAGTACGAATGTCAGACAAATAAGGTACGTATCAACTGTCTATTCTATAGTCCCAATGATGCAATTTGCCTAGCATAGTAAGCTTTAAGCAAATTAGGTTAGGGTCGAGTGCTTGATAGCTCAGACATTCTGGATTGAGGAGGGGATGATTCAGGTGGTGGTCCATTGTCAGGTCAGCTTTGGATGGTTGGCTCGGGATTAGGGTTAGCTCAGCTTTGGGTATGTATTAGGTTAGTAATATGTGGGTTTGATGCTTGACCTTAGACTAACATAATGTGGAGGGGTTAGCTTAGTAATAGGTCGGTCACCATTATAGTCTCTTGGTTAAGGTAGAGAGTAGAGTAACTTGGTAAGTTGGCCTAGATAATGCTTTACTATTCTATGTTTAACTCCCCTTGGATAGTTCGGCAAACCATATGAGCGAGTCCTCTAGCTCGGAAGCACGTAATTGATGCGTAATCCTTATCATTACCCCCTCGGCTATTTGAGATTTGAGATCAAATCAAGCTCAACTCCACGTTACTCATCTTCAGGAGTATATGGATGAGGTCGGTAATGTTAAAGGAGTCAGAGACTCCATACTCTTTAGGTAGTTAAATTTTGTAGGCATCAGGATTGATCTTTTCAAATACTTTAAATGGTCCATCGACCTTGAGAGATAACTTACTCTTCCTTAAGTTTGGGAATCGTTCTTTACTGAGGTAGATCTAAACCAAATCACTTGGTTGAAATTCTTTTTTTTTTTCGGTCCGTGGCCTTGTTTATCGAGCTTGGTAACAACTCAGCTCAAGTGTTTTATGATCTTTTGGTACATTGGTTAGATAACCTTGACTCTTTCTATAGTTGGTTGATCATCATCTAGGCTTGAAAGGAATGTTTGGTCTAATGGGAGCTTAAGGTTAAACCCATAAGCAACCTTAAATGGAGTTACATTCGTGACATTATGGGTAGTCTTATTGTATGCGAACTTAATTATAGGTAGGCATAGATCCCAATCGACGATGTTCTGACCAATAACGACCCGGAGTAAAGTTTCCACTATCCTATCGACAACTTTGGTCCGTTCATCCATCTATAGGTAACAGGATGTGTTGTGCAATAGCTTAGTTCTCATTCATCTCCATAATATTATTTAAAAGTGGCTCATGAACTTTGGGTCTCTATCTGAAACAATTGTCTTAAGCATTCCATGAAGTTTAACGACCTTCTGCAAGAAAAGAAAAGAGATAGTCGAAGTATCGTTAGTTTTAGAACAGGGTACGAAGTGTGCCATCTTGCTGAAACGGTCCACGATCACCATAATAAAGTCCTTCCCTTAGGACATCCTTGGCATATCTAACATAAAGTCTATGCTTAGCTTGAACTATGGTTTAGTTGGGATTAGCAATGGTAAATATTGCCCTTGCTTGGCTTAACTTTTTGCCTTTTTACAAGTAGCATACCTTTCCAACATAACTTGGACATCCCTCATCATCTTTGGCCAAAAGAATCTTGAGGATAGTTTCTCATGAGTTTGGTGCTTACCAAAGTATTCAGACAATCATCCTCTACGTGCATTGTGTAGTTACAGTTGTCTAACGGAATAGTTCAAAATACATAATCTCATCTTCTTAAATAAGTATCTGTCCTCCTCGTAATAATCATCTAATGTTCAACCATCTTCACATTTGGCATAGATCGGACCAAAATGTGGATCTTTAGCATACAAATCCTTTATCATTGAGAAACCAAGCAACCTAGTTTGCAACTCAGTCAAGAGCAAATATCGTCTCGATAGGGCATTGGCTATTATATTTTTTTTTCCATTCTTATACTTTACGACATATGAAAATCCTACTATAAACTCAACCCATTTTGCTCATCTTCAAGACAACTTGGTTTAGTTCTTTATATATCTCAAAGATTCATAATTAGTGTAGATCACAAATTTTTTGGATATCAAATAGTGTTGCCATATAATCAATGCTTAGACTAAGGAGTAAAACTCCTTATCATAAACAAAATAATTAAGGGTAGCTCTTTGAAGCTTTTTACCGAAGTAAACAATAGGTCGACCCTCCTTCATCACATAGTATCTATGCTAAGTCTGAACACATCATACTCCATTTTAAATACCATGTTAAAGCTTGGCAGATCTAAGATAGGAGCTTTAGTAAGCTTCCCTTTTACTTCTTTGAAGCTCCTTTGCTCTTTCTTTCATTACTTGAATTAAATATTTTTCTTCAAAAATTTGGTGAATGAGGCCATAATTATATTGAAATTCCTTATAAATTGACAATAGAATGATGCTAGGCTATGGAAGCTTCGTATGTCAGCTAAATAGGTCAGCACAGGCCATCCAATAATTGCTCTTATCTTCTCATCATCAACCAGAATGCCACCACCACTCACAACAAACCCCAGGAAGATTACTTCAAGTTCACAAAAGTCACATTTCTTTAGATTAGCATAAATCTTCTCAACTCAGAGTTTTGAAAAGACTGGTTGGAGATGCTTTTAGTGAGTCTCCAGATCAGAACTATAGACTAGGATGTTGTTGGAATATACCACCACAAATTTCCCTATTAGATCTCGGAGTACATGGTTCATTAGTCACATGAACGTGCTTGGTCATTTGATAGTTCGAATGACATCACAAGCCATTCATATAATCTATGGCAGGTCTTAAATTCAGATATGATGCTATCTAGATTTAAGATTAATCTTAGAGAATACTCTTGGTCCATTAAACTCATCTAGTATATCATTAAGCCTTGGTATATGATATCTATACTTAATAGTGTTGTGATTGATTGCTTAGCTATTTACACATACCCTTCATGTCTCATTTTTCTTTGGTACCAATAAGGCTTGTATGATACATGGGCACGGGGACTCTCATACATACCTTTTCTTTAAGAGCTCATCCACTTGCCTCTGCAGCTTGGTAGCCTATTTAGGGTTTGGCCTATAGGCAGACTTGCTTGGCGGTATGGCTCCTAGTTACAAGTCAATTGCATGTGCAATACCTCGAAAGGGAGGCAAACCTTCAAGCAGTTCTCCTAGGAATAAGTCAGCAAACTCTTCCGACAAGGTCTTCAAGTCGATAGGTAGAAACTCCTCTTCAGATCCCCTCATCTTAAGTAACCTTTTAACTAGTAAATAGGTCAACTCTTTAAGCTCCATCTCTCTCTTCATTTTGACTTAGGTCATTCTTAAAGCCCCCTTCTTCAGAACTTAGCTTGACTAAGTTTACATGCTTTTAACTTATTCTGTAGTTATAGGGCTTAACTTTGCCTTCCTGCCTTCATGCTCCAAGGAACAGGTGTTCTTTCTTCCATCGGATATCATGCTTTGATCAAACATCTATGGTTGTCCGAATAAGATATGTAATGCACTCATCTGCAACACAACACAGAGCACTTCATCTCAATAGTTTCCACTACCGATCGATACAAACACTTGTTTATCTACTTGTAGGGTTCCCTTATCACTAAGCCAGTGTAGTTTATAAGGCTTGTGGTGAGGCTTGGTTGGTAACTTCAATTGTTAGACCATAAAAGTAGATGCTACATTGGTGCAATTGCCATTATCAACAATCAATGCACACAATGTCCCATTTACCTTACATCCAATATGGAATAGATTCTCTCGTTGTTCATCCTCAAGTATAAGACTCACACTCATTGTTCTCTTCAATACCAGGGTAGCAGCCATAAAGTTACCTTCCTTACTATAGATGACTTTTTCCTCCTAAAATTGTTCTATCTGTCCAGTCTCTTTTAGCTCCTCCACTTCCTTATCAATACTATTTACCTCAATAGTTAGCACTTCGCCTCGAATCACCATGGTTCTTTTGTTCGGACATTGGGTAGCCATGTATCTAAGTCCTTAACATTTGAAACACGTGATCTCACTTATCTTCGTTCTTGAGCTTTAACCTTTTTCAAACTTCCTTGAAATCTCCTTTGCCTTTACTTAGATAGCTTGAGCAAGTCGGGTCTCAGCAACTTTACTTGGTTTCAATCACATAGGTCTGCTTGGAATAGGTTGGCTAGTGGTAGGTCGATTGACAGGAACTTGAAATCTCCCTAATCGGCGTCTTTAATTTTCTAGGCAGTTGGGATAGCTTCATCAAGTGATCCAATATCCATGGTCTCCAGAATATCGCAAATCTCATACTTTAACCCATTAATAAATTGAAATACAATTTGGTCTTTAGGCTCAACAACTTTACATCAGATTATCAACTTTTGGAATTCCTTCACATATACATCTACACTTAATTTACCGTGTCTCAACTCTTGTAATCTCTTGAAAGCATCCTACAAATAATAGCTTTGAACAAACCTCCTCCTTATGACTCCTTTTATCTCATCCCAACTCCTAACTTTACGTTCTCCTTCTCTTCTATGGGTGGCCTATAAGTTCTTTCACAACAAAACGATATAGCTAGTAAATTCCAACACGATAAGTCTAACCTTAACATTATTAGGCATTTCATGGCAGTCAAACTGCTTCTCGATCCTATTTACCCAATCTAGGTAATCCCTTGCATCACTGCTTCTAGAAAAACTTGGGATACGCATCCTCAACCCTTCTATTCTAGGAGCTCGAACATTCTTCTCTTCTGGCTCATAGTACTTCTTCACTTCATTATCTACTTCTTCAATTTCATCAAGTGCTAGGCTATGTCTAACAACTCTATCTATTGCTTTAGCTCGAGGTAGTCGAATTGGGGTATTAGCTTAGCCATATTAACCATTGCCTCCCTCGGGCTATTCATTGGCTCATCCTCTGTATGGACCATTTCTTATTTGCTGTCTATCTTCATTTATGACAGTCATCAGATTAGCCATTAGGTCAGTGAGTTTGTCTAATCAGTTACCTATTGACTAGGGTGTGAATCTTCCTTGTTAACCTTGGCCATTTTGAGTGCTACTCTTTTGGTTACCCAAAGTTCCTTAAACACTATAATCAGATACTATAATCTATTTCAAGAGATTAATAGTTGAAAATACCACTCAAAATTCTCTCCATAAATAATAACAATAGAATAAGACCTAACATTCCTACTGTTATGTCAACTAATACAATAAATAAACAAACACTTACACTTTGTTTCACGTACAAGAGATAGGGGAAAACAGAGCACAAAATTTCTTCAACATTAAACACTCTTCAAATAATCATGACAACAATAGAACTTCTAAAACATATGAAAGTAGCAATAAATCTTTGAGTACAAAGCAATGGAAACTTGCTTGAACGTAGCCAAGCTTTGATACCAAAATGATATGAGTAACCGTAGATGAACACACAACGTTCGGTATCACATGAAACCAAGGGGATGGATCCAAATTATGAGATGGTCCAAAAGATAAATAGTAGTCAATGGTTTGAATAGGGGGTTCTTGTGCACTGACGGTAAGTATGATGCACTAACATCAGATAAGAGTAAACGAGAGTATGTAGGAGACATTTTGCTTACACAAGAAGGGAATGCTAGAATATCAATTGTCATTAACTATTGTAGCTATTACAATTTACAAGTATTCACATGACCTAATTAAGGTAAGTCCTAGGTTAGTATAAATTATAAGATGATTCCTATCAAGAAAAGGAAAAGGAATAATTTACAAAGGTAGAGTTATAATAAAACAAAAAGAAGAATATTCGATTACAAAAGATAGTACATATGTTAGACAAATAAGGCGCGTATCAACTATCCATTTTGTATTCCTAATGATGTGGTTTGCCGAGTAGACCGGGCTCTAAGCAAATCAGGTTGGTGTCAGGTGCTCGGTAGCTTGGATGTTCTAGATTGAAGAGGAGTTGATTCAAGTGGTGGTCTATTATCAGGTCAACTTTGACTGGTCAGCTCTGGATTGAGGTTAGCTTGGCTTTGGCTATGTATCAAGTTAGTAGTATGTAAGTTTGATGCTTAACCTTAGATTACTGTATTAAGGAAGGGTCAACTTGGCAACAAGTTAGTCATCTCAATAGTCTCTTGGATGAGGTGGAGAACGGAGTAATTAGGCAGGTTGGCTTGGAGAATGCATTGCTCTTTTAAGTTTAACTCCCCTTAGACAACTCGATGAACCATATGAGTGAGTCCTTGAGTTTGGGAGCACATGATTTGATGGGAATTAACCTTCGACTATGTCTAAGTTGAGGCCGACCCATCCGAAGCTAACGTCGACCCTCTAGAAAAAGATGCCGAGCTGTTTTAACCCAAGGTCGAGCAACTAATAGAAGACCGAAGGGAAGAAAAGGAACTACTTGGCGAAAAGGAACTACTTGGCGAAAAGGAGCTACTTGGCGAAAAGGAGCTACTTAGCAACAAGTTTGTCGTCTACCGAGAAGACGAGAGAGGACATAGTCGATGACTTGGGATCAAAGAACCACTTAGCACGGTCTCAAAGGACTAGTGCCAACTAATTTTAGCACTCGGTAATTATGGGTCGACCTTTTTGGTATCTCGGCCAAGACTATGAGACTTTAGGAGCTCTTCTTCGTACCCAGACATCCAACTGCCGACCCCGCCCAGTTTGAATCTTGCTCCTTCCTAAACAGGCTAAGTGACTGCATGCCGACCTCTACTAAACACATAGTTTTGTATTCTTATATATGTTTTCTTTTATTTATTAATGGGCTCAATTCTTTAGGGTTTAAGGCCTTGTACATTATTTAAAATTTCATCACTAGGATTTAGGACTTACTATAAATACCAACTTTTGTAGACATCATACATATGAAGATATATGACAATATATACAAAAATAGATAGAAAAGTATATTCCTGCAATTGAAATCTTTTCCCTTTTCAAGCAAGGCTACTCTTAAGCTAGCATTTGCTAGATTATGGAGTATAGATTAAGCTCTTTAATGTCTCAGCGTTCTTATCGATTTTAACCTTAAGATTATGGTGAACCTATTCATTTGAACCGGTTAGTGAGTTACATCTAACCTTAATTTGAATCCCGAGTAACATTTAGTGTTCATGAGTTGTATCAAACTCTATTTCGAGCTTAAACCCCTGATTATATTTGTGTCTTGGTGCGTAATATTTATTTACATTCACTATCGAAACTAACCATCTCACTTCCTGTTCATCGAACCTATTCGACCTATTCTGGGTTTTTAGAGATTCGTTACTTCAATCCTTATCATGATTGGTTTATGATCCCTATCAAAGCTTGTGTTCATGGGCATAGCAACCAGCGGCTCTGTACAGGGACCAAGGGGAATCTCTTAAGGTAGAGTAGTTGGCTCAACCTTGCTGGTCTCTCTCACCCCTAATCTCAGCTCCATGGTTTTGCCTTTAGGGTTAGTAGCTTTAATGGTCAACTTCATCCTAGCCTGATGATGCCTTAACAATTTGGATGTAGAGGGACCTGGTATCTCCTCAACTAATTTCTTGCCTATAAAGAATCACATAAACAATTGACAAAAAGGAAAAAATAAAAAGAGTACAAAGCATTACCATTCACCAATTCCGCCACGAGTAGTATAGACAAGGAAGATTCCCCTACCCTTCCCCCCCTAAATTTCTCTTAAGGAGGATGTTGGACAAAGTACAACCCTACATACATGCTAGCATGATAGATGAAGTCGTTAGTGAAAAATGTACCTTTACCTTCCATCCATTTCTTCACTATAGCCTTCTTCATGCTTAGGAAGAGCTTAGAGATCAGATACTTGAAGTACCTCTCCATCATATCTACAGCTTTTATTTCATTGCCCTTTCTTAGGGCTACAAAGGCTTAAATCTCCTTTACGACCTTAGCATCACTTAGCTCAAGCTCTTTCTAAGTCCCAGTTCAGACCGGTTTAGTCTATCTCGTCGAAAGGTCTTCCTCTTCTAGTAGCTCAACTATTAGGAAGTTGTCCTATTAGCCTTTAACAAAGTCTACAGGGCCCTTAAATAGCTTCCTCCCTAGATGGAGTTAGAGGTACGACCATCTATGCAAACTTTTCCATAGGTAGAAATAGTTGAATAGTTCGAGAGTAATCTTTATCACCAGGTACTCATAGAACCCTTGGAACACTTTCAATACCCTCCACCCATTGGGAGGGACTTGCGCCAGACTACACTAGTAGAAGTTAAAGAGCTCCTTCTTGGATTTACTCAAAGGGAGGCATTGCCTATATTCTAGGCACTTCTTAAACACTACAAAATGTGCCCTCTCCCCCCCTCCCCCCCCCGGGCAACAAGCGTACCCTTTCCTCCCTTCTTGGCAATCGTATTACCCAACTTGGAGTTGGTCCAACTATGAAGTTACTCAAAACCTAGTTGGGGGTAGAAGGCTTACTCCTACTAGTTTGATCGCTCAAACCTTTGCCTATCTTAAGCGCGATGAACAGATTTCTGGCCTTTAGCAAGGGAGCATCTACATAAGTGTCCCTTGAGATGGCATTGATAATCTTAGCCCAATTTAATGCCTTTACCTCCATTCTTATAGCATTTTTCAGTTGTTCTAATGAAGTGGCTTCATCATTTCCTCAATGGGGAAGGTCACTCCTTGTTCTTTTGGAGTTTGTTAAGTTATACTTCGATACATTAGATAACATCTCACTTGTGTTTATAGATATTTTGAAGATTAGAGAAGTAAAGAAAAGTGTAGAACTTTGAAGAAAAGTTTGAGGAAAAGAAAGTTTCAAAGGGGGAGGATATTGCAGCAAAGAAGAAAGAAAGGTTGCAAAAGAGTAATCTTACTAAGTGACTTTGGTATTTATAGGCTGATCGAGTTGGAAATTAAATTGATGGTTATAGGGATTTAAAAAAGCACGAATCCCCTAAAACACTGCGATGCTAATACATAGGGATGGCTCTAATAGGATAACAACATTTGAAAGGCAAAAAACATGTAACTGCACTATGTCTGCTGTGACGGGACACCTGTCATATCACATTAACTATGCTTAAAATGGGCGTGATAAAGTAAAAATTTGAAAAGTAACTTTGTAAGAAGTTTTCTTGAGGCCCCTTTGACTCCTACGAAAGAACTTATTTAGCATTCCACCAGCACTATGCTCCAGTACGGATAAATCGTATTAGCTTAGACAATGGTCAGCTCAACTTAGCCTCGTCTACTCAACACCTCCATTTGGTAGCCTTATTGATTAAAGTGCCTAACCTACCAAATCTTCACCAAGGCTTGAAGCTTCTAACTCAACTTGTTGAGTATCTACCTTAGATCATGTTGTAGATCATGATTAAAAATAGATAAGGTTGGTCATTGGATAGGTCCAAGCTTGCCGAAAGCTTGAAAAGGAAATGATGGGGAAAGTGTGAAAGAACAAATGCAAAATGAAAAGTAAGCAAGAACCTACGAACAACTCCTATGGATATGATGCATCAATGGAACTTCTGAGAACTCATGGCACAACTTGATATGACTACGAGAAGGACCAATAAGGTTATTCGCCATCTAGCCTTACTTAAAGGTTAAGATAAGAGTAAAAATGAATGTAAGCAAGTAATGTTTATGAGAAACAAATGTCCAATGTATTAATATTCAATCTTTGAGGTTTATAGCTGCAAGTATAAGGGGTATTTATACTCGAGATTTAGGGCAACATGCCTAAAAGGGAAAAGACAAAAAGTGCATTTCATAAGGAAGTAACTACAAGATACAAAATGGTAAAAATAAATATTCAAGGAAAACAATCATTGGTGTAATGAATTTTATACATGATTCTGTATATGTGGCGATGCTATATTGGTAATGCCATTGGAAGATGCAAACAAAAAGTACAGTCAACTTTCTTGTCTAAGTAAGGGTGGCTTAGTCAGTTCGGAGTCTCTCTATTTTGGTTTCTCGGCAAGGGAGATGATAGGTCATTGGTCGGCTTAAGTGCGAGTGAGTAATCTATAACTCAGTATACTATAGAGAGATAGGTAGTCATTCAGCTCAACATAAAGAGTGACCCAGCAAAGAAGTACTTGACTTTGGTCGGAGTTAGCTGGAGTAGGAGAATCCGCCTTACTAGGCCTTCCAATCCTCGAGCTCGTTTGCGGGTCAAAAGCCTAATAGCTCGATTTCTATTAGATCGCCAATTCGGTTTGGACTTGATTTGATTGAGGACCAACCACTTGGTGCTCTTTGACGACCGACGAGGTCAGACCTCTCATAGCCCACCTCAGGCTTAGATGCGCACCTTAGCCCAAGTTGCAGTCTGCTCGGATAGATTACCTTTAAGTAGCCTTTGTGATATTTAGCTCAAATGTCTTCGCTGCTGTGTTAGCATGTTAGCATCGACACCATAAATGCCTTCGAACTAGATTGACCACACACTTGAGAAGCCTATCTTTTCGCTTTTTTCCTCTACGATAGGAACAAAGTTAGGGGGGAGGGTAGTAAAACAAGTGTTGTTAAGGTCTTTTAGACATGGGCCCCTTAAGCACATGCCGAATTGATAAAGGCCCCAATCTTAGGATGGGCCTTTGGAAGACTTGACATTTTCCCTTCTGTTAACCTCAGCCAAGACCCATTACATAGCTTGCCCAACTACAGTAATCACCAATGGCTAAAAGAGTTCAGATAAGACCGAAGGCTAAGTAAAAAAACTAACTCCTACACTTATGAACCATGTTGGGCATGGTGATCGTACTCTCCAACACTTATAGATGTGGCTTTGCCCACTAACTTTTCTCCAATTGTTAGCTCCACTTCTCTGTAAATATAAGGCCATCATTAAAAGGTAAATCGCTTGATTCTTTGCGCCTTTGAGCTTATACACTGTTTTTTAGTACTTTTACTCTCTTCAAATACTTACTTAACTTAAGTATTAGAGTGGTCACGTCGAACATCACCCTAGTGCCTTCTCACTGTGCTCTCTTTTGTAGACTCATTTGGTCTCGTGAAGCCAAATCTCTCTCAAATTCATATTGGCAAATATTATAAGATAATATAATCAATTGATGAAGTTTGTAATAGTGTTTACTTTTTGTATTCATTGAATTTTTTTTATTTAGTTAAGTCCTATCTATTTCAACTACTAAAGAAAGGGAATCAAATCTAATTTGGCCTATTCATTGAAAACTTAATGATTTTGTAGAAGTTTTGCTCATGAGGTTGGATGGGATTTCTTTTACGTATTATGTTATCATTAGTTTTTTAAATCAATTCTCATGTAATATGATATGATAATATGAATTGATACTCTTTGTAAGAGAATTCCAAAAATCGGTTAATGTCGCATTTAGGATCTTAACTTTGGTTAGTTTTGCAATTTAGTACCTAAATTTTAAAAAAATCAATTTATTACCCAATTAGAGTTTTGGATGTCACTTAGGCTACCTCACTTACCTCCTTAGTTGATGTAGAAGTTGTAAGCAATCATAATTTGCCAAGAGTGAAAAAAGAAAGAATAAATTATTAACTTAAGTTAATAAAATAATTAAATATATATAAACAACATAAATTAATTAAAAATAACTAAAAAATTGGATAAATAGAAAAATGTCCAGAAATTAAGAAAAAGTGAAAAGTAATAAAACTAAAAAGCAAAAACTTACATTTACATGTTTAATCTTTAATTTTTTGCAGAATAAAAAAAGGTAAATACCTTTGTTGATTTTTCTTTTTTTAATTTTAATATTTTAATTTTTCTCCCATTAATTACATTTTCATTTTCCTGCTCTTCCTCCTCCACCTTCTTCCTTTTAACTCCTACCTTCTTTGACTCTCTCTTTCTCTCTCTCTCTCTCCCTTCTTTTGTAGTAAAGTAGTAAACCACTTCCTTCCACTTTTCTCAATTTTTAAAGCTAGCCTTCCTATTTCTATTCTCTTTTCTTTAGATCAGCAGCAAAATTTATTCCTTTTCCCCTCAATCTTAGCCTCCTTTTGCCGTAGAATTCTATTTCTAGAGTTTTGAAGAGTAAGAATTGGCTCGTTTCAACAAGAAAAATAGAGAAAGTGGGATTCTTTTTAGTTTTAGGTAGAAGGACTAGTGGTGAATAGCGTTTACAAAATTGTAAGAGGAGAGAGAGAAATAGAGAAATTGGTGTATGTTTGCTAGATTGGATTATTATGGTTCGAAGAATTTGATTCTGATGAAAAATTGGTGTTAGGTTATCTCTTTGTTGCGAAAATGGAAGTGTACTAGGGTTTTTCAAGGTTTGGAGTTAGAAGAGTATGGAAAAAATTATTGAACAAAGAAATTTAGGGTTTTTTTTTTTTTTAAATTTTGTTACTTCTTTCCTTTTTCTTTTTATTTTTAATTTTTTAGACTTTTTCTATTTATCAGACTTTTAATTATTTTTAATTTATATTGCTTATATATATTTATTATTTTGTTAACTTAAGTTAACAATTTGTCTATTTTCTTTTAACACTTAGCTAGTTTTGATTGGTAACAACTTCTACATCAACTAAAGAGTTAAGCTAGGTAGTGTAAGTGACATAAAAAATTTCAATTGGGTAAGAAATTGATCATGTTGAGTTTAGGTATTAAATTGAAAAAATGACCAAAGTTAGGGTACTAAATGTGACATTAACCAATACATATCTAGGGAAGAGATCAAGCTTTAAGAAATAGTGAATGATCTTATCAATACATAAATGTATAACTTCCTAGGTTTTTCAATTACGCTTATATTCATCACTATAGGAATTGATTCAAGCTTTCCCTAGCCCCATCTCATCAATGGACTCTTGATATATATGAAGGAGTGCGGTTCATTCAATAAATTTCTACTTCTCTATCTATCTCTAAGATTTTTGAAAATTTCAAAACTTTATGGACATGTAGAAAAGAAATGGTATTCCCACTTGGACATAGTTCTTATTGTTACATGGTATTTAATACATAATGCTTACATAATGTGAAATGATTGATGACTTTATTTCCTTTATAAGACTATCTTGAAATTTATACAATCTTCATTGTTTTTTTAATTTTCAAGATATATTGGAAATAGATTACAATGTGTAATACTATACACCCCTTTCAATTAATACATAAAATTTGAATTATTGTAAAACAAAAGTAATGAGGCTTAATGAAGCTTAAGCTAAAGCTAATCTCAATAAACAATGAGTTAGTTTTTACAATACTTCTTAAAATAAAACCTCAACTTACAACATAAAAGGATAAAACTAATGGTGCCTCCTCCATCGTTATTTATTATTGTTTGTTGAAGCTCTTCATATTAGAAAATTGTAGGATTCTAGCAAGCCATCAAGGACAACATGACACAGATTCTTAGATAGTATAAATTGAACTTTGATTTCACATTTTAGAAAATATCCTCCAATATGGCAGATACACTATTCATGTCCATCTACCTTGCATTCATTTAGCTATAATAAAGCAAGTTTCCTAAAATTTATTCAAGTTTAATTGATCTTTACACTCAAATTGTGGTATTTTATCTTTTATAAGATTGTCATATATATAAACTCTATGTTTGAAAACAATGGCTCTTCTAGACCTTAGCATGACTTTAGAACTAGAATTGAAAGACCAATTTGTCTAAGACTAATTTTAGGCCAATTCCCTAAACCTTTGTTCGAATGATTTTAGTACATGGGTCTCTATTAATGAATTAGCATAAACCTTTTTTTTTTTTTTAATTGAGAAAAACTTATGGCATGTTCATTTTGCCATTATAGCAATTCCATTCTCCTTTTAATCCATGTGGAATTGCTGTTACAACATTTTAATTGGATTTTAAGCTTGTAATGCAAATTCCACATGGAATTAGTATTGTGATTTATAACCTAAAGCCATGAATAGCCATCCATTATCCATCTCTCTTGACTACCCTTTCCATTCTTCAACCTTTTCTTCTTCTTCTACTTCCCTTCCTACACTCACATGACCACCCCAAACTGGAACTAAACCCATACACCATGAAATGTATCAAGGGTCCTTTTTCTTAGCTCATCAAGCTAGGTCTTAAAATAATGCATTGAAAGTCTAAAAAATAATCTTGAATTTTTTGTCTATCGAAACTTTCATAGTAGAACTTTCGCATCTTCATCTTTTCAAAGCTTTCTATCTTTTAGCACCTTCTACTTTTTAGAACTTTCAACGTCTAAAAGATTTTCTGGTAAAACTTTTTCAAAAGACTTTTAGTAGAACTTCTGATAAAACTTCCATTAGAACTTTAGATAAAATGAGCTGTTTTAGATTCTTTTGAACATTTCCTTGTTAAGTTGGACTTTGATTTTAATTCAAAACTTTAAGACTCTCTTGTATGTCTAATCAAACTTTTTTTTGGTATGCTATGAGTGGGTTCTGATTGGTTAGAACTTTGTTATAATATAACTATACTTTAATTAAAAAAATCAGTTATCACTTAACAAAAATGGTTTGATATCATCAAAATATCTAGAGGTATTTAATAAGAATTTTTTTTTTGTTTTTTTTTTTAATCACTATTTCTGCAAAACTTATATAACCCAATTGCATAAGCATTAGCCTCTCAATAAGACCAACTACAATTGATTCTTAATACTTTGTTGTTGAAATATATATATATATATATATATATATGTTTTTTTATCGCAAAAGGACAAACTGTCCTGATTACTAATCAAAGGAGTTTTTGATGACAACGTTAATAGGTGAGAAGTTTTGCTTAAGCTAAACCAGAATAATCTTGGGGACGTTTACTTAAAACCAAAATTTATGAATTACATACAAATCTGAGATGTCATGTTACATTTAGGGCTTATGTCAAATCTCTTGTTGAGATACCCAATATCGCGGGATTAATTAACCCCCATTCGTTATCTTTGAGATATAATTTGCTTTTGTCAGCACAAACCCGAGACATTGGGTTTTCTAAACTTAAACGACATGCACAACGACACATCGCTGAGGATTGTCTCAGAAAAATGCTGCCTCAGTCTCCAAAATTCGCCAAGTATAACGCACGTTCCTGGCAAATGGACGAGAATTTAATGGCATTCGTATATTCGATTAACTCATTTTTGTATGCCAAGGTAAGGATTTAACGTGGATGGATTTTATTTCGGTCCATCTTTGATTTCAATGGGATCGATGCCTTCCACACCTAATAATTGATTTGTATTCATTTAAATTTTAATTATCGAACCAATTATAAATTTAATGATTTAGATTTAAAATAGTAAAAATGAGTGATGAAATAAAGGATCGGACCGATCTCATAAAAAATTAAGGGCACGTTTAGTTTATAGAATTTGAATTCCATTCCCTTCTTATTTCGCCATGACATCACCAAGTTTACTTAGTTTTTTATTTTTTTTTATCACGAAATTACAATTTTACAGAGATTCCTATTACTTGAAATCAAATAATAGAAATTCTTCAATTCAATTAAGGAATCACAATTTCTCATTACTACCACAATTACTACCGTTGTCGCTGTTGCTGACGCTACCGCCACTAATTACTGTTGTGCCACTATCGCTACACCACCACCACTACCATCGTCATCGCTGTCACCGCCATCACCGCCATTGTTGTCGTCACTATCTCTGCCACTACCATTATCGACCATTACCATTACTGACCATTGTAACCATCTTTACTGTTATTGTCGCCGTCATCACCACCATCGCTGCCGCCATTATTACCGTTGCCAACTATCACCACCATTACTAATCATTGTAGCTACCTCCACCACTATCGTCGCCGTCGTCACCACCATCGTTGCCGTCATTATTACCATCACCAATCACTACTTTTACTACCGTTACCACCACCTGTTACTTAATTGAGAGAAAGAAAATAGACTGATGATAATTTAGTTATTAAAATTATATTATATTATATTCCTAAATTACTTATATATTCAATTAAATAAAGTAATATGTATCACACTTTTATTCCATTTCTTATGAAATTCTTATTCCATTTCCTCGTTATTCTATTTCATAAACTAAACGTATGGTAAGAATACGCGACAGTATGGTTATTTGGTTTTTTAGTTTTTTTTTTTCAATTATTGTAATCTAAAATTAAAATTGGTTTATTTTATCAGGAGAATAGTATATTATAATATTCTCAAATATAACTTTTCCTTAAAATTTACTAGAATTTGTGAATTTTAATGTATTTAGGATTTCTTTTCATTCACAAGGTCAAATGACATAATCAGTGTAAACTAAAGTTTATGAATCAAATCAGTCGTTGCAAAAAGAGTGGCCAATTCCATACTAGATTAATATTGATATAGATGGCTAATTTAGGAAAAAAGTGTCATAACACATGAAAAAGAGAATTCACTGAAATTCCTAAACATTTGGGCAATCTATTTGTCAAAATCTAAGGCTTTAAGTTTGAATAATGCAATCGTAAAATATTATATAATGTACAATTAACTATTATAAGTAATTCCATGCCAAGTAGAGCTCGCGTAGCATGTTACGGTATTCTTTTAGTTTGTAATTCTAAATAAATATTATTTTCAAGAAAATTGTTTTATATCAAATTATACAACAATCAAAACTATTATAATTAGTTTAAATACTGATCTTCTAATATAATGAACTTGATTTGATTTCTTCTCTCTCAATGGTTGTAATATGTGTAGTTAGTTAAAGAAAAAAAAAAGATAATTATGAAACAAAACTCATAAATAGAAAATAAGTTAAATCTAGATCACAAATTGTTAGACACAAACCATGGCCTCCCTCTAGGGTTTCATTTTATATTTTTATTTCTTTAATTTTATTGATTAATAACTAAACATAGAAAAATAATAGTTTTAAACCTTCCATATATAATATGGTTATTAAATTGCAAGTCAATTTATATGATTTTATGAGATAAAAATTTTATGAGGTTTTTTATAATTAAAATGAACAAAAATTCGTTTAAGTTTAAACTTTTGAAAAAATTATGAGTTTATATTTATAATTCTGCAAGTTAAAAATTTTACTAATTTTATATAATTTTACGATTTTATATAAAACATGAATTTATCTAATATCCATATAAGTATATTCATCTTAGCCACATTAGGACCACCTAAATGTGGTATTATCTAAAGTTTTAGTGTTTTTTGGCAAATCAAATTTAAAAACAAAAAAGCTAATTAAACGTGTTTTATTCGAATATGAAGACAAAATCGAAATATTTCACTAATTCTGTTTCATAGAGCCTCACCCTCATCTGCAAATTGGGCCTACCATTTCCCTCTCACCGAGCCAATTGGGCCGCCTTATTCTTCAACAAAAGCTTCTCCGTCAACCGTGAGCACAAAGGAAGCGAGAGAACGCCTATGGCCACCACCTGCCCTGCCGTCGACATCTCGACCCGGTTCATTGCAACTTCACTCATCGCTCTTTCTCTCTCCTCTCCTTCTCACATCTCGTCGTTTCGGAGCATCTTTCCGGATTCCTCAATTTGAGCTGAAATTGGTCAGTTCTTTTTTTTTTTTTTTGGGTACATGTCTATTCCCTCGATTATGAGTTTATGCTTTTGCTTGAATTTCTGCTTTGTCTTGATAAATGATTTACTCGTGAGTGATTGAAGACACTTTATAGAAGTTACATATTTCTTGAAAAAGCAAGTAGATGGAAAGTCAAAGGATGTTCTTTTGGCTTTGTAACGAGTGCTTGCGGTATCTGTTACTTGTTAAATTTATGATATGCAGTTTACAAGTTAAGGTTTTTCTTTTATTCTTTCGTGGTGTGATCGATATATTTCTGCGAGTTGGTTTTAGGGTTTTATGTTGTGTGACGGTTTTTCTAGGCTGCCGTTGTTACATAATTTGTCTTGCAAACTGTTCTTAGTACTTGTTGTAGTAAATTGTAAAGATCCCATCATGCCCAATGTGCGCCTCAGCCTCTATCCTTAAGATTGAGTGCTAAAAAATCCTGATCAGTGAAATTTTTAAGATCAGGAAGCTGAAAAAGAAACTGAAAAATATTGAATCAGAAAATATAATTTTATTAAATATAAAATAAAAAATTATACTCTCTTTTTACCTCCTTTTCTGATTTTTATAATTTTTTATCTTCTGTATTTAATTAGTTTCTCATGCACAAAGTTGTAAAATATGGTCTTAAAACGCACTTTTGAAGATTTACGGTCCAAGGGCTTGTTTTCAAATATTGGGAATTGAGTATACATCGGACAAAGTTGTTTTCTTTTTTCAATTTTTTTTGTAATCCAGCATCTAGAATGCCCAAATATAATCATAGTAATGTTTACAGATTGTGGCTATCAGTGGTTTTAGTGGTAGTTGGCAGAAGGCAACAGTAGTAATTGGGATGCAGTTGTTGTTGATAATTAGAGTAGTAAACTGAAGATGGAAGAAACGATTTGAGTTTTTGATGATACCACGGTCTCCCAATAACTTGTACTACTAGAAGCTACATCTAGGCTTCTTGAGATCTATGTAGTAATTGACAATGCAAAGATAGGTACAGAACACCTAAAATTAAGAAATGTTGGGGGAAATCAACCCCAAAATAAGTGCACCCTAAATTTAACAGAAATTAAACCTTTAGAAGCTTGTAGAGTTCAGTCTGTTTGAACTTATGCTACTTTGGCTTTTAGGCTTTAGGATGAAAATGATCATTTGTGGATGTTGTTACTATCAAGAGGGATTTCTGTCAGAGATAGACCTACATCTAATAATAATAAGCATGGTAGAGGAGAGTGAATGATTGAATGGTTTCAGCAAATCTGCACTAGATGTCATTCTTGGTTTATTTATTTCTATCATTGATTCAGAGGTGTTCATGTGGCATAATGTTTGCTCTTTTTGGTGTCTTATTAGTGTAACATTCTTATTCAATGTTAAAGAAAATAAGATCAAAACAGACCAAAAAAAAAATTTGGTCCTTGCTAGTAGTTGATTATTTCTCCTTTACTGTAAATGTTTGAGTAGGGTACTGTTGTCCACATCTTGGTAATTTTCTCTTTCTAGCTTACAAAATGATATGCTGTTGAAGTTTGCTTTCTGTTATAAGTACTTGTTGGACATATGTTAGATGCTAGTGTTGATTCTTACTCATGTTGGCAAGATAAGATTATTTAAAGTCAAGTAAACACTGGGTCATGTATGTATGCACGCATGCACATATATATGGGGGCTGATTATTTTCCCTTTTCACTTATGAATAAGTAGGGGTTGGCAAAAGTGCTTGAATGAGCATATGTAAGTGTTATATATAGAAAGGAAATAAGGATTTGAAAAACAGGGTGGAGATTGTGTACAATGAGACAGTAAACCTATTGTAAGGGATGTAGCACATCTTGGTAGGGCCTCAGTTTTGACCAGAAAATGTGACAGGCTCAACACCTGTCATCCCTACCTATTGCTTTTCCTCTGGGTAGTAAGAGCCAGAGGGGGTCCATTAAGATTGATCCTACTGGAATGTGTGCATGCATTTATGGGTGGATTGTGTACTCATCATAAGGCAAAAATCTGTACATGTATGCGTGTATGTATCTATATATGTAGCCGAGTTTACATGTTTGTGTCTCTCATTTGAGAAAACTTTTCTAATGTAGGATCTATTTATATTATAAAGCAGTTTTAGTTTTTGAAATATGAAACCTGTGGTTGATTGAATGGTTAATCTTGCTTGATCACATATTATGAACGGGTTCCAAATGATATGCTGAAAGGGAACTTCATGGTCCAAAGTAGTTTTATAGATGGAATTCGGGGAGAATGTGAACTACCAACTCTAATCTGAACAAACCAGAGTAATTATGCTCCTATCTCCAAAGCTAACAGCTTTTAACTCTCTCTATTAGAGAAGTTGTATATGCCTGAACAAATATTAACTGCAAAGCTGCACCTATTTATGCTCTTGCCCTCTATTTATGTTCCACATGGCAGCATCTTATTGAGCATGACTTCTTAATTCGCTATACAAGTATTAATACTAACTCTATCAAGTGCATAACATTGCCACCCCTTTAAAATTTGATTTTTCCTGGATGGGATTAATCGAAACTTTCAAGTGACTACATCAGCTGATTGACCTGCACCTTGGATATACAACTGACACTCTGATACAACAGTTGGAGGTTCTACCTTTTGCAAGATACAGAACCCCAATATTACTCTTTCCTTCTTGTTAGAATCCAATTTGATTCTAGTAACTTGTCCATTGGCTCATTGGGACCCAACTCCAACTTCTTCCTTTTTGTTCTCAATTCTAAGTGATCTTTTGTCACCTTCTTCATCAAATTGGTTTATAAAAATTAATTGATTTTGTATTTCACCAACTTTCAAATGCGCCTTATATCTGTCTCCCATCAAATCTCTTTTCTACACTATCCACTCATGTTTTTACTTTAGTCATTAGCACTATTAACTCTTCCAGGATCAGGATCCGGCAGATTGGACCAATTGTCATGTTCTAAAGTAATTTTATAGATTGAATTTTGGGAACTGTGAATTACTAACCCTAATTAGAACAAATCAGAGCAAAGATGCTCCTATTCCACAGCTTATAGCTCCTAACTGTCTCTATTGGATAATTGGTAAATAGTTCCTAACCACTGTCTGATGCCTATTTATACTCTTTTTATTTGCCTCTTGGCAACATCATATTGGGCATGACTCCTACATTTTGATTCACTGGTACAAGTACCAATACTAACTATATCAAGTGCATAACAGGCAAGTTACCATTCATCTGGAAAAAGGGTTTGTGGCTGTTTAGATGACTGAAAATATACATTATTCCACTTACCAAAAGAAAAAAGAAAATATACATTATTCCTTAGAAAACAAAATGAACTGATATTATATGCTTTTCTAGTTGTCCTTTTACCCTAAAAAATGTTAATTTCCATTGGTATAGGTTTGGAGAACCCTCATGGCAATTTGCATGATACTTCTTGTCTAATTCAAAATGCATGCACTAGAAGTAGCCAATCCAAATTATTGCTACACATCTGTGTTAAAGGAAAATTATCTCACCATTTGTGATTGGAGCTGTTTATCAAAGTTGGTACAAAGTGATTCTACCCCTTTTTCTTGATTTCTATAGACATGCATCCCTTCCATATGATGGGGGGTTTTTCGTGTTTGTCTCCTACCTATTTCTTGTCATACTTTGTCAATACTTGTACCTTTGTGGTGCTAAAAGGGGCCTCACCTCTTCCACTTTATTATCCCCAGCTATCTTCTCATGGTGTAATGTGTTGAAAGCTCTGATGTATTGTATTTGTTGACTAAGTAATGAAGTTAAACTTCGTGGTCCCTGCATTCAGCCTCTTGTACTAACTAATTGATTCCTCACTTATGTCAAAATAAGCATTTCCTCTTAATTTGGTTTGCTAGAGTTTCTGAACTAGAGATATCATAGCTTGTAAACTCTGTATTCTCTATCTTCTAGAGTTTCTATACACATGATATTATTATTTTTTTTCCTTGCTTCATGTGCTACATACTTTCTCACATACGAGTACAATTGAACCTTGAGTTCACTTATTCAAAGTAAAGCCAGCATTATAAGGTTTTAAACATATCCATCCTATGCCTTTTTGTGCCATTGATTCAAGTTTGAGTGTTAGATTCCATCTTTATTTTGGTGAAGCAAAGTCAATTACAAATTTTCTTTTACTTCTTTTTTGGGGTATAATTAAGTACACCTTGCCAATACTCGAAGCTTGTTTACCTCATTATCTGATTTATGTTTCTTTGTTTGCATCCAGGCTTTTCAAATTGAAGTCATGGCTGAGGCAATTGATTTGACTGGTGATGCAGGAGTGGTGAAAACAATTGTGAGGCATGCCAAATCTGATGCAGCATCTCCCTCAGAGGACCTTCCTCTTGTTGATGGTATGCTCAAGTCATTCATGTTTAATTGGAACAGTAATTGTATGACATAATTATCTTCTTGCTTATGAAGACAGCAGCTTCAATTATTGCAATATATGTATTTTTGTTTGTGTGTGTATGTGTGTGAATAATATTGTAATAAGTTCTTGAAAGGAGAAAATACAATGGGAAAAACCATGTGCCTAATCTTTAAAAGGGGAAAATCGCCCCTCCTCATATCCCTTCTCTGCCCTTCTCTTCATCCCTAACCAAACAAAGCATCAACCCCTTTGCTCTTAAACAATTTTGTTGTATTAAAAAATAATTTTATTAAAATCTATTATATTTCCAACAAATCATTTGCAATCGAGCACGAAAGGGAGTAGCATACTGTAAGAAAAATGAAGTCCATAATTATGGTGATTAAAGGGCCAGACTTATGACTGTGGCCGTTTATCTTTGGCGCTACATTGATGAGTAATTGCAAATAAAACAGGAAATATAAGTCCAGATATTCCTCTCATGTGCCAATCCTCTCTAGAGCTCCATTGACACATTGGGAATCCATTAAACTCAATTATTTCATGCTAATTATTAGATCACCTCTACCTATGCTTGTCTTATCACACTCTATTTTAGAAAACGTGTACATCACTCTTCTCCTCTCAGTCTTCTGTGTCTATTCTACTCTTCCTAGTCTTATGCAAGACCTTAGATATCTCCACTCTTTTTGTGCTTTTCTAACCAGATTTTTGCTAACAATACACTTGTGATCAGGTTAAAACTCAGAATAAAAAATCAATAGCAAACTATCTTAGTCTTGATAATAGCTAAGTGCTTGATAGATGTATGTGCTTCTTCTCCCAAATCTCCTCTTTATAACAATTGGTGCCTTTTCCAAGTATGGATTGAATGCAGATTTGGATTCTTGAAAGAATTAGAGGCAGATACAAAACCAATCATGTGAACTACAATTTTCATAATCTTCAAAAATTATTTAAATCAAAATCCTTAAGTATAGATACTAGGACGTTTATGTGGAAATTGATATTTTAAGATTTTCAAAGAATTATGTTCAGAAAAAGATAAGCTTTGAGTACAGATTTGTAAGCATGGAAATGTTTAAACAAAGTTTCCAAGTCTTCATGTGCCTAGTGGCAGATAATAAATTATTTCAAACACTTTCCTTATGGAAATAATTCTCCTGGATAAATGACACCTAGATGCATCTTTACAATCTTCAATTTCCTTACACCTGCATGTAGTGACCTGAATGATGCCTTCAACACTTCCATGTATTAGGATCCTTGGTGTAGGCAACTTCATGTAGAGGCATCATAAAATATCCTTTATTTGTGATAGACTTACCATATTGATGTCTGCTAAATTCTTTTTTCTTTTAGTAGTATTTGCAAATCAAACTCAGTTATCGCTTGCTTATAATTTTTTAAAATTTTGCCAACCGTGAAAGTACCTTTGATTTGTTTTTGACATCCTAAAATAAGCTAAATCTAACCCAACTGCATTTTCCAATATGCGTTGGCGAGCATATCTTGGTGCTTATGACACCTTGTATGCTTCCTGCACACTTGGAATCACATTAATTTTCTTCAAGCTTGATTTTATCACAACATTAAGATGCTAGTAACATTGTAAAAGTTTTGATTTCATCAAAAGGGGAAGAATGATGGTAGCATTCTTGCCTGATATTTTGATCATATCAAACTAAAGAATATCAGTATGATTCTTTTTTAAATTTATAGGAAACACATAAGAAGTTTTCTCATATAGGGTAAATATTGCTGACTTGGCTTGGCTCCTTTTTGATTGTTAAAACTAAGTCTGAATTATCTTGACAGTTTGGAAGATTAAAAAAATAAGATGAATGATTTTGTTTGCCAATACTACCAAGAGAAAAACTGAATTTTAACAGAAATATACATGCAAGATATCTTAAGATGCTCGATGCTTATTTTGCTATATGAAAGAATCTTGATATAAAGGAGTACACAAGGTGTCATTCAGATTGTACAGGTGTGTGTAAGGTGATATAAGATTTTAATAAGGCTATCTTCTTTTAATAAGGAAAGAGCTTAAAATAATTGATTGACTGTAACTAGACATAAGAAGACTTGTAGAGTTTTTTAAACATTTACACATTTTAAAATCCATACTAGCTTATCCTTTTTTTAATTGTATCTCAATTTGAATTTCGTTTGCATATACATGTCATAAATGTAATAATTTGTATTTGATTGAAATAATTTAGGCATGTTAAAAAGAATTAGAGCTGGCATTGTTGGTTGAATTCACAGTTGTTAGAGGTGAGTACTAAGGGCATAATCCCCTAAAATTGGTTGAGGCGAAAAGCATAAAAAAAGAGCCACGCTTGAGTGAAGTGAAACCCTAATATTAATAAACTTATTAAAAATGTTTTGATTCACAAAATTGTCAATATTCAATAAACAACTCTCTTCATATTTAGGATTAGATTACTAATAAAATTTATTCATATAAGTCAAATATAAAATGAGCACCATGTTCACAAAGACTAATAAAGACTTGTAATATTGATATGACTAAAACAATTTTAGGCTTTCTTTACAAGATAGCAGATATAAAATGTGATATTGATAGATTCAGTCACTCATCATCTTCAGCACCATCCAAATTATCATCGCTCTCTACTACTTCTCTCCTATTCTTCAACATCTTCTTCCCATATCATCACTTTGAACTTTTTCCTCCTCATCTTTATAGAATTTTGATTCCCTACTTGATGATTCTTTAAATAATTTTCTAATGTGTGTTAGATGTTTGGTATACCTTAGAGGTTCTTTAATTCTTGCAGCTCTTATAATATCACCTCATTTTAAATTATCATCATTGAACACTAATTCATCATTTATCACGACAAATGAGTCAACAACCATTTTCTGATCAACCACTCATTACTCTCATTAATATCTTCTAATGATATTAGAATTTAAATCGATAACATCACGTTGATCATACGGAGTTTTGAGAGCTTGATTGTACTTAATATAAACCAAATTATTTAATTGCTTTTGAGCAAGCCTGTTTCTCATCTTAATATGTATATGTGAATAATTATATTAATAATCTTAGTATTATTGCATATATCATATCATATCATATGATGGAAATTATATTCAAATTTAAACTAATACGCTTGGCTAACTTCTCAAACATACTCCAATTTCTCTCATAACTTGATGAACTACATATCGAGCTTAGAACCTCAATAGCAAATTTTTGCAGGTCTGATATAGACTCTATACAATCCTTACCATTTAACTATGTAAATAAAAAGATGTTTTAGTTATTAAACTAAAATAATTCAAAAATGTAATTATAATATAATATTGTCTTAGTCACTTGATGTTTTTGTTTTCTTTGATTTTATGACAAAATTGATCTTAAAAAGACTTTCAGTATGCTTATAAGCAGATAGTTTCCAATAATTGTACCTTGCATATATAGTTGTGGAACTAATTTCTTGACAGTAGCATATAGCCTTGAAATAACTTTCTTAATCAAACTCAATACTCGAGTTATCAAAAAAATAATCAGAATTGAGGAAATAGCTAGCTGAATGTAAAAGGTGTAGTTGAGAGTTTCACCTGTTATCAATAATCTTGCTTACTTCTGCATACTTCTCTTTGTTACCATGGAATGATTTTGCACTACACTCCTTTACTTTGTTCATGACTACATAAATATATTTAATAATTGGTATTTTCCTATAATTAGCTATTCTAAACACTCTGTTAGTTTAAGAATGTAGACAACATTATTTTAAAAACCAACTGTCAAGATTGTTTTACATATCCTTTGAACTTTTACTTTGTTTAGTTGCTACAAGTACACATAGTGCTCAAATGATTTTTTATGCTTGTGGATGTATGCAAAGTGAGATAGGATGTGCAGAATTTGGTTTTAACCGAGAGGATGAGCTCTCTATCCTTTGTAAAAGATCTTATAGGCTTGCATGATTATAAATAAATCCAATCATATTGATTACCTTTTCAATAGTTTTTCTATTCAAGGAATCTTCGTACCATCCTCTAATATTTAGATGTAATCAGCAGCATAATGTTCAAAATAAGTGTAGCCTCTTACTTCTAGTAACTTCCCTATTAGAACAATAATATTAACGGACGGTAAATAATATAATAAACAATAAACGAAGCATGCTCAAATTATAATAAGTAGTATACTAGAAGAAAGTGTAAAACTTATCTGCTAAAAACATAATTGTATCTATTGTCAATAATTATGTGAACATCATCTCCAATCTCATTAACAAAGTTGTGTAACAAAGCAAATGGCTTTTCTTCAGTTTTTATATATGATGATGCATTCACAAATCTTACAAACATTATTCCTATAGAGCAATTGACAAAAAATTTAATAATGTTTTGATGAGATCGACTTAATCAATTGATGAGAGATAAAGTGAATGCTTTGATACCAATTGATGTAGTTAAAAGGTGGATGCTCTAATACCAAATAATGAGAGATGAAGTGAATGCTTTGATATCAAAAGATGAGAGTTAACGCATGGATGAAAGCGGATCATTTTTGCATACGAGTTAGGAAAAAGGGTGAAGTGCTTGGAGATGGAAAGTTGAGGGTGCCACATGTAAGAGGAATCATTTGATTTGCTACAACCTATTGGACACTTGGATTGATAAGAATTGTTGTCTTAGTAAGAGGTGATTGGACACAATAAGCCAATGGGTGCCACAAGTACGAACAACTTGAGAACTTGTCATAATCTATTGGACATTCTTGAATCAATAAGAGTTGCATTTTCTATTCATTGCATCTGCTATTCGTTGCATCGATGAAGTGGTGATAAGAAAAGCGTTCTAAAGAAAATCTCTCAAGAGGATCTCTCTCATCATTTTGTATCAAAGCCTAACATTTTTGCACTACGATATTTCATTTGTTTGTTCTCAATAAGTCCATATTAAAGAAGCAACAATGGATTTGAGAAACAAATCCAAAAGAAATGGGGGGATGATATGATTCAAGTTGTCATGTGCATGAAAGTCAGCCATTGGTATAAGTATTGGAGTTAGAATGTGTCAAATGAAGATTTGAAAGGGAAAAGTGAAGATCATGAAGAACAGGAAAGGCAATCTGAGAGAAACATATACAACCATTTGACACGACTAAGTCGTCAATTGTGTTGATTTGTAAGAGCTTGTTTTGCACACAAAAAATGACACGAGCTTTGACATGACAGTGTTCAAGACTGTGTCAAGCTATAATGATCTGCAACATCTAGTTTTGTTTTAAGGGTTGTGTCAGTTTCTATTATATTGTTTTGCTCCATTCCAGAAATGTTGTAAGTACCTTGTTGTGTTTTATAGAGTTACCAAATCTTAAGAATCATTAGAAGTGGTGACTTATTAGTAAATACTTTTTAATGCACGATTCAACGCGTACGAAGTCATTTGTGGATGTGCAAAGTTGATGTCGAATTCCATTGTGTGAATACAAACATTCACCTTTCACTTGTCCATCACCAACCATTTGACATAATAAAATAATCAATCCTCTTTTAAGTATCTTTATGCTTTTGAAGTAATCAATTAATTGGAACAATGTTTTTAAGATATAGATATGTGGACACATCGTCATATATGAAAACCTATTGGCTTTATCGGACAAGGACAACTTGCTGGATACGATTAGAGTTGCAAATGTTGTTCACATCATTGGCAAATGATCCAATTATCTTTTAGGCGGTAAGTTTAATTTTCTATTAGTATGCTACTAATTACAATTTGAACGTGCTATATGTATTATTTATTATATTATTTACTGTCTCTTTAATATTGAACACCATGTGCTACTTGCTGTTTAGATCTAATGCTAGAAGATATTGGAGGATTTCTTGAGTAGTAAGAACATTTGAGAAGAAAATTAATTTACAAGGATTATGAGCATCTTGAATATCATGAGATCCTTTGAATGAAGGGCTCATTCACCTGAGTAAAATTAGGTGTTGCATGCTTTCACTCACTTTGCAATGCATCCACAAGTAGAAAAATCTTATGAGAGCTTTAGATGATTTGACTCTTAGTAATTGGGCAAAGCAAGTGATGGGGCTCCTTATATAAATGTTTAGACTGTTGATAGTGAATAAAACTAGTTGTGAGATATATTTATGAAGCCATGGATAGAGCAAAGGAGTGTATTATAAAATCATTTAACGGTAACGATGAGAAACCTATAGAAATAAGTAAGATTATTAATGAAAGATGGAACTATCGGCTACATATCATTTGCATGCAATTGACTATTTCTTAAATTCTAATAATTTTTATGATAACTCTAAGTATAGAGTTAAATGAAAATGTCTTTTTAAGGTTATATGTTACCTTAAAGAGGTTGGTTTTCCAAACCCAAATGCAATATAGGATTATTGGGTAACTATTTGTTTGTAAGTGTGCTGAGAGTCTTTTGGAACTGATTTTGTTATAAGATCAAGGAAGAAGAAAACATAAAGTAAATAAAAAAATGTTATATTATAATTGTAGTATTTTTTTAATTATATATATCAATGGAAGCTCTACCTTAGACTTGCAACGAACGATTTTCTATTAAGATTTTTAGCTTGATATGTAATTTATCAAGATGTAAGGGAAATTGTAGCGTATTTGAACATGTAAGTTAAGTATTTTATTTTTAATTTGAGTTAAATTTACATCATATGGTATATGCAATAACATTTAACGTTACTAATATAATTAATTACAGATATATACATAGAGGAAAAACATGCTTAAAAGTAATCAAATGATCTAATTTATATCATGTACAATAAGGCTCTCAAAGGTTGATATGAGTAATGCGATGTTGATTTAATATCATTTGAAGATATTGATGAGAGCAATGAGTGGTTAATTGGAAAAGTAGATATTAACTTATTTGTCAAGGTAGAGTGATAATTTGGGTTTAAATATGATGATTTAACATGGGTGATATTGTAAGAGTTGTAGGAGTTAAAGAATCTCAGAGAAATATTGGATCTCAAATAGATATTAAAAAAACATATAAGGAGTCATCAAGTCTAGATATTGAAATTCATTAGAGATGAGGAGGAAGTGGGGATTGACGATATGGAAAAAGATGTTGAAAAATGTGAGAGTAACAATGATTTGGATGGTGCTAAAGGTGATGAGTGATTGATTTTATTAATATCTCATTTTTTTTTTTTTTACCATCTTGTAAAAAAAGACTGGCATATCTCATTATCAATATCCCATTTGTAGAGGTGGATGATTAATTATTGTTTGAAGATGATGATTTAATATGAGGTGATGTCGCAAGAGCTACAGGAATTGGAGAACCTCTAAGGAATAATAGATCTCAAGCACATTAGAAAAATATTTAATGGGTCATCGATTAAGAAATCAAAATTCATTAGAGATGAAAAGGAAGAAGCTAAGAGCAATGATATGGAAGATGTTGAAGAATACGAGAGTAAGGTTAGCGAGAGATGATGATTTGGTGGTGCTGAAGATGATGAGTGACTGAACAATTTAATATCTCATTTTTAGATTTATCATCTTAAAAAGAAAGATTAGTGCATGTTTAGTTATATTAATATTACAAAAGTCTGTGCTCATAGTGCTAATTTTGTGATTGCGGTACTCATTTTGTATTTGATTTATTTGGATAGTTTTTATCAGTAGTTTTATCCTAATATGTACATAGTTGGCTTAGTGGTTAAAACTTAAGATATACTAATAACAACTTATAGTAGGTCTTCGGTTCAAATTTCGTTATGGACATTTTTTGGGGTTATCTACATAGCGTACACTATTCTTACTTAATACATGGGTCTTATAAGCTGGTTCATGTGTTCAGGGATAGCTAATCACAATATGGTTATGCTCCTCGACATATATTTAAAAAAATAAAAAATTAATGGTGTGAATGAAAACATTTATTTGCCTTTGCTCAGATATGCGCTTCTTGCCTTAAGCGATTTTAGGGTTTTTTGTTTTAAGTGCACTTTACATCTTTAACAACATTGGGTCCCTAAATGTCTTGCCTATGGGGCAGGTTAGGGTAAGTAAAATTACAATTAGGTGATGAGGTGAGCCTAGTCATAACTGAACATGGAATTAGGGTATTGTATAATTGATAAAGGTACGAGTTGAAGTTGAACATTACCATTAGTTATAGTTTTTTATTAAGGTTCTAAACAAGTCGAGATGGTATAGAGTAGAGCTCGAGTTGCAACTTGACTCGAAATTTTAAAACTTGAGCTCATTGAGCTTAGAGTTTTGATCGAACTTGATTTAAGTTATATTTAATAAACTCGAGTTTAACTCAATTAAGTTCAATTATCTAAAAGAATTTTCCTTTTCTTCTAATCATAATAATATTACTCATGAAACTTGACTCAAACTCATTAGTATTTACTTTTGAAAAGCCATGAAGTTTGAGCTCGACTGGGCTGTTAGCAAGTTGAATTGGAGTAAAACATTGTTTCGAACTTGAGTAGATGAATGGGTAATCTGACCTGTTTAGACCCTTGTTTTTTAGTGCACCAATAAGTGCCTTGATCCAAGAAGAGGCATTCTGCAAGCATCGAGGTCAAGATATAGCTTGAAAGTTAATTTCTGAGCTAAAATTGATGAGAACCAGTGTTATTGTGATGATTTGCACAGGAAAGGAAAGTGTGACTTGAACGTTGAAAATCTGAGCAATGGTGCAGATCATTTTATTATCAAAGGAAAAATTTCTAGCATCAAGCTTAGTGTTTACTGATTTCAGACGATGCAATATGCTGATTGTCCCTCCAATTTGATATGCTATTTGACTAATTTCCTTTCACTGCACAGTTCATTATGAAGGAGTTCTTGCTGAAACTGGTGAAGTGTTTGATTCCTCACATGAAGATAATACCGTCTTCTCTTTTGAGATTGGAAAGGGCACTGTAATCAAAGCATGGGATATTGCACTGAGAACAATGAAGGTGAAATATATACCCAACAAAAGTGCAACCTGCTTTTAACTGTTCCAACGAATCTCTCTGTCTTGTCCATTTTGTCAGGTGGGGGAGGTTGCAAAAATCACTTGCAGGCCCGAATACGCATATGGCAGTGCTGGCTCTCCACCTGATATTCCCCCAGAGTAATGCTGAATTGCTAATAATGTCTGCATTTTTAGTTGAAACAAATCTTACAAAATTCGTGGGACTACTTTATTTATGGAATGGAAACAGTGAGGCCCTTAGCTGGGATGTTATAAGATACTTGGCAATTAAATGTCAAGAATCTTGATTAGATTTCAAAACCTGTTGACCTATATTTTGCCGGTGATCTCCTTAATGAAAGCCTAAGACAAGTTTTCCATAATCAAATATCAACTATTGCTATGGTTTATGGCCAATTGAAATTAGTCTAGTTCTTGCCAAAACCATGATGGATTGATTTATTGTCATCCGGCTAGGTTGCTTCCAGCATCCGGAGCCTGATTAATACATTTTTATTCCATGTATTTTATAAAGTTAACGTATACCTGATTGCAATTTATAAGCTCTGTGCAGTTCGACCCTCATCTTTGAGGTGGAATTAGTTGCATGCAAACCACGAAAAGGTTCGAGCATTAGCAGTGTCACAGAGGAGAGGGCTAGACTAGAGTAAGATACTCTTTCACAGATTCAACGGTGATAAGTAGCTTTTCTTGAAGATGTTATATCACTAAGAAAACTGATAATGAAATATGAAAATGCTTCAATTAGGGAGCTGAAGAAGCAAAGGGAGCTTGCTGCTGCAGCCAAAGAAGAGGAGAAGAAGAAGAGAGAAGAAGCCAAAGCTGCTGCAGCTGCTCGTATCCAGGCCAAGCTTGAGGCCAAAAAAAATCAAGGGAAGGGGAAAGGCAAAGGAAAATAGTTGGGTACCTGGCTTAGAACAGGCACCCAGTAGGATGGTTCCTCTAAGCTAGGAACCCAAAGAGCTACACGAATATTTACTAGGGAAAACAAAATATTGCTAACGTTACATCATGTTTGCAAAGAGATGATAAACCAGTATTTATGAATCCTATATGAATGGAGGTTTATGTGGCCATAATTTAGTCAATTCCATAGAGCGTTAAATGTTGGCAATCTACAGTGTACCATTTTTCTTTTTCTCGACCATGCTGTGTGAAATGAGTTCAGACACTCGTCCATTATTTTCATTTGAGAAAATTTCTATGATTCTCATTTAGCGGATGTGTTGAATCAGCTTGAAAAGTTTTACTTCTAGAAGGATTTAGGGATGAATTGAATTGTAACTCGATAGGAATGGAATAAATAAGCAATAACTTTGTATAATTGAGAAAAAAAATAGTATAAATGTTTGATGTGTGATCGCTGTATTCCTTTTAATCGATATATTAATACTTGAATAATGTTTCTGCTTCTTTTATATTTCTTCGTCTCCTCTTTTTGCAACTTAAATCAATCGAAGCAAACTTAAAGTGTCGTGCTGACTCTCTCTTCTGCGCGATTATCGACCATGGAGCCTTGGTAGTCAAATGAATTGAGACTGTTGGATCTACCAGTTAATGTCCATTTGAAAAGAGTTGCAAAAGCAGATGGATAAACTGATATAGAAGTAAAATTATCAACAGATGTGCAGGTGCATGGAGGTTGGTGCATGACGTGCGTCGGTGCATGGATATATGTGCAAGGCATGGGTCCGTTAGCTAGGTCCAATTCGTGGGTGTCTGCCAAGTGTTGGTGTGATCCGATTGCCGGATATGGTCTTTAGAATTGTGGATATGAATGGAAGAAGAAGAGGAAGAGTAAGGAGGACAGGAGGAGGGTTAGTTGGGGAATATATCCAAATAGCCATTCATAGCTAATTCCTTCGCAATAGCTATTTAATATTTGTAGGATTACCCGCTGAACAGCCGTTTATAACAAGTAAATGTTGCAGTAGGTTCTTTTTATAGAATAGAAGAGGAATAGCAATTCCATTACCCATTTACTCAGTAAAGTGAATATGCCATTAGTATTGAAAACCCAAATACAAGTCCCCTTCTCCAGAACATCCACCTCCCTTTTGCCTCATTTATTGAAAACCGAGTTGAATATAAAGAAAGCTCAAAACTAAATTATAACATTTGATTCTTCCCAGATCATCTAACCCACGTTTGAAAACTCAGGTATCCAAATTTTAGTCTAAAATTAATCATGTCAGCACAATGATCCTCTCTCAAATATTTTCTGCAACCCTAGTAAAGCAAACTATCTAGAGTCATCTTTCAGAGGATACATCATGCTACTCCCCTATCACATTTAGTATGATTTGACTTAAAAAACCATGTGCAATAGATAATTGGGCCGCTAATTTGATATAAGGGCAACATATATGCAACCTTCTATCTTATACATAAAGTCAAGTATATCGTTGCAGATGATCAAACAAAATAAGAAACATCAACTCTTCCATTTTCTTGTCATCCAGATCCAGCCCTGAACTTACAGACAGGACATGTTCCTTGCTGCCGAAGCCATGGGTCTATGCAGTTAGCATGGAACTGCAGAATGAATCAATGCGTGTGAAAAACTCAGAAATAGACATGAAAAATCTTCTTAATACTAAGTGCTTAAAATGCTTCAAGTGAATATTACCTGATGTAAACATGGCAAACTACGGATGAGCTCTCCCGCAGCTACTTGCTCTAAGCATATGGTGCAAGTTAGTTCATCTTCTGAAGCCTTTTTGCTTGCAGCTGCAGGGCCAGTCTCTTGCTTTTTCTACCAAAGATTCGAAGAAAAAGCAAACTGTTAAACGGAAATTTGTACTCTGATTTGGTGTAATAGGTTAATGATAAAATAGATAGTTGACAAATATAGAAGCTGAGACAACACATGTAAAAATCCTTAGGCATTAGATAAGATAAATTTGCAGAAATTGAAGCCAGACATGCAAAAATCTATGGAAATCAGAAAAATGTAAATCAGAAGACACGATGAGAGTATCTGTCAAAACAGCAGAATATGAAGATTTGTAATTTGTCGAGCCGACCCGTCTATAGAAAAGAAACTCAAAACATGATGTTATAGAACTCTGCCGCAAGAAAGAGTATAGATACGAAAGGAAAGACAAGTGAATCACATCCGGATGACCAGCACCTTGAACATGAATAAGTCCATCAAACTAGCAGGGAAAATGCAGGTTACCCATTACCTCTAAAAAATTAATGGTGGGTAAATAGAACAATTTCAGCATGCCAGAGAAAATTTGCAGCCTTTGGAAATTACAGAGAGAGAAGGGAAAAAGGATTATTGAATATATGACATTAGTCATTAGATAGAATAAGATGGTACCCATACCTCAGCCGTCATTGAAGATGATGTTTGTGGAGTTGAAGAGCCACCACTGAAAATAAAATTACATCCTCCATTAGTGTTACATATTGAAGTAGGAAGATTTATAATATAGCACGATACAGCATAAGTGCTTTTAATTAACTGCAATTATGCAATAAAGCATTCTTAAGTTGCTGAGACATGGAAGTAATTAACCTTTCTAAATTATTCAAAGTGTAGATCAAGAGAGCTAATGTAAAGAGACATAAATTGGGACAATGAATATAAGGAACTCTGGGTGGGTTGTGAAATTAGCAAGTTAAAGAAGCCAAAAAATGTCGAAGCTAATAATTTGAATCATATTACAAATGAAATCTAAACGTATAAGCAGTGGAATGTTGCTTGTTTTGCTTGTTCATACAAAATAAAAGTGGAATCAACTATAACAATAAAAGGGGAAAAAAGAAATCAATAAAAAAATGCAACAAGAAAATCCAACAGTATGCACCTTTGAGGACCAGCAAACTCGTATTTGTGAACAGGAAGAGCGTTTATCTCTTCTTCACTCATAGAAGAAGCCGAGGGAACGTTATCTGCATCAAGTGCTCTTAAAGTTTCATAATCTGCAAAAAGCAACAAACTTTCATGAGCAAACCCTTCAACCATTTGTAATAAAACTTTGGCTTGCATCACCACATCTACATAAGCCTCTAAAACAACTGTGTAGATTCCTACTCCAGGAAACATGTTGGCCTACACCATCTCACTTATGAACTTACCAAGGTCGTCGAACTCCCGGTCCAGAAGAGCAAGTTGAAGCCTGAGGCCTTGTAAACGCCCTCTTGTAGGAAGAGCTATAGACGGTGGCATATGCAACCTGAACTCAGTATGACCAAGAAGGCCATTGGCAGCTGCAGCATGAACTTGGGCCTGAGCTTGAAGCTGTTGACAAGTTGCATACATTCTGAGTGTTGTAGCCATCAGGAATACACCAAGAACAAGCCATAGCTGCAAAGGCAGCTCCATATTATTCAGCCAAAGAAAGAAAACCATTCACTACTTCAGTCTTTAATAATAGAAAAAGAAAAAGAATAATTTTTATGGCAAAGTATGAGACGGTACCAGGAAGTTAGGTGACATCTGATTTGAATTTAGAATCATGAAAAGAAGCAGAACTGTTGCACAAATTTAATTGAATCAGGTATCAGCATAGAGTAACGGAGAAGTCAAGCAGATGATGGCCAAACGAACATTATTTCAAAGAAAAAAAATGGAAGAGAAATATGACTAGAATTAGAAGGAAAAGAGATCACCTGTTATGAGGAAGGCAAGTGAGTTAGAATTACCCGGCCGAGCGGCATGAAGACGCTGATGAAATTGAAGATATAATCAACAGTCAGTTTTGAACGGCAGCCAATTAACTACTTATAAGATGATGCAATTATCTCGTTTATCATCACAATAACAATCAACACCAGAGAAAAACATCATAAAGAAAAGACAGAAACATACCACTGTACGCCGCTCAGGCACAAATTCAGGAAAGCCAGTCTCAATATCAGGCCTAGTCCCGCGAAAAACAAAACTCATAGTCGTTGAAGTTGGGAATAAGAATCCAATTAGACGCTACAAATTGTCAATGTTAAATTGTAACTTAATTTAACTCCATTCCTTTTGGGTAGGTAAACCTGAATATATACTCCTCACTTCAATGATCTGCAAACATAAAAAAACATAAAATTTTAATTCGTCAAAGACCTACCAAAAGCCACATCCATCACTATATATACTCCGAAAACATAATCATCCTGTTTCCATTGGGGAAGGCCTTCAAAAGGAGTAATGTACCACTTGAATACATAAGCAGTGTCAGCAGAAACAAATCAAAATTTGACACGTTGTTTTGCCACTCTGACACATGGTCCATAGTAATTTCTGCAATGATTCTAGCAACGAAAATTTCACAGAAATTTTCCTAAACCCTAATCTTGCAATCACAAGCTATTCTTGCCCAAATTCCAAACATGCATCAAATTAGTCCAATTAGAAATCCAGTGCAAAATTCGAACACACTGTGATCACAAAACCCCCAAAATGAAAAAAGAAAAAAAAAAAAAAGGTAAAGGAATAGGAGAGAGAAAGAGAGAGGTTTCATAAACTTACAGAAATTCGATAAATACGTCGAGTCAAAAGTTCCAACTGCTATATACAAAGATGGATCGAATTGAATGGAAAGCTGGTTCCTTTTAGGCTTTCTTCAGTGTGTTTGATATGGGAATCTAGGGACTGAGTTGAGATTATTTGACTCGGGACGAGTTGGGAATTTGGCTTTGGATTCGCCGAAAGCCAAAGCCAACAGCCTGGTTTCCTCCTCCAGTTGGTCGTTATCAATTTTTCGTTTCATGATGAGTAAAATGAAAAAAGAGAAAGAACTTTTTTTTGAGTTACATCCTTAGATTGAAGTCATAACTATTTCTTTTTATTTACAAATTCTTTTTATTTACAAAATATCAATTTTCAATCTTCGAAGAGCATAAACTAAGAAAACCCACTCAGTTGAAACACCTTCAATTTGAATTTTCAAATTCAAAAAAATAAATTAAGAAAAGAATAAGACAATATAAGGATAAAAAAATAAATATTTATTAGTGAAACTGAAACCTTTCAAAAGGAAACGAATTTTTCTCATCAATTTCAACTTAATTTGAATTCTTTAATTCAATTAAAATAAAAAAAAAAATATTGGATTGAATTGAATCCTTCAATCTCGACGATTCGATAAAAATGGGTTATTATTTCAAATAGGCCGCTATGGTGAAATCGGTACGGTGTCGTATCCGTTTTTAAATTAGTTTCGTTCGTGGAATAACATAATTTTTGTTTTTTGAAGCCTTAATTTTTCTATTTGTATGTTGTCTGACAAATGATCATTGATTTGGATTATTAGAGGATGTTTATAAAGGTGTTTATATTAAAAGAGATGTTTTTACGAAGAATAGGTCTTTTATTTTAATTTTTTATCATAATTAATTAGTTACTTTTAGTTTATTTTTTAGTTGGTTCCTTCTACTTATTTAATATATTAAATAGTTTTTTCATTAGTTTTTTAGTTAGTATTTTTATTTCGTGGGACTCATAAAATAATTAAATAATTTTTGGTACGAGTGGTAGTATGGATTGAGAAAAAAAAAAGGATATCATTTAATGTATATATATATATATATATATATATGTGTATGTGTTATACCTCTGTGTATATATATTGAGGTTGAGTATAAGTGTATAAATGAATTAGATCGATTCGTAAACTATTCGACTTTGACTCAAATTTAATTTAGATTTAATTTGGTATTAGTTAAGTTGAGGTCAAGTTATTCAAATAATAAATCGAGCTAAACTTGAGTTTTAAAATACTAATCTCATCAAGTTTGCGAGCTTAATTGAACTTAATATAATTTTTAATATATTTTAATTTTTCTTAAATATAAGTGAATATGATATTAATTAAGAAAAGTTTTTAAAATGTTTGAGCTTGATTGAGTTATTTAACTCGAGCTGGAATTTGCTATTTATATTTTTAAGTCTAATTTGAGCTTAAAATTTTAAGTTCGATCAAACTCGAACCCAATATTGTATGGATTTGATAACACTCTTAGCTAAGCAGGTAATCCTATTAAATAAGATACGTACTTATTCCTTGTTTGACTAAGTAAGTTTTAAATAGATATTAAACTTATATGTAGATTCGATATAACAATTTTTCGGAAGCTACTCTTATAGGAGATACACGTATAAGCTTTTCATACATTATACCCATCTTAGGATTTATACTCTAAATACAAGTTATAGATTAAAATTTATTAAATAATACAATATGTCTCATAAAATAAAAAAGAACATCATATTTTCTTCAATTAAGAAAACTAAAAGAAAAAAAAATATATTGATGTTAAGAAGAAACAACATAAGCTTAATATAAGATTACAACCCATAAACATAAAGCTAATAACGAAAACTTAAAAATAGTAAATTCAAGCTTTAAGAGATAATTTTTATTATTAAATCTAAAGAATCTGTATTTTATGCATTTGTTGTTTAATTGTTTTATTAATAAAGATTGCCATTAAACATTCAAGCTTTCTTTAATGTTTCAAAAGCAATTTTTTGACTTAGAAAAGTTAAAAAATATATAAACAAAATTTGTTAATAGAAAGTGGGAGTTAAATTTATGAAAAAATTAAAAAAGAAATTACAGGTTTTGTGGAGTATATTATATCTTATAAGTTCTATAAGATATAAATTTTAGGATAACTTTAAAGTGTTACAAATAGGCTCCAATTTCAAAATTCTGGGAAGTAGAGCTTATAGGATTGGGCACTAGTAGGACCTTATACCTTAATCACACTGCAAAGATGATATAATAGTTTAAATTGTAAGATTAAATTTAAATTGTAAGAGAAAACTTTTGATGTCTTTTTGAATTTACCTAAATTGCTTTTCTATAATAGGAAAAATTATATTTTTGATCTTTTATTTATTTGACATTGTTATATTTGAATGCTAAACCCTTTTTTTTTTTCAATATAAATTCTCAATATTTATAAAAATTTGTAGATAATGACTTTTTGCATACAGTCCTCACTAACAGTGTAAAGTTCTAGGTAGAGAGACGGGGATGTGTCTTACATTTAGTTACCGTGAAAAGTGAGAGAAAGGAGTTAGCCCTCTTATTACTTTAGCGTAAAAGTTTGTCTTGCCTCTAGTTTTATTTTTAAGGGTTTTCACTTCAATTGAAAAACTTGGTTGCCACTAAAACTTGCATGTCAAAGTTTTCTGTACTAACTAAAGGGCATCATGATTTTGAGCTATAAAATGATTTTCATGATTAATATTCAAGATGCCAGATGATACAATGTAAACATTTCCCGATCATATACATTTGAAAACCTGTTTTCCACGATCTTGATTAAAGCTAACGCATTGATTTTTATCAAAGAGAATTTTGAGATATTTATCACAAAGTTGATTTATATTAAGAAGATTATTTCAACTATATACAAGTAAAATATTATCTATACAAAAAGGATGAATTACTAACGTTACTAATACCAATAGTTTTTTTTTGTTTCCAAATGTTACATGGCCTCCATCCAATTCTTCTGAAAATGAACCTTGAGACGTCTTAGTTATATGTCTTGGGCAACTACTGGCTATATACTAAATTACTAACGTCCTTTGACTCCTAGTCTCATGTTCTTACATCACAAAGAATCAGATTTGTTTTTTTTTTTTTTTTATTCTAGAACCCTCATTCACTTGGGTTCCTTTTGTAAAGAGTTGATTCTATTTTGATTATTATCTTAGTAACAATTAAAGCTCTTTATTATACTAGCAAAGAAAGGTAATACAATTGTAAACTCTACGATAATAATGGCAATGGTTGGTAATTACTGGTAGGTTTTTTGGACCAACTTTGAGCGATCCTTTGACCACGAACAATAGGGACCTACACAAAGCCCTATATGGCTAAGCCAATAAGGGTCTTTCGACATTCAAGTTAGCGAGAAGGGAGAGGTAATACAGGTAATAAAAGTGAGTTCCTAGGAGAGGGTTGAAAATAATAAGTGCCGATCCTTTTACTTAATGATCTTACTCTTATTTATAGGTTGAAGGAATTTACTGCTGTTGGCATGTAACAAATTTTAGTTTGTTAACGCAAGATCTGATGAGGAGGCATTGCTTGCACCTGATGGGACATCCTTCCCTCTACTGGTTGGTGGAAAATGGGGAGATAGGCCTGTCCCATTGATGGAGGGTGGCTACCCTAAGTCGGTAGCTAGTCAGTAAGTTACGTGATAGGAGGCTAATCATCATTAAATGAAGAGAGAGAAAGATTAGACGGTGGATGGGTGAGTACTTGGCTCATGGTTAGGCGACCCCTTTGGCTACAGTTTCTGGAGAGAAGGAGGATGAGCCTTGCGCGAGTACTGTGGCAGTAGTTGGACATGTTTAAAGTGCTTAAAGCCTTTCTAAGCCGAAGGAGAGGCCCTAAAACTCTCAAGATATGTGCATGCATCTTGATGGGCTTTCGTAGTTCGAGTTAAGTTTCTTGACAATTTGTGAGTCTTAGTCTAAATATCCTATTACTACCTAACAATAAAGTCTCTCTATACTTTGCACATGAAGCTTGCATATTACTTCCAAGTATCCTTTGCTCTTCAAGAATCCACGCCGGACAATACCCTGGTGTCCTCTCACAATGTTTTATTTTGCAGGCTTACTACATATAGAGCCTAATCAATATTGACAAATATGATGAGATGACATTTGGTGCCATATGTGAGAAACTGAATTCCTACACCTGAAACCTCAAACACATTAAACACATTTTCTACAAGCAATTATCTTAACATTATGTCTCATTACGACGAGCAAGAGAACTACTAATTAGTGAATAACTAACCCATTGCCAATCTACCCCTTCCAAGGGTAATATTAGAGGAGTACTTGGAGTGTATGGAACGACTAGTTGAGGAGTTAGCCACACAAAATAGGCTACTCCACATTCGCCTTAAAGAAGCTAAGAGGTGCAGTGTACAAACACATCCACCTGAAGCTTTGGATGCCCCTATTGAGCAAAACAACCCCCACCAACAGCAGTAGAATGATAGGGATCAGTAACCTGATCCACCACTTTAGCAACAGCTAGCAAGGTCTGTAACTACCTATGATCGAGCTCAGGCTGGCAATGAACAAGTAGTTAACTTACAGGGAGTATGCAAGTATGATAAAAGGCTCTTACAAGAGTTGTACGTTAAGGCTGCTAAAGGAGATGGCATGTTTACTCTGGAGATCGGCTTATAAGAGAAGCTGGTTGAGAAGGGCAAGTTAGGAGAAAAAATAAAAAAAAGTCCACATTGGGTCTCCACCCGAGCAGACCATGATGGTTGGGATTGAGACCCCATCCGAAGTGAAAGACGAAATCATCGCTCTCTTACGGGAAAATTTGGATAGGTTCGCTTGGTCGTTGTCAGACGTGCTTGGAATCTCGCCTAACCTAACAACCTATAGCCTTAATATCGACAATACAACATGACCTGTTAAGTAGAAAAATAGGTATTTTGCTCTAAAAAGGCAGGCCGTAATCGAGGGAGAAGTATAGAAGCTGCTGCAATTGAGGAAGAAGTACAAAAGCTGTTAAGGCTGGCTTCATGAGGGAGGAAAAGTACTCGACCTGGCTAACAAACGTGCTGCTGGTCAAGAAGAAGAAATTGAAGTGGCGAATGTGCCCCAAAGACTGTTTCCTTCTCTTGAAGATCAATCAACTCGTCGATTCCACTTCGAGATATGCCCTACTGAACTTTATGGACACTTTATCGAGCTACAACTAGATCAAAATGAACTTGAAGGATGAAGTTCATACCTCATTCGTCACTGATTATAGCACGTATTGCTATACTGTGATGCTGTTCGGTCTAAAAAACGTTGGGGCTACATACCAACGAATGGTAATGAAATTGTTTAAGCCTTAAATCGTATACAATATAGAAGTGTACGTTGATGGCATGATCGTTAAGAGCCAAAAACTAGACGATCATGTCAAGGACCTCTAGGAAGCCTTCAACCAGATGAGCCCTTAGAAGTGCATCTTTGAGGTAGGATTTGGCAAATTCCTCGATTTCTTGGTAACTCAAAGAGGTATTAAGGCTAACCTCGAGAAGATTATTGTCATTAGAGGAATGAAGCCTCTAACCTCAGTCCGAGATGTATAAAAGCTCACTGGCATGGTTGCCACATCGAGTAGGTTCATCTCAAAGAGTACAGACAGATGTGCTAAGTTCTTCAAAATCCTAAAAAATCCAAAGGGTTTTGAATGAACCTCGAAGTGTGTTGCTGCTTTTTAGTAGATCTTGGACTTCTTCACGCACCTACTAATCCTCTCCAAGTGTCTACAGGGAAGACTTATTTTTGTACCTAGCAGTAAGTGATCGGGCGCTCTCCTCTATGCATAGGCTTTATACTACATCAGTCATATACTCCATAAGCTAGAGGTCAGGTATACCTGAGTAGAAAGGTTCTCCTTAGCTATCGTTATCACAGCATGACAGCTAAGACCTTACTTCCTAGCGCATCAGATAACCGTATTCATAGATTAACCCTTACACACCGTGTTGTACAAGCCTGATGTGTTTGGAACGATGATGAAGTACGCGATGGAATTGAGTGTGTATGGAATTTAGTATCATCTACGAATGGCTTATAAAACACAAGTGCTGGTTGACTTTGTGGTAGAATATACACGGGAGGAGGAAGCACCATTGGGTAATGACAAACTGGTATGGACTCTCCACGTCAAAGGATCATCCACCTTAGGGGGTGGAAGTGTGCATCTTATTTTGACTAGCCCACATAAAGTTACAGTCTGCTATGTCCTTAAGTTCAGGTTCAATTCTAGCAACAATGAATCTGAATACGAGGCTTTTATTACTTATCTTAAGTTAGCTAAGGAGATCAACACCGAGCATTTATGGATCTTCTCGAACTTCGTGCTTGTCATTCAACAAGTCTGAGGCGAATACGAAGCTAGGGACGACACTATGTCTAGGTACCTTGAGAAGGCAAAGAGCCTTCTAACTGAATTCTCTTTGTGGAATATCACAAACATCCCCTAACTCGAGAATTCAGCAGTAGATTGGCTATCTAAGCGCATCTCTACCAAGATATAGAAGCCCGAGGTAAAGGATAAGAAAATCTTCATAAAATACCTACTAAAAAAGAGCATAAGTCCAAGCTTAGCTGAAGTTTTGGAATTGACCATAGCAGGACTAGAGTTGAGTTGGATAGATCCTATCTGGTGTTATATGGAGCAGGGTACGCTCTCAAATGACAGGAAAGAGGCAAAGAAGCTCTAGCATCATGCCACCAATTATGCGTTAGTTGATGGTGTTGCGAATCGTGACCAAGAATAGACAAGGCCGATCGTTAGATGGGTTTAAGCTTGCAGAAAGCTCGAAAAGGGATTAATGGGGAAAGTGCAAAAAGGGCAAAAATAAAGAATTAAATAGTAAGCAAAACTTATGAATAGCTCTAGAGGAAACAATGCACCAATGGAACTTCCGAGAACTTACGGTACAATTCGATATAACGTATGAATTGGTCCGGTGAAATTACTTGCCACGTAATTTTGCTTAAAAGAAAGGATAAGAGTGTTGTTGATAGTAAATAAAGAGTATTGTTGATAGTAAATAAAGAGTGTTGTTGACAGTAAACAAATAGTATTTACGTAAGGAAGAAAAGTATTCAAAAGTGTATTAAGAATGATCAAATGCCTTTCAGCTATAAGTATAAGGGTATTTATACTCATAAATTAGGGTAATTTACCTAAAAAGGAAAAAGATTGAAAGGGCATTTCCTAGGGAAGTAATGTACAAGATACAAAACAATAAAAATGAATATATAAGAAAAACAATCATTGGTATAATAGATTCTGCACATGATACTGTACATGATCAGCGAGGTTATTAGAAGATACGAACAAAAAGTACGGATAGATTGCTTGTTTGAGTAGGGACGGCTTAGTCAGTCCAGGGTCTCTCTTTCAGCTTCTCGACAAGAAAGATGACGAGTAATTGGTTGACTCAACACTAGTGAGTAATCATCATTTGGCATACTACAGAAAAATGGGTTATCAAAAGGTTCGGCATGAAGGGTGATTTGGCAAGGAAGTACTCGGCCTCCGTAGGGGTTGGTTAGAACAGAAGGATTCGTCGTGCCAACACCTCAAGTCTTCGGGCTTGGTTATAGGTCAAAGGTCTAGTAACTTGATTCCCATTGGACGACATCTTATATTGTAGGGGAGTTAAGCTTCCTTTACTTCAATGCCTCCGAGAAGGTAAAGGGCTACTCGTTATGGAAGAGCTACACATTGGAGTATGCAACAATCGTATTCAGTCCCAAGCCCTTTACCTTTAGGCACTATGACTCGGGTATTATTGGCTTACCATAAGATAGGACGCAAAAGCCGTAGCCCAAAAGTGCTCGCAGTATTAGAAGCACATGCCGGTCAGTCAAGCACCTAGCAGCCTCTAACCCTTAACCAGCCTATAGTCGTTCGCATAATGGGGTATTTATATTTTCAGCGCCTTCTCGAAAGGTTCGAGAGGACGATAGTTCATAATTGTTGCCGTTGACTACTTTATGAAATGGGTGGAAACTGACGTGGTGGCAAAGATCATAGAGAGAAGTATTGAATCTTTCGTTAGAAACAACGTTTTCTCTCGGTTTGGGGTCTCTTATGCTCTCATTATGGACAATGGGCAACAATTTGGTAACCTTAAGTTTAGGGAGTTCTACATTAAGCACCATAGCACCTTATACTTTACTTCGGTTGCTTACCCCCAATCTAATGGACCAGTCGAGGCAACGAATTGGATTATCTTAGATAGCCTGAAGAAGTACGTGGATTGATCTCAAGGTGCCTGGGCTGACAAACTACCTAATATCTTATGGGGGTATAGGAACACCCATCGCACTTCTGCAGGCGAAACCCCCTTTTACCTAGCATTTAGGTTGGAAGTAGTCCTCTCCATTGAACTTAAGCTTCTTAATATTTAAACTCGAAGTTTCGATGCCACCCTTAATGAGTCACTATTGTAAGCTAGTATCGATACCATCGAGGAAATCAGAGACCTTGTAGCGGCTCACGTAACTACATACTAACATTGGGTTGTCTAATACTATGATTACAAGGTCAGATACAACGAGTTTAAGGTCAGTGATCTATTGTACCAAAAGCTAGAAGCCATGGGTTTGCGAGAAGGGCAGGGCAAGTTGGCCCTCAATTGAGAAGACCTGGTCAGAGTCAGGGAAAGATTGGGCAATAGAGCATATAGACTGGAAAGACTGGATGGTGAGCTCATCCTATGCCTATGGAATGCCGATAATCTTTAGCTTTTTTTCGATTAGCATATTGTTGTGTACATCTTTCCAAAATAATGAAATAAAGAATTTGCTTCATAATTTGTTGTCTATCCCTCTCCCTTTCTCTCCTTTTTTCTATTGCCAACCCAACCCTTAAAAGGGTGAATGAACTATTTATTGGGTAAGTCGGAACATTATCGACTTGACCCCTTTGGGTAACTTCGATAAAGGGAAACACCCCTTGTACAGAGGAACTCTCATCTTTCAGGCAGGTTGAAATGCCAGTGACTTGACTCCCTCGGGTAACCTCGATAAGGGAAAACACCCCTTGCATAGAGGGATTCCCATCCTTCGAGCAAGTCCAAATGCTACCATTTTCACCCCCTTAGGTAACTTCGGCAAGGGGAAATACCCCTTGCACAAAGGAATTCTTACGCGAATATATTCAAATGCAAAATAAGAAAAAGTGATGTATAAGAGAAGGCAAGTAGAAAATCTCATTCATTGATTGTAAAATTATATAGTTAAGGTCTGCATCCCGACTTAGCATAAATATTTAAAAAAAAAACACACTATTGCGTTATAACTTAGAAAAATCCAAAGCTTCGATTTGCTTGGAACGCTAATCCGACGGTGCCTCTTGATGAGTGATAGGGATCAAGGATCAATTATATGCTCTTGAGATCGAGGGCTTTCTCAAATGGTTTACCGAGCTATCCGAAGTGAGTTAAGCGCTGAGGAGTAGTGTTTACCCTAATCTAATCCGCCGAGCTACTTCGCTCTATGCACCATCTAAGAGGCTGCCAAGGTAATCAGCTAACGTATCGAGTTGACCCCTCCACAACATACCAATCCAAGTACCAAATTTAGATTTAGCCATCTCCACAGTGCCAAGGCTAAACTAACAATTATCAGGAGTCGACTATCTGAGGCTAATCCCAAGTGGGAGTCATCCTTGAGCCAACCCTTATTCAGTCCTAGCAATCAAAGCTACCAAACTGCTAATGCCGACTAGACTTAATCAAGGCCTACCTTTGCATGAGTCGTAGTGTTTTTGGGACCATAAAATGAGTAGAATCACACATGCGTTGTCCTTGCAGAATTATACATACGTTGTCCTTTCTGACATCCGTATTGTCCTTTTTGACATTTGTACCATCCTTTCTGACAAAAAACATTCTTTTTACATGATTTCATGTTTTTCCTATAAATTATTTTCCTTTTGTTTCGCCATTTTTGTAATTTCCTGTAACTTAGAACTTACCCTAATGGGATATTATAAATACTTGCATAATATAATAGTCATAACATATAGAGAGTACATTGAACTTTACTACCTCTTAAGCAAAGTATCCTTACTCTTGAGCTACTCTAATCTAGCCCATTTGAGTATGGATTAGTAACGAGTGACCTCCAGCCGTACTTGTGTGTTATATTAAGTGTGACCTAAGCTTATGTGAGACATTGATACATCATATCCATTATTGGTATACAGAAACCCTTGCTCAACCTTCGACTATCATTTACTCTTCGAGCCATTTTAAGGCTTGGACCCATCCTTTTGGTTATGCATGATCTTAGGTTCGTATGTTCATCTATGGAATCTATATTATCTTAGTATAAGAGCCTGGCTATGTTTGAAGCCAAATTCTTCTACTATACTCTTTAAGTGGTTTGTTATTGCTCTCATGTGATAATGGTTCTCTTGTTAACCTTGGAGTTTAGTAGTTAAGAAGTGTTTTGTGCTCTATTCTCCCTTATTTTCGATATGCAAAATAGAGTATAGTTGATTGTTTGTTTGTTGTGTAATTGTTGTAGTGATTGGATTATAGGTTATTGATCTTCAAGTGGTATTATTAGACGTCAATTTTGTGAAGTAACCATTAATGTTAGACTCAAGTGTTCAAGGAACTTTGAGAAACCAAGAAAGTGATACTCGACCTGGCCAGGGCAAGAAGGAAGCTTTACACCTCAATCAGTGGGTGATCGCTTGGATAAGCTTAGCAACTTGATAACTAGTTTGGTGAATGTTATCCAAGAAGATAGACAATTATCTACAAATAGCCCCATTAGAGAATGTAAGCAAGAAGAGTGAGGCAATGGTTAGTTTGGTTGAGTTAATGCCTCAAGTTGACCACCCTAAGCTGAAGGAGTTAGTAAGGATGCTAGACGAAAGCTAGCGCTTGAAGAGATTGAGGAAGAAACAGAAGGAGATGACAATGTAGAAGATTACTATGGGCCTGAAGAAAGAAATGTACAAGCGCTTAGAAAGAAATGTACAAGCCCTTAGAGTTGAGGGATTAAGAATGCGCATCTCGAGTTTTCTAGAAGTGGTGATGCTAAGGACTATCTAGATTGGGTAGATGGGATTGAAAAATAGTTTGAATACCATGACATACCCGATAATGCAAAAGTTAGATTTGTTGTGTTAGAGTTAACTGCTTATGACGCCTTATGGTGGAAGAACTTGTAAGCCACCTAAAGAAGGGAAGGAGAATGAGAGATTATGAGTTAGAATGAAAGGAAGAGGGTTATACGGAGAAGGTTTGTACCGAGCTATCGTTTGCAAGATACCTTCAAAAGATTACAAGAGCTAAGATAAGGAGAGTTGAGTGTAGACACTTATGTTAAGGAGTTTCAAATGTTGATGATTTGATGTGAAGTTATAGAGCTAGAGGACCGAACTATATCTCGATTCATTGGTGAATTAAAGTACGAGATTAGGGATGTCTTGGAAACCTTGGATATTGAAACGCTTGATGTCGCCATCTAAACCGCTCAGAGGATAGGAAGGTGCTGAATAGGAAGATTCTGATCTCTAGTTAGCTAATCAGGTAGTAGTTGACCCACTCAGATTACTTAAGCTAAGAAGAAGGAACCCTCGAAGAAATTTGAGAAGGGCTAGAGTTCATGGAGGAAGATGAGTAAGATTAAGTGTTTCAAATGCTAAGGATTTGGACACATGGTCGCTTAGTATCCAAACAGGCGAACAATGGTGATCTGAGGTGAGGTGCTAAATGTTGAGGTCAATAGTACTGATGAAGAAGTAGAGGAGCTGAAAGAGGATGAACAGACTAAATTATCCAAGGAGAAAGTTATCTATAGTAAGGAAGGTAACTTTTCGCTGACTACTCTAGTGTTGACGAGAACGATGAGTATGATTCCTATGCCCGAATATGAGTAGAGGGAAAATCTCTTCCACATCGGATGTAAGGTGAATGAGTCCCTTTACGTACTGATAGTTGATAGTGGGAGCTATACCAATGTAGCCTCTGTATTTATGGTCCAACAATTGAAATTGCCGACTAAGCCATACCCAAAACCATATAAGCTTCATTGGCTCAGTGATAAGGGAGCTTTACAGGTGAATAAGCAAGTATCTGTACTAATTTGCATTGGCAAATATCGGGATGAAGTGCTCTGTGATGTGCTGCCCATGAGTGTATCACACATTCTACTTGGACAACCGTGGATGTTTGATCGAGCAGTTATGTATGATGGAAGGAGGAATATATGTTTTGTGGAGCATGAAGGTAGGAGATGAAATTGAATCATATGAATGTCGAGTAGATAAAGGTCATGTAGCTCCAACTTAGCTGAATCTTGAAGAAAGAGGCTTCGGTAATGACTCGAGCTGAATTGAAAAGAGAAATGGAACTCGAAGGACTAACCTATTTCCTTATTCGAAGAATTATAGAGATGAGATATGACGAAAGGGAGCAGCTTGCCGAGGTGAAAACATTGTTAGAAGGGTTTGTCGACCTATTCCCAAATGAGCTAACAAAAGGTCTACCTTCCATCTGAGGTGTCAAACATGCAATTGACTTGCAGCCTTAAGCCGCATTATCGAACAAGTTTGCCTATAGGCTAAATCTTAAACAGGCCACCAAGTTGTAGAAGTAGGTAAATGAGCTAATGGAGAAGGGGTATGTGTGTGAGTCCCTTAGCCCCTGCACTGTGCCGGCTTTATTAATGCTGAAGAAGGATAGTTCTTGGAAGATGTGTACAGATAGCCGAATGATCAATCGAATTACCATTACGTATAAATATCCCATACTTAGGCTTGATGACATGTTAGACGAATTAAGCGAAGTAAGAGTGTTCTCCAAGATCGACCTTAAATTTGGGTACCATTAGATTCGAATGCGTGAGGGTGATGAGTGGAAGACCGCATTCAAGATACGACATGGTTTATATGAATGTCTTGTAATAATATCTAGACTGTCCAATGCATTGAGCACATTTATGTGCTTGATGAATCATGTGCTTCGAGAATTGATAGGAAAGTTTTTCATGATTTATTTTGATGATATTTTGATGTACAGCCCCGACCTGGAGTCTCATTAGGAGTATCTCCAAAGAGTTTTTGCAAAACTTCGAGTTGAATAGCTTTACACCAATCTGAAGAAGTGTAACTTTTGTTGATCCGAGGTGATTTTCTTGAGGTTTGTTGTCAGTGCAGGTAGCATCTGAGTCGATGCTGATAAAGTAAGAGTAATCATAGAATGGCCTAAGCCAACCTGTTTCATAGACTCGAGAAGTTTCCACGACCTAACATCATTTTACTGTAGATTTATAAAAAATTTCAGTACAATTGCGACCCCACTTACTGAACTGTCAAAGAAGAGAGTAGAATTCAAATGGGAAGAGAAAGAAAAGAGGAGAGTTGAGGAAGTGAAAGAGAAGCTAACTACAACCCCTATCTTAGCTCTATCGAGCTTTCGCAAAGTGTTTGAAGTAGAATATAGTGCATCCAAACTAGGCAAAGGTATTATGCTGATGTAAGAAGGTCGACCTATTGCTTACTTTAGCGAGAAACTACGAGGAGCTATACTTAACTATTTTGTCTATGATAAGGAGTTCTACTCCTTAATCTGAGCCCTAATGGTATGGCAGCATTATCTGCTACCTAAGGAATTTATGATCTACACCGATCATGAATCCTAGTAGTACCTGAAGAGCTAACCCAAGTTAACTTGAAGGCAAGCCAAATCGGTTAAGTTCATGGAGGGTTTTTCTTATGTCGTAAAATACAAGAATGGAAGGAATAATGTAGTGGCCAATGCCCTATCAAGATGACATACCCTCCTGACCGAGTTGTAGACAAGATTACTTGGTTTTTCAACAATAAAGAATATGTATGCTAAGGATCTACATTTTGGTCTTATCTGTGCCTAATGTGAGGAAGGACGGACACTGGATGACAATTATAGGGAGGATAGATACTTATTCAGGAAGAGGAGCCTATATATCTCGACCTGTTCCATGAGAGAATTGCTTGTACGTGAAGCGCATAGAGGAAGATTAACCGGTTACTTTAGCTAGTGCTGAATCCATGAAGTACTATCTATGAGATTCTTTTGGCCGAGAATGATAAGAGATGTGTAGTTTGTATTAGAGATGTGTGCGACTTGTCGAAAGGCTAAGAGCCAAGTTGAGCAAGGATATTATCTACCCTTACTCATCTTAACCAAATCGTGGTTTGAGCTAAGTATGAACTTCATGTTAAAATTGTTGAGGAAGTCCTGAGGGAAGGACTTCATCATGGTAGTTGTGGATCAATTTAGTAAGATGGCACATTTCGTGTCCTATTCTAAAACTAATGACACTTCGACTATCTCTTTCCTTTTCTTGTAGAAAGTAATCAAACTTTACGGATTTCCTGGAAACATTATTTCGGGTCGAGACCCAAAGTTCATAAACCACTTCTAGAGGACGCTATCTTCAGCTATCTCTTTCCTTTTCTTGCAGAAAGTAATCAAACTTTATGGATTTCCTAGAGACATTGTTTCGAGAAGAGACCCAAAGTTCATAAGCCACTTTTAAAGGACACTATCGAGGCAAATGGGATCTAAGCTATTGTACAGCATGTCCTGGGATCTACAAACCGATGGACAAATAGAGGTTGTCAACTGAATTGTGGGAACTTTGCCATGGCTTGTTATTAGACGAAACATAACTGATTGGGATCTGTGTCTACCAATCATCGAGTTTGCTTACAATAAGACTACCCACAACGTAACAAGCATGTCTCTATTTAAGGTCGCCTATAGGTTTAACCCCAAGCTTTTGATGGATTAAGTACCCCAACTGAAGCTTGATGATGACCGACCAATTGTTTAAAAGGGTTGGAGCCATCAAAGCTATGCACCAAAAGGTTATAAAACAATTGAGCTGAGCTAATACTAAGCTTGAGAAGCAAAACTGAGGATAGAGGAAGAGAGAATTTCAACCAGGTGATTTGGTTTAGATACATCTCAGCAAGGAACGATTCCTAAACTTGAGGAAGAGTAAGTTGCCTTCCAAAGCCGATGGACCTTTCAAAGTGTTTGAAAAGATCAATCGTAATGCCTATAGGATTGAGTTACTTAAAGGATATGGAGTCTCAAACTCCTTTAACATTGCCAATCTCCAACCTTACACTTTCGAAGACGAATGACCTAGAGTTGAACTAGGTTTGATCCCAAATCTCAAACAACCTGTAGGGGATGATAGGGATTAGGGATCAATTACGTGCTCTCAAGCTCGAGGGCTTTCTTAAATGGTTTGCCAAGATATTTGAGGTAAGTTAAGCGCTAAGGAGTAGTATTTACCTCAGTCCGATCTATCGAGCTATTTCACTTTCCATACCATCCAAGATGTTACTGAGGTAATCAGCTAACGTACTGTACTGAGCCAACCCCACTGCAACACACTAGTCTAAGTACCAAATCTAGACACAGCCATATTCATAGTATTGAGGTTGAACTAACAATTGTCAAGAGTCAACTATCCTAGGTCGATCCCAAGTGCGAGTCATCTTTAAGCCAACCCTTGTCCAGTCCTAGCAATCAAAGTTATCGAACCACCGATGCTGACAAGACCTAATCAAGGCCTACCCTTGCATGACTCGCAGTTGTTTTTGGGACCATAGAATGAGTAGAATTACGCTCACATTATCCTTTCTGATATCTGTACTGTCCTTTTTAACAAAGGATATTCTTTTTTGCTTGATTTCATGTTTTCCTTATAAATTATTCTCCTTTTGTTTAGCAATTTTTGTAATTTCTTGTAACTTAGGACTTATCCTAACTGGGTATTATAAATACTCGCATAATGTAATAGCCACAACATACAAAGAATACACCGAACTTTACTCCCTCTTGAGCTAAGTGTCTTTACTCTTATGCTATTCTTATCTAGCTTATTTAAGCATAGATAAGTGGCGAGTGACCTCTGGCCGTACTTATGCGTCATATCAAGTATGACCTGAGTTTGTATGAGTCGTTGATGCGTCATATCTATTATCGGTGCATGTGAACCCCTGCTAAACCTTCAACTATCATTTACTCTTAGAGCCATTTTACGGCCTAAACTTACCCTTTTGGTTACTCGTGATATTGGGTCCGTGTGTTCAACTACGAAATTCGTCTCAATGAGGCCGGCCTTATGTAGGAGTAGAGACGAGAGGTTGTTAACAAGGGTCAGCAGAAGGATTGCCCTGATCTTGATCACTACAAATGGTACGCTCCAAGGCTAACTCCTACTGAGTTGTTAGGGCAGAAGTAGATGTGGAAGCACTTTACTCAGCCTTAGTAGTAGAGGGGGTGCCTGGGACATCACAGGTCGCTTGAGTGGCCTCCCTCTCGCCCTCTTGGGCCTCCTTCTTCTCATTGAAGGTTGGGGAATCCAAAAAGTTACGGAAACTTAGGTCCAGGTTTGGATTATGGGAGAACAACTCTTTTCTTGTATTACGGGTGGAGTCGATGGTTAGGTTTTCCAACTCGTCTAACCTCTCCTCTGTCTTCTGATAGTCAGTGATGACCTTTTTTACAGTGATATCGCTGAAGACCTCCCCACTCTCCATTTTGGAAATGATCTCCTCTATCTTCAAAATCTTGCCTTACAACTCCTGGACTTCCTGCTCTGACCCTACCCTTAGATTGACTAGCTCTAGAGAAGTGGCTTTGATACTTTTACACTTGGTCACCTTCATTGCCAGCTCAGTTTGTAACCTAGCGACTAACGCCTTCAACTTGGCATTCTCTTTCTTGACTTAGGCCTTAGCCTCCCTTTCCTCGTTTAGCCATTGAGAGAGGTAAGCCTTAGTCCTTTGCTCATCCTTTAGCCAAGTGTTTAGGTTGTCGGCCTTCTTTGTTGCCTCCTTGACTTTATCTCTCTCTCTCTCTCTCTCTCTCTCCACATCCTTTAGCGGCGCTTTAAGTCCCACCACCTGCACATAAGAGCGATGCAAGCGTCGGTTAGCTTTGGAGAATTTTTCTAAGTATTTATTAGTAGAAGTCTTTGACTCTCACAAGTATTTCTTTGCGCGGCCTAACACCTTCTTAAAGCCCTTTACCTCTTTTCAGGCGGCATTGTACTTGCTTAGTTATAGTACCTCCTGGCTATGGTATTACAAAGAAACGTAAGCCAAGGTCAGTTCAATGAAAAGGACGAAGCGCATTAAGATAAAGAGGTAAAGGCTTACTTACCACATAAGCGTACTCAAATGGCTTGCTATCTCTATGGGGTCACCCCTACCTACCATGGACAATCCCTCAAGGATGACTTAGTAGCCAAAGGTGTAAGACTCTAGTGAAGCTTGGTAACTGAGAGTTTAGTGTCATAAAGTAAGGTTATTGCCTCAGACCTCCTACTTAGGCTTCGGGAGCTTCCCCTTGATCCTCTTCATCTCGGATTTAGGAGCTTAGCTAAGCAGCTCTTCATTCCGGGAGACATACGAGACTTCTTTGAATGAGTTTGGCTCAATCCCCAAGTATTTAAACCTATTGAGGACATAAAAAAACTTGTCCCTAAGTTCGTCTATATACTTGAAGGGATGAGCTGTCGACTACTTAACTTAAGAGGTACAACTCAAAGGTGTTCGTGCTAGGGGCCTAGCCATTTCGGGAGCCTAAGCCTAGAGCAAAGAAGTAGAGACCCCCTAGTGGTTTCGAGAGCCTTCCTCTTTTGGCTTGCAATTGCAATCAGGGCGATGACCTCTGCCCCTTCTACTATCTCCTCTTCTTTCACCCTTGGACGAATAAGCATTTGAACCTCTAGCTCCTCTGTGTCGGTACCCTCGTCCCCCACAAGAATAATCTCGATGGAGGGGATGAAGGTAGGGGCAGGAAGAGCTATGCCCAAGGGCTCCACATCTAGTGGCTTGTCTTGGATACCGATGGGAATACCTTGACGAATAGCCATCAATTGTGCCTTGCTGGTCTCCCCAGCCCCTGGCTTTGCCCTTTGGTTTGTTTAACCTGGTTTAGCTTAGTGGCAGCTTATCAACTCATCCATAGAGGGAGGAGGAACCTTCTTGGCCAAATTTTTACTTGTAACTTGTAAAAATGAGATTGAAGTAATGAAGAAAAGAAAAACGAGATGAACAAAAGAAACTACTACTATCATTTATAAAACTCCATTGTGATTGGCATGACTAAGGAAGTTCCCCCATCTTACAAAGGAGGCACCAAATGAAGCACCTTAACATTAACATAACAGACGAAGGCACTTGTAAATAGAATGAACCTCTACCTTTGGCCCACTTCTTGACCATAGCCTTCTTCATGTTGGGGAAGATCTCGGAGAATGGATGCCGGAAGTATCTCCCTATTATCTCCACAGGCCATGCCTCAAGTCCATCAAGGCTTGAATCTCTGATGTGGCTTCCATAACACAGGAGCCAAGCTCTTTCTAGGCTTCAATCCAAACCAAATCGGTCCACAGTGTCTAGAAATTTGCCTCTTAAGGTAATTTGACTACCACATAGTCGTCCTACTAATCCTTTATGGAATCCATAAGGCCATAAGATATTTTCTTCCTTGGATAGGGCTATAGGTATAGCTACCACCCCCCTCGCTTCCATAAATAAAAGTAGTTGAAGAGCCCGGGACTAGCCCTTATTACCAAATACTTACATAACACTTGAAAAGCCTTCAATACCCTTTACCTATTGAGAGGGATCTATGCTGGATTATATCGGTAGAAGTTGAAGAGCTCTTTCTTGAAGTGGCTCGGGGGGGAGGGAAGTTGCCTAAACTTCAGACACTTTTCAAAAATTGCAAAATGCCTCCCCGATAGTAGGGTTACACGTTCGTCTTTACTCGATAGTCGTATCTACTACCTAAGGATTGCCTTAATAATGAAGTTACTTAGGACCCAACTTGGGGTAGTAGGTTTGCTCTTGCTCACTTGGCCATTAGGTTCCTTGCCTGTCTCAAGTGCATCAAACTTATCCTTGGGAGAGGATAGAGAGGTGTATGCATACATATCCCTTGGGATGGTGTCCATTAGCCTAGCCTTATTTAGCACCTCTACCGCATTCTATTGGAATCCTCCAGTTGTGCTAGCAATGAAACATCGTCTTCTCTTACTGGAAGGTGCAAATACTCCTTGTAGATTCGGAGTCAAAGGCATATAGTAATGAGGATGAGCCAAACTCACCTTTGTTACTCAACATGGTCGTAATGTGTAAATAAAAAAGAAGCTTGAAAAACTTTTAAAGGAAGTTTGATGCAAAAGTAGAATTTGCAATAGCAGAATAGAAAGATTGCAAAAATGTGATCACTTGTTGTGACTGTACTATTTATAAGACAAACGTTCAGGAAACCGTATAAGCGTTAGGCGATTATTGGGATTTGTATAAGTACAAATCCCTTGAAATGCTTCAAAACAGACACGTAGAGTGAATTTTGATTGGATAGCCACCTTCAAAAAGCAAAACGCATGTAGTTACAGGCTAATCTGTTATGATAGGACACCTATCACATCACATTAAATGCATAGAAAATGGGTGTGCTTGGGTTAGAATTTGAAAAAGCTTTTTCCATGAGAAGTTTCCTTACGGTCCCTCTAACTTCCACTTGGTTAGCATGATTAAAGTGCGACGCAATCACGTCTGCTTGATCCACGATGAGTGTTGCTTAGCCAGACTATCTCGTAGCCTTGAATTGCTTACCCAGTGAGATGCGAAGGTGTCTGTCTTGCTTAGACACCCTAACTGAGGCTCCGTCTTGCTTAGGTTTTCAGCTCTTTGCTTCGGGATAGTTGCTGACCACCTTAATCTATTCCACCTCAGACATCTTCGGCCCGAATATCTACTGCCTTAGATATCTTTGCCTTGGATTGCTTCCAGCTTGGACCTACACCCTTGTTACATTGGCATTATAGTGCCAGGTTGAATCCCTTTGAGTCATATTAACTATATACCTAAGTAGCCTATATATCCCTTCTTTTTGCTTTCACCTCAGTAATAAGACTGGGGGGGTTGTGTGGTAGGGTGAGGTGGTGGCAAGTGTTCATAGGGCTTTTTAGACATTAGCTCCTTAGACCCATTTGAATCTAATGTATGTTATTGCTTGGGGCTTGCTATCATAAGCTTCTTAGACTTGGATTAACCAAGCTTAAGAAGTTTTGCAACAGCTAGATTGCACAAGATAAAGATGAGATGTCAAGTCAATAAGCACATTTGGGATAAGTGGGACATGTCGAACACCACGACCTTACTCTCTCATACTTACGAGAGAAGATTTCTCCTCACTAATTGTTCTTTAATTGCTGGCATCACTTTTCTATAAATATTCTATTAATACCTAACAGTAAAGTCTCTACACTTTGCGTGTATTAAGCTTGCATATTACTTTCAAGTATCTTTTGTTCTTCAATAATTTACTGTTGGCTTAAGTATTGAAGTGGTCACGTTGGACAACATTTCAACATCCTCTCGTAGTGTTTTGTTTTATAAGCTTACTACATATAGAATTCAATCATGGCCGGCAAATACGCTGAGACGACATATAGCAAAAAAAGGTAATTCTTCTTATAGAAGTATAGGAGTCGAAGCTTGTTATGTTTGGACATTGGAAATCGGGAAATCAACGGAAGTCACTAATATGGAATTAACATATTGAAAGCTTACTTAACGAGAGGAATAGTTCATTCTAAGTTAAGCAGAGTAAGGAAATCCATCCTAATGAAGTCCGTTGGTTATAAAAGAAGATTCTCTTATTGTATCATCCTATGGCTGCGAATCCATCAACCTAAGGAGACGTAACAAGCAAAAGCCAAATACAAATGAAGTGAGATCCAACACGGTTATCTCTTATAATGACGACGAAGGAAAGAATTCCCAGGGTAGCATGTGGATTCAACAAATAGGAATTTTTATAATGAAAATAATGTTTACTAGGAAAATTTTGTTCTCTGCATTTTTGAAAACTTCGATGGAATAAAAAAGTCATCCAAAACAGAGTCTTGATCACTAAGATATGGGTTTCTGAAGTTTTAACAATAATTATACTCATTTTCATGGCAATGACGACGTGTTGCATTAGGGGCAATTCAGAATCCTTGAGTTCAAAAGTTAATGCCCCAAGATTGAGAGCTAAATAGGACTACAACATAAAGACACTATGAAGACTAACATCCATTTAACTTTGCATTTGAGGAGCGTAGGTGCCAACGATCGAAGTAGCTACAGTAGCAATTTCGATACTCAAAATCATTTCTTAAGATGTCTGAAATACCTAAAACTCTGACCAAAGGATTTCGATTAGGGGAAAAACGTAGTAGACAAACTTGGAATAGTGACCATTAAAACCAGTTCATTTGCTTTCAACATTTCTCAAATAGGTTCATACACTAAACATGATTTTTCATGAGCACAGAATCCAGAGAAGCTCATTTAAAAATCTATAGAAGAAGAGGAATTCATCTTGTCCATCAACCATTAAGGCAGTTCGATGGACAACATTGAACTTTGGTCTGTATGAATATTTCGCTATTCCTTCATTCGGCGATATATCAGAGAAGCAAGAAACGATATTCTTCGTGGATACTTGAAGGTCAGAGGCACAATCCAAAAGGTGTTCAAGCGTTATTATTCAGAGATTGCATGGTCAGTATTTTGACCCCTTATCTATGATGAGTGAATTTGAGCTTTTAAGCCCCCAAGAGTGGCATGTTCTTCCTCCTTAAACCCTCTTCAAGTCATCCCAACCTAAAGATGTCATCTCCAAATTACTCCTCTATCTAAAGTCAATCAAAGCTTAGACTCACACTGCACATAAATGCTACCATTTATTGGATCCTCATGTCTAAACAAATTAAGAAAAATTTTCCTCTCTCACTTCTCAAGAAATATAGAACACTGAACTTTCCATTATTATAAGAAACGGACAATTATGATATCTTAACACTCTTAACATCAATGAGCATTTAGTATATTTAGTAACTGGATTTAAAGAAGCAACTAAATGAATTGAAAGAAAAATGATTAGAGGATGCAGAATTATGTAATTTTTCACCGTCCTCACGAAACAAATTGCATCGACCCACTTGCGGAAGACGACAATCTTCGATTAATTCTAGTCACATGAACTCTACATCTACAAAATTTTCATTTATATTTAATCTATTAACTTCTCATAACATGGAAGATCTGCTATATTTTTCATATAAAAACCTATTTCACATGTTTGTTTAGAGAACTCTCTATTGCGATTATTAAAGATCCTATAAATCTAAGATTTTTCATTAATTATGTATAGGTTTAGTATATATTCCATGGATTTTACACATAAATATCTTATTCAAATATGAAACAAGGAAAGATAAATCTCATTTCACATGTAATTCTTACGTTTTGTTACTTTATATGCTCATGTTTTCGTTCCTGATATTTTGCATGTTTGTATTTTTTCTATATTTGTCACTTTTAATTAGTGGAGATGCATCGGCTTCTAGTTAATCTAAAATAATTAATTAAATAAAATAATATTATTAAGTATATTTAATGAAATGATATGATATAAACAACACTTAATTACGAAAAATGAAAACAGAAATTTGTTTCTGTCTTCATTCTTCCATTCCCCGAGCGTCCCAAAGAAAAGTGACAATCTTACGGCTCCATATCCAGCTGGAATATTAGATATGGCTGATCACATTTGTCTTCCTTCGCTGAGCTCTTCCTTTCTTTACCACTTTTTGCATCGCAACGCTTGCTTTTATCACCAATGCAGTAATAATGATTGATGTCGTGTGCTTATGCTCTAGCCTCGATCTCGGGATCAAAATGTAGATTTAATCCTCAACCAATTGCTCGCCAATTCAAATTACCAGAACTGGATTGTTTTTATCATATTATATAATTAAGTATATTTATTATTATTATTATTTTATTAAATTAATTGTTAACGATCATTGGAAAGCAACGCGTGTTCATGAATTGAGACCAATGGGTAGAGATAAAACACGTGTACAAGGTATTAAAAATAGGAAAACTATTTCTTAACCTTTAATTACCTTTTTTCTATTTATCATTTGAATCTTCATCATTTTCGTAAGTTTGAAAACTACTCCTTAAATTGATATCGTTAAATTATTATTTATACATTGATACATGACAGTATTTTATTGTTCCACATTCTATTATTAAATAAATAATATAATAAAATATAAAATTTAAAGGTATTAAAATATATAGAAAAAATAATGAAAATATATAAAAGAATTGGAAAAATAAAAAATCTGCTAAATTGAAAAAAAAAATTACTAAGATAATATGTTTACTAATATATATATATATATATATATATATACACACACATACTTATATACGTACATATTAATATTTATTTTAAAATGTATCAATAAAACTTAATAGAGAGTGCAATCTACCGGTGGTCATGAGTGGTCGATCATTAATAGGTTTTTTGAATTATTGTTATTTTTATTTTTTATTAGTATTTTATTTATTTAATATTTACAAGTGGACTAATCCTATGCTATCATGTATCCTTATTAAGAAAAGTAATGAAACAATTTATTTGATAAAAATAAAAAATATTGAGAATTGAAATAGAAAAAATGAAAGATAAAATTGAAATAGAAAAAGAGGATAGTGGTGAGGACTTTTTGTACTTTTCTAGTTAAAAATAAAAATACAAGTATGTGCCTAAAGTAAAATTCGTGCGTAATACATCCTTTAATTGAAGTCACAAAATTTGTTTCTTAGATAGTGATTAAATTATTTCCGTTCTTGAGTTATAACCCAAAGTTGTACCTACTACAACTCGTAAATGACTAGAAGGTCAGGAATTGAAACAACGCATATAACATTATGAAATTTATAATTATTCTACAATTTGAAAAGCAATGGTTTTGGCAATTATCAATCCTACTTCTTATTTTCATTTTAGATCTATGTATTTTATCAGTCATACATAGCATGGAATATCATCATTTTCTGCTTCGATTAAAAATTTAACCTAACATAAGCATTTTTGTAAATTCCTCATTTTCCAAATTTTTAAACCAACATATTCTTTCCTTCTTCCCATTCCCTCTCAATTGGTTTCTAGCCAATTCCTTAAAGGTAACATCAAGTTCCATTGAAATTTGCCTTAAATGATCAAGTTTCTGTCACTTTCCTTTCTCATTCTTAATGACATCTTGATTTCAGATTGGATTCTTCTATATTACAAACATTTTCCTAAATTGTATTTTTCTACTTTTATTAGCGAGCAAGTCCCTTCCTACTCCGTTGTGTTCATGAATGAAATTTTGGGTTTTTAATATTTGGTGTGCCTAAGGATAGAACTTGTGCTCGTGGGGTTCGTTTGGAAGCATGTCCACGTGTTGAACAAAAAAAAAAAGAAAAAAAGTCATGATTCAAGTGAGTATTTCGATGCATGATCCATATATATGCCAGCATTTCAATAAAGTTATTGGCGAATAAGAGGTTGTAGTTTTGAAGAATTTAAATTGTCTTGCAAAATACGTTTAAAAGTTTGTAAGTTGTAGTTTTCATTGGTTAAAAAGATTATATTTTCGTGTGTTGAAAAAGGATGAAGGATAGTTTGTTCTTCGAGGTTGAACTGCAAATTTTGCAGTTTTATGTTAACGGGTCTGAACCTTTTTAACGAAGGTTTGGAGTATTCCTTTAGCAGAAGGCCACAGGATATTCTCAGAGCAGACTGCGAACAAATGCTCTAAAGCAATGAGAATAGAGTCTAAAGCAGTGTTAAGAAAAAGTTCATACATGGTATAGGCCATAGGGAATAAATCCTTGACAAATGGTCCGGAGCATTCAAAAAAGAGTCTGAAGCATTGGAATAGATAAAGTTGATGGAATGTTTGCAATACAAATTTTCACCCAACGTTTGTACCCTTTTTAAAAGAGTTTGCAGTATCCCTTACCAAGAGCATCCCTTGATTCTTTTCATTCAAAATGATTCGAACTTTTTTCAAGTGATTTGAACTCTTTCTTCCGTTATAACCTTTTAAGCTTAAAACTTTCCAAATTTATTTTAATTAATTATTTTACTTATTTTAATGATTAATTAACACTATTTCTAACCTTAAACCTTCCATTCCACTTTGATAAGTAATTTTATATTATGAGTACATATTAAACACAATTATATAATAATTTTATTATAATACTTTAACTGTTTATAAAAAAATATCAACTGTAATTAAAAACGCTTAACCCAATAGTAATATAATTCATATCAAGGAAGAATAAACTAGAAACTTAAGCTAATATTGATGAATTACTTCTAGGTACCTAACCACATGGTTGATTGTTTGTGCTTGTTAAATTAGTTAAACCAATGGACTAAATTAAAGAAGAACAATAAATAAATGTTTTACTTATGTTGGTTGAGGTTAAGAGATCTATTTGGCATCTAGTGATTGGTTAGGCACCCATTGATTAGAAAGTTGTGGTGTTCTAGGTGGAGTAGCTTGCTTAAAGCATATGATATATTTAGACATAACAAAGTCGGTGGGTTGCTGATTAATGTTACTACTAAAATTATGGTTAGGGTATTGGAAGGATGCTATAGTTAGGTAATACAACTACTATGGTTGTTTATATGATTGGCTACAGTTAACTTTTGTTATGACAATTGGTTCCATAATAAACTTTAATTGATGTGATTATTTGGTTTGGGAGTGATCAGATTGTTGGCATCATCAATATCGGGATCATAAGTTATTCTAAATCTTAAGATGTTAAGCTAGTGTTGTATTGGGCCACTAAAATTGAAAAGTTAATTGGTTATGATGATACATTTGTAGCATGTTGCATTTGGTGATTGGTATTTGTATGTGTTAATTATGGCTATGTATGGGCCTTTCTCTCATCCTTTTACTTACTTTTGAGGCGAAAATAACAGTGAATGTATCAATATATATATTAACTTTGGAGGATGACATTAACTATGACTTTTTTCATGGAGATACTTGATCAAATGGTAGTAGCTCTTGTTTTTTTATTTTATTGCTATGGACTTAAAAGAGTTGCTAGATTTATTTTTATTTTTATTTTTTATTTGGAAATGATATGTAAGGATTAGATGATCCTATGTGGCATTATCCACTATTAATGTTTATTTCAAAGGTCTATTATATATATATATATATATATTATGGTTTTTAGTCAATTTTAAAGGCAAGTTATCATGTCACGGGTTTTAGGGCGTTATATAGCATTAATTAGAAGTCAACAACTAAGTTTCATGAAACCAAAAAAACATTTGAGTATTGTTTTATGCAAGTACACCGGAGTGTTGATATACAAGCCGACAAATAAATTCCGAAACTTTATCCGAATAATGTTGCAACCAGTAACTCTTAATCATGCCACATTAGTCGGTCAATCACGATACGTTTGGCAAAGTTGCAATTATGAAACATAAGTTGGTAGATGAATTTCGCAGAATTTATCGTAACAGTTATCAATTCTGAAGTACACCTCTTAGTGGGGCTACCGAAATGTAAGCTTATGGTTTTGTTGTGATTATCTCTGACATGTAACAAATGCATCCATAAGTTTTATGAGATATGAGTATGTAATTATGTTAGTGTTAAAGTTAAATAAAACACTATTCTCAAATAGAAAAGAATGATGTGTACAAATATTAGAGATGTAGATAGACGATATCAACAACCTCAATATTTCGGTGGCAAGTGGTATAATAGGGGGGATTGGGTGAAAATCTCATTTTCCTCACAAGCAAATTTACTTACGATGTGTAATAAACAATAATTGCTGTTAAATTTTTTGAATAATCAACGGATAAATTTAGTCAAGATTTCTCCATAGCTACAATGGGCTTAGAGAAGATAAGAAGGCCCATAATCCATAGAGTGACAAGCATGCCAAAATGATCTGAATATCTCTAGTTGGAGTCCAGCAATCCTATACTCTTTGGATAATCTCTAACTAAGCTTAATCTTTTGGTTTTTGCCACCCCTCCAGAACTTTAATCTTAAAACATAATTTCTATATTTCTGAATGATTTTAATACAATTGTCATGCCTTTAAATATTATTTCCGTTCTTTAATCACATACTATTTGAAAACCCCAGCACTGGAAATGCAGTAGACGCATTCATTTTCGGATTCACTCAAACAACTTCTAGACTAAACTCCAATTAGTGGCCAAAAAAAAGAAAAAATTAATAATTATTATTTTGACTGAAATGGAGAACATGAAGCACGGCAGAACCAATACTTCCAAATAAGTGCCAATTGATTTGATGGGTCGGAAGGAGAAAAGTCGACGGCTGTCAAAAGTGCCAGCTAGAGAGCTAGTAATAGATGGTAGTGGTAGCCAGATTGTTGTTTATGTAAGACCTTTTTATCAGTTTTCCACTAGTCAGATAACTCCAACTAGTCAGAGGATGCTGCCTGGATGCACACACGGATGCTTTTAGATATTAACAAAAAGACAAAAAAGAAAAATCAACTTTCGTGACTTTACGTCTTCATACTCTGGACTCTGGAGTATGACCCTTTTGATTTCTTAAACGGATATTAAATCATCACATTGCGGTTTTAAAGCCCAACTTTCTTTAAAAACCTGTTCATGTTATATTCTCGAAGTTAATAATAAAATTCTTATAAATGTACGAAAAACCAACTCTTAAGTATCTCTTGAAGGATCCTTCAGCTTGGAAAATGGAATAATAAGCCCCAATTACTTTAACTATGAACAGATTCCAAATTTAACTTTAGCAACATATAAAAACCTTTTTATATTATTTTAATTGTATATATGTAATACAATTTTTAGCGATGCTTATATATTTGTTGATACCTAATTTTGACTTGACTCAGCTCAAGACTCAATTTTAGTAGAAAATCCCAACAACGATCGAACAGTTTAGATAAAGCTCAACTTGAGCATTAATCCTACATGAGAGCATGCTAGGACCTAGCTCGCGAGCACCTAATCTTTGAGCACTCGACTCCCAAGCACATAGCCAATCCCCCTTGCAAGCTTGAGTTGCGGGGGTCCTATCCTCTCCTCCGTTGAGCCTAAGTACACCTCATGAAGACTCCTTTACCTTGGCGAGCTCTCTCTTAAAGTCTAGCTCATAGCCCATAATTTGTCCAAGACATCTTCCTCTTCTCTTCGGGAATATTTATCTTTAGCATCTACTCCTCTCTTTAACACATTAATTACATTTTGATATTTGTACTATAGTTAGCATACCTAATGTGCTTTGAGAATGTTAGAGCCCAAGATTACAGACGTGGTTGTTAGCATGGTTACGATCAACCAACTCCGAAAACGATCCCGTTAGCTCACCAATGCATATTCCTTAGTAGCATTGGGTACGAGTGAGCCCTAAGTCAATACGTGTCCTAAGTACTTATATTCCTTGCTTCATAGAGCAAGGAGCCAATAGATAAAAGAATCTACATCTTTGACACTTAACATTACTCTTACTAAGAAGCCATATTTGAGCACCTTCCCTGAGGACTTAGAGTGCTTCGATAGCTCCTCAATCCCCTTTTTGTCATTCTTTTTTATTAACCTAAACATCAAAAGACTCTCGTGAACATATTCATAAGGGATTTTTTATGAGTAAGCTTGGAGTAAGGAGTTTGACCCAGCTTAAAGCCTACCAATCTCCCAGTTCAAAGAATCAAAGCATGATTCCCTCTTTCATTTTTAGTCGATTTACCCACAATCAATAATATTCATTGGGACTTTGTATAATACTAAATATTGAAAAATTAATATAAACCACATGTCGATTCGAAATATGTATTTATGTAATCAATCTTCAAAGAAGAAAAGATGCTATCAGAACAATTATTAAGTTTAGAACACTTTCAAAATAGATTTTGGTTTGTTTGGATAGTTTGTACAAATTTGACAATATACTAATCTTTTCAATAAATATAATAAGGTGTTTTTGTTATTTCAATATTATATTCAATACATGGTTAATGTTAGACGATTTAATATCTCAAGTAATTTTTATGTAACTAAATGAAAAAATAGTTATATATGAAAAAAATTAAACCAAATGCCGTAGTCTAAGTTTTATTAAAAAATTTCAAAAGATCCCATTAATAGACATTTTGAATATGTATCTCAAAGATTCATCATATGTTTTATGATTAATCATATACTTTATAAAAAGTGATGAAAATTCATAAGTCTTGTTTTTCTTTTTTTATGAATATATTGGGTTACTCATTTTAAAATAACTATTAATAATTTGAACAAGATAATGTTGTATTGGTTTCATCTTCATATTGACTCACCCCAAATATTGCGATTCCCAAAACCCAAATGCTTTAAATAATCAAACACACATATCTGCACCAATTGTAGCAATCTCAGCAGAGACACAGAGAATCATAAATTAAAAATAATATAAATGCAATAAAATAAGATTTAAACTGAATAAAAAATCCGAAGAAAGCAGTAGATTTGACGATTTTTTTACATAACGTTCCTCAACAAACCACACCATCCGATCAATGGGCCACCTGTGGGCTTCCAGCTTGTTATACCCATCCTACCGCGAAAAAGGTCAACCATGGATTGAAGGTGTGGGACCCAGATCGCCGACACAAAGGTCCAATCTATATACGTAATCCTAGCCGTTGACTAGCTAGATCACACCTAGCCTCGGCAAAACCCACCCTAGATTTTGCCAAATCATACTCCACCCATAGGTTCTCCTGGTGATGATGTCCAATCACGAACGCCTCGACACCCAATAGGTCTGAGTTCCCAAATGTGAAGCAATACACGGAATTGCTGCCCCGAACTTGTCCTGGAACCCTATATAATAACCTCTCACTGGAAACACTCATTTCCGCTCCCCGAAATAGTAACTTTACGGGTGGCAATTGGGGTAACCTTGAACTAATTGGTACTAGAAAACACAAGTCCATTGCCCCTTGGAATACAAAATTCGGGTCATTTAGAACGCTTAATATCCCTTTTGTCTGTTGTATAAATTCGTTTTTCAATGCGGTGTAAACCGGCCCGAGAAGGAAACTAAATTGAGTACCCGAGTCGACCATAGTTTGTCCTGCGCCTGTATGGTCCGGTTCGAATATGGATTTGGGCAGCCCTAATATTTTATCCGATACTTTTATACCCTCCATTTGGACTGTATACGCCACACGGTCGAAATACGGTAGCGGGGTGGATATTTGTACTAATGGCGTATAATTCAAGGGTTTAAGCCACGTCAAACTCGTGTCCCCAAATAGCAAGACGCCCGTAGAGTCTGTACCCGGTATGCAATACGAGAACTTCTGGAGCCCCATTTGAGTGACAAAAGACAGTGACCCTCTATTCATGCCCAATAACCCGGTTGTTTTTGCATCCTCCTCCGTATTACTGCTCTGACCCGAATCCATGCATCCGAATACAAACCCGGGCCGGTTCGACGACCCGACATGGAGAGTTTCGGATGCTAAATTTCCCTCGATCGATGACATGTCGGCATAGGAGATGATGACGTGGCAGTGCTTTTGCGGATCACAAGAAACGGGTACGGGCAAATCCCGGGTTTGGGTTCTACAAACGGGCGAAGAACATGGGATCGGAGAGTATGATTTGGAGACTAAAGGGTTGAATATGGATTGCAACTTTGGTGATGATTTCTTGCAATGAAGCCATGAGAGCTCACTTCCAGTGTCAAGGACCATCGAAATGGGTTGTGGAGGTGAACCGACAGTGAGGGAAACAGTGAGTGTCACATTGTGGTGGAATGGAAGCTTGTTTGCTGTGGCCATGGAGGTTCTAGGAAAATAACCATTTGGGATTGACTGCTTCTTAAGAGGAAGAATCAGTTTATCTGTTGAACAAATAGAAGTTCTAATCATAACTGCAGAGAATAGAACAAAGTGCAACACAGAATCCATGAAAAAAAACAGTTTCGTAGGAGTGAGCGATTTGGTTTGTGTTTTTGCGATGGCGTCTGAATTTAGAGAAACTTGGGAAGGTTTTATACGAGGGTTTGGAAGCTGTGTTGGTTTGGTGTGCGTGAATAAGGAGGATTGTGCTTAAATAGGAGGCTTTTTGGCTGTGGTGGTACTTAACGTAAGCACAGTGTTGACCTGTGTCACTGCAAAAGCTGGTATCGACACAAACCACACTTCCAAGTTTGTTGCGTCCTGAAGATTATTATTATTCAAATTTTTGGAGGGTCTAGACAACGTAAATGGTACGTGTCTTTGCGACACTGGTGTTTGGGTGGTGTAAATCTATATTATTGAAATAAATAAAATATTTATTTTATATTATTTAATAAAAAATTATTAATAAAATAAATTATTAAAATTATAATTAATAAATAAATATATTTATTTATTTTCTCTTTAATTTTTTTTACTTTCTTATTAACTGTATTTATATATCTCTTTTCTCTTTCCTACTTTTTTTCGTATTCTTCCATTAACTGTATTTATATTTTTCTATTTCTGTCTCTCTTTATTTTATATTTTTTACACATATAATATCGGTATATCGACCATTAATATATATATATATATATATGTCCCTGCGTTCTGGTAACAAGTAGTCACTGATTGTTTAGAAAAGTCTGTACATAAGTTAGATACACGCACATTGATTGTTGGTTTTATTATTCATGATGTCTTAATTTCTTTTGATTTAACTCATAAAATATTATTATATATAATTAATGATTAAAATTATAAAAAATAGTTAATATCGTAATAATATCATATTATAAAATTGTTTAAATTTCTAAATAATTTCAATAATTAATTCATAAAAGAGGAGAGAAATTTGAAGAATGAAAATTGAAAAAATTCATTTGTTCTAATAAGGGACTGCACATATTTATTAATGGTTGATAAAACGTTTTTACATAAAAGAAAAATAATGTATGCAATCATGAATCATAGACATTTTCAAGTCCACAAGGCAGTGAATTTGTTGTGGTCGGTCATTGGACTCTCTTTTTTTCTTTTTTTTCCAACAGAGTTAATTAAACAGCGTTGCAATGTATGAATCAAAGGTCTGTCATTCGAAGAAGAGGATCGTTTCATATGGTATTTCAATTATTGCAGCTAAACCAATCGTATGCAATAATTGCTTACAAATATTCAATATAAAGCATTATGAATTTCATTCGGTGAAGTACGTAATTGGAATCTGGCTGGTCGGTCGTCCTTTGTATAAAAAAAGAAAAAAAAATAAAAAAATTTTCGAGTACAACTAGAGACAAGATCAGCTTTCAAGATCTATGTTCTAACTTCCTTATATATGTCCTCATGCGGATTAGTTCTATGCTCTGCCTCAGAGCGATCCCTTTCTACCTTCTTCAGCGATTCTTTTTAATTAGAACCCAAAAGAATCTCTCCATGTTGCTCCCGAGACGATACTTTATAAGATTTCATAGTTAAGTATTTTATTTAAATTATAATAAGTTATAATACAATTTACAAAATCTTAACAATAAATATATTTATTAATACAAAATTATAACTTTTAAATTAAATGATTATTAAATTTATTTATATTTGTTAGTTTGGTTTGCCGGATATTTTTAGACTAAGCCATTATAGTCTAGGGGGTTACAAATATATATATTATATAATTAATTTCTCAAAGATAGAAAAAAGAATGAAAACTAAGTCATAATAAATGACATAATTGTACGGAACTCAAATTGGATAAAGTCACAACCAATCTACATATAATCCCACCGTTGCACGTATTAACATTGATAAATTAACCTGGGCAAACATGGGTTCTAGCGTCGGATACAGAACCATGCAGTAGAGGAACCAAAGATACAATTATGTCAATATTTACTTTATAATATATATACACACACGTACTTCTTTTTTAATTAATTTTTTAGGTAAATTGCACCGTACCTTTCCAAAACTTTTTAAAATTACATCAACCCAGACTTTTTTCAAAAGTCTTGCACCTAACACTCCTAAAACGAAGTATGGACTCTATTTTTAATGTTCATTAAGCTGCCACATGTAACACATGATATGGATGGTTAAGCGATAATTTATTAATTTATTTAATTAGCTATAACAAAAAATAACTAGAAAATAGAAATTAAAAGACAAAGGTAGAAAATTATAAATTAAAAACCAAACAATGAGAAGAAGGAAAATAAAAAAGATATTATAAAATAAAAAGAAGAAAAACATAATTAAAAAAAAAACAAACAGAAAATTAAAATTTTTATGTAGCTACTATAGTATCAATCTGAATTTTTATACATGTACATGTATTTGTATTTATGTGATATGTTAGGGTATATGCGTGGCTATTATAAAATAATGTGAATTCTTATAATCTCAGATTTTATTAAAGGTTTTTGTATATTTTATAAGAAGTGTAATACTATCATATAATATAAATCTATATATATAAATGAGGGGAAAAAATTAGTGAAGTCTGCTCAATTTGGGACATTTAGTGGGAGCAATAACGAATGAATTTATCTAAGGAGAAAATATTATAAGGATAAAATCATTTTTTTATTTCATTTTTTCCTTGAATTTTCTATTTCTTTTTCTTTTTATTTCTAATATCTTTTTTTTTAATTTTCTAGCTCCTTCTTTTTATTTTTTGATTTTCTATTTATAATTTTCTATTTTTTTCTTTAATTTTTTAAATTATTTTTTAACTTTAGTTAATTAAATAAATTAATAAATTACCACATAAACGTACATTTCAACTTTTGTTACATGTGGCAACTTAGTGAACATTAAAAATAGATTTTATACTTGTTTTAAGGATACTTGGTGCTAACTTTTGAAAAAAAGTGAAGATTCATACAATTTTTAAATGTTTTTGAAAAGTGTTAATGCAATTTACCATAATCCGCCACAACCCCAACAAACCCCCTCCCCCCCAAAAAAAAAAATGTTCAACATGCTTTATCCACAAAAAAAAAAATGTTTAACATGCTTTATCCATAAGCTTTTCACTAATTTACATGTATACAACTTCGTAAGCCAAATGTAAGTTATGTCACTTACCTCGATAATCTTTATTGTTAGTCATATTTTTTTTTTTTTGGGCACAATCTCATCTCTTAGTACTTAAAGAAACCACTCATTATGTCTTACGACACTAGGAAGTCAAAGAGCTCTAACCAATGGCATTGCTTGATCCACGTAAATCTACTAACTTGTTAAGAAACTCCATATCATCATTTAACTTACCATAATGCTATTTTGCAAATATTTTGGTGTTGATTGCCTCTTCTTTCTTAGTAAGCATGTAGATATTGATTTATCATTTGTGAGTAAAAAGGTAGACATTTGAAAGGTTCTTTTTTAATATGTTTCTTACTCAATAAGTGCATGCAGACATACAAATAAAGAACCAAGCATTTGCTAATTTTCTCAATTAGTGCACTTAGCTCTCTCATTAACGCTTACAAAATTAGTTTAAGGAAGCTGTATATATCATATGTGGATGACTGGATTTAATTGGTGTTGTCATGTTTATGTACCTCATACTTTACATGGCTTTAGAAAAGTGATATAAAAATAACACATGGAGAAATGATTTGGAGAGAATAGAAGAGAGAAAGGACAAGCAATCTCATAGTTTTAGATGCATAAGTGATAAATAAAATAGATTAAGGGCATTAACCATGCAAATCTTGAACAATTAAGCTTATTCTTCACCTTAGTAGTGGTTTAATCTTTGAGAGTAGAGCTCCAACAATAACATATAGTTTCTTTGATATCTTTTAAAAATGTGTCAAATGAGAAGGTATTATCGAGTGTTTGTAGACTCTTGGCTCAAAGATACTTTGTTAGATTGCCTTCATAATAGATGGATAAAATGAAGCCTACCTAATGAAGAGTATCTTCATGAGTTTGTCAAGGGCCTAAGGTCTTAGTTGTCTTTCTTATTAAGTATATAAGCTTACTTGAAAGAGATTGAGAGTAGATAGACCAATTCAACGATCCATATTTCGACTCTATCAAATCAAATCTCCTGAAATCATTTCTAAGATATAGATTAGACTCATTGGATCCCATTGTTAGTTTAAGTAGTCTAGCCTAAATTAATTTTAAGCTCAGCCTAATATTTTGATGTGACAATTACACCCTTTACAATATGTAATGGAGTAAGGATAATGTCATAAATTCTATGATTAGCATTATATAAACCATTACGTTTATAACCAATCTCCACATATGCCTCCATTGCTACACTTGCATCTTCGGAAAAGTAGGAGAGTGGTGGTGATATCATATGGGTTACAAGTACATTGTCTTCTTGCATAGACATTTAGAACAATTAATTTTTAGCAACAAGTTACATATTAATAGTAAGTTTTTTGTATCAAAATTTTTTGTTTCCTAAAAGTATCTCTATTTGTATTGTTTTCATAAAATTTTTCCAATATGTATGCAACCTTTTGCTTTTTAATGCTTACGAACAGCAGCTTTTGGTTAAAGAAGATATTGATGGAACGACTTTTGAGGATAGAGTAATTTTATTCTATTGAAGTTTTTAAAGGTGCTTGATTAGCATACTTAATTAGGACAGATACATAATTCAGTGAACAGATTTTGCATTTTATAAGTTAAAAAATTGCACTTCTCCAATTTCTAGATTAAATGTACATGTAAAGTTTTTGGGAGGACACTTATTAGCAAAATTCTTTTTCACAAGTAAGTCATAGTTATTCAATTAAGTTTCAAGCAATTATTTTACGATATAGTCCCTTCTGCCAAAGGGAGCCCGTTGAGATAACATTAAAATAAAGCACCTTGCTTTGAAAATGTCTTATTTGGTTTCCCAATGGAACATTTTAAAAAGTTTAAGATTTGGCTGGGGGGGAAAAAAATCATATATTATTCCCTTGCTTGGTTCATTTCATAGGTGGTCCCATCAAATTCAATTTATTAATATTTTTCAAGACAACTTCATTTTAGTGTACGGGTAATGATAAGGAACTATTAATCTATGGTTTTCAATTAATTGAAACCTTCCATTAATCTCTTTTGCAAGTCATTAGGATAATAAATCGAGCCCACAATCTCCCTTATATACTTGTACGACAGACCTTTCGTGAAACACAAGTAAATTAATTTTTGTGGGATCTTAATTTATAAATCAAAGAGAAGCTAGATGTAAAGATTGCGATCTACTTTTTATACATTTCATTACTTTTACGTAACATGGACGAAAATAATACTCAGAGAAAAACAACGGGGAATATGGAGAATATAGAACCACCTTATTTCCAATTTCTAGACATGCTGTTTTCATCCTCACCGGGCAACAATCACACGCAAAAGCACACTTTCGAACTAGACCAGAAAATTTGCTGTCTTCAGCAAAAAGTTGAAACCAAACACGAGATTTGTGCAGATATTGACATAGGGCTTAAAAAACAATACAAGGTATTGCTATGACGTGCACATCTGGGTACAGAAAAAGGATAACCTCAAGAAAACACGGACTTAGAAAACAAAAAAAAAACATATACCATTAGACCCACCGAAGTGAAAATTCATTGCTCGGAGTCGGAGATATAATTACAAAGAGGACCTTATCAAACAAAAGTTTAGTTGTTCTTATTGTTTGAACGTAGTCCATGGATATATTTAGCTGCAAACGGTCTGATATGATTTACGAGTCTCGGCATTTATGTCTATTATTTCATCATGTACCGACTACACGACAAATGTTGAGGCATTGGAAATTGGATGTCGGTAAGTCTAGTTTACGCAAGTCTTTCTGTAATCATCATATGAAGTTTGGTTCCCAAAGAGAATAAATTACCATAAAACAGCTATTATGTAGAAAATAGCTATTATCGGGCGATGTTTGGTTCAAGCAAATAGCTATTATCAAGAAACAGCTATAACAGTGGTTGGTTTATGAGAGTAACTCTATATAAGGGAAGAATAGGTATTAAAATATCTTATACGCATCGCCCTAGGGATATTGGATGCATTATTCATTATTTAGATTTGATGAGGATATTTTCGAAGAAAAGGCTTGCAAATCCTATTTCCGAGAGATAGATAGGAAACAAAACAACCATGCATCTACTGTGAACCTTTGTAATGACTATCCTCTTTACCAAAGTGAACAGGTATTCCTTCAATCAAGCAAGGTAGGTGAATAGACAATCCTGCGAACAGTATACCACCTTAGGGATAGTAAGTAACATCCTTAAATTAGTAAAACTTATCCAATAACATATGGGTCACATTTAATACAAAGGCTATGAGATGCCCAATGTATTTAATTAACATAACCATTATTAATTCCTGAAGCAGTAATTAAATTTATTTTATAATTACACCATTTGAATAGTTGTTTTATACCACTATGGTGACAGAAATAGTTCTCTATATAATTAATACGCTTTGAAAATTGAAGTTTCAATAATATAGATTTTTCAACCAGCCAATTAGAAAGAGGGACCGATTGTTAATTGCTGGTGTGATTGATGAATGATGGGGTGTCAAGCACCAAAGAAATATAGTACGTAAATCGACACGTTTCGGACCCTTTCAAGGTGTTCTAGAGAAACTTGCGCTTGTTTTGGTTCTATCAACAGCAACAGCTGTTCGCGTCGTATTCAAGATGGCTGTGCATGAGTCTACGAGATCATAATGTAATTTAGTCTCAAAACTCACTTTACATACCTACTGACTTGAGACGTTGGTCACAAGTCAAAGCTCGATTAAAAACTTTACAAGGTGAAATTAATTGTTAAGAGATCGATGAGAAAAGGCTAATGATAGAAAATTGGGCTTTAGTGTTTCCCAAAATGCGAAAGTTTTGAATAGTTTGAACTTCCTTGGTGTAACCTATTCACCACGAATGAAGTACCCTACGATCATGTCATATACGAAACTGGTAAAGGTTGTTGAGTTGAAATAATGCAGACTTGACTCAAGCTTGAACAGTAAAATTCTAAGCTATTTTAATCTTGAAGGAAAGTAACAATCAATGTTGAGAGAAGCTTATGCCTAAACTGACCTGTTTTGGCTTGTTTAAAGCTTTAGAAACCTGTGCTCGAACACTTTATGGGTGACGAAGCTCTCCGACGTTTAGACCTATCTACCAGAGTTTGGATTGTCTACTCTCGGAGAGTGCTCGACTTCTGATGGGATGAGTGCTCAGACAAGGAACTCGACTAAAGGTAGGAAACTAGCACTACAGAAAAGACCAGTAAAGAAGGGAAAGTCAATTGGTTAAACCACCTTCTTATTTCTTAGGATTCATCAACATCCATGCATACACTTTCCTAATCTAGTGAGATATACTTTCCTCCTAAAAATTCATCCTTATGGAAGTTTTTTGAAATATCTCTACATTTGCACTATAAATAAAGATGATCCCCTATTGGCAAAACTTCCACACACACACTCTTAATCTCTCCTGCCATCTTGCTATTTGTTAATCTCCCATACTTAATTGACTTAAACATTTGAGTGATTAGGTCAGACCATATCTTGATGCCTCTTACTATGCTTTATTTTGTAGGCCCATACACTTACTCTCAAAGGCTTAGTGCACTCCCATACTCTATCGGCAAAACTATAGATGATAATCAATAAGTTTTATTTGAGCTTAATGGATGTTTAGCTTATTATATTTTTTGTTTTATAAATTTTTTCTTCTTCTAATTAATATAATATTAATGAATAAATTGGATTTCAACTCAACTTGTACTTGAGTTTATCTCATACTCCATTAGGTTAATGAACTCATTAAGTCAAATAATATCGTGAAACTTGAACTTAACCTCATAATCTATTCAAGTAGTTAGAGTTCAAGCCCCACTTGATTGCAAGTGAATCAAACTCAAGTAACTTACTAGTAAATTTAGCTTATTACGCTCATTTATGCCGAGTCGATCAAATATAAAGAATGTGGTTGCAAGTATGGTTATATAGTATGGGTACTAATCTATATTGTCTTGGCATATGGATGTAAACAAGTTGAATCTATGCAAGAGCTAATGAAGTATGACTTGACATTACTTGATTAGATTCAATAATAGTCAAGTTGAGCTCAAACTATAATTAAGTAATTCATTGAGTTGAGTTCGAATTTTACAATATTTGGCTCAATTGTGTTGCAAGCCTAATTTAGCTTAAGTCGAGTCCACATTCAAGTTTGAATGCTATATTTTGATTAGAAATGAAATACTTTTTCAATAAATTGAGTTTAAATAAATTTAGCTAAGTTAAACTTAAATTTGTTAAATGCTATTTTAAATTGAGCTCGAATATAAAATTCTATACTCAATCGTATTAAAGCTTGAGTTCAAAATTATTTTCTCAACTCGACTCGCTTATAAACTACCATATTTTGTCTATTTGAACGATATATATTTCCTTATTTCATCATCAAGTAGAAAAATATTATACGTTATATGATAAAGCAAAATGGGTCTTGCTTAAAAAAAAAATAATAATGACAAAGAAATCGGTCTTGGGTAAACAAGATAAATCGGTCAATTTTGTCACTCATCAGATATGATGAATTTGCAGCGACAAATGGATAACACGTACTTAAAATTAATGGAAAATGCTGATTACATATGGACAAGAAAACAGAAAGGTTTGGTGCTCTTTCAACATCAAAAGCAGACCCGAAAGAGGAGGTTAAAGGAATAGTAGAGCGTGTGCGTGTGAACTTGAATGGCAGTATTTCATGGAGAGTCCAATTCTTGACCCCACAAATTACATCAGTAATTTATCTTTTAGTTTGAGAAGTCTAAGGGAGGCAAAGCAGGTCGGTTTTTGTAATCAATGATTAAGTCTAATTTTACAAATATGATTAAGTCATTAGTTCCTTCCCACCTTAACGTTGACTGCTGTATGCACTCAACATCATTTGTAGAGGACAATTCTTTTATTCGATACAATGTTTTCCATTGTTAATTCCATGGGCCAATATTTGATAAATAAGTTTTGAAAATTAATCTTTACGGATAACCGTTAGAAACCAAGAAAAGAAAGGAAATGCATTTGTTTTCTTGTTTACGTATTGACTTATAGTGAAAGCATTTTCAAGAAATTTCAATCAGCGAATTTGAAAACCCATCTTTTAAGATTATTGAAATTTACACAGCATCACAGAAATAAGTATGTAAACTTTTGGATTACTGGAGCATTATCTAATGAGTACTGATATGGTTGTGTTTGAAACAATCTAGATCAATAACGGCTATATATTGATGTGATCCGAGGTCCGAACCGTCGAGAGACCAAACCAAAATGATCAAAACTGAAAATAGGATAATTCTGATCAAGCAAACTTTGAATTTTCGGACCCCTTTTTTTTGGGTTTGGTAATAAAGGAAAAAGAGAGGAATAGGTTTAAAAGTAAAAGTTTTCCATAGATCCCATTAGAGTTTGTTTCCTTTTAAATTGGAGAGAAAGAGAAGGGAAAGTAAAATATATATATATATATATATATATATAATAGTCCATTCTACCTCATTATTCATCCTATCTTTTCATCATTTTATTTTTTTATGGCTATATTTGTAATCATATGCTATATTTTATTTTATTTTTTTATAATAATTAAAATTCCTTTTACCCTCTCTGAGTATTTACCGGTAGTAATTGAGTTTTATATGTAGTAAGCTTGTAAAACAAAACACTATAAGAAGATATTGGGGTGTTGTCCAATGTAATCATTCTGATACTTAAGTTAATAGTCAGTTCTTGGAGAATAGAAAGTACTTTGGACTAGTGGGCAAGCTTAGTGCACAGAATATAGAGATACCTTACCACTAAGTAGTGGACCGGTCTTTATAGGGGAGTGACGCTGTTAGTTAGAAGACAGTTGGTGGGAGAAATCTTCTCCCGCAAGTATGGAAGGAGGGGATGTGGTGTCTGACGTGTCCTACTTTAATCGAAAGTGGATATTGACTTAGTCTCTCACCCTTATCTCATGACTTATATCTGTTGAAAAGCTCTTTGGGCTCGTTCAATTTGGGTTTAGGGCTTGAGCTCACTGCAGTAAACAAGGCACGTTAAATCTGGACAGGCTTGAGAAGCCTATGTTTAAATAGCCCTGTTAACACTTATGCCCTGGCCCCCATCCACTCGTAATCTCGCTGCTAAGGCAAAGGCAAGGAGAAGGGATATATGAGCTGCTGCTTAGGTATGTGGCTGGTCTAACTTAAAGGAGCTTGACCAAGTGCTACAATGTCGACATAGTGAGGGTGTAGGTCCCAGTTAGTAGTAGGCCTAGGCGAGGATGTCCAAGGTAGTAAATATTCAGGCCAAAGATGTGTGAGGTGAGAAGGACCAAGGTGGTCAATAACTATGCGAAAGTGAAGTGCCAACAACCTAAGTAGGACGGAGCCTTGATTGGGGTATCAGAATAGGACACCTTCGCATCTCACTGGGCAGGTGATTTGAGGCCATGAACAGGTTACGCCGAATAACACTTATTATGGACTAAGCAAGCGCGATTGCATCGTACCTCTATCATGTTAACCAGGTGGAAGTTGAAGGGATCATGGGGAAATTGTCATAACTTGGAAGTTGTGGCAGGACTGCCTTGTAATACGTGAGACTCAAGATAAAGCACCATCCTTGATCAGGGGCCTGCGATGCATTACATAAAACATTGACAACTACGACCTTCTCTTAGTAACTAGTATTTAGTAATAGCAGATTATATAAATTAAAGTTAAGCTATTTAAATGATCACTATCAAAACATAGATAAGTAGGAATATTAGGTTTCTCTTAAATTAGTCATAAGTACCAAGATAAATCACCATAAGTAGTCGACGCTACTCAACAAACTAAAGATACTTAATAATTGGGAATTAAAGAGAGTTCATATATATATATAAACAAATGGTTCGCTAGAGCTCATAACTTCTTTACATCCCAATTCCAAGCTAGTGCTACTTACCTCGAGCATCTCGTGGCTTGGCTCTAACCACAAGTACTACTACAATAATAAATTATAGGGGGGTAAGCTCGACTGCTTAGTAGGTAACCTTCTTTCTTTACTACAAGCAACATCAAACAAGTGATTAATCAGGCGTATGAATGCATGGTCAATCATATGCAATGCAACAATATATATAGTTGTTCGGTAAATGTATACAACATTGTTTTTACGCCTACCGTTACTTGGGTTAGGAAGTATTTTGGTACGTCAAGATCCAAGTATCTACTTCCAATACGAAGTCTCTTATTATCTTTATCACCCTTAGTAGTAGATACGGCACGACTTCAAATAGAAGGCGGCACTCTCTGAAGCTAAGTATACGAAATACGTCGCACGATAACAAATTAATATACATAGCATAATATGAATCCAACTATGCACGATCCCTCATTCTATTATATGATGTTAACGCCTTTAATATCATGTTATAGGATGCAACGTAAGTCCAGTTTAATCAAGGGTCAGTTATTTATTAATTCCGATTCATAGGTGACTAATCAATATATACAGACACTTTAAGATTCTAAGTGCTAATGCGATAGGCATATAATGTTCATATCAACTCAAGATATTTTGAAAACATGTTCAATCATCATCAAGCACATACAATATCCCATTTACCCCAACCATGCAACAAATTCAGTTATTTGACATAATTAAATAGTTTGCTAACTATAAGCGCAAATAAGCAAAGTAGGGGGCGATGTACTTACTCGACCATGATGCTCAATAATCCCAATAATCCTCTACGGTGTCCAAGTCAAACTCCTAGTCCCTTGAAGAAGATAATTAAGTTTTATGAGTATTCTATTTGTATTAATTAACTAGGCTTATCTCTTACTTTCTTAAAGTTAGTTGTTTCCGTAATTTGGGTATATCTTCTTCGTTTTAACTTCATTTTTGGTGATCTTATAATTGTTTTCATCATTTTTGAATATTCTTTCATTTGGTGAAGTTATTTTTAAGTTTTTGAATCAATAAGTTTTCAATTTGGGTCCTATAAGGTCATGGGTCTAAGTGGTGAGTTGGGTCACTTTAGGATTTAGACCTAGTTTTGGGCCTTAAGCTTGGTTTTTGACTTTAGGCTTTATGTTTTATAATTTTGGGCTTTGTATAAATATTTTAAATGGGCCTTTTCTACCAAACACTTTACAATTTTAAAGTAAGCCTTAGCGATGCTTTTATAGGTTTAAATGAGCCTTTTTACTAAGTTTAGGACTCTAAATCACTAAGAGGCCTATGGTAGGCGTTTTAGATAGACCTTTGGGTTTTGTGAGCCTGTTAAATAACTCTTCCTAAGCCTTTTATCTTAGGATTCAGATCTGGTCATCTAGCTACATGAGTTCCTAAATTGGTTCTTTTGGGTTTTTTTTTTTTTTGTTTAGTTCACTATTTAGGGTCTTAGGCTCAAGCCCATTTGTTTTTATGGACTCAAGCCTAACATTGGACTTAAGTTTAGCCCATTTTTAATATGTTTACAAATTTGTCCATTATGGTTCTTGGGGTTACTAATACCATTCTTAAGCCTATAATTATTAACTAAGCTAGTTTGGGGCCTTAACCATTCTTTAACTTACTTAACTTGGTTAATTAAGTCCTAAACCATACTTAACACTAGATAAACATGTTATTAAGCTATTAAACAAAAAGTTCCAGATTTGGTGGGTCAAAGAAAGTGTTGGCCATGAGTTGCTTTTAGAGTCAAAACTTCTATTTTTATGCAACGCTTAATTTTTATGGTGTTTTGACTTATGTAACCTATGTTTCTATTAATCTAAACCTTAATCACTTTGTAAAAGTGTGTGAAAATGTGTGTGAGAGAATATACAAGGGCCAGCACGCATGGAAAACAAAGGTTTCATCATCTTACATAAAGATTTTCTACTAAAGCTTAATTCTTATACTTACCTTTGTTGACTTTCTTGAAACACCTTAAAAATTATATGGAGTCGCTATAAAATAAGTTTCAACAAAGAAAACATTAGTATCTAGCCTTATCTTATAAGAAAACTAAGGAAAAACTTAACCTAAGTACTTATTGGAGCAATGTATAGGAGGGCCCTCTAGAGATGAGTATGCCGTGAGCCTTAGTATGTGTAATGGTGGGTAAGTGTATTGATAGGGCAGCTTGGGGTATAGGTGTGGCGTGAGACTTGGTTTGGAGTGATTTGGAGTGGTGGTAGTGAAGTTATGGGGGTTACTGCTAGGGTGATTGGTGGTGGCTAAGAGAGGAAGAAGAAGGGATTTAAGGCTTGATTCTTAAGAGGAAGTTTGAGAAAGTTTTTAGATGTGTTTTAAGGTTTTGAGAAAATGAAAAATAAGGGAGTAGGAAGGGGGATAGTAGGTTGTAGAAGTCAGAGGAGGTAAGGGGGACAAGCTTTGATTGTTTGAGAAATTAAGGATAAGGTATAAAATGGAGACCATGTACCTTATGTGCTTTTTGCTAATTTGGGCAAGATCATGTCCCCTTAGAGTACAAGATATTTTAAAAGGGGATAAGAGTTTGTCTTTTGGTCATTAATCATGTTTGACTTGTAGCTAATCAAGATGTAATGGGGTTAGTTAAGGATTAGGGTTTGATTAGGGCAATTGGTGCTGATTAGGCATGATTAGGCTAATTAGGTGCAATTAAGATATGTTTAGGATTTGGTTGCACTTTGACACTATAATTTAGCTATGTTAAATGCCCCACATGTATACTTAGGGTTCCCTTAGGGTTTGGTGCTCGTTTATGGTAATTTGATCCGTGTACGGGCTTAAAAGTCAGGGTTTGAATCGCTTAGTACTACTGATTACTTGTATTGATGGATTCAACCTTACTATTAGTGTTTATTGGTGACAATAAGGTTTTTGATAATTTATTTAAGGTTAGATGATAATTTTAGGGTTTTACTATCGTTCTAGAGTTTTTTAAGTATTAGGGTTCGAGCTCGTTTAGTTGGATTTTTAGGGTTTACTTTAGTTAGGGTTTTGGTCAACATGTAAACCCTTTGTAACTATAGAATTGGGCTTAATACATAAAGTTTAAAATGATTGACTAAAGAATCTAATTGAGGCTAAATTATAAAATAAAGTTAGAAATATTAGTAAAAGTGATCTTGTAAGTTTGAATTTTAGAAAGAAATTAATAAAATAAGAGAATATAAATTTTCTAAATTTTAAGTATATTACCTATTATTTATCGGAGATGCATAAAAAATGAATTCCGATAATTAACAAATCACTAAAGATAAACTATATGCATACTAAAAATCATAGAATGACCTAAATAATATTTAGGAGTATTTACTTATACTCTACATGTATTTATATATAGGTAGAAATACGTGAAATTACCTAAAATACTTAAAAATTACTATAAATTTGCCCAATAGTTAAATAAAATTATAAAAAAAATTAAGAAAAAATCAAAGAAGTATAGATCTATCCAAATTTGGGTTGTAGTAGTTGGAAGATGAAGAAAAACAATTGGACCAATTAAATCCACCTACTTAAAAGGCAAAATGGAAGTAGATAAAGTGATTATCTTGTCTAATTAATGCACCCAAATTACTTTATAACTCTATAAATAGACAAATTTTTACAAAAGCTCATTTGATCAGTTTGAAACTCAAGAAAATTAAGGAGCACCAAAATTAAGAGGGAATTAGGGTTTTTATAAAAATTAGCAAAAATCTATATAATTAGAGCCTTAGAGGAAATCCCCAACCCAACGACCACCTAGGACTAAACGGCCACCACCACCACCACCATACGGTGGTGGTAGCGCCCAGCCCATTCGATAAGGCCATGGTGGTTGGCGGTGGCTGAGGCTAAAGCCACCAGTTATGATGAGTTGATTTTCCTTTTGATTTTTCATATTTGTTAAAAATACTAAATAGTTTTATAAAATTATGAAATTTAGTATTCAGGGGTTTTTAAGTATGTAGATTTAGGGAAAAATTTTATTTTGATAATTTTGTATCTTGGAATATATTGTCCTTAAAAAACTATGCAAACTTAAGCTTTATTCGAATTAGAAGTAAATGATCTTAAGAGTGTAGTTTTAAGCCCAAAATTTTTGTGTAGGCTAGTTAGAGCATTTAAAGTAATGTTGTAAATTTCCTTTTCAAAAATTTATTTGTAATATTTTTAGATAATTTTTGGGCCTTCAAATGACACATAAAATGATTAAATTAAGGCTAATTAGGTAATTAAATAAATAATTATTGATTTAGTACATAATTATATGTTTTAGGGTATTGAAATATGATGAAGTATGATATTTGTAGCATTTAGGATGTTAGATGTAATTATTAGGGTATTATGTGGTATATCTGTAATAGGTAAAAATAGTATATTTTAAGTTAATTTTTGTAAATTAGGGTAATTAGGAGTAAAATCTGATTTGGGATGAAATTAGATATTTTGATATGTTAATTGATGTTAAGAGATGATATTTGAAGTGATAGGCTTATTAGATATGTATATTATGTATATATTAGGTGATAATGTATAACATGTAAATATGAGAAATAAATGAGTATGAAAATATTAGGTTTTAATAATAAAAATAGATATTTTAATAATAAAAATATATAATAAATTTGGTAGGAAACTTAAATTTAGGTGTTTATATGAAAAATGTAAAATTTTCTCATATAGTGAATAAATTTGGTACATTAATAAGGACTTAAGTGTATCGGGTAGAATAGAATACTGATTTAAGACTAAAAGTGATAATTAGAATACTTGAGCCTAATGTGATGAATTTCACATTTGTGTTTAGATTGCATTTTTAAGATTTATGTATAATACTTGTAGTTAGAAATGATTTAAAACCTGAACCGGAATTGGATTTAGAAACTGAACCTTAAGTTAACCTAAGATGAATTAATAATAACTAATATGTATATGGAAAGAATTGAGTTAAATCATGACCTAGAGTATGTATATATATATATCATCAAAATATAAATACTAAAGAGCGTATTGATATTATAGGACACACGGAGACCAGTCGACCTATGATTAGTTAAGTGAGCGACCAAGGATACCAGATAAGTTGAGATTAATATGTTATTGTATTTCGGAGTAGTAAGTTGTAGTACTTATAGGTTTGAAATTATACTTGATTGTGCTTGTTAGATAGTTGGTTATGCGCATGTGTTTGTTTTAAGCTGCTAATATGATTCTGATTTTCTGCTTTAGCTTGTATTTATGTGATTTGTTTGAATGATTGAACACCCTAAAATGGAGTTAATTGAATATCTGACTCATAAATTTAAACTGGACCTACATAGCAAACCATTAGGGGAACATTAGGATTATTTGGCCAAATATCGATCCCTTAGAAAGGAATAGCACTGTACGGCATAATTGGTCAATTCTTCATCCTTAGTCTAACTAAGTGACTGGTGAGGAGGTCGTAACAAGAGTGAAGTTAATGGTTTGAAGGTAGTTACGGGAGGAACAGTATCTCCATTGTACAAGCCTATGTTTGGTCTTGAGCTGTTGCATTAATGGAAACTCCTCAACCCGAATTAGAGCGGGCATAATTTCTCTAATTTTATTACGGACCGGACAACGTTATGTGATGGCATTTGCTTATACATGAATAGCATCTAATTACACGTATAGCATCTAACTAATTTTGAGTTGATAACCGTGTTTGTGATTGACGTATAGTTTTGAGTCTCTGTCTTAACTTATTAAGCTATGATTGCTCACATCCCTATAGATGTTGTTGTAGGTGCTAGCAAGGAAGTGGCTTATAATTATCCTAAAGCTAGCAACTATTAGATTCTGAGAGAGTGAGGATAATAACATGAGGAGAATTATACTTTTAAGTTTGGATTCTATCTTTACAGTTTTTAGTATTAATTTATGTATTATTTAAGTAGATTATGTTTAGGTTATTAAATCTAGTAATATATTTAGAATATCTTAGAGTAAACATGTATTCTTTATAATTTAATAGGTAAATAAAATGTTTATTTATGAATTATTTACTTCAAAGCAGTATCTTATAATGGTTTGCACGGCGAGACTTTTATAACTTTACTGCTTCGGGGCATGAGAAAACACTTAGGGTTTGATTCTTTTACTTAAGTATTATTATCATGTTTGGGGTGGTTCTAAGGATTATCCAAGGACTCTCTCATCCGATTTCGCTTTGGGGTTACCAAAATTTCATCGGGTTTATGGAAACTTCTTTTAGAAGAAACTATTCTGACTCAAGTGCCCCCATTTTTCTATGCATTTAATGTGATGTGATAAGTGTCTTATCATAGCAGACTAATGTGTAGCTATATGCGTTTTTCCTTTCAAAGGGGACCGTCTAATCAAAACTCACTCTATGTGTCTACTTAGAAGCAATTTAAGGGATTTGTACTTATAAAAATCCTGATAATTGCCTGCACGGTTTCCTAAGCACTTAGCCTATGAATAACAGGGTCACAAGAAGAGACCACTTTTTTATAATCTCTTTGTTCTACTACTATGAATTCTACTTTCTTACATTACATCAAACTTCCTCTGAAAGATTTTCTAACTCTCTTCTTCTTTATCACCCTTTGCAAACATGTTAGCAAATACAGGTGAGGCGGGTTGTAGCTTGTCACAATTCAGCCTTACTAACTTCAAATCAACAAGGAGTGACTGCTACCTCCCCTACAGTAAGAAAGGACAAAGTCTCGTCATTAACACAACTTAATGAACCTACTAAGATGGTTGTAGAGGCGCTGGATAGAGCCAAGATTATCAATGCCATCTTAAGGGATGTATATGTATATTCGTATATGTATACGCCCTTGCCCTTACCTAAGGATTTGTTCGATGCTCTTGAGATAGGCAAGGGGCCTGGCGACCGAGTGAGTAAGACTAAACAGTTCGTCCTCAGTTGGATTCTAAATAACTTTCTTGTTGAAGCGATCCTTAGGTGACAAATAAGGTTGTTGAGAAGGGATAAATTGATGGCCTTACAATCAAAGAGGCACTTTGCGATGTTTGAGAAGTACCTGGAGTTTGGGCAATGCCTTCCTCCAAGTTGTTTCAAAAAGGAATTCTTCAACTACCATTGATGTAGTTCATCGTAGGTCTCTCCCAATGGGTAGAGGGTGCTAAAGGCTTGCCAGGCACTTTGTGAGTACTTGGTGGTAACGACTACTCTCGAGTTCTTTAGTTATTTTTACATGTAGAAGAGCGCCAGGGGATGGCCATACCTCCAGTTGCATCTAGGAAAGAAGTTGTTTTGTGGCCTCATTGATTCATTAAAGGTCTAACAGAATGAGTACGTAGTGATAGAACTACCCAAAGAGGTAGACTTTTGGTTGCGGTGAATCAGGATAGTTCTAACCGGAAGTGAGAATAGGCTTGGACCCAATAATGTAGAGGCCACCTAAAAGATCTAAGCCTTTATGGTGCTCAGACATAGTTGGGAGATAAATGTAGCGGAAACCATGGAGAGGTACTTCTAGTATCCGATCTCCTAGTTCTTTCCCAGTATTGTGGTGAAGAAATGAGCTAAAGGTATAGGTTTATTCCTTTTTACGTATGCTTTCGTTTGTTGTGCTAATGTAGGGACACTTTGTTTGATGTTTCTTTAAAATGGGTGATCTTTCCTTTTCCATAGCGGTTATGATGGAGTCGGCGAATGGTAGTGGTTGTTTCTTTTGGTTTTTCTTCTTTTCCTTTTTTTATTCCTCACTATTTTAATTTAATTTCTTGTAGACAAAAATTTAGCTATAAGGGCTCCTCGTCCCTTCGTGGACGAATCGATGAGCTACTAGTAGGCGAGGACTAAGGCATCTAAGCTAAAAGGCAAGGTAGTGTAGGTGAAGCCAAGGGTTGGGGAGACTAGTAAGGCACGACCGATGGCTATTCCTCAAGGGGTTCCCATTGGTATTTAGGACGAACCATTAGATGTAGAGCCTTTTTGCCTATCCCTGCATTCCCCACCCCCTCCCCCCTCCCCTTATCGAGCTTATTCTCATGGGAGATGAGGGTACTGACGCGGAGGTGCTTAATGATTAGATGCTTTCCCCTCCAAGGGTGAAGGAAGAAGAGATGGCTGAGGTGGTTGCTCTACTTCAGGTGGTTAAACAAAAGAGGAAGGCTTCGAAAATAGTTGGGGAGCTGAAGTCTAGAGCTAAGAAATAGAGGTGCCTGGTGAGGGTGCCTTTGAGTCGGGGGAAATGGTACAAGTAGCTGGTGGCTCATCCTTACCAATGTGTCGATGACTTGGGGGATGAATTTTTTGACGTCCTTAACAATTTTGGATTGCTAGGGATTTAGCTAGACTCATTCTAAGAGGTGTCATACATCTCCTGGGATGAATAGTTCTTAAGGGGGGCTCCTGATGTGGAAATGAATAGGGCCAAGGGGAAGCTCTTGAGGTCAAAGTGGGAGGTCTATGCCAATGATCTCACGCTGCGACACGGGACACTCAGCTACCAGGCTTCCATGGGGTCTTACACCCCTGGCAATCAGGCTATCTAGGGAAGGTGGGGATGACCTCATAGAAATGGTAGACCACTTGAGCACGCTTATGTGGTGGGTAAGTCTTTGTTACTTCTACGTTAACATACTTCACTTCTCATTGTATTAATAGTGGCCCGTGTTTCTCTATAGTACCATGGTCAGGTGTTGCTTTAACTCAATAAATATAATGTTGCCTAAAGAGAGGTAAAGTGATTTAAAAAGGTATTGTGCTGGACTAAGAAGTACCTATGAGAAGCGTAAACTTCTACTAATAAATATTTGGAAAAATTCTCCAAAACTAACCAGCGCTTGTATTGCTCTTATATGCAGGTAGCAAGGCTTCAAGCACCATTGAAGGATGTAAAGAGAGATATAGATAAAGTCAAGAAGGTAATGAAGAAGGTTGACGACCTAAAGGCTCAGCTGGAGGATGAACAAAAGACTGAGGCTCACCTTGCTTAGCGGCTAGATGAGGAGAGGGAGGCCAAGGCCTAAGTAGAGAAAGAGAACACTAAACAGAAGGCGTTAGTTGCCAGGTTGCAAATTGAGCTGGTAATGAAGGTGTTCAAGTGCAAAAGTATCATAACTACTTCGCTAGAGCTAATTAGCTTAAAGGTTGGGTTAGAGCGGTAAGTTTAGGAGCTGTAGGGAAGGGTTTCAGAGATGGAGGAGGTAATCACCAAGATGGACAATGGAGAAGTCCTTAGCGATGCCGCCAAGAAGAAGATCGTTGCCGACTATCGGAAGATGGAGGAGTGGTTGGACGAGCTGGAAGTGACTATTGACTTTGCCCACTACACAAGGAAGGAAGTGCTCTTCAATTATCTAGACCTTGACCTAAGTTTCTTAGAATTCTTGGATTCCTCAACCTTCAATAAGAAGAGGGAAGTCCAAGCACATGAGAGGGAGGCCACTTAAGCAGCTTGAGATGTCCCAAGCACCCCCTTTGCTGTTGGGGTTAGGTAACGTGCTTCCACATCCACTTCTGCCCCAGTGGCCTAGTAGGAAGCTGCTTTAAAAGTAGTTTCTTAAGATAATCAACATCCAGGCGATCTTCCTTATGCCCTTCATTAGCAACCTCCAGCCTTTGCTTTAAGTTAAGGCCAGCCTCCTTAAGAGGCACCGTCGAATCAATGCTCCAAGCAAATTAAAGCATTAGATTTTTCTAAGTTACCGGAGCTAGCTGATCTAAGGTAATATTGTGTTTGTTTATTTGTTTATTTTATTTTATTTTTTACTATATGTATGCCAGGCCAGGATGTTGGCCTTAACTGTATGATTTTACAATCAATGAATGAGATTTTCTACTTACATCCTATTATACACTCGCTTTTTCATATTTTTCCTTTGAATATCTTTACGTAGGAATTCTTCTATACAAAGGTGTTTTCCTTTATCGAGGTTACCTAAGGGGGTCAGGTCGGTGGCATTCCGATCTGCTCAGAAAATGGGAGTTCCTTTGTATAAAAGGTGTTTCCCCTTGTCGAGGTTACCCGAGGGGGTCAAGTTGGTAGCATTCCGACCTACTTGGAAGATAGGAATTCCTCTATGTAAGGGGTATTTTCCCTTGCCGAAGTTACCTGAGGGGGTCAAGTCAGTAGTGTTCCAACCTATCCGGAAGATGGGAGTTCCTCTATGTAAGGGGTGTTTCCCCTTGCTAAGGTTACCCGGAGGGTCAAGTTGGTGGTGTTCCAACCTACTTGGTAAATAGTTCGTTTGCCCTTTCAAGGGTTAAGATGGCAACTGAGAGAAGGAGAGAGAGAGAGAGAGAGAGAGAGAGAGAGAGAGAGAGAGAGAGAGAGAGAGGTAGACAACAAATTATGAAGCAAATTCTTTATTTCATTATTCTAGAAAGATGTACACAATAGTATACTAATCAAAATAGAGTGGAAGATTATCAGCATTCAATGTGTGTGGGATGAGCTTGCCATCTAGCCTTTCCAGTCTATATGCTCCATTGCCCAATCTTTCCTTAACTCTGACTAAGTCTTCCCAATTGGGGGTTAGCTTGCCTTACCCTTCTCATAAACTCGTGGCTTCTAGCTTTTGGCATACCTGATCACTGACCTTGAACTCCTTCTGTTTAACCTTCTGATCATCGGGCGACTCAATGTTAGTATGCAGTTACCCGAGTTGCAGTAAGGTCACTGATTTCCTTGATGGTATCGATGTTGGCTAGTAATAGTGACTCATTAAAGATGGCGTCAAAACTTCGAGTTAGAATATTAGGAAGCTTAAGTTCGATGGGGAGGACTACTTCCGACCGGAATGCTATGCGAAAGGGGGTCTTACCTATAGGAGTGCGATGGGCGGTCTTATATCCCCACAAAATATTGGGCAGTTTGTAGGCCCAAGCACCTTTAGATCGGTCCATACGCTTCTTTAGGCTACCTAAGATAATTAGATTTTTTGCTTTGACATGTCCATTCGATTGGGGGTGGGCAATAGGGTGATGTGGTGTTTTGCATAAAACTCCCTAAACTTGGGATTATCAAATTGTCACTTATTGTCCATAATGAGAGCATAAGGGACTCTGAACCAAAGGAGAATATTGTTTCTAACAAAAGATTCAACACTTCTCTCTGTAATCTTTGCTATTGCTTCTGCTTCCACTCATTTCGTGAAATAGTCAACTGTAACAATTATGAACTGCTGTCCTTCCAAAGCTTTTGAGAAGGCACCGAGAATATCAATACCCTATTGTACGAATGGCCATGGGTTAGTTAGGGATTGGAGGCTGGTGCTAGGTACATGATTGACCAGCACTAGGTGCATAACTAACTGGTACATGCTTTTGGTACTACTGGTACTTTTGGGCTATGTCTTTTATGTCTTACCTCATGGTAGGCCAATAATACTCGAGTTGTTGTACCCAAAGTTAGAGGTCTTAGGATTGAATATCATTACTGCATACTCTAGCATGCAGCTCTTCTATGACGCGTAGCCTTTCACCTTTTCAGAGGCATCGAAGTAGGGGAAGATTGACTATCCTACGATAGAAGACACAATCGACCAACGTATAGTTGGTGGTGTGATACCGGAGTTTCTTTGCCTCCCTCCTATCATCTAGGAGTATGCCTTACTCCAAATAACTCCAGATAGGATCCATCCAGCTCGGTTCAGCTCTGGTGCTGTTGTAGTCAACTCCAAAACTTCGGCCAATCTTAGAGTTATGCTCTTTTATGGCAAGTATTCTATGAAGATTCTCTTATTCTTCACCTCGAGATGCTATATCTCGGTATAAGCGAGCTTGGATAGCCAATCTACTGCTGAATTCTCCAATAAGGGAATCTTCGTCATATTCCATGAACGTAATTTAGCTAGAAGGCTCTTCACCTTCTCAAGGTACCTAGCCATAGCATCGTTCCCATCTTTGTATTTGCTTCGGACTTATTAGACAACAAGTATGGAGTCTGAGAAGATTCGTAAATGCTTGGCGCTAATCTCCTTGTCTAATTTAAGATCGGTGATAAGGGCCTTGTATTTAGATTCGTTGTTGCTGGAATTGAACCTGAATTTAAAGGCATAGTAGATTATAACTTTGTGCAGGCTCGTTAGAAAGAGACTTGCACCTTTACCCCTCGAGGTGGATGATCCTTTGATGTGGAGAGTCTATACCAGTTTGTCATTGCCTAGTGGTGCTTCTTCCTTTCCTATATATTTTACTTTGAAGTCGGCCAGCACTTGTACTTTATAGGCTCTTCATGGTTGATACTAGATTCCGTATGCTCTCAATTCCATTGTGTACTTCATCATTTGTCCAGATGCATCAGGTTTTTGCAACATGGTACACAACGGTTGATATGTAAGTACGATTATTTAGTGCACTTAGAAGTAGGGCCTTTGCCATCATGCTGTGATAACAACAGCCAAGGTGAAATTTTCTTCCCAAGTGTACCTAACCTTAGGCCCGTGAAATATGTGGTTGACATAATATATAAGCTTGTGTTCTCTTCCCTCTATTTTGACTAGCATGGAGGTGAGTACCTAGTCGTTCACGACCAAGTACAAAAACAAGTCCTCCCCATGGACGGGCTTGGAGAGGATCAGTGGGTACATAAGGAAGTCCTGGAGTTATTGAAAGACGACAGTGTACTTTGAAGTCCATTTAAAACCCCTTGAATATTTTAAGATTTTGAAGAATTTTGTTATCTATCCTCTTTGAGATGAACTTGCTTAATCCTACTACCATGCTAGTGAACTTTCAAATGTCTCAAACTAAGGTTAAAGGCTTTACTCTCTTGATGGTAGTAATCTTCTTGGGGTTATCCTCGATACCTCTTTATATTACCAAGAATTGAGGAATTTGCCAGATCTGACCTCGAAGACAAACTTATGAGGGTTTAGCTTCATATCATACATGCACATCTGGTCGAAGGCTTCTTGAAGATCCTTGACATGATCATTTGGTTTTTGGCTCTTGATGATCATGTTGTCGACATACACCTCTATATTACACCTGATTTAAGGCTTAAACAGTTTTGTCACCATTCGTTGGTACATGGCCCTGACATTTTTTAGATTGAATGACATCATGATGCAGCAGTATGTGCCGTAATCAATGACGAAGGTGTAAAATTCGTCCTTTGGGTCCATTTGATTTGGTTGTACCCTGAGAAGGCGTCTACAAAGCTCAGTAGGGCATATCTCGAAGTGGAATCTGTTGCGAATTGTAACCAATAATAGATAAGGTTGGTCATTGGATGGGTTTAAGCTTGCAGAAAGCTCGAAAAAGGATTAATGGGGAAAGGGCGAAATGAAGAGTAAAACAATAAGCAAAACCCATGAACAGCTCCAGAGAATATGATGCACCAATGGAATTTTTGAGGACTCACGGTACAATTCGATATGACGTACGAATCGGTCCGGTAAGGTTACTCGCCACCTAACCTTATTTAAGGAAAATGATAAAAGTGATGCCAAGAGTAAACAAATGGTGTTTATGTAAGGAAGAAAAAGTACTCAAAAGTATATTAAGAATGGTTCATGCTTTTCAGCTGGGTATTTATACCTGTAAGTTAGGGTAACTTACCTAAAATGGAAAAGACAAAAAAGGCATTTCTTGAGGAAGTGATAAGGAAGTAATGTAAAAGATACAAAAGGGTAAAAATGAATATATAAGAAAAACAATAATTGGTGCAATAGATTCTGCACATGATACGGTATACGTGGTGATGCTACATTGGTGAGGTCGTTAGAAGATGCGGACAAAAAAGTACAAACAGATGGCTTGTCCAAAAAGGGATTACTTAGTCAGTCTGGAGTCTCTCTCTCAGCTTCTTAGTAAGGAAGATGCCATGTGATTGGTCGGTTCGGTATTATTAAGTAATCTTCAATTCGGTATACTATAGAAAAAATAGGCAATCATATGGCTCAACATGAATACTTGACCTCAGCAGGAGTCGGTTAGAATAAAAGGATTTGTCATACCAGCCCTTCTAATCTTCGAGCATGGTTGTGGGTTAGAGGTCCAGTAGCTTGATTCCTATGATCTCCTCTAAGTTGTTTTAGATTTGAGATCAAATCCAAATGGTATTCACTTACTGTCTTCGTCAAGGTGATATGGACTGAGGTTGGCAATATTGAAGGCATCAGAAACCCCATAGTCCTTGGGCAATTCCAACCTATAAGCATTATCATTGATTTCTAGAGGATTCTGAAATGTCCTTCCGCTTTTATAAATAATTTGTTCCTCCTCTTGTTTAGGAACCACTCCTTGTTGAGGTGCACCTACACTAAATCTCCTAGCTAAAATCATTTAGCTATTTTACACTTCGTCTTTTCACGCATTCTCCTGGCAGTTTGGTTGATGTGCTGAGTGACTTTGTCATAGATGTGCTGAAGGGATTGTACTTTGGCTAATGTGTCAGGGTCTTCTTGCGCGGGTACTAATACAAGGACGTAGTTGTAGGGCAACTTAGGATTGAACCCATAAACTACCTTGAAGGGAGTCTGATTAGTGGTATCATGTACCGTTTGGTTATAGGTGAGCTCAACCACTAGTAGGTAGACGTTCCAATCAACCAAGTTCTTGCTTACTGTAGTTTGGAATAGTAACCCTAAAGTATGATTAACCACCTCTGTTTGACCATCAATTTAGGGGTGACATGAGGTACTGAAGAGTAATTTGGTTCCTAACCAACGCTACAAGGTTTTCCAGAAATGACTCAAGAACTTCGGATCTCTGTTGGAGACTATATTTCTCTGCATGTCGTATATCCACACAATCTCCTGTAAGAAAAAAAAAGCAATAGCTGAAACATCGTTAGTTTTAGTGCAAGGCATAAAGTGTGCCATTTTACTGAACCTATCCACAATAATCATTATAGAATCTTTACTTCGGATAGTTCGCGGTAGTCTGAGAACAAAGTTGATGCTCAATTCAGTCCATGGTTTCACTGGGACAGGTAGGGGCATTGCTTTCCCTTGCTAGGCTCAGCACTTGGCCATCTTGCATGCAATACAGCTCTTGATCACTCGATGCACATCTCTCCTCATTCTTGACCAAAAGAATCGGCCAATCGACAGTTCATAGGTCTTCCTTTCTCTAAAATGTCTGGAGAAACCTCCACTGTTGACTTCTTTGATTAGTAGCTCCGTTAGTGAGCAAATCGGCAAGCATAATTTTTTGCCTCAGAACAAGTAGTTATCTTGTACATGATACTCGTCCACTATCTTTCCATTGACGCATCACTAAATTATGGGTCCAAAGTATAGATTCTCGGAGTACTGTTCTTTGATACTCGCAAACCCAAATAATACCATCTGCAGTTTTGATAAAAATGCATATCTCCTCAAAATAGCACCTGCAACTACGTTGCTCTTTCCCTGCTTGTACTTTATTACAAAATTGAATCCTTCAAGAAATTTAATCCATCTTGCTTGCTACTTTGACAACTTAGTCTGATTTCAAAGCTACCTTAGTAATCCATGGTCAGTACATACGACGAATTCTCTCGGCAATAAATAATGTTGCCATACTTGCATTACTCATATCAGGGCCAAAGTTCCTCATCATACACGGAGTAGTTCAACTGCGGTCCTTAGAGCTTCTCATTGTAGAAGGCAATTGGTCGGCCTTCCAACATCAGGACAATGCCTATTCCAATGCTCGATGTATAGTATTCTAGCTAAAAAATTTTGTTGAAGTCAGGTAGTACTAACATTAGGGTAGAAGTCAATCTTTCTTTTATCTCGACGAAACTCCTCTCTTCCTTTTCTCTCCATCGGAAGTTGGTGTTTTTCTTTTTTAACTCGATAAGTGGTGTAGCGAGGGTGTTGAAATTCCCGATGAACCTTCTATAAAATGAAGCCAATCTATAGAAACTTCTCACATAAACACAAGTCATAGGATTTGGCCACTTGACAATTGCTCGGATCTTTTCATCATCGATTCGCAAGCTTCCTTCATTGACTACATAACCTAAGAATACCACTTCTTCCTAGCAAAAGCAACATTTTTTTAGATTGTCGAATAGTCTCTCAGTACTGAGGATATGTAGGATTGCTCTGAGATGTTTACAGTGACTTGGCATGTTGATACTGTAGATCGGGATGCCATCAAAGTACACCACGACATTCTTCCCTATGAGATGTCTCAACACATGGTTCATAAGTCTCATGAAAGTACTTAGGGCAATCGACAAGCCAAAGGACATGACCATCCATTCGTAAAGTCTATGTTGAGTCTTGAACGTAGTCTTCCACTCATCTCTTAGCCTCATGTAGATTTGATGGTAGTTAGATTTGAGATTGATCTTACTGAAAATCTTGGCTCCATTAAGTTCATCCAACATGTCTTTTAGCCTCGAGATCGGATACCTATATTTGATCGTAATCTTGTTCACAGCTTGGCTATCTATACAAATTTGCCAAGTTCCATCCTTCTTCGACAGTAGAAGCGTAGGCATATCACAAGGGTTGAGACTTTCTCTTACATAGCATCTCTCCAGCAATTCATTGACTTGATGTTGGAGCTCAAAAGCCTACTTAAGATTTATCCGATAAGCTGGCTTACTCAGTAGTGCAGCATCAGGTACTAAGTCAACGCAGTGCTCTATGTCTCAAGTTAAGGGCAATCGCTTAGATAATTGTTTTGGGAACAAGTCGGCATATTCATCTAACAACTCCTTGACCTCCTGGAGTAACTCACCTTGTTCCTTCATTTCCAATAGCCGCTTGATCAACAAGAGGGTCAGTTCATTAGCATTGATGGCCTTTCAGAGCTTGACCTTACTCATCACCAAAGCCTACTTCAATCCACAACCAAGTTTCGTCTGCAACTTGTGAACTTCTCTTGGTGGCATCAAGTTCAATGTGATCTTCTGGACATCCTTTTCGAACATATATGTGTCTTGTAGCCGTCATGCACAACTTTCTTGTCAAATAACTACGGTCTACTTAGCAATATGTGGGAAGTACACATAAGCAATATGTCGTAAAAAATTTAGTTGAAGTAATTCCTTATAGTGATCGTAGTAGTATTTGCTAAGTAACATGTAAAGCTCCTTTCTCACTCAACCAATGCAACTTGTACGGCCTTGGATGTCCAATAGTCGGCAACTTCAGTTTTGAAACAAGATCAACTGATACTACATTGGTCTAGCTTCCACCATTTACGATGAGGGTGCACATCTGATCATTCACGTTACAGGTGGTATGGAACAAATTCTCTCTTTACTCCTCCTCTTGTAAGGGTTCCATGTTCATAGTACGTCGAACAACTTGTGCGGCCTTGGATGTGCAATAATCGGCAATTTCAATTTTGAAACAAGATCAGCTAATATTACATTGGTCTAGGTTTCGCTATTTACGATGAGGGTACACATTTGATCATTCACGTTACAGGTGGTATGGAACAAATTCTCTCTTTACTCCTCCTCTTATAAGGGTTCCACGTTCATTGTACGTCGAACAACCATGACTAACTAATCTAAGTATTTAGGAAATATGTCCTCCTCAATCAGGTCTTTCTTGGTACTTTCTTTCTCAACAGGAACCTCCTCGTCCTCGATTTCTTTATTCATACTCTTTACTTCTAGCTTCGGGACGTCTCCCTTGATAACCATTGTCTGTCGATTTGGTTACTGAGCAGCCATGTTACTGAACCCTTTGTACTTGAATCTCTTGATTTGGTTAGTCTTCCTACCAGACCCTTACCCCTTCTCATAAGTTCAGGTCGGCAATTCATCATCAAGTTAGCCTTTCTGCTTAGCTCTTACATTAACCTTCCTTTTCGGCTCAGTACTCAGCAGAGTTTGGTAACTTGGCTGTCTGGTTCGGCTAGTTAGCATCCTCGTTGGTACTCGACTCCTTCTTTGCCTTTTTACTCGCTGGGTAATCCTAACAGCCTCATCTATGGTGTCAAATTATTGGAGCTCCACAACGTCTCGAATGTCTCTTCTCAACCTAGTGATGAATCTTGAGACTGTTCGAGCTGATGGTTCCTTATCTTTGTAACAGATCATGAGCATTTGAAACTCTTGAACATATTCGTCAATAGTTCAGTCTCCTTGTCTCAGCTCCTGAAACTGAGTGAAAGTATCTTAGAGATAAGTTTTTAGCACGAACCTGTTTCCGAGCACTCTCTTCATCTCGGGTCAAGTGTTAATCTCTTGGTAGTCCCCTTTTGTCTTCTCATGGCTTGAAAATTCTTTCACCACATGGCAGCATATCCAGAGAACTCAACAGTAACAGTCTCACTTTCTCATAATCCTTATATTGATAGTAATCAAACACATGCTCCGCCTTCTTTTCTTACTCCAAATACTCATTAGCATTCCCAATCTATCAAAACTTAGAATTCGAAGCTTCACATGGTCGGATGTTCTAGGTACACGCTCTTCTTCAAAATGCTCTTCTTCAAAATACTCTTCTTCCTCTTCATCAAGCTTTCTCAAGTCTACCCTTCGCCTTATTCGTCCACCAACTCCTTCACCATGAACAAGTCGAGCTGGGTTCTGACATTTAACAGGTTGAGCAGCTTGTGGAGTATTTTGTCCAGCCTCAGTGAGTCGGTAAGACAATGCATGAGCAACTCAAGTCAGATCTACTACGAGGTTAGCTACCTCATTAACCCTCTTGTTAGTGCTTTTGGGAGTTCCTTAAGACTGTCGTCCATAGTAGACAACTTCACTGTCGTCCATAGTAGACAACTCCACTGTCATCACCAGTACTAACATTCATACTTGGGCTTGTCATTTTTTTTTCCTTATAGATTCAAAGTTCAAACAAATACTTTAGGAAGGTAACAATTAACTGTACAACAATCAAATGAATACGGTAACTTACTCTATTTTATATACATAAAATAGAATATAATAGAACTTTAAGAAGAACTAACTATAGTTCACACAAAACCTCCACTCTGATACCAAGATATTGCGAACCGTAACAAGAATAGATAAGACCAGTCGTTGGATGGGTCTAAGCTTGCAAAAAGCTCAAAAAAGGATTAATGTGGAAAGTATGAAAGGGTAAAATGAAGAGTAAAACAATAACCAAAACCCACGAACAGCTCCAGAAGATATGACACACCAATGGAACTTTTGAGGACTTACAGCATAATTTAATATGACATGAATCGGTTCGATAAGGTTACTCGTTACCTAACCTTGCTCAAGAGAAATGATAAAAATGATATCGAGAATAAACAAATAGTGTTTACGTAAAGAAGAAAAAGTACTCAAAAGTGTATTAAGAATGATCTCATGCTTTCCAACTATAAGTATAAGGGTATTTATACCCATAAGTTAGGGTAACTTGCTACATTGGCTTGTTTGAGCAGGGATGGCTTAGTCAGTTTGAAGTCTCTCTCTCAGCTTCTCAGTAAGGAAAATGCTAAGTGATTGGTCAGTTTGGTACCAGTAAGTAATCCTTAATTTGGCATACTATAGAAAAAATGGGCAGTCATATGGCTTGGCATGAAGGGTGACTTGGCAAGAAAGTATTTAGCTTCGGTAGGGGTTAGTTAGAATAGAAGGATTCGTCATACCAGCCCCTCTAATCCTCAGGCTCAACTACGGGTCTAAGGTCTGGTAGCCTAATCCCCATCAAGAATCAATGAGCTGATCGATCTTCGAGAAAGGGAAATAGTTTTTAAGGCAAGCTTTATTGAGGTCGGTGTAATAGATGCACATTTGCCACTTCCCATTCTTTTCTTGACTAGCACTACAATTTCTAGCTAGGTTGGGTATTGTTCCTCCCTTACGAAGTCGGCCTTAAGCAAATTTTATACTTCTTCCTCGATTACAACCTTCCTCTTTAGAGCAAAATGCCTTTTTTTTTTTTTTTTGCTTAACAAGTCGTATTGTAGTATCGATATTGAAGCTATCGGTCACCAAGTCGGGCGAGATTTTGGGGATGTCTAACTCTGACAAAGCGAAACTATCCAAATTTGTTTGTAGAAGAGCGATTATTTCATCATTTACTTCGAGTGGGGTCTCAATATTGACTCTCGCAGTTTTCTTAGGTGAGGGTCTAATCTAGACTTCTTCTGTTTTTCCTTACAGCTCATCTCTTTCAGCCAGCTTCTCTTGCAGACTAGTCTCTAGAGTAAAGACATAATCTCCTTTGCCAACCTTGATGTATAGCTCTCGTGAGAGCCTTTCATCACAGCTGCATACTCTTACACCGATTGAGGTTGAAAATTTAGCCTTCAAATGAAGAGAGGATGTGATCATGTCGAACGTATTCAGTTTTAGTCTTCCGAAGAGCACATTATAGGGGGAGGGCAGTCAATCATGACAAATTCTATGGGTTGTCACACCATGTGATCATTGTTACTAAGTTTCATGTCTAACGTGATAAGCTCCTTAGCTCAAATCGTACTTCCATTGAAGCCGATTAGATTATGGTGGTATAGCTTCATTTTCACTGGCAGCTTTTTCCTTATCCTCTCATAAGTATGGAAGAAAAGTATATTGGTGGAACTGTTAGTGTCTACCATAATCTTCAAAACCTCAAAATTTGAGATCCTCATCCTTATTACTAGGGCATCTGGATGGGGTGTATTAACCCCTTTAAGGTCTTCATCGGAGAAGGAGATGGAAGTATCCAACTTCTGTCTCTTCTCCCTTACGGCTAATACCTTTGATGGGGCGTTAACTGAGCTATTGGTGCTGAGCCGGCTCCTAGGATGCAACTCCCCCATAATCACGTTAATGACACCATTGAAGGTATGGTCATTGCAGTAGTCATTGTTTTGCTCAACGTGGGGGTGCTCGGTCCATCGCCTCCGAGATGCCTTATTGCCATCATCATTAGAATGGTCACCGTTCCTTGGATGGGTGTTTGATTGTGTTCTTCAACTAGAAGCGTTTGTCTATGGTATGGCCACGATCGTCATGGAATTGGTAGTACTTGTTCGAGTTTCGATGATTGAGGTTCCCCTTCATTTTCGAGGGTCTTTGCAGCAAGTTCCTGTGCTTTACCTCAGAATATACTTAGGCTATGGGTTTATTCAGAGGGGTATGCTACATGTAAATAAGAAGGCGCAGCGGGTCGCATTTGGCTTAGTACTTCTTCTTCCCAAAGTTCTCCCCCTTTGATCTGCCTGGCAACCTACTGCCGAGACGATCTTTCATGGATAATTTTTCTTTGTCCCGCTTTTCACCCAACCTGTCTTGGTCGGCATTGCGCTTAGTGTGAACATTTTCTTCCCAATTGATGTACTTTTGGGCCTTATTCCAAAAGTCAACCAGGGTCTTCGATTTGCTCTTTGCAAGTGATAGAAAGAAGTCTCCCAAAGGTTGAATGCTGAGTTAAGCGGCATGGACAGCGACTCCCTCATCCAGCTGAGGGATCTTGACTATGGCATTGTTGAACCAAGCCACATAGTCGCGCAAGGATTCATCCTTACCCTACCTTATAAGGTACAAGGATGATGTGTCCTTGGATAGGGGCTTGTTGGCCTTAAAGTAGAGGTTAAACCTCTATGTTAGCTCATTAAAGGAGTTGATAGAGTTATCGGGGAGGTGGTGGAGCCACACTTAAGCGGCTTTCCTTAGGGTACTTAGGAAAGTTTTGCACATTATAACATCCCCATGACCGTAAAGGTTCATGAGGGTGTAGAAATGGAGAAGGTGATCATCAAGGTCATATGTGCCATCATACTAGTCTAAGGATGGAAGTTTGCTATTGGGAGGCAACACTTTGTCTTGGATACCCTTGGTAAAGGAGGTCTTATTGTTAGCGACTAGCTTGATGTTGCCAATAGCCTTGCTTCCCTACTACTCGGAGAGCCTCTTCACCATTGCATGGAGTTCATTAAGGTCAGCATCATTTGCCAAATGAGCTCAACGTGCTGCTGATTGAGTCGGTACTCCTTGCAAGTTGGCTACTTGCTCATTGTTAAATATGGCTCGATCATGGATGGCAACAGACCTTGTTGACTATTGTTGCAATGGTGGATTAAGTTGCTGATCCCTACCATTCTACTGCTGTTGGCAGGGGTTGTTCTACTTAATACGGGCATCCAAAGCTTTAGGGGGATGAGTTTGTACGTTGTACCTCTTGGCTTCTTCAAGGTGAGCGTGGAGTAACCTGTTTTGAGCAAGTAACTCCTCAACTAGTCATTCCATGTACTCTAGGTGCTCCTCCAGTATCGCCCTTAGTAGGGGTGATTGGCTGCTGGTTAGCTATTCACCAACCGGTGGTTTTCTTACTCGTTGCGATGAGATACGATGTTAAAGGAATTGCTTGTAGGAAATATGTTTAGTGTACTCGAGGTTTCAGGTGTAGGAATTTAGTTTCCTATAGATGACGCCAAATTTCGTTTTTGAGTATTTATCGGGAGTGATTGGTCTCTGTATGTAGTAAGTTTGCAAAGCAAGACTTGTGAAGGGACGCTCGGTGTTATCTGACATAGCCACTTTAATGCTTAAGTCAACGGTCAATTCTTGGAGAATAGAAAGTGCTTTAGGCTAGTAGTCAAGCTTAGTGTATAGAGTGTAGAGAGACCTTACCACTAGGTAGTGGACTATAAATTTACATACATAGCATAGACTATAGGGAGAATGCTAACTTAGGATTAAGTTATTTATTTATTTTTTCTTTTCATTTGAATTCGGAGTAAACAATCATACGAATGGGGCTCACAATTTGGTATACCACCTTCAATCTAGACACGATACGACATGACATGATTATAAATGAATTTATTATAAAAAAAGTCAACACAAGATATAAACATGTTAGATCCATTTAAATATGACAAAATTTATGTCTAGGTTCAAATTCAACCCATAAACCTTTTTTAAATATGTCCTGAATTCAGCCTTTGAACCTCTTTCATTTTAAAATAACCAAATTTTTTGGAAGTTAGAAGAGTATAATATTTTTTTATAATGAATGTATGAAGAAGGATGGTACAAATACAAATTTGAATATTGGTAGTAGTAAGTCAAGTGCTTATAATTCTATCAATGGTTAATTTGTAGATGACTTATAAGTATTTTGCCTTTTGTACGTACATATACTAGATTTAAATTAATTGCATTTATTATAATACTTACAATCTTTATTTTATCTAGGAATTTCAATCCTTTAAAAGCATGCAAATACTTAGAGGTAACAATAAATTTGAATTAGAGCCATATTTGTACAAGGAGCGACTAATAATATAAATGAGCAAAGCTAGTTCGCAAACTGCTCAAGTTTGGATTTAGTTTAACTCGAACTTGATTTGGTGATAGTCAAAGTTGGCTTGAGGTTAAGCTATTCGATTAAATAGAGTTGAGCTCAAGTTTTAGAATATTAAGCTCATTAATACCTACGATTCTAATCGAGCTTGATATAATTTTTACTTTATTTTTAACTTTTTAAATATAAGTGAATCTAAGGTTAATTTAGGAAAAATTTATAAAAATATTCAAGATTAATAGAATTAATTGAGCCGAACTTAAACTTGCCAAATATATTTATGAGTCGAGTTTGACCTTAAAATTTAAAGCTTCTTGAGCTGAGCTCAAGTTTTAAGCTTTTAAGTCAAGCTTAAGTTTAACATTATACTGGTTCAATTTAACTCGATTATACTCCTAAGAACGTTATATGATGGTTAGATTAGGTATTTTGAATTATTGAACAATTACAAAAAATAAATGTAATATCTGAAGCATATGGATATTTACGATAATTTCATAATTCGCCTTTAGTACATGGTTAAATTCTTGATCGACATAGCAACTCAATGAAATCAAAGAGTATAGAAACTTTTATAGATAAAAGAGTGATTTTATGGAAAAGATAATAAATTAAATTATTTTTATAAATATTTCAATATCATTTATTTTTTATTAATATATTTTTTTATATGCAAATTTTTTAATTGCCTCTCTAGGAAAATTACCACTAATAGTAATATAATCATTGTGATTTGGTCCAACTTAATATCAAAATGTTATATAGTCAATCTATATTAAGATTTGTAATATTTGATTAGACTTTATTTTATTAAACTTTTATTAGATTGCAATTTAATGTATAAGTGATAAGATTATATCATTTTTATTTGTAAAATATTGATTTTATAATTATTATTTTCCCTATGAATTTATAACTATCATATAAATTTAGGTATAACTTTTTAATTAATAAATATGTCCAACTTATATATAAGACATATTTATTAAATAGGTCATGCTACAAGAGCTTACATTTTCATGTATGATTAATAGAACAATTAGATTATAGTTAAGATTTTTAAAATGTAAATCTATTTATATATTAAGACAAGATATAATGAGTTAAAACGAATTGCGAAACCACTTATGGGAGCTTTTCTTCAATATACTAGGCAGGATTTGCGAATCACATCCTGAGCTTTTCTCTTTTGTATTTTTTTTCCCCATATTTTCCAAATTTATGAAAATAAAGCAAGTTAAAGATACAAGGTGAGTAAAGTACATTACTGCCAAGCCAACATAAGAAACTTGGGTACCGCAAGATTAAGATAATGTCAATCAACAGTAACACCTTTGGGGAGACGTGGAGTAACACCATGGTTGTCACGTGTCCCATAGTTCACTATCTAGGTTCCATTAATAGTCTTCCAGGGAATTGAGTGCGCAACGGTCCAATCTTCGAATTTGATTTATATCATCATTTTTTTTTGCAACTAAACAGGCATTACTAAGATGGATTGAGTTTGCAGCAATTTATAATTCCATAATTATTATTGACCATACTAAATGAATCAATAATCTGAACAACTGCGTATTTAAATTTCTATGCATTGAAGCCTTTAGTCAATTAATCACCGATTAGATCTTGAAATGCACAAGAACCTCCGATCAATGAAGCTTCTTTCCTTTAAGTTCTAATTATATATGCGACTCTTTAGGATTTTGTCACGCGGCAACAACGCTCAGAGTTGTCTAGCAACAGCTGTTGACTCGTAATGCTGTGGAAATGGTTGAGGACCAAAAACCACCTGTCATCCGGTTCAATGGAACTTGAGCTCTTTTTTTTTTTTCCCACGTGAACATGATAAATCACTTGTCCCAGATTTCTTGGGGAAGGAGTATTGGTAGATTCGAGAATCTAATTAACGATTGATTGCTGCCTTGACTCTACATGTCTTGATAAAGAAATTTAAAAAAAAAAAAAGTTTGCCAAGACTAAATGCAAATGGACTGCAAATTACCATTGAGTATAAAAATATTTGAACACTGATAACTTTGTAGCTTCACAAAAACTTTAGTTTTCACAGGATTATTATTATTATTATTATTATTTTGTTGTAAATAAAATCATAAAAAGTTTTCCTCATGTATGAAATGATACGTATGGGGACTGTCAATTGAAGATTAATTAGGTTGAAAAAACCTTGTAATGGTATTGGCAATTGTTACTTTAATATTAGCAAAAATGTGAACGATCTTTTTTGGATTTTGTCTTACTTTTTTAATTTTTTTTCTTTATTAAGAATTGCTAATTTCACGACACCTTTAATACCTGACAAATTTACAATTGCTAAATGTAATGTAAATATTGATGCAGCTGTGTGGGTTCAATAGGTCCTTTGGCTTTATAGCTAGCCCTCATTTTATTCAAATGCAATTTCTTGACTGCGTCAAAGCTCAGAATGGAATAAGCTTATTACCATTAGGCAATGGTAATGACCATATAACCTAAGGGCGACAATGCCCCCCCCTTCGTAGGTTCCTAGATTACTCGAGCCTTGCCATATTTAACACTATAAAAATTTGAAATAACTTTTCCTCTCATTTTCAACCCTTCTTCTCATGGCATATAATAAAATGTTAGTCAAATGTGGAGCGTAAAATAGAATTGTCTACAAGAAAATACATTGTTTTCCAAAAGAAAAATCAACAATCCCTTTTATACCTAAAAAGACTCACTAGGCTCGTCAACTAAAATGCCACTAGAATAGCCGCAAGGCCGTGAAGCCAAAATTTTACTTTTTTCTTAATTTCGAATTATATTAAAGCTTGCCATTTAATATATATAGTTTGCCTAAAAACTAAGGAGTATTTTGAAAAATAGTTTAGAGTCACCATCAGTTAAAACTAGAGAAAATAAATACTGGTTAAAATGAATGTGTCGAGTAATTTGACCAAGGGACTAGTATTTGAAAATTAGAGAAATTTCAGGGTCCAAAAACCACGAAGTAGAACCTTAGGGCCTGAGGAGTATTCATTGTTCTATGTTGATAGACATATTTGAAAAATCAATATAAAGAGAAAACAAAAAATTTTATTATTTTTAATTTTTGCAAAAACATATATATGAAACCATTTTATTTATTTTTATCATTTTTAATTTTGAAAAGACATAATAATTCTTTTGGTATTTTTTGAGTTTTCCACTTATTTTAATTTTTTTTTGTTACTTTTCTAGCTTTTCAATCTTTTATATCTTCCTTTGTGATATGTCATCTTGACCTATTTCAACTTCTTATGTATCTTATATTATCTGATTTCAATAAATCATTGTGCTTTTTCCCAAAATAAAAATATATATTTTTTCCTTATTTTCTTTTTTATGTATTTTGTAAAAGGGATTAAAAATGGGTATCTACATGGCACTTCTAAATAGACTAATAGATATGCACCCATGCTAAGTATGCAAAAATAAAATAAAACTATATTTTTAATTACTGTAAATATTAGTATTTTTTATTTCTTTTTTCTTTTTTTTTTCCTTTCATGTAAGCTTCTCAAGAAGAGAAGAAGACAAGGGAGAAGGCTTTTTTTTTTTTTAACTAGCAAACAGAGTACTCGCGATGTGTGTGTAATACTAATGTATACCATTATAATAAAATTCAATACATAAAAAAAATTATTAAATCAATTTATACATGCAATTTTTAAGAATAAAAAAATCATATATAAGTTGTTTTTAAAACGCATATAAGTAAGAAATAATAAACAGTCAATACATTGCAAATATATTTGTGAAAATAAGCTAAAAATTTGTTAATCATATTAATTTGTTTTATCAAAAAGGCATTGGTACTTATAAAAACAATAAAGGAGATATCAAATGGAAATTTTGATATATAATACTCATGCAAAACTAAAATGAAGTTATAAGAATACTTTAAGAAAAAAATTATATGATAAAAGATATATATTTTTTAATGGCTGGATTAATAAACCAAATGTATGAATAAAACTAAGTTAACACTCTCATACAAAATTGAAGAAATCAAAAAAGAAGAAAATGAAAAGGAATTAGAAGAAAGGTTTCTGGATCATGAAATATGTAAGATTGAAATTTCATAAGAAGGAAAGAAAAATAATCAAATTTTAATTAAGAATGACAATAATAGATGAAATGAATATTAAAAGAGAGACAATTTATTTTGCTGCTATTAATATGTAATAATGAATACCAACTATCTTGAGGAAAAAAAAAAAGAATCTCATTAGTGAAAAATTAAAATGGCAATAGATTAGTGAAAAAAGAAAAATCTAATTCAAAGATTTAAAGGAGAGAGAAAAAATAAGAAAATTACTTAATTTGTCATTCATATTATTAAGCTAGATTTGAATAGTATATGTTTTAATTGTTATTTCTAGTATGTTTTAAGGATATGTTGAGGAACTGTAAAAAAGATACTTAAAAACCTTACCTTTGGCTGCAATAATATAGATAATTATATATTTGACAGTCATTATTTTAAAAGAAAAATTTAAAATAAGTTTCGTGAATTAAAAAAATAACTTATAGGATATAGATAGATTAAATAGCAATTGAAATGGATAATATATAGGATGTTGAATAATATCACTTAAAATTAAAATATAAAACCATAAAGACACCGATTTTAAATAATTATGGGTAGTGATAATTAAAAGCTTTCCTTCTAAAAACCCAAGAGTAGATCGAGGCCTTTTTAACAACCGAGGGGACTTTAAAGGAGAAATAAAAAAAATAGTAAGAAAAAAGGATTTTTACCTTCGTTGGCTTTTAACGCTAAACATAGATTTGAACCTTAACCAAGCTTGTTGTTACGCTCCAAAGTCGCAGAGTCGCAACAGTCCCACCGTGTAAATCATTCTATGATAGTAACTGACCTCACAGTACCTACTATAGATATGATCTATACAAGGCGTCGACGAATCTTTGCTTTGAATTAAACAGTCCGATTAACAATTAAGTTACAATTATGATAAATAGTATAATTTCTAATAAACATGTATAATTATATATAAGTTCATAGAGTTTCTCAGGAAGTTTTACATAAACACAACAGTTCACTAGATTACATAATAACTATCAATCTTTCATCCTTAACACCAAGATCACTCTAGTTACACATTATACTAAGTAACTTGATCCTCACACTCCTGGCTTCAACGGACTAACCTCTGAGTAATTGTAGGGTGGCATAGTACTCAAAGTGTTTAGAAATCAGAACCTGCAAAAGGATCTATAACGATATGAGTAACTACAGCTCAGTAAGTTGAATTGGAGACTCATGAATGCATACAAGCACAAACAGGGTTATCAAGCAATTATTTTCATGCAATGCAACTATCAAGTGTCATTGCACAACGTAGTCTGGTCCGTTGTGAAATTAGAGAAATTTCACCTGCTCCAATCTAGGTTGAGGAGTTTACATGTTATGCAGCAGCTTACAACTAAACCTAGACTTGTGCAATGGAGACCTCGCTCCTTCCGCGACTATCTTCGAACCATTGACTTCACACTCACCGCGACCTCTTCTCCTGTCACTTAGTTTGACTAAGGATGAAGAAGTGACCATTTTGTAATCCTGCACTATCCCTTTCGAAGGGGTCGGTATTTGGTTGGAGAATCCTATAATCCCCTAACGGGTTGTAATGCATGACATTTTCGGTTATTAGGGTCGAATAAGATTAAATTTCATTTAGGGTGTTCAAACAATTTCATACTAATTCAATTAGTCACAAAATCATTCACATTACAAATTTAGCACGAATTCAGATACATCAAACACATGGGTAAACTACTTACAATCACAATCATATACAAGCCTAAGTCTCCAAGTACCATAAAACTAGTACTCTATTACAATAAGCAATAACTCAACTTACTTGGAATTGCTCGATCGCTCAATCCCTTAATCGTAAGTTGATGTGTCTCTGGGTATCCTATAATACAAATAGGTCTTTTTAGTACTTATAATTTATGGATTCCTATTCTAAGTTATATTTTAACTCATTTTTTTTCATGTATACCCATTACGCTTTAATGATTCGTTATACTCTATTTCGGGGTTCGAATCTTAAATTAGATTTTAAATTTTGATTCCTAAGCCTTAAATATACTCGAATCCTAATATGAAATTAATCACATTAAGCTCGAGTGTCCAAATATCCTATTGAGTCTTAATGTAGTATTCTAAGCTAGTCGATACATGCTAACCCTAATTAAGGTATTGAATTTATTTTCGATGTGTAAAAATCTTACATTTTGAAACATTTACTTAAAATTAAATGTTATTTCAGATTTATTATTTTTCTGATTTCTATTATAATAATATCTAAATAACCCTATTTTTTAGATTTATTAATTTACAATTTCACATATTACTAATTTCTTATATTAATTACCTAATTTCCTAAATTAACCATACTTAATACTCTAAAGGCTAAGATTAGAGTTTCACATCAGAGATTAACATCCCTAAACATCTAATTACTATCTAAATCAGTAATTAATATCTTAATCACCTAATTAACCCCAAATCACATAATTTTTTCATCATTTTAGGGCTAAAAATTAACTTAAAAATTTGAAAAATTAATTTAAAAAAATGGCTTTATATCACCGTTCTATATCACATGAGCATCCTACAGAAAAAAATTGAGCTCCAAACTACACTCCTAAGCTTATTTATTTTCCGTTCTAATCATGCTATGTTTTTAACAATTTATTAAAAACTCTATATTTTCAAACGTAATTAAATTAAATCACTATTTTTTTCTAAATCTACATACAATAAAACCTCAGAATAACAAGTTTCAAAATTTTTTGGGCAAAATAACTAATTTTATAAAATTATTCAAAATTGGGAAATTTAAGGGACTAATCGGTTCGAAGCTTTCTGGCCGTCCAAACCCGGTCCAAGGCTATCGATCGGCCTAGACGGTGGGTCTAGAGTGGTGTGGTGGTGGCAGCTCGATCTCAGGTGATGGTGAGGTGTGGGTTTCTCTCGCTACTCGAATTTGTACAGTTTCCTTTTCTTTTCTTTTCTTTTTTTTTTTTCTGGATTTTCTCTCGATTTTTTCAGTTTTTCTATTTTTCTCTAATGCTAAACTGTCAAAATGAGTTTTGGAAATTTTTTCCCTATTTATAAAAGATTTTTGTAATTATTATGCATTAATTAGACAAGACTTTGCCTAATTTTCTTGATTTTTGGCTTTTGTATTGTTTAATTTTAATTGGCTAATTTTTATTTTGCAAATCTTGACTTGCTACGACCTGATTTGGATCATTTTATCCTCTTCTGATTTTTTTTCTAATTTTTTCATAATTAATTTATAATTTTCTTTAATTATTTACTTAGTTTTTAGCCAATTTAGGTAATTTCGCGTATTTTTATCTACACGTAAATACATGTGGGGTACATGTGAACATTTCTAATTATTATTTTGGTCATTCTAAAATTTTTAGTATACATACAATCTATCTCTAGTAATTTATTAGTTATTAGATTACACTTTTCGCCTTTTTGGTAATTAGTACTTATTATGCTTAAAATTTAAAAATTTTATAGTCTCCTATTTTATTATTTATTTTCTTAAATTCAAGTTTACGGGGTCATTTTTACTAATATTTCTGTTAATAGTTTATAATTTGGGCTTGATCGGATTCATTAACCAATTGCCCTAAACCTTGTGTTCTAAGTTCAATCCTACAGTCACTTGGCTTGGCTTAGCTTTAGGGCTTACAGCTTAACTAAGGAAAGTTAATTGATTTCCCTTATAAAAAGTGTACTGATCAGTAAGACATAAATGGATGAGACCTTCCTCCTTACTACGCCTAATGATAGGAAAACGAAGGATAGGAGACCTTTTTTAAGATGCACCTAAATGGACTTCCATTCCTACAACAAAAAGGTAGGAAAAGATTGAATCCTATGTTGTAATTCCTTATAATTGAAAAGATTAATGGTGAACTTAGGCTTAAAGAAGCATTGCTAAACTAGACGAGCAAAGGGTACAAGAAAATTCATGGATTGAACAACATTGTACGTGATTCTATAACTAGGGAGAAAAGCTTATTGACCTTTGCTAGTAAGAAAGAAAGCAAGAAGTTTAGAAATAACTTTATAGATGACATTACAATGAGATATGAGCGATGGATAGATAACTCTGTAGGGTTAACACTTTATCGCCTGTTCACTTTACCATATGGAATAAACACATAATGAAATTCTAATTCTTTACTAGCTTAATAGACTGTAATACTTATTATAGTGTTCCCTTTGAAAAATAAACAAAAAAATTAAATATAAAATACGACAAAACTGACCATTTTATCTTTATCTTCAACCTTTTTTTTTTCTACACTAGAGCTCGAGGTCAAGCTAGTCAAGCCACTTGAGTGGTAAATCGAGTCAAGGTCGAGGTCGAGCTCAAGTTTGAGCTACTTGAGTGGTAAATCGAGTCAAGCTCGAGCTTTAAAATACTAATTTCGTTAAACTCGCGAGTTTAATCAAACTTGGTATAATTTTTAATATATTTAAATGTAAGTGAATTTGATATCAGTTAAGGAAATTTTATAAAAAGTTAAGTTTAATCGAGTCAAGTTTAAACTTATCATATATATTTTTAAGTTGAGCTCGAATTTAAAATTTAAAGTTTGGTCAAACTCAAGCCGAGCTCGAGCTTTGAGTTTTCAAGTTAAGCTAGAGCTTGAACCTAATATTGTTTGGTTCGACTTTATTCGATTATACCCCTACCAAAACCTTAACAACTTCTTTTCTTCATCTCTTTCTCGTTCTCTCTCTTGCATTTCCTCACAATTAAAAAGAAATATGAGGGTGTTTTAGAAGTGTGCTTTAGAGACCTAAATTTTTAATAAGTATCTAAATTAGACATTGTTGTAGTGGTGGTCAAAAGTTCAAAGTTTTAACAACCATTATTTAAAGACCCAAATTTATTTTCTATTTTTGGAAAAATTAAATACCAAAAATGTTAAAATTGAACGAAATTGTATGAACATATAGTAGCCCTAGTTCTAAGATTGGATAATAGCAGTATGAAAATATAGTGGCCAGAGTTAGTTACAAGTTGTGGTGGTAATGGTTGATGAATTTACACTATGGTGGTTGGTGTTTGTATGGAGTATTCAGAGTGCGTGTGTGTATACTTGCGTACTTAGGTAGACATTGGTGGTTCTTTAGTGGTGGTGTATGGCAGTACTAATGTTGATGCCTGGTGATGACAATGGTGCATAGTAGTGCTAGTATTAGTGTGTAGTGGTAGTTTTAGTACATAGTGATGGTAGCGATGATGGTATTAGTGCGCGATGGTGGTGCTGGTGTGTGCATAGTAGTGCGTGGCAATGCTAGTGTATAATGGCAATGTTAGTAGTGGCAATGTTAGGGTTAGCAATACGTGTTATCATGTTGTGTTTCATTTTCGTATTCAAATAGATTTGTATTTGAAAAATCTAAACCCATTATTAAACTCATTTATTAATCATGTAAAAAAAATATAAACTCATGACTTAGTGTGTCTCATGTTTGGGATAGACTTGTTTGTACTCATTTATCTTAGGTTTGATACAATTTGATCAACTAAAATGTTATAATTAAATCTATAAAATATTTATAGATATAAAGAAAAAAGAACGATAATAATATTTTAATCTTATAAAAACAAATGACATAGTATTTTCATTATTAATAAAAAACTTCAACCTAAACAAAAATTTTTAGTAAAACGAAATCTTATCAAATATAGAAAATCTAAAAATTAAAGTTATATAACATTATTAAATTAAGTAGAACTATAGATTAAATCGATATTAATATTATTTTCAATATTGATTTTCAAATTTATCACATTATTTGTCAAACTTTTAAAGTAAACAATCAATGAATATATATATGTGTTTGTAATATTTTATTTAAATTACGATGCAATAAAAAGAGAATATAACATTACCAAATTTAAATTATATAACATTATTGAATTAAGTAAAACTATTAATTGAATATATATTAATATTACTACCAGTGTTAATTTCAAAATTTATCACATTATCTATTAAATTTTGCAAGGGGGACAATAAAAGAATTCATACATTAGTTCATAATTTTTTATCCATTTAAATTATAATGTAGTAAAAAATATATATAGTTAAAAATATCCGATACTTTTAATTGAAACCTTTAACTTAGAAAAAAAAAATGATTTATGCAACAAAATATAAATATGGAAAAATATATAGCATGTACGATGTCCTATGTCCAGGTTTGGAAGCTTGAGCCGAATCTAGACATAATTTTGATCGTATTTAAATAGATTTGATCTTTTTGCATTTCATATCAAAATTTGTATATACTAACTTATTTAAATCATGTTATGTCATGTCTGAGCATATTGTATTTGGATGTTAAATTACCAGCCTTAATCAATACTAGTATTGGTGCATGGTGATGAAGCCAATACTGGTGTGTAGTGGTTGGAGGGCATGGTGGAGGCTAAATTGCTGGGGTGTGGTTTAAATGAGGATTTAGGTCCAAACTAGGAATCTTAATCCAACAAAATAGGGATTTCAGTTTCCTTATGAATTTCTATTGTAGGTTTAAAAACAAAGTAAACATTATAATAAGAATTCATGAAGAATCAAGAGGAATGGAATAATCATCCCCTAAGTGAACTCCCTATTAGTAATGAGAGATATTGGTGTTTAGTTCTCTTTAAAGAAGACTTAAGTTAAGGAGTCCTTGAATTTTCTAATAATAGATTAGGCCCAATGGTAGAATAAGCTTTGTCAAAAGCATGCGAAGTACCTATGGGGTTCCTGACGCCAACTTAACTGCACAAAAAATAAGCACTAATGTCTTCATTTGAGAAGGGGGTTGAAAAAGTACTCACTCGTCAGACAAATTTCCAAGAGAATCTCCTCAACTTACTCAAGTTGAACAGTAAATTGACAACCATTAAAGACAAAAGAAGTAAGACATGGCTTGTTACCCTTTACCTTAGGTTCATCATCCATAGATAGCATGATAGTCACATTTCTACTCTGATGTTAGATTAAGGACTTGTAGAAGGAGGAGGTGTTCTTATCCCCTTAATTGCTACCGCACATAAGATTTATGCTTAAAATAGCTTTCAATGGCCTCTTTAAGAGAGTCATAATCCTAAAAGCCACCTATTTCTCTATCAGTAACGATAAACCCTTGAGGTAAAAAGAGAAGATTAAATGGAAAAGGTTGTTTCTTTGTCATAGCTATTGTAGAAGAGATATAATAAATGTCAATGCATTCAACTTCTTGAGTTATTTCTTCTAATTTTGGAGCCCCTAACTTGTACATTCCACCTATACTATCAAAGGGGGGAAATTTTGATCTTAAACCCATAAATTAAATAACTTCAAGGGGATTCTGTTTTGGTTGAGGCCAAAATTGGTAATCAAATGCACTACTAAATGATCAAAACACCTCCTCCAAAATCCTCAAAAAAGCAATAAGCCAAGGTTGATTAACTAAGATTACATTGAGTTTCCTGAAGATTTTGGAAAAGAGATTACCCATGTATTGGAGGTTATCAAGCTTAAAATCTTCAATAAAAATTATTAAAAAATAAGCATAGCTTCACAAATCCTCATGTTTCCTCCTTCGTGTTCATAAATTGATTTGAGTGATAGTGTCATCAAGAAAGATTAAGAGAGTGTCACAAAGAGTAGAGGCAAATAAGGATAAACCATGTCACAAACCCTTCCTTTGAACAAAGGAGTTTGCTAGATAGTGAGAGAGAGAGAGAGAGAGAGAGAGAGAGAGAGAGAGAGAGAGAGAGAGAGAGAGAGAGAGAGAGAGAGAGAGAGAGAGAGAGAGAGAGAGAGAGAGAGAGAGAGAGAGAGAGAGAGAGAGAGGAGTTTATGCATAGGTTTGTCCGGAAGCCACAAGAGAACTGTTCTGCTTCTCTATCAACATGAATACTACAAACATTTGGATCGGCACTAACCCATAGACGTTTTCTTGGACAAGAATTTATGCAAATGATCAAGAAGGGCTTACTATATCATAACCATAGCTTCATTAGCTAGGTTTATTCAGGTTTCCAAGAGCTGTATAAGAGATATTCCATTATCTACACAAGTAAGCTTTTGATAGGGTCATTCAAACCCCTAATGTTTGATGTGGTTATATTCATCTAAAGAAGACAAAAGGTGAACAAGGCAAGAGCAAAACTTAGGAAAATATTCACCTCATTTTGAAGAACTTTTTACGTTCTTAGCACAACATGAAAAGGAACTTCTTCCACTACTAAAGACCCCCAACCAAGGCCGCGTCTTAAGACCTCCCTTTTATTTGAGTTTCAATAAAAAAAAAAAAAAATCCATACCGTCAAGGTCTTTTACAACAAGTGTCGCCAACAAAATTAGGATTCACCGTGAGAGAATTCTCCTCAACCACAAGAGAAAAGCTCTTCCTAGGAGTTTTTGAAACACGAGAAGGTAGTATTGGGGATGTAATGGACGGGATTGCCGACAGCACCAAAATAATTTCCATAAAGATCTAGTAGGTCTAAAGGGGTTTGGAGGTCCTTCACAATCTAAGTTGGAGTCAAATTGGTCAATGTGTTTAATGAGAGAATACACTTCCTCGCTCTAACACGGGAGCATCAGCCTTAAGAGCAGTAAAGGATGGACATGGATGCCCCGATGCGAGCATGAGCTTTTCCTTACTCAATTCGAGTCTTGATTAATAGGGATGAGTTCATCTTTGGAATCAAAAGTATTCTATTAAAGGCAAACCTTACAAGAATAACTAGACACTTTAAATGAAGAACACCTTGAATGAAGTCATTAATAGCTTACCATCACTTGGACTCAAAGACTATCTGTATCAATCGGTCGTTACTGGCATTTGACTCCGTAAGGGTACAAGCAGCCAAGGAATCTACTTAAACAAGAGCTTTAGACCCACTAGCAACATAAATGACACCTTTAGAGTCTACGTGATCGCAAGGAATGCTTGAGAAGATGACCTAAGCTAGTACGGAAGAAGGTTGGGATTTCATAAGTCGCAAACCACTCACCACGATTTGAAAGATAAGTAAACGCTAGGCGGAAAACCAATGTTTCTCTCACGCTGTGTTAAGGTAGGTGTCACCTACAATGCAAAATAAATATAACCCAGTTTTGTTTCCCAAGACAATAACTAACTCATTATCCTTCCAATGCCTTAAAGCATCGGATAGCACAAATGAAAAACAGATGTTCTTACTAACGGGGGGTCACAGGAATGGGGATGGTGGAAATGGACTTCGAAATTCAGACGAAGAATGGAAACAAGAAGGGTGCGGGTCTAGCTGGGAAAAGATTAGGTAGTGTTTAGTTGTTAAGATCTGACCGGATAAAAAGAATTAGATAGTACAATGAGTATAAGATGGTATAATATTATTATACTATATTTAGTTTATATAATTTTAGATAAAAAATTTTGTGATATTATTTATTTGATATATATAAATACTGGACTCAATTTTATTTTTTAATATTTATACCTTCAATATCATCTAATATTTATTTAATAATATTTTTATATTATTTAAAAAATATAAATTTTAAATATTATCTAATATTTATGACTTCAATAATATCTAATATTTATATAATAATATTTATAATCGTAATACTTGTATTTTTTTCTAATAAAGTCAACTCACATTTTCGATTGAGCAAATTTTGAATATTATATTTAGTCCTTCAAACCCCTATTTTTTTGTCCAATAACCAAACTTAAAGTTATAAACCCAACATCGGACGAAATATTTTATTCAGTACAATCCCATAAATTTTGCCTAATACCTTAGAGAAATCTAGTTTGCTAAAGGGTTTCACCTCTCGACATTTTCTCAATTGCCGTTACGTTTCTCCATGGTCGTATTTCCAAGGAAGAGCCGGAAACAGGTTTCCTTATAGCTAAGCCCAGCTAAGTTAACAGGAAGAGTGCAACGATCAGCCACTTGTGCAGTAAAGACCTGGTCGACAAATATTTTCAAGTCAACAACCCCGAGAGAGAAGGGTCAAGAAAAAGTAGGTCTAGTTTTTTTTTACAAGGAATGTGAAAGCTTTAGCCTCCTTAGGAAGTGGTGAAGGTGGCTTCCAAGGAATGATCCTCCAAAACATGGCGATGAAAACATCTAGAACTCCTTCACGATGAGCCATTATGCAAGGCAAAGGGCACAGAAGGAAAGAAGAAAGGATGGGGGTAAGGAAGGAGACAGGAGGGAGCAGGCAAAGAAGGTAGGAGTACAGAAAAAGTGATCCTAGACAGAATGAGGGCATTTTCCATATGTTACAATGTGAATATGATACTTGTTTGCCAAAAAATGAGAATATAATACGTAGCAACTGCTCAGCAGAAACCCTTCATCGAGATGATCTAAAGCTACAAGTAGCTAACAAATAAAACAATGGTACTGCAATTATGTTCAACAAATTCATATTATACAGTATTTGAGTCACAATGTTTTTGTTTATGTTACTGGCATTAACTTAATTATACAACTTTTCCAAGAGTCGTATAAATCTTTAGAAGATATTCACGATACCGTTTTGAGTTCTTATCAAGATATTTATTAAAGCCTCTTTTATAGCAATCGCATCCTTTTACTTAAGTCATACAATTGAACGCATCATTAATGCAGAAAAGCTTTCAACATTGTTCATACAAAATAAAAGATTCTTCGCAACTAGCATATACAATGGATGATTTATTCATAACCTTCCTATGAATTCTGAACGAGCACATAAGAAGTAATCCACATTTCTTTCACTGGATTCGAGTAAAGACCAAAGGCCTTCTATAATCAATCCGACAAAACTACTCAAAAGATAAAGAAGAGTCTGGTCCATTCCTCAACCAATCCAACAAATTCAATGAATAAATGAACCGATCGACACCACCTCTTGTTACAAATAAAACGACAGTTGCATTGAAACATATATATGTAGGAGGAGAAAAAAATCGAAAGGAAAGTGATATAATTACAAATATGATGTTTGGAAGATTCTGTTGGACTGAGTTGGTAGCATTTGGTATGCAATATGAGTACCAAGGGCCATCGTTTCGGCTGATATTTTCTAAACAAAATTGTCTGTTTGCCCAGCATGGCCCAAAATGAAGTGGTTTAATAGACTCCAAGCAAATCTTAATTCATAAGTACCTAAGATGTCTAGGTGAACATGGCCTGCCCCATCTGACCAATCTGCAAAAGGAATTCAAAACTTAATTTAGTTTGCTCTAAAGTATTCACTAGTTTCAGTTACGCCGTATCTTATTCACCAGCTTCAGTTACGTGGTATCTGGAATGTATTACCATCACACATACGTACTGCACAAGAACAGCGTTGCAACATGGTCATGTTGGCTCCCACAATTACCTCAATCTATTGTTGCGGTTCCTAACTGCTTCAATCTACTTAAATTGAAATAATAGCCTCAACCTCAACAAAGGTTGTGATTCCTCATCACTTCAGCCTACTGATGAAATTGAAATCATTCCTTTGGGGAAAATATATGAATCACAAATTCAGATAATTTCAAGAGCAACTTTCAGCAAAATATGAGTGAAAGAAACAAGTTTGCTTGCTGTATTTCACATTCCTTTCCATGGCATATGTAGTAAGCTTATGCCTACTACGCCCAGAATAAATAATTCAACGAACTTTCCGAATCTGATTGAAATCCTGCAATGTTTCTTTCGCAAAATGTCCCAAAAAGACAAAACAAAATGCATTTTAATTACACATACAGGAATGGAAAAGGACTGCATAAAGATCTAACTGCATAATGTAGAGTTGTAGACCATCAAAATGCACATGGATACATCAACGTGTACCTTGCAATCCCAGGAAAAAAACCTATTCCCTCATCACATGCATTCTTTTCGCTGCTTCTGCTGCTTGTCTCTTCTATCAGCGAATTCAATTCACATGGATAATCAAATTTCAGAACAGCTGAACGAGCCAGAATATTGTCTTACAAGCTAAATGTGAAGCTTCTTCCTTAATCCAAAGCAATTTGACAGAGTAGTTCACTCCTTTCTATTTACAGTTACAAACAGTATCCTTTCACCAACATATCCAGTTTCAAAATCAATTGCACCCTAATTCCATCTTTAACATGTGATGTCAAAGCTCACTGCTTTCTTTTTTTCATCAATTACTACGTCAGAAATTGGAGTCCGAAAATGACCTACTCCTGGTCATTCTCAAATTAGAACTGGTGCTTGAAGTGGACGCCCCTGAAGATGCCCCAAACCGTCCACCAAAACAACCCAACAGATTCCTGAAAGCCCTCCTCAGTCCACCACTCTCCCTCCCTCTATTCCCTCTTGCTGCCCACGAGATCCGCCTTGGCATTCCACCATTATTGAACCCACCATCCATTTCAGTATAAACAACTGGCAACTCCCTCTCACCACCTCTCCTGCCACCAGAAAATCGCCCCACTGCGAACCCTCCACCAGGCAACCTCCAAATAGTCAAGCCAACCGTCTCTTCATCCTCCAACCTCCCATTCTCACCTCTATTCTGCTCGACCGTTTCATTGGCATCCGAGGGCATCTCGTGCCTGCAAACAGGACAGGAGTTGCGCATTGACAGCCATGGTAAAATACAATCTTGATGGTATATATGCTTACAAGGCATCTCTCTAGCCTCAGAACCTAATTCAAACACTTCCTTACAAACAGCACAATGCAATTCAGTCCCTATGTGTTCATGATCAATCTCAATTGTGGGCATCGATTCAATAGCAGCTTTAGATGCAGGGGGGTGCTCGAATCGAGCAATTCCATTTATCTCAATCTGAGAAAGCTGTTCTAGCAACCGATCAAAGCCCGACCCAAGCAAAAACTCAGAAATACTCGGAGGCAAGGGCCTTAAACCGGAGCCCCCACCATCATCATAATATAATTCATAACCGTTGCGCTCTCCACCACCTTCGGGACTATCCGCAGGGCGGCGGAGGACAATTACCGGGTTAAAAGGGGACCGATCCCCTCCATTCCGCCGGCTCCTGCGAAGACTAGGACCCATATTATGGTCTGAATTGCTATTATTGGATCTTGAAGATCCCATCATGTACATAGCAGCGGCGGGGAATCGGCGTCTCCGCGCGTCGGATAAGACCGATTGCGGAGCGTTTTCAATCTCTTCAATGAAACCCCCGTCGCAATTAGGACATGTAATCGAGTCCTGACTCCAAACCCTGACGAACCTACTGCATCTATAACACCAATAAGAAGATGTAGTACTAGAAGACATCTACAGATCAAGACTTACCAAACCCTAGATCCAAGTCCCACAAGGTTCTCCTCACCCAGATAACTAAATCTAGACAAAGTCAAATCTCTGGAAAGAAACCCAACTTTCCTTTAAGATCTGAGGTTAATTTTAGGGGAACAAGCAGGAATTTTGAGGAAGGAAAAAAAAAATAAAAACCCTGATTTGTTTGGAAAGAGAAATTGGAGGGTAAAATAGGAATAATCGGTTGATTTTGAAAAGGAAAGAGGGAGATAATAGATTGAATTGAAGGAAAGTCAGGTTAATTTTGAGGGATTGGAAGAGGAAAGAAGGTAGGGTTTGAAAAATTGAAGGGTCTGGTGTTTGGGAGGTAAGAAAATAATAGAGAAGAGGAACAGAATCGTTTGTTTGTTTTTTAGGAGAGAGAAAATCTTTAGAGACGTCAAACGCGTTTATCTTTCTGTTAGCGTGTCATCTAAGCTTTGAAAAGGGTTCGCACGTGGCTAGACATGGTTGGGTGGAAGCAAACGACGTTAAACCATAACGATGAGAACGGAGCACGGAAGGAGAGGCCACGAGTCGCTCTTGTCTGGCTCGGTCAAAATGCGGATTGTGGCACACGGGCTACTCGATCTGAAGTAATCGCGTGAGGAAAATGACCGAAAGTGGTATGTAAAAGAGATAGCGGTTTGATTTATGTGGAAATCAGTGTTTTTCCTTTTTCCTTTTGTTTTTTTCCTTTCCCACCGTATGACTCATTCTAACCCAAGGAGAGAGTATCGAACACCTATGGATCCATGTGGGCTTTTTGTTACTTGTTTATAGTTTTGAAGCGGAAAATTTCTCTCATGAAATACTTTGAATTTTTCCCCACTTTTTATTTCAATAAAATGAAGAAATTAAGTCTAAATATTTATTGTAATCATATTACAAGTAATCAAATTATATAATTATTTTATATTTAATATTAAATATTTCTATTAATGAGATATTCTAGACATAGACCGATTAGACCTGTATTGATTTAATTGAGCTTATAACTTGAGTCATGCCTATTTGGACTTAGCCTCCCTATCATTGTGGCTGACCTCAATTCGATCCTATTATACGGCCAGTCCAACTATAATGGTTACTAATAGCTAGAAGATTACAGATAAAGCTAAGTGATCGATTCAATAACCACCTCTTACATTTACGGACCATATCGGACCTTGTAACCCCACTACCCATTACTTTAAAACATGACTTTTGCTTACTAACTCATCTCTAACCGTCGACTTTATTTCTCTATAAATATAAAACTACCATCCAACGATAAAACATTAAACATTTTGCATACTTGAGCTTTATTCTACTTCTTAGCATATCAGCTACCTTTTTATCTGCACATTACTGACTTAACTATTAAAGTGGTTAAGCCATAAAACTTTCCAACGCCTTTTATTGGGACTTATTTTGCAAGCTCAATTGATAGTACAAGGCTTAATCTTAGTTAATCTCTATTTTAGCTAAAACCCATAGTCGATATTTGGAACCATTGTGGGAAATAAATCTAATTTTCTACTTGAATGCATACTAAACACTCACCTAAACACCACCTTCAATTGCCATTATATCTCACATTGACAATCTCGAAAACAACTGGTTGGTGAACAACTAACCTGCCAATGACCAGCCCCTAGATAAAGAGATACTTAAACAACATTAAAGCATGCAAAGCGCCTACTTGAGGAGTTTCTGCCCAAAATAAGTTGTTCTACACTCATCTTAAGAATGTCAAAAGGCATAGTAAGCAGACTTATGTACCTATAGCTTCCAATGCTTACATTAGGTATGACAACTAACAACAGCAGTAACAAAATGGCTAGGATCAACCGTACAGTCTATGACCACTTGCAATAGTACCCTTTTTGGCCATAAGCAAGTAGTCAACTTCTATTGTGTACCGGTATACTCTATAACACACTAAGCTCACTCGACAGACAACACTAACCTAAATGAGATTCGCGCAATTGTACAGAAGCTCTCTAAGCAATAGGACAACAAGGCAGTTGATGGTGTCAGGCCGATTTCCAATAACAAAACCTCTTTCACTAGGTGTATTTAGGATGAACTTTTGCCCCTAAATAGCAAACTTCCTACCCTGGACCAGTACAATGACATTGGTGATCTTGATGATCACCTCCTCTATTTCTACACCCTTGTGAATCTCCATGGTCATGGGGATGTTATAATGTGTAAGGCTTTCCCAGGTACTTTAAGGAAAGCAGCTCAAACATGATTTAATTACCTACCGAAGAACTTTATTGACTCCTTTGATGAGCTGGCATGAAGGTTTAGTCTCTACTTTAAGGCTAGTAAGCCCCTATCTAAGGACATTTTGTCCTTGTATTTGATTAGGCAAAGTGAATGGGAGACTTAATGAGAATATGTGGCCCAATTCAACAATGCTAATGTTAAAATCCCTCAATTGGATGAGGGAGTAGTAATGCATGTCACGCAACTCAACATAAGACTTGTAGGAGACTTCATTTGTTCACTTGTAAAGAACAAGCCAAAGACCCTGGCCAAATTTTAGAGTAAGGCCTAGAAATACATGGATAAGGAGGACAAAATACATGGACTAAGAGGACAACATCTATGTTGATAGGAATCAAGCTATTGGTCCTTTAACACGTAGCTGAGCTTGAAGACTAAAGGGATTAACAAAGCGAATCCTCTTACTCTAACCGACTCTTACCGGAGCTGAGTTACTCCTTGCTACTGATCAACTCTCCATGTTGTGCAGAGTGAATCTCTTGAAAATTATGTGCCGACTAAAAGGATGGCGTAACAACAATCAAACTTAACGTACCTGCTTGGTCCTATCTGACCCAACCACTTACTCGGCATCATTAATGTTGAGAGGTTGAGAGATCTATCTTATACGAATTCTTAACTACTCCTGTTTGGATAAGTCCATGCCTACTCAGTATTCCCATTCAGCTACCCAACCAACTCATATTATTTTGTCTATATCTTCCAATGGCATCACCAATGCATTATTGCTACATGTTTAAGACCATATGAAGGATCTGTTACACTAATCATTATTTTTTTCTTAAATATTCATTTTTACTCTTTTGTATTCTTTGTATAGTACTTTTTTGGGATAATACCCTTTTTGTCTTTTCCATCTTTAGGCAAGTTATCTTAATTCTCGAGTATAAATATCTATCGTACATATAATCGCGATCATTATCTTATCTTTAATACACTGAATATTCCCTCTTATGAACATTGCTCTCGTTAGCTTGTTTATTCTTACTTACTCTAATCCTAACCCTCAAGTAAGGTTAGATGGCGAGTAATTTCATTGGATCAACTCATGTATCATATCAAGTTGCGTTGTGAGTCCTTGAAAGTTGCACTGGTCCATTATATCTTTTGGAGTTGTTAGTGGGTTTGCTTGTTTTTCTTTTTTTTACTATTTTCTTATGCGCTTCCCATTACTCATTTCAAGCTTTCGGAAAGCTTAAACTCATCCCTACAACTGGCCTTGTTTGCTCTTGGTTTTAGTTAGCATCATCTTGGTATCAAAATGGAGGTTTCTCCTGGTAAGTTGTATAAAGATTTGGTGGAAAAGTTATTTAGTGTTTACTTTATTTTGCCCTGTTTTGAAAATCCAAAAATAGAGCAAGTTTAGTGTTAGTGGTTAGTTCGTTGGTGTTGTTACTATGTTACAACATAGCTAATCGTTAGTGTGGAGAGTGTGTCATGTTGTTAGATTTGGAGGAATAGTGTTAGTTGTAGCCTAGATTTGAAGATTGAAGTTGAATCTATTGAGGAAAATGATGGGCCCAAGTGTTAATGCTAGTATGGGGGATGATAACAATGGTGTTGTCCACTATGGCCGATAATCTTAAGGTATTCCAAGAAGCATGAATGAGTGACTTGATGAGGTAGCTAACCTTCTAGTAAACTTAACTTGAGCTGTTCATGCATTGGCTTGCTGACTTGCAAAAGCCATGCATAACACCTTACAATCTGCTCAACCTGCTATAGTTTAGAACCTAGCTCGACAAGTTCCAGGTGGAGGAATAGGTGGATGAGAGAGAATAAGGATTAACTTGGGAAATCCGGATGAAGAGAATGAGGAAGAGTATAATGAAGAAGAAGAATGAGTTCGAACACCCCGAACATCTAGCTATGTAAAGCTTCAGATTCCGAGCTTCAATAGGTTTCGAAATGCGGATGACTACCTGGATTGGGAGGGAAGGTGGAGCGAGTTTTTAATTATTACCAATATGAAGATTACAACAAAGTAAGAACTACCATTATTGAGTTCTTTAGATATGTTGCCATGTGATGGAAGAATTTTCAAGCCATGAGAAGGTGAGAAGGTTACCGAGAGATTAGTACTTATGAATAAAATACTTAGAAATAGATTTGTACCAGATACCTATCCACAAGAAAATTTTGCTCAACTTCAAGAGCTAAGATAAGAAGGTTGAACAGTTGATGAGTATATTCAAGAATTCTAAATACTCATGATATGCTGTGAAGTGGAGGAAACCAGCGTGAATAGTCTCCAAATTCTTAACTGGGTTGAAGGGTGATATATGAGACATTGTGGAGCTCTAACAATTTAACACAATAGATGAAGCTATAAGGATAGCTCAACAAGTAGAGAGGTAGAGAAGGAACCGAATGCCAACCCATTTGCCAACTAGCTAACCTGTTCAGTCAAGCCTACTTGCTTAGTGAAGCTATCGAGGTTAGTCAAGCATTGAGGTAACTAGACAAGCACATGTTAAGACTAATCAGAAGGGCTGAACAAAATATGAAATGTAGACTCAAACATATGAGAAAGGGCAAAGATCTGGTAGGAAGATGAGCCAGATTAAGTACTTCAAGTGTCAAGGTTTTAGACATATGACTGCTTCGTATACTAACTGAAGGACTATGCTCATCAAGGGAGATTCCTCGAAGCTTGACGTAGATAATACTAATGAGGAACTTAAGGAAGAAAGCATTGCCAAGAAAGAGACTTCTTAAGAGAATGAACTGGCTTAAGAGGATGTGTTTATTGATGACTTAAATTAGTTGATCCTAGTTATCCGATGCACAATGAGCTTAAAACCCTTACATGAAGAGGAACAGATAGAGAACTTGTTCCATATCACATGTAAGGTGAATGACCAACTATGTGCACTCATTATAGATAGTGATAGTTGCACCAATATAGCACCAACTGATCTGATTAAGAAGTTGAAGTTGCCGACTATCGCACATCCGAAGTTAGACAAGTTGTATTGGCTGAATGAAAAGGGGGCATTATATGTCATTCAACAAATACTATTGCTAATCTTAATTGGAAACTATTCTAACAAGATTATTTGTGATGTACTGCCCATGTACGCATCATACATGTTGTTAGGCCGATCGTGGCTTTTTGATCAAAGGTTTATGCATGATGGTATAAGAACACCAATGTGTTCGAAAAGGATGAAAGGAAGATTACATTAACCTTATGCCACTGAGTTAGGTTAAGAAATTGCAAGCGAAACTTGCTTGAGGATTGAAGAAGACTCTAATGATGAGTAGAGCCGAGTTCCAAGAGGCTATTAAGGCCAATGCGTCGACCTTCATGTTGGTTAGGGGACTATTAGAGTTGAGAGAGTGGGGTGAACTACCCTTGGAAGTAAGAGAGTTGTTGGATGAATATGTCGATCTTTTTCTTGAACAGTTGCCTAAAGGGTTATCCCCTATCTGAAGCATAAAACAATGAATTAACTTGATACTTGGCGTGACCTACCGAACAAATCAGCTTATTAGATGAATCCTTAACAAGCTACTAAGCTTCAAAGGCAAGTCAATGAATTACTGGAGAAGGGTTATGTAAAGGAAAGTCTTAGCCTTTGTACTATTCCAGCACTATTAGTACCGAAAAGGGATGGTACCTAATAGATGTGTATTGACAGCCGAGCCGTGAACAAGATCACAATCAAGTACCAGTACCTGATCCCTAGGTTAGATAAATTGAATAGAGCTCAAATCTTCAATAAGATTGATCTAAAGTTCAGCTACCATCAAATTCGCATAAGTCTAAGAGATGAGTGGAAGATTGCATTCAAAACTCTGCATACTCTATGAGTGGATGGTAATATCATTTGGCTTGTCAAATGCCCTATTTTTTATGTGACTGATGAGCCATATAATAAGAAATCTAATGGGAAAGTATATTATGGTATACTTTGACAACATCCTAGTGTACAATACTAATATGCCAAGTCATTGTAAACATCTCTATATCATATTGGATGTCTTTTAAGCCAAGAAGTTATTCAGAAATCTAAAGAAATGTTGCTTCTACCAGGAGGAAGTGGTGTTTCTAGGCTATGTAGTTAGTAGAGAAGGCTTATGAGTAGATGATGAGAAGATCCAAACAATTGTCGAGTGGTCGACTTTCACTACTTGTACCAAGGTAAGAAGTTTCCATGGACTAGTATCCTTTTACAGAAGGTTTATAAGGAATTTCAGCACCTTAGCTACAACTCTCATTAAGCTAATGAATAAGAACCTCGAATTTAGATGGGGAGAAAAGGAGGAGAAAGGCTTTGCTGAGGTGAAGGAAAGATCGACTTCTGTACCTATACTAGCTCTATTTGACTTCAAGAAAATATTTAAGTAAAATGTGATGCGTCAGGCATTGGTATAGGTATTATCCTAATATAGGAAGGCCAACCAATTGCCTACTATAGTGAGAAGCTCAGGGGACCTTAACTGAACTACTTCATATATAATAAAAAACTCTTGGCTCTTAACCGAGCATTCTAAGTATGGTAGTATTATCTATTGTTGAGAGAGTTTGTTATCTATATCGACCATGGGTCCTAAGGTATCTCTTAAGTTAAACTAAGTTATTGAAACGACAAGCAATGTAGGTTAAATTCCTTGAGGAATTCAATTTTGTAATAAAGTAAAAATAGGGGAAGAGCAATGTGGTTACAAATGCTCTTTTACGAAGATATACACTCCTAACCGAACTGCAGACCAAATTATTTGGGTTTGCAAGTATCAAAAAACAATATTTGGAGGATCTATACTTTAGACCTATACTTGGGCATTGTATCAATTAAAGAATAGTGGACAAGTATCATATGGAAGATAGATACTTATTTCAAAGAAGGAAATCATTTGGGCTAATCAGTTCACTAAGAGAGTTACTAATTAGGGAAGCTTACAGTGGAGGACTCTGCAAACACTTTAAAGAGAGAAGAATGATAAGAATTGAGCTATTGAGCCTTTAACCCACAACCAAGCCCAAAGATTAGACGGCCTAGTCAGGCGGATTCTTTTACTCCAGCTGACTCCTACTGAAGCCGAGTACTTCTTTGTCGAATCACCCTTTTTGTCGAACTGTATGACTATCTATCTTTCACAAATAGTTTGCCAAGAAGTAGAAAGATGAGATAGTAGCCAACCTTCATTTTCACTCACGCTTGGCTAATTACTTACTTAGCATCACCCTTATCGAGATGACGAGAGAGAGACTTCGGACTGACTTAGTCACCCCTGCTCAGACAAGCAAGCTGATTATATTTTTTGTCCACATCTTCCTACGACTTTACCAATATAGCATTACCATATGTATAGAATCATGTGTAGAATCTATTACACCAATAATTGTTTTTCTTCAATTTTTATTTTTACCCTTTTGTATCTTACACATTATTTCTTTAGGAAATGCCTTTTTTGTTTTTTCCTTTTTAGACAAGTTACCCTAACTTATGAGTATAGATACCATTGTACTTGTAGCTGTAGATAGATAGATTATCAATTAATCCACTTTGAGTATTTTCCTTCCTTGCGTAAGGCTAAGTGGCAAGCAACCTCACTAGACCGAGTCGTGCTGTGCCGTAAGTCTTATGAAGTTCAATTGGTGCATCATATCTCTGGAGCTATTTGTAGGTTTTTGTTTACCCTTCATTCGCATTTGCCCCTTTCGCACATTCTCCATTGCTTCCTCTTCGAGCTTTTTGTAAGTTTGGACCCATCTAACGACCGGCCTTGTCTATTCTTAGTCATGATCTGCATCATCTTGGTATCAAAGTCGCGGTTTTGTTTGAGTTGACTTTTTTTTCGAAGTTCTATTTATACTCTATTTTACATATGTGAAACAAAGGAAGTTACTGTGTTCATCTTAGCTGTCGTGTTTACTAGTTGTTAATTTCTTAAAGTGTTTGTTTGAACTTTGAATCTGTGAAGAAAATGATTGAGCTAAGTATGAATGCCAGTATGAGAGATGACACTAGTAGAGTTGTCCACCATGACCAACAATCCTAAGGAACTCCAAGAAGTACAGATAAGAGACTAGATGAGGTGGCTAATCTCTTAGTAGATCTGACCCGAATTGTTCATGCATTGGCTTGCAAACCCACTGAGGCTACGCAAAACACTTCATGAGCTGCTTAATTTATTAGAGGCTAGAACTTAGCTCGACTAGTTCGAGGTGGAGGAGAAGGCAAATGTGTAAGACGAAGGATAAACTTGAGAAAATTGGATGAAGATGGCGAGAAAGAATATTTTGAAGAAGAGCACGTACAAGTCCCTAGAGCATTTAACCATATGAAGCTTCGGATTTCGAGCATCAATGGATTTGGAAATACTAATGAATATTTGGAATGGGAATAAAGAGTGGAGCATGTTTTTGAATATTATCAATATAGGGATTTTGAGAAAGTGAGAACTGCTGTTGTTGAGTTCTCCGAATATGTTGCCATTTAGTAGAAGAATTTCTACGCCATGAGAAGGTGAGAGGACTACTGAGAGATTAATATTTGGCCCGAGATGAAGAGAACTTTTAGAGACAGGTTCGTGCTGAAAAATTATCTTCAAGATACCTTCACTTGGCTTTAGGAGTTGAGACAAAAAGGCCAAACAATTGACGAGTATGTTCAAGAATTTCAAATGCTTATGATCCAATGCAAAGTGGAGGAACCATCAGCTCAAATAGTCTCAAGATTCATTATTAGGTTGAGAGGTGACATTTAAGACATTGTGGAACTCCAATGATTTATCACAATGGATGAGGCTATCGGAATAGCCTAACAAGTTGAGAAGCAAAGAAGGAGCCGAGTATCAGCCAGAATATCGACTAGCCTACTTAAACTGGTGAGTTAACAAGCGTAATCAAGTACCAAGACAAGCCAAAAGATGGATGTTTGAGCTAATTAGAAAGGCCGACCTGATAGTGAAATGCTGACCCAAACTTATGAGAAGGGGCAAGGGTCTGGTAAGAAGACGAGTTAAATCAAGTGCTTTAAATGCTAAATTTTTGGACATATGGCCGCTCAACGCCCAAACAGAAGAACTATGGTGATTAAGGGAGACATTTCGAAGCTAAAGGTAGACATTACATATGAGGAACTTGAGGAGGAGATCACTACCGAAAAAGAATTGATTGAAGAGGACGTATTTGCTAAGGACTTAGATCAGCTAATCATGGTTGTTTAATGTACAATGAACATAGAACCCTCACATGAAGAGAAGCAGAGAGAGAATTTGTTTCATAATACCAGTAAGGTAAATAATCAGGTGTATGCCCTCATTGTGGATAGAGGAAGTCGCACTAATGTGGCATCTACCTATCTTATTTCAAAATTGAAGTTACCGACTGTTGCACATGCAAAGCTATATATGTTGCACTGGTTGAGTGAGAAATGAGCACTATAAGTTACTCAGCAAATACTACTGTCGATCACTATAAGGAATTACTTTGACTAGATTCTCTATGACGTACTGCCTATGTGTTTCTAAGTAGGCCATGGCTACTTGATAGGAAAGTTATCCATGACGGCTACAAAAATACGTAAATATTCGAGAAGGATGATTGGAAAATCAAACTGAACCCAATGTCACCGAGAGCAGTTAGTAAATTGCAGATAAAACTTGCTCGTGGATCGAAGAAGGCTCTGGTGATGAGTATAATTGAGTTCGAAAAGGCCATTAATATTGACGAGCCAACCCTTATGTTAGTCAGGCGCCTATTAGAAATGAAGGAGCAGGGTGAACTACCCTAAGAAATCAAAGAGCTGCTTGATGGGTACATTGACCTGTTCTTAGAATAGTTACTTAAGGGGTCACCCATAACTCGAGGCATAAAGCACCAAGCTGACTTAGTACCGAGCACCGCACTACCGAATAAGCCAGCCTATAGAATAAATCTCAAACAGGCTTTTGAGCTCCAACGTTAAGTCAATGAGTTGCTAGAGAAAGGATATGTCAAAGAAAGTCTCAACCCTTACGCTATGCCAGCGTTTCTAGTGCCGAAAAAGAATGGAACCTAGTAGATGTGTGTAAACAGCCGAGTGTGAACAAGATCAAGATCAAATACAGGTATCCAATCCCAAGGTTAGAAGACATGTTGGATGAGTTGAGTGGAGCCAAGGTCTTTAGTAAAATTAAGCTGAAGTCTAACTATCATCAAATCCATATGAGGTCAGGAGATGAATGGAAGACTACGTTTAAAACTTGGCATGGACTCTATGAGTGGATGGTCATGCCATTGGGCTTATCGAATACCCTGAGCACTTTCATGCGATTAATGAACCACGTGTTAAGATGTCTAATTAGAAAGTGTATCGTAGTGTACTTTAACGATATATTAGTCTACAGTACCGATATGCTGAGTCACTGTGAGTATCTCCGAGTTGTATTGGATATTCTCTATGTCGAGAGACTATTCAGTAATCTTAAGAAATGTTGCTTTTGTCAGGAGGAAGTGGTATTCTTAGGCTATGTAGTCAATAAAGAAGGCTTATGAGTGGATGACAAAAAGATTTGGGCAATTGTGGAGTAATCGACTCTTACTACTTGTGTCGATGTGGGAACTTTCTATGGACTAGCTTCATTCTATAGACGATTCATCAAGAATTTCAGCACCCTCGCCTCGTCGTGCCACTTATTGAGCTCATAAAGAAGAACGCCAACTTCTGATGGAGAGAAATGGAGGAGAGGAGCTTTGTTGTGGTAAAAGAAAGATTGACCTCCGCTCCAGTGTTAGTTCTACTTGACTTTGAGAAAATATTTGAGCTGGAGTGTAACACATTAGGCATTGGGATAGGCATTATCCTAATACAGGAAGACTGACCAATTGCCTTCCACAGTGAAAAGCTCAAAGGACCATAGTTAAATTACTCTGTATATGATAAGGAACTCTTGGCATTGATCATACTACTATAAGTATGGTATCATTATTTACTACCAAGAGAATTTGTCATATATACTGATCATGAATCATTAAGTTACCTCTAAAGCCAGACTAAGTTGTCTAAGTAGTAGATGAGATGATTTGAATTTCTTGAAGGATTCAATTTTGTAATAAAATACAAGTAGGGAAAGAGCAACATAGTTGCAAATGCTCTCTTAAGGAGACATATGCTTTTAACTGAATTGCAAATTGGGATATTTGGGTTTGCAAGTATCAAAGAGTAGTATTTTAAGGATCTACACTTTAGACCCATAGTTATTCAATGCGTTAATGGGAAGACAGTAGACAAGTATCATATAGAGGATGGCTACTTATTTAGAAGTGGAAAACTATGATGCCAACTTGTTCCTTGAGGGAGTTGCTGATTAGGGAAGCTCACAGTGGAGGACCATCCGGACATCTTATGAATTATTGAATGGTTGATTCTTTTGGCCGAGAATGAGGAGAGATGTGTACCGCATTATTGAAAGCTGTACCATATATAAGAAGGCTAAGTGCCAAGCCAAGCAAGGGAAAGCAATGCCTTTGCTTATCCTGACGAAGTCGTGGATTGAATTGAGCATGGACTTTGTTCTCAGAATACTATGAACTACCCGAGGTAAGGATTTTATAATGGTTGTCGTGGATCGATTCAACAAAATGGTACACTTCATGTCTTGTTCTAAAACTAACGATGCTTCAGCTATTACTTCTCTTTTCTTGCAAGAGATTGTGCAGATATATGCCGTATCAAGAATTATAGTCTCGAATAAAGACTTGAAGTTCTTAAGCCATTTTTGGAGGACCTTGTGGCGTCGGATAGGGATCAAGTTACTATTTAGTACTTTTTGTCACCCTCAAATTAACAGGAAAATAGAGGTAGTTAATTGCACTTTAGGATCATTACTCCGAGCTATAGTGAGCAAGAACTTGGCTTATTAGGACTTCTGCTTACCAATGGTTGAGTTTTCTTATAACTGGATAGTACATGACACCACTAAGTAGACTCCCTTCAAAGTGGTCTATGGTTTCAATCCTAAGTTACCCATCAATTACACCCTTGCACCTGTACCCATACAAAAGGACCTTGATGCCTTGATTAGAGCACAATCCCTTTAGCACATATATGATAAGATCACTCGGCACATTGCCCAAGGTGCTAAAAGAATGCTATAGAAGATTAAGGGTAGAATGGCTAAACAATTCAAGTAAGGAGACTTGGTATAGCTACACCTCAGCAAAGGGTGGTTTCCGAGCAAGCAGGGAAGAACAAATTATTTGCTAGAGTTGAAGGACCATTCAGAATCCTCCAGAAGATTAATGATAATGCCTATAGATTGGAGCTGCAGAGGACTATGGGATTTTTTACACCTTTAACGTTGCCGACTTTAGTCTATATCACCTTGACAGAGAGCTAACCAAAGATCATTCAGATTTGATCCCAAATCCAAATCAACCTGGAGAGAATAATAGGAATCAGGCTATTGGGCCTTTGACCTGTAACTAAGCCTAAGGACTAGAAGGCCTAGTAAGGCGGGTTCTTCTACTCCAGCCAAATCCTACCGAAGTCAAGTAATTCTTTTTCGAGTCACCCTTTATGTCGAGCCATATGACTACCTATCTCTCGCAGATAGTTTGTCGAGAAGTGAAAAGACGAGATAGCAGCCAACCCTCATTCTCACTTATGCTTAGCCAATTACTTACTCGGCATCACCCTTGTCGAGATTACGAAAGAGAGATTTTGGACTGACTCAGTTACCCCTGCTTGGACAAGCAAGCTGATCATACATTTTGTCTGCATCTTCCAACGGCTTTACCAATATAGCATCGCCACATATATAAAGTCATTTATAGAATCCATTATACCAATAATTATTTTTCTTCAATATTCATTTTTACTATTTTGTATCTTATACATTATTTCCTTAGGAAATGCCCTTTTTATCTTTTCCCTTTTAGGCAAGTTGCTTTAACTTATAGGTATAAATATCATTGTACTTATAGCTGTAGATCGATAGATTATCAGTTAATCCACTTTAAGTATTTTCTTTCTTTCTGTAAATACTACCTGTTTACTCTTGCATCACTCTTATCCTAACACTTGAGTGAGGCTAGGTGGCGAACAACCTCATCCGACTGATTCGTGTGTTATATCGAATTGTGCTGTAAGTCTTATGAAGTTCAATTGGTGTATCATATTCTCTAGAGCTATTTGTGGGTTTTTACTTACCCTTCATTCACATTTGCCCCTTTCGCACATTCCCTATCGCTTTCTCTTCGAGCTTTCTATAAGCTTGGACTCATTCAGCGATCAGCCTTGTTTGTTCTTAGTCACGGTTAGCATCAAAAGGACATTCGAGCTGTTGAGTGGGTGTTTCTTTTGGTTGAGGATGAGGCAACATGTGCACCGGATTGTTGAAGGCTGTGCCGTATGTAGGAGGGCCAAGTACCAAGCCGAATAGGGGAAAGCAATGCATTTGCCTATCTTGACGAGACTATAGATTGAGTTGAGCATGGAATTTGTTCTCAAATTACCATAAATTGCCTGAGGCAAAGATTCCATAATGGTTGTAGTGGATAGATTTAGTAAGATGGTATACTTTGTGTCTTGTTCCAAGATTAATGATCCTTTAGATATTACTTCTTTTTTCTTATAGGAAATTGTTTAATTATACGGTGTGTCGAGAAATGTAGTATCAAATAAAGACCCAAAGTTCTTGAGCCATTTGTAGAGAACTCTATGGCAATGGATAGAGACCAAACTACTATTCGATACTTCCTATCACCCCCAAACTAATGGCTAAACAAAGGTCGTCAATCATATTTTAGGATCACTACTTCGAGCTACAGTAGGTAAAAACTTAGTTGATTGGGATGTTTGTTTACTCGTGGTCTAATTTGCTTACAACTGAAAAGTGTATAACACCACTAAACAAACTACCTTCGAAGTTGTCTATGGTTTTAATCTTGAACTACCCCTCGATTAAACCTTTGTGCCAGCATTTGACCACCCTGACATGAGAGCTCCAGCACAGTCCCTACAACACATCTACGACCAAGTTACTCAATAGATCAACCAAGTTGCCAAAAGAATGTGAGAAAAGGTCAAGGGTAGGATAGTAAGATAGTTTCAACTTGGAGACTTGGTATGGTTGCACCTGAATAAGGAAAGGTTTCTAAGTAAGAGGAGGAACAAGTTATCTGTACGAGTTGAAGGACCCTTTAGAATCCTCCAAAAAATCAACGGCAATGCCTACAGATTGGACCTACCCAAAGATTATGGGGTTTTAGACACCTTCAACATTGTCGACCTTAGTCCATATCATCTCAACAGCGAACTGAACGAAGATTAGTTGGATTTGATTCTAAATCTAAATCAACCTGGAGGGGATGATAGGAATTAAGCTACTGGGTCTTTAACCCATAGCCAAGCCCGGTGACTAGAAGGACTAACAAGGTGAATCCTCTTACTCCAGTCGACTCTTGTCAAGGCTGAGTTACTCCTTACTGTTGATCAACTCTCCATGCCATGCCGAGTGACTGTACATCTCTCGAAAATTATGTGCCAACTGGAAGAATTCCCTAACAACAGTTAAACTTAGCACACTTACTTGGTATTGTCCAATCTGACTACTTATTTGGCATCATTACTATCGAAAAGCCGAGAGATCTATCCTGCACGAATTCTCAGCCACTCCTATTCGGACGAGTCCATGCCTACTCGGTACTCCTGATTGGCTACCCAGCTAGCTCATATTGTTTTGTCTACATCCTCCAACGACATCACTAATGCATCGCTGCTACGTGTCTAAGACCACATGAAGAATCTCCTATACTAATTATTATTATTTTTCTTAAATATTCATTTTTACCCTTTTATATTCTTTGTATATTGCATTTTTTGGACAGTACCCTTTTTGTCTTTTCTATTTTTAGGCAAGTTGCCTTAATTCTCGGGTATAAATACCTATTGTACATATAGCTACAATTATCACCTTATCATTAATACAAAGAATATTTCCTTTTTGTGAACGTTGCTCTCATTAGCTTGTTTACTCTCACTTCGTTCTTATCATAACCCTTAAGTAAGGCTAGGTGGCAAATAACTTCACGGATCAACTCATATGTTATATTGAGCAGTACTATGAGTTCTCAGAAGTTTTACTAGTACATCATATTCTTTAGAGCTATTCATGGGTTTGCTTGTTTTTACCTCTTTTACTATTTTCTTCCATACTTCCCATAACTCATTTTAAGTTTTTAGTAAGCTTAGACCCATCCTTACGACTGGCCTTATTTGTTCTTGGCTCCAGTTCACATCATATGCCAAGCACGATGTCAATTAAGAGACGCTGAGCGGAAAGAAAGACGAAGAAAAATTGTCCGTAAAAGATGGCCTTGGAGGTAGAGCATCAAGTAGAGCTGAAAGAGAATACTCCACCAATAAGAAGCATTGAGTTAATCAAAACCTACTTCCCTCTCCCATATATACATAGCACACACTTTTAAATCAACTAATAGCTTAGGTCTTTGTTGAGGTGCAGAATAGAGGCTTATTGTATAAGCCCCCCCAAAATGAAGGGGAATCTTAGTTGATAGAACTCAGACAAGTATTGCCAGTTCCACAATAACCACAACCACATTATGGAGGAGTGCTTTTAGTTGAAGAACGCAATTGAGTATACTATTCAGTGAGGTTACTTCGGTGAGTTTGTGGCTTAATAGAGGGACGATAATTGTTTCGATGATGATGAGGATAGGGTACGTCAAAGGTGGGAAGCAAGGGTACTTGAGTAGAGCAGATTGAAGATTGCCACCATGATCGAGGCCTTAGTGACTAAGCTCCTAATGGCGTCATCAACATAATCATTAGGGGGAGGCATACCAAAGGAGCTGGCTAAGCACTAGCAGTTCGGCTAACACTCTATTCGAGGTATTGGTTGTTAAAGAGAAAAGGTAGAAGATTGACACTTTTATCACTTTCTGCAACGAGGACTTATAAGGGGTAAACACCCTTCATCAAGACGCCCTTGTCATCGGGGTAAGAATCACAAACTTTGAGGTCTTCAAGATTGTTGTGGACATTGGTAACTCTACTAATTTCCTTTATTTGCACACATACGAGAGGATGAAGAGCAAGTTACTTGCCAAGATGAAGCTCTATCACCATAATCTCATCGGCTTCAATAGGGGAATTGTTCGAGCCAAAGGTATCATCATGCTAGACATGAAGGTTAGGGATGACAACAATGTCACGCAACAACCAATGGAGTTCATCAATATTAACTACTTATCCCCCTATAATGCTCTCTTGGGACAATCGAGCTTAAATACCTTTTAGTTCATCACCTCATCCTTCTACCTTAAGGCTAAGTTCCTAAACATTACTAAGGTAGGAATTTGTAGGTACGATTAGAAGCTCTCATGAGAGCTTTATGTTAAGGCCATTGGAGCTGATGATGTATTCACTTTGGAGACTAGCCTATAAGAGAAATCGATTGAGAGAGGTAAGTTGGGTGAGAAAATAAAAGAGGTGCAGATTGGTGCCTCCCCCAACTAGACAGCCAAGGTTGGGATTGAAACCCCTCTTGAGGTAAGGGGGAGATAGTAGCCCTCCTACAAGCTAACTCAAATAGGTTCACCTAATTGATGTTAAACATGCCTGATATCTCCCTCAACCTGGCAACCTATAGCCTTAATATCGATGCCAATGCTTGGCCTATCAAATAAGAGAAGAAGCATTTTATGCTAGAATGGTAGGCCACTATAGAGAAAGAAGTATAGAAGCTACTTAAGGTTGGCTTCGTTAGAGAAGAAAAGTATTCAACCTGGTTAGCTGATGTAGTGTTGGTTAAGAAGAAGTTTGGGAAGTGGCGAACATGCGTTGATTACACCGACCTCAATAAAGCCTACCTAAAAGACTGATTGCTTCTCTCTAAGATCGACTACACTTTAGTCAGCTTCATGGATGTCTTCTCAGGCTACAATTAGATCAAGATGGACTCAAAGGATGAAATATATACCTCCTTTATGAACAACTTTGACATGTACTATTACATTGTCATGCCTTTCGACCTTAAAAATGCCAGGGCAACATATCAACTTATGGTGACTAAGTTATTTAAGCTACAACTCAGGCAGAACATAGAGGTGTACATCGATGACATCATAGTTAAGAGCAAATGGCCTAGCGATCATGTTAAGGACTTGTAGGAAACCTTCAACCATATGAGAAAATATGATATGAAGCCGAACCCCTAGAAATGTGTAAGTTTTAGCAAATTACCGAGCTTCCTAGTTACCTAGAAAGGAATTGAGGCTAACCCTGAAAAGATATGTACCATTAGAGATAGGAAGCCTCCCTCTTCTATCACAAACATACAGAAGCTCATCGGCATGATTGCTGTGCTAAGTAGGTTCATCTTTAAGAGTATAGACATATACGTTAAGTTCTTCAAAATCCTCAAGAATTCTATAGGTTTTGAATAGACTCTTTAGTATGCGGCAGCGTTCAAGGAGCTGTAGGACCTCTTTGCACACCCTCCCATCCTCTCCAATCCTATTCTAGAAGAGGACTTGTATTTGTACCTGGCCATCAGTAACCGAGCATTATCTTTTATGCTAGTTAGAGTTGAAGGGAGAGAATATAGGCTCGTATATTATGTCAGCCATATTCTCCAGCGGATTGAGGTTAGGTATATTAAGGTAGAAAAATTCACCCTAGTCGTTGTCATCTTAATACGTTAGCTCAGTTCTTACTTCCAAGTACACCAAATTATTGTGCTTACAGATTAGTTGCCATGCATACTATTGTAGAAGCCTAATGCGTTTACACAGATGGTGAAGTGTGCGATGGAGTTGAGTATGTACGGAATCTAATATTAACCACAGACGGCTATAAGGCACAATTCTTAGCCAACTTCGTAGTAGAATACATAAGAGAGAAGGAAGCATTGTTAAGGGATGATAGGTCGGTGTGGATTCTCTATGTTGATAAATCATCTACCTTGAGAGGTAGAAGTGTTGGCTTAGTACTTATTGGACCACATAAGATCACTATTTGTTATACCCTTAAATTTGGCTTCGACATTAGCAATAACAAACCTAAATACGAGGTGCTGATAGCCAGTCTTAAGTTAGCCAAGGAGATCAGCGCTAAGCACCTATAAGTTTTCTTGGATTCGATGCTCATCGTCTAGCAAGTTTGGGGTAAATATGAAGCTAAGGATGACACCATGTCAAGATACTTAGATAAAGCGAAGAGCCTCCCAACTGAGTTTCCTTTTTAGACCATCACAAAGATCTCTTGAATAAAAAACTCAATAGTAGATTGGCTATCTAAGTTTGCCCTATGGGGATACAAAAGCTTAAGGTAAAGGATAGAAAAATTTTATTGACTAACTGCTAGGAAAAAGCATAATTCTGGGTTCAGCTGAGATCTTAGAACTCACAATAGCACCATTACAGTAGAGCTAAATGGACCATATCCAAAGTTATTTGGAGTAAGGTATGCTCCCAGAGGATAGGAAAGAGGCAAAGAAGCTAAGGTACTATGCTGCTAACTACACTTCGATCGACAACGTCTTGTACCATAGGGGAGTTAATCTTCCCCTACTCAAATGCCTTTGAGCAAACGTAGGACTACATGTTATGGAAGAGCTGCATGCTAAAGTGTGCAGTAACCATATCCAATCATAAGCCTTCTACATCCTTTAGCTTGGATACTACTAGCTTACTGTAAGGCAAGATGTTAAGGCCGTAGCTGAGAAGTGCCTTTAATGCCAAAAGCATACACCAATTAGTCACATCCCCAACACCAATGTCCAACCCCTAACCAATCCATGGCTATTCATTAAGTAGGGCATTGATATTCTTAGCGCCTTCCTTAAGGCTTTGGGAGTTTGGCAGTACGTCGTCTTGGTCATCAACTACTTTACCAAGTAGGTTGAAGTTGAGGTTACAGCTAAAATTATAGAGAGGAGCACTAATTCATTTGATCAAAATAATATCTTCTCTAGATTTGGGGTCCCCTATACCCTTAGTCGAATGGTTAAGTTGAAGCTACTAACAAGATCATCCTTGCAAGCCTTAAGAAGAGGGTAAATCGAGCTCAAGGTGCTTGGGCAGATGAGTTGCCCAATATCTTGTTAGGGTACAAGACTACTCATTGCACCTCTACCGGCGAGACCTCATTTAGATTGGCATTCTAATCCAAAAGCAATCCTCCCCATCGAGCTAGAAAAGTAATCCTCCCCATTGAACTATAACTTCTCAATATTCAAACTCAAAGTTTCAATGCTATGTTGAAAGAGTTCCTACTATAGGCCAGCATTGACACCATAGAAGAAATTAAAGACCTTCCTCCAGTTCGAGTAACCACTTACCAATACTAAGTAGCTAGATATTATGAACAAAAGGTTAGACATAAAGAGTTTGAGGTTGATGACCCGGTCTATTATAAGCTATAAGCCATAAGCTCATGGGAAAGACAAGGCAAGTTAGCCCCTAACTGGGAAGACCTAGTTAAAGTAAGAGAAAGCTTCAGGAATGGAGCATACAAATTAGAAAGATTGGATGGTGAGCTCATCCCATGTACTTGGAATGCTAATAGTCTTAGGCTTTGTTTTGATTGATGTACAAATTCCCTATAAATTTTCTCATAAATATCAATGAAAGTTCTATTCCTCATGAATATTGTGTATTTTTATTTTTCTCTCTCTTTCTTTTACTCTCATACTAAGTCCCAACCCTCAAAAGGTGAATAGACTAATTACTTGGGTAGGTTGGAATGCTACTGACTTGATCCCCCTAAGTAACCTTAGTTAGGAGAAACACCCCTTGCACAACTGAGGAACTCCCATTACTTAAGCAGGTCAGAATGCCACTAACTTGACCTTCCTAAGTAACCTCAGCAAGGGAAAACACAGCTTGGATGACTGACGAACTCTTATTACCTAAGTAGGTTAGAACGTTACTAACTTGACCCCCTTGAGTAACCTCAGTGAGGGAAAACACTCTTTATATGATTGAGGAACTCCTATTACTCGGCAAGTTAGGGCACCATCAACTTTACCCCTATGGGGTAGCCTCTACAAGGGGAAATACCCCTTGTACAATGAAGAAACTCCCTTATTAGAGGCGTATCCATAACCAAGTAGTTAAGTACAAGCATGCAATGATTAAGTGTTAAACTATGTTACCCATTAGCTATAACAAATCAAATAAAGGAGCAAGAAGTATCAACAAAACTTGAAGAACGGAAAGAAAAGTGAATGTACTAAGTGTAATAGTTTAAATTCCATTATCAAAGAAGGCATTTATAGCATTAAGGTTAGCATCCTAACCTGCTATACAATTTCTCTTACCTAAGCATGGGAAAAATAAACAAGTACAATAAAAGGGGGAAGGGGATAACCGTTTATTATTTTAGATCAGTAAAATTCGAAAGCTTTAAAAAGTTTAATGCTTCAATCCATTTAGAAGGCTGATTTGCTAGTGGTCTTTACTCCTAAGATGTCTCGTATGAGGCTATAGAGGGAGGACTTGAGGTCTGCTAGCTTGGGTTAGTAAGAGGATCACTCCAACCTTAATTTTCCTTGGAAGCACTCTCAAGGGTAACCTCCAGCTAAGCAGTCGGAATAAAGGTGGATAGAGGAATGTCTTGACCATCCCGGGTAGCAGGACGGGTGCCTCGAACTTCATCAACCGCTTAGGTAACATCTTTCTCTCTTGCTTAGGCTACCCTCTCCTCCATGTATGTGAGCTCATCCAATTAATTTAGAAAATCTAAATTGGTTGGGGATGATGCTCCAGCATACTTTGGCAAATCTCTCGACTATACTTGATGATGATGTCTTAGCACTCCTCAGCCCACTATTGTAACTTAAATAATTTCTTCACATCCATATCCTTGGCAACTTCATTGAGGACCTTCCTACTTTCTAGATCAATGATGAGCTCCTTTATATCCTCAACCTCTTTGAGGAGCTCCTTAATCCTCTGCTCTAACTAGACCTTTTGACTGGTCAGCTCCAGTGAAGTGTTTTTAGTAGAGTTACATTTAGCTGCCTTCATCACTAGCTCGGTTTATAGCTTGGAGATCGCCGCATTTAGCTCCAACCTACGTTGGTCAGGCTTTACCTTAGCCTTCCTCTTCTCTTCCATCTTTTTGGAGAGTTCAACTTTGGACTTACACTCGTCTTTTAATTGAGCCTTCAGTGGCTTGGCCTCCTTGCTAGTCCCTTTGGCCTCCTATTGGCCTTCCCTCTCCTTCTACAGTATGGCCTCTAAAGTAGCACTCTACATGTATTAACGATGAAAACATTGATTAGCCTATAAAATTTCTTACAAATTTGCTTAAAAGAAGACTCTACTTCCTCTAAATCCTTCCATGCACTAAGCTCTAGCGAAGTGTTTTTGGCAGTCACATTTAGTTGCCTTTATCACCAACTTCATCTATAGCTTGGAGACCAACGTGTTTAGCTCCAAGTTATGCTGGCTGAGCTTTGCCTTAGCCTTCCTCTCCTCTTCCAGCTTTCTAGAGAGTTCAGTCTTTGACTTGTGCTCCTTTTCTAATTGAGCCTTTAGTAGCTCAACCTCCTTACTAATCTCCCTGGCCTCTTGTCGACCTTTCCTCTCCTTCTATAATGTGGCCTCTAGAGTAGCATTTTGCATGTAGCAATGATGTAGATATTAGTTAGCCTTATGAAATTTCTTACAAATTCACTTAGAAGAAGACTTTACCTCCTCTAAATCCTCCCGTGTACTAAGCACAGTTGATTAGAGATCTTTTGTCTCAGCTAATGTCTCTTTATAGCGATTGATCCATAGCAACACCTGGCTATGGTACTGTACAAGAAGAATGATAACGTTAATAGAGAAAAGAAGACTTAGGAAAACACAATAAAAGAAATTGACTTAGGGTGATAAGGATACATCCAACGATTTAGGGAATTGAGGTGACCCTGATAGCTCGAGGGGGTAATCGAATGTACGCGTTGATGTCATCTCTAAGATACCTCAATCTGCAGGGGTAAAGGCCCTAGCGAAACTTTAAGCTAAGAGCTTGGTGATGTAACGTTACATCGCTACCTTGGATCCCTTACTAGGGCCTACAGATCATCCCCTTATACTGCCTAGCGGTCGACTTGGTGTCCCTTTTGTAGAGGCGAGTATTCTTGGACTCAAATAAACCCCCTCTATAAGGGTCCAGAATAGTTTTCTCCCTTTAGTGCTTCTCTGAGGCACTAACTTGGGCTCTACCCATCTAATCCATGGTGAGATGGGGATGGCTAGATAAGAGTCGCTTAGATAATGTTTACTAGGTGGCACCAGTAACTTGCTCTTCTTCGAGGCCAATGCCTCCTTCCTCCTCTAATAATGGAGTCTCCTTTTTTATCTTGCTAAATCCTCAGTAGCACTGCTCTTAGGCTTCTTTCCTTTGTCTCGAGAGGGTGAGGGAAGTATCAACAACTCTAGCTCGTCAGTAGCAACCTTGTCCCTTACTAGAACGCGCTTACATGTAAGGGCAGTGTTAGTTGTAGGGGAGAGCATACTTAGAGTTTCAATAACTAAGAGCTCCTTAGAAGCTCCATTGAGAGGAATCCCTTAAGGAAGAACTAGTGATTCCACCTTATTAGTCTTGTTTGCCCCCGATATAGGACCTCCAACCTTACTCTTGGGATCGATGGCTTTCTTAGTTGGCTTAGCCTTGCCTCGATGTCCCCTCAATAGCTTAATAGCTCTAGGCTTGGAAAGGAGGGGAAGCTCAACCACGTAGGCCAGCTTTTCACCTATAAAGAATCAAACAAGTTATATTAGCACAAGGCAAACATATTACTCCTTCTTGCAAAACTTTACTGTGATTAGCATGGGTGAAGAGGATACCCTATTTCTTAGAAACACCATGGACGAAGTATAACTTAAAGCAAGCCCATTTTGACACAGCGGAAGGGAAAACTCACATCGAAGATGAACTTGTACCTTCCAACCATTTGTTCATGATTGTTTTTTCCATATTCGAAAACAGCTTGGAGAGCAGCAAACTAAAGTACCTTCACATGGTCTCTTTGATGTTGATTTCCTTATCATGCAGTAGAGCCATGAAGGTCTTAATCTCCCGACAGGCCTCCACATCATTCAGGCTGAGTTCCTTCTGTGCTTTAGTTCAGACCGGTAGGGTCTATCATGTCTAGAAGTCAACCATTAGGGGCAGGTTTACTGCCATGAACTTATCCTGCCAATTTTTCACCAATGAGTCCAAGCCTTTGAATAGCTTCTTCCAAGTACGGCTCTAGAGGTAGCTCTACGGATTCAAATTTTTTCATAAATAAAAGTGGTTGAAGAGCTCGAGCATAGCTCTCACCACCAAGTATTAATACAAGGCATGGAAGGCCTTTAGTAACCTCAATTTGTTCAGAGGTATTTAAAAGGGCTAACAATAATAGTAATTGAACAACTCCTTTTCAAAGTTGGTGAAGGGTTAACGCATTCCATGCTATAGAAACTCTTATGGATAGCAAAGCGTCTCCTTAAAAGCAAAGCTACCCTCTCATCTAGTTGTGGAAACCACATGACTAAGCTAGTGAGTTTACTTATGATAAAGTTCCTTAGAACCTAGTTCACTATGGTTGCCTTACTCGTGCTTACCTAACCATGTAGCTTCTTGCTAACCTTTGGCCGGTTGTAGATGTCAATGGCATCCAATAAGCGATCACATGGCTATACATCTTAAGGGATGGCCCTTATCAATGTTGTCTTATTAAATGCTTCAATCTACCTCTTTGTCTCCTTATCCACCTATGCCAGTAAGGATAAAGCTTCTTCATTCCCCCTCGAGAGGGGGAGTAGCACTCCTTGTAGCCTCAGAGTTTAAGGATGTCATATTACACTCATTAGAATGGGTTCCTATTTGTGACATCTTGTGAAGGAAGAAAGGTGATATGAAAGTTTCAAAGGATACTCAATTGAAGAAGAAAGGAATGAAAACACTAAGGTTGCAATGAGAAAGAAAGATAAGAATAGTTGTAAAAGATCAATTTATACGAGTGTTAAGGGTATTTATCGGCCGAATGCTTAGGAAAGAAAATTGGCGATTATTGGGATCTATATAAGCATGAATCCTTTGACGCGCTATGATGTACATATGTAGGGATAGTTTTGATCCAACGGCTGCATTTAAAAGGCAAAATGTTCATGATAGTATGCAAAGTTTACACAGATGTGACACCTGTCATGTTGTAGTAACTACACCATGAAAGCGTGTGATAAAGTAAGAATTCAAAATGTTACTTTCATAAGACATTTTCTTAAGGCCCCTTTGGCTTTTGCATCGACAATAGAGCTCTCGCAGTACCATTACTTAACACGGATAGGTTTACCCTGCTTAACCTTGCCATTGCCTAATTAATCTAGCTAGCTTAGACAATTCAATGCCTTTGCATACTTAACACCTCCTCTTTGCACCCTTGTTGTCTAGAGCGCCCCACTTACTAAATCTTCACCCTGGTTTTGATCACCTAATTCAACCCATTGAGTATTCACCTTAGGCTACCCATTTGGTTCAGCACATAAGCATTCTGCTCTGACCTTGTATAGTTTCCTCAGATCACCTCACCCTGCTCTGATCCTCATGTTCCACTTAGATCCCCCTGAGGAATATTTCCTCTGCCCTAACCAAATGAAGGGTTGATTACTCAGCACTCCTTATTGACTAAGGTGGTCAGACCTCTTGTATCCTACTTTAGGGTTGGAGTACCTAAATTGGCTTAGTTAGCAACTTGGTCGGGTTGATTGCCTCTACTTGACCCATAGGTCACCTAACTTGGACATTTTCACCCTAACCTTTTGCTAGTACAAACTCCAACTATGTTACGTTGGCACTTCTATTGCGACGTTGGTGAGACGGCATTATTGCCATGTTGCTTCACTAACATGAACACTTTAGGACCAAATCGACTATATGCTTGAGAAGCTTATCTTTCCCCTCTCCTTGCCTCTCCAATGGCAATGAGACCCCGTAAGGCAGGGCATAAGTATGTGTAAGTATTGATAGGGCCTTTTTTTATATGGATCCCTCAAGCTTGTGCCGACCTAATTGGGCTTATAGCCTAGGCCATGCCTCTCTAGACTTGGCCTCTCTATCCTTGCGGTTAACATTAGTCTAGGCCCATTATATGGCTTGCCTAACTACAATGGTCACCAACAACTAGAAGACTATGGATAAAGCTAAGTGACTGAGTTAAGAATCACCTCCTACATTTGTAGACCATGTCATACCTTCTAACTCTACTTCCCATTATTTTCGGACGTGACTTTTTCCCATTAACTCATCTCCAACCACCAACTCCACTTCTTTATAAATAGAAGATTATCATCCAATGGTAAACCATTTAACATTTTATGCACTTGGGCTTTATTTTGCTTCTTAGCATATTAGCTATCTCTCTCTCTACACATTATTGACTTAAGTATTGGAATGGTTATACCGAATAATCCTCTGGCGCCTCTTCATTGGTTCTTATTTTGTAAGCTCAATTGATAGTATATAATCTTAGTTAATCTCTACCAACTGAAACTTAAAAGATGACAATTTCAATCCTTTTTAGACACCTTATTAAGGTAAACGTTTGAAGACACTGTAAAATATATTTTTAGATATCTCTTAATGCCTGTTAACATTTCCAAGTTTACATAATTGTATAAATTCGCAAAGTATGCTTTTTATTCAAGCATGGTGAATGGGCGTTTAACCATTTATCTAATTGTGGCCGAAGTATTTCCTTTTCAACCCCTATCCCCTAGAAAATGATCGAAGCAAAACCTCAAACAAAGTAACTGTCGGATACAGGATATTATAGCTCGTAAACTTGAAATAATAGAGAAGAAATCAAGTAACCAATTTTAGAATTTTTTTTTTTTACTTTATTTGCTCGGAAATTAAACAAAAATATTTTATTTTCAAGAACTTTTGTATTCTCTCTATTGCTACTAGTTGTTCCCTTTTATATGATAGAATTCGTTATTCATTCTCCAGATAGAATTAAATTTCAATTTCTTCCTAATATAATTTATTCATAATATATTATTTTTCTATTTCCTAGTTATTCTCTTATAGAAAGTAACAATTTATTATATTACTATTTGCATTAGCTTTTAACAGAGCATTCACTGTGTTTAAAAGGAGGAACATTAAAGGGGCTCATATTCTAGGTATGGAAGGTTAGCTTCCTTAGGTAATTTTCCTTGTTTAGAAGGATAGAAAAATAAAAAGTGGAGAGATTTTATGATTGAAACTCGAAGTCACTAAATACAAGAACTATAAACAGTGAAGACAAAAATAACCCCGTGACATAACTCATATGGACGTTGAGAAGTAGTTTTAACATCCAATACCAACGATGGGAAATCATTTTTAGGAAAGCTGAAATCAAGTTGAAACCCTCATCTATTAATTATAAACAACAACGAAACATAGGTATAAAAAACTCTTTCTTATTGGCGATAAAGAGCTAAGAATCTAAACAATCCTACTTGCGAGCCAACTAAAGTTTGACTTAGTAATAGTTAAATCCCACTTAAACTCAAGTTATTTAACTAGCTTATAGAGTCAAGATTGAGTTTAAATATGTTTAGCTTGATTAACTGATGAGTGTAATTAAGTTCTAATCGAGTTTATAAGTTGATTAAGTTTAAATTGAGTTTAGATATTGACCTTATTTTAATTTGAAGAAAAAAATATCTTTTTAGATAAAGGCAAGCCTAAATAAACTTAATTAGGTTAAGCTTTAGATTATTTAGTACCACTTTGTGTCAACCATGAACTCAAAACTCTAAATTTGATTGAACTTGAATCATGCATAAGTTTTGAAATTTTGAGTTAAGTGAAGGCTTAAATTCGATATTAAGTCACTTCCATTCAACTTGTTTACAACTCTAACAAAAAACCCTAGAAGTATAAGTGTTTGAACATTATGAAAATGAAGTTTTTTTATAAGTTTAAAAAATTTTCAAAATAACCAATAAGATATAATCTCTTGACATATAATATATAATGAGATTATTTGTCATCTAAACTAGGATATAATCCCCAACTTTATTAGGAAGGCAAATAAACTAATTAGGAAAATGTTTCCAAAATGAAACAATTGAAATTCATTTGAAGTTCTTTGTATCAATGGTAGGATACTTCAATCGGATGAGCTTTATAGCATATTTTATAATTTTTAGGGTTTTTTCCTCGTAAATGGATCCAAAGCCAAAAATCACTTCACATCTCATTCTTATTAATGGACAAATGACAACCGAAACAAAAGTTTATCTAAGCTTGTTTCTAAAAAGCAAATAACTATACTACTAATGTCCTAAGAAGTTCATGGAAAACTTTCCAACATGCAAAAGTTAGCAACATTACGAGATGCACCTAACAAAAGAAAAAAAGGCACCAAACTGGAAGCTATTGGGCTATAAGTAAGTGGGCAAATTGGATAACAAATAATAATAAGTAAAGAAGATAAAATGAGAAGTGGATCATACAATAATTTATGTGGAAAATTTTGATGCTGGGAGAAGTCACAAGAAAAGGAAGGCTCATTCATTATCATGAATATAAGAGTACTAAAGTCTCGAGACAAATGTAATATTTACTAGCTACAATTGTTTCCTAGACTTGATACAAGAGATCTAATATGATTTACTATAAAGTGTAAGTCCAAAAGCTTCATTTATGATCTTTCTAATGGATTTTCAAAGTAGCAATCAACACATAAGGAAAGGAAACTTCCAAGATTAAACAAGAAAGTGCACATTAAAAATTTACAAGCCTTGGTCAACCGTCCAAGATGTCTAATCAACTATTAAAGGAGCCTAATCAACCATTGAATGGCCTTTGCTGATCACTTAAGCCTTTACTCTACTACTCATGCTTAGTAGTTTGCTATTGTTTTAGCATTTTCGTGTTCGACTATTATTTATTCGGGTTGATTCTTTGAGTCATAAAATGCCTCTTTAAACATCAATTAACCCTCATGTGATTGATATAAAAAAAAAAACACATTAAAAATCCGAAATCTACCATACATCAATTTTTACTGTCCATAATAAAGTCTCATACAAAAATATCACAAGTAATTGAGTTATGCCGAACAACAACATTCATAAAATGTTTAAACTATTATCAATGAGGGAAACAAATAAAGATTAACACCAAACATGAGAAAGAATAGCCAATTTGATCAATGGGTAAAATAGGAATGACGATGAGGTGCATTGATTTAAGGTTTAGAATGAAGGATCCTGTAAGATTAGATATGATCTAATATCTATCTTGAAACTTACAAAGAATCTATAAGGATCCTATAAGATTAGATGAATTCTAATTTCGATAATAGATATCGTAAGATAGTTGCAAAATCCATTTTGCCATTTTTAAGATTAGCTATTATTAGATGGATATAGGATATGACCACCTACATTAATTATATACTCTTATACCAGAGGTTTTAAGATGCTCTATAATTTATTATTTGAAGAAAAACACACTATACATAACTTACAAAATATTATTAATAAGTATAATTAGATTATATATATACAATAACATTTAAATAACTTAACCTATAATTAACTGCCAATAATTATTTGAAGTCGACTCTCTTTAGCAACTAGTTAATTCAAACAATAAAAAAATAAAATTGCAGAATGATATCCTATGATTAATGGAAATAAGAGTTCAAATTTGATTCTAATCAATGTTAGCTTATATGAAATATTGATTATGGGCATAAAGTAATTATAACATTTTAGCACTCTATAACTTTTTTTTTTAAATATTACTATGTATAGTAATGTATCATAAACTCTCCTTCTCTCTCTCAGATTTAATAGATGGTACATTTCAATACATGGTGTATAAATATTAATAAAATGTTCGTGTATATAATGTATACAATCATGAGTAGTAATCAATTTAAAAACTACTTTTTCCATTAATATTTGTGTTAACATTTCATTTGTTTTACACATCATGTATACATAGACCTATATACACTTGGCTGATTTACAGGCTAGTGGCAAGGTAAACTAGGTATAGGTCAGTTTAGGTGAATTGATAATTCAAAGGTTGGTTTGTTGACCTTTGAACTGTTTCCTCGTTAGTTTTATATATATATATATATATATATATATATTTTCTTGCATTTTCATAATTTAATGGAAATAATTTTTCATATTCTCTCATATTTCTAATTTTTTTCCTACATTATTGTAACACTTTATGGGTACATTACAATTTACATATATTAATGCTTAAATGATTTATTGTTATTTTTAACTCTAATTTTATTTCATTCTGAATAATTGATTTAGATAGCGTGAGTGTGCCATTACTTTAATATTAACGTGTTAAGTATTGTTAAGTAAAGCAAGAGAAATTATAATGGAAGAAGACAATATAAATATGAAAGTAGGATGTCATAACTTATAAAGGAAAATGACAAACTTAATTATAGATGATGGTGTTTGTTTTTTTTTTTTTTTTTAAATAAAGCAAAACTCAAAAGGACTGAATTGCTAATTCAACTGGCTGTTCAGGTTCATGAGCCCACCGAGTTGGTAGGTTCACTAGGTCGAACCATCTAAACCCTTAAGACTTAATGATTCATAGGCCGACTCAGACTTGCTTACCCTTAGGCCGAGTTAGTTTAGTTGCTGTCTAGATTAGTTCTGAGTCAATTTATGATTTAGAATAGGCTTTTGCATGAGTTTATGTATATAATACGTGATGTATAATATTTAATGAATTTTTTTTCTTATATATTATATTACAATATGATATTTTGTAACTCATAAGTTTTACTATACATAAATTTTAACGTGGTTTTAAAAGAATATGGAGAAGATTCTAGTTTTGATCCATCGAAACTTATATTTATGTAAAGTGGGATGTAGGATGCAACCTATTATATTTTCCACCGTAAACTTAATCACAGCAATACAATTGTCTTTCTAATAAAGATTAGAGTAGATTGTAGATACACCTTAGCTTCATTTGCATCTAGCTCCTATTTATTTATTTATTTATTTTAAGTTGAGTATCTAAACTCTTTAATTTAAAAAATGTGCATTTGATCTTATTTCACTATTTTGCTTTTGGACAAAATAATAAATACACAAAATTGAAAAGACAATGCATAGGATCAAGGGTATAAAATAAACCACTCGATTCCAAAGATGGAGCTAAGCATACTTGAAATTGAGATGTGTTCATTGTTTACCTATATAATTAACTTACACAAAAAAATTTCGCTTCATTATTACCGTAAGGTATAATGTTTGCCTCAATTTAAATGAAGCCAGGTAAGAATCATGTGCGTTAGTTCATGTACTTCTAGGATAAGGTTTCTGTGCTCCATGATGGCATTTTGAGTTGTCTCCTTTAGTATTAGATCACAAAAGCACTTTGGATTTCTTAATCAAAATCACAAATATAAATTTTAGTAACCACGTTGTCTAGAAAAATCATTTTCTCAAGCTCAAAAGTAAGACTACATCGTCACAATAAAGATAAATGTTCTTTATTAATATCTTAACCTTTTAAATTTAATATCATATTAAGACCAAATTAGATATAACTGATAATAACATATCATTTGTTGTCAGAAATTTTATAAAAAATTTTAATTTACGATATCATATCATTTTGGTAAATGCTATGCTACATTTTTACTGAAGATTATAAGATGCTGTAAGTTTGATTTTATTATCGAATTTGAATTTGCAGACAATATGGCGAATGAAGAATAGTAAATTAATTTAAAAAAGCAGCGTAACTGACGTTTTAATTAGACAAGAAAAAGAAGCTCGACCCGTTTTGTTTTATTCTGCAACACATGGACCACGTTGATTTACTCTGAGAAAACCAATCTCTGCTAATGACCGAAACGCCCGCGATCCCATCCCAGCGATTGAACGCCACGCGCTGAGTCAATCGATACTCACTCTCGTCGCGTTCTCCATCTCCACAACACGACGCGCGTGGCGAATCTGAGTCACGGCCTCAAAACGGTGGACCACGTCTTTTCCCGACACGTCATCAGTTGCTTCCCATGCCTGCACAAACAGTCACATCACGTGTCTTTAAGTCTCAATGCCAACGCCCCTGTTTTGTTGGTATTTTCCAAAATAAATCAATTATGAATGAATTTATTGTTTTTAAAATAAAAACATGTTTTTATTAAGGAATATCCCCACTTTATGAAAAAAAAAAGAGTGCCTTAAAATAAATTATATAAAATGTAATCTCGAGCTTTTCTTATTTTTATTAATTTTCTCTGCACGTAATATTTGCAAAATTCAACCAAGAGACTACACATGCTTTTAATTTTCTTTTTATATTCTTTCATTGCATATTGTACGAAACATTATATAAAGTTGAATATTCAGTGTTAATCTAATAATATAAATTTCTTTGCCAATCCTTTATTTATGGTTTTTATTTTTTAAATTGCCATGATATTCACACGATATCTTTGGATTTGATCCCTTATTGTTCATTTTACTAAAAATACATATATTTAGAGAGATATATAGATCCTGTGGTAAATTTATTTGATTATATATGTTCCATTCTATATTATTTTTAGAACTTTTCGATGATGAATAAGATTTTAGAACGGTATTGAAATTCAAAAGAAAAATTGAAACTTTAAAGATTGGGCAACAGGATTCGGAATTGCAAATGAAGTATGGGGTTTCTTTTTGGAGTGAAATCTAATCGAAGAGTAGCTATAATTTTAAAGCATAATTTTTGGTATTAGCATGTCAATAATTTTCTCTTTTTATCTCATAGTGTATTCGTGCATAGAAATACTTATTAAAAATATTAGGTTAAACTACAATAATACTTTTCGAAAGTTATCAAAATTATATCATCAAAAGAATTTTCCATCTATAGCACCAAATCAATTTTTTTTTTGTCAGTATATAATTGTTATTTTTTAAAATCAAGTTATTACTCAATTTGATTTGAATTTACTAATGAAAGGTTAATTAAATATAAAAACCCTCAAATAAATGATGAATTTGCCTAAAGAAATTATAAAGTATACATAAATATTGATACAATCGATATTTCAGTTTTAAAATATTTTTTAAAACATGAGAAATAATAATGAAATTCCAAATCGTAATTTTATTTTTGACCCATTTTTGTATATCAAATGTGATAATATACCTAAAAGAGATGTAAGGTAGACAACATTTCCAGATAACATAGTGTTTACTCATAAAACTCAACTATGAAAGTTTGTTGTACCCTATTTAGACAACAATTTCCATAGTTGTACCAAACAAAAACTCTCATTAAATAGAATAGACTATCTGTTCTATTGTCAACTATAAATGAATAAGTCACGTTGATGATAGATTCTTAATTTATAGATATTTAAAATCACTCATGACCTTACTTATCATATAAATTTACATTTAATTGACATTAAATGATAATCAATATAAATCTGTTATTTAGCATTATACATGTGTCCATTTGAGGAACATATTAAACCATCATATTCATTGAACTAGATCATGCGGAATTGCCGGCTAACAATGACTCAGTAGTAGTTACATGCCTTCTTATTTGATAATAAGTCAACCCAACTTGAATGGGAAGAAGAAGAAGAAAGAGGTATAGCCAAACAGTGGTACACGTTGTCCATTATGTCTTGATTAGCTACATATTAATAATGGATAGTTTAAAAGTTGTTTATATTCATGTCAAAATTCAATTAATTTTTTTAAATCGAATAATGAACTATGGTGAAAAAATTTAAATCCTTTTTGTTTTTTTATTTTATGATACCTAATAAGTTATTTATGTTTATATTATAAATTATACAAGAATACTAAATGAGGATTATTTAGTCATAAATGTAAATATAAATAATTTAATTGACTCATGTAAGACTTAGTTGATTCTAGCATAAACATATAGCATTTAAATGATCCAATTAAAACATAAAATTTGTTGTATTTTAATGTAAACACAAAGGACTTCAAGTATGCTTATTCCTATTTATTGTGTTTGAGAATATGTGAGGAAGAAAAAAAGAAGGGAATGGGTGGATTTTCACACATCGTATGATGAGCATGCACATACAAATATGTGCAAAAATTTTCATTTATTTTAAAAATATTTTTAATGCATCAATATAGTAAGCTTTCCCTAGATTAGCAGAACCGCAAAAGTATAGATATTTAAATCTTTTAACATACAATGAAGTCATGGGAAATTATGAAAAAAATTAAAATAATATTTCCTCAATTCTATCAAACTTTTTTTCTTGCTTTAAGAAAGGTATAAAAGACAAATTGACGCTATGGAAATTTCTCAATGATTTATTTAGTGAATTCTCAAATATATTTATGTGGTTTGTTTCTTGATTAAGTTTATTATATAATAAACTTGAAAATAAATTTGCACTAGTTCGTACATCTCCGCATTGAGATTATGATCGCATACTGTTATTAAAGAAGATTAAGGTAAAATAGGACTTCGTGCTTGTAAGCATTCTAATCATAACTTAGAGTTATACTTAGTACTCTTTAAATAATAGAATTAGCATTGCTTTACAAGCCTCTCATCGTACATATAATTTGCTTTCGTATGCCCAATATGTGCAATGCACCAACAATCACATACACGTCTACTTGAAACAATTACATTTGCACCAAATATCCAACACACATTCTCTCTCTCTCCCTCCTGATTTTATAAAAAAATTTAAAAAAAGGATGAAGATTGGATGGGATGGAAAAAAAATTGAGGATTAGGATAGAAAAGTATCTTCCACTTTAAAACTAAGTGAAAAAAGTAGTATATAAATTAGATGAAATTGAAAAAAATAAAACGAGGACAAAATTGGTTTTATTCTATATTTTCAATTATCAATTGAAAATATAATGTTACGCCCCGAAGTCGCGAAGTCACGAAGTCGCAAAGTCGCAACAGTACCGTCGTGTAAACCATTCTATGATGGCAACTGGCCTCACAGTGCCTACCATAGAGATAATCTACACAAGGCGTCGACGACTCCTCGCTTTGAAGTAAACAGTTCGAGTAATAATTATACTACAATTATGATAATTATCACAAAGTTCTATAAAACATAGATAATTATAAATAAGTCCACAGAGCTTCCCAGGAAGTTTTACACAAACACGACAGTTCACTAGATTACATAATAACTACTAGTCTTTTCTTCCTAATTACATGGTCATTCTAGCCTCCCATTATATTAAGTAACTTGATGCTCACACCCCTGGCTTCAAACGGACTAACCTCTGGGTAATTGTAAGGCGGCATAGTACTTGTAGTGTTCACAAATCAGAACCTGCAAAAGGATCTATAAGGGTATGAGCAACTAAAGCCCAGTAAGTTGAATTGGAGACTCATGAATGCATACAAGAACAAACAGGGTTATCAAACAATTATTTTCATGCAATGCAACAATCAAGTATCATTGCACAATGTAGTCCGGTCCGTTGTGAAATCAGAGAAATTTCACCCGCTCCAATCCGGGTTGAGGAGTTCCATGTTATGCAGCAGCTCACAACCAAACCCAGGCTTGTGTAATGGAGACCTCGCTTCTCCCGTGACTACCTTCGAACCATTGACTTCACCCCCGCCGTGACCTCCTCTCCTGTCACTTAGTTCGACTGAGGATGAAGAAGGGACCATTTTGCAATCCTGCGCTATCCCTTTCGAAGGGGTCGGTATCTGGTTGGAGAGTCCTATGATCCCCTAACGGGTTGCAATGTATGACGTTTTCGGTTATTAAGGTCGACTAAGATTAAATACTGGTTAAGGTGTTCAACAAGTTCATACCAATTCAATCAGTCACAAAGTCATTCACAGTACAAATTCCAGCACGAATTCAGATACATCAAGCACATGCGCAAACTATTTACAATCACAATCATATACAAGCCTAAGTCTCCGAGTACTACGAAACTAGTACTCTATTACAATAAACATTAACCCAACTTACTTGAATTTGCTCGATCGCTCGATCCTCTAGTTGCGAGCTGATTTGTTTTTGGGTGTCCTATAATACAAATAGGTTCTTTTAGTACTTATATTTTATGGATTATTATTCTAATTCATAATATAACTCATTTTCCTCATGTATACCTATAACGTAGTAATGAGTCATTGTGTTCTATTTCGGGGTTCGGCTCCTAAACTAGATTCTAGTTTTAATTCCTAAGTTGTAATTAAGCTCGAATCCCAATGTGATATTAATCACATTATGCTCGGGTATTCAAATATCCTATTGGGTCGTAATTTTTGTATTCTAAACTATCTGGTATACGCTAATCCTAATTGAGGTATCGAATTTATTCTCGGTGTGTAAAACTCTTACATTTTGAGATATTTACTTAAAATTAAATGTCATTTCAGATTTATTATTTTTTCTGATTTCTATTATAATATTATCTAAATAACCTTATTTTTTAAAAATTTATTAATTTACATTTTCACATATTACTAATTTATTATATTACTTACCTAATTGCCCTAATTAACCATACTTAGTACCTAAAGGCTAGGATTAAGGTTCCACTGCAGAGATTAACTTCCCTAAACCTCTAATTAAGATTCAAGTCAGTAATTAACATCCTAATCACTTAATTAACCCTTAATCACCCAATTTTACCATCATTTTAGGGCTAAAAATTAACTTAAAAATTTCGAAAATTAATTTAAAAAAAAATGGCTTCATAGCACTGTTATACATCAAATGAGCATCCTACAGAAAAATTTTGAACTCCAAACTACATCCCTAAGCCTATTTATTTTCCGGTTTACTAATGCTCGGTTTTGAACAATTTGTTAAGGACCCTATATTTCCAGATATAATTAAACTAAATAAGTATTTTTCCCTAAATCTACATGCAATAAAACCTCATAATAACAAGTTTCATAATTTTCTGGGCAAAATAAATAATTTTACAAAATTATACAAAAATCGGGTGAATAAATGACTAACCGGTTCAAAGCTTTTGGGCCGTCCAAACCCGGTCCAATGTTGTCGGCTGGTCCAGACGGTGGGTCTACTGTAGGGTGGTGGTGGTGGTTCGGTCTCAGGTGGTGGTGGGTGGTGGGTGGTGAGTGGTGGTTTTAGTTCACCTTGCTAATCTGCACAGTTTTCTTTTTTTTTTTTTGGAATTTCTCTCGAATTTTTTTGTGTTTCGATTTTTCTCAGATCACAAACTAGCCAAATGACTTCCGAAAATTTTTTCCTTATTTATAGACAAATGTAGTAATTAATGTGCATTAATTTGATGGGATTTTACCCCATTTCCTTAATTTTAGGCTTTTTGTTTATCCAATTCCTATTGGTTAATTTTTTTCTTTTCAGTTCACGACCTGATCTTGTTGCAGTTATCCTCTTCTGATTTTTTCTGATTTTTTTATAATTATTTTGTATTTTTCTTTAATTATTTACTTAGTTTTCGAACAATTTTAGTAATTACGCGTATTTTTATCTACACGTAAATACATGTAGGATACACGTGAACATTCCTAAATATTATTTTGGTCATTCTAAAATTTTTAGTATACATATAATTTATCTCTAATAATTTATTAGTTATTATATTACACTTTTTGCCTTTTCGGTAATTAGCAGTTATTATGCTTAAAATTTAAAAATTTTATAGTCTCCTATTTTACTACTTATTTTCTTAAATTTAAGTTTACAGGGTCATTTTTACTGATATTTTACTAAATAGTTTATAATTTGGGTTTGATCGGACCTTTTAGCCGATCGCCCTAAACCTTGGGTTCTAAGTTCAACCCTACGGTTACTTGGCTTGGCTTTAGGGCTTACATATAAGTTATGGGATAAGGTTAGGTATAGATTAAGGAGGGCTTAATTTATTCTTTTCTTTTCTTCTTTTCTAATGGTACTTGAAACCATCAAAATAAGACTAGTCTTATTCTTATTAGGTGTTTGATATGTGCTTTAGATATGTGTATAGTCTAAATTTTTTCTTTAAGTATAGGATATAGAGACAAAGAGTCAAAATTCATGCCATCAGAGTGTTTTTAGGATGCCAATTATCTAACGTGCCTTGGAAACTACACTCTCCTCCAAGAAGGAATATTTGTGTTATCATCTCTTGAAATAGAAAGTCACATGTAAAAATTAGATGTAAGTCTCAATTTTAGACTTGATTAATCATATATGTATGTATCGCTTAGAGAATACGAAGGAATGGATAATCATAGGTTAATTCTAGGCTTTAAGCTAGACCAAGTGATTCCATAGAAATAATGAAGAAAACAATAGGAAAAAGAAAAAAAAAAAGAAAATGAAAGGGAATTGCAGCCCATAACAATCAAAGAATTGAGAATTAGAATAATCTGTATGAGATTCGCCAGCATAAAAGTTAATTGTAGTTCCATTTATGGCGAATTGAGATCCCTTGGTTCCTCGCTTTAAACTTATGGGTCCAAAGACTTGCTCATTATAAGAGGGTATCATTTTTCTTCATCTTAAATAATGAGAAAGACTAATGAAACTTATAACATTTTAATGAAAAGTGGATCACTTCAAAAGTATATTAGTAAATAAGGAGGATGGACATCCCATAAATGTGTGCAAACAAAGTCTTTAACAGTGCATAACTTAATTATTTGACATAATGAATGTTCATTAGTATTACCCTAATTTTTATTAAGGGATTGCCAAACCTTAAAAGAAAATAAAAGAACTTAACCTCTAAATATCAATTATGATGATAAGTGATAAACGTCAATGTAAAAGTCTTCTATACTAAATTTATGCCTCGAATTTACATGAGACTTATCACAAAAGTGTAGTGATGATTTTGTACCTAAGGTTTCAAGACAAAGAGAAAAGGGGTAGAAAGAACAGGGAAGTATTGGAATAAAGAGAAACTGAAGTTGTCAAGCACTTAACCAAGAAGTATTCGCAAGAACTAGTTTTGGGTCGGGTTGATGACCTTCTTTATAAGTCATAAGGCCTAAGATATAACTAATGAATAATGGGCATAGCCTAAGCCTTAGTGAGGTACTGTATTTAGGAAATTAGTTATTGCATGCTTATCTTGCAAAATCTGTTAAAGTCAATTATTGTAAACCCCAAAATTAGCCATTCGAGGTTTCGATCGGTTGAAGGACCCGATCGAGCTTAAATTATAAAGTAAAGTTAGAAATATTAGTAAAATGATCTCGTAAGTTTGAATTTAAGAAAATAAGTAATAAAATAAAAGAATATAAAAATTCCAAATTTTAAGTGTATAACTCGTTATTTATCGAAAATACATAAAATGCATTTCGATAATTAGCGAATCGCTAGAGATAAATTATATGTAAACTAAAAATCATAAAATAACCTAAATAATATTTAGGAATATTTATTTGTACTATATATGAATTTACATATATGTAGAAATACGCATAATTACTTAAAATACGCGTAATGTGCTAAAATCATACTAAATAATTAAAGAAAATTCATAATTAATTAAGGAAAAATAAAGAAAAATCAGGAAAAATAAGGAATGATCCAGATATAGGTCGTGGCAGCTGGGAAAAATAAGAAAAAAATCGACCAATTAAATTAAGACAACACAAAAGCTAAAAATTAAGGGATAAGGCAATTGTCTTGTCCAATTTAATGCACAATAATTATACTAAAGCTCTATAAATAATAAGAAAAATTTAGAAGCTCATTTGGACAGTTAGAAATCATAGAAAATTAGGGAGATGCGAAAATTGAGAGAAAAACCAAAGAAAAAAAAAGAAAAGGAAAACTGTACAGTTAGGGCCACAAAGGAGAACCTAGACACGACGGGCAGCTGGGAGTGAACGGTTACCACCACCACTACCACCACACGGTGGTGGCAACGCCCAGGTGGGCCAACATACCCATGGCCACTGACGGTGGCCAGAGCCACCCAAATCGATGAGTTCGATTTCCAGCCTAATTTTATGTAATTTTGTAAAAATAATAAATATTATTATAAAATTATAAAACTTGTTATTATGGAATATTTTTGTATGTAGTTTTTAGGAAAAATATTATTTTGATGAAAATATGTCTCTTGATGAGCATGTTTCAGTTTAGAAATAAATGACCTTAAGAGTGTATTTTTGAACCCAAAATTTTTGTGTAGATTACTTAGATGATATAGAATAGTGCTATGAAGCCTGTTTTTTAAAATTAATTTTCAAAAATTTTAAATAATTTTTAGGCCCTAAAATGAGGCATAAAATGGGTAATTTAGTGTTAATTTAGTAATTAAATGGTTAATTACTGATTTAGTGATTAAGTATGTGTTTTAGGATGTTGAAATATGATGGAGTATGATACTTGTAGCATTTAGGGTGTTAGATGTAATTATTAGGTTAATTATGTAGTAAATAAGTAATATGGAAAAATAGTACATTTTAAGTTAATTTTGTAAATTAGGGCAATTAGGTGTAAAATCTGATTTAGGATGAATTTAGACATTTTTAAATGATAATTGATGTCGGGAGATAGCAATTAGATTGACAAAAATATTAGATGTGTATTATGTACACAATTATTAGAAATATAATAAATAGAAAATATTAGAATAAAAAAATTTTGATATTATGATAATAATAAAAATATACAATAAATCTGATAGGAAACTTGAATTTATTGAATTAGATGAAAAATATAAAAATTTCTCACATCAGGAGTAAAATCGGTACACTAATAAGGATTTAAGTGTACCGGGTGGAATAAAATACTAATTAGAGGTATTGATGGTATTTAAGAGATCGAGAAGTAATGTGATTAATTTCACATTATGAGTTGAAACGAATTTCTAAGGTTAGAGTATAAAACACTACTTAGAAATCGAACTAGAACCTAATTTAGAAATTAATACGAAAACCGAACCCGAAGTAAATCCCAAACTTAAAATAATTGTAAAAAACATAAGACCTAGATAATTAGGCATATTAAACCTTAAACAAAACATAACAATAAGCGTTATAGGATAAAATGAATTTATAATGGTTATACGAAAAATTGAAATCACGTTTGTATTATAGGGATGATTGGCGATGGCCTGAGTAAGTCGAACCTCGAGTGAGTAAGCGAGGAGTCGAGATAGTAAGTGAGGAGTCGAGATAGTAAGCGAGGAGTCGAGATAAGTTGGGATTAATACGATGTTGTATTTTGGAGGCTTAAGATTATGCTTGGTTGTGCTTGTTAGATAGTTGGATGTGTGCATGTGCTTGATTATGGGTGGTGCTTGATTATGGGTGATGCTATGATTCTGTTTGTTGCTCTAGCATGTATTATATGATTTGTATGAAATGATTGATCACCCTAAACTAGACTTAATCAAATATACGACCAGTAATCATAATCAGACATGCATGGCAACCCGTTAGGGGAACTTAGGACTCTCCGGCCAAATATCGACCCCTTCGAAAGGGATAGTGCAGGATTGCAATTGGTTTCTTCTTCATCCTTAGCCGAACTAAGTGACAGGAGAGGAGGTCACGGCGAGGGTGAAGTCAGTAGTTAAAGGGTAGTCACGGGAGGAGCGAGGTCTCCATTGCACAAGCCTGGGTTTGGTCATGAGCTGTTGCATTAATGGCAACTCCTTAACCCGATTTAGAGCGGACGCAATTTCTCTAATCTCATGACGGGCCGGACAGCGTCGTGCGATAGCATTTGTTTGCACATGCATTGCACCTAATAAGTTGATTGAAAACCTTGTTGTGTTTGTGTTATAGTTTTAAGTCCTCTATCCTAACTTACTGAGCTGTGGTTGCTCACATCCCTATAAACGTCGTGCAGGTGCTGGCTAAGAAGTGGCAAACAACTACTCTGAAGCTAGCAACTGCTGGATCCTGGGGAGTGAGGAAAAATATTGAAGAATCAATACATATGTTATTACTTTTCATTTCTGAATAATGTAATAACTGAATTATAGTGAATATATATAAATTTCCTCATCTTCTTAGGTAAATGATTTATTTAAATTACAACCGTTTACTTCAAAGCGGGTTAGTCGTGGACGCCTTATGTAGACCAAGTCTAAGATAGCGGTTGTAAGGCTAACTTCTATCTTAGGATGGTTTATACTCTTTCCTCCTAATGTATGTCTTGTGTGTAAATTGAGTGTAATTCTGTATGTATGTGAGTTGTATGCTAGTGTCATAGTGAATTGAAAGATATACAAATTGAATTCCCCCATTGCAATTGTTATTAGAGTCGAGTTGGCAAGGAAATGACTTTAGCTGATAAAGTTAGCCTTGACGAGAGGATTAAGGCCATGCTTGAAGAGAACCTGGGATCTTTGTCCAAAAATATGTAATGCTTGCAATCATGTTTAGACCAGCAATAGATGCCTATAACTGAGTTGCATGCACTTTAGCCAGACAGGATGATGGCATTGGCTTCGAGTACACCAACTAACACTCCAACCCTTATAATAGCCATAACATATGGGTTAGTACATGCCCCAAACTCTAATTCAAACTCCAACATAGACACTACTGCAAATGTAGCTACAAATAAGAGCAGCCAGAATATAATCTCTTACCTTTGATGGGAGTAAACTCAAGGATTGATTATATAAGGTAGACCAGTACTTAGACTTAGATGTAACTACGAATGAGTGGAAGGTTAGACTTGCCACTATGCACTTCAATGGTATAACACTAAAGTAGTATCACCACTTCATACAGAATCAAGAAAACCCTTAAGGAATGACATGAGATAACTCATTGGTAGTACTACTTGAGAGGTTCGGTGGGAGAGCCTTTGAAGACCTTGTTGTAGGGCTTAAAGAATTGATACAACTGGTACGTTACAAGAATATTTAGAGAAATTTGAATTTTTGACCACCTAAGTTCAATTTCTTAAAATAACCTTTGTTAGTCTCTTCCTTAGTGGCCTTAAACTCGACATTCAATACCCCCCTATGCCTATTTAGACCTAAGACCTTACAAGATGCATATACTATAGCGAAACTCAAAGAAGCTAACTTGCATAAGACTCGCTACCCTTTGAAATAGCATAAAACAACCCCATTCCTTGTTCAAACCAGCCCTAACCGACCCCATGCTACTCATAGACCAAACACATTCCCCATAAACACTAACAAAAACAAAAATTTGCAACCAAACCCAAGTTCCCATACCCAAACACTTACACCAACCCACCAATGAGCTCCTAGTAGCTTTACACCAATAGAATTAGATGAGAAGAGGAGGAAAAAAAATTGCTTTTGGTGTGACGAGCCCTTTGTACTAAGCCATAAGTGTAAAGGAAGAAGAGTGAGTATGTTGGTAGTGGGAGAGGGGGAAGATGATGAAGAGATGAAAGATTATGAATTCAAGGCAATTGAAGAAATAGAGGATGATTTATCCAAGCTCACATTGTGCTCTATGAGGGGTGATATTCATAGAATTATAGGATGTATGCATGTGATTGGCAACTATAAGAATAAGAGGTTGAATATTCTAGTTGATACTGGTAATTCACTTAATTTTATTGATGACCATTTGGCTAAGGGGCTTAATTGTGTACTAACTAAGGTACGCTTGACTAAAGTGACTTTAGTTAATGGGACTTTTACTTTATAGCTACACAAAGATTGACTCATTTAAATGGTCCATGTAAGGGAAAGAATTTGAGGCTGAAATGCATGCGTTAACATTGTCAGGTTATGACCTTATACTGGGTATACCATGGCTTATTAGGTTAGGTACAATTCGTTGGAACTTTGATAACTTATGATGGATTTTGAATGGATGGGATAGGCTTATAGGCTCACAGCTACAAAAGAGAAGTTACAATCCATTGATGGCTCAACATTATTGAAACTACTAACTGATGGAGAACAAGTGGACGTTTGATGTTGGGTAGTGTATGGTGAGAAATTAAATGACGAAGCAAAGAATAACAGCAAATTAAGGCCAGAATTATTAGTTTTAATGGAAGAATATTATGACCTTTTGAGGATCCTAAGGGGTTGCCACTAGCTAGAGAGTTTGACTATAGAATTTGTTTGAAGGAGTGCTTTAGACCAGTTGATATTTGGCCTTATAGGCATTAAGCAGCTTAGAAGGAAATCTTGGAAAAGATGATAAGGGAGATGCAGGAGGATTAGGTAATTAGATCAAGAAATAGTCCATTTGCATCTTTAGTAGTATTAGTTAAGAAAAAGGACAACACTTGGCGGATGTGCATTGACCATAGGAAGCTTAATGACCATACTATTAAGGATTGGTTTTCCATCCTTATAATTAAGGACTTATTTGATGAGTTGAGTAAGGCTAGTTAGCTCATGAAGCTAGACTTGCATTTGGGGTTTCATCAAATCTGAATACATTTGAAAGACATATATAAGACCACGTTTAAAACACATGAGGGACACTATGAGTACGTTGTTATGCCCTTTAAGCTATCAAATGCCCTATCCACCTTTTTATGGGCTCATGAATCACATCTTTAAGGAACACTTACTGAAGTCTGTGTTGGTATTCTTTGATGATATACTAATTTATAACATGGTGCTAGAAGAACACTTCATTCACTTGCGAAAAGCATTTGAAATCCTAAGGAAGGATGGCTTATACTTAAAGAGGAGCAAATGCATTATTAGGGCCTTACGAATTGAATATTTAGGCCATGTAATCACTAAGATGGGGTAGCTATAGATCCTAAGAAGGTGGAAACAGTACCATGCTAGCTGAATTCGAGAATTATCGCAAGCTTTGTAATTAAATGTTTGGGTTTCGATATGTAAAATTTAAAACGATCTAGTAAGTTGTTCAATCGAGCTCAAATCTTACAATAAAGTTAAGAATACTAGTAAAAGTGATCTCGTAAATTTGGATTTAGAAAAATAATTAAATAATATAATATTGAATTATAAGTATATTATCTATTATTTATCGGAAACATGTAAAATGAGTTTCGATAACTAATAAATTGATAGGGATAAATTATATGTACATTAAAAATTATAAAATAACTTAAATAATATTTATAAGTATTTATTTGTACTATATATGTATTTATGTATAGGTAAAAATATGTGAAATTACTTAAAATACCTAAATTAATCTAAAATAATACTAAATAATTAAAGAAAATTGATAAAAAAATTACCAAAAATCAAGAAAAATATGGAATGGTTTGGAAATAAGGCTTAGTAGGCTAAAATTGAAGAAGAAAGAGTTAACTAATAGAATTAAGACAAAATGAAAGTGAAAAGGAAAGAGATAAGAGACACCTGTCTATGTTAAATTGCAAAAGAAACCTTAAACTTTCTTCTATAAATACCTAAACCCTTTCTAAAATTCAGTTTAGACCCTTAGTGAATAAGAAAAAAATTAAGAGAGACAACAAAGAGAAGAGAGAATTAATTAAAAAAAAAAGAAGGAAAAATCATGTGCAATTAAGGGTTATATGATGAACCTATGTTCAATAACCATCTGAAGAGGGATGGCTATTACCACCTAACAACACCCCTACCACCTAAGGTTGCTGACATAGGTGTTGCCATTACTGGTAGTTGGAAGTCCATCAAATAGTAAATTCGATTCTTCTTTCTAATTCTATTTAAATTTTTAAAAATATTAAATAAATTCAAAAAATTATGAAATTTGGTATTCTAAGGTTTTTAAGTATGTAAATTTAGGAAAAAAAAAATCGATTTAATGAATTTAGATTTAGAAATATACAATGTTTAAGAAATCCCATAAACTTAAGTTTATTTTGATTTAAAAATAAATAGCCTTAATAGTATAGTTTTGAGCTAAAAAATTTTGTATAAGCTATTTAGAAGATGTAGAACAGTCTTATGAAGAGATTTTTCAGAAATAAATTTTTGAAATTTTTAGATAATTTTTAAACCTTAAAATAATATATAAAATGGGTGATTTTAGGTTAATTTTGTAATTAAATGGATAATTACCAATTTAATGTATAATTAAGTATTTCAAGACGTTAATATCTTATATAGTATGATGTTTGTAGTATTTAATGTGTTACATGTAATTATTAAGTGTATTATGTAGTATATATAATAGGTAAAATGACATATTTCAAGTTAATTTTGTAATTTAGGGTTATTTAGGTATAAATTCTGATTTAAGATATAATTAGATATTTTAATGTATTATTGGATGATGAAGGATAATATATGTAGTGTTACAAGTATTAGATATGTGATATAAGTATATAATATGTAGTAATACATAATATATGTATATAGGAATTAAATGAGTGGAAAATATTAGATAAAAATTTATGATATTATAATAATAGACATATGATATGAATCTTATTTAGATTGGAAGTTTATGAAATTATGTGAAAAATGTAGGTTATTCTCATATTAGGAATAAGTTTGATAGTTAAATTAAGAATATAGTATATTATACAGGCTAAAATATTGGTCAAGAGCTAAAATAGAGATTTAGGATACCTAAGTATAGTTAAATGGGTTTCATGTTTTAGTTTGGGAGGAATTCTTATGGTTTACAAATAAAAACAGTAATTAAAAGCTAAAATAAAACTTGATTTAGAAATTGAATCATGAATTAATTTAGAACTAGTTCAGTTATAGGAGATATAATTTGAATAATAACTAAAAACTAATGACTTAAAGCTTACATGTATATATACACATATTATAAGTGGTTACGTTAAAAATGTAGATTATTCTTGGATTAGAGTCTAATTCAAAAGCAGAATCCGAATTAGGATTAGTATAAGTATATTAGATAGTAAGTCAAAAACCTAAACCAAGGGTTATACTAATTAAATGAATCGTAAGAAAAAGGTTAAAAAGCATTTAAAAGACTTATAAACAAAGAATAAGAAAAAAGAAAAGGTAAACTAAAACTTAATTCAAAAGTCAAAACCGTAATTGGAATAAAAAAACAAATTCGAAACCTGGCTGAACAAGAAAAGTAATTCTATGAGACTTAAACCTAAATCACTAAATATAAGAAGATCATAAACCAAAGATAATCATAATCTAAATTACATAATAAAACCTATCTATGGTAATTATGTGGAAACTAAAACAATATTTGTATTATAGGAATTGTCAGCAATAGCTTGTATAAGTCGTACCATGAGTGAGTAAGAGGAAAATTTAAGTAAGTTGAGATCGATACGTTATTGTATTTTGAAGTATTGTTTTATAGTATTTGGAGACTTGAGATTATACTAGGTTATATTTGTTAGATAGTTAATTGTGCGCATGCCTATATGTGTTCGTTCTGAGTTGATGATATGATTTTGGTTCACTATTTTAGTTTATATTTGTGTGATTTGTTTGAAATGATTACATACCTTAAACTTAAACTAACTAAATATATGACTCGAAGGTTTGAAATGGACCTGCATAGCAACCCAATAGGGGAAATATTTAAGGTTCTTTGACTAAATATCGACTCTTTCGAAAGGGATAGTACTGAATAGTATAATGGGTTCCTTCTTTATTCTTAGTTGAACTAAGTAATAGGAAAGGAGGTCATGGTAAGAGTGAAATCAATGGTTTGAAGGTAGTTCTGGAAGGAGCGGTATCTCCATTACACAAGCTTAGGTTTCGTCGTGAGCTATTGAAAATATGTGCTTAACTCCTCATCTAGGAATTGAGTGGGTATAATTTCTTTAATTTCATGACGGACCGGATAACGTTGTATGATGGTATTTGCTTGTACATTGATTGTATCTAACTAATTTGGTTGATAACTCAGTTTATGTTAGATGTATAGTTTTAAGTCTCCATCCCAACTTATTGAGTGATTGGTTACTTATATTCTTATAAATGTTGTTGTAGGTATTAACTAAGAAATGATCATATAATTACTTTGAAGCTAACAACTATTGGATCTTGGAGAGTGATGATATAAACCTGAGAATCAATTGCACTCTTAAGTTTAGATTTTATCTTTAAAGTTTTTAGTAATAATTTATGTATTACTTAATTAGATTACGATTATGTTACTATTTCTTATAAATATCCTTAGATTATTTTAGTGTAAATATGTATTTTTCATAATTTCATAGGTAAATAATATATTTAATTTGTGAACTATTTATGAACTATTTACTTCAAAATGGGTTAGTCTGGACGCCTTATGTAAATCAGGTTTAAGATAGTGATTGTAAGGTCAGTTTCTATCTTAGAATGGTTTGTACGGTAGATTACGATTATTTACGATTAAATATAATTAGATTACGATTATGTTTAATTAAATATATTTAATTAGATTACGATTATGTTACTATATCTTATAAATATCCTTAGATTATTTTAGTGTAAATATGTATTTTTCATAATTTCATAGGTAAATAATATATTTAATTTGTGAACTATTTATGAACTATTTACTTCAAAATGGGTTAGTCTGGACGCCTTATGTAAATCAGGTTTAAGATAGTGATTGTAAGGTCAGTTTCTATCTTAGAATGGTTTGTATGGTAGAACTATTATAATTCTGCCACTTCGAAGTGTGACAACTACTAAGGAGTTAAAGGGGTTCCTAGGTTTGGCCAGTTGTTACCGATGTTTTATATGGGGTTTTGGAGTGATTTCAAGACCGCTAACACAATAGTTGAAGAAGGGACAATTTAGTTGGAATCAAGAAGCGGCTGTGGCCTTCGAAAGTCTTAAACAAGCCCTTACTAGCACCTTAGTCCTTAAGCTATCAGATTATACTACGGATGCATGTAGAAATGGAATAAGGGTAGTCCTAATGTAAAAGGAACACCTAATTGGTTGTTTGAGTAGGCCATTATTGCCTAAGCAACTTGGGCTTTCCATTTACGAAAAGGAATTGTTGCCTTTAGTATTTGTTGTCGACAAGTGAAGGTATTACCTAATTGGGAAACAATTCACAATTAGGACCGATCACTATAGCTTAAGTATTTGTTGGGGCAATGGCTGAATACAACTAGTTAACAAAAATGGGTTACTGAGCTATTGGGACTTGACTATGTCATTAAGTATAAGAGTAGAAGGAAGAATTCAGCAGTTAATGCTTTCTCTTACCTTAGTGATCCAAGGTTGCAAGTTTTAAGAGTCTCCTTTGCAAGCCTTAAAATCATAAAGGAAATCAGAGTGAGCTGGAGTTTGCCTAATGGCTATGTAGAAATCATCAAGAAATTGAAGAACAAACAGCCTAATAGGTGTTTCACTTTAGAAGGGGGCATTTTCAAAAGAAAGGGAAGGATAGCATTGGGGCTATAACTAACATTGAAACAGAAATTGCTGCAAATATACCATGACGAGGCAACGGGAGGATACTCGGGGGCTTAACTACCTATAAAAGACTAAGTTCAATACATTATTGGTCAAAAATGGAAAAAGAGGTAAGGAACTATGTTAAGGCGTACGATGTGTGCTCAAGGTTTAAGCGCGAAAACATAACTTACCCAAGCTTATTACAACCCCTTCCCATCCCCTCTGAGTGCTAGATAAACGTTAGCCTTGATTTTGTAAAAGGGCTGCCCAGGTCTAATAGGAAGGATGTTATACTAGTGGTAATGGACAGGTTAAGCAAATACGCCTACTTCATTGGAATGACTTACCCCTACTTAGTATAGTAAGTTGTTTAAACTTATGTAGGTAGTGTGTTTAAGTTACATGGGTAGTCGGAAAATATGGCTAGCGATAAGGACCTTGATAACTCTGATTTTAAACATATTTCATATGGTGATTTTATAGTATTTTCCTCACATTTTTGGTTTTCTTTAAAGAAATTGATACTTAATTGAGTAAAATTTTGATTTCTAGGTTTGAACGCGTTCTAGGATTGAAAACGAAAAAAATGAATCAAATTTCACTCAATTCGGAGTTCAAACGAAGAAGTTTTGAAGTTACACAGTCCATATAGAAAAAATTAACTAGGGGCAGGAAGTTACACAACCTGGGGACACGGTCATGTCCCAGGTCGTGTCTAGTAAAGAAAACAAAAACCTTTTGATATACTATAAAAGGACATATTAGGGTTTTAAAAGACATAAGAGACTTTAGAGAAGACAAGAGACTTGAGGAGAAGGTGAAGGAGAAGGCGAGAACAACACCGACTTCGAGATTAGAGAGATTGTTCATCAATTAAAGGGGTTTTCCATGTTTTATTTTACGTTTTTGATGGAACTCGTTTTTAGATTCATTATGATAGCTTGGAATTCGTGTATTTAGGATTATGGAACCTAGGGTTTCATGTGATTCTTGGATTGATTTAGAATTTTCAATAAAGTTTCTATCTTTGCTTGATTCAATTATGTCATTTAATTGTTAATTGATATTTCTAGAATATCAATATATGATATTATACATGTTGATTGAGAAATTACATGCATAATTAGATCTTTACATAATTGGAGAGAATTACATGTATACTTAGAGATAGGATACATGTTTCTTCCGGAAAGTTAATTATTTATATGAGAATTCATTATACATTAATGCAATTCTAAATTATATTACTAAGTGAAGAGATTTCGGTGAATAATTTAGGATTAGGGTTAATATGCTTGAGAAAGGTATTAACTTTAGTTGTGAATCTCTCCGGTCAAGAATAATAGAAACCGAATTGAATATATTTTAAGCGATCACATGTTAAACTCTAGGGGAAATAATTCCTAAATACGTTATTATTTTCTTGAAGTCGTTCTTAATTTTATCGCTTTTTCAATTGCTTAATCAAGTCTTATAAATAAGTTAGTTTGTTAATTTCAGTATTTTTAATTAATTCAAACTTTCATAATTTTCCGGTTAGATAATAAAGCTAAGGTTAATATTAGTACTCGAAGTCTCTGAGGGATCGACTCGGACTCATATCCACTATATTAAAATTGATAGGTACACTTGCCTGTTATCAAGTTTTTGGCGCTGCTGTCGGGGACTTTCGATATTAAGAACACTAGTTGCTTTATTACTTTAACCATTTTTTTTCTTTTTTTTTCATTATTTATTTTCATTTGCTAGAGCTGCAATTGATTCTATATTTCTTGCCTTTGTAGTGCATGACTCGAAGTAACCCGGAAGATTTGGTAGAACTTAATCCTGAAATTGAGAGAACTGCCCTTCAAAATTTGAGATCGCGACCTAGTCAAATTGTGGCGACCATTGACGACGAGTCAATCATTGAAATCAAGGAAGAAGGTAAAGAGCCCAACACTCAATTCATCGAGTAGGAAGATCCACCACACATGGCTAATAACAGGAATGAAGCAAATCGGACCATGTCTAATTATTCAAGGCCTACACTTATTGGAGCTGACTCTAGTATTGCAAAGCCAACCGTCGCGGCTAATAACTTCCAAATTGCACCTAACATCATACAAATGGTGCAACAATATGTTCAGTTTGATGGTCTCTAAGATGAAGATCCTAATGCTCACGTCTCTAGCTTTCTAGAGATTTGTGATACATTTAAAATCAATAGAGCCATGGATGATGCCATCCGACTGCGGCTATTCCCTTTTTCTTTGAGGGTTAAAGCAAAACAGTGGTTGAACTCCCTACCAAGAAATTTAATCACAACTTGGAATGAATTGGTAGAGAAATTTTTAGAGAAATATTTCCCACCTAGAAAGACCGCTAAACTTCGGAATGATATTTCTTATTTTGTTCAATTGGAAGCGGAGACGTTATATGATACTTGGGAGCGATTTGAGGACTTGCTCAGGAGGTGCCCACATCATGGCTTCCCACTATGGATGCAGATTTAGACCTTCTACAATGGTCTCAATTTATCTACTAGACAGATGATTGATGCATCCGTAGGAGGTACTTTGAACACAAAGACACCTGAACAAGCACAAAACCTGATTGAAGGAATAGCGATGAACAATTATCAGTGGGAAACAACTAGAGCCAAGCAAAAGGCCATGGGAGTTTATGAGGTGGACTTGACCACTGCTTTGGCAGCTAAGGTGGACCTATTGAGTAAGAAGATTGATGCACTCTCTGTTGGCCCTCAACAAGTGCAATCAGATGTAAGTGATTTTGGTATGCAGGGGTATGGAGCACCTGAACAATTGGAACAGGTTGATTATCTAGGTTATCTACCCAAGCAACAAAATAACCCCTACAGCAACACTTATAATCCAGGATGGAGGATTCACCCCAATTTCTCATGGGGAAATCAAAACCAAGGCCAGCCAAAGACCAACTTTGGCCTACCTGGATTTCAAAGGCCATTCCCACCTCCTCTCCTTCAAGAAAAGAAGTCCAGCGTGGAAGAACTTCTTACAAAATATATCGAGGCAATGAGGCTCGTTTATCCAACATTGAATCCTCGCTGAGGAATCAAGAGGCTTCAAATCGCAACCTTGAAAATCAAATTGGTCAACTTGCAAAAATGATCTCTGAAAGGCAATAAGGGATACTCCCATGGAATACCGAGGTCAATCCTAGGGAACATGTTAATGCTGTGACCTTGAGAAGTGGTAGAAAACTGCAAGTGGAGAAGAAGGATGGTGAGGAAGTAGTTGAGAAAGAAGTGGAAGTCAACTATAAGGAAGATGCAAAGCCACTAAAATCAAAAGAAAATATGGAATCACCAAAAGTGAAGGAGCACAAGCCTCCCATCCCTTACCCGCAACGCCTTAAGCAAAGTTACACTGATCAGAATAAGGAATTCGGTAAATTGCTTGATGTTTTCAAACAATTACACATTAACTTACCTCTTGTTGATGTCATCCTGCAGATGCCAAAGTATGCAAAATTTTTAAAAGATCTTCTATCGAACAAGAGGAGGTTGGAGGAGCTTACAACCGTCACATTGAACGAGGAATGTTCGGCACTTCTCTAGAAAAAGCTGCCACAAAAATTAAAAGATCTAGGGAGTTTCACTATTCCTTCTATACTTGGCAATTTGTTAGTAGATAATGCTTTGGCAGACTTAGGAGCTAGTATAAATTTGATGCCGTATAAATTGTTCAAAAAGCTAGGGTTAAGAGAACCTAAATTAACGCACATGAGCCTTCAATTAGCCGATAGGTCTATCACATACCCTAGAGGCATCATAGAGGATGTTTTAGTGCAAGTAGACAAATTCATCTTTCCCGTGGATTTTGTTATACTTAATATAGATGAAGATATTGAGGTGTCAATCATTTTAGGTCGACCATTACTAGCCACTGCTAAGGCTGTTTTTGATGTTAGTGAGCATAAGTTGATATTACGGGTCGGGGATGATGAAATAGTTTTTAAAACTCCAGAGGCAACGAACAAATTTCTTGACTCAGAAGACATATGTCATAATGTTAATGCCACAATGTTGTTATATCTAGATGTGTGCAGGAAACGCTTATCAAAGATTCCTTAAGCTATTACTTGCAAAAGGGAGATGAAAATTTGGTGACCAACCCCAATTGTGCAGAAGTAGCAGCTCAAACAGAAGTTCATGAATCTAGTATGGACAAGAAGGGGATTGATCCACTCCATAAGCCAAAGGATCTTAGATTAAAATCTTTCTAAAAGAAGCCACCAATTTTGGAACCAAAACTATCAAGAAATCATTTGGAACATGTTTTTGCAGTGAAAAGTTCAAAACTCCCAATGACAACCGGATCTAAGCTAAAAGCGGAAAAAATGAAGAAGTTTAACCTATATGAATTTGATAAGTGGCATGATAAGGAGAGAAATTATGGCAGTTATGCAACAATGAAATGTAACTGGCAAGGTTGATGGCCGAAGGGTAAATTTACACTTGTATGGAGGGTTTGAAAGCGAGATTCAGGAAGAGTCCTATCTCCACCTGGATGAAGAATCATGAATTACAAGACATATCCCGTCGAGTTATTGACGTTAACTATAGCGCTTCTTGGGAGGCAACCGATACCTAATTTTGCTTACACTTTAGTTCTTTAAATTTATTTCATTTTATTTTTCTTTTATCTAACTTTGCTTTGCTTCTTTTATTTGTTTTAATTTTAGTCATAGGCTTTTCCCTATTAATTTCATTTTTATTCTTCTCTTTAGTTTTCTTTTTTCTAGTTTAATTACTTTTATTTCTTTAAGTTTCCTTTATTTTTTAATTAAATTCATGAATTAAAAAAAAAAGAACAGAAAGTTACACGGGCATGAGATACGGTCGTGTCCCAGCCCATGTCCATCCAGGCCCCTTTAATCTACCATGCTTACAGAAACTTACACGGGCGTGGGACACGGTCGTGTCCCAGCCCGTGTCCGCCCAGATTTTACTCTATGGGTACAGAAAGTTACACGGGCGAGGGATACGGTCGTGTCCCAGCTCGTGCGTGCCCAGTATTCCCGACTGCCTATAGAAAGTTATACGGGCGTGGGACACGGTCGTGTCCCAGCCCGTGTCCGTCCAGTTTTCATACACGGGAACAGAAAGTTACATGGGCATGGGACACGGTCGTGTCCCAGCCCGTGTCTGTCCAGACTCCACATGACACATACAGAATGTTATACGGGCACGGGACACGGTCGTGTCCCAGCCCGTGTTGACCTAAGCTTACTCGATTTTTGCACACTCCCGTTTTATTTAAATTAAACACACCTCTCACACACTCACAATCAAACATATCTCTCTCATATTCTCTCTTATTCTCCCTCTTCTCTCCACAATTCTTGCATTCCGCATTTTGATCCAAGTAAGTTTCCTAATTAATTTTGTTCTCTCTTCCTCATGATTAGGTAATTTGGTTATTTGCAATTTTACTTTTGTGTGTCCTCGTTTTTCCATTTGGCCTGCAAATTTCTTTTGATTATTCATGAACGCCATGCTTCATTGCTTTGTATTTCTTGCTCTTTCATGCAATAATGCTATCGCATCTAGTTATATTTCATTGTGATCTCTCAATTCCGACTGTTATTGGCTAATTTGCTCATCCTTATTCATTCATGCTAGTTAGGGTTTGCAATAGGAGAAACAATTCTAGGTCATTTAGCGTCTTTTATATGTTGGGACGCCTATATTTCAATGATAATTGTAGTATAGTAGAATTAGTTGGATGCGTTTGCCATTTATTTCTTTTCCACCAACTAGTTTTCTAGCTGCACTCTACCTGTTTGTGTAAATGCCCCAATGAGACTTCTATTCACATTCTTTCCTATTGCTCTTATTTTCCTCTGCCTTCTTTAACTATGTGCGACGCGGATGTACATGTTTGATTTGAATTGTTGATTTTTTTCAGGTATTCAAATGGCAAATCGCGCTAAGCTTACCGTTCGTCGGAAATCAAAATTCGCAGCATCCTCTTCATCATAATCAGGGGCAATAGTTGAACCACTAGCTACGCTTCCCCCGATGGAGCACCTAATGCTCCAATTTAAGGAAGACTACCAAGTGCAACGATATCAATTACTTCAAAATAAGCCCTTTAGCGAGACCCTTCGGCTGGATTGGGATGTGCTCGCTTAATTAGAGCTCACCACAGAAATGAAGGAGCTCATGGATGGTACCATTTGGGAGCGCTTATTATCCTTTGAAGCTCCAATTTATAAAGAGCTGACCTTGGAGTTTTTGTGCACTTTTAAACTTGATAAAGACAATGCTACTAGCATGGGCCCAAAATGCAAATTACACTTCACCTTGAGTGGCCATCCATTCCACATGACTATCGCTCAACTGGGCAGATATCTTGGTCTATATGAAGATGGATATACACGGACGGAAGAGTTCCAACATCTCTCGTGTCGTTTTCCTCGTAGCGTCACAGCAGGGTCATTTTGAAATGAGATTACGGTTGGCGATGCCTATGATCCAGCCAAGAGTAAGGCCTCTCAATTAGTCAAGCCTAAATATCGGGTTCTTCACTGGCTCTTTTCACACACATTAACTGGCAGAGGCCTTAGCACAGAAATGGTGTCCAACAAGGATTGTCTTTATCTATATAGTGTCCTTCATAAACGTCCCATCAATCTCGCCATCAAAATTGCCGAACTCTTCAGCTATCAAGCCACCTTTACACGTAAGAAAGGGCATATTTGTTATGGCCCTAACATTACCTTACTAGTGCAGGCCATGCGGACTAAGGTTGTTGCTTGGCCCTCCCTTACTTTGATTAGCCAAGTCACTCCTATGCGCCTCAATTCTTTCCGACTCATGAACCTCTTACTAACAAGATGTCAAGGTCGATACTCTTGCAGCAGCACATCTCGGGGCCAGACATCTTCAGCTAGCTTTGAAGATAAATTTGATTTGTTGATGGCTGAGGTTCGTTATATAAGGGAAAGTGTGGATAAACTTCATATCCGCCAGGATAAATTGGAAAAATTTCTCAAAATGAAAGAGTCGGCTACCCACTCAGAGGAGAGTGAGGAAGAGGAAGCGGATGATGAGGGTGATGAGGATGAGGCGACTAGAGAAAGTGATGAGGATGTCGAGGCCAGTAATGATGATGATGATGATGCTACGATGGCTGAGGCATCGTCTGATGAGGCAAATGAAGAGACGAATTCCGATCCCTCTTCTTAGTTCCTATTTTTTTTTTTTTTTTGTGTTCTCTTTTGGTTGGCCAAGGCTTGTGAACTCAGCTATATAATGATGATGCTTCTTCATTTTGCACTTCTTTTCGACTAGTAGAGAAGTATTAGTTTCTTTTCTGTACATATGTTTCCTTTTTCCTTAGGCTGCTTTTTCTTTTACATTTCATGCTGCTATGTTTTTTTAGTCATACATTGAGGATAATGTATGTTATTAAGTGTAAGGAAGGGATATATATGAATTTATTACTGTTTAGGAGACCAATTATTCACATTTGACCCAATTAATTTTTAAGTTAACTTGCAATAGGTAATTAACTAGTATTAAGCCAAATTAACTGTGTCATCTTGATTATTATTGATCTTATTATACTTTACTAGAATTGATTAGTCAAATTTGTGAAGGGTAAAGTTATGAGTTATTTAGCTTAGGACTTTAGGACTTGAGATTGGAGCAACATCACTAGTTGAGAGTTAGTTATGGTTATTTTTAAATTTACTTTTATGTATACATTTCTCTTAGAAATTTTTAAGAGTCCTATAATTTTTAGTAAACCAACAAATAAAACTCTTCTTTTGAGAAACCCCTGAAAAATCATAATGAATGGAGGTTAAAAGTAATAACAAGTGTATGAATAGAAAAAATTGGTAAAGATTCATCTTGGTTCGTCGGAAGAGCGAGATTGAGTCTCAATGCCAATTCTAATGAAAAAAAAAATTGATATGGATCGGCCTTGGTCCATCAGAAGGACAAGGTTCTTTCCCGCTATCAATATAAGGAATAAGTTGGTATGGATCGGTCTTGGTCCGTCAGAAGAGCGAGATTCTTTCCCGCTACCAACACAATTGTGCTTAAATAAGGCAAATTTAAAAAGACCTCTCAACAAAAGCATGAACTAGGGGGATGATCAGAGGATGAGTGGATGTAAAATGTGTTTGTTTTAGATTATGGTGCTTAGTGAGATGGAAGAGAGAATTGTATACACTTTAGTCAAATGGACAAAATTTTTATGACTCTTTCTCAGTTGGCGAGATGTTAAATCCAACTTTTAGCTTAAGAATCCTTGGTTAAATGTCTTAGGTAAAGTTTGATTTTCATAAATTAACTAATAAACGCTAGTATTAAGTATTGTTGGAGCATTCGAGTATGGTCAGATGAAATTGGTTGACCTTATTATTGCAAGTTAGTTGAGAATGATTTTCTTACTTTTCTACGGGTCAAGTGTATTCATTCACCGGTTTCCTAAATAGTGATAAATTTTATTTAGCATTTCTTGTCCTGAAAGTTTTGTTTTGATTTATTTGCTTGAGGACAAGCAAATGCTCAAGTGTGGGGAAATTTGATAACTCTGATTTTAAACATATTTCATATGGTGATTTTATAGTATTTTCCTCACATTTTTGGTTTTCTTTAAAGAAATTGATACTTAATTGAGTAAAATTTTTATTTCTAGGTTTGAACGCGTTCTAGGATCAAAAACGAAGAAAATGAATCAAATTTTACTCAATTCGGAGTTCAAACGAAGAAGTTTTGAAGTTACACAGTCCATGTAGAAAAAATTAACTAGAGGCAGGAAGTTACACGACCTGGGGACACGGTCATGTCCCAGGTCGTGTCCGGTAAAGAAAACAAAAACCTTTTGATATACTATAAAAGGACATATTAAGGTTTCAAAAGACATAAGAGACTTTAGAGAAGATAAGAGACTTTAGGAGAAGAAGAAGGAGAAGGCGAGAACAACACCGACTTCAAGATTAGAGAGATTGTTCATCAATTAAAGGGGTTTTCCATGTTTTATTTTACGTTTTTGATGGAACTCGTTTTTAGATTCATTATGATAGCTTAGAATTCGTGTATTTAGGATTATGGAACCTAGGGTTTCATGTGATTCTTGGATTGATTTAGAATTTTCAATAAAGTTTCTATCTTTGCTTGATTCAATTATGTCATTTAATTGTTAATTGATATTTCTAGAATATCAATATATGATATTATACATGTTGATTGAGAAATTACATGCATAATTAGATCTTTACATAATTGGAGAGAATTACATGTATACTTAGAGATAGGATACATGTTTCTTCCGGAAAGTTAATTATTTATATGAGAATTCATTATACATTAATGCAATTCTAAATTATATTACTAAGTGAAGAGATTTCGGTGAATAATTTAGGATTAGGGTTAATATGCTTGAGAAAGGTATTAACTTTAGTTGTGAATCCCTTCGGTCAAGAATGATAGAAACCGAATTGAATATAATTTAAGCGATCACATGTTAAACTCTAAGGGAAATAATTCCTAAATACGTTATTATTTTCTTGAAGTCGTTCTTAATTTTATCGCTTTTTCAATTGCTTAATCAAGTCTTATAAATAAGTTAGTTTGTTAATTTTAGTATTTTTAATTAATTCAAACTTTCATAATTTTCCGGTTAGATAATAAAGCAAGGTTAATATTAGTACTCGAAGTCTCTGAGGGATCGACTCGGACTCACATCCACTATATTAAAATTGATAGGTGCACTTGCCTGATATCAGACCCTACCTTCATCAGCTTATTTTGGAGGGAATTCTTTATAATTTAAGGAGTTGAGCTACACACGAGCACAACTTACCACCCCTAAAGCGATGGATAGATCGAAGCAGTTAACAAATGCTTGGAAACCTATCTTAGGTGCATGACTGGAGAAAACCTTAAGAAATGGAGCCACTACTTATCTCTAGCTGAATGGTGGTATAATATGAATTACCATATGAGTACAAAGAAGATGCCATTCAAGGTTTTGTATGGGTACCTACCATTGACACACCTACCTTACATAACAGGAGACTTAAGGAACCAAGTGGTGGACACTAACTTGACCAATAGGGACAAGATCATCAGGATATTAATATTCCATCTAAAGAGGGTACAAAACTAACAAAAGCAACAAGCAGACAAAGGTAGGAGCAAAAGGAGGTTTAAAGTGAGTGATTGGGTTTTATTGAAATTACAGCCATATAGACAGGTGACCATAAGACCAAGATAAGACTGTAAGCTTTGGGCCAAGTACTGTTACTTATACAAAGTACTTGATAAGATCGAAGAAGTTGCTTATCGGTTAGACCTACCTATAGATGTTACTATCCATTTGACCTTCTATGTCATAGTTACCACAGTCCAGTGCCAAATTAAGCACCACCACTACCTACAATCACCGAAGAGACAAGGTTACAACTAGAGAAGATTATAGAAAGGAAGCTAGTAAAGAGGAAGGGAAGGGTTGAAACTATGGTCCTCGTGCAATGTAATGGAGAGAACAAAGTTGATGTTACATAAGAAAGTTATCAAGATCTATGTGCTAGATTCGCTGTTGCTTCCTTGTGGATAAGGGAAATCGAAGGGGAGGGGGTTATGGCGATGATTTTGCACCTAAGGTTTCAAGAAAAAGAGAAAGGGGGTAGAAAGAACAGGGAAGTATTGGAACAAGGAGAAATTGAAGTTGTCGAGCACTTGATTGAGGAATATTCGTGAGAACTAGTTGTGGGTAGGGTTGATGGGCTTCTTTACAAGTCCTAAGGCCTAAGATATAACTAATGAATAATGGGAATAGCCCAAGCTTTGGTTAGGTACTGCATTTATGAAATTAGTTATTGTATGCTTATCTTACAAAATTTGTTAGAATCAATTCACGTGGTAGTAACTATCATTAGGTGACGTGGCATAGGGCACATGCACCCTATTTGTTTTATCACTAAACCTTAAGGAGGATATATAAATAGCCTAAAGTTATCATATATAGGCCATATGTGAAGAATTAATGAAAAAAATATACTCTTTCCTCTTAATGTATGTCTTGTATGTGAATTGAGTGTAATTCTGTATATGTATGTGAGCTGTGTGCCAGTGTCATAGTGAATTGAAAGCTATAAAAATTGAATTCTCCCACCACCAAAAGAGCTTTTAGATAATAAAGGGCAAAGGGCCAAAATTGGATTGTCATGTCCTTAACAATTTCCTATTATGTATTAACTTAAAGAGAGAGGGTATGTGATATCTCTTAAATAGAAAGTGATAAAATTTATTTATCAAGGCATCTTTTGGTGTAATGGTTTGGGGTCTGTTAGAATTTCCAACATTAAGTGTGCTTAATAGGGAATATAATGAGGACTGGTGTCCTCTTAAGAAGCATTTAGCACTAGGGATGAGACTATGTAGCGTATTACTCCAAAGCAAATAATACCTTGATTGAAGGAATTTTGGTCGAGTTGTTATAGGTGTTATTAACGTAGCCCACTTAATAAGAATCGGGCTATCAACCCTTTAACCCACAATTGAGCCTACGGACTAGAAGGACTAGCGAAGCAAATCCTCCTGCTCTAGTTGACTCCTACTGAATCCTCGTTACTCCTTGCTGCTGATTGACTTTCGGTACCATGCTAAATGACTGTCCATCTTTTGGAAGTTGTGTACTGACTTGGAGAATGCCCTGACAGTAGCCAATCCTTGTGTGCCTGTTCGGCCATGTCCAAGCCATCCACTTGCTCAGCGTTACTATTACCGATAAGTTGAGAGAGTTATCTTGCACTAACCCTTAACTACTACTGTTCAGACAAGTCTAAGCCTGTTTGGCCACCTAACCAGCTCGTACTGCTTTGTTTACATCTTCCAATAGCACTACCAATACGTTGTTGTCATGTGTCCAGGACCACTTATAGAATTTGTTATTCTAATCATTACTTTTTTTTGTGAATATTCATTTTTATCCTTTATGTACTTTATACCTTACTTCTTTATGAAAATAACCTTTTGTCTTTTTCTTTTTTAGATAGGTTACCCTAAATTCTCGAATATAAATACCCTCTTATACATATAGCCATACATAATCAGATTATCATTAATACACTAAATATTTTCTTCTCGTAAACATTGTTTGTTTACTCTTATTTTAACCTTTAAGTAAGGCTAAGTGGTAAGTACCCTCACCGGACCATCTCGTATGTTATATTGAGCTGTGTTGTGAGTTCTTGGAAGTTCTATTGATGTATTATATTCTTTGGAGTTGTTCATGGTTTTTTCTTATTTTTTTTATTCATTTTTTCCTTCCACGCATTTCCAAATCACCCTGTTCAAGCTTTCGACAAGTTTGGATTCATCCTTGTAATCAAACTTATCTGTTCTTGGCTATGGTACGCATCACCACTAGTTAAAGGTAAGGGAGTTAAGTGCCATGCAGGGTAAAGAGCCATAAGATAGGGGTACCTCTTGAGCTTATAAGGGAGGCCCCTCCATAGTCATTCTTGCTTGAAGATTGTCATGGACATGTATAATGAAACTGATGAGGACATCGATTTTGTAAGTGGGTATATAGTGATATCTCTTAAATATATGGTGACTATACTCTAACAATCAATATGCCTTTTACTGTAGTGATTTGGAGACATTAAAACTCCAAAATTAAGTTTGATGGGTTAAGAGCACTTCAAGATGGTTGATCTCTTATAATATAGCTGGCACTAAGGATAAAACTATACGGTATGCCATGTCAAGGAAACAATACTTTGATAAAAAGAGTTTCAATTGGAACGTTACAAAGTAGAAAGCATAAAGGACTTATTAGAGAAATATTGTGCTTTGAGTTTGAGATAGAATCATTGTATTATTACTATTATATTAAAGTGTAGTCTATAACCTCTAATCCAAATCTTGTTACAACAAATTGATACTATAGCAAAGTTGAGAGATTAAGGATTTTGAAAATTTTGATCTTCACTTTGAAGAGATAACCTCAACTATGATTCATGGCAAAAGCTTTAATTGCTACACTACTTTTTGGTTATAGTAAGTGTGAATGTAAGCAATCCTAGTGCAATAAAGCTTGAAAAGTACTTGAACTACAATTAAACTTCATTAAGGATGATGAAAGGGTAGAATTTGATGAAAAGGCCCAAGAAAATATTAGATTGGAATTATCAGAAGCATAATGACCTAAGAGTCCAAATCCTCCAAATTGTATACATAGCATAATCTAAAAAAAATAAAAATAAAAAGAAAGGATTTTGAATGCATAGATGTCCTAAGAAACAAAATAAGAGCCTATAAGTCTAGTTTAGAGCTAATTCTTTAATTTTTAAGTGTACCATGAATGCCTCATGGTGCCATCATAAGTTTAAATCACGAACTAAAGAATTAGGAAATGAGTTGAGTGCAAAAGTTGATTGTTAGAGTAATTTAAAATGGAACTTGGTGGTGGTCTTAGACCTGTATAATAAAACTAATGACGATGTCAATTATGTAAGGAGGGTTGATTGTGATACCCTTTAAATATTAGGCAATCAAACTTTAAATATCGAGGTGCTTTTTGATGCAGTAATTTGGAGTTCGTTGGCATTTCGAAGTTAAGCGTGGTCAAACTAGGTCAATTTCAAGATGAGTAACTTCTTGGTAAGCTGTCAAACTAAGGAACAAAACTATCCAATGTTTTACGTCAAAGTAGACATTAACTTAGTTGAAGGAGTTTCAGTCACTTTATTGTGGTGAATCGGCTATTTAAATTTGTATTTCATATCAAATTCCTTTTAAGCAACTAGTAGTAACTTTAGTGATTGCTAGTCATATCAACCATCGATTTAGTTATAAATAAGTTCGTCTTTGATATTAGTGAATTACATCCAATATCGATTACGTCCACATCTCTATATGTCCACATCTCAACTCTTAGTGCTACTTGGATTTGGTTCTTTGATCTAAGCCTATGACTTTACTTGAAAAGAGATTTATCAATTATTTCAATGGATTTGATCTTTTTTTCTCCCTCATAATTGTTAGGGAAGTAGCCTATGACTCAATCTCTTATTATGGTATTTTTACCTTAATGCACAAAATAAGGTAGAAAAAAAAGTTCTATCTCATTGAGTATAAAATACAAGAAATTAGTATTCCATTCCTATTATTTCATGCTTTTCCTCCAATGAAAATGATAGAAGGAATAGATTAATTCATTTGTTAAGTAGACTAACTCACTAAATTGGATAGACATTTATGTCATAGTACATTTGTTTAACTAAAAATCCCATTTGTTTATCAAATTGAGGTAGATTGATTCATCAATAAAACAAAATCTATTCTTTTAACAATTAGAGGAAAAAAAAAGCTAGTAAAGAAAAGAAGAAGAGTCATTAAGATAAGAGTTAGGTAAATAAGCAAGAAGAAGATACTGAAAAAGGCAAAGAGCCCTTCATCTTTAGTATGATTATGCAAATCTTATAATAAAGCCTACTATCTTGTGCTTTCTTACAAGTAGTCATCCTTTTATTATTGGCATTCCTTTATTCTTTTCAATAGTTTTGAATTTGAAGTTGCAATTATGTCTTCCTCCAATGTAGTGAGCTGTTCTATCTTACTCTCAAATTTTATGAGTTTTAAGCATGGATATTTGATCAACTATCATTGTTTTAAAGGCAAACATTGTGTGCCCATTAGTTAATAGTTCTTAACCAACCCTTTTCATTAATCTTCATAAAGCTTTAAGAGAGAATAAGGAGTAAGGGGAACCTTCTTCTCATTATAAGTTTTACCTAAACCTTTTTTCTTCCCTCGTACAGCCTTGACAAAGTCATTATAGATAGGTCAATATAGTTCTTCGTAAGCTTATTTGAACTTGTGCAAATTTAAGGACTTCTTCTTGAATTTAGGATTTTACATAATAATTGAATTTATAGTTATTAAAATTGTGAATTAACTTTATAATTCTATGATTTTCCAATTTAATGATATTTTTCTTAATTAAAATAGATATAATATTGTTTAAGTATATATTTTTGATAAAATTATAAGTTTAGGTATACAATTTTATAAACTTATGATTTTACTGCTTTTGCATGATTATATATGATTCATTGATTCTAGATATTCCAAGTCATGATAGAATTATAATTTTGACAATCACAACATTATTAATAGATGCTTCTAAGTAAGAAGAAGAAAAAGGTCTTTATTTAGCAACTAGTAGCTCTACCTAGTGAAGAACCTCTCTCCTCCCCAATTTTTGCTTCTATTCTAACCAGCCTAACAGTCCTAGTTACCTTAATGATATGTGTTATAAGCTAGGTATGACTATGTAACTTGGTGGCACCATTGATTCGTGGAAAGGAATTACAAGTGAAAGCCTAACTTGCTAGTTAGGCAGTTAGGTAGTGAAGGAACGAAGAGTTATGTTATGTTCAAATAATTTTTTCCTCATTTAGAATAATAGCCTACATATGAGTATCATCCCTAATTCTTGGATTGTTTGCACTATATATTGTCTATTCCATGTGTCAAATGCAACTAAATACAATGTGTCCATCCCATCAGTAATAAGTAGATGCAATAGTCATTCCTCTTAAGTCCATGCACTGTCAGTACTACGAATGACCTAAATCTATATCTATTTTATTTTACATAATAATATGGCTAAAAGACAATAAAAAAGATAAAAGATAATACATAAAAATGTACATCATAGAACGTACAACTTTAAATAAAAAAGAAGAAAAACCTGGGTTATTACGGTGTAGGAAAGGTAAGTAGAGGTCTATACCTTGTAATTACCGATAGTATCCCAATATTTAGTATCTAAATTTACTTTATAAAATTTCTGAACCTTTTGCAAAATCTATAACCTATTTAACTTATAGATCGAGATACTTGTGGGACAAATCAATTTTTGTTCATGCTTTATAGCTTACAAAATATTACTACATACACGAGTTCATTTGGTTAATAAAAGTGGTACCTACGCTATAATTGATCATATCTTTAAAATCCTCTTTTAAGTCCAATTTTTATGAAAAATACATTATAACTTCAATTCGTCAATTGTATATTGTTAAAATGAGGTTATCGTTTAAATGATTTGGATGCTGAAGTATGCTTCCTTTTTCGCTATCAACTAGAAGATTTATCGTTACTTGAAAATTTAGATAAAACCATCGTTGGATCGTAGCGGTGATAGTTCAAGACATCCAATCCCTCGCCTCCTTTAATACATGAATTGTCGACTTGTTCTCCTCTCGTTTTCTCCTTGTGGCATCTAGTTTCAGTGTCAGCTGGAATGCTACAAAAAATGGTAGCAGTAACAACAACAAGGCTATTAAAGCTTATTGACGATATTAAGTTTAATTATGTTTGCGAAGGATATTCAATAGGATATTTATGTCTAGTATGTCCTTCATGTGACAATAAATTATTAGGTAAGTTAAAAATTAAATTCAATGATATATATGATTACATTTGGATAAGGGCCGATTTCGAATCGTAATCAGCTTGACTAGTAGGAGGTCGGGCTAAACTGTCTTCCCTAATCGTCGGGCTTTAAGAGTTTAGGCGGTTCAAGAGGACAGAACTATTTGAATCAGTGGGTTGCGAATTGTCGGACAGATCTATCATTGAACTATGGGTTTGGGTTAGGCTGATCGGTTTACCCTCTTAAAAAAAAAAAGAGAGAGGCCAATAAGTCGGAAAAAATAATTTGACAATATTCAATAAGTCATTATATATCAAACCTACTTTATTTGCAATAGTGAAAGATAATTTTTTTAAAAATAATATTATCAAACTAATCATAAGTTAATTATGTGTTAATAATAGATACAAAATTCAATTTCAATTAATGTAAGTTTTTTTTTTTTTATAAAACTTATCAAATGTTAAGAATTTGAATATGAGAAAAAAAAATAAAATTTAAGGGAAAAAAATAAAAAAGTTAGAATCACGATAAGTTAGAAATTAACAAAAAAATTAAAAATTATTAATGAGTTAGTATATTTAAAAAAAAAAGAGAAAAGAGATAATATTATTAGAAATTATTAATATATTAAAAAAATTAATGAAAAAATTAAATATTAAAAAAAAAAAGATTGATTTAAGGGCTTCGAACATACTCTTAAACCGTCAGACTTAATAAACCAACCTGAAACCATTAACTTACGAATCGATTATGATTTACCGTATCATAGACTCATAAACCGATAGTTTATGATTAGTTCGACCAACTACGAAGTACTATATATAATATAAGTTTCTAGATAAATCTCAAATAGCTAAAAAGCCTTTTGAAAATTATTTAAACTTAAAAGACCTTCCATGTGATATTCAATATCTATTCTAATCATAAAAAGTTGTATCAAATTCCCCAAGCTAGCTGCATCCCATGAACATGTCTATTTTGAACATCCAAATAAAAGTTCAACAAATTGACGTCTTAGGCCAAACGTAGTAACTTTCTCTATTTAACTGACCAACAAGTTCTTACTATATTGGAATCCTTCTATGTTGTTCTCATCGATTTCCAGCTTCTTTTTCCAAATCTGTCTGTTTCAATTGCTTTTGCTTTTGAATTGTCAGTCCTTCCTCTTGTAGAAAAGTCAACATTCACTAGTAACCTCGGTCTCACGACGTGCAAGACACAAATGATGGCTTTGCTCTATAAATGCGGAGATAGGAAGGAATAAAATGTCTGGAGAAAATAAGGCTCTGAACTAATAAAGACGTAATTTTTGTGGGGCACCAACAAATTGAAAACTTACCGTACCTTAACAACCAACATGTACCATGATTACCTGGTTGTTTGATTAATTCCACCGGAATATAAATTTACGCATAATCAAATCAAATAGAGTGGTGGGTCAAATGGTAGAAAAAATCAACCTAACACGCAATTTTCAACGATGTTAATGATGTAAAAGCAAAGCAAATTAATCTTTTCCATTTATTTTTTTTAATTTATCATTTTATAATATACTAATGTATAATCAATTATTAAAAATAAAAAAAAGATGATATTATAATGATATCATCGAATATTTAAGAAGTTAACTTTAACAATTGATTTATAAATAAAAAAAAATTAAGTAAAAATAATAGAAAGGATTCAAATTTGAAATGAAAAAGTTTGACCGATAAACCCTTATGCATTTGACTAGAGTAATTTGATTGAGGGGGCATCTCAATTTTGTAGACCCTAAAAAAGGAGACACTATTTTCGTCTTAGACGAATCTATATTACTCCATATATATCATTGTCTTATCTTCTTTACGCACAGAAAAAAGAGGTTTTGGAATAAAGCTTTCACCTTCCAACTTTCTTGTACTCATCTTTTGTTCTAGTGATTGTGATGATACACAATTTTCTTGTCTTTACGACCTTGACTGGAATAAGTGCCCTGCGCAATGAGTATATCGATATTGCCTTTGTTAAATATTTTTTATTTTTTATTTTTTGCGTTTCTTTATTATATGGATCCTAACGCATTGGATGTAATTCTTGCATATATTTTTAAAAGTAAGTGCTCTTTGCTGGTATGTACATGCACACTTTGCATGTACCGTAATATGATATTTATAGTTGCATGCGTGAAAAGATTGTTGGCCACAATTGAAAAAAAAAAAAAGAAAAAAGAACAATAGAAAAGTTGCATGGATTAATTGCATAAGAGCATTGTAAAAGTTTATTTATGATCTGTTTGGACGTTTTCAAAACAACCAAAATAGGGATTTGGATTATAAATATGATTTCTTTTCATTTTTTTCCTTTTTTTTTTTTTTTTTTGGTATGTGTCTTTTCCTATTTTGTTGGCTTTATTTCCATGATCTGGTAATCTACTTTGATGGGCCTATCCCACCATCTATTCTACTATTTATTTTTGTTTTTTTAAATTTAAATCATTAGATTCACGGTTTGTTCCATGATTTAAATTTAAGAAAATATAAATAAAAAATAAAATGAATAGAAAAATTAATCTTGTAGAAAAAAATAATATAATCGTAGAAAAACCTCACTTAATTTGGGACTTATAAACAGCTGGAAAAAGGGGGTTTTAATCATGAATTAATATTGTGGCGTATGCTCAATTGTAAGAGATTTTCCTAGAGTTAATTATTGAAAAACAAAACCTGCCTTTGCTCCATTTCATTGCACTAACCTATATCATTTTTTATTTTTTTTTTGTCGTTGTTATATATACATGGGTCGAAGGATTGTTGTGAAAGCATAGAACGACCTTATCGAACATCTCCAAGAGTACTGTCAGGTTTAATTGATGACTAAGAACATAGCAAATATTAGATTTTTATTTCATTTCCAATGCTTTCGATAGGCGTTTTAGGAAAAACTTTGGCTTGTACAACAATTTTCCTTTTTTTTTTTTTTTCCTGGTTACAAAATGTGTGCTATAGAGAAATTGGATAAGATTTGACCGTGAGAATATTTATTCTTTGGTTGAGAGAACATTACACTTGTCTTATGACATTATAGTCAGGGTTGGTAATTCGTGTAAAGAATCCTATTTTGTGTATATTCATTAATCATGTTTCAAACCATAAATTAGTAATTTGATGCATTTAACAAACATGTTTCACATCTGAATTGAACACATAATGTTATTGATTAAAAAAGTTCTAATATAAGTCGAATACATTGATATGAAGGCTACTAATAAAACAACTTAATGGTATTATCTTCAGTTTGTTAAATGCTTATATTATATATTAACAACGATAAAAATGCAGATAGTTTCCGTTTCTAGCCTAAATAAATGGATAGATGCAGTAAAAAAGTATGAGCTTAAAAATTCAACCAGTTATTCAACTTTTGAGTGTTCTTTAACAACTTAAACAAAATTTATGGCAAATGCTAATTTCAATCAAATGCTTTATAACTGGTTTTGTTATGGAGTTTAGGATGTCTTGCAAAATGGTTTTACATACAAAAGCAAATTTTGAAATTACTTTTATTTATATATATATATATATAATATTTGTTTTAGAATGTTAGAGTTGTCCACGAAAACCAGAAGTTAAGAATATTAGAAACTATATGTTTTCTTTTACTTTTCCTTATATAAAATTCTTTCGCTGCATACTTATTAGGTTTATATCACATATCATCATTACTTGATCAATTCCAAGTCTTGCTTCAGTGGAACTAAATATTTTACATATATATTAGATGACAAAGACATGCTAAACGTTTTTTCATTTCGAAAAACTCCCAAATAAACATAAGTCAATGTAATCAAATATAAAAGCGGATATTCAATGTACGAGACACGTAAAACCTTTATATGGTGATGGAGACGGAATAATATTGTATAAAAACTAACAGCACCAGGCTAAGAAAAACCAAGTTGTTTAGTAAAAGCAGCCAAAGAAGACTTTAACATAGGAAAAATCGATTTCTTGTAAAACCTGCAAGTCTCGCAATCAAGTAATTAATTCCAGCTTGTCTCAGTGACTTGAAGCCCAAGGTAGATCACTTCTTCAAGAAGCAATACATTATTGTTTCAAAACGGTCGAACCAACTAAACTTGGTAGCAGGTGAAAAGCAGAAAAATTGAAAGGAGTAATTCTGTTAATTCAATTTTTTAGTTTTATTATTTGAAAAGTTACATTGGGAGTCCAGACAGGTATAGGCAGGTAGGAAAAAGACATGGTCGACGGAACAACCCACCAGTAGTTTGTGAAATGATGAATACGGCGGTCGGAAGTTTCTAGGTTAACAAAAGATATCCTTATCAAAGCCCTTCTAATTCAGCAATAATTATACTGGTTTTCAAATGGTTCGGATTTCCCAATGTAATCAATGAAAAAGAGAAAAGGACATTATTTAAGCTTCCAGTAATTCATAAAAACAAAAATTGATGGTGATACTAGTTTGTCTGCTTTGTTGCATTGCCAATCTTTTTTAAACAGCCAACGTAAATATCGCTATTGAGAACTTAAATCATCGTAACTCGTGATTGTATAATTTGAGTAGTTATGTCGGTTGAGTTTGTATCGAAACGGATCGTCACCTTGAAGTAAAAGGTATGTTTGATAAATTTTCAAGTGAGTGATTAGTTACACGATCAATATGGTAGTAGGGCATATTACTTGACTTACCAAGCTGCCGTTGCATTAGCAAAATTTTCAAAACAGAAAAGTGGAGAGATGGGCTTAGAGATAGCCGTAGGATGATTATGAGATGGTATCATGTTTTTACATGGAAAATCGCAAGTTACAAAAAAATTTGAAACTAAAGCTTAGTTTAAGGTCTAAGAGTCCATCTTAGAATCTATGTAATAATGTAAGGTTTGATAAAATTTAGTGTCTAAAAAAACAATCATCAAAAGCAAAACACCATATAAGATAGGGAAATTCCATGATACAGTTACTTACTATACCAATATCTTTCGATAACCTTGATTTGAGATAAATCACTTCGATTTCAGTAAGTTGTACATATAATCGGTAAAATGAAAACTATCGATAATTTTCATAAAAAACTATAAACTGTCTTATCAGTTATCTCATTTTTTGTTGTAGACTTCTTTTTACTATTGATGGATACAATTTACTAAAACCATAGGTAATTTACCATAAATTATTACTGTCGATAGTTAACTAGTACAATACCATCACTTTAAGTAAAGACATATAAAAAGCCCCCATAAAATAAGAATTTCATACATATAAGTTTATTACTTTCCTATTACGGGAGGTAGAAACTCACCTTATCTCAAATTGTTATATTATTATTATTATTATTATTTTTAATCTTCTGCCAAACATTATACACGATATGACACACTCCAAGCATAATATCAATCGTGCCATGGCGCATAATATTCAATAACCCAAAGGAGAGCCTATATGTGAACAGTCGTTGTCAAGTAGGGGCCACGGTTGTCCTCCCAAGTAATATATCTTTTTAAACTAAGCATATTCCATATAATGATCCACGGCAAATTGGAAACTTGCAAGTTGAAGAATGAAGACTAGTATTCTCTATGCTCTAATGATATACATCACTGCCGACCTATATAGTGTAAGCCAACCATCTTTACTTTTGAAAGCAACTAACAATTAATTTTGACAGTCCATCATACGTCCTATAATGTTTAGTGTAGGACATATTACTACTTTATCTCATTTAGTGCAATCCTACATCATGGTCCAGAGAGTTCGTAAGATGTTGCTATGTAAGAAATCTCATTACGCATCAGCACGGGTCTATTTGTGTATAAAAAACAAGGCCATTACGTGTACATTCATTGTATTAAGGGCGAAAATGCTCCCTTTTATCTTAAGAGATATCCATATAAAAACAACACAAAATGTAGTCATTAATCAAGAAAATAATTTAATGGCCCAAAAGAGTATTATTGATATGTATACATTTGTGTGTGCATGTGCAAATATTTGTATCTTATAACTATTTCTCAATAGGCCCTTCAAATAAAAAACGTAAAAGCTGAATCATGTTAAAAAAAATTCGAGCTAATAACATAATTATAGAACTATAATCACAAGAAAATATATGCATTACCTTATAATTCAAATCATGTTTAGTGGTATATAAGTGATTTAAATGGGTTAATCTGGTTTGACTCACTTTAGTTTATGAGTTAAATATGTTTAATTCATTTGATCGACTTTTTTAACGTATCAAAAGATCTCGATCTCAACCCTTTTAAAAATTGGAATAATCAGGTTAAACTGTGAGTTAAAAGTATAAATGTGATAAGCAAACCAACTCAAACCAGCTCAATTTGGCATGTGGGTTAAATGAGCCAAGTCAATTTAGCCTGTTTTTTAAACGATCCAAAAAAATTTGCCTAAATCCATTTAAAAAGCAAGTCAAACGTACTAGTTTATGAGCCAAAACTTATTTGTATATCTTTAAACTTGTTATATAAATAAAGAGAAAATTATATAGGAGGGGATAAATGTTTAAGGTAATTTTCACCTTCTTTTCTTTCTTTTTTTTTTAAATAACAAGTTGTGGATGTTTAATCACCAACCTTTTCGTAGCTAATCTAGCCACCCTTGGCATTAGGGTAGCTAGTTTTTTTTTTTGGCCCTTTTTTCTTTTTAATATTTTGATTTTTTGTTTTCTAATTAATTTCATTATTTTAGTTATATTATATATAATTACATGATTTATTTTTTTATGAATTTATAGGTATATTTCTCATTTCATCATTTGTCAAATTTTTTGATAATTTGTATGCTTTTTAATTTTCTTATTTGTATTTAAATATTCATATAAGCACTGTACGGGTTCTATGTTGGTGCTATATAGTAGATAATGGCCACATCAATGGAACTTAATGGTGTTATAACGACAAGTTAAAGAAATCTCTTATCTAAATCAATGTGCAAAGTATTGATAAGTTATTTTAATTAATTAAAAGTTCACTTAGTATTTGAACTTCCAAATATTAATTCCTTTTTGTATAATTTTCCTTATAAATAAATAATATGTGGATATGCAACATCTATGACAAAATGTAATTAGAAGTGTATAAAATATGCATAATTTGTGATATATAACATAGATGAAATCAAAACCAATCCAAAGTAGACTAAATTTGGTTTTGTGAAGAAGATCCTCATATCTAAATCATCCCGAACCCTATCACCCTTAGCCAGATTGCATTAGCTTACTTCTTAAATGGAATTCATGAGAACGACATATAGCACTAGGCCTAGTTTAATTGATCCCATAGAATTCAAATTTCAAATTAGTTGAAACCCATTCAATACATACACCATACTCGCAATGAAAACAATGCAATAACAAATCAAATTCCATCGAATCCATCAAACAAGGCCGCCATCTTAAGGTATTAATTTGAAAAATTTTCTGTACTTGCATAAAATTAATCATTCCTCAATGCAATACTACATATAGTATATAAAATTCTTTAGCACTTATCAGTAGTACGTTTAAATGAGCTGTATGCTTGCAGACTGTCCAAGCAACGGTCAAAAGAATCATTATCATTAACATTAATAAGTACGAAATTTTGCATTCTTTTTCCTACTCATGCTGTCCAATTTGCCTTTCATTGTCATTCTTCCATTACCCAGATCTTTTCACGTGCTGAGATATACATATAAAATATCTTATGCTTACTACTCTTGCACGTGCACAATATGTGCATCTAATATGTTTATTTTAAGACACATATATTGGAAAAAAAAGGAAATAAGTATTATTGGGCTGACAAGAAACAGATATAGCTGTAAATTTGTAGAGAACTGCTTTGCTTAAGAAGATGACAAGACACTTAAAGACCAAGCCATGGAACATGGAGTCATCAAGAGATCCTGTAAAGACAATGCAGCGCTGGACTCTGCTCAGCAACGTAGAACGTCGTGATTATTTTTATTTTTTTTGGGCCAGTAGATCGTGCTGAATTCAAGTGTTATTTTAAGCATTATAGAACGACTGACTTTTTCCGAATCTAAATAAATTGTAAAGTGTAACGTACTTTGTGTCAGTTTTGGTAACCAATAATCGATGCCTAATAATTTGCTCGTTTGGAACTAGTGTATTAGTCCGTGACGTGTTATCAAGAACTTCTTAATTAGATTGCTTATCATTATTTGACCATTATATGACAAACAAAATTAAAAATAGTGATCTGCACCGTTATCATCTTAATTACCAAACAGAGTTTATCTAAGCATTTAGCTTTGGCATATGATCATTAATTTTGGTCTATAATTGAAGAATTAGACAAATTATTGCATAATTAGAAAAAAATAGAGAGATATGATCGCATTATAGTTACTGGTTGAATAAATACAATTTGATTCAAGAAAGAATCCATTTTTTGTGGAAACATAATTGGTCTTTAACCCAATCTTATTTAATGTGATTTAGAATGCATAAAAGATGTTAATTACATCTTGTATGATACACTAATTGATTGATGATAAGTTTGTGGGAATTTTTTTTTTTTAAAAGAGTAACACTAATGGACAATCAAAAACTACTATATGTAGGAGTAGCCATTTAATTAGTAGAGATTCTTCAGCTTGTTTTCTATTTTGATGAAACTAGTCTTTTCCATTATTCCACCACTCATTTTTATTTTTTAAAATCTAAGCTATTAAATTAATAATTTATTTAATAGTTTAGGTTTAAAAAAGTATAAATTAAGGGTGAATTAGATGGTAAGATCGATTTCCTAAAAAATAAGAATTGAATCGTAGAAAAATCCTTTGATTAGAAGTAACTACTTTAATTTTATGTAAAAAAAATTAGCTAATTTATGTTAAGACATAATCCTATTCTTATTTCCAAAATTTAAACATGAACAATCAATCTATTTATAGAGGGTCAACATTAATGCTCTATTATTGGGTGACATCTAAAATGTATCGTGGTAGTTGCATAGTGGATAGGGAGAGACATATAATTTGTAGGGAAATTTTATGGTCAAATAACTAAAAAATGACTATGATACAATCATTTTTAAATTATAGTAAATTATCTGGAATTACAATAAATAAAGTTTATTAACAATAAAAGAAGTTGACAACTATAAAAAATTGTCGATAATTTTTCTTTTATGATCGAAATTTTCATTTTTACTATTGAAAGTTTCATTGTTATTATTAATGGTCTTGTTTACTATTATTCAAGTAATTTTTTTTTAGAAATAAAACATCATTAAACCAGGCACAAAAGGTCAAACAAAACACAGCCTACAGATTTAAGAACCAATATCAACAGTAGTAAGGACAATAGGTGCTACATACACCAACTCACTAACATTATTACATCTAGACCAGTCTTTTTTCAAAATATCTAAAATAAATAGTGGCATAACATTTCCAAAAGCAATATCATCATGTGAGTTCAGCTTATGTTTTGCGAGGTGATCAGCCGTTTCATTCTAGTCCCTACTGACCCTAGTAATGAGGACATCATGAAAATAAGGAAACAACGTTAAGCATGCTTCTAAAGCTAGACGGCATAAGTCTAAGTTAATGGATCTGCTACTAAGCCATCCCCTACTAGTTGAGAATTAGTCTCTATTACTAGATGCTTCACCCTATGAACAAGCTAGGTATATCACCTTCTTTACTATTATAAGTATAGCTTCAAGAGGAGAACATGGATGGATACATTTTGAAATTCCCCTTACTATGTGTCTCAAACTGTTCTTACCAATTACTCCAATACTTGATTTTGTGCCTTTACCGTTACAAGCACCATCATAGTTTACATTCACACATCCCTAATCTAGCTTACTCGACTAACCTTCTTGGGAGGCAAAGGTTGAGTTAAGCTTCGTCGCTCAATGTATAGTCCACCACTCATTAGTTTCTACTTGAATTCTTCCTATAATGTGACTAGGATTAGTCCCTAGTTTTAAAATTCTATAATTCCATTCTCTCCATATATCTCGCAGACCAAATAGGATGATGGATTGACATGGGCTGCAATTGATATCTACTGTCTTCTCTTCCAACAACATCTCTTCTTAATCCATTGTAGAAAGGAATTGAAGTCACAATTAGTAACTTCGACTTCTATACCTAGTATATTACAAAAATTTATAGTCCATTGAGAGTTCCGAAGGATGTGTCGTATGTTCTCCTTCGCAACATTACAAAGAGGGAATGATCTTTTGAAGTTCATTCCCCTTTTCTGGAGATTGTCTTTTGTAGCAAGGCTATTATGTAACATTTTCCAAACAAGAGTTTGAATCCTTAGGATAGTGAGCTTCTTCCAAATCCATTCCTAATTCTCTTGGGAAGTGGTTTTGGCCTCCTTAGTGCATAGAAGTTCATAGGTTGATTTTATGGATACCTCCTTTGAAATTTTAAGTGGACATGTTTCTCTATCTTCATTTCCTCCAAGATTAAAAATCCTCAATTTTTCTCTTATCAACATATCAATTGGGTAACCAATAACTTCTTCATTCTACTCTCTTGGGTTCCTCTAAGCTTGTTGAATGGTGATAAGGTTATCAGATTTATTAAGAGGGCTATGAAGCCAATTCAACACCTTATCATCTTTGGTCCAACTATGATGCTAGAAACGATTTTTTTGTCCATTCCAAATCTTCATATGAGTACTTTCCTCTACCTAGTCTGTGGCATTCTTCAACTCTTTGTAGAATTTGCTCCCTTTTACATGTCCACCATCTTCCAATGCTCTTTTGTACCTTTACCTTACTAACTCGATCCATAGTAGGTCCTTTTTCTTAATAGCCCGGGCTAATTTTGCAAAGTTAACCTTATTTCGATTCTTCAAGTCAAACATTCCTAAGCCTCTAGCCTTTTTTGGTGTCTTAACTTTATTCCACCCCGCCCAGTTGATTTTCCTTTCATCTATTGAAGACCCTAGAGGAAATTATGGTGTACATTCCCTAGCTTTGATGCCACCCCCATTGGGATAGAAAGAGCTTGGGAATAATAATTGGTGACACTTTTAAGAACTAATGAGATTAATAGTTTTTACCCACTTAAGCTTAGTAATTTCAATTTCCAACTTACTAGTTTTTGTTGTGTCCTCTCCAAAATGAAGTCTAGGTCACTAATGCTTAGATTTCCTCCTTCCTTCATTGGTATCCCTAAGTATTTACCCATGTTAGCATTTTGTTGAATGTTGAATGGTTGACAAACTCTCTCTTTAATAGATCCAAGTGCATTCCTCAAGAACATGATACATAATTTCTGATAGTTAACTTTTGGCCAGATAACTTGTAGAAATTCTCAATGGTATTCATAATCATTTGTGTATTCTATTTAGAAGCTTCTCCTAGTAACAAAAGATCATCAGCAAAGAATAAATAGGAAAGGTCAATTTGTGTACCTCACATTTTTAATGGCACCCAAGTTCTTTCTTCTACCATTTGATGAATAACACAACTAAGCATTTCTATGCCAAGTATAAAGAGATATGGGAATAAGGGGTTACCTTGATGTATGCCCCTAGTCGATTGGAATTTATCCAACATAACAATGTTCAAGACAATTTGATAGCTTGTTGAGGCTAGGGCAGATCCAATAATATTCACCCATCTTTTAGGGAAGTTTAGGTTGCGTAGAGATGCTTTACTAAAATCCTAATTCATACGATCATAAGTTTTCTCCAAATCTAGCTTGATAAATGATAATGTTATATCTTGTTGCTCTTTTCGGAATGAAACTGGATTGCTTTGGGCTAATAAGATCATTTAAATACGGCTTAATTCAATTAACCAAAATCTTACTTAAGATTTTATAAACCACCCTGCACAAACTTATGGGCCTACAGTCTTTAACTTTATTTGTGCCCCATCATCTTTGAAATGAGTACAACAAGAGTCTTGTTAATAGCTTCTGGAATGTTTTTGTTAGAAAGATATTTTTGATGATATTGTAAATTGAGGTCGCCACTATATGCCAACACTTTTTGAAGAACTTTGCATGGTATCCATTTACTCCAGGTGCTTTGTTATTTCCTAAGTACCAAAGTGCCTTTTCTATTTTAGCATTAGTGCACTCAAAGTCCAGAGATGCTCGTTCTTTATTAGAAAAGATACATTGCCCTTTACTCTAAGCTAGGATCATATATGGGACCAAAATTCTTTCGACAGAAAAAAGTTTCTTAAAGAAGTCTTGGAATAGAAACTTAATCGTATCCTTATCTTTTGTCCAATTTCCTACATAATCGAATACGCCCATAACCTTTGATTTCGACCTTCTAGCCATGACTTAGAATTGAAGAAACGCGTGTTTCTCTCACCATATATAATCTACTTTGAATGTGCTTTTGTTGCCTATAATTTTTCTTCTTAATTAGAACCCAATGCAGTTTATCTTAAGGTAGATGCTCTCTGTTAAGTAGGGATTGCGAAGGATTGGAGAACAACTGTTCTCTAGTTTCAGTAAGGTTCTTTTGAATTACTAATTTTTTTTAGGGGATAATTCCAAATGCTTCCTTATTCCACATCCTTAAAGAAGAAGTAAAATAGCCCATGTCTTCTAAGAAAGAGAAGATAGGACTATTCTAATGGGATTTAATAAAATCCATAAAACTTCAGTGGTCCAACCATACGGGTTGAAAGCGAAAAGGATGATTTTCCTTTAGGCCATCCCTCTTTGTAGGCCAAGTGTTTAGCAAAATGTAAAGGTGATCTAAGACAGAAGATGCTAAATGGAACAATTTCACCTCAGGAAAAAGTCCTCTCTTATGGTAATTTGCTCGAGCTCTATCTAACCTAGTTTGCACTAGATCACTTAAGTTTTCTGATCTCTTCAACTAAGTAAACTTTGGCCTAATGAAACTTAAGTCCATCATATTACACTCATTCATACAATACTGGTATTTATCTGCTCTTGACTGGAAAATATCTACACCCCACTAAAACGAATTTCTCACTTCTGGATTGGGTTTCGTTAAAATGCTCAATTAAGGCCCATGGATCACTTATATTCGAGGGCCACTTCATTAGTTCATTCCAAAGAAGCATACAAGTATCTAAATTGGGACTAGCATTTATAGCAGATAAATGCCAACACAAATTAAATTTACATACCTTAATTTCCATCAGGACTTATTTCTTTGAGACATGTCTCTCCCTAATAGTTGCATCCTCTTCATTTCAAAGGACAAGGATACCCCCTCCTAAACCTTCCCTTTAGAAAAGATCATCCGATTAAAGTTGAGGAAAGCCTATAGAGATTTTGCTACTAACCTCTTCATCTTGGTTGACAACTTGGGGTCGTATTACCACACTAGATCTTTCACTACCTTACGCCTTCTATTAGAGTTAACGCCTCTTGCATTCCATGCCAAGACCTTAAAGGGATTTGGTCGCATGGTGGATGACAAAGTATCATTTGATTCATCATAAAGAAAGACAATTTGTACTAGCGAGCTTCATCATTCACTGGTTGCATGTAGTCAACATCAGCCTTCCATTGGAACGGTCGAAAGGTCATCCGTATGATGAGCATATGCATTTCCCCTACTAGAAAGAGAATATACTTCTGTTGGTCCTCCATCATTAGGAGAGTAAATGGTACTCGTTGGATTTCCATCCGGTAAAGAGTCCTCATTATTACATATTTCACTGTTGTTTGACATGTCCACCCTAGAATCTATTCTCCTTGCAGCCCTGCCCATGTCCTTGTCATTTTCACTACCAAATACCCTTCCAAGAAAGTCTGGAATATTTTACTTCCCTCCTTGTGTGTTTGAGCTCCCTTGTACACTAGTTGGAACATAACTTTTGGTACTAGTGCTTGTCTCTCTTCTACGAGGGACACTATGACCCCAGGAGTTCCACTATGACCTTTCTTGAAAATATCTCTCCTTGCATTTCCTAAAGTTTCTTATCCAGCGCTGGTGAGTCTGGGTGCAACACTTGGACGCTGAGGTCGACTTCCAGAATTGCCACCATTCTTGCACGCTAATTTTTTCAAAGAGATCAAACTATTATTTTGTTTCCCTGTTGGAGTGGGTTTTTGGGATGCAAAGGAGAAAATATTCTCCTCCCCCCTTCCCCCTTCCAGCGGGAATGTCTTTGTTTTGCAAGAGCTATACTGTTACTGGTCTTCTTTCCATCAGTCGCACCTTTTTTTCGCTCATCATAATTCCCATTAGTGTTAACGTCAGATAGGTTAAACTCTTCTAAGATCAATTTCCCACCCCTATGTGCAGTATCCTTCCCCTTCATAGCTCTTCCCGGGTTCTTACAGCTACCTTGTTTTGAAGTCTTTTTCAATAAATTTTTCTTGCTTTGTACCTCAATCTAGTCCCCATAATGTCCATCTTTCTTTTTCTCACCATCTATAGGAGTAATATTAGTGGGATTAGACTCCTTTCCAATAACCGTAATGTCATTAAATTCACTTGACCGATCCTCTACTTCACTAGTTGGAATAGGTTCTACATGTCCCGAGTTTGGAGGCCCTTGGTCATCGTACAACATAACTATTGACGTTTTTTTTTTTTTTTTTTTTTTTATCATTTGAACTGCTTGGTTCACTTTGCGGGCATTTGAATTTATTATGGTTGATCTTCCCATAAAACTCACATAGGTTTCATAAGCCCTCATACTAGACATTATACCATAGTTTAGTAATAATCACAGTATGCATAAGGGGGGTTTCTTGGTTTAATTGGACACAAATTCTTGCAAAGCATCCTCTTTTAAGTCCCACTATATATGACTCGTATCATAGGACTAGTCTAATTTTTGATTACCAAAGGTAAAAAATATTCTATCGGTAACCCTATGATTCTCACCTATACAGCCACTACATCAAACCTAGTGCCCTCTAGCCTAAAGTTCGGTTCCCATTTCGTTACAGTTAGATAGAAACCATTTATAAACCATAGGCCATTCTTTATAATTCACTAGAAGTTATCATTGCTATTCAGTGAAATTAGATGGAAACTCAACCCCACATAGATTAATTTGAAAGTTGTTAGGCCTTTCCACATATGCCTTAATTTTTCCCACACCGATTTGTATTTAGGGTTTGGTCCCATGATTTTTGCAATGAATGTAATCCTCCATGGTGCACTGATAATATCTTTTTCTTGCTTTGAAAAGTTTATAAAACATGTTCCTAACTCCACCATCTCATTGAGCCTACATTCCTCTTCTTGTGATTGTTCTAAATCATCCTCCTTATGTTCCATCAATTCTTTACCCTTAAAGTAATATTTCTTGTAAGCTCCGGGGATGTTGGTGAGAACTATATCTAGAAAAGACATGTTAGTCCATGAACTCCCTTCCGTGGGCATGTCATCTCCTCCTTTTGATGTAAAACATTCTTGGATGTGATCATTGTTTCTCTAACTCAAAAGTCACTTTTTAGTTACTACATCGTAGAATCCCCTTATTTTGTATTTTGTAATTTTTATTTATAGATTTAATATAATTTAATGAGAGATTCTTTTTATTTATTTAAAATACTATGGTCTCTATCAAGGTGTATATATATCAAGTTCGAATACCTAAAATATATGGCATAAAATATGTTATCTTGTACCAAATCTATTGCCATTAAGAGCAATTAGAGGTACTATACCTAGATTGGATTGATAGAAAACAATTAGTTTGTATTTATACAAATACTTTAATTACAACAATGTTAAGACATAATTAGGTTCTGAATTTTTAGACTTTGGAATGATTTTTTTTTTTTTGTTCTTTTTGCTTAGTGATATAGTTACATTAACTTTAATTTCCTTAAGTTATAAATATATCCTTCACTGAAAATTGAAGACAATAGTTTAACATGATATTTATAAGAATAAGTACGATTGTTATGAATTGATTTACAAATTCAAAATTTTAAATGATAAGAAAGATACCTAAAATGTTAAAGGTGCAATGAGACTTGGTCGTTTTAGGAGATCTGCAAGATCTTACATACTAAAAGCATTAGGTATGCGATTAGTGTGCAATTGTAAAGCCAGTTTTCTTGTAGTGAGTGTTGGTCTGGCCTTTATAGATAGTGAGAGAACAAAATACATATACTCTATGTATCTTATCTCGATTTGGTTTACAAATCAAACCAAAATCTTCTTATTTGGGTTTCACATAAAATATGTATTTGTTTTGTTGTGCAATTACATGCACAATTCACGTGTTGGGCTTCTGATAGATATGCCAAGCCATGAAAGTCTTTTTGTTGTAACTACTGAAACTTTTCTTATGAATTTCATTGGTTAACAGGAACAAAATATATATATATATATATATATATATATATATATACAAGGAGATAGTGAATTTTTTTAACCTAAAATTTACGACATAGCAAATGATTAGATAGACAGCAACACTTTCCATGACTTGTGGTTTGGGTTGTGAAATAAATGAGTCTATTTGAAGATGACTATTCTACTACCCATTGAAAAGCTCTCATTTCATTAAATATGGATTCAAGTTAATGGATTCATGTTAGACGGTTTTTTCTTTCCCAAAATCATGTTAGAGGTTTAAATTAGAGAATTGTACCTACAAATTATTTGAGTTCAATTAGATAAACAATTTAATCAAGTTCAAACTTCAATTATTCAAGGATAGGCGAGATGAAGTTGAACATGAATTATTGGAGTATTTTATTAAGTTGAGCTAAAGTCTTATGATACTTTGTTCAACTAGTTCACAGATCTAATTGAGTATGAGTGGAGTTTGAATGTTATCAAATTAAAATTGAGTTTAGAATTAATAATACTTTATTTAAAAGGAAAACATACATATCTAGTCTTTACATTTGATTGTTTTTCTACTTGAGTCTTTTGTATTTAAATTCTCAATGTTTGTAAATGAAGACTTTTTTTAACACCATTTTCCACTAATATATGACATATGGTGGCCTTTGATTTGTCTAAGTAATTAATTTAAATAAATAATATAATATTGCTTAACAAAATTATTGAAAAATAAAAGAAATTTAAAATATAAAAAATGCATAAGATAAAAAGGAAAAACCATTGAAATAAAAATAAAACCATTTAAGCCTTATAATAATAGGTGGGTCAACTCACTTAAAAAACAATCCACCCATAGTTGTGGGTGGCCACACGCCACTTAACGGAGTCGTGTGAACCCTCAATCCTCAAGTGTTGAGCAACTGTCTACAATTGTTAGATAAGAAAAAAGAAAAATAAAAAGAAAAGCCTAAACTTGATTGGGTTTAGGTGTAATTTTTTTTATTAAAAAAGGTTATGGAAGGGTTGAATAACCTTTTCTTTTAACTAAGTTTTTGACCCACCTATTATTAAAATGCTGTTATAGCCATCCCAATGACAAGGGGTGGTGGTTAGTTACCTTTAGGGGGTTGCCATTGGCCATCTTGTATCTTAGGAGAGCTGAAATGGCCTTTTAAAAAAAATTAGTAATATTTTTATTTTCTTAATTTCTGAATTTTTAAAAGTTCTTTTTGTTATTTATTGATTTTTAAATAATGTATTGTATAATTTCTTTAATATAAATATATGGATGAATGAAATTGTGTCATGTATCTTTCTCTAATGGAAAAACTAATACTATTAATTAAAAGACTTATTTATAAATAATTACAAATGTTGAAACTCAAATGAAATAAAAATAAAGACTTAGGACTCAAGTAGAATAACGATTAATTATTGAAAACTAAATATTTATTTTTCCTTATTTGAAATTGATAATATCATTTTTGATAATTCAGTTGAAATGAGTTTGATCTAGTCGAGCTCAAATTTATTGACTTCCACTTCTAAAACATTAAGGATTGAAATGTGAAAAAAAAGATTAAGGAATAAATCAGAAAAAAAGTGATCAATGTTGAGGATTGAATATGTACTTTTCCCATAAATATTTTGTTCATTGGTTTTAAATCAGATGGTGACTTAAACGTGATTAACATATTTCTAGTTTGTTTTAACTAATTTATTTACTATGTATTGATTTGGTTGCACATTCTTTTTATGCATTTTTAAAACCGTTTACACACAATCTTTTTTCTTTGTTTAATCATTGACAGTATGTATAATTCAATTCACTAATTATTCTATGATTTAAATTGAATTATAATGTTATATTAATTTTTACAAACACATCGTAGAAGTACGCCAATTTATATATACATATATATATTACAGTTTCATCAAATATTTCGTAAATATGAATTGGATGGAATCCACAAGCGCTAGGTGGCGTCCACTAATTTAAGAATGTTTGAATGCCTAATGTTTCCTTCGTGCATCAAACACCTACCTTTTATAACTTACAGATGAAGATTTTGCATCGTAGCATTTTATTCTTGGGGAATAAAACGAAAGATCACTTCTTTTTCTTCGCAAGAAAAGGTATATTAAAATTTGCAATCCAAAATCAGCCCGTTTATCAAACTGAGTTAAACTAAACTGATGATTGAATTGAACCATATTGAGTTATAAAATTTGGTTTTTTTTATATTTCGGTTCAGTTCATAGTTCGATTCAAAGGGTTGAATCCAATTGAATTGTTTGAATACAAATCGAATCGTTTTATAACAAAAAATATGAGATATTTTTTAAACATTTTAGCTTAATCTTATTTACCTTTTTTTGTTTTATTTTGTCATTACTCATTTCATTCTTAACATTTACAATCCCCCAATTTTATTTCACCATTGTCTATCATCTTGAGCAGAATCACAAGCCTTCACTTTATTTAAGATGCAATATTATCGTGAAATAATATTATATAGTTTTTATTTTTTTATAATGTATATTAATTTGGAATTAATGTTTGTTGCAAACTTCAATAACTTAATAAAATAAAAAATAAAAAATAAAAATAATATTTTTAGAAGGCAGTTTAAATCGAATCGGATCAAATTGAATCGTATTTAAAATGGTTCGGTTTGAAATCGTAAACCATTAAAAATGATTCAACTCCTTAAGTATTTACATTGAACCATTTCAAATGTGATTTGGTTTGATTCAATCTCTAAACCGAACTTAATTGAACCACAAACACCCTTTAAGCTGAAAGATGGGAAATTGTAGCAAGATTTGATACTTCTACTTCCTTAGCTTTTAATTTTGATTAAATGTTGCTTTACATACCTTAAATTCCACAACATTTGTGAGTTTATATCCTTAAGTATAGTAGTCTATCATTTTCCATACTTTATTGCATAGAATATTAGGATTAATTATTTTGCTACATGTATGTTATTTATTTGTGCAGAATGCCAATTGTATGGTGAGCTGGACAAACAGCTTTAGTTAGTTATTTTACATAGTAGTATAAATAGATTTATTATACAGATTGTTAGTTAGTTAAGCAAATACAAAACTTGTTCTTCATTTTCCTCTATATCCTTCGTGATTCATTGAAGGTAATTCATAGAGAATCTTGCCATATTAATTTTGCACACCGAATTCTACATGGTGTTGAAGCAATAGGTACCTTGTTAGTGTTTTCTTTTGTCTTTCTGATCAAATTGAAATTGCTACTTTGTATTCACCTGTTTTCTTAAATTTGATATGGCAAATATAGTATAATCATCAATCAATGATCCTTTGTAATTGAGTGCTTTCGATTGCCCTAAGATGTTTATAAGAAGTATAATATTTGATGAAAAGAATTATCTTGCATGGAATAGAGTAGTGAAATTAGGATTGGGTGAAAACGTAAAGCTAGGTTTTATAGATAGCACTTTGACAAAACCAATAAATACTTCTCTTGATTTTAATCGCTGGATTTGATGCAATTATATGGTTAAGTGTTGGTTATTGAATTCCATGGTTAGTGAGTTAGCTCAAGCTTTTCTCTACACTTAATCTACTTTCGAATTATGGACTGAAGTGACAAAACGTTATGGTATAGCTAATGGTCCACTTATTTTTCAACTTTTGTATGAAATTTGTAGCTTGAAGCAGAATAGTATGTCTATTGGTTGCTATCATAATAGGATGAAGAGACTTTGGGATGAGTTGCAAGCTTTAAGTTGTTATCCTACTTGCGAATGTGATCGAATGTCATTTTGTACTTGTAGATTACTAGAAAAGACTATAGATTTTGAGTCAAATATGAGGCTTATTCAGTTTATGATGGGACTTAATGAAGTATATGATTCGGTAAGGAATCAAATTTTAACAATGGATCCGTTGCCTACTATCAATAAGATGTTTTATTTGCTTTAATCGGTAGAAAAACAAAGGGAAGTCACTTTTGTAACATCATTTGATATAGATGCATCAGCCTTTATGATAGGGAAATTAGAGAATGTGAGGATTAGTTAGGATCGAAAGAAATTTAAAGGGTCTAACAATAAGTTATTTTATAAGTATTGCAAAGGGGATACACATATGGTAGATTCATGCTTCTAATTAATAAGATATCCTGACTGGTATAAAGGGAAGAAAATAGTGAAAGCAAAACAAGGTGGTAAAGGGTATGCATCTTACTACTCAGCCAGTGTACTATCTGGAACTCCTTTTGAGAATGATCCTGAAAGTTGTAATAACAGTGCAAAATTGAGTAGAGTGTATATTGACGAAGGATTAATTGAAGCAGCATGTAGTGAAGTTATGCAGATGATCCAAGGAAAGGAAAATCATAATTGTGTAATGGCTAATATAGTAGAGTTTGCAGGTATTTCTAAACTCATTTGTACTTGTTTCAATACTTTGAGTAATAGTTTGATTTCATGGATTGTGGATACAGGTGCTAGTGATCATATGACACCTTATTACACTCTTTTGCATGATATTCAAAACTTATCTCCTCCATTGTAAGTTAAATTTCTAGATGGACACTTGATTACTATTGATAAAGTTAGATTTGTCAATATTAATGCTAATTTGGTGTTAGAAAATGTACTATATGTACCCCAATTCACTCAAAATTTGCTTTTTGTTCATAAACTTGTTTCTAACCAAAATCTAGTTGCTATATTTGATGCTTTGACCTATTCTTTCTAAGACGATAATAGCTTTAAATAAGTAGCCAAAACATTAGCGGTTATTGGACTATATGTTCCTCTGTCAGATAGCAGCAGTACTTTTCATTCCATTTCTTGTAACACAAATAATTGTAAGGATGATACATGTATTCATCTCTTACACAATAGTTGTTTCAAATCGTGACTAAGAATAGATAAGGTCAGTCGCTGAATGGATCTAAGTTTGCAAAAGGCTCAAAAAAGGGTTAATAGGGAAATGTAAGAAAAGAGTGACAAAGACGAATGAAATAGTAAGCAAAAACCTACGAATAACTCGAAAGGATATGACACATTAAAGAAACTTTCGAAGAGTCATGGAACAATTCGATATAATGTACGAATTGATCCAATGAGGTTACTCGCCACTTAACCTTACTTAAAGGAAAGGATAAGAGTGATGCTAAGAGTAAATAAGCAGCATTTACGCAAGGAAGAAAGTATTGAAGTGTATTGAAAGTAATCTGCTTGTTACAACTATAAGTAAAAAGGTATTTATACCCGTGAATTAGGGCAACTTACCCAAAAGGGAAAAGATAATAAGGGTATTTCTTAAAGAAGCAATATACATGATACAAAAGGTAAAAATGAATATATAAGGAAATCAATCATTGGTGTTACAGATTCTCCACACGATACTATATACATGGCAATGCTGCATTGAAAAGGTTGTTAGGGAATGTAGAAAAAAAGTATAGCTAGGTGAGCTTATCGGAGTAGGGATGGTTTAGTCAGTCTGGATTCTTTGTCTCTCAGCTTCTTAGTAAAGATGATGCCGGGTGATTGGTTGGTTCAATATTATAGTAGTCATCAACTTAGCATAACATAAAATAAAGAGTGGTCATTTGGTACGGCATTAAAGGTAGTACGGTAAGTAAGTATTCGACCTCGATAGGGGTTGGTTAGAACATAAGGATTTGTCGCGCCAGCCCCTCTAGTCCTTAGGCTTGACTACAGGTCAAAGGTCCCATAGCTTGATTCCTATTAATAGTCTAAGTCATACATCAGTTTCCAAATTAAAGCATTTAGATAATTGCAAAAGTGTAAACTTACAAGACTTTGTTTATAGTACTTGTCATGAAGCCAAGTTTCATAGGCTTCATTTTCTAATAAGTCAAATACACACTTCATTTCCTTTTTAGCCTATTCATATTGACATTTGGGAAAGCATATTCTATTCAATCTATTACTGGTGCTTGTTATTTTCTAATATTTGTGGATGATTACACTAAGTCTATATGGACATATCTCTTGTGTCATAAGTTATATCTATATGGTTCCTCCTTAAGGATATAATAAATCCCAATAAGGCTTAGTTTGTTAGCTTAAACGTTTTCTTTATGGCCTTAAACAAACTTCGAGGCAATGGAATACTAAGATTTCCAATTTCTTGATTAGTCTTGGTTACATACAATCTAAGAATGATTATTCTCTTTCCACATTTCATTCTTCTACTAGTTTTGTGGTAGCTTTGTTGTATGTTGATGATTTGCTCTTGATTGGTAGTAATGTGGACATGATTGCTGTCTTAAAGCAGTATCTTCATGATAAATTTACCATCAAGGATCTTGAAGAGGCCAGATTTTTCCTTAGTTTAGAACTTTGTCACATAACCAAAGGAATCATGATTAATCAACATAAATTTATCATAGATTTGCTCATTGATGCAGGGTTGATAGATTACAAACTGACAAAATTTCCATTGCCTGTAGCTGCTACACTTGATTTTGTTTCTGGTTAAGTTTTACCTAATCCATCTAGGTGCCTAGTGAGCAAGCTATTGTATTTGTCTTCAACTAGGCTGGATATTTCATTTGCTACGCATCGATTGAGTTAATTTTTGGTAGCACCATGCACCATTTATCTAGATGCACTCTTCCATGTTCTCAAATATTTGAAGGGTACAGCTACTTTAGGATTGTTTTGTCCTACTTCTAACTCATTAACTCTTTTTGGATACTTGGATTTAGAATGGGAAACTTATCCCATAGATCACAAATCAGTTTTAGGTTATTATGTCCTCTTAGTCATTTCATTTGTTACTTGGAAAACTAAGAAATAAAGTACAGTTTCAACTTCTAGCACTGAAGCAAAGTGTAGATCATTTGAGTTTGCAACAAAAGAGCTTCTCTGGACTTCTTACATACTCAAGGATCTTGGATTTCCTGTTTTTCTTCTTGTTTCCCTCTTTTGTGACAACAAATTTGCATTATTGATTGCTATTAACCTGTGTTTGCATGGACACACCAGGCATATAGACATTGATATGCATTTCACTCGTGACAACATATCTCACAAATTTCTTTGAGCCACTTATGTTCCAACACATCTTCAATGTGCTAATCTTTTAACTAAAGCCATTGGTGAACATCAGCTTCAATTATTATTGTCCAAGTTAGGCCTTCAACTTGCTCTAACTTGAGAAGGGGCTATAGAAAATACTGGGATTAATTATTTTGCTATGTGTATGTTATTTATTTGTGTAGAATGCCAGCTATATGGTGAGTTGGATAAACTATTTTAGTTAGTTATTTTACACAATAATATAAATAGATTTGTTATACAAATGTTAGCTAGTTGAACAAATACAAAACCCATTCTTTATTTTCCTCAGTATCTCTTGTGATTCATTGAAGGTAATTCATGGAGAATCTTGTTGTATTGATTTTGCACACTAAATTCTACATTTATATATATAAATTATCATTTATAATTTTACATCTAAAGTTGTTAAATTGATCGATATATATTAACTCAAATTACCTAGATAGTAACCACAACAAAAAAGCGGTATTGAAAAGTTCTAGTTATGAAGTAAGAGACAAGGCGAATAGAAATATCAATAATTGACACTTGTCCTTTCTAGAGTATTATAACTCCACATAACAAAATTATTAAGAAAAGAAAAAACTGCTAAAATTAGCTGTCCCCGTACATTTTTTTTTCATAATATGCCATTATCATTCAAACTATCAAAAAAGAAAAAAAAAAGGAAAAATAGAAAGAATACAAACCCAATCAACCAATACAAGCATTAAGCCAAAAATTAACCTGTACCACGTCCTAATTGACATATAATATAATATATATCTTCTATAAATAATACTCGTAAGACTTAATTATTATAAATTAAAGTCTTATTATTGAACCATCCACGTACAAATTGATCTTTCTCAATTTATCACGAAGGGCTTGAATATGGTGACAACCTTCTTGAACCGGTCAACAAAGGAAGAGTAACTGTACGATACGGTTCCATCATTGCCAGCCAAAATCCTATACTTATCCTTCCTAGTAAGGTTTGTGCACTCGAACCCTAGAGCTGTTGCGAGAAGTCTTTGCACATAGTTAGCAACATCATGTGGGCTCTTACCTGAAGAACAAGTCGCCTCAACAGGCAATTGGTTCAAGAACGTAGCCTCATAAATTGGTCTTGGGTTCATGAAGAAGAATATAGGGTCCATTGCCTTCCAACCCCTAGCTGTCGTTGCATGGAAGAATTGGACCTCGTAATTCATAGCTACCGGCACAATTCTATCGGTTAATTCAGCAAATAGGGCACTAAACCTAAGGAGGAACGGCTCTCTGCATGTTGTTCCCTCGGGACACACCACTAGGTCACCTTCGGATAGTTTTTGCTTGATTTTCTCCGCATCAACTTCTCGAATTCGTGTTAATCGGATGGTTGGTATGGGGGAAAGCATCTCGGAGAATCTGGATAGGGAATAGGTAACGGCTGGGATTTTTCGGCCTAATACGGTGGAGAGCACCACGGGGTCCATTAGGGTTCGGTGCGTGCAAACAAACAACACGCCCGTGGTGTTATCACTGGAGACCGGTGGTGGTGGTTTACCGTTACAAATGACTTTGCCCCCAAAAACTGGGGCAATTATTGGGATTACCCATAGAGGTAGCATTAATCCAACCACGATGCGAATAAAGGCAAGGATGACGCCGAATGGTATCCATAGGATAATCAACAAGGCTGTTGATGGTGTTGGCCGCTTGATTAGCCTCCCGTCGTGGAAGATCACCGGGAGAGGGTGGAGATGCTCGTTTTGGCGGTTGTTGGTGATGCTAGTTGTGGTGAACGGTGGATGCAATTGCTCCTACAAAAGAAATTAACTATCAATGGTTTAATATATTTAGGTGAGTTTTGTGCATGTGGTATTATATTCATATGTTTAACTAATAAACATCAAGTTAAGTTACAAGTACATATAATTCCTAAAGATCATTGAATGCGTAATGTGGCCAAAGCGGTTATAATATCATTACCTTGCATAATGATTGAAATGAGAAACTTGAAGACGGTCTACTAAGTCCTAGAGAGGGGTTATCGTCGCAAAACAGCTTGGCAACGCGACGAGAGATTGAACTAAAATCGTCTTTAAGGAAACCGGTGGCATATCCGAATGGGTTTATCAATAGTTCACTTCCTATAACTTCATCCGCTTTTAAATGCTCCTTCACAAATCTCTCCACCATAACTCTTGGAGATTTAGTCACCACAACTCTTCTTTCATAAGAGCAAAATGCCCTCCAAGCTTCAATATTTACATCGTCCATGTAAAACTTAGGTAAAACTGCTCTCGACACGGACTGGATCTCCGATTCACGTACTCCCGCTACGGCAACGAAGATCATTAGCTTAAGCCCTATATCTTCCATTCCTACCGCGTCGAGAAACCGAATCACCGGCCATAACAATAACAGCAACATGAAACGTACTAAGCCAGATGCCTCGAAAGCCACCAACATATAGTAGGAGAAGGGATCTGGATTCTTCAAAAGCGTGCCTTCGAACTCGGAAACAACCGACTCCATGATCAAGGTCTTTTGTTATCCGAGCAACTACAGATTAAAATTCAGTATGATGTGTTTGATTGATTTTTGGATGGGGTTCTTAGTACTGAAGAGAGGAAAGAAACTAGAGATAGTGCTATGTGGTCATGAAGAGTTGGCTTACTATTGATTTATGTCTCATGTTGTAACGAAGGCAGTTTATCAGTTAACACCAACCACTCCCATATAACCAGACGTCCTTTGATCTACTGTTCTCTAATTCTTGTTAAATTCCTATCCAAAATACCAAATTGGCAGATAAATTGTACGCCACGCTAGCACCTGTGGATTGATTACTTAACCCCAACAACTTCGTTCAATTGGTTTGACCGCGTCTTCAGTCGTCGTTTCAGTTGGAAACTTGCGTAAGATGGAAAAAGCATGTGCCCACGGTAAACTCTGTTATCGTGTACACGATCCAAGGTTGCTATAATATTATAATGGACATGATGAATCCGTGGTTATAGTTACATTTACCAAAGGTTACGAAGTGCTCGTATAGGTTTTCTTTGTTATAAACATATGATTTTCGTAACCTCGAAATATTATTATGGGAAAATAAATGCAATGTTTTATGATACCTTTAAGACCATATTTAATGCTTAGGAATTCATGTTAGATGTGGATACTAAATTAAGATCTTAAGGAACTATTTTCTTATTTAATTTCTTTTGTAAAAATTCCTTGATATTATTTAAAAGTTTTTATGAATTCCAATAACACATTCTAACCTATCAAAACTTATAAGGAAGAAGAAGAAGAAAAAAGATTCTTGTCATTAATGTACAAGGAACCATGGGGTGTTCCTATACCTTGGAAAAATGAGGAAAAAAACTACGATAAACTTAGTCTAAGAAATTCCTTCCTCATACTTACAAGTTGTGAGATTTTGTTTTCGTTTTTACTTTTAGGACACATTTCATGATATTTGGTGATATGTGTCTTACTTTTTGATATTTAAAATGTCTTGTGTTGATAGAGCCTTTTAGGTAGGGACTCCTCAAGTTTAACCAGACCTGCCAAGCCTTACTATCCTAAGCTTACCTCCATAAGCCTCAGCCCTAAAACTCAACTGCTTAGGCCCATGAAATGCTATAACAGCTATAATTCATGAGATAAAGATAAAATGGTCACATTTTGAATATCAAGGACATATCAGGCATGATAGTTTTACTTTCCTACACTTTCGAGAGAAGATCTTTTCCCCCAACTAATCTCCAACTACCGGTTCCATTTCGTTGTAAATACCAAACCATCATCCAACGGTAACTCTCTCTACAAACTCTGCATTTTAAACCTGTGTATTACGTATTCTACTCTATCAAAAACCCATTGCTAATTTAAGCATCGAAATGGTTACGTCGAACAATCCCTAGTACCCTTTCATTATACATTTGTAGATACTTGATTTTTGCCCCTAGGATTTTATAGTTTTTGTTTTTGGTTTTAGGCTCATAATTTAGAAAATAATAAAAAAAATTGAAAAATGAAAAAAAGAAAAAAAATTGAAAATTGTAGAAAAAAAAACTAAAAAAGAAAAAATTCAAAAAGATTAATTAGATAGAATCTTGACTAAATAGTTGTAAAAAAAAAAAAACAAATTTGATACGATGACATTAAATCCAATAAAATCAAGATTTGTAAGATTCTAATTTATTTTGGATCTTTATCAATTTAAACTTAATTCAATTCAAAAGATTTGTTTTCGAGTCTTATAAATAGAGGTTACGTGGTGCGAACTAAGGGAATAATTACACATTTGTTAAAAATACACGCTTGAACCCATTTCTCAGACCAATTCCACAGTTATGCACGCAACAAGACTGAGGATTTGATCCATTTCTTTTCATCAACTTTGTATGTTTTGTCTTGCAGGTACATAATAGTGCTTTTTAATTAGTGTCTATAACTTATTTTATTTATTTATTTATTTTTATTTCACTTAGTGTATGTGTAGTTGTTTTTAAGACTTCTAATAATTTCTTTATTTTTATCATGTTTTTAATTGTTAGTAATTAATTATAATATTAGTGTCTAGTAAACAAGTGTTAGGTAAAATTTTAGTTTTCTTTTTTTTTAGATTTCATATTTTTAAAATGACATTTTTATAAAATCTCATTCTTTGCATACTATATTAATTTAGAAAAATTGCATTAGGCATGTTAGGGTTATCTAAATAAAAAACTCGTTTTGATTTTCATAAAATAAAAAGAATTTAATTAACATCTTTTCCATAGTTTAGATATCTTTTTCATGATTTACATATCTTTTATATATTTAGGCATTTTTTTCCATAGTTTAGATATTTTTCCCATGATTTAGGCATCCTTTATAGTTAAGTTTTTTTATTTAGACATATTTTCTATAGTTTAGATATTTTTTCTATAGTCTAGATATTTTTTCTATAATCGGGCATCTTTACTATGATTTAAGTATCTTTTTTATAATTAGGAATTTTTCTTTTTTAAGTTTTAAGCATCTTTTCTATAGAAAATATTCATCATGTAGAATATTGTATATTTCATAAAAATTGCATTTTTAGGTCTTTAAGGTTTTTCTTGAAAAGAAAAAAAAATATATCACTTAGTTTTTTTCTTAAAAATAAAAGTCTTAATTTGGTATTTTTCAAAAATTAAGTTTTAAGTTTTTTTTTTTTATAAATTGGGAATAAAAATTAGACTTTTAAGGATTTTTCTTAATAAAAATAAAATGGTTAATAAAAACGTAAATCCAGCCAATTATTTTTTTATAAAAAGAACAAACACACTAAAGTTTTCGAAAAGAACTACGGTTGTCTAATCTCGACTAGTGGTACATAAACACTTTCTTGGTGATGTTAAAATTTGTAGAAATTTAGGTTTTTTTTTTCTTCTGGTTTTTATTTTTTCTTAAAAATATTAAAAAATGACAATTTAAAAGAATAAACCTAATTTCTAAAAATAAATTGTGGTATTCATTAGGGTTTAATAAGTTAGCCCCCGAATTTATAACCCTCTAGTTTTTCATTCAAATTGAAATTAAGGATCAGTAGCTAAATCGTACTCAATCCACCCAACTGATTACGGTTTCTATTTTTTTCTTGACTTCGGTTGGGTGGCAACTCTAAAATTTTTTAAATAAAAAAACTAGTATTTTCCAATATCTTTAGTTAAGAATTAATACTGAATGGGTTAGGGTTTAGGTTTAGTATTAATGAAAAAATGGGAAATGAAATTTAAATAAAAAACCGAAAATTCAAGCTCGATAGTTTGGCAATTCCACTAGGGAGGCCTAGAGGGCGAGCCACTAGAATTTATCAAAAATAGGATTATTTTTGAAAAAAATTTTAAAAAAGTAAAAAAAAAAGAGCACTTAGCTTTGTTATTTTATTTCTTTTTTTGTACTAGCATTTTTTTGTTACAATTAATTTAAGGGGGGTAGTTTTGGGGTTCACTTTATTTTATTTTATTTTATTTTCTATATCATAAGTGTATGGTAGATACGGTTAGAACTAGGCCGTTTTAGGACCTTAAGAAAGCGACCATCATGTAAGCTTCATATGTTGTCGACCAGCCACTTTTCAAGGCTGATCAAGCTACTTCACTCAAGTTTAGATATAACTACAGAATCGTTTCTTTAGAAAAACGCGATGGTTGTAGAACTTGACGACCTTTAGAACCCACCCATTGCATTACATGAAATTTTTTTTCAAAAATCACAAGAATCCATGATGTGGCAAACCAAAACGAACAAGGGTAGTTATGAAGTTATAGTCGTAATATTTCCCTGTGAATAATTTGTAATAATTCTGTGTAAAATTTAGAATAGGTTATGATTATAATTTTGATTTTTTTTTTTTACATAAGCATAGCTAGATCAAGTCAAGAGGCCTTTAAAGAAATTCATGTTCACCCATTACATTGGCTTTAAATACTGCTTCAGATGTGGTTTCATCTCTTCAGCCCAAATAAGCAAGAGTTTATTAAGAACAAGATTAGGCCTATCCTCTCTCTGTAAAAGATCCTCATGAACATCACTTTAGTGCGGGCCTTAGTTCACCTATGGGAGCTCGCGTTTGTTAGTTTCTGTTTGGGCTCATATCAACTAAGCCCAACTTTAGAAGAATACTCCTAATTGTTGTAGGCTCCTGCTATCACGAATGATATCTACATTCCAGACTTAGAAGCTGCAACACCAAAGATCTTCAACAAATTGTTAAAAGTAAAAAAAAAAAAAAAATTTGAGATAAACCAAGTTCTAAATCAGGGAAAGACCATTCGGTTGGAAGATGTCATACATTGGTTTTCCACTGAACTGAAGTATAGAGACAAACAGGAGGTTTTCTGTGCAGAGTTGGAAGCATAGCACCAATACCAAGTCAATGCCTTTATTTTGGTGGTCTTCAACACCATACTGTTCCTTGATGATAGACGTTGGGTTTACTTTAGAGTTGCAGATATGTCTCGGCCTTCCTGGCTGAGTAAATTCGGTCACTAAATCATCTCAAAAAGAAGAAATAAGGAGATCTGAAAACTAATATGGGTTTACTTATAGTCTGGTTTGTCAGTTACATGAGAATTTACCAAAATTGATTTCAATAGGGTTGAGTTTATCCAGCAATATGATCTCATCAAGTCTTTTGAAGAAAGAATTGAGCTGCCAGAGGATATAGCTACCTACTATTGGGTCCAATACTTTCGGAGTATGAAAGCGGAAGAGTTAATGTGGATACCCAGGTGGTTTGCAAGCAACAAAATGATAAGAGGATGTGAAAATTTCAAGGCAATACTCCTGATCCGCTTCAACCTATTTACCGGATACGTCCCAACCAATGGACTTATTGAAGACATGATCCCTAGACCATCATTAGAAGTTGTCTCATTGGACTTTCATAACCCCAGCATGTTGGTGGTTGACAAAGTAGCCAAGCTCTTAAGCATCCGAGTTCTTTGGTACACAAGAAAGACTACCCCTACCACTAAAGGGATAGTAGGCAGGAGCCAGACAACCAAAAGACTTCTTTATCACCAATTAAAAAAGTTGAAAGATATGGAAGACAAGTAAAAGAAAGCAAGAGCTGGAGAACCATTGCGAGGAGTATCATTAGAAGATAAAGGCATTAGAAGCACAATTAAAGAGGATCAAGGTCAAGGAAGAGGAGGCTCCCAAGATCCGACAGAAGAAGAAAACTCAAGATGAGCTCACTAGCCATAGGAAGATTAGAATTTAGATTTTAGGCTCTTTTGATGTTTTCTTTCTTTAAGATTCATTTTTTGAATAGAATAAGTGATGTAAAGCTTCACAGTTGCAAAATTAATAAAATTAGTTAGGCCTTGCCACATCAAAGATCTCTTGCCAATTCTTAATTTTCATTGCATTCATGTACCGTACATCTTACATTTGTATATTTAATAACTTTTTTCTTAGAAAAATGTAATATGTGCTAATCCTTTGTTGAGTTTTGATAAGGTAAAATCTCAAGATAGCTCCTTAACATCAAGTCTTTCAGAGAAGTCCGATTAGAATACATTCCCAAACCAGGATGGCCACCACTCAAGGAGATGACAGAGAAACTGAGATCAATGATCCATCCAAGCTGAGGTTCCATTCCATAGAAAGGGCTATGGAAAAGATGGCAGAACAAATGAGCTTCCTAACAAACAACATCGCTTTATTATGAGCCACAGCACCGGCTAATGAAAAAAGCTCCAAGGCCCGTTCTGGGAAGAATACCTAGGCTCCTGAAGCAGAGCATGAATATCTAAAAGACCCATTTAAGTTAGAAGGAGTTCACCCGAAAGTCAACCTAACCTTCAAACCTGATATTTATGTGGCCCCAAGACCGATTGACCAAGGGCCTAGCACAGACAGTTTAAAAGTACTGGAAAAGAAACTCACACAACAGATAGTTGAGAAAATGAAATCACTTATAGGGTATGATGGATTTGAACAGGTAGGGATCACCGAGTTTTCTACATATGACATTAAAGCTTACCCTAAATAGTTTAAGGTGCTAAAGTTTGGAAAGTACATTGGGACGAGATGCCCCAAGCTCTATACCAGGTTGTACATTAAGAAGATGAGTAAATATATCCAATATGATTCACTGATAGTATAGACATTCTAAGATAGTCTAACGGGACTGGCCTTAACTTAGTATGCCCAGCTTGACTTAAACCAAATAAATACGTAAGAGAAACTTACTGGGGCTTTTTACGAGCAATATAAGTTCGATATGGAAGTAGCTCCAACTATGATGGAACTAGTCGCCCTATGAAAGAAGACTAATGAATCGTTCAAAGAATATGCTTAAAGGTGAAGGTCCTTAGTTGCAAGAATATCTACTCCTACTACTGAGAAGGAACTCACATTAGCCTTCATCAACACCTTAGAAAGGCCATATTTCTCCCATCTCATTGGGTAAGCCTTGTCTAATTTTGCTAAAGTGGTAGTAGCAGGGTGCAAGATTGAAAGTGCTGTCTCTTCTAGTAAGCTTCAAGAGCCAACAGATAGAAGGCCACCGGTTTTGTCTTCTGGTCCTAAACAAGCGGACAGCAAGCCTAAAGAATCTACGATCAGCATGGTAAACTCAAATGTCATACCAAATGTTCAAGTTGCTTTCAGAATAAATCTTCCTTCGACTCAACAATAGTTCAAAGACCAGCCTTAGGCTAGCAAGACTTTTAGACAGTTTACCAAAATATCGGTTCCCTTAAATCAAGTCTTCGAGAAGTTGTGAAAAGATAATCTAATATGGTACGAACTTCTTAGTGACCGGTATAGGCCGAGAATCTTTAACCTTACGAAGAAATGTGAATATCATTGTAGGCAAGTAAGGCATTTGACTAATTCATGCTGGAGATTGAGGAATAGGATTCAAGACTTGATAAACAGGGGACAATGTAGTTAGCTTTTGTAAAAGCCTCAACTCTGAACATTAATAATAACTCCTTATTAAACCATGAGCCGATTATTGGTATGATAATTTATGATTGTACCGTCAACGTCATTAGTTCAGATAAGAAAACTAAGGTTTTCGAGTTCTACACGAGTGAACAGGCCCTAAAAGCAAAGAGGTACACATTTCCGGTACTGATAGTACTACAAGTCTGCCCCATTTAATTATCACATGGTAAATTAGGAGAAACCAGGCTCTCTAGTAGGTGAGATTACTCGATCGAGAAGGATTTACAACCCAAGAGAAGAGCAAGAGAGGAAGACCATACCGGGGGAATCAAATGATAAAACAACAATTGAATGCATTGAAGGGCTATCAGCCTTTAGTAAGATGATCAAGTCGAGTGAGTACAAGATCATGGACTAACTTAGTAAGATTCTAGTACAGATATCATTAATGAGCTTGCTGATTACGTCTGAACCATATAGAGAAGCTTTGTTTTACACTTTAAAGGAGGTTAAAGTCCCTCATGAAATTCTAACTGAGAAGATGGGATTGGTTACTAATTCCGTTCTTGCCATGGATCAACTTTCTTTTTCAGCTGAAGAGTTAGGCAAAGAAGGGAATAACCATACGAAGCCACTTTTCATCATGGTCAGCAGTAATGATATAATCATTACCAAAGTACTTATTAATAGTGGATCATCGTTGAATATCTATCCACTCGCCACCTTAGATTTGCTGGGTATCGACACGTCTGTAATTAAGCCTTCTTCTACAATAGTTAGAGCCTTTAATGGTTTTAGAAGAGAGATTATAAGGGAAATAGATTTATCTATAAGTATTAGCCCTCAACACTTCACTATTCGATTCTAGGTCATGGACATTCTAAGATCTTTCAACTTACTCTTGGGAAGACCTTGGATTCATGCAATAGGGGCCATACGTTCAAGCTTGCACTAAAAGTTGAAGCTTATCTCAAATGGCCGGGTGATTACTATGTTAGGAGATCAAGATTATGGAATTTACAAGGAAATGACCATACCCCATATAAGAAGCGAAGGGCAAGAAGAGTTAGGCTTATAGATGTTTGAGGAAGTAAGCATGATTACCGGTCCTGAAAGAGGAGAACATGGAAGAATAGAATTCAAGGAAGGCCAAATTGGCACCTATGGCCTTAGCTACAACCTTACCCCGATAAAAGAATTCTAGAAGAAACAAGCAAGGTGCAGGAGAGGTGATAGATTATACCATGCCTTGATAACCTTCCCACTACTAGCTGAGATACAACTCGATAGGTTTCGAATACATACATAAAATTTACAACATGATTACATCATTACTTACATAATCTAGTACAGACTCGATTTTTACAACTGTACAAGACAAAAGATTACATCAACTGGCTACATCAAACTTAATTATAGCGTACACCTAGCTTGATTCAGAAGCTACAAAGTACATCAAAAGTCAAAATACATCAAAAGATCTTAAAATACATCACTTTCCATCAAAATTGCTACTGGATCATATCTAAAGATCTATTCGACCAAAACAAGTCAGCCACTTAACTAAGTTAATCCTCCTCTGAATCCATAGCATCTACTCCATCAAAGGGATCATGACCCATATGGCCTCCTACCAAGTAATCCTCATGCTCGCTATCTGATACAGAGTCTATGTATACTATCTCTGGAGTCTCAGGGATCACAATCACCTCCTGCACATCATCATCATCCAACTTAACTATGTCACTAGCTCCTACTCCAGCTATCTCGGTGTCTGCAATCACTTATATAACTAAAGCATGTATGTTTACACCAGGTTCATCCTCATTCTCTTGCTCCTCCTCAGCGTCTTCTTCTGGATCTTCTTCTTTTAGGTCTTCCTCTAGGTCTTCTTCTACATGAACTCCATCCTCCTGGGGTTCAACTGGAGGTAGGTTTTTTGGTAGTGGTTTTGGTATCTCAAGCTCAAGTTCAGGGTTAAGATCCAATGGTATCTCTATACCTTCTCTAGTAGGTTCTGGAAACTGAGGAAACCAATCAATAATTCCTAGTGGGTACTGTCTGGGAATATATGGTATGTCAGCAGGGATATGTACAACACTAGCTGGGTATGGTCTCCTATACTCTAACCTAGTAGGAAAATATCGTAAGGGCATCATCAAAGTTAAAATTCCCTTTGTCTCCAACCATCTTTGCTCAAAAGTTGCGATGGTAGTATATGTATCATACTGAGGTCCTAAACTCATCTCCATCCATGCCCACTCACCTTTCTAGATATATGACATCTTATCATGAAACTTGTCAATAATCTCATCAATTTTCCTAAAGATATTCCAATCAGCTAATTCCATCAATAACTGCTGCAATCTAACCCTATAGTCAATAAGGGATACTTTTCCATTCCACCAGAACCATATCCAACTATGTATTAGTTCCCCCTTTCAACCCTGTAATTATAGTTAAACCAATTAACATTTACTATGTTCAACATTATGCTTACCTATGTTTTCATATGCTTAATACAATATTTTATCGCCCACTTAATATTATCCACTCTCAATATTCCTATAATATCTCTTTTTTTTTTTAAAGTATGATGCTTCAAAGCGAGTCCTCTAAAATTACACTCTGATATCAACTGAGAACTATTACGCCTCGAAGTTACAGAGTCGCAACAGTCCTGCCGTGTAAACCATTCTATGATAGTAACTGGCCTCACAGTACTTACCATAGACATAATTTACATAAGGTGTTGACAACTTCTCGCTTTGAAGTAAACAGTCCCATTTAAGTATTGAACTACAAATATAGTAATTATCACAAAATTTTTTAATAAACATACATAATTATATATAAAGTTCACAGAACTTCCCAGGAAGCTCTACTTAAATACAACAATTTACTAATTTTACATAACAACTATCAGTCTTTCAGTTTTAAACTACAAAGAACATACTAACTACATATCCATTGCTAAGCAAATTGATCCTCACACCCTTGCCTTCAGAAGAACTAATTTCTGGATAATTGAATGGCGGCATAATACTTATAGTAATCAGAAATTAGGACCTGCAAAAGAATCTATAAAGGTATGAGCAACTACAGCTCAGTAAGTTGAATTGGAGACTCATAAGAGTATACAAACACAAATAAGATTATCAAGCAATTATTTTAATGCAATGCAACAATCAAGTGTCATCACTTAACGTAGTCCAGCCCATTGCGAAATCAGAGAAATTTCATCCACTCTAATCTGAGTTGAGAAGTTTCCATGTTATGCAGCAGCTCACAACTAAACCTAAGCTTGTACAACAGAGACATCGCTCTTCCCGTGACTACCTCTGAACCATTGACTTTACCCTCGCCATGATCTCCTCTCTTGTCACTTAGTTCGACTAAAGATGAAGAAGGGACCATTATGCAATCTTGTGCTATCCCTTTCGAAGGGGTCGGTATTTGGTTGGAGAATCCTAATGATCCCCTAACGGGTTGCAATGCATGACATTTTTAGTCATTAGAGTCGAATAAGATTAAATTTCATTTAGGGTGTTCAAACAATTTCACACCAATTAAATTAATCACAAAAATCAATCACATTACAAATTTCAACACGCATTCAGATACATCAAACACATGCGTAAACTACTTACATTCACAACCATATATAATCTTAAGTCTCCGAGTACCGTAAAATAGCACTCTAATACAGTAAGTAATAACCCAATTTACTTGGAATTTCTCAGTCGCCCGATCACTTAATTGCAAGCCGATTCGTCTTAGGGTATCCTATAATACAAATAAGTCTTTTTAGTACTTATAATTTAGTGATTTATATTTTAAGTTATAATTTAGCTTATTTTTCCATGTATATTTATTATTTACTAATGATTCATTCTAACCTATTTCGGGTTTCGGTTCCTAAATTAGACTCTAGTTTTGATTCTGGAATCTTAAATATACTCGAATTCTAATGTGAAATTAATCACATTAAGCTCGAGTATTCTAATATCCTATTGGGTCTTAATTTAGTATTCTAAACTGTTTGGTACACGCTAATTCTAATTGGGATACCGGAGTTATTCCCGATGTGAGAAAATCTTACGTTGTTTATATAATTACCTAAAATTAAATTTTATTTTAGATTTATTATATTCTGATTTTTATTATTATATTATCTAATTAAACCTATTTTTTTATATTTATTAATTTTCCAATTCTATATATTCCTAATTTTCTACAATTACTACATAATTCCTTCATTAATTACACTTAACACTCCAAAGGCTAGGATTAGGTTTCTACATCAGAGATTAACATCCCTAACCCTCTAATTACTATCTAAATTAGTAATTAATGTCTTAATCACCTAATTAACCCAAAATTACCTAATTTTTCTATCATTTTAGGGCTAAAAATTTACCTAAAAATTTCAAAAATTAAAGTTAAAAAAATAGCTTCATAGCACCATTTTATATCACTTCTACAGAAAAAATTTGAGCCCCAAACTACACTCTTAAACCTATTTATTTCTAATCCTAATCATGCTCGGTTTTGCTTAATTTCTTAAGAACCCTATATTTTCAGACGTGATTATACTTAATCACTATTTTTCCCTAAATCTACATATAATAAAATCTCAAAATAATAAATTTCACAATTTTCTAAGAAAAATAAATAATTTTACAAAATTATACAAAATCGGAGCAGATGAGAGACTCACCCGGTCCGATGGCTTTTGGCCTTCCAACATCGGTCCAAGTATGTCGGCCGGTCCTGGCGGTAGGTCTGGAGTGGGGTAATGGTGGCTTGGTCCCAGGTGGTGGTGGCACGTGGATTTGACTCACTAGCCCTCATTGCACAAGTTTCCTTTCTTTCTTTCTTTTTTTTTTTACTCTAATTTTTCTCTTGAATTTCTATGCTTCCTATTTTTCTCTGATTGCCTGTCTAAAGAAGCTTTGTAAATTTTTTCCCTATTTATAGAGCTTTATAGTAATTAATATGCATTAAATTAGACAAGACATTTCCCAATTACTATGATTTTTGGCTTTTGTGTTGCTTGATTTTAATTGAATAGTTTTTCTTCTTCAATTCCTGACTTGCCACGACCAAATCTACATCATTCTAGATTTCTTTGATTTTTTTCTGATATTTCCTTAATTAATTAATAATTTTCTTTAATTATTTAATAAGTTTTTAGCCACTTTAAGAAATTTTGCATATTTTTATCTACACATAAATACATGTGGGGTACATGTGAACATTCCTAATTATTATTTAGGCCATTCTATAATTTTTAGTATATATATAATCTATATCTAGTAATTTATTAGTTATTAGATTATATTTTTCGCCTTTTCGATAATTAACAAGTATTATACTTAAAATTTGAAAATTTTATAGTCTCTTATTTTATTACTTATTTTCTTAAATTTTAGTTTACGGGGTCATTTTTACTAATATTTCTATCCATAGTTTATAATTTGAGTTTGATCAAATCCTTTAACCGATTACCATAAATTTTGTGTTCTAAGTTCAATCCTATGATCACTTGGCTTAACTTTAGGGCTTATATAACCCCTGACGAGACCATAGCCATTCACACAATGGGGGACTGATATCCTCGGCGCCTTCTTGAAAGCATCCAGAGGACGGTAGTTGCTAATTATTGCCGTAGATTACTTCACAAAGTAAGTGGAGGCTGAAGCCATGGCTTGAATTATAGAGATGAGTGTAGAGTCCTTTGTCAGAAACAACATTTTCTCCCCATTTGGAGTCCCTTATGCATTGATTACAAACAAAAGCCAACAATTCGATAACGCCAAGATCAGGGAGTTCCGTACCAAGCACCACATCACCCTGTACTTCACCTCAGTTGCCTACCCCTAATTAAATAGATAGGTAGAAGCAACCAATCGGGTCATTTTAGATAGCTCAAAGAAGCGCATGGATTAATCTCGCGGCGCTTGGGCTGACGAGCTACCTAATATCTTATAGGGATACAGGACCACATACCGCACTTCAACTGGCAAAACCCCCTTCCATCTAGCTTTTGAGTTGGAAGCAATCCTCCCTATTGGACTTGAGCTCCCCAATATCTAGATTCAAAGTTTCAACGTTGCCCTGAATGATTCATTGTTATAGGCAAGCGTCGACACAATTGAGGAAATCAGAGACCTTGCTGCTGCTCGAGTCATGCATATCAACATCGAATCATTCGGTATTATGATTAGAAGGTCCGATACAAGGAGTTCAAGGTTGGTAACCTTGTGTGCCGAAAATTAGAGGTTATTATTTCATAAGAATGGCAGGGCAAGCTAGCCTCCAATTGAGAAGACCTAATTAGAGTTAGGGAGAGACTAAGTAATGGAGCATACAGGCTGGAAAGATTTGATGGCGAGTTTATCCCACACATATGGAACGTCGATAATCTATGTTTCTATTTTGATTAGAATTTCATCATGTATAATTTTTCTTTCAATTGTATCGAAATAAAAGTTCTCAATTGATTGCATACTTCCTTCTCTCTCCCTTTTGTTTCTACATATGAATAGTCACCTAAGCAAGTCGGAACACCACCATCCTGACACCCTTAGGGTAACCTCAACAAGGGGAAATACCCCTTGCATAGAGGAATTCTTATGAATCGAGCAGGTTAGAACACCACCAACTTAACCCCCTTAAGGTAACCTCAGTAAGGGGAAACACCCTTTGCATAGAGGAACTTCTACGAACTAAGTAAGTCTAAACACCACCGACCTAACCCTCTTAAGGTAACCTCGATAAGGGGAAACACCCCTTGTACAGAGGAACTCCTATGAATCGAGTAGGTCGAAACGCCACTGACCTAACCCCTATAGGGTAACCTTAGTGAGGGGAACCACCCCTTGTACTAAGGAACTTCTATGAATCAAGTAGGTCGGAACGCTAGCAACCTAACCCCCATAGGGTAACCTTCATAAGGGTAAATACCCCTTGCACAAAGGAACTCTCCAATAAAACCTCGACCAAGGGTCGACAAAATTTAAAGACAAACAGATAATAGCGAAGGATGTTCGAAAAACATTCATTTATTCCTTCTATGGATGTTTAGTTATAAAGCAAAGGCCAACATTCTGGCCCTAATTACATTAGGTGAAAAAAAAAAGAAAAAGAAAAGAGAGAACCCTGCTACTGCCTAGGATCAGCTAACTCTAGTAACTCTGAAAAATCTAAAGCATCTATTTGTTCCGAGCACTGATCTGTAAGTACTTCAAACAGTAGGCCTTGAGCGATAGAGGAGCTTAACAAATGAGAACTAGGAGTGGTAGGACCCCTTACGAATGGATCTTCCCCTAAGATAGCTTCTAAGGTGGCCCTCCTGCTAGGTTACTAAGGCAGGGGCAGATGGAGAAGCGCCTTGCCCTACCCTGACAGCAGAGGACGCAACTACATCTTTGTCAGCCGACTGGGCGAACTCTTTCTCTTGCGCCAAAGCTTCCCTCTTCACATTAAATGTAGGGGAATCCAAAAAGTCTAGGAAGCTTAAGTCTAAGTCCAAATAATGGGAGAGAACTTCCTTCTTAGTGAAGCAAGAGAAGTCAATGGAAAGGTCCTCTAGCTCTTCTAAGCACTCCTCGGTAGTCCTGTAGTCAGCAACCACCTTCTTAGCGGCAACATCATTGAGGAACTCCCCACTCTCCATCTTAGAGATTAGCTTCTTCATCTTCGAAACTCTATCCCACAGCTCCCTGACCTGTTGCTTTAGAGTGACCTTCAAACCGACCAGCTCTAGCGATGTAGCCTTAATGCCTTCACACTCAAACGCCTTCATCGCCAACTCAGTTTCCAACTTGGCTACGGGAAGCTTTCAACTCGACATTCTCCTCTTCGACTAAGGCCCTGGATGTGCCTTCCTCATCCAGCCTTTGTAAGAGACGAGCCCTCGTCTTCTGCTCATTCTCTAGCCGAGCCTTCAGCTCTGTATCCTTCTGGGCTACTCACTCGAACTTACCCTTCTCCTGCTCGGCATGCTTGAGCGATGCCTGAAGCTTCGCTACTTACACAATAAAGCAACACAGACGCTTGTTAGCTTGAGCAAATTTTGTCAAGTACCACTTACTAGAAGTCTCCGCCTCTAGCAGGTGCTTCTTTTGTTGATGTAACTCCTCCCGCAACCCTGTTACCTCTTATTGAGTGGCATGAGACTTGCTCAGCTCAAGGAGCACTTGGCCATAGTACTATAAGATAAAAATGAAAGCCACAAGTTAATACAAGACACTAAGATACAACACCACAACAGCAAGGAAGACCTACCTGCCACATCAACATACTCAAGTAGCTCGCATTCTGTATGGGGTTACTCCTACCCTCTTAGGAGATCCTCTCTAGGACAGCCCAATAGCCAAGGGTGTAAGACCCCATCAAAACCTGATAATTGAAGGTCCAGTGCTACAATGTTAGATTGTCGGCACGAACATCCCACTTTAGCCTTAGGATCTTCCTCTAGGCCTTCTTAATTTCCAACTCGATGACCCCCCTCTTCAGTGCCTTATCTCAAGAAATGTATACTGCTTCACAGAATGAGCCCGGCCCTAACCCCATCTTCCTAAAGTTGTTAAAGACGTCCTAAAACCCGGCCCCCATGTCATTGATGCTCTAGTAGGGATGAACTAAAGGCTACTTATTCCACTTTCCTTTTGCTAAAAGATCCCTTTTCCAAGGGCGTTTGCTTCTTCGTCGCCAGAGCTTGGTCCTCGGACGCTTCAGGAACCCTACTCTTCTAACCTGCTATTGTAGGAGGGGCGACCTTCTCCTCTAACCCTCCCTCTAATGCCCCTAGAGGAAACAGCACCTGCACGTTGGGCCCTTTCACTTCGACACCTTCATCTCCTATGATGATTAGCTTATACGATTGGATGAGGGTAGGAGTGGATAGAGCCATGCCTAAAGGCTTTATGTCCATAGGCTCATCACCGAAGCCGAAGGGAACCCCTTATGGCATAGACTTCGGCCATGCTTTGCTAGTCTCACCTAACCTTGGCTTCAGCTTTACTGCCTTCACGGTTGACTAGGTCACCTTGGATCGTGCTCGACGCTGGTTCATCAAGTTGTCCACAAATGGACTAGACATCCTTGAGGCTAAACTTTTGCATGCAAGAAGACCATTCTAAAGGTTAGAAAAAGAAAACAAAGACAAATAAAAAGAAACTACCATTACCACTACCATTTGCAAAACACCGTCATAACTAGCATGACCAAGGAAGTCTTCCCATCCTACAAGCGTCAGACAAAGTACCCCGACACTAGTACAACAAATAGGTGCGTAGGAATGAACCAGTACCTTTAACACACTTCTCCACCATAACCTTCTTCATGCTAAGGAAGAGTTCGGAGATTGAGCACTGGAAATACCTTTCTACAATCTCCACAGCGTTGATCTCCTAGCCACCTCTCAGCTCCATAAAGGCTAAGATCTTATGGACGACCTTAGCATCGCTTGGCTTGAGCCTCTTCTCACCTCCAGTAGGGACCATTCTAGTCCGTTAGATCTAAAAGTCAGCCTCTTTGGGAAGCTCCACCACTACATATTTGTCTTGCTAGCCTTTAATCAAGTCGACAAAGCCGTAAAAAAACTTCTCTCTTAGGCGTGGTTGAAGATAAGGCCACTCTCCCAACGCTCTTCCAAATGTAGAAGTGGCATAAGAGCTCAGGAGTAGCTCTTATCACCAATTACTCGCACAGCACCTGGAATACCATCAACACCCTCCACCCATTAAAAGGGACCTATAATGGGCTGCAACGGTGGTAATTGAAAAACTCCTTCTCAAAACAACTTGCAAAGAAGCGTTACCCAAACTTTAGACACTTCTCAAAAATGGTGAAGCGCTTCCTTGATAGCAAGGCTACCTATTCGTCCTTGTTTGGTAGCTTAACATGCTACTTAAGAATCACCCCCACAAGAAAGTTGATGATGACCCAGCTGGGGGTAGATTGCCTATTTCTACTCATACAACCCTCAAGCCCCTTGCCCATACCGGGAGCATCGAACAAGTCTGTTAGATATCTCTCATACATTTTAATGATAATAAAAAGGGTTAAAAGATAATGAATCTTTAAGAGTGCAGGCTTACAGAAGGATTTTTAGAAAGTTTAATTTCAGAAGCTTTGAATTGATTGAAAATAGACTAGTTTGGAAAATCTTTAGAAAGTATTGTATAAGCTTTTAGAAGAAGAATTAAAATAGCACTTCAAAAGTTTATTTAGAAACTTTAAAAACAATAAGCTAATATTCTTCATAAGCATATTTAGAAAGTCAGTCTGGAAGTATGACGTTAAAATTAGTTTTAAATCAAATTCAAATTAATTAAGACATAACTTTACTAGATTGGGTATATTAGGAAAATACACTTAATCTCGTTTGACTTAAGATGGAGTTAAGATCCATGAGGATTATCTTTGAGCGATTTAATTTTTGAAAAATCAAGATAAACACAAATATAGATAAGGATAAAGTTGAGTCGAATTTTTTGGAAATTCAAAATGAACTTTATCCAGAAATATCTGATAAGGATTATCTCTTCATTAAGTTTAAGAAATCTATCAGGTGGTTATGATTTTAACTATATCTAATCTGAACAAACCAAGGAGAATAGATTTTTAAATTCAAAATACCAAGATTATCTCTCGACAATATCTAAGGATTATCTTTTGCAATCTAAAGGTTGAATAATTATGGAAGTGAAGAAAATCTTCAAATTTTTAGCCGTTGGAAGATTTCAATATAAAAGGAGAAAGGATTCAAAACGTCGAGATATAACTCTAAAGAAAAAATTATCATTGCACAAAAAATCTTGATAAGTTTTTACCTTCTAAAAAGTTTCAGAAAGTCCTTCAAATACTTCTTCAAAGAGCTGCATCGAATCGAAGTTCTGCAACAAGCGTTATTTATTTCAAGTGCAAAATTATTTTAGACTTGTATTCTTGTTCTCACTTGTAATATCTATACTTTATTGTAAAGAAAAGATAGTTTGTACTCTATAGATTTATATTAGCCTAGATTGTAGGGAGGTTAGATAGGCAGAGCAGAGTATTGTAAAGTCATTGTGACAAATGCTTATAATCTGTTCGTGATTTATTTAAGTGGATCAAGTGGAATGACATTGATGAAGTAAATTAGGTCCTTAACAGTGGAGCTAAAAGAGAGCAGTAAATAGAAGGCTGAAGGTTTATAAAATCTTTACTTGATTTTCTTCTTCTTTACACTCTTTTAATTTGATTTATTAATTAATGTGCATTGAATTATTAAATTATCACTATTCACCATTATAAGTTGTTAAGAGGGCTAATTTCATTTTTCTTATATAAAAAAGTTTTCAAAAATTTAAAGATATTGATTCAACTGCACCCCAATCCCCATTTAAAGTCCTTCATGAGAGGCAAGGGAACATTCGCATAGACATCCCTGGGGATGGCATTGATGATTTTGGCCCTATCCAACGCTTCTACAGCCACCCTTGTAAGTTGGTCAAGTTGTGCTAGTGATAAGACCTTGTCCTCCTGCGCCTGAAGGGAATCACTCCTTGTAGAGTCGAAACTGGAAGTAAGTAGTAGTGAAGAGGAGTTGGCCTTACCTCTGTTGGTTGACATGATTATGATTCTTGAAGAAGGAAGAAAGACTCGAAACTTTTGAAAAAGGTTTAAAGTTTGGAATGCAAACGCAAAAATTGCAACAACTAAGTGAAAAGATTGTAGAAAAGCAGTCTCCCTTTGCAATCCTCTTATTTACAGGAAAACCACTTAGGAAGCCGTATAACCAGTTATTAGGATACATATAAACACGAATCCCTTGGAATGTTGCATAGCAGACACGTAGAAAGCATCTCGATCGAACAACCACCTTTAAAAAGGCAGAAAGCATGTAGCTGCATACTAGTCTGCTGCAACACGACACCTGTCATGTTACATTTAATGCATGGAATACAAGCGAGCAAAAGTTACATTTTGAAAAAAGTTCCTTCAACATAAAGCTTCTTCAGGGCCCATCCGACTTGTACTTGGTCGGCATTACGAAGACATGATGCATCTACATCTGCTTGGTCCCTATCAGGCCTTGTTTAAACAGATCAGTCCGTAGCATTAGAGCACTTGAGCACCCCTGCTCACCTAGCCTCGGACATTTTCAGGTCGGCAAACTATGACTTAGGATGTGTCACCACTATAAGCCTTCCCACCTCGGACCATCTACCACTTTGGATCTACAACCTCATCACATCGACATCGCGACATCTAATTAAACTTCATAAAGTCGGATTGGTCATGCTTAAGCAACCCATGCATTCCTTCTCCTTGCTTCTTCCTTAGCAATGAGACTGTGGAGGGGCAAGTATTAATAGGGCCCTTCAAATTAGTCACCACTTTAAGCCTTCTTACCTCGGACCATCCATCACTTCAAATCTATAAATTCATCACATTGGCATCGTAGCATCTAATTGAACTTCATGGAGTTAGATTGGTCATGCTTGAGCGACTTGTGCATTCCTTCTCCTTGCCTCTTCCTTAACAATGAGACTATGGAGGAGTAAGCGTTAATAAGGCCCTTTGGGTAGGGACCCTTTAGGCTTGATTAGACCCATCAAGCGTTGCCACCCTAAGCCTACGTCCATAGGCTTCGGTCCTAGAACTGAATAGCCTAAGCCTATGAAATGCTGTAATAGCCATAATCCATGAGATAAGGATAAAACGGCTACGTCCTGAATATTAGGGACACATTGGGCACGGGAGTTCCACTCTCCTACACTTTCGGGAAAAGATCTCTCCCCCCAACTAATCTCCAACTATTGGCTCTATTCTGCGATAAATACCAAACCACCGTCCAGCGGTAACTCTCTTTACAAACTTTACATTCTAAGCTTGCGTATTATGTATTCTACTTTATCAAAAGCTCATTCCTAATTTAAGTATTGGAGTGGCTATGCCGGATAACCCCTCAATGTCCTCTCACTATGCATTATTTTGTAGGCGTAGTACATGCAAACCTTAATCAATTACCAGTAAGAACTAAGAAACAACACCTTGTAAATGTAAATAATTATCCTGAAGTATTTTAGAAATATAACAACCATCTTCTTACACCTCCGTAAAAGTAACCATTACATGTATGTAGGTATATGTTATAAGTGGTCATTTTCATTAATGATGAGACATTACGTAAGTAGAATTAATGATTAATGGAAATGCATCACGTATGTTACTTTAATACATTCGCAATAAATAAAATGTTTGATAGCATGAATAATAAGGGAGCTTATACAGTCCATCCCCATTTCAAAGGCTTGATTTAGCCTTTCACCCTACTATTGATATATATTTTTTTAAATTCAAACTTAGTTTAATGGTTCAAATTTAAGGAAATATAAATTAAGGATAGGATGAAGGACTAAATCGATTCTATAACAAATAAGAACGGGAATATAGAAAAATCCTAATAATAGTTGCAAAAAGAAGTAAACTTTGCTTAAATGATTTTAATAAGGATTTAGTGATGGAAAAGCTAGAACATTGATGCATGGATAGTGCCAATTGACCTATATTATTATTAGTAGCAGACGCCATAGGTATTGAAATGTGATAAATAATTGAGTAAATTAATCACGTATGAGATTATATATAATAGTATAATCACTTTTAATTCAAGAAAGAAGGGAAATTCTATGGTAATATCATGTTACTGAAATGTCTTGACAAATCATACTCGATATTGATAAAACATGTCATGAATGGTAACATGGAAGCTATTAACAGTTCTGTTTTTAGTGTTAATCAGCATTGTTGACAATCTCCTTCCAACCCAAGACTTTAGAGGCTCAAGCTCATTACTAAAGCTTGACTAGGCCTACTTGGAAGCCTTTCTAGGTGTTTCCTCCTCCCAAGTATGCTAAACAACTCGAGGTAACCTCTAACATCACCTATTGAGCCTCAGAGATCTGTAAGCTCTCTAGACATCCCCAAGCACCGTACAACTTCTAGAGTCCCCATGTCCGAACAACCAAAGGGCTTATGCAATCCTCAAGTGGACCTAATGATTGAGCACCTCTAAGCCGAGGCTTAAGAGCACTTAGAGAACTCCTGCTCAAGGAATCAGCATCTCACTAACAAGCTACCTAGAAAGAGTACGCCACCAGGTTTGGATGACCTTGGGAAGGCTTACCACCACATGGAGGACAAACTTGTCGTTCTCCTCTTGTTTTTCTCTCTCCTTATTGAATGTTGAATGACCTCCTAACACATGGCTTATAAACTAGTCACCAGGCTATGGCAGCTACCTCCATCGATGTGATAGGCCCATACCCTAATCTTTACCAATTAATAGAAGAGTAGAAGTCTTTCTCATATTAACAGTGCCACTTTCTCAAATTTCACTCCGATTAACCTTCTCACGTCGGTATCCCAATAGGTCAGTCCCCTTAACCTATAGATGGGAAGGGAAGCAATACATAAGGGGACTTTGAATTTTCTAGGAACTCTCTTAAGTTATTATCTCTCAAACTCTCTCGAACACAATTTACTCTCCTTACTAACTTGAACATAAGAAGTATGGGAGGTTTTTTGTAGGTCCACTACCATCAATGACCAACGGACTTCCAAGAGCTCACCTAAAAATTATACGATTGATTCCAACCATCACTAGGAATGATTTATTAAAATCGGAGGTGATTTATTACAAATCATAACTTATATTTATATGACTACCTAAATAACTTCTCTATGCTACTCTTTTCTTTATACAAGCGTTACGAATAACCGCTCTATTTTAGCAATATATACATATATGTATATAAATACAATACACCAAATGCTCTCTAAACACTTTAGTATAATATTGGATGGGTGCAAAGAAATATAATTTTTAAAGTTTCCCGTTATACATGTATTCACTTTACTTGATATTTCAAATTCTAAATTGACCTATTTCATTATCCATAAAGGGCACATTCAAAATAATAATAACAACAATAATTCTTCAACTACCGTATGCATGAAACTTCCATATGGCGATAGTTGTTTTCCATTAAGTGTTTGTGGCTAAGAGGGCAAGTTATTTAATAAATGTGGGTTAAATTGCAAATAAGATTAAAACCAATACCAAATTTTTATATTTCATGTATGATAATTTTTTGAGATGAATATAAATTTAGTCCTTAACGTACACCTTTTTTCTTTTTTTTTTTTTCCAAACTTTAAGTCCTCAACTTTATTTTATTCTGTTTGAATCCTTAATGTTTTTCCACCACTGTAGACTAGGATTCGTGTTAATGTCATTAAGTTTTTTATTCATTATTGACACATGTTGGCTCTTTATTGATCGATAATGATTAATTTAAATAAATAATAATATAAAATATATTTAATTAAGTAAAATAACACAAATATTAAAGAAAATCCAAAAGAATGACATAATCATCTCTGGCACTTTCATCCTCTTCACATAGATACCCTGTCACCTTTGTCATGAACTTTAAGAAGTCCATCCCAATTGCACGAGCCATATACTTAGACCATCACCAATTATAAGGACCTTATAAGGGTCCTTAAAGTACCATCTTGGTACCATAAGAAACTTTTATCTTTAACAACTTCTTAACTTTATTTCTAAAATTCTTCAAGAAAGTTCCGTGGCCTTTTTAAGGTTTTACAAATCTGTGTTACTATTACCTTAATCAATACCCTTATGGCACATTTAATTTACCAGATGGAGGAAATTAAGAATATAATTGCAATTTTTTTCAAATTGAATATATAAGCAATACCTTTTCCATATAATTATTTTTAACTATCATTAATAGATTTAAAAATATGCTATAAAAAATTAAAGAATAACCATTGACTTAGTTCTTAAAAGGTAGGGGGTAAGTAGGTATAGGTTCTGTAAAGTGCATGTGCCCTATCTGAACCCTATCCTTTTAAGTATAAGTTCTCAAATATTTAGAACTAAAGCTCAATATGTAATGCTCTAAAAAAAAAAATTGATAAATATGAAAAGAAAAGTTTAGAACTCGGAAGCAAAAAGAAAAAAAATTATAGCAATTGCTATTCTCTCGTTTAATACTAGATAAAGCAAACATTAGTTTTTCGTCTCCCTTGTGATGGTCCTAATTTTATGGCTTCCGTGCTATTTTTACTTGCACCCTTAAAATTTTGCAAGCTAATTTTAGTGTAAAGATTAATTAATAGAGTTTATTATCAAGAAATTAAATAAAAATGTAAAACAAATATAATATAAGCGTATTATTGATACTCAATATATTATCATAAACTTCTTTTTTTTCTTTAACTTTGTAGGATTATTCGTGAAAAGAATTTCTAAATTTTGAAAGATCATATATCATTGCTCAAAAAACCCATAAAAGTAGGTTGTCGTATAATGAAATGGTCCCAAGAACCAAGGGTTGGTGGTGGTGGTCGGCTTCGTTCTTTTCATTCTTATTCGCACCTTCCTCATCCTTTGTTGAATGTAATTCAGAGATTCATAGTTAGTCACTAAGAGTTAAGTTAGTTGGATGAGTGTGGTAATGTTAGAATAACTCCTACATAAAGGCTTGTGATTTTGTAATTAGTGTGTGTAATTCATCAGTGTCTATCAAGTAAAGTGAATAATACATGAAGCGAAGAATTTCCTTAAAATTCATTATATATATATATATATATATATTCATTCTATTCATAATTCATGTGTGAGTGTATCAAAGAGTGATTGAGAACATGACTGAAAAAAGTGTATCAATAAGGTGCTTTGGCATCCTTGTCCTTCAGTACGGTAATCGAATTATACATGACAGTTCTTCCACTCATGATAACTTAAATGCCAAATGAAATCAAACATAAAGTTTCAATTTGTACACGATTTTTCATAAATAAGTTGTGAACTTTAAGTATAAAGCCTCAATGAAAACTGTAAAATTATGCAAATCAATTTCAAAGCCGGGAGTTTTCATCTCTTTTCTACGCCATTTTATTTTTTATTTTTTATTTTTTTCTTCTCCCCACATGTGAATGATGGATAAAAAACTGAGTAGCATTAATTGAGAACCTAATTGGTAAAAGGGGAAAAGTGTTTCAAGGATTCAAATAGATAATAATAAAGGATAATAACTCAAATAAAATAGTGGTAAACCTTAAAGTTAAGTTTGTACTTATTTAAAATTTTTTATAGGGATATGAGATCAAAATGTTTTCTTTTATATCACGTTTCATATATAAGAATAGATATAAAAATTAGAATGAAATGCTAATCATCATTTTCATTCCTTTTTTTATAGTTGGAAACAAATTTTAAAATCAAAATTATGATTCTTTAAAATTAACGATTCTGACTTTAGGTTACCTTCAAAGTTGAATCACAAATTGTGTTATGCTCTTATTAACGAACATTTCCTTAAATTTCATTATGAATTTACTACAAAACATACTACATGATTGCATGTATTTTTAATCTACTTTCAACTATTCCATTCATAATTTTAATTATTGGAACGGATTTCTTGTCATAGTCCTTATTTTATTCTATTCTATTTCAACCAATTTCATTTCACAATTTTCCTATGAATAATTCTACTATCTACACGTTGCTTAAAATTTACTGATAATATCTTTTATCGGCAAAATTCATACGTAGTGATAATTTTGGCATTAATTTTCTTAGCATTGAAGAGTTCATACGATGGATATAGTCCTATTGTTCTAGAAAACCTATCTTTGTTATAGCTTGTAGGAATTTTGTATTTTGGATGTGGTTTTCTTCTAAATTAGTTTAATCAAACATTATATTAATAAGAGTAATAGCTTACAATAGGGTATTACAGATTAGAATAGAACGAGAATTGAAATAATAAATCATTTTCTTATGTTTGTAAATATCAATGGAATGGGATAAGGGTTGGAACTATAATTTATTTCCCATGTTTGAAAATGTCAATGGAATGGAATAGTATTAAATTATTATAATATTAATCGTAAAAATTGTCCTTAATTATTAAATATTATAATTTGTTTAAAGATTAAATAAGTAATTATAAGTCCGTATAATCAATAAGGGTGTAATGAAATTATGATTTCACCTCTCAAAGGTACAATTAAATTTTTCTTTAAAGGTGAAATTAAAAGAATCCATGGAATCTTGTTCTGTATTCAAATTCTACTTCCAAATATGGGGAAAAAGAATGGAATCTAGAATTGTGATTCTATTTTGATCAATTCCTACATTTAAATGTGATATAATATATTTTTTTATATTAATCAAAATGCTTATCATCATCATTATTAAGCTAATATCGATTGATCAGACCCTCTACAATCCCACGTTTATGGAGATAACCACCCTTCCATTTTTAAGTAAAATCTCATTCTCTTGTTTTATTATTTCAATTATACTTGAAACATTTCAAGGTTTTTTACTTTTTTTTTTTTATTCTCTAAATATTTTAAGTGGAAAAATTCAAATCGAGGTATCTGATTGTAAAAGCGTATGTTATTTAAATTCAACACAGCATCCAAAAGTTTTTATTATCTTCTATTTGTACTTTAAGATTATTTTGAAGTATTTATTTATGCACACCCATTACTGCATGGTTTGCTGGTAACAATAATGCACGTGCAACTTTCTAAATGCAAATCTGCTTGATTGCATGAGAAAATAAGTTTGCCCAAATTAAAATTTTACCCAAAAATTAGCTGGAAGAAACCACCCTTCACATTTGTCAAATAAATTACATTCGAGTACACGGAGAAAAGAGAAATGCGACTAGATAATTTTTAAACAAAAAGCTAATAAGAGGGTATACCAAGCTATATTTTGTGAGAATTCGCTCGACATTTATTAAGTGAAGTTTTAATTATACCTTAGAATTGTCTTTTAGATTAAATCATAGGAACATCCCGGTAATTAAAAGGAAAAAAAAAGCTCTAATAATATTTAAGAAATTATGCTTACTCCTCTTTTTATGACTGTTGATTATTTTAGGTATTTCAGTGCAAACAATAAGTATTAACATCATCTCATCAATCAAATTCAAACGCAAGTGTATTCAAGTTGAGCTGCAAGGATGTGCATTTATTATGGTACCCAACAGAAGAAAACATGATTGGAGCAAACCAAACGATGAAGAAAAGATGAGGTTAGACGAGGAAAACCGAGAGGCAAGGTAAACGAATCTTGGGTGAGGGAGGAGCGGAGATCTATTAATAATTACAAGAAGTAGTATAAAAATCCTATTTTAGAAGTCTAATGATCTAACCAGTAGATATGCTAACGAAACCATCCTCTAAGTTTAACATAGAATTACAGGGATAAAATATCTTTCGATGACTTTCAAGAGTTTATTGAATGCTCACCATAAAAAATTATGGGAATTGGGATTAAGTCCTTTATAAAGTAAACTTAAGTACTTGTAACTAAAAATTAGTTAAGGAACAAGTCAAGGGTACATGTAACTTTTAAGACCACGTTTAATGTTGAGCAGTCTGTTATGGGTTTCTAGATATCACGTCAATATTTTGAGGAATTTTCCTTTATAAGAAACCCTCTACTTAAGGTACTTATAAAAGTTCTTAACAATTTATTAAATTTCTAGTAGATCCCAATAACAACACTTTTACAAAGAAAGTATAAATAAATAAATAATAAAGTACTTTTTGTGGGTTCCTTGGCACCAAGTACCTTACTATAACCACTAAGAACTTTCCCTTAGGTTCCTTGGTCTTAGAAGGTGAAATATCCTACATTAAACTTAGTTTAATTAGAAAACACATAATAAGGTGCATAGAAAACATAAACATTGTCTAAGTCCCAAATTAGCAACCAAAAGAACAAAGACTCAGTGAATTCGAATTCAAAATCAACTTTGCCCCTAATGATTTCTTAACAAATTCACTTAGATATGCAAGATAAGCACAATGAATTAAGTAGTAGTAAACTAAAAAGGAGAGAAGAAAAGCCAACATGGATATATTTGTAACAAGTTCGACTATGTAGCACTAGTGGCTTTCAGTTCTTAATCCACCATAAGCACAATTTGCGTAGGGAGGAAGATGAACAATACTTGTGTTAAAGAAATGTGGAGAAAATGTACTGGATGAGTATGAGTACGTGCAAAATTACTTGTATTCTACCAATCAGTTACAAAGGAGTATTTATAGATTGGTTTAACTAACTAACTCACTTATAGAAAAATAAATAATCCTATACAAGTAATTTCACCATAATAACCTTACACCTATGAAAGTGCATCTGTACACGGTGGTTAACATCCTCCCCTCAAGTTGAACCCAATTGAAGGCCCAACTTGGAACAAAAATGTTGAAGTTGTCATCTATTAATAGCTTTGGTCAATAGATTTGCTAATTGAGAAGCAGAAGGAACATGAATGAGAGAAAGAAAACCTGATTGAATGTGATTTTAGATAAAGTGTATATCTACATCAATATGCTTTGTTTAGCCATTTAAATAAGGATTGGAAGCAATAAGTATAACAAACCTATTGTCGCAGTGCAATGAAATAGGAAAACTAATAGGAATGTGAAGATCACAAAGTAAAAATGACAACCAAAGAATCACTTTAGTGGTGGTAGCTAAACTCTTATACTCTAGCTTTTGTCGTTGATGTGCAAATAGTGGGTTGTTTCTTTGTTTTCTAAGCAACAAGAGTATTGCCAAGGAAAACACAATACCCAATTAAAGATTTGCAATCAAATGAGGATCCCCAGTCAGAATCAGAGTAAGCAAAAAGCTGCAAACTATTACTGATTGGATAAAATAAACCAAGATAAAAAGTTCCCTTAAGATATCGAAGCAAATGTAATAAAGCCCTGTAATGCGCTACTCTTGGAACTGAAACAAATTAGCTTAAGCACTGCATTGAATAAGAAATGTTTGGCCTAATAATGGCAACATAAAGCAAACGTCCAATTATGTGTTGGTATAAAGAAGGATCATGAAACAATTCACTTAAATCTCAGTCATGTTTAAGTTCTGTTTCCATTGGAGTATGTACTGGTTTATTAGTAGACAAACCAGCATCATTTAAGAGATCAAGAATGAATTTACGTTGATTAATAAAAAGACCTTCAACAGCATAGCAAAGCTCCAATCCTAAGAAAAACCGAGCTTGCCCCAAGTCCTTGATCGTAAATGCTTTGTCAAGTTTAGTTTTAATTGTCATAATAAAAGCTTCATTAGAACCAGTCATCAATATAGAGAAGAATAATTACAAAACTTGCCTGTCCAACATGTATGTATAAAGAATGACCATGTTTTGACTGAGTGAAACCATGTAAGCGTAGAAACTTTGATAATTCTAGGTTCCATTGCTTAGAAGCTTACTTGAAACCATATAAAGACCTCTTTAATTTGTAAACTTGACTAGGAAGTGCATTATTGTAACCTTCTGGAGGTGTCATATAGATATCTTCATCAAGATATCCATGGAGAAAAGTATTGTTTATATCAATTGGTTGTAAAAGCCAATGGTTAGCTACAGTAATAGTGAGTAAAAGTCGAATTGTATCAAGTTTAGCTATAGGGGAATAGGTCTCGTGATAACTAACCCCTTGCCTTTAAGTAAATCATTTTGCAACTAAACCAGCCTTATGTCTCTCAATGGTCCCATCTGCTTGATATTTAACCTCAAACACTCATTTATACCATATTGCCTTTTTCCCTATAAGTAAAGTTGCCAAGTCCCAAGTATCATTACATTCAAGAGCATCAGGCTCCTTTTTCATTGCATCAATCCATTTTTGTTGATTAGCTGCATCTAAGTAAGTAGGTTCTTTAGTTACAAAAATATGAGACAATGAGACAACAAAATCATGTGGGAGATGAGAAAAGTCCTTAGGTGTCAACAAGGGATATGGAGTAGTTGTTGGCTGAACGGTAGAAGAATTAACAGGCATTGAATAGGTAGAACTTGTGTGATTACCATCAGTGACAAAATCTTGTAGCCATTTAGGTGGATGTCTTTGTCTATTAGACCTTCAAAGGTAAGTATTAGTAAGTGTAAGCAATGATTGATTTGTAAGACTATTTGCAAAAGGAAGAAGAACTATAAGCTTCATTAGATGGAATGTCACTGTTATAATCAGTAAATGATTAATCAGAAGAATATATTTGTTGATCAAAAGGGGATTGATCAACTGGAGGGGAAGACTCAAACAAAACAAAACTTTTAGGTATGGACATAAAAGAATCAGGAATGAACAATTGTGTAGAACCACAAAAAGGAAATATGTGTTCAAAAAATTTAACATCTTTAGACACTTGAATATTTCTAGTTTTCAAGTTGTACACTTTATATTCCTTTTGTGTTGAGAGATATCCTAAGAAAACACATTGTCCCCTTCTTAGTTCAAACTTGTCCTTAGAACAGGGTTGAGTACTAATGTAACATAAACGACCCATAACTCCTAAATAACTATAATTTGGTGGTAACCCAAATAACAGTTCATAAGGGGATTTCCATCCTTAGCTTTCAATAGGCATTTTGTATATTAAGTGTGGTAGTGAGAACACACTCTTCCCAAAAGGTGTTTAGTAATTGGTATTGATGCGCAAGGCTCTTGAAGTGTCAAGAAGATGTATATGTTTTCTTTCTACCACTCCATTCTATTGGGGTGTGTATGGGATAGTTTTATGATGAACAATGCCAAAGGATGAACATAAAGACTCACATGTATTGGATATAAACTCTCCCCCATTATCTGTCCTAACAACTTTTGGTATAACTTGAATCTGATTCTCGACATAACAAAAGAAATGTTTCAACAATCGAGAAGATTGATGTTTATTATGCATCAAATAAGTCCATGTAGACTTAGTAAAATTATCAACTATTGATAGGAAAAACCTAGCACCAGATATTGATGCAACAGTATAGGGTCCCTACACATCAACATGTAATATTTGAAAAGGAGAAATAGCTTTATGTTCACTGTTAGGAAAAGGCAGTCTATGAAACTTGCTTAATTGATAGGTATTACAAATAAAAGAATGGAAATCAAGACCCTTATAATTAGACAAATGTTTCAGCTTAGCCATAGAAGGATGTCTCATATGAGCATGTATCAGATGAAGTAAAGTATCATTAACAAATGAAAGAAAAACATTTTGGATTAAAGTTTTATTATTAGTAGATGATGAGACAATGTTGGACTTAGCTTAAAGCATATAAAGTCCATTAGCTACTGCTGCCCTTGCTAACACTTTGCCTTTATTTAGGTCTTGAAATGTGCAATTGTGTTTATCAAACATAGTAGATATGTTCAACTCTTATAAAAGTCTAGGTATTGATAAGAGGTTATGAGATAGATAAGGTACAAGTGAAACTCAGTTGATGGAAAGAAATTTGTTTATGTATATAGTTCCATGGTGTGTAACTGTAAGAGAGCGTCCATCAGGTGGTCTAACATGTATTGGTTTATGAAGTGGTCACAAGTTGTGGAAAAGACTCGAATGAGGGCTCATATGATCAGTTGCTTTGCTGTCTATGACTTGAGAACATGGATCCTTACTTATTGTGATAAAACAATAAGAATAGATTGAAGTCATACCTACAAACTCTACATGGTTTGCAACAGTTAAGCACTCCTCTTTACCATGCATCATCTTGATCACTTCATTGCATACAGTATGTATAAGATCTTGATTTGCTTGTCTTAAGTATCCTATAATATAATAAAGTGGAATATCACTATTAGTGTTACAAAAAGATACTGTTGCACGATTCCTTCCAAAACCAATCTTGTTATTTTTATTTATTCTCTTGCCCTTGCACTAATCAGGATAACCAATCAATTGAAAACATGAGTCTATTGTGTGACCTTTACTGTTACAATGCCTACAAACTACCTTACTAAACCAAGATTTAGCCTTTCTTCGATTAACCTGATTCTTAGAGGACTTTGTTCTATTCATTAAATATGCAAATGCATCCAAGTTAGAAGAAACAATTGAGGTAACTTCCTTTTGCTTTTCTACTTGTTATAGTAAGTAAAAGGCTTTATTCATGCTTAGTATTGGATCCATTGAGAGAATTTGATTATATACACTATCATAACACTCATTGATTCCCATGACAAACCAAACTAGCTTAGTATAGGACTCATGTTCTAAATTTTTGTCCCTTAGCTTGGAGGTACAATTGGACATACAACCACATTCACAATAAGGATATGAATGAATAGCCTGAAGTTCATCCCAAAACCTTTTCAACTTACTGTAATAGACATTAATCGAAAGATTTCCTTGTCTCAAATTCAAGATCTCATATTGAATTTGAAAAATAAGAGGATCATTGGCCATGCCATAATGTTAAGCAATTTCATTCCATAAATTGCATGCAAAATGTGCATATAAAAATCCTTATGCTAAATCATTAGTCATGGAATTTAACAACTAACATCTTACCATAAAGTCGCACCTGATCCATTTCAACAAATCTTATGGTTTCTCATCATCAAGTTTGATTATCTTCCATCAACAAATACTAATTTCAGCTTTGCGCCTAAAGCCATCTTTACTGTCGTACTCCACATAATGTAATTTGATCTATCAAATATGATATTTCTAATAGACATCGAAAGACTATCCGATCTATTAAAATATGGATCACTAAAACTTGGACCAAGAATTGCAGTCATATTAAATCTTCACAATGATCTAACCACTACCGAATATAATTCGAAGACAATACCTTATCAAAACTGCTTTGATATCATGAAACAAATTTGCCTGTATAGCGCTGGTGGCTTTCAGTTCTTAATCTACCATAAGCACAGTTTGCAAGGATAGGAAGATGAACAACACTTGTGTTGAAGAAATGTAGAGAAAATGTGCTAAACGAGTATAGTCTGTGAAAAATGACTTATATTCTACCAATCAATTACAAAAGAGTATTTATACAGTAATTTAACTAACTAGCTAACTAACTAACTAACAGAAAAATAAATAATCATATATAAGCAATTTCACCATAATAACTTTACACCTATGGAAGTACAACTGTATATAATGGTCAACAATATTGAGCTTTAGTAGTCTTGTATGTTAGTCCTTTTCATTAGCTCCATCACTAACTTTAATGATCTGTTTACTTCATGGTTTACAATAGACATATAATAGAATTTCTATTCTTAGGAATTGAACAAGGCCTTCATCAATATTACCCTATTGACTTGGCAAAAAGAAGCATCCAAGCAATAGGTTTATAACATAAATAAAATCACTTTTCTATCCTTTCTTAAACTATAGTACCAATCAATGTTCTTAACCCTATCATTAAGCACATCCTCAATAGACTTAGCCTTAAACTTAGGATCATAATTGAACTTCTTGGCTTTAACTGGAAATAACTCCCCGTATACTTCATCTTCTTCATGGCATTGATTCTATAAATAATTGCTCCATTTTTGCCTTCTTACTAATTATGAAGCATGACTTTGACATCATTGAGATGATTGAAAGTTTTTTACTTTAGCTGGTTTGTAGACAATGGACATTGTTTTGCTTCTCTCTCTCGAAGTTTCTTTGCTTGCTGTTAGAGCCTAGTAGTGGTGCGTAATGGTGGTGGTAGTAATCTATGAAGAATATATAGGCATATAATTATTATTATTTTTCTTTGATTGAATCTCAATTTTTAATTTTAAAAAAGGAATTTTAAGTGTTAAGGACTTCTATTAAATCTTAATTCTAAAATAAAAATTCAAGTGGGAATGAAATAATCATTCCCTAAAAAGAACAAGCAGTAAAAATTTGAAAATGAACGTTACACTTTCTCGTTGCCTCGATTCTTGGTTATAGTGTCCTTTGTGCTTCTCACATATGCTCTTCAACTCTGCCTAATCTAATTTGATGAGCAAGTTGTTTCGTACAATTTCATTGATTTCTCCAATTTGGGGGCTAAAATATTTGCTTAAATGCGAATAAAAACCTCATGGCAGTAAGAAAAGGAAAAGGAAAAAAAAAAAAAAAGAAAAAAAACCTCAGTCGCAAATTCGCACGCGGTTGCAAGTTCTCGTCATAAGTTATTCCTGTGCTTACGTCGGCAGGAATAAGAGTTAAAATTTTCAAACCGTAAACATTATTATTTTACACGAAAAACCAGCTTTTGAGAATATAGTGTACACGTCGAAATTAAACGTGTCAATCCAACTGCCATGAATCATGCCAGCTGCTTAATCAATTCCACACTTCTCTGTATAAGTGAGCATGCCAATCGAGAGGAAATGAAGTTTAGACAAAATAATGCCATAGTCCACATAAATGTTGGCTAAATATTTCAAGGATAAAGCAATGAGATTAATTGATTATTTCTTTTATTTTAGAAAACGTGATGAAAATCATGAGCAATAATTACTGAAGTCATTCTTCAATTCTTACCCTATACCCCCAATATACCCGGTAAAAGATTCGAATTTTTCATTGTAGATCTATTAGATTTTCCCAACTTCTTCCTACTCAATGTACATACATATTAAAACGAGTATGCACTTCACACGAGACCCGGAGATCAAACAAGCAACATATACCAATCAACCATTGGTGGGGGCTACGATATTAATGGCTAATCCATCTTCCTCTACTCTCCAAATCGCAATTTTTTATTTCTATTTCGCAACGGGTTTCCATCAATGTCCAAGAATTCAAATTGTTTTGAAGAAACCTTTACGTTTGTTTAAAATTTTTCGGCATTGCTTGTTCTACTAAAACTCCCTAAACGGTCTCTTTCCCATGAGCCTTATCACAAGCTTACAAGCTAAGCTCCACCTTCTCCACATTACCCTAACATGTTCACCAAAAGGGCAAGCATATGCACTGGCACCCCCAAGCGTGTTCCGTGGTCTTCTCAGTGCTTAATTTGATTCTATCACCACTAACACATAACCCTTCCAAGAATGTTGCCTTTCTTTGAAATATATCAAAGAACACATCTGTGCTGCAGTACAAGTTTGTTGGGGTGCGCAGGAAAAGAAAACAAGATCCTAGCACACAAAACAATGAACTAAAGATAGATAAGAGAGGGGGATAAAGGCACGAATATTTTACATTGAAAACCTCAATCAGGATAAAAGAAATAATACCAACAACAACAACAACAACATCAGCAACAGCAATAATAGTAATGTACTACGGAGGAGTGACAATCCACTAATAAAACAAATGAATAATATACAACATGACATTGAAAGTATGACAATCTTGCTCTTAAAAATTGGATGAAATTAACCCATATATCTCTCAAAAAATTCTAAGTTACATTTTGACTAGCAATTTATGAGGTCATCCCTAAATGCCTATTTAGAACCCTCATTTGGAGTAGAGATTGAATTAATCGGCAAGATCGGTAATCTCTAAATTGGAATAAGACAAGACAGGAAGTTGGAGAAGACATTCGCAGTGCCCTAGTCAACTGTTATTATAGACCGATTGATTGCCGATGGACCATGGGTTAGAGTTGGTCAACTATCCTCATCAAGTTATTCTACCTCCGGTATCTCCACGTTTTATCATATAGGAATGAACAGGTCATAAGTATAGCCAACAATAAAATATCATCCCAGCCATTAATGGAACACAAGGCAGACAAAAGTATGGAAGAAAATATACGAGTATTAGTCGGTGGAAGGATGTATTACCTCAGGTGACTAGTGGAGGATAAATCTGCGGACATGGTTGAAAACTGTTCTTATCCCAACCGCTAAGGATGCCACATAGTTTGCATAATAAAATCAAAGGAGGCCAAGCCTCATGCAGCTAGGCAAATTAGTGGAATGACTTTATCATTGCACTCAGAAATTTGGATCACTGTAGGTTATAAGTAGGACACAAACAAAGTGAAAGATCTAGTTTTTCCTATGCAGCATTTTTGTTAAGAAATGCATCCATGTAAACTTAAGATTTCAAGGCTTATTACTTGCGTGCTATTCCGTCTACTAGAGCCTGAACACTGAGTTTATAAGCTGAATTCATAGACTGCTAAATCGGTTTCTGCAGAAACCTTTGGTTGCTATTCCATCTCTATAGATCTTCTATGGACGGAAGAATATTTTACCAATCTGGCTTCTGCAGAAACATCGGTTTTTTATTTGATTCAGGTTGCAACCTGTAACAAAATCAATTTAGGACAACAGAGAAGGGATATACATAAACGAAGAAACTTCATTGATTTCTTCCTATTCTTAAGTTTTCTGCTTTTAGAAGCAATATATGACAGACATAAGGGAAAAATCAAATAGAGCTAAGACGAAAAAGCACTAAAATGAAGTTCGAGCTCTAGAATAACCGCTTGAACTCAACTCATTTTAGCCATATACTTGAACATAAAAAGCAGAGAAATTCATATTAAACAGAGATCACATATAATGCAAATTAGAAATAGAATCGACTGCAGCTGTCATGTATCTCAACAACTTTTGAGAACCAGATCAGTCAGAAAAAGCTGATGTGGTAGGTTACAACACAAAATTTATGACGGCTTGTAGTATTTGGTAGGAACAAAGGGCATTTTTGTGATGGAGCCATCATAAGGCTTTCCTCGTACCAGGATCTTAACCTTGGTGCCCGTCTTATGTTGTCCTGATTTTACATAACCCATTGCTATGTTCTTCTTCAGGCAAGGGCTAAATCCTCCACTAGTAATTTCACCAATACTTTCACCTTTCTCATTCTGGATCTCACTATGACTTCTAGCAGGTGGTCCTGCAGAGATGAAACCAACACGCCTAATTGGTGGACCATCTGCAAGCTTCTTGAGGATTGTTTCAGCACCAAGAAATCCACCTTCTGCCCTTCTTCTCTTCCCTATGGCCCAAGTTAGCCCTGCCTCCACAGGTGTTATGTGTTGTTCCATGTCATTGCCATATAAACATAGTCCAGCTTCAAGCCGAAGACTGTCTCGGGCACCTAACCCGGTCAACCTTATCTTTCCTTCAGACTTTTCCAGGATTGCTTTTGCAAGATCCACAGCATCTTCTGAAGGAACGGAGATTTCAAACCCATCTTCACCAGTATACCTGAAACATCTCATGAGATTAACTAACACAGTGATGGACCACTTCTGTTTGGGTGGCGTGGTTGTGGTGCCGCCCTTGCACTGCACTAGTGGTGGGGGGGAAGTGGGTGGGTAGGTGGGTGTGGTTGGGGGAGGGAGGGTGGTTAACATTTTCCTATTTGCTATAAATCAAATCAAAATCACATTTCAGTAGAACATTCTTGTACAAGGTTTTATCCAAGTATTAAGGGGAAAATAAAAAAAAAAGGAACAAAAACATTAAACAAGGCATACCCTGTTCTGGTCAAAAAGCACAATGTGCCATTAATATCAATGATACGGAAGTCGCCAAAATAAATCTTGCTGAGATCTTCTTTTGTTAGGTGTTGCAGAACTGGAGCAGCAAGAGGACCCTTTGAAAGAATAAACGAAGCTCTTATTAGGATGCCACATAACCACCGCTCATCACAGTTACATGTACTATGTCATGAAGCACAGCATGTGCACTTTGTTCCTTACTAGGGGAAAGTTTGATCAAATATTTCATGCATTTTATCATTTGGAAAAATTTTTAACTGCAACACCACATGGTATTTGCTATTTCTTCTTCCCCCTTGCTTTCATTAGTGAATGACCTAAATTACTTAGAAATCAATAAATGAAAACAGAATTAAAAATTACATCTATAAATTTCTCGGTTGTATTAGATGCTCCCTACAACGAAGAACACATTATATATCACACTTAATCCAAAGAATAACTCAAAATCAAGGATAAAACTTTCCAGGCCAACTTTGTAGGATCAACAAAAGTAAGTTCAAATAACCTGGAGAGCAAGGAGAGATCTCTCATCATGGATGTGCCATGAAACATTCCCACCTTTGGCCTGAAATGACTTCATATGCCCCTCAATGTGAGCCAGATCCTTATCCCTGCATCCTGCATTCACCACAATGTACATATGGTCCTCCTTGACCTTGGTGATCACAGAATCATCAATTGCTCCTCCTTTCTCGTTAGTAAACACGGTTAAAGTCCCTGTGCCATTGGCAAGCCCAGCCACATCCGCAATGACCAGCTTCTCAAGAAAGGGAATACAATCCTTTCCCTTCAGGCTAAGCCCACACATGTGAGAGACATCAAAGAGACTGCCATTCTCTCTACAGTTGACAGTTGAGTCCATGATAGAGTCCTTGTATTGAATGGGCATGCTCCATCCAGCAAAGGGCACCATTTTTGCACCATTGGCAACATGGAAATCATAAAGGACAGTCTTCTTCAGGTCAGCATCACTGGCAAAGAATCTACGCCCTGCAGCCCTCTTGCTGACCTGTGCCAACTGGCAACCGAGCTGCCATAAACCTCCCCCTCTCATATTTTGTCACAGAAAAATCTGACCATAAGAAAGCAAAAGACTTCAATGCCACTAAACAGTTACATTGATGCAACTTCTAGGATGCCACTTGCATCAAATAAGCAAAGATGGAATCAGATAAGCCATCAATGTGCTATGTTAGATCAACCATTCTTATACAGAAGATATGGATCTCCATGTTCCAACAAAGTAAAAATTTATCAACATGAGTAAGAAAAGATATCCTATTCTATAAAGGATAAAGTATCAATTGAAGTAATCTCCAGAAGATCTTACTATTGAACGAAACTGAACCAGTGTGTTTTGTAACAAATCTAACACTTGATGAACAAAGAAATACACTATACCAATGACTTAAAACACTCAATGTGATTGAAGCCAATAGATCATATGATCCGAAGCCCGTATCCAAGATAGAGCTTAGCTAAAACTTACTCCCACCCATTACCAATTGCATTGCATGAGCTTTTAAGTGTCTCTTACATTCAATGTAAAATTGTTGCTACTCCAGAGACTATTAAAGCCTTCATGCGTTAAGCTGTATTGACTTTTTTCTTCCGGGAATAACACGCTTTTTAGAATGAAGACAAATCAATAATGTTTCTCATATTGGATAACAAACAAACATACCGTCAAAAATTGACAGTCGATTCCTATAACCCATTTGGCACACTTAACTTTTAATCCTAAAAACACAACCAGCAAACCCAACAAACCGAAATGAGTCGATAGAAAAAAGCACCTATTATTCCTTCCATTATCAAATAACACAACAAAAAACACAAATACCAATCTGGGTATGCCTAAAACTCGAAACACACAACATTACATCAAAAGATCCAAACTTTCCAATAACGACAACATAAACGTACAACAGCAATGATATCGGAATGGTAAAAGAAAGAGAGAAGGCTCAGAATTACCTCTGCCTATGTTATGTCTCTGTTCAGAAAGACACCAACCTGGGGACACAAAGAAGGTGGAAAATAAAAATAAAGAGTGTATTTTTCTCTTTATTGTGGCCTTATGAGCAAGTGGGCTTATGATATTATAGTATTTTGTTCTGGTATGTCGTATGAGCACATTAAAAAGTATAAAATAAATTAAAAGGAAAAAAGAAATCATGTAAGATGATGGAGATTTTCGAGGATGGGGTTGGTGAAACAATGGTAGGAGTAAGTGGGTGGAGGAGAGTTTCTGGTCCAAGAGATCCCAATCGGTAGTGAGTGGTGTTGGCACATCTTGTCCTGAGCAGTTTCCTATGCTGCTTTGTCGCATTGTAGTTACCATGGGGTTGTAGTCCCAAGGGTGATGATGAAAATCAGACAAATAAGTTGCAAGAATCATAACCGTAGGTTAGATGTCCACCGATCGGGTGGATTTGATGTGGGGCCTGACTCCAAATTTATGGATCTGGTTCTTAACTTTGAAGTATGCTGTGGTCAAAAAAAAAAAAAAAAAAAAACCTTTGAAGTATGTTAGATATATTTAAAAGTGTTTGGGAAATCACTAACTTCTAGTCACCCTAACGTTAACACCTCTTTAAAAAAAAAACTCTTTAGATGTTTGTGTGACTGCAAAATTGTGGGGAAAACGGAAAAAAAAAAAAAAAAAAACCATTTTTCAAAAAATGCTTCTAAGAGTACGAAAACCTTTGGATGGGAAAAGGAAAAAAAAATACAAAAATGTAATATCTACAAAAATTATTTCAAAAATACCACGCTTGAAATTGCTTTTTAAGAAAACGATTTTAGTATAAGTTGAAATCACCTTTATTTCTACGGGCTTATAAATCCTTTGTCATTTTTTCTTCCCCATTCTACATGCCCAATTCTTCTATACTCTCTCTCTCTCTCACTTCAACCATTCAAGAAAACACTCCATCAAATTAGCAATTTAAGTACAATTTTTTATAAATCAATTATAGAATCAAAGTGGCTACGTGGTATAGGTCGATATTGTGGAATTTTTTTTTAAAACGGAGAGATAATCGGTGCATTATCATCACTTTTTCTCTTTAGACATCAAAACAGAAAAATGTATAATTTTTACTCATTTTGATTTGTTTTAAGTATATGTTTAATGAAGAAATAATGTCATGACTTGAATTATGATGGTACATTGTTAGATACTGATAAATTATGGGATAAGTGTGTACGTTTGTATGTGATATGTTATTTTAAACTTTACTATAAAAAGGTATGATTTTTATTAATTTTGATTCGTTTTAAGTATATTTTTTTTAAGAAATAGTGTTATGACTTGATACATGATGGTACATTGTTGTATACTGGTAATTTTATAGTCGTTTTGATTCATATTAAGTATATAATATCTAATTTTTTAAAAAAAAATTATACTAATTATTGTAAATATAATAGATATATAATGATGGTACTAAGAAATTAGTTATAAATAATACACATTAGCTTCCATAATATTAGTTGTGAAAAAAAAAATATTAGTGGTACAACAAATAATATAAATATTATTATTTACTAATATTTTATGCAATAAGACTCATTAGCTTTCATAATATTAGCTGTGAAAAGAAATTAGTATTTGCTAGTATAAGGTAGTAGTTGTACACGTGCATGCTGAAGTTTATGCAACTGATGTGGTAAATAGGTATATAGTAGATAATATGAGGTTGATTTGTTATATTGGTGGAAATATTTTAGAAGGAAAGAATGGGGTACAGTATGACAAGCGCCCAAGAATGGTAATCAAAATTCCATTTTGGGCCATGTATGACCAGGTTGTTAGAATAATATATAATCAGCTTTAGGTTAACATAACAATATACTGGATTGAGTTGATTCATAGATGCCCCCTCGTAGACGGGATTAAGGATATGTTTTGTGCCATCACCATTAGTGATGATTACAATGTGCAATAGTTGATGGCTTCCTCAATAAGGCATGGTGGAGTTAGCGATTCTGCGAAAATATATATTAATTCATGAAGTGAACTCACCACCAATAGCCCTAATCACAGTTGAGAACGATGCCGGATGACATAACAATGATATTGGATTGTAAGTTGAAATCAGAGTATTTGAATCCCAAGCAATCCCACCAAGGAACGTACCGAGCACCGGTCGCTTGTCTAGTGAACCAAATGTCTTAATCACCAATGAGTTAAATGGAGATACTAATGTGGAGAATAAACTGGCATTCGTCAACATTGATGAAAATTCCAATGATATAGATTGTAATGCGAACATTGGCCCAAGTGACTATTTGTTGCAAGAAGTGGAAGAAGTATAAGGGTCATGTGGATAGAACGATTAGAGGCATGAGCTATTAACATCTGTGGATGTGTTTAGGATGTTAGAACCTATGCCTTTCTATATGTCAAGTGTAAGGGACAGACTGGTGGTTGATGATGCTATAAGTGGTAGTAAATGGAGCTTTAGTGATGAATTGAAGTTGGGCATGTGGTTCGAGAGTAAAAAACATCTATAGATAGTTGTAAGGCTACATCATGTTATGAACCACCATGACTTCATTGTAAAGGAGTCTGAACTGACGTTCTGGTCTATCAAATGTATTGATAGGGAAAAGGGTTGTAGGTGGAGACTCCAAGCTTGTGAGAAGCAACATATAGGATGCTTTGTCATAACTAAGTTTGTAGGTCCACACACGTGCCTTAATCCTACAATTAACCAAGACCACTCGAAATTAGACTCAAGCATACTATCCTACTTTCTGATTAAGGATGTTCAAGAGTTACCAAGCATTAAAGTAAGACACTTGCAGGCGACTACTTGCAAGAAATACAGTTATATTATCCACATCAAGAGAATTAAAGAAGCGAAGCACAAAGCAATCAAACATGTTTATTGTAAGTAGGAACAATCGTATGTGGTGTTTCCATATCTACTAAATGAGATCCGGAGGCAAATCCCAGTATTATGGTGGAGTGGAGATCACGAGATAGTGATACTACCTGGCACGTGTTCTTCGATAGCCTTTTAGGCATTTGGACCGTATATTGAGGCATTTATACATTGTAAGTCTGTACTTAAGATTAACGGAACATTCCTATATGGGAAGTACAAGCATTAAATGTTGATTATGACAAGAGTTGATGGTCAAAATCACATAATCCCACTTGGTTTTGCCCTAGTTGATTAAGAATGTTTCGATAGCTGAAGTTGGTTCATAATGTATGTGATTACACATGTTATAAGAGATCATACCAATATATGTTTGATTTTGGATCATCATGCTGGTATCTAGTCTGTAATACAGGGTGAGAATGCAATATAGCTAAGGGGTTAGCCTTAGTGGTGGTATATTTGACATTTCGTCAATAACTTCAACACTTGGGCTAAGAATAAAGACTGCAAAGAGATGATAAAGAAGGCTGCTTATCAGTTGCAACCTAGAAAGTTTTGTGCCTACTATAACGAGGCTAAGACTATGAGGCCCCATACCAGAGCTTACTTTAGAGGCCTACATCCTAAAATATGAACGCTAGCATATGATAACGAAGCTTAGTTTGGTCATAGGACAACCAACATTGCAGAAAGTTATAACAGTGCTTTTACATGATGTTAAAAACTTGCCCGTCACAGTACTACTTAAAAAAACTTTCTACAACTGCAACAACTACTTTAATAAACATAAGATCAAGTTAGCAGAACAAATGGGTATTAGAAAAGTATTTACCAAATTTATGGAGAGAAAGTTTGACAAGTGGCACAAAGTGGCTAATGGTCCTTGGGTAATAATTTTTTACTACAATGAGTAGATATTCAAGGTAATAATGGCACCTAAACCAACGGCACATAGGCAAAAAGGAGAGAATAGCGACACAGTTGCCCTTAGGACTGCATAGTGTACTTGCAACAAGTGGCAAACATACAAAATTCCATGCTTACACGCTATAGCTTTTATTGGAAAAATAAGCATAGATTGTACTACACACATTGGGTATTGGTACACAATGCAAAATTAGCTATGTGTATATACGCATTCCTTCATGCCCTATGCCAATAAGTCTAGTTGGTCGTATTTTGACATTCCTATGTAGCATCCTATTACAACATCAGATAAGGTTAGGAATCTAAGTAGGCTAAAGGAGAAACAATTCTAGATTGAGATGGACATCTAGGAGGGACTATTTACTTACACCTATGGACTATGTAGTGGGGGGTAGATATAATAGGAGTAGATGTCTACAGCAAGGAAGACAACCGATGTCGAGTGAATCCACCGGTAGTTTACTTATTGAATGTGAAAAGCCCATGATAATATTAATTGATTATATATATGGCAATGTATTTAAGAAGTAGTTATTTTTTTCTAAGTTTTTGTTTTTATCATATGAGTTTTCTAACAAGCTTACAGATTTTCTTTCCTCTTTTTACCTGTAGGAGTAGATGGATCTAGAACTGGCAGATAGGTCACTACTTTACTTGAAACTATCATATAGATCTAAGCTAGTGTAGGATGATCAAGTAAGGAATAGTAAATGGAAAATATATTTACAATTTATTTCATTTCCTATACTGATTATAACAATATTTCTTCTTCCTTGATTACAGGAAAACTACTGGTTCAAATATCGTAGACGTAAGGCAATATTTAGGTGTCAAGATGGCTAGGAGATCTCGATAGACCTACGTACAATCCCCGTATTTAGAGCAATCAGGCTTCATTAGTGCACGCCAAGTTCCCTTTATATAGTTGGATTAGCACTTGATTATCACCCTAGCTAAGCAATTGAAGGAAGAGACATATGTTTCACTTCCACATTGGTGAGATGACAGTAACGCTATAGGATATATCTTTACTCATAGGTCTGTTAGTCAATGGTGATGCAGGTACTAGAGTAACGACTTCTATTAGGTGGGCCAAGATATGTTACTGCCTATTAAGAATTCACCTACTAAAGAATTCCTTAAAGGGTGCCAAATTGAAGTTATTGTGGTTGAAGGACAACTTTATCGATTTACCTTTTGATGTGGGCAAGGAGATAGTACAGCGCTTCACAAGTGCACATATCACGCAATTGATTGGGGGTATGCTGTTCTCAAACAAGTCTAATAATATCGTACACCTAATATTGGTCCCTCTCCTATCAGACATCGCCATGACTAGGCGATACGCGTGGGGAGCAACTTGCTTAACGTAGCTATACCTCCAGTTGTGCCTAGCTTTTAAGGATGACGTAGGAGAGATTAGTGGTCCATTAGTTATTCTACAGGTGTGGGCATAGGAGCATTTCCCATAGATCGTCGCCCTACGTCACCAAACTACGACAGCTATAGATGGTCGACTACTTATAAGTCGATGGGGGGTAGACTTTGATGTAACTAAGCTGCCCATGCATATAGTTGGACAATATAGAGATGCATTGAATCACCAACGTTAGAAGCAAGTACATATTTACCAAAACCGTTCTCCTTATTCACTTAGTAACTGTTACTTTTTTCATTCTCATTATTGATCATCAATTCAGGTTGTTTGGATTCCATATAACCATGATAATGAAGCCAGCTTGCTAACTTATTGTTGGTATGGGAATGATGTATGGCTTGCCCGTATACTACTCACATGCTTCCACATCGTGAAGATGCATTATCCCGACCATGTCGCTTGACAGTTTAGCAAGATGCAAGAGATCCTAACTTACCTTGATACGGGATGTGCCTTGTATGATATCAACTTAAGGGGTAAGACAGATGCAAATTGGGTTACCTACCATGTAGCTTGGATAGCACAATGAGAGAATCGCCAAAACCAAATAGCTTAAGTTCAACCACTATATGATGTATATCGTAACTACGTCCCTTAATACCAGCAAGTTACTTGTAGATATATTGGCTAGTCTAAGGCTTCTTAGATGTATATGGTACATACAGCTTCATTTTCGTTTATTATTTTCCAATTTATATGCAACTCAAACTTTTGTGTTTGGAATGTAGGCGACTTTATACATAAAGTGCTACACATGTCATATGAGGACATATTATTTAAGCAGCATCGAGTAGATGACTTCATCCAGAGGATTATTACAGTTTACCTAGGCGGCCCAGCTCCACCTAGTCCAAATGTCGATGAAGACAACTCCCCATTGAATGAGCCATAGACAAGTAGGGTGAATGAGCCATATAGTTGTCATCGAGTTAAGGGTTGAGGACATAAACAGCCTGACATGGAGATTCACAACGATGCTTTTCCTCTACACTTCTCGCTGCCAGCATCTCTTGAACCACCTAGATTTGAGTTCCACAAGCCATTCCTCAGGAAGAACTCCAAGGATTCTATGTGTCACACCCCTGTTATTGGAGAGGCTTCCATTAGTCAATTTCATACCCTTTTCTAGTACCATTGAGGTAGTCGGTTAGGGATATTTAGTATGACATGGGTAAGAGAGTCATGCAAATATACCCTTCTCCAATCCCTATGCATGAATCATTCTTAGGTGCTTATGGTCAAGACAATGGATAAATCATACAGCTAGATGTAGCTTAGATGGTTTGGCCACAAGATAATGTAGGACCTCAAGATGCTTGGCCACTGCCTTGACGACGATGTCGAAGTCATTAGTTTTATATATTTCACTTTTGATTTACTTTCTTTATTTTTGAAACACTATTTAACTATTTCAATAGATTACTTACATTTTGTTCCATGGTTTCATTTCTTCGTAATTTTAAGTTATTTACAGTTTTCATTATTGATTCAAAACGTGTATCTCTGTAGTACTGAACTTGAACATAACTGAACATCTCACAAATAAATAACTAGATATAATTTCACTAATTGACTAAATTAAATTAACTATCTACTAAACATCACATTTCGAATACGTTTTCAACTAAAATCCTATATGGGCTCCACTAAATTTAAGGTAATGCACTTTTCAACTACAATTGCATATAGGCTCGACTAAATTTAAAGTGAGGATAAAAAAAATGTAAAATGTAGGTATATTGAAGTAATTTGTACTGAAATTAGATGTAATGTAAGTAAAATTTGTACTCAAGAGGCGATTTTGATTCTAAGTACAGTATTTCTAGGATAATTTTCCTAAATACTGCATTTTTATAATTTTTTTTTTCATTTCCCCCCCTTTGGATTGAACCAAAAATCGCCTCTTAAACTCACCTAAAACAGCAACATCCCTTCTTCTTTCTCCTTCCTCCTCATTACAAATTGTATTCTCTCTCTAGAAAACACAGACGCTAAAATCTCTTTAGATACTACCATTTCCAACTTATTTTTTTGCTAAAAAATTATAGATTTTGATAACACAATGAACGATAATTCTCTTGGAAATTTTTCAGAAAATAACACCAAAAACTCGTGAACTCCTTAATTTCTCTCTCTATAAGTCAACAAATGAAAATTTAACAGTTTTTCCTTTTTTGATTAGTTTTATGAATATGTAAATGTGTGAAATAGCATTGTTATTAAGAATATGATGGTATATTGTTGTATATATCAATTTTTTTTACGTTATAAATTATCCGCGTTAATTTATTATACATGCACACATAACATGCGACAGGAGTAAACTTATATAGTATCAATGCAACTAGTTGAATCAGTTAGTTTTTATAGGAATAAAACAGTTAGGAAATAACCAATTGTTTTAAGGAGCATGCTTTTTTATATTAAATTTAGTTGTCATGTTAGTAGGTATTCATGAATGTATGGCTGTATATATAAGATATGGGTTATTTCGATGTTGTAAATTTTATCGAGTTAATGTGACAAATAGGTGAAAATGGATAATGTGATGGTGGTATGCTACACTAGAGGAACTATATTGGAAGGGGAAGTAGGGTGCATTACAATAGGCACCCGACAATAATAATTGGGGTTCTAATTGGATCAACCTATGATTAGTTAGTTGGCTTGATATGTAACCAGCTCTGGGTTAGCATGATTAGTCGTTAGGTCAATTTGATTCATAGATGTCCCATCATAGGAGGGAATAGGGACATGTTTTGTGTTGTACCTAGAAATTATGATTATGACGATCAACAGTTAATGGCATCCTTATAGGGAGATGATAAAGTAAGCAGTTTAGTAGAAATATATGTTGAAATTCATGAAATTGACATCTCCTAGCTACTGAGTATGATTTTGGAGGAAATGATGGGAATGCTGGGTTTCAAGTAGAAAATTAAGTGTTTCGATTTCAATTGGTTCCATACAGTGACATATCTACTAGCAATAGCATGCCCCATCAAAATAACATAATGATCACAAATGAATCTAATAAGGATATAGATGTGGAGAACGAATTAGCTTGTGAGAGCATTGACAAAGACTCAAATGATACCAATTCTAATCTTAATATCGTCAAAGTGAAGGGTAGCTCTAGGAAGTTATAGAGTCAATCAAGAGAAACAATTGGAGGTTAGGGTTGACAATAGATGTATATGTAGTTAGGATGTCAGAATCCGTGCAACTATATAAGGCATTAGTTGGTGGTGGCCTTGTATCATTTGAGGAGAGTGTAAATGGTGGTAAGTGAAGCTTCAACAATGAATTGAAGGTAGGAATATGGCTCTCGAAAAAAGAACACTTAAAGATAGCAATGAAAATGCATCATGTTATGAACCATCACAACTTTGTGGTAAAGGAGTCTAAGCCTACTCTCTGGCTAATTAGATGTGTTGACTAGGAGAAAGATTACAAATGGAGACTACAGGCATGCAAAAAGAAGCATGCTACATGCTTAGTGTAGCTCTATTGCTAGCTGTGCCTTGCATCACAAATGGATGCAGGTAAGATTAGTAGGTTGCTTATCTTACTTTAGGTGTAAGCATGGGAACACTTCCTATACATAACTCCATTACGTAGTCAGATTACAACGATAGTAGACGATCAACCATTGATGAGCAGATGGAAGGCCAAGTTTAATGTTATGAAGCTTCCCATACATGTTGACTAGTATAGGGATGCATTTGACCGTCAGCATCTAAAGTAAGTAGACAAGTTACTAACTACAGTGCTATTTTCTTCTACGAATTGCATAGCTAAATGTTTTAATTAGTTGATTTTGCAGGTCATATAAATGTCTTATGTAAGCTCCCAAAATCGAGTTTAGGACATTCGAACTTAGATTTAGGACTTTTAGGAAAACTTATCCAATTGAGCCCAAACTTTATGACTAGAATAAAAAAGTTAGTGGAGATATTATAGTAAAGTTAGATTTTAGTAACAATAACCTAAAATCCTAATTTTTCCCTTAGAAGTTAGAATATTTAATATAGCACTAAAATGTTTGAAACTCCTAAAATCAAACTTAAATTGTAACAAGAACTTATAAATAAGTTAATTGAGCTATAAAATGAGATAATATAGTATAATTTACTATATAAAAATACACGTAATTTTATGAGTATATCCGGTATAAATAATAGTTATACTCGTAAATTAACCTTAAATTATGTAATTATATATTTATTGTGTTAAATTCATGAAATTAACTTTAGAACATATCCTAAAAATAAAAGATTTACTGGAAACTTAATTATATGAGTAAAGTTATATATTTCACATGTTATTTACATAGGGTATAAACTTATATACTAATTAAATAATTAATTTTAACATATAATATCTATATTTAAGTAATTATTTAATATAAGAAAAATAAAAATTGACCAAATGCATTGAAGATTGCTGGACAATGATGCATGGCAGGAGATAAGAATGGAAATGCTAATTTAAAAGTAAGTTTCCAATATTTGGGCACCCCATGCTTAGGAAAATAAAAAGAAAATAGAAAGAAAAATATAAAATAATTAAAGAAAAAAATCATCTAACCGACTTGGAGGCACTATAAAAGGAGAAGACCTTCAGATATGTAAATTTTTTGCAGTTTGGAATCGAAACCATAGAAAGAAAAATTAGAAAAAAAAATCGTAGAAAATAAAAAGAAATTTAGAAAAAACAGGGAAAATTTTGTGAAAGTGAATAACCATAACCTAGAGTGGTTTTGCTATGAAACCCAGCCAACCCTATATAGTTCACCCACCGTGCAGACCGTCCAACAACTGCCCAACCGCTACCAGCCACCGGAGCACCCAAGAACACTAAGGTCAATTTCCTGCCCTGTTTTTCAAGAATTTTTAAAAATTAGTAAATCCACCCAGAAAATTATAAAAAAATTTTGCTTAGATTATTTCAAACATGATTTCATGTGATATTTTTATTTTTGAAAAATTTGTAATATTTAATATACTTTATTAAGAAATCTATTGTTCACTCGAATGTATAATTGTAAAATAAATGTACTAAATAATGTTGTTTCTAGCTGAAAATTTTTGTGTAGGATGTGCATGATATATAGGTAATTGCTATGTAGCCTGAATTTTGATTTGAATAATTTTAATATTTATTGAATTTTTAGGCCTGAAATTAGCTCAAAAATAGGCTGAAATTATGAATTTAATAAGAAATTATGAAATTAATTGATGAAATGAACATATACTGATCTGTAATAAATAGTAACAGTATTGAGTTAGATTGAAATTAATTTAGTGCTAAAAGAATTATAATTAGATAATTTATCATAATTTAAGGGTAAAATCGTCAATATGAAAATATAGGCAATAGGTTGGAAAGTTGAAACCAAGTGATAAGCGAATTCCCTATATTTTTTAGAAGTCTATAGAAATTTTTGAGAAATTATTTGGTAACCTGAATTATTTATTACAAATTTATTAAGTAAAATAACTTAAATTACAAGTTGGGGTGTATTTGTAATATTAATAGGCTAAAATGAATTAAATAGTTAAATAAAAACTATATGTAGGCTTGCTGATCAGATTGGATTAAATGGAGATTTTTATTATATTTATTAATATTTTCTGATCGGGATACACTTTAAGTATATTAGAATTGAATAATACTTATATTATTACAATATAAGGACAAATTAGATAAAATATAATTTAATAATGTAAATTACATATAATATGATCATTTTTATATAATTATGTATAATTGTATGAAAAACTCAAACTACCCGTTAAAAGCCATCTCTAGAAACAGGACTTGTGAAACATGTCATTAGATCTATACGAACCCAATAACACTAATTTTGTTGAAATCGGATAACCTTAAGTAATTTAGCCTATGAATATATCATATTCAAGAATATACATATTTCGGTAACCTTACCGGAATTAAAACGTGAATTAATAAATAAAAAGTACATTTCGATACGATCGAAATGATATATAATACGTAATAGTATATATGATGTATAGTATCAATAATTAATAATTTAATTCGATATATAGTAATAACATGACTGTATATTATAGAAATAATATATATATATATATAAATAACCATTTTAGATTAAACCATAATGTTTTCGTAATTATTACGAAAACTGAATTTAGGTCTTTTGTATAATTAGGACCTTCCAATACAAAGACGGTTAACAATTCAAGTCAACAATAACGAACGTCTAAACAAGTAAGTTGGGATTGTGGCTTCACCGCCTGTTTGGGTACTATTTAAAGTATCCGGGGACCCAAGAGTACTTTTTGTTGTGTTTGTAGTTAGATGATTATGCGCATGCTGTGTGTGTGAATGATATTCGGTTGTGACAGAAGTTCAACTCCTTAGTGTGCTATTCTGCATATTTTCATGGATTCTATATTGTATAAACTTGTTAGTTACCCTTGATTAACACTAACAATTATTCGACTAAAATGTAATTGGACATGCATAATCACCCATTAGGGGAAACGATTAAGAGTATTAGGCCAAATACCAACTTCCTTCGATGGGGATAGCTGAAATGGTCCTTTCCCCATCCTTAGTCGAACTAAGTGACAGGCGAGGAGGTTGCGGCAAAGTTGGGGGCTGTGGTTCGAAAGCGGTCAGGGGAGGAGGGTGTTCTCCATTGCACAAGTCCGGGTTTGGTCTGACTTGAGTCGTGATGAAACTCCTCAATCCGGGTTGGAGCGAATGTAATTTCTCTAATCTCACAGTGAATCGGTTAACATTGTGCGATGTTTTATTTGAGTGATTACATTACATTTCATTATAATTATTTAACCTTATTTGTGATTGTGCAATACTCTTCTGACTCCGTCCCACTTACGGAGCTAGTTGTGCTCACATCCCTATAAACTCTTTTGTAGGTGTTGAGTATAGACAAGATGTTCAGGTATCACCGTTCCCAGGTTAGTGTGCTACTGTATAGAAAAGTGAGGATCGAGGAATTAACTGAACCTGAGCTCTTGACTTTGTCTTTAAGTTTTAAGGAAAATTAATTGGGAATTCCCTAGGAGCCCACTAGTTTTCTAACTTATTGTATATGGACCGCAAAACCTGTGGTTTTTAATAAACTCTGATTGTAAACTTTACCTTTGGACGTGAAATATTTGTTTAAATACTATTGTGGTACTAAATAGCAGGTTGTATAGAACAAGTATCTTGTAAAAGCTATACCACAGGTTTGGTTATTAATAGGTATTAGAACAGATGTTTCAAGCTGGTTGAGTTATGTACCTTGTGTGAACTGCGTTTACGATAGCAACTGTGAGATCAGCTTCTATCTTAGATTAGTTTACACTACGAGAATGTTATGACTCTTCTTATTCGGGGCATGACACCTTACTCTCATGATGGCATTAGCAGGTTCCTTACTTTCTACCGCGTCAATATGATATATGGATTACACGAATACCATTGATTTGCTTCTACGTGGTTAGCTTCTATGTAGTTAAGTTCTATTTCTTGGATTGTGTGACACAATAATTTGTCATATAGATGCCTTACTCTCATGACAACATTGGTAGGCTCCCTATTTTCTATTGTACCAGCAGTGATATATGGATTATTGTCTAGTCTGATTTTTCGATTTCTTTTAATTAAAATTGATTTTTCATTTCTTGATTAATACTAAACCCTAACCCATTTAATATTAATCATCGACTAAAGAAATTGAGAAATTTCGGTTTTTTATTGAAAATAGTTTTTGGAGTTGCCACCCGACCGAAGTCAAGAAAAGAAAAAGAAATCGTAACCATAACCATAACCAATTGAGTAGATTGATTATAATTTGGCTACCGGTTTTTTATTTTAATTGTAAATGAAAAACCAGAGGGTTTCAAGTTCGGGGGCTAACCTATTAAACCCTTAACGAGTACCACTATTTATTTACCGAAATTAGGATTATTCTTCTAATTATAATATTAAAATAAATAAATAAATCAAATCAAAAGAGAGAAAAAAGAGGGACCTAAGTTTCTATATATTTTATCGTCGCCTCGAAGGCGCCCACGTATCTGCTAGCCGGGATCAGCCGATCATAGTTTTTCCCGAAAACTTTAATGTGTTGGTTCTTTTTATTTTTATTTTTATTAACCATTTTATTTTTATTAAGAAAAATCCCTAGAAGCCTAATTTTTATTCCTAACATTATATATAAAAAAAACCTAAAAACTTAATTTTTGAAAAGTCCCAAATTAAGATTTTTATTTTAAAAACAATTAAGTGATATTTCTTTTTTATTTTCAAGAAAAACCCTAAAAATTTTATGAAATATGCAATGTTCTATATGATGAAACTTTTATATAGAAAAGATGCTTAAAATATAAAAAAGAAAGAAAGAAAGAAAAAAATTTCCTAATCATAGAAAAGATGTTTTAATCATAGAAAAGATATTTAAATTATGAAAAAGATGTTTAAACCATAGAATAAAAAAAAAATCTTAATTATAGAAAAAACTTCTGAATCATGGAAAATATGTCTAAACCATAGAAAAGATGTTTAAACTATAGAAAAGATGCCTAACCGTAGAAAAGATGCCAAACCATAGAAAAGAAATTTAAACTATGAAAAAAATGTTTAAACCATAGAAAAAAAATAAAAATTATAGAAAAAATGTCTGAATTATAAAAAAGATATCTAAACCATAAAAAAAAAAATTCAAACCATAGAAATGATGTCTGAATCATAGAAAAGAAACCCAAACTATGAAAAAGACACCCAAACTATGGAAAAGAAATCTAAACTATGGAAAAGAAATCTAAACTATGGAAAAGAAATCTAAACTATGGAAAACAAGCCTAAACTATGGAAAAGATGTTTCGCCGTAAAAAAGAAGTCAATTAAAGATTTTTTTTTTATGAACATCAAAATGATTTTTTTATCTAGAAAACCCTAACATGCCTAATGCAATTTTTCTAAATTAATACAATATGCAAAGAACAAGATTTTATAAAATATGAGATTTTATAAAAATATCATTTTGAAAATATGAAATCTAAAAAAAAATAATTTAAAAAAAAAATTAAAATTTAACTTAACACATGTTTGCTAGACACAAATGTTTTAACTAATTATTAGCAATTAAAGACATGATAAAAATAAATAAAAAAATTAGTCTAAGTTTTAAAAATAACTATGCATATACTAAGTGAAATAAAAATAAATAAATAAAACAACCTATAGACAATAATTAAAAATCACTATTACGTACCTACAAGGCAAAGCATATAAAATTGATGAATTGGATCTCCAGTCATATTGTGCGCATAATTATAGAATTGGTCTAAGGAGTAGGTTTGAATGTGTTTTTAACAAATGTCTAATTTTTTTTATTTATTTTTTATTTTTTTACAAAAAGAGTCCTAATTCTTAAATGTTAGTGTTTTAAAAAAATTTGCTCTAACAATCCTATTTTTAAGAAGGGTCTTTTATTAATTTTTATTTAAAGAAAAACAACCTTCTATGTGATAAATGCTTAAATAAAACTAAATCTTAAAATATGACCAATCCTAATAATCCCTAAACTAATGTATATAACTATCTATCAAAATAAATTAATTCTATATAATAAACTTGTACAAGAACTAATACTAAACTCCTACAAGAACTAATACTAAACTCCTACAAGAACTAATACTAAACTCCTAAACTAACATATATATATATATATATTATATTACTAACAGATAATGTGATAAGGCATATAATAATAAAAATAAATTAAAAAAACACTCTTCTAAGGTCTATATATCTCTATATTATCATAATATACCTAATCCATATTAAAGCTAATGCTAAAAGAAATATCTCAAACTAAGAAATACACATATATATATATATAAATAGCACAGCATGTTAAACCACGAAAATCCTAAAAGCAATAATATAGTATGATAATAATAAATCAGAAATAGTAATAATAAAGAAAAAACTTAGACAGAAATTGAACCTGATAATGCCCAGCTACGGCATGCATATACTGTCGTTCAGAGCAGTGTTGGATCAATCAGATGTTTGCAGCAGTGATGGATTTACGGCTATGATGGCTTGCGTGAAGCGTATGGCTGGACGTTGGAACTCGGTTTGGCTTGCTGTTATCAGACGTTTGGTCAAGGAGCTTCAGATTGTCGTGTTGTTTGTGTGTAAGTTATGTTACTGAATAGATAGTGTAAGTGACCGATAAGGTGTTGGCGAGTTGTGCATCCGAAGTATGCTGCGATGTTGCAAACAGTAGTGAAGCGTAGACGGAGTACCAATCGTCGTGCGTAGAGTATGTATTGCTACTATGTGCAAAGTGGAGATGGCGTCAGGTCTGGTGGACGCAAGCGCTAGTCATCGGAAATTGGAGATCAGAACGTTGGATTTAGTTAGAGCTGTCATTTGGACGTCAGGACCTTGGATGCGGTGAGTAGCCCCATGTGCATCATTGGTTATCGTCTGGTTGGTGGAGCGCTGATCGTGTTCTACGCGGTGGAGCTCGTATGTTGCGCATGACAAGGATAGTTTCTGCAGCGTACTGTCATCAGGATGCGGCTGCAAAGCGTGGAGATTAGGCTACGTATTTGGAGATTGGACTTGTTAAGGCTGTGTTTTTCATTTTCTATTTTTTCTGTTTTGTCCCTTTTTCTGACTGCGTGAATTACAGCATATGACAGATGCTTTAGTTTACTTTATATCTGGTTATTCTAAGAGGTAAGTAAACTTCCTCTTTCTTTTGGTCTTAAGATCCCATTAGTTCTAATAGAAGCTGTTCCGGTCATCGTAACATCAGTCGGCGATTCCATTCTTGCTCCTTCGAATGAGAAGAGGCCGTTCTTTAGACCTTTGAAAAGTAGTTTAGTTGCCTATACCCCTGATGGGAAGGAGAGGTGACTTGAGCGTAGAGCTCATATGTTGCGCGTGACAGGGATAGTTTCTACAGTGTACTGTCGTCAAGATGCGGTTGCAAAGTGTGGAGATTAGGCTACGTGTTTGGAGAACATTCATTACCATTAAATTATATTTAAACTATCTGATTCCCTAAACTAAAATTTTTAACTAAACTAAAACTAAAACTAATTATTCATAATATAAATTACTTCCTAAAAATCTACGAAATCTTTATGATTTTTCCTTTTCTCATTTTTTAAATTTTTTATTATTTTTTTATTTTTATTTTTATTTTTTGTTATCTTTGAATTAGGACCCTTTTGTGAAAATAAAAATTATGACTACAAAGGAGCAAAAATTAGATGTCTACAATTACACATGATGGAATCAAGTTACTAGACCATTAACCCGCAGCCGAGCCCAAGGACTAGAGAGACTAGCAAAACAAATCCTTCTACTCTAGCCAACTCCTATCGAGGTCGGGTATCTCCTTATCGACCTGTTTTGCATGCTGAGTTAAATGATTGCTTTTTTCTCATAGACAATGTGTTGAGATGCGGAAGGCCGCGACAATAACCATTCCTCATTCTCACTCATGCATGGCCAATTACTTACTTGGCATCAGCTTTGCTGAGATGCCGAAAGAGAGACTCCGAACTGAGTAAGCTACTTTGCTTGGACAGGCAAACTGATCATACTTTTTGTTTGCATCTTCTAACGACATCACTAATATAGCATCGCCATGAATACAAAATCACGTGTAGAATTTGTTACACTAATGATTATTTTTCTTAAATATTCATTTTTACCCTTCTGTATCTTATACGTTACTTTCTTAGAAAATGCCCTTTTTGTCTTTTCCCTTTTGGGCAAGTTACCTTAATTTATGGTTATAAATACCCTTGTATTTGATTATCATTAATACACTTGACAACTTGTCTTTCATAAACATTACTTTATTTACACTCATTTCACTCCTATCCTAACTCTTAAGTAAGACTAAGTGACGAGTAACCTTATCAGACCATCTCGTGCATCATATCGAGTTATGCCCTAAGTTCTCGGAAGTTTCATTGGTGTGTCATATCTATTGGAGCTATTCGTAGGTTTTTACTTTCATTTCATTCGCATTTATTCTTTCGTACATTCCCCATTATTTCCTTTTCATGCTTTCGGTAAGCTTGGACCCATTTAGCGACTGGCCTTATTCGTTCTTAGTCATGATTCTCATAATCTTGGTATCAAAGCAAAGGTTTTGTTTAAGTCGTAGTTTATGTTTGAAGTTCTGTTTATACTTTGTTTTACATATGCGAAACAGAGCAAGTTACTATGTTCGTTTAATTGTTATGCTTCATAGCTATTACTTTTTTGGTTGGTGGAAGTGTTTGCTATATCACCTACTTAAAGAGCTTGAGCTTTGAATCTGTAGAAAAAATGATTAACCCAAGTGTAAACATTGGTGTTAGAGATGACAATGGTAGAGTTGTCCACTATGGACAACAGTCTCAAGGAACCCTTAAGAGCACTGACAAGAGATTAAATGAGGTAACTAACCTCTTGGTAGATATAACTCGAGCTGTTCATGCATTGGCTTACCGACTAATTGAGGTTGTGCAAAACACTCCACAAGCTGCTCAAGTTGTTAAAGGTCAGAACTTAGCTTGATAAGGTCAAGGTGGAGGAGTAGGTAGATGAGTAAAATGAAAGATGAACCTGAGGGAACTAGATGAAGAGGACGAAGAAGAGTATTTTGAAGAAGAGTGAGCTGGAGTTCCCAGAGCATCTAACCATGTGAAGATTTCAATTCCAAGCTTCAATGGATCTAAGAATGTTGATGAATATCTAGAGTGGGAAGAAAAAGTAGAGTGTATTTTTTACTATTATCAGTACGAGGATTATGAGAAAGTGAAAACTACTGCTGTTAAGTTCTCCGAATATGCCGCCGTGTGGTGGAAGAATTTCCAAGCTATAAGGAGGAAAGAAGGTTATCGAGATATTAATACTTAGCTTGAAATGAAAAGAATATTGAGAAATAGATTTGTCTCGAAAACTTTCCTACAAGGTACTTTCACTTGGCTTCAGAAGCTGAGACGAGGAGGCCGAATAACTGACGAGTATGTTCAGGAATTCCAAATGCTCATAATCCAATGTGAAGTGGAGGAATCACCAACTCAAATGATCTCTAAATTCATTGTTGGGTTAAGAGGTGATATTCGAGACATTATGGAACTCCAAATTAGAATAGCCTAATAAGTAGAGAGGTAGAGAGGGAGTTGCGTATTGACCAGGCTGCTAACTAGGCAACTTAGATAAGCAAGTCACTAAGCTCAATCGAGTACTGATTAAATTCGAAAGGTGGATGTCCAAGTAAGCAGAAGGGCTAACCTGATAGTGACTTATTGACTCGAACTTATGAGAAGGGAGTAAAGGTCTAGTAGAAAGATGAGCCAGATCAAGTACTTCAAATACTAAGGGTTTGGACATATGGCTACTTAGTACCTGAACCAAAGAACTATTGATATGGATGCATGTGTATGCAATGGATCTTAGAACTAAGAACGGGTTTAAAGAACAAAAAGTAAAATGGGTTGGTTTTGACGATGAATGTGAATGGATTTTACGCACCAAGACAAACACAATCAAGGGATTAAGCTTGAAATAGGGTTTGATATGACTCACAAACACTAAATGTTGCATGGGGTTTCAAACGAGAAGTTACATACGACTCACTAATTCACTCAAATAAAGGGGGTTCACCATAATCTTGAGAATAAGATTGATAAAAACACGGGAACGATTAAAGAGTTTGATCTGCACTCGGTAATTTGGTAATGCTAGCTCAAGAGTAGCCTTGCTCAAAAAGGGAAAGATTCCAAAATGTAGAAATATACTTTTCTATCTATTGAAGTATTAATATCCCCTTGTTGTTTACAAATGTTGCTATTTATAGTAAGTCTTAAATTTTAGTGGCAAAACTATAAATAATGTACAAGGCCTTAAGCCCTAAAGAATTAGGCCCATAAATAAAATAAAGGAAAACATGTACCACAATACAAAATTGTGTGTTTTTACAAAGGAAGTCAACATACAATCACTTGATATGTCTTGGAAAGAGTAGTATCCGAACTAGACGGGGTCAGTAGTTGGATGTACGAGTTTGAGAAGGAGTCCCTAAAGCTCGCATGGCTTAATTGAGACACTAGAGAGGTCGGTCCATAATTGCTGAGTTCTATAGCTAGTCAGCACTAGTCTGCACTAGTCTCTCCATGCCATGCTGAGTGGATCCTACTCTTGGTAACGTGGTCTATTGGCTACCTTGTGGATGATAAACTTGTTGCCGAATGGTCATTTTTCTTCCTCTCGTCCTTCTAGCTTTAGCTCGACCTTAGCAAGCATTGATTGGCCTCGGCTTCAGACAGGTCTGCCTCGGCTTGGATTTAGTTTGAGGATAATTCCTATCATTATCGCAGATTTAAAAGGAAGTCATCCTTGACGTTAAACATTGAGCACGAGCTAGGATGCCGAATAAGCTCCTCTTCCCTTTTCGCTTCACCGTAGCTGCCAAGTGTCTCTAGATTTCCTCAACGCTCATGGGAGTCAATCAATAGCTCTTCCTATCTTTCCGAGCAGTATAAGTGTTAAGGAAGCCGTTATGGATTATTTTCCAATCATACTCCCATGGTCGACTAAGAAGTAAATTTGTGGCATTCATTAGGACCACATTGAAGTCAATCTCATCCTCATATTATCCTACCTTGAATGTGATTTGAGCTCGCTTATGTATATGGATCATACCCTTATCATTAAACTACTTCAATCATAAGGTTAAGGGTACGGGTAGGTCGGTAATTTTATCTTTTCTACTAACTCAATAGAGACAATATTGGTGCAGCTACCTCCATCGATAACTAGGGAATAGGTCTTCCCATTCACTAGGCACCACATGTGAAATAAATTTTTCCATTATTTGAGATTCGCCTTTAGGTTGGCTCGTATTGGCCTAGCTAAGAGTTCATCCAGATTTTTGGCGTAGATGTCTTCTTCTATCAATTCGTGCTCCAAACTCTTGTCACTCCGACTTTTTACTTGAGCCTCAGGCCCTTCGCCCTTCAAGGCCATAACCTTTTTATTCAAGCATTGGGATGCAATATGTTCGTAGCCTAAGCATTTGAAGCATTTCAGATCTCAGGCTTTGTTACCCGGTACCTTCTCTTTCTCGGCAATCTTTTTCTTGGCATGAATAGGTTGGCTCAATTCGCCTCTCTCCATCTTCTTCTCTAGCCCTTTTCTCTTAACGTACCTCTCAGGCTTAGGGCTGATTTGTTAAGGTTGGCTAGTAGGCCTCTTATGCCTCCTCCTCTTCTATCTCTCTTCTCTTAATGCCAAATTGATTAGCTCATCCAGAGAGTTGAGCAGCTACAATTCAACTATTTTGGCAATATCATCTCGGAGTCCACTTAGGAACCTAGCAATGGTGCTATCCTATAGCTCGACAATCTCACATCTCTTCATCAGAGTTTTGAATTCCTGCAAGTATCCTTCAACAGTGTTTCAACCTTGCTGCAGGTGCTAAAAAGCTTGGAGCATCTCTTGCTTGAAGTAAGTTGACACAAAGCGTTGGTTCATCAAACGCTTCATAAGCCTCCAAGTTTAGATCGGCTCTTCTCCTTCAACATCTCGCTTAGCGGCTAATTATCCCACTAAAGACTTTCATATTCAATAAGGGATAAGGAAGCTAGTTTAACCTTTATTAGATCATCACACTCATAGCACTCAAACAACTTCTCAACTCGGGGAACCCAATCAAGAAACTCTTCAGGTCGATTACTTCCACAGAAGGTCGGCAGTTTAAACTTGATATTATCAAGTCCTCGCCCAGGTGCTTAGGGTTCATCCCTTGCATTTTAAGCTAATCGATTCACTTTAGATCGTTCACTTCTATTGGAGCTCTACTCTACCATATCTCTTTGTAGCTTCAGCTCTCTTCTTTAGGCTCCTTGGTTTAACTCGGAGTCAACACTTTTGTCATTGCCTCTTCTCGGCATTAGTTAGTTTTCTCTTCTTCTTGGCTATCGTTCAACATCTTCTAGTTCGTTGGAACCACTTATACTTGTGGGTGTTCGTTCCTTTCTTTCATCTCGGCCATCACATCTATAGCCTCTAACTAAACCAATGAGTTCTTAGATAGAGTCGGTAGGATTCTAAATCTGACATTTCAGGTTATCAACACGTCTCTTCAAGCTTCTACGAAGACTATCACCAATGTTGTTAACACTATCTTCTGATATTCTTGTACATACAGTAATTTCCAAAAAGTTGAACAAATACGTTTTACAACAAAACTCTACAGTAACTATAATCAACTGCTAAAATTACTGTTACTCGACTCAACAGCACAATATTACTACTAAAACACAAACACACTACACTACAGAGTAACGACTAAAAGAAATGTCCAATCTCCAAATTAAACATGGAAGAGTCACTAGTACGTGTGTCTCCCTAAAGCTCTGATACCAACATAATACGAATGCGCATGTATGCAATGGATCTCAGAACCAAGAATGGGTTTGAAGAATAGAAAGTAAAATGGGTTAGTTTTGATGGTGAATGTGAATGGATTTTATGCACTAAGACACAAGCACAATCAATGGATTAAGCTTAAAATAGGGTTCGATACGACTCACGAACACTAAATGTCGCTCGAGGTTTCAAACGATAAGTTAGATGTGACTCACTAACTCGCTCAAATGAAAGGGGTTCGCCACAATCTTGAGAACAAGATCGATAAGAATAAGAGAACAATTAAAGAGTTTGATCTACACTTAATAATTCAGCAGTGCTAGCTCAAGAGTAGCCTTACTTAAAAGGGGAAAGATTCCAAAATGCAGAAATATACTTTTCTATCTATTGACTTATTGATCTCCCCTTGTTGTTTGCAAATGTTACTCTTTATAGAAAGTCTTAAATCCTAATAGCAAAACTATAAATAATGCATAAGGCCTTAAGCTTTAAAGAATTTGGCCCATAATTAAAATGAAGAAAAACATATATAAGAATTTAAAATTGTAAGTTTTTACAGGGGAAGTCGGTATGCAGTCACTCAGCATGTCTTGGAGGGAATACTATCCGAACCAAATGGGGCTAACAGTTGGATGTACGAGTTCGAGAAGGAGTCCTTAAAGTCTCGCGTAGCTTAGTTGAGACACCGGAGAGGTCAGCTCATAATTGCCGAGTTCTATAGCTAGTTGGCACTAATTTCTATCTATTGTGCCGAGTAGATTATAGTCTCAGTAACGTAGTTTCTTGGTTACCTAATAGACGACATACTTATCATCAAGTGGTTATTTTTCTTCCTTTCATCCTTCTAGCTTCAGCTCAACCTCAACAAGCATTGATTAGCCTTGACTTGGATGTAGTCGGATGTTGATTCCCATAACTATAGTGATCAAGAGAGATGTTGCGAAGCTAGAGGTCGAGAGTATAGATGAGGAACCTAGGGAGGAGGAGATCACTATCAAGAAGGAACTAATTGAGGAGAACGCGTTTACCAAGGACTTGGATTAGTTAGTCCTTGTTGTCCAATGTGCCATGAACATGGAACCCTCGCGAGAAGAGGAGTAAAGGGAGAATTTGTTTCATACCACCTGTAAGGTAAATGACCAGGTATGAGCATTGATTGTGAATAGTGGAAGTTGCACTAATGCAACGTCAACCGAAATGGTCATACAGTTAAATTTTCCAACAATTGCACACCCGAAGCTGTACAAGTTGCATTGGCTAAGTGATAAGGGAACACTATATGTCACTCGGTAGGTATTGTTGCCGATCACAATTAGAAATTACTCCGATGAGATTCTCTACAATGTGCTACCTATGTGCACCTCACTCGTGTTGCTTAGCCGACCATTGCTATTTGACAAAAGAGTTATCCATGATAGTTACAGGAACATGTACATGTTTGAAAAGGATGGCTAGAAGATTACATTGAACCCGATGCCGTCGAGAGAAGTTAATAAATTGTTGGCAAAACTTACTTATGGATTAAAGAAGACTCTAATGATGAGTAGAGCTAAGCTCCAAAAGGCTATTAATGTTAACGAACCAACCCTCATGTTGGTCAAGCGCTTATTAGAGATGAAGGAGCGGGGTGAACTATCTCAAGAAATAAGAGCGTTACTGGACGAATATGCCAAGTTGATCCGAGAACAGTTACTCAATGAGTTACCCCCAACTTAAGGCATAGAACACTACATTGACTTGTTACCCAACGCCGTACTGCCGAATAAACCAGCCTATAAGATGAGTCTCAAATAAGCTTCTAAGCTCCAATGTCAAGTAAATAAGTTGCTGGAGAAAGGTTATGTTAGAGAAAGTCTCAGCCCTTGTGCTGTACCGATGCTTCTAGTGTTGAAAAAGAATGGAACCTAACAAATGTATGTAGATAACCAAGCTGTAAATAAGATCACAGTCAAATATAGGTATCCTATCCTTAGATTGGAGGACATCCTGGATGAACTGAGTAGAGCTTAGATCTTCAACAAGATTGATCTGAAGTCTAGTTACCATCAAATTCTAATAAGGCTGGGAGATGAGTAGAAAACTGTATTTAAAACTCCACATGGACTTTATGAGTGAATGGTCATGTCGTTTAGCTTGTCAAATGCCTCGAGCACTTTCATGAGGCTGATAAACCATGTGCTAAGACATTTAATAGGAAAGTGTATTGTGGTATACTTTGACGACATCCTAATCTACAGTGCTAACATGTCGACTCACTGTAAGCATCTCCGAGTTGTATTAAATATTCTTCATGCTGAGAGATTATTTGGCAACTTGAAGAATTGTTGCTTTTGCTAGGTGGAAGTGGTATTCTTTGGCTATATAATCAGTGGAGTAGGTTTACGAGGAGATCCGAGCAATTGTCAAGTAATGGACTCCTATTAACTATGCTGACATGAGAAGTTTCCATAGGCTGGTTTCATTTTACAAAAGATTCATCAAGAATTTCAGTACGCTCATTATACCGCTTACTAAATTGATAAAGAAGAATGTCGACTTCCGATGGGGAGAAAAGAAGGAGAGGAGTTCTACCGCGATAAAGGAAAGGTTGACCTCCACCCCTGTATTGATTATGCCTGACTGCAAGAAAATATTCAAGCTAGAGTATAATGTGTCAGGCATTGGGATAGGTGCTGTCCTAATGTAGGAAGGTCGACCAATTACCTACCACAGTGAGAAGCTTAAAGGGCTTCAATTAAATTACTTTGCATATGACAAAGAACTCTTAGCACTGATCCAAGCACTGCAAGTATGGCAGTATTATCTTTTGCTGAGAGAATTTGTCATTTACACTGATAATGAGTCTTTGAGGTATCTTTGAAGCTAGACGAAGTTGTCTAAGTGGCAAGTAAGTTGGGTCAAATTCCTTAAGGGATTCAATTTTGTAATAAAATATAAACAAGGAAAGAACAATGTAGTTGTAGATGCTCTTTTAAGAAAACATGCGCTTCAAATGAATTGTAGACCGGACTGTTTAGGTTTACGAGTATCAAAAGTAGTATTTTGAGTATCCACACTTTAGACCCATAATTGCGTAATGCATTGATGGAAGAACAGTGGATGAGTATTATGTAGAAGATGGCTACTTATTCCAAGGTAAAAAATTATGTGTGTTGACATTTTCCTTAAGGGAGCTACTGATTAGGAAAGCATACAATGGAGGACTGTTTGGACATTTTAAGGAGAAAAGGACATATGAATTACTAAGTAGTCGATCTTTTAGCCTAGGATGAGGCGAAAAGTGTACTGAGTTTTCAAAAGCTGTGTCGTGTGCAAAAGAGCAAAGTGTCGAGCCCATAAAAGGAAAGAAATGCCTTTGCCTATTCCAATGAAACCATGGATTGAGTTAAGTATGGACTTTATCCTCAAATTACCATAAACTACCCAAGGCATAGATTCTGCAATGGTTGTCATGAATCAATTCAGCAAGATGGCGCATTTTGTGCCTTACACTAAAATTAACAATGCTTCAGCTATTACTTCTCTTTTCTTACAGAAGATACATAGCATGTTGAGAGGTGTAATCTCTGACAAGAACTCGAAGTTCTTGAGCTATTTCTCGAAAACCTGATGGTATCAGATGAGGACTAAGCTACTATTTAGTACTTCCTATCACCCCCAAACTGATGGCCAAACAGAGGTGGTTAATTGCACTTTGGGATCATTGCTTCGAGCTACAGTGGACAAGAACTTGGCTGATTGGGACATCTACTTACCAGTGGTCGAACTTGTTTACAATCGGACCATACATGATACCACTAAGCAGACTCCCTTCGAAGTGGTCTATGGTTTTAACCTTAAATTTCCCCTCAATCACACCTTTGTACCTATCTTACATAAGAAGACTTTGATGCGAGAGCTAAAGCACAATCCCTTCAGCACTTCTATGATAAGGTCGTTCGACACATCGGCTAAGCTGCCAAACGTATGCGAGAGAAGACCAAGGGTAGGACAGTGAAACATTTTCAGCCGGGAAACTTAGCATAGTTACACCTAAGTAAAGAAAGGTTTCCAAGAAAGAAGAGGAACAAACTATCCCTACGGGCTAAAGGACCTTTTAGAATGCTCCAGAAGATCAATAATAATGCTTATAGATTGGAGGTACCCAAGGATTATGAGGTTTATGACACCTTCAATGTTGCCGACCTCAGTTTGTATCACCCTAATGGAGAGCTGATTAAAAACCATTCGAATTTGATCCCAAATCCAAAACTACCCTAAGGGAATGATGGGAATTAGGCTACTAAACCATCGACCCATTGCTAAGCCCAAAGACTAGAGGGATTGGTAAGATGAATTCTTTAGCTTCAACTGACTCCTACCAAGGTCAAGTATCTCCTTCTTGACTCATTCTGCATATCGAGCCAAATGACTGCCTATTTCTCATAAACGGTGTGTTGAGAAGCGAAAGGTTGAGACAATAACCAATCTTCTTTCTCACTCATGCATAGCTAATCACTTACTCGACATCAGCTTTGCCGAGTTGCTAAGAGATAGACTTTAGACTAACTAAGCTACCCCTACTTAAACAAGCAAACTAATCATATTTTTTGTTCATATCTTCTAACAACATCACCAATACAACATCACCACATGTACAGAGTATAGAACCCGTTACACTGATGATTGTTTTCCTTGAATATTTATTTTTACCCTTTTCTATTTTGTACATTACTTCCTTAAAAAATGCCCCTTTTGGGCAAATTGCCTTAACTTCTGAGTTTCAAACAAATTTGATTATCAATAATACACTTGACAACTTATCTCTAGTAAACATTACTCTTTTTACACTTATTTTACTTTTATCTTAATCCTTAAGCAAAGTTAGGTGACGAATAACCTTATTGGATCATCTCGTGTGTCATATCGAGTTGTGTTGTAAGTCTTTAAAAATTTCATTGGTGCGTCATAGCTATTGAAACTATTCATGGGTTTTTGCTTACTTTTCATTTGCACCTGTTCTTTTGCACATTTCTCATTATTTCCTTTTCAAGCTTTCGGCAAGCTTAAACTCATTTAATGACGAGCCTTATTTATTCTTGGTTACAGTTCATATCAACATGAATACTACTTATAGATACTTAATTTTTACCCATTTATAGTCTTAATTTTTTTTAAAAAAAGGGTCCTAAATAAAAAAAAATAGAAAAATAATAAAAATTAACAAATGATGAAAATATTAGAAAAAATGAGAAAAGGAAAATTTATAAAGATTTCTAAATTTTTTATGAAGTAAATTATTTCAGGGTTAATAGTTTTACTTTTGGTTTAGTTCAAAATTATTATTTTAGGGAGTCACGTAATTTAAATGCAATTCAGTTGTACTAAAAATTAAAGTATAGGCCAATGGTTTAACGAATAAGCGTTAGACCATTGAATTGGATTTAGTTTGAAGTCTTGAGTTTGAATCTCACTAAGTAATTATGTGTTTTTTATTCCATTTTGCGAAAACCAGTTGAGTTAAATGGGTTTCAAATCTAATTTTTTTAATTTTTTGTAAGATCCAAATCTAACTTGATTTATAATCCGATTAAAATCATTATAAATGATTTAAATCTAGTTTGATTTTTATTGAATTGGTTTTTAATTGATATAAATAATTTAAATTATATTTGATCTTTATCAAATCAAATTGGGATTAATATAATAGATACGATTCGATGCGATTTGATATGATTGGTTTTGGGCTTTATAAATTGGATCACGTTGCATAATAAAGACGACAATAACACCTTCACTAGAATTACACAAATTTAAAAAGATTTCTAATCCTTATGCATGCAACACTGAAGTGAACTTTACAGCCAAAATCATAATTCACAACATACGAGACTCAAAGGTATAGCCAACCCCCAACGACACAAGTATTGTAGTCCACCCCCACCGAATTTCAAGTACACCAACTAACTCTATCATACGCTCAATTGCAACAAGTCTATGCTGAACATAAATAGTACTATACCACTGCTTGAATACGCACGCACGCCTGGCTTCACTTCTAATCAGCCATACACCGTAGTCCACACATCGCTCCGTTGTCCAGTCACGCTACACATCACAACATGAACTACACAGTACGCATCAATTCCCAATGCAGACCACCATGATCCCCGATGCTAACCAGTTCATAAACATGACTCAGATACGCTTGAACGACGCTGCTGCAACATGTTCTGCCGAACATACTAGCCAACAATGCCTTCCTTCATCCAACAGCTGAAGCTCTACTGCCACATCTCTCTACTCATGCTACTGTCTAATGACGCATCGCGACAACCATTCATGATTAGCAGTCTCAACACAACTAACTCCCAACATCCAACAAGTCCAACATGGGCGCTGTCCACAGAATATGCCAATAGCAGTCGTACACCTTCATCGCATCCATGAACAGAAGACTCCGACATCAATCCAACTCCGATAACTAAAACAACATCGACCAGCGACTGAATAAAATTCAGGATCTCCATCCACGATCAGCGACACAGCACTTAATGAACAGCAAGTTGAACAGCGGCCAGCAACATCCCCTGCATGAGCTACGCGCACACGCCGTTGTCTCCATCCGAGAACACCTAGTAGTGACGAACACTAAGTCGAGTAACCCACTATCTTTCACTGTGCGATAAACAATTCAGGTTCGTATCTTTCTAAGTTTTTTTACCTTTTTATTTGTTTAATTGTTTATTATCTTATTATTATTATTAGTTCCTTGGATGTTTAACATAATAAATATATATATGCTTATTAGTTTAAAAGAATTTTTTGTATTAGTTTGTTATATATCAAGTGTATCATATAGGATTATTTTATTTCGATAGATCATCATAAGTATTAGATTAGGATTTTTTATTTTCTTTTATTTTTTATTATCATTATTATATTATATTTATTTAGATCGTTAGTTAGTTATACGTAGTTATGTATATATTAGGTTATTGGTTTCTTTTGATATTAGTTTTCTATATAAGTTAAAGATAATATATTTATTTATTATGTAGGTAGTTGTTTAATATATAAATAATAAGTATTAGCTCAGGAAATTTGTTCAACATATAGACATTTTTCAAGATTTCTTGTTTAGAAAATATTTTTTTTTTGGGAAATGAAAGTCAATAAATTTTTTAAGATGTTTTGGAGAGTTTTTTATCACTTACGAGTTAGGATACTTTAGATTTTTTTTTTAAATAAACCAAATCAATTAAAATGTAAACTCGATTGGTTTTCAAAATTAAAATCAATCGGCACATTAAAGTTTTTTCAGAAAGAACTACGATCATCTGATCCCGATTAGCAGGTACTTAAGCACCTTCGGAGCGACGATAAAATATGTATAAACTTAGTTTTTTTTTTTCTCTTGATTTTTTATTTTTAAATATTATAATTAGAAAAATAATCCTAATTTTGGTAAATAGATAATGGTACATATTAGGGTTTAATAGGTTAGCCCCTAAATTCGAAACCCTCTAGTTTTTCGTTTAAATTGAAATCAAAGATCGGTAGCTAAATTGTAATCAATCTACCCAATTGATTACAATTTCTCTTTTTCCCAACTTTGACCGGGTGGTGAGTATAAAAATTTTTCTAAGTAAAAAACCAAAATTTCCTAATTTTCTTAGTCGAGGGTTAATATTAAATGGGTTAAGGTTTTGTATTAATCGGAAATGGGGAAATCAATTTTAAATAGAAATCGAAAAATTAGACTCAACACTACTGATTTGCTTCTACATAGTTAAGTTCTATTTCCTGGATCGTATGACACAATAGTTTGACGAGATCCAGAGGACTACTACCCCTACAAATACATCCTGAAAGCTATAAGATATAGACTTATAGGGTCAGACAAAGATAAATTGGGTCACTACACATACTAGCTAGTTGGAATAGTGGGCAAATTGGCATAACAGGATTTTTCCTATAGTATTATTGCCTAATATAGCTCTAAATTACAATGATTGGTACCAACAGGTGACTCACCGATATATTGGCCGGTTAGGGGCCTCTTGGGTATATATAGTACACGTTCAAGTTAATTCTCCTCGACCAAAACTTGACATATTGCTTTATATGCTAACAAAGCCGTTTTTTGTAACATGTAAGCAGATTTTATCTACAGGTTGCCTCAGATGTTATATGAGGATATCATGGTAGAACAAACAAGAGTGAATGTCATGATTCAGCAACTCAAGGGTGTTCACCTGAACTTAAATGATACATCAAGGCTGATACCAAACATCGAGCAGGGTGGCTTTTCGCCTCATGATCCTTAACAAGGATGGTATATTAAATGTGAGGACGGAAGCAGGGTAGCGGTTAAGGGTGATGATAGGTTGAGTTCACCGTTAGGGATGATCCATCTTCAGAGCACTTATTGTTGTAGCATCTCTTAGACCACTTGGATTTGAGTTTTAAACACCTTTTATCGAGGAGAGCTTTGGTAATCAGATCTTCTGTACCCCCTTCATTGGAGAGACCACTAGTAATTAGGTTCGTACCTTCCCTTGCACCATTAAGGAGGCCAGTTAAAGATCACAACAATGACATGGGCGAAGGACTTATGTAGGTAGACCTTACTCTAGTCCCTATGTATGCATCATACACCGGTGATTATAATCATGATGGGGCATAGATTACTTAGTTGGATGCAAACTAGATGGTGTAACTCTATCCTAATCCAGATCCTTAGGATGTTCGTCTATCTACAAGCCAACAACATTAGCTAAGCATTAAATATAGATATTTCACATTTTCGATTGTATTTGGTCCTTACTTTCTGAACACTATATAGATATTTGAAAAGAGCTTTTATATTGCTTAAGTGTCATTTTCCACTTTTTCATTAACCATTTCTTCTACTTTGATTGTTATTCTTATTCATAATTACTAAACCTAGAAATTACTATGATATTTTATATTATAGGTACAAATAAGTTTAAATGATAATTTAGTATGTTTACACCATTTGTAAGGTGTCGATTGTGTATGTGAAGTTTGGGTTACTTAAGCTTTGTTGAAGATAGAGACTTTGGCTTGAGTGAATATGTTATTATAAATTGGGTTCCTTCAGCTGTGTTAGAAATTAGTATGAAATTTCCATGTTTAAAATCACCTATTCCTAGGAAAATATTCCTAAGACCAGTATTTTTTGGATTTTTTTTTGTTACTTTTTTCCTTTTCATTAAAATTTTCTAACTAAATATATATCATATTTAAGGTTGTTAATGTAAAAAGGTTAAAATTAAGGTATTCATTTAGGATTTTGAGCCTTACCTTAATTAGAGAAATGAGGTATTTGCTGGAATTTGTTTAATCTACTAAACGAATCAAGCCAAAGCTCGCCAAACATATTTTCGAGTAGAGCTTAGATTTAAATGGAAGTGCTCAGCCAAACCATATTAAGCTTGAGTTTTTAGACCTATTTTTATTTTATCTATATCTTATGCAAGCCTTAAATATAAACCCTATAATTATAGGATCAAACTTAGTACATAAAATTTAGAGCAATCGGTTAAAGGATTCAATCAAGTCTAAATTATAAAATAAAGCTAGAAATATTAGTAAAAGTGACCCTATAAGTTTGAAGTTAAAAAAATAAGTACTAAAATGATAGAATATCAAATTTTCAAATTTCAAGTGTATTACCCATTATTTATTGGAAATACATAAAATGCATACCAATAACTAATGAATCGCTAAAAATAAATTATATGTACACTAAAAATCATAAAATAATATAAATAATATTTTGGAGTATTTACTTGTACTCCTTATATATTTATGTGTAAGTAAAAATATAAGAAATTAACTAAAATGCTTAAAAATTTGCTATAAAATAACCAAATAATTACAGAAAATTATAAAAAAAATAAAGGAAAAAATCATAGAAGTAGAGAACAATCCAGATATGGGTTGTAGCAGCTGGGGGATGAAGAAAAAAAAATTAGACTAATTAAATTCACACACTTAAAAGGTAAAATGGAAGTAGATAAAGTAATTGTCTTGTCTAGTCTAATCTAATTAATGCAACAAAATTCCTTTTTAACTCTTTAAATAGCTAAATTTTTACAAAGGCTCATTTGGTTAGTTTCTAACCTTAGAAAATTAGAGAGCATTGAAATTGAGAGAAAATTAGGGTTTTTACAAATATTTGTGTAGTAGGAACAATTAGGCTGAACCCATACATTATTATCACTTAGAATCGAATCACCATCACCACCAAACTCTAAACCTTATGTCTAGACCGGTTGATACACCTTAAGCCATCGCTGGTGGTTGGAAGTCTAAGAGACAAGTGAGTCCCAAATTTAATTCGATTTTGTATAATTTATTAAAATTATTAATTGCACCTAAAAAATTATGAATTTTATTATACTGATATTTTATTGTATGTAGATTTAGGGAAAAAAGTATTGATTATGGTTAATTACATTTGTAAATATAAGGTGCTTAATGATGCTTAACCTAGCATGTTTCAAATTAAAAATAAATAAGCTTAGAAGTATAGTTTTGAGCCCAAATTTTTTCTGTAGACTATTTAAGTGATATAGAATAGTGCTATAAAGCCATTTTTTTAAAAATTAATTTTTGAAAGTTTTAAGTAATTTTTAAGCCTTAAAATGATGAATAAAATAAATATTTTTAGATTAATTAGTTAATTAAATTACTAATTACTAGTTTGGTATGTAATTAGATGTTTATGGATGTTACTTTCTGATGCTGTAGCATAATTATAGCTCTTGGAGTATTAAGTGTAATTATCATGGGAATTATGTAGTAAATGTAGGTAATTTGATAATATGTGAAGTTGTAATTATAATAGATATAAAATAATAGGTTAAATTAGATAATATAATAATAATATTAATATGTATTAAATCTAGTATAAAACTTAATTTTAGGTAATTATATAAAAAATGTAAAATTTTCTTATATCAGAAGTAAATTTGGTACATTAATAAGAATTATAGTGTATCGAATGAGCTAGAATACTAATTTAAGACTAAGCGTGATATTTAAGATACTTGAGCTTAATGTGATTAATTTCACATTAGGGTTTAAAACGTATTTTAGGATTTACTCGTAGTTGGAATAAATTTAGAACCTAAACCAAAATTGGATTTGGAAATCAAACCCAAAACTAACGTAGAATGAATCAGTAGTGAATAATATGTACATAAGAAGAATTGAGTTAAATTATAATCTTGAATATACATATATTATCAAAGTATAAATACTAAAGAGCGTATTTATATTAGAGGACACATGAAGACGAGTCGACTTGCGACTAATTGAGTGATCGATTCGTTGAGTGATCGACTCAGGATTCTAAATAAGTTGGGTTTAATACTTTGTCATATTTCAGAGTACTATTTTAGAGTACTCAAAGACTTAGGATTATATTTGATTGTGTTTGTAAGTAGTTATATATGCATGTACTTAAATATTTGATTTTGTACTGAATCTTATGTTATGTTTGATGATTGATGTGTATGGATTGGTGTGAAATTATTTGATCACCCTAAACTATACCTAACCATAAACAACCTAAATACCCTAATTTAACATGCATTGTAACCCTTTATGGGATTATTAGGATTTTCCAACTAAACACTGATACCTTTGAAAAAGATAGTGTTAGATAGCATGACGATCTTTTTCTTTTTCTTAGTCTTAACTGAACTAAGTAATAGGAGAGGAGGTTGCAATAAAGATGAGGGCATTAGTTTGAAGGATAGTCTTGGGGGAAGCAGTGTCTTTATTGTACAAACCTGAGTTTGGTTGTAAGCTATTGCATTAATAGAAATTTCTCAACCCGAATTAGAGCGCGTGAAATTACTCTGATTTCATAATGGACCGGACCACATTATGTGATGACACTTGCTTGCTACATTGCATATAATTAATTGCTTGATAACCTTATTTATACTTATTATACTTTCATAAGTCTTCAATTCAACTTACTAAGTTGTAATTACTCATACCCATAGAGATTCTTTTGCAAGTTTTGGCTTTTGACTAATATGCTACGTTATAACTATCCTAAGGTCATTTCTCTTTTGAAGCAATGGAGAGTGAGGATCAAATGGCTATACAATCAAGTCTGTTTAATATCTTGATAGTACTTTAGGTATATGAATTGAGGTGTGAGATGTAAGTTGGTAGCTACTATAGTTTGTATAATTTCCTAGGATTTTGAGATAATATTGATGTGTTTATATACATATGAATGATAGTTCTAACTTTTATGTAAATTTTAGATTAAATTTTAATTAAACTATTTACTTCAAAGCAAGAAGTCGTGGATGCCTTATGTATATTACATCTATGATAGGGTTGTGAGGTTAGTTACTGTCATAGGTTGATTTATACAGCTAGACTGTTACTACTCTACGGTTTCAAGGCGTAATATCTTATCCATATTAATTTTATATCTTTTTTACATTCAACATTTAAAATTTTGATTGATCATTTGGGTTTCAAAAATGGTGTTTGGTTAAATTGTCTTTTTTTAAAAAAAAAAAAATTTATCTTAATCATGGTGAAGATGATGACTAGGATGTAAAATTAAAAAATGAAAATTCATCTTTTTTTAGAGGAAGGATTTTAAAAATATATTTTATTCATAGGAAAAAAGGAAATTTTATTTGATTCTTTGGAAGGATATAAGAATTTAAGAATTACAAAAAGATTTAAATGAAGATTCTTTTAATGTTTCATTCATTTCACTTTTCAACAAAATATAATATTTTTAAACTTTACAATATGGAAAAATTTCCAAGAAATATATGTACTTTTTTTTATTAGTTTAAGACAAGTCATTAATGTGTATTATGTATGAGCATATGTTATTGATGATCTTAGCTTGTAATGAACTACATATTACCTAGTTAGGCTCTAGTGTAGTAACTTGCTTGAACACCTACATCACATAAGAAGGATTTGACTGATGTTGAGGTATGAGAAAATGGTTGAATTGAAGCTACTGGGTTGCAAATAATCTAATGTAAGTTGTGGTTGTTGAGAAGACTCACGTAGCCTATATAATAAAGTAATAGAAAAAGTGACTGAATTAAATATATTTTTTTTCATAAAATTTTCCGTACTTATTACCATAGTTGAAAGTACTTTACAGCGTCAATATTGGAATCAATAGAACATTAAAAGAATTGTACTCTTCATCTAACTCTAACTTTTGAAGTATACATTACTGTTCATTCATATTTCCCACTTTAGCATGTCAAGATTTCAATAAATAGAGCAAAATAATGACTTTAATTTAAAAACTTTTGTTTTATTAATATTACTAAATGATGTTATTATGTACATTTCAAAAACTTTTGTTTTATTCGATTTTCTTGTGCATGAAAATAGGCCTAGAAGAAGGCTATTTGCTTTGCAAAGCTCATTTGGGCTTCTTTGATAAGCCTTAAGCTCATTTCATGAGAGACTTGGACTTATCTTCTCACAAGTCTTACTTGATTTGGGTTTAAGCTAAGCCTATGGATTATAAACGTCAAATGAGCCTTTAATTTGATTTGTCAATCTATTAGAAATGATTTAACAGCTCTGCTCATTTGATCATCTTAAAATTATCCAATAGTTAAAGATTGAGAGTTAAAATCTATAAATAAATGACTCTTCCTCTTCATTTGCGTTATTAGAAACCTCAATAAGCTTTCTATAAATGTCAAACTCTACTATAATCATTCAACAAAAGATCAAAACATTAAATTCATCAACAACGAATCAAGAACAATGAAGAACTTTAAATTATGTCCATTATTACATGTGGAATTTGAGAAAGCAGGTTTGTTTGTTGCTCCTCTTATACCTCTTTCTAATAGCTCAAGACTTCTCTAAGGTTAACCAAATGCCTTCTACACATGATTGACCAACTACAATGACTTCATTACATATTAATTGGCAACTTCACAATGGAAGGAGAAATACTTATCAGAATCATACCCATGTACAAAGGAGCTACATAAGAGGGAAGCTCTTAAGAGCACCACAGTGGTTAAGGGGAAACAATGCACCCATAACTACGTAAAACGATACTTCTAGTGATGTTTCACTTATGGTGCATGCTATGCAAAAAGCTACCTTATGTTATCTATTCAAGCTATTGTGCAACTCTCACTTGGACTAGTGATTAACTACTATTGCTAGCAACATGTGACCTAATATTACTTTACCCACACTAAGATTACAACCAGCTGTAAGCCTCACAACCAATTACTCAAGGCTTCGATCGGTTAAAAGATTCCATCGAACCTAAATTATAAGTAAAACTAGAAATATTAGTAAAATAATTCCATAAGTTTGAATTTAAGAAAATAAGCAATAAAATAAAAGAAAATAAAAATTTCAAATTTTAAGTATATAACTCGTTATTTATCGAAAATACGTAAAATGCATTCTGATAATTAACGAATCACTAAAGATAAATTATATGCATACTAAAAATCATAAAATAACCTAAATAATATTTAGGAATATTTATTTATACTATATATGAATTTACATGTATGTAGAAATACGCATAATTACTTAAAACACGCGAAATGTGCTAAAATAATAATAAATAATTAAATAAAATTCATAATTAATTAAGGAAAAATCAAGAAAAATATATAAAAATGTGGAAAAGTCTAGAAGTGGGGCGTGGCAATCTGATATTGAAGAAAAAAAAATCAACCAATTAAAATGCAAAAAATAGAAAGTAGAAAAAAGAAGAGATAAGGCAATTGTCTTGTCTAATTAATACACAATAATTTCCCTAAAGCTCTATAAATAGCAAGAAAATTTCAAAAGCTCATTTGGTCAGTTTTGAGAGTGAGAAAAATAGGGAGAGATGAAATTCAGAGAAAAATTAAGGTTAGGAAAAAAATAAGAAAAAACTGTGCAATTAGAGCCATAAAGGGGAAACCACACCAGACGAACAACTAGGAGTGGATGGCCACCGCCACCACACGGTGGTGGCAGCGCCTAGACCGAACGACAAGGCCACGACAGCCGGCAGTGGCCGGAGCCACCCAAATCAGTGAGTTCGTTTTCTAGCCCAATTTTGTGTAATTTTGTAAAAAATAGTAAATGTTCTTAGAAAATTATGAATTTCGTTATTCTAGAATATTTTTGTATGTAGTTTTTAGGAAAAATATTATTTTGATGAAAATATGTCTCGTGATATATGGTCCTTAAGAAATTATGCAAAATCGAGCATATTTCGGTTTATAAATAAATGACCTTAGGAGTGTAGTTTTGAACCCAAAAATTTTGTGTAGATTACTTAGATGATATAAAATAGTACTATGAATCCCGTTTTCAAAAATTAATTTTTGAAAATTTTATATAATTTTTAGGCCTTAAAATGAGGCATAAAATGGGTAATTTAGGGTTAATTAAGTAATTAAATGGTTAATTACCGATTTAGTGAATAATTATATGTTTTAAGATGTTGAAATCTGATGAAGTATGATACTTGTAGCATTTAGGGTGTTAGATGTAATTATTAGGTTAATTATGTAGTAAATGAGTAATAGGGAAAAATAGTAAATTTTAAGTTAATTTTGTAAATTAGGATAATTAGGAGTAAAATCTAATTTAGGATGAATTTAGACATTTTGAAATGATAATTGATGTTGGGAGATGGTAATTAGAGTATTAGAAATATTAGATGTGTATTATATACATAATACATAATTATTAGAAATATAATAAATAGAAAATATTGAATAAAAATTGATATTAAGATAATAATAAAAATATATAATAAATCTGATAGGAAACTTGAATTTATGTAAATATATGAAAATTATAAAAAATCCTTACATCAGGAGTAAATTCGGTATACTATTAAGGATTTAAGTGTACTAGATATAATAAAATACTAACTAGGAGTAATTATGGTATTTAAGATATCTAGAAGTAAAGTGATTAATTTCACATTATGAGTTAAAACAAGTTTCTAGAGTTAGGCTATAAAACAATACTTAAAAATCGAACTAGAATCTAATTTAGAAATCGATGTGGAAATTGAACCCGAACCTAACCCCAAACCTAAAATAATTGTAAAAGACTTAAGGCCTAGATAATTAAGTATATTAAACCCTCAACAAAACATAACAATAACATTATAGGATAAAACAAACCTATAATAGTTATATGAAAAACTGAAACCACGTTTGTGTTATAGGGATGATCACTCGAGTGAGTGAGTGAGGAGTCGAGATAAGTTGGGATTAATAAGATGCTGTATTTTAGAAGCTTGAGATTATGCTTGGTTATACTTGTTAGATAGTCTGTGATGTACATGTGCTTGATTATGAGTGATGCTATGATTCTGTTTGTTGTTCTAGCTTGTATTGTGTGATTTGTATGAAATGATTGATCACCCTAAATTGGACCTAATCAAATATATGACTTATAATCATAATCGGACCTGCATGGTAATCCATTAGAGGAAACCTAGGACTCTCCGGCCAAATATCGACCCCTTTGAAAGGGATAGCGTAGGATTGCATAATGGTCCCTTCTTCATTCTTAGTTGAACTAAGTAACAGGAAAGGAGGTTGCGGTGAGGGTGAAGTCAATGGTTCGAAGGTAGTCATGGAAGAAGCGAAGTCTCCATTGCACAAGCCTTGATTTGGTCGTGAGCTGTTATATTAATGGCAACTCCTCAACTCGGATTAGAACGGGCAAAATTTTTCTAATCTTACGATGGGCCAGATAACGTCGTGCGATAGCATTTGCTTGAACATGCATTACACCTGATAAGTTGGTTGATAATCTTGTTGTGTTATGGTATAGTTTTAAGTCCTTTATCCTAACTTACTAAGCTGTGGTTGCTCACATCCCTATAGACGTTGTGTAGGTGCTGGCTGAGAAGCGATATACAACTACTTTGAAGCTAGCAACTACTAGATCTTGGGGAGTAAGGAAAAACATTTGAAGAACAAATATATATTTTTAAGGTCTAAGCTTTTACTTTAGATTTTTTTTCCATTTTTAAATAATGTAATAACTGAATTATAGTGTATATATATATTTTCTTACTTTCCTAAGTAAATGATTTATTTAAATTACAAACCATTTACTTCAAAGCGGGTTAGTCGTAGACGCCTTGTGTAGATTAGGTCAAAGATAGCGATTGTAAGGCTAATTTCTATCCTTGAATAGTTTACATGGTGTGGCTGTTACGACTCTGTCACTTCGGGGCGCAACACCTACTAGATCTACAACTACTATTTTATTATCCCTCAATAATCTATAGACAATGTTAGGTTTAGCTTGATTATTTGTATAGAGAGTAGATATTCTATTTTTGCTACTCTTTATTTTAAGATTCTTTTCTTTTTTATTTATTGGGCTAGATTTAAAAATTATTATTTTTGAAACAAATTAAAAAAATTGAAATATTAAAATTTAGAAGTATCAAGTTAAGTTAAGTTGAGTTAGTTAGTTAATTTAGGATCGGATTAGACAATGGTAAAAGATGTACATTTAATCTAATAAATTCCGAGTTTTTTTAAATAATTAGGCTTCATTTTTTAAAATAGTTCAGTGAAATATAAAGCAGATTTTTATTTAATTTATATTGGGCTAATTACAATAGACTCAAGATTTATTAAATTGGTTAGTATGTGTATTTTGAGCTATATTAAAAGGTCATGCTTAATTTAAGATGGATCGAGTCGGGCTCGAGGTAGAAAGCTTAAATAGAATATGGGGTTTTTAGAAACTTGATGTTAAGAGTGGATTGGACTAAATCTTAAGTGAATTATTCAAGAAATTAACAAATCTAAAATGAGTATTTTTGGATTTTATGAATATTAGATTTGTTAAGATTGAATCCTCATTAAAAGATCCAAAAAATTAAAAAAAATATTCGTTTATAAATATTAAACTTTGACTATAAGAAAAGAACACGTTCCACACACACTATCATAATCTTCCTTATGTCATTCCCATCTTCATCAGAACTCCCTCATCCTTACATATAAGCAACAAGTCACCCACATCCTATTGCGTAAACCCCATACACATCTGACATCACACAGAATATAAGTCCAAGATCCCCTCTCCTTACCCATACAACAACTTTAGTCTACAAGTCTGATATGCGTCCAGTCATATAATTTCTACACTATACAAAACATTAGTTAGCATACATATATTATACATGCCACAATCAATCAAACATACACACAGTACTGCATACACAATCATGTCCAGTCCACGATCAGTTTACAACACACTTACATGTCCAGAATGAGCACGCTACAACACTTTACGAACGGTCCACATCACACACAACCAGCAGCTATACTCCACGTATGAATCACTCATATACAATTACAGATCCACTTTACATAAAGCACACATACAGATCCACTTCACATCCAACAGACTTGCAACCCACGCAATAATTCACAGCCATGTTTAGCACACTCTACGCATGAATCAACATACACGTTCTGTGCACAACAGTTCAACACACAACAATAGTTACACACAATAGTATGACTAAAACACAGCCACATCATGAGTACCATCGTAGTCACTAGAGTTTCTTGGCCTTGTTGATCTGATCTAAATTCAACTTGGTCTGCATATTTTTCTTGGTTTTGATTCGACACACATGTAATTAGGTTATTGAACATTAATCGTGTGTCACATAACCAAAAAAAATTTTCATTTTTTTTAGTTCAATCACATTTTTCAATAAATTGCGTTTTTTAGATGAAAATTACATTTTTATTTTTAATTTTCATGAAAATTGTATTTTTTAGATACAGATACATATCTTTTCCAAGATTCATATCTTTTGTAAAGATATGTAATAGATCCACATAAATCTTGCATTTATGGTTTAGAAAAATAAATTTTTTGACACGTAGTGTTTTTTTTAAAGGAAAAAAAAATCTTAATTGGAATCTTTTCAAAAGATTTGTTTTTGTTTTTGTTTTTAAAATAGATTCATGTAGTTAGATCTTTTTAGTTTTTTTTTAAATAATAATAAATTGTTAAATAACATAAATCTAGCTCAATTTTTAAATTAAAATGAATCAACCTACTAAATATTTTTCTAAAGAAAAAAGAACTATGTTAATTTGATTCCGATTAACGGGTACATAGATACTTCCAGAGCAATAATAAAAATATATATATTTTTTTGAAAATTTGTAATAAAAATTATTAATATAGAAAAATTATAAAAAATAAAAGCCTATTAGTTTTTTCTTTTATTTTTACATAATGACTTAGTTTTAATAGGTTAGTCTTTAATTTTAAATTTTCTAATTTTTTTTTAAATATTTGTAAACTAATAGTTAAATTAGGGTTTTCCCATTCGAAAATCCTAATTTTGATTTTTACCAATTGGCGACTCCAAATCACTTTTTTCAAAAAATATTTTTTTTCTAAACATTTTTTAAAGAAATTTTTTTTCTTAATTTTATATCGAGTAATCTGTATTAAGCGGGTTGGGCTTAATATCGATTAAATTGAAGAAAACCAAAATAGGGTATGACATAAACTATTCATGGGATGGCATGAAAGGGACCTAATATTTTGTTAAGTGAAAATATTTGTTTATGAACCTCAAATTTTAAGTCTATAAAATTGCATTGTTTGGTCATTTTGAGGATCTTATTCTTAAGCTATCCTTCTTAGTTGCTAAGTGATTGTTGCTAGATAATTGAGGGTTCTATTCCAACTATACAATTCAACTACTACATGATTCTTAGCCTTTTAGCTCAAAATGCAGATCAATTATTCATACTAACAACGTCACATACATTAGTGTTGTATACATTTTTTGGCAAAAAAATTTTGTTATCAATTGATCAATATTTATGCTCATATTATTTATCTTTTCTCCGCTCACTTAGCTCAACAACAAGCTAAGAAGATATGTAAGTATCTTCAAGATCGAATGAAGAATAAGGAGACATTATAGTAAAGACATTTTGATTTTTGAGATTGCATCAGCAGAATTAGACCTGAGTATGGGTTGATTCTGAACTGTAAACTAGATTGGGTAGGCTTTAACCAGTCTCGCCCGATGGTGGCCGAGCTAACCTACCTAGGCAAACCGTAGGGCTTTTAGGGCCTAGGCGAACCACTGGACCCAAAATCAAAAAAATAAAATAATTTGGTACATGTGCTAAAAATTTTAATTTTGCAATTCAAAATTTAAAATTTACAGCACCGAACCATTTAAAATTTAAAATTTAAAATTTCAAACAACACATTCACACATTTCTTGATTCTTATAAATAGTAGCTTCAATTCTCATAGCAACATTTATTCTATAAACTAATTAAATAACTCCAACTCCAAACATTTTACCTTCAAATTTTTTTCAATTACGAAATATTGTTAGAAATATTTCCTTCTACTAATCACCAATATCTGTGCATAATTCTCTACTTCATTGCACAGAACAATTTGCATTAGCAAATAATGTTGACATACACATACCTACCATATAATTTTAGCTTTATTTTTTCTGACATATTTTTTCTGTCTTTAATTCATAAACCTTTGTTGTAGTAAATAAGAGAAAAAAATATTAGCATTGATGGAAAGATTTTTGCATCGTATCTTCTCTAGTAAAAAACGCAATTCATCATCTAGTAGTAAAAGTAGGGATAGGGGTATTGGAATTTCCAATATATCGTCTGTAGCACAATTATTCGAGGATGTTTAGGCGTATACGGATAACAAATACGGATTGAATGAATAGAGGATAGATGATATGGTTGAGAGCGTAGAAGAAGAAGTTATATTATCTCTAAGCTTCGATGTAGAACCTCATTGCATGAGTAATTGTGACACACCACCTTTTGGCTTTGACATTGAACATCAATGCATGAGTTACCGAAGTATGCCAACTCCCAGTTTCAAATCTCTACACATAAGTGTCCCTGAATGTTATGTTAGATTTGAACCTCCTTATATGAGTGTCCTTACACGACCCACAGGATTTGAACCCCTACGGATGAGTTACCCTGTAAGCATATTCGAGGATGAGAAGGATGACATAGAAATTATTCCCAAAACAAAATAGCAACACATGGGACTATATGGGCCCAGTAGTTTGAGACCATCTGGCTTAGGTAAGCTCTTTCAACTTAGTAGGTCTAATATTTTTACTACTCATTTCCCTAAAGATATAGATGAAAGGGGGAACTCGAGGGTATTCTACAACTACTACAATGCAAGTTACTCATAGAAAACAAGAGAGGGATATGGTACTCTTAACAGGTACTTAAGGTCAAAGCATCTTAGGGAGGTGGGAATAGATAGAACGCAGCAATAAATTGCTTGAGACGATGGTTCATCCAGTCAAATGCTAATGTAGTATGATGAAAAGAGGCATAAGTATAACCTAGTATAGTATATGGTGAACATGCACCCCTCATTCAATGCAAGTGCATTAAAGTGGTAGAGTCAATACAAGTGGGAGACATTCCTCCCCAACTCGTGATAGCTTAGCCGCAAAACGTTAACCCAAGTCATGTAAGAGCTCTACCATAAAGGTAAGAGGGAGTTCGCAAGTAAGTTTGTTTCACTTGATACGTAAGCGTCCATATGTGTAGACATATGGACGGATCCTTTTCATAATAATTTTTATATAGGTGCTACTTTTGACTGGATAGACGATAATTAGCAACTTAATAAATGACTATTGGCTTTAAGGGTAGTTAATAATCGATAAACGGTGCAAAAAATTTATAAAATTATTAGATAAATCCTAAATAAGTATGAATTAGTGAGGAAAATTTTTTCTATTGGTTTTGATATTGCAACTGCTATACTGCATCAATATTTTATTTGTAAACTTATTGTCAACCAACGTTAGGGAGGGTTTTTTTCTACATACATTATGCATGTCATATTCTTAACTTATGTGTCAAGGATAACATTGTAGTTTTGTACGACAATATAGCTCTGATCAAGATCATAATCGAGACAATAACAAATAACCCGTCCCTTTACAAAAAGTAGAGGAACTTCTGCATGGAGTACGGGAAGAGGCCTTGGAAGTTGAAGATGGATGTGTAATACTGCTAGAACTCAACTTACGAGTTGTTATATATCACAATTCCTTATAGCAAACTACTGTGTGACTTTACAATGTAAAAATATGCAAGAAGTTGACATTTTCCCTAATAACTAGGATATTTGTATCTAGTTACTAGAAGTTTTGAAAGTTTTTCATGTTGCTACTAAGACTTTTTAACAAGTTTACAGACTTAGTGTTCACTTGTTTATTGTTAGCCGTTAGTATACTTGCCATACTACTTCAGGTTTGTAAGGACCCAAACTTGAACTCATGCGTATACAATACGACGTTGAAGTGTTAAACTTATTATAAAGAAATTCATCGTATTTATTTCATAACAACTATTCTAGACCTTCGTTGTAAAGTGGAATTATTACTAATGTATTTGAACACTTATTATGGTTACATTCAAGATCTAATGGATTCTCAAGACATATACAGCTTGGAATCACAACAAGAAATGTTAGCAGCGACGGTTGACATAGAGGAGATGCTCAATCACTACTAAAGTCAGTATGGTGGCTAGTTATTAGTTTTTTCTTCGCCACCCTTTAAGGAACGGCATTACTCATTTATGGATGAGTAGTTATTGGTGTAAAAATTGAAGAGGTAATGGTCTGATGGTCTAATGTTTGAGATGCAACACTATACTAATACCAATTTCAAGTTTTTTGAGAATATCTCTATCAAGGACTTTGATATTTTAGAATGGTAGCAAAGGAATAGAAGGGATTACCTATTGCTATAGAAGGGATTATCTATTGCTATTGCGCATCACTCGTGAAGTATTTGTTGCTTCGGCTTCAACGATCGCCATTGAGTAAGCGTTTAGTACAGTAGGCCTAATCATCGACGAACGTCAATTCTCCCTATCTATTGTCAGTATTGAGGCAAATGCTTGTACAGAAGATTAGTACAAGGTGACCTGCATATGATAAGAACCATATGGGACATCAAGCAAAGAAGATCATTACTTCAGTGACTAGAACCGAACTAATAGAAGCCCAAGCTTACCCATAAATTCCACTCCTACTTACAAGTATGAACAGTTATCTTAAGAGAATACATAATAAGTTTTAGTTTTATCACGTAGAAAAATCTTTTTTTTTTCTTTTTTCTAATTATTCGAAAAACTAAATGGTATGATTTTCTCAAAAGCAGTGATATAGCATTAGATTTTTTCAAATTATGATCAACTAAAGTTATTTTCCTTCAAAAAATTTAACTTGGATAGTTATGTATACTTGGATTCTTTTCACAAAATGTAAGATTCACCAACAAACTAAAGGTTTTCTAAAAATTCCAACTAAACTACGGTGGTCTAATTTTAATTAGCGGTTACATAAGTACCTATCGGACGATCGTAAAATATAGTAAAACATATTTTCCCTCCGATCTCTTCACTTAATTCAATTAGATTATGTATTCATATTGTAAGAGTCTTTTCTATATCTTTTTTTTCTATTTTTAATGATACTTTATTAACTGATGAAAGGAAAAAAAAAAAAAAAGGTTAAAGGGTCAATAAGGCTAAAACGGGAAAAAAATTTGTATACCTTGCAAAAAAAATAAAAACGGCTCTTGAATTGTTGGGCCCCTAAATCGACCTTGAACCGTTGGCTCACGAGTCGATTATGGTTCACCGTGGCCGTAACCCGTGAATCGACTGTTCAAGATTAGTCTAAACTGCCGCCCAAGTCTAAGTAGAATACTAGAGCACCTATAAAGGAAAATTATATTTTAACAAGTGTAGTAAATGAATAATACTTTGTTGAATTATTGTAACTATGATGGAGTTGAGGATCAATTTACAAAGTGATAATATTGTTTAGTTATATTTAGATACTGGTAGGTGACTATACTTCGATCTAATGCCAAGGAAATTGAAAAAGCCACCAATTTTCATAGTTCTCTTTCAGTTCATAAAATTGATTTGATAGCAATGCCTTCCTTTAAGATTCAGGGTTGAGGGATATTTTAAAAGATTGGCCTGACCTTTGTTAAGTCCATGGAAGTTTGGTTTAGATCTTCTTAATTAAAGATTTTCAGTAAACTTAGATGAAATTATTAGAAACTTGATCCGATTAAGATTGTAATCATGCATTTAAGCTTCCTTCAAACTAACTTACATAGCTATTTGGAGGATTTTTTGGAAAGTTATTCTGCATTTAGTTTAAAACCACTTTGAAACAAGTACAAAAAATGATTGATCTAATTAATTTGGCTAAGTTACGAGAAACAAAATTGCTCTATGATCTAAATCTTTCAAGGATGAATCTTTTTTGGCACCCTAATTCTTTTTCTAATCCGTACAATACTTCTTTGTCAATCTCTTTTTGTTTTTATGATTTTTTTTTATCTTAAAAAATTTATTATTATTATTATTATTATTGTTATTATTATTATTATATGGCACAACATGTAATATATGGATGAAAAACTTAATGATGTTAATAAAATGACTCAATTGTTAATGTTTGTAAATGCTGAGGACTGGAATACAAACAAATAAAAGTTTCAAAAATAAAATAGAAAAATATAAAACATTAAAATTAAATATATACTTAATGTCACATTTTTAAGTCATCCATACTATGTAGATTAACTTTATCTTCCTCTATTAGACTCCTTAGCACTTAGCATTTAATATTTATTCCTAAAATCCATTAGCCCAATCAAGGCACGAAGCCCGTAATCTAACATGCATCAAGCCCATACCCACCCGCGCAGTCCCTGCCCTCCAATATAGGTAATTCAAACCTAAGAAACTCGCAATGTAGAACAAGTACCTTTCGCAAGTTAATTTAAGTAGAAACACGCACTCGCAGGCATCATTTCGCTACTCGATTATATCCACGAAATTCACTCATAAAACGAAAACAATACCCAAGCATGATATTATACAAAAGCTTCTTCACAAACAAAACTTAAGCATGATGAAATCAGTGAGAAAAGAGAGACATCTGATAGATAATCATTTTTGAATATAAAAAACAGTTTGGCCTGAAAAATACGAAGAACTGCTTTTATTATTATTTTTATTAAGCATCAATGCATGATGGGCTTCCCACCCATCCCAGCCTTTCTCGAAAGTTGACCTGACCGCTACATATCACAAGAAATTCAACCAAAACCACATAAAGATCGATGTTACCATAAAGAGAACAAACAAACAAGTAATAACATTGGCGCAAGTATAAATTCATCAAGTGTGCATCGTAAAACATCTAAAGAATCAGTTGTATTTAGATGCTCAAGCATGTTGATGTGAATCAACGCAAATGTAGGAGGGCATGATATTGAAGCTAATTTCATCATGCTTAAACGGTATTCATAGAGATGTTTTCTCGAGTTTGAATAGCTTGGATTTTTGTTTTTATTAATTTGTGCATAAAATCAAGAGGCAAATTAGTGCACGGGTATCTACTACAATTGTTTTAAAATAAGATTTTATGATAAAAATATTGATACCATAGTGATTATTGATAACAATAATAATAATAATAAATAGATAAATAAAATTAGATGACATTTAATATGTGTCATATTCTTATAGTTTAGTAGTTCCAATATGTCAAATCAATGAAAAAGGAGTTAGTTTAAATAATATAAATGAACTCTAAAAGTTTAGGTACTTTAATATAATAATGGATAAACTTCTAATACAAAATAAAATATTATCGCTTATCATAACGTTTCACCTAGTAGACATTTATTAACATCTAAATTGATTGCTTGTATAGAAAAGAATTATACTATAATTGTAATAAGAAGCATTGTAACATTTAAGGCTGGCAATGTAGGACCTAACTTGTCAAACCTAAACACAACACAACACGATTTAAATGGGTTTGGTAAGAAAAAAATCGACATGAGACACAAATAGGTTAAATTAGTCTAAATACGTTTTTATATGTGCACGGGGTTTAGGTTTAGGTTTTAAACCCGTTTGTTAAATAAGTCTCATAAACAGGTCTTGAATTTGACTTGTGAACCCATTAATTAAAAAAATTTTGGACGCACACCAGAATTGCAAGTTTGGATGCATTTCAACCAACTTCATGTACTCCTTTATTTTATAAGCTAATTCAACACTCATCTAGTGTCTAGTCTTAAGTTGGCCTAGCCTATATATGAGTTTTCTCATTTCTCTCATCCATTCTACCTATACTCTATCTTCGTTACATTTAAAAGTCAAAATATCAGTCATTATGATTTCTCTTTCTTCTCTTTTCTATATTCACAAGTCAAAATTATGTGCTAACTGCTGTAATTTTTTATGAGTTACTTTTGCTAGTCTAAGCTGAGAGATTGTTTGCTTCTCGAGTTCCTTCATCACAAATTCATAGCTTGTTCACACTTTATAGGTTATTAAATTCTTTCCTTTTTATTTTTATTTTTTTAATTTTCTAAGTTGTTTTTTTGCTATTTTTGGTCATGTTCTATCTTTAAAAGAAGTGCTATTTGGAAGGGCAACTCATTTGGCACTATGTAAGAATGATAAATAGTTTCTTTGGTACTAGGATAAGTGCAGGAAAAATAGTGAACCGAGTTATGCTTATGCAAATTTCAAAATGGTTAATTTAGTTCCATGGAATTTTTCATAAGTAAACTAGATGGATGATATGAATCAACCTCCCCCGACCGATCAAGCACAGTCGTACTAGAGGACTCTAAGGATTTGCTTGGCGGATACTCGCTCTAGGCCATAGTCGAGACAAGGATTTCTATCTCAAGCTGATCTCTTGCAGACCTAATTGCCAGATCCTTACATGCGTCAGATCTGCCCCAGTTCAACAGCAATCCTTTATCCTAGGAAATAGTCTAATTATAGCTAAGGTAAGCTCTCGATTTGACTATAAGCATCCAACCCCGAATCAAGCTGGCTTCTCTTCAGAAGAACTAATTGGTCTCGAACCTGGTCCACATCAGATCAACTCTTAACTACAAGCGTTACTCTATTTCTGCTTACCTTATACCATATTTCTCTTATCCAGATGCCAAGCAATACATGTCTTCTAACACAGTGTTCTAGAATGATTTTTTCCTTTTCACATTGAATATTCTTTGTCTTTTTTACCCTTTTTAGTATGTTTTATGTAACCTAATTGTAAAATACTCTTTTGTCTTTTCATACATGTAAAGTAACTATAGTGGGCGGGTATATAAACTCCTACTTTCTTGTATGCGAACAATCATCCAATCGATACAAAAATTATTCACTTTGAGCAACCTTAGTGTTCTCGTTATCATTCAACTCTTGTTTATTCCCTTTAGTAAAAAGTAATGGCGAGTGACCCTTTCATTCAATTCGATGTATTATATATAGTAGATTGTTAATCAAGTAAGATCGAGTAGTGTATCATATCCATTCGGTAGTTGCTCGATTTTATTAACCTTTTTTCCTATTTGTTTTGGTTTGCTTTGTTGTGGTACTTCTTCATGTGTTCTACCCCGAAGACACATTAGCTTCACTAGTATTAGAGTACAGCTTCACGAGAGAGTGTGTGAAGTTATAGTAAAGTTTTGGTTCGCTTTATTATTAGTGGCCATTGTGTTCCTTCCATAGCTACTGTAGTAAGTTGGTATAGCAGGAAGAGTGGTTTTATTGTTGCTCAATTTTTACTCTATTTCTTATTAAAAAACAGAGTAAGTTTGTTTCTATTCTATTTAAGTAACTATTAGGTATTGAAGTTGTTAGCAAGTTGTTAATTTGCTTCAGAAGTATTGTAACGTATTAGATTTAAGTATTTAAGGTGTCATTAGTGACTAGAGTAGTGATGCTCAACTTGGTCATGGTTATAATGATAGTAACAACCCCAAGGTATGCAGCAGTAAAACCTACAGGAAGACATCTCTAAGAGATACTATGGCCAAGGCAATTGAACCAATTGCCCAATTCAACCTCTACAAGATGGAGGAGTAGCAGACCGAGCTGTTAGACGAAGACTGGAGTTGGAGGAGATTGGGGAAGATGATGAGGAGCTAGATGTCGAAGGGTTTGGTAAAGAAGAAGAAGTTGATTATAACCAAGCATAAGGACGAGGACGCTAAGTCTCTTGAGGGCTAGACAATGTCAAGGTGCAAATCCTATCTTTAGGTGGAAGTGGAGATGCAGATGAATACTTGGAGTGGGAAGAGAAGGTGGAGAAAATATTTAAATGTTATGGGTACAAAGATGCCGTCAAGGTCCAACTTGTTGCATTAGAATTTACTAGGTATGCTAGTATGTAGTAGAAGAATCTGAATACAGCTAGAGTAAGAGATAGAAAACCAGGTGTTAGAACTTGGGATGCTATGAAAAGGTTGTTAAGAGACAGATTTGAGCCCAAGACTTACCTATAAGATACGTTTGCAAAATTGTAGGAGCTTTGCCAAGGAAGCTAATCTGTTGATGACTATGTGAGAGAGCTCCAGATGTTAATGATCCGAGCTAACATAAAAAAACTAGAGGCCCATACTGTATGGAGGTTCATTTCTAGGCTTATGAATGAAATTCACAATATCGTAGAAGTATAAAGGTTTTACACGTTAGAAGAGGCCATCAAGATAGCTTAGAGGGTTGAAAGGCAGAGGAGAAGTTCTCTAAGTTGACCTGGATCGACATTCTCGTGAGTCCTAATACCGTGCTAACATGATAGAGCCGAGCCGAGGAGGCCACTTAAGGCCAAGGATAGGAATGATTGATTTGATGACAGCCAAGCAAGCTAGTAGGGTTGATCTAGTTATCCAAGTCGAGCTAAAGGTAAGCCACCCTTGAAGATATATGAGAAAGGGCAAACCTCTAGACAGAAGACTAATGAGGTAAAGTACTTTAAATGCTTGGGCTTCAGACATATAGCCGTTGAGTGTCTGAACCGATGGGTCATGGTGCTCCAAGGAGATATAGTAGATAGCACCGATAAAAGTGAGCTTGAGAAAGATGATGGAAAACCTGAAGTCGAAGAGGAAGAAATGACTTGTGTCTATGCCGACTAAGGAGAAGTAATGATTCTAGTCCTAAGACGAGTACCAAGTTCCTTGCCAAACTCCAAGGAGGACTAAAGGGAGAATCTGTTCCATACCAAATGTACTGTTAAAGGCCAATTATGCACTATCATAGTGGATATCGGAAGTTGTACTAATGTAATTATGCAATCCTTTGTGCAGAGGTTAGGATTGTTAACTCCAAAGCATCCTTGACCTTATAAGCTGCATTGGCTTCATGATAAGGGTCCTTTGCACGTAATTGAACAAGTGACTGTACCGTTTAGTATTGTGAATATGTACAGAGATGAAGTAGTTTGCGATGTCGTCCCCATGAGAGCTTCACATCTATTGCTTGGATAACCTTGGTTGTTCAACTAATGTGTTACTTATGATAGGTATAAGAACACTTATGCCTTTGTTAAGGATAGAAGGAAGATTATGGTATAACCCATGACTTCGTCTGAAGTAAATGAAACCCATAACTAACTCACCTAAGCTAATGAGAAAAAGACCTTATTTATGAGCCAAAGAGAGCTCCAATTTGTTGAGAAGGCTGAAGAACTAATGTTCCTATTAGTTTCAAAATTGTTGGAGATGCAGGAATCATAGAATGTCCTAGAAGAAATTCGAAGCTTGCTGAATGAGTTTTCCAACTTGTTTCCCGAAGAACTACCTAGGATATTGCCAACAGTCCGAGGCATAGAGTACTGTATTGATCTGTCGCCAGGCGTCATCCTACTGAATCAAATTGCATACAGGATGAACCCTGAGCAGGTTGTTAAGTTGAAACGACAGGTTGACGAACTCATTAAGTGAGGATATGTGAAGGAGAATATGAGCCCTTGTACTGTACCAACTCTTCTCGTTCTAAAGAAATATAATTCGTGGCACATGTACATCAACAGTCGAGAAATCAATTGAATTATTGTTAAGTACAGATAATTGATATCGAAGCTCGATGACATGTTAGATGATCTTTATGGCGCTAAGATATTTTCGAAGATTGATTTGTGAAGTGGCTATTACCAAATTCGCATGAGGCCAGATAATGAATAGAGGACTGCCTTCAAGATTAAACATGGACTCTACAAATATTTAGTTATGCTATTTGGACTTACTATTGCGCCGAGCACATTCATGAGGTTAATGAACCATGTAATACAACCTTTAATTAAAAGATGTGGTTATGTACTTTGATGATATCTTGGTATATAGTGTTGACCTGAACAACCATGTTTAACATCTTCAATAGGTATTTGACATTTTGTAAACTAAGAAGTTGTATAGAAACATGAAGAAGTGTATGTTCTACCATAAAGAGGTGATATTCCTAAGGTTTGTAGTGTTAGGGGAAAGAATTCGTACAAATGAGTAAAAAATCTAAGCTGTTCTGAAATGGCTAACATCGAAGAACATCACTGAAGGTCTGAAGTTTCCATGGCCTAGCTTCCATTTATAGGCGATTTATTAAGGACTTAGTATAATCGCTGCCCCCATTGATTGAGTTGACAAAGAAGAGTGAAGGACTTAGGTGGAACAAGCAAGCTAAATAGCGCTTTAGAACAATCAAGGAAAAACTCATCTCGACTCTTATCTTATCACTACCAGATTTTGACAAGCCTTTTGAATTAGAATGTGACGTATTGGGAGTTGGAATTGGTGCTGTCCTAATGCAAAAGTGACAACTCATCACCTACTATAGTGAGAAACCAAGTGGCCCAACCCTAAACTATTCTATATACAAGAAAGAGTTGTACTCTTTTTTCCAAGCCCTTACCGTTTGGCAATACTATCTGCTACTACAAAAGTTTGTTATCTACACTAACCATGAATGATTGAAGCATCTTAAGAGTTAGAACAAACTCTCAAATAGATAGGCCAAGTGGTTGGAGTTTATGGAGGGGTTCTCGTACTTCATTTGACACAAGAAGGGAAGCTAAACATAGTTGCCGACGCTTTATCACGACGGCAAACTTTGCAGACCAATTTGCAGAAAAAATTATTGAGATTTTCACTCATCACTAAGTAGTATGTTGCTGACCCTCACTTTGGTCTAGTTGTTGAACAGTGCCATGAAGGGGTAGCTGTTGGAGGATATTATCTCAAGGACAACTATCTATTCAAGGACCACAGGCTATGTATTCCAAATTGCTCCACATGTGAGCTATTGATTAGGGAAACCCATAGCGGAGGATTATCAAGTTACTTCGAGGAGACCGAGACATCTAGTCTGTTGAAGGAGAACTTTTATTGGCCAGGACTAGCCAAGGATGTCTATAGAGTAGTTACCAGTTGTGAAGTGTATAAGCATGCTAAGGGGAAGAGCGAACTCCATGGAGAGTATATGCTACTGCTAATACTCACTTTACCTTAGGCTGATCTCAGCATAGACTATGTCCTAAGGTTGTACCGGATATCCAGAGGGAAACATTTTATTTTTGTTGTAGTGGATTGCTTTAGTAAGATGACACACTTCACTTCATACCATTGGACTAATAATGCCTTATATATTGCTAATTTGTTTTTATAGGAGATTATCTGATTACATAGAGTACCAAAGACCATTGTTTCATATTGGGACACAAAATTTTTGAGCTATTTTTAGAAGACTCTTTAGAGAAGAATTGGAACTAAACTTCTATTCAACCCCAGTAGCTAGCCCCAGACTGATGTAGTAAACAGGATGTTAGGTAATTTGCTTAGAGCTATCGTGGGAAAGAACTTGCGAGATTGGAATCTATGCCTGCTAGTTGTGGAGTTCACATACAATTGAACTGTCTAAAGCACTACTTAGAAGACCCTTTCGAGGTCATTTATGGCCTCAATCCTATCATTCCCTTAAACATGATCGATACCCAATAACAATCGAAGAAAGTCAATCTGGTGTCAATCGAGCTTAAGAATTACATGAGTTACATCAATCTATAACTAAGAAGATCGCTAAGTTCAATTAGAGGTAGCAAGAAATGGGTAGTCGAGGTCGTCGAATTGTTTCTTTCCACCAAGGAGGCTTAGTATGGATACATCTTAGTTGAGAACGATTCCCATACTTGAGATAGAACAAGTTATCTCCTTGAGCTGATGGTCCATTCAAGGTCTTGAAGAAAATCAAGCGGAACGCTTACCAAATTGAGTTCCTTGATGACTATGGAGTTTCTTTCACTTTCAATGTGTCCAATATAATTCTTTACTAACCAATAGAAGAAGACCTTGAAAAAAGAGTAGAGATCACTCTAGATTCGAGGACAAATCTTTCTGACCCCCAAGCAGATGATAAGAATCAATTCCTTGGACCGATTACGCACACTCGAGCTAGAGGACTCTAAGGATTTGCTCGGAGGATATTCGCTCTAAGCCATAGTCGAGACGAAGATTTCTATCTCTAGCTGATCTCTTATAGACCTGATTATCAGATCCTTACATGCATTAGATCCGCCCCATTTCAATAGCAAAGCTTTATCCTAGGAGATAGCCTAAGAGTAGTCGAGGTGAGCTCCCGATCCGACCACAAGCATCCAACCTCGAATCAAGTTGGCTTCTCTTCAGAAGAATTAACTGGTCCCGAACCTAGTTCACATCAGGTCAATCCCTGACCACAAGTGTTACTCTATTTTCGCTTACCTTGTACCATATTTCTCCCATCCAGATGCCAAGCGATACGTGTCTTCTAACACAGTATTTTACAATAATTCTTTCTTTTTCACATTGAATTTTTTTTTGTCTTTTTTACCCTATTTAGTATGTTTTATGTAACTTATTTGTAGAATACTCTTTTGTCTTTTCATACATGTAAAGTAACCCTAGTAGGCGGGTATATAAACTCCTACTTTCTAGTATGTGAACAATCATCCAATTAATATAAAAATTATTCACTTTGAACAACCTTAGTGTTCTCGTTATCATTCAACTCGTATTTATTCCCTCTAGCAAGTAATGGTGGCGAGTGACCCTTTAGTTTGGACTTATGTGTCATATCTGGTGGATTGTTGGCCGAGTAGGATCAAGTGGTGCATCATACCCATTCGATAGTTGCCCGAACTTTGCTAACCTTTTTCTTGTTTGTTTTGGTTTTCTTCATTGTAGTGCCTCTTCATGTGTTCAACCCTTAAAATGCATCAATGAAGAACCATATGGTCCATATCCCTAGCTAGATAGTTAATCTTATCGCCACCAAATTCAAAATGAATCATAAATATAGATCATTATGTGGTTTGTCTACACCAGATGAAAAAATCTTAGTTGGAAATCTTGTTGAGGATCAATCAACTAATGACAATAAGAAAAAATCAATAATTATGTAATGTTTAATTACTTATTGATAGCTAATCACACCTAGTTACAATGAAGCTTGAGTGTGGTCATTACTCATTGAAGCCTTAGAGGTCTGGTTGCAATTAGGTTCAATTAGATTTGTTTGAATTTTAGTTTTAATTTTAACTTAGCTCATGGTATTGAAGTTGTAATTCATTCATATGAACTTCGAAGCAATCATTTACATATAGTTTAAAATAGGACATTTACATAATGTACTATTCTTATAGGTTACTTATATTATTCTCTTATACTAGAGGTGCATAATCTCTTGGGTTTATTTCAAACTATATCTAGTTAAAAAAAAATTTAATCACTTTTTGATGATGTAAATGCAATATTGGCTTTGTATTTTATATGAATAGATAGTTATTAGATACAAATGAGTGTCATCTATTTTCTCTAAAAGTTCCCATCAGCATTGTAATATTAATAATATATAGCCATGGATATAGAAAAAAAATTGATTTCTTACAACTTTGTATTGTAGCAAGTATGATGAAATTGGCATTGTTTTGTTTGCAAATCAAGGTACTTTATATGTATCCATGATTTGGTGCGACAAATTTCAACACTATTCAATGTCATTATGCCATGTAACCAATTTGCTATCAGACAAACTTCAAGCACGTGGATAATTTAGAATAGATCAACATAACATGAGCAAATCGATCCTTGATTGTTCTCAAGAACATCATACTTGTATGTCAAATTAAGTAATGGTTTTTAAGTGTATTTCCATGATGTTCTTCTATTCTTAAGCAATTGCCAATTGTTCATCATGTAGATGGATTCACCTTTGGAAGATTTAGTAGACCTCGATGAAATGAAAGTGCTAGGAATAGATGAAGAAGATGACGTTGTCAAAGTTAAAGGTTCAACATCAACTACAAATTCTAAATGACAAAGAAAACTTATGGACTCTTTTCACTCGTTCATTTGAGAAGCAATCGAATGGATCAGTCATTACAAAAGCGACATATAAGTCATGTAAAACCAAGATAAGATGTAATAATAATTATGGAATTGGAAACTTAAGGAGACATATGAAAAAAATGTCTTAAACGTAATATTAGGGACATTGGTCAGTTGTTATTGTCTGCAAACATGAAAATTAATTCCACTAAGTTTGATTCTAAGAAATTTCATGAATTGTTAGTTACTATAATTGTTAAGCATGAACTACCCCTTTCATTTGTGGAGTATGGTGGAATTAGGGCATTATTTGAATACTTAAATGAGAATGTTGTATATATATCTAAAAATACTTTGAAGGTTGATTTGATAAATATTTTCAAGAAGGAAAGATCTAGAATTAAACACATGCTTATGGATTGTCCTGGTAGAATTTCATTGACTTTTGATTTGTGGACATCAGTAGCAACTAATGGATATATATCTATGAATTCTCATTTCATTGATAAAAATTAGGTCTTACAAAAGAGGATTTTGAGTTTTTCATATATACCACCCCTACATACAGGCGTTGCATTAACTGAGAAAGCATTGGATTTACTGATTGATTTGGGGATTGAAAGTAAATTGTTTTGTGTGACTTTGGATAATGTGTCAACCAATGATCTTTTTGTGACTTTATTAAAGACACAACTTAATATGCGAGGTGGACTCTTAGCTTCAGGTCTTTATTTTCATATTCAATGTTGTACATGCATTCTCAATTTGATTGTTTAAGAAGGTTCAAAAGAGATTGATGGTGCTGTTGATAAGGTGAGAGAAAGCATAAAGTATGTAAAAAGGTCTCAAATAAGAAAAGTAAAGTTTGTTGAATGTGTAAGTTTGTTGTCTTTATAGAAAGACAAAGGTCTAAGACAGGATGTTCCAACCAGATGGAATTCAACATACCTTATGCTTGATAATTCACTTTATTACACAAGTGCACTTTGTCACTTAAAAGTTAAGTGATTCAAATTACAAACATTGTTCTTCTTTAGAAGAATGGGACAAGATTGATAAAATGAGCAAATTTTTGAATTTTTTTTTTATGATATTACTTGCAAATTTTCTAGAACAAAGTATCCTAGTGCCAACTTGTACTTTCCCTCAGTTTTTAGGGCATATCGAGTATTAACAAATAATATGAGTGGAGGTAAAACATATTTGAAAGATATGGCAATCAAGATGTTTACAAAATTTGAAAAGCATTGGTTTGAGTTTAGTTTGGTTTTAGTAATTACTGTTACAGTAGACCCATAATATAAACATGATTTTATTGTGTGGAGTTATCAGACTTTATGGTGTTGACTCAAATGAGTTTATGAAAGTCAAAAGAATTTTATTCTCTCTTTTTGATGAATATGTACAAAAAGATGTTGCAATTCCAAATCAAAATGTTGGTAACGGTAAATCAAAAGCTAAGGATTTTATGAATGATGAATGGGGCGACGACCTTTAGGTAACTTTATTTTTTATAATTGCATATTGTTTTCACTTTAGAAATAACATTTTACATAATGCATGTAATTTTTTACCTTGTTTAGGAATTTCAATTACTTAAAAGTATGCAACTCCTTAGGGGTGCCACCAAATCTAAATTAGAGTTATATTTGGATGAGGAACATCATGCAATGGAAGAATTAGACGTATTGAGTTATTGGGAAACCAATTAGTTTCAATATCCTTAAGTTACAAGAATGGCATGTGAGGTCTTAAGCATACTAATATCTACCGTAGCTTTAGAATCCACATTTAGCACTAGAGGTTGCATCCTTGATCAATGTTGCAGCTCATTGAAGTCAGATACTATAGAAGCTCTTTTATGTACAAAGGATTAGCTTTATGTAGAAGAAGGTAGTAAATATAAATTATTTACTAAAAAATTCAACATAATATATATTATTGATATGTTTCTTTTTTATGTATAGATTATTTGACCATCTTCCTTAAAGATTTAATAGAGAATGTGGTGAATTTGAAAATTAACCCCATTAGTAACATCCCTTCATGCCATGGTTCCACTTGATTAAGTAATGTTTTGTAATTTAAATTTTGGGAGTTTTCGTAATTTGATAAAATTATTTTTTTGAAATTTTTATTTGGGTTTTAATTTTATGTCAAGTGTTAAGATGAAAACCCTATGATATTTGTATTTATAGAATTTAAATATTGTCATTATTCATTTTTTTTATATCTATAAATATCTTATAGATTTTTATATAATTTTTTAATCGATAAATGAGTCTGACTCGGACATGAGACATGCTTATTAAATGGGTAGAGTTATGGGTTCAGGTTTTCAGACACAATTAATAAATAGATTGGATTATGAGTTAAAGTTTTTCGAATACAAATTTGTTTAGATACGGATACGAAATATGATACGATAATAAGAATTATCAATGATACCAACAATCAAATGTAAAGAGAAATTCTTCCTTATGAATTGTTTGAATTATTTTGAAGAAAATGACAAATCTAGCTTAGAAGAAATTGTGGAATTACCATAAAGTGACGGCTATTAGAATCATTTCTATGCTATTGTTGAGCTGTCGCTTTAAAGTTTTCAAAATGCAAGTAGGGCCATCGAGTACACCAAACTAAATAAAAAAATAAAAAAAGTTGGTTACTCCTAATTGCTAGCTAATTGTTAGATAGAGCGAACTCAGATCCGTTGGCCAGTGTGTCTAAGGTTATTAAATTGATCAACTAAAACCTAAATGCCTAAAAATCGTATGGACCATTTTTAAAAAATGTATGGATGTACTCAATGGGCCCCACATTTTGCTTGACTGGCTACCTATGTGCATAGATTGCAGTGATGTGGAAATTAACAAAAATTTATTTAATTATTAATGTAATAAAAGTACTAATTAAAAGTGGAAAATAAAAAGTGAAAGAGTAAGAAGATACATTTTTAATTTTCCTTACAAGATCCACTTTCTATCATCAACCATGTACAAGGTTGCAATTTTTATCACGTGCCTAATACAATCGTTAGATTTGAAATTTGGTGGTTTGCGTCGGAGAACTACCTTTAAGATGAAGAGGATTGGCGATGTTGCCGCTATATATTTTTAGGTCGATCTCCGTGCCTTGTATCTGAAGATCCAATAACAAGGTTTAATGTTCTCGTTATATCGAAATTGGAAAAAAGAAAAAGAAAAAAAAAAAAAACTTATAGGGAATAGGATTTTGAGTTACCTTAAAGTAAAGAAATGAGAATGGAATCATGTTGCATCTTCTGGAGGACAGATTACACACAGAGAGAGAAAGAGAACGAAGCAAAGGGGATAAAGGAAAACTGAAAAAGGAAGATGACTTTAAAATTCGAAATCTTCTTATTCGGTTTTATTTGATTTTAATTTTCAATCATGAAGATGGTTTCGATATGTTGCATTTGCTTATTGTTTCCGATGCTATTCTTGATAATAAGAGATTGATAATAGTGCTGCAGTGTTTTTGAGAAGGGGGTTCCCTTTTTATTCCCCTGCGTAAGTGAGTGCCAGTGTGTCAAAATTGCTTAATTATTTGAAGAAATTGTCTGTCTGTTTAATATGCGGCTATGAAATTCGACTTTCTCATTTATAAAGGATTCATGATTTTTGGAACCACGACCGGGCAATTCCGTGTCTGATCTGGGCCGGCCAGGTAAGAACTGTGGACAGGTCTACTTAGCCATTTGATTGCTAAGAAAATTTACTTGTGAGAAAATAAAGTTTCCCTGCGTTTTCTTTATTGGAGTTCTTTTTTTATAAATTTTATGCATTATTAGTATCTTATTACATTAATTAATCAGATACATTTTTATCAGTGTGATACCAGCTGCAATTTACATGCAGCCAAGTCAGAACAAAAATGGGACCCCTAACTGTTTGAGAGTTGTAAGTATTGACATTTCAAAAAATTGATATTCGTATAATTTTCAAAATTTGCAGGAATGGTTGTAACAATTCACCTAAAAATTAAACTGAATTATCATTCATATAAAATTCAAAATCAAGAAACTAACACTTAATAAAACTTTTATATGTAATAAAAAGGCATATTTCAAGATTTATCTTGCCCTTTTTCTGTCAAGGAAAATGTTATTTTTGGGTTTTATGAGTCCATTGATCCTAGATAGTAATATGTTTTACTACGTAATTTCCCAAATTGTACTAAAGAAAGAAAATTTTCGCTAGATCCATTCCAACTAGAAAACAACCTCTTGATTTTGTTTAATGGTAGCATGAAAAACTTAGAACCTAGTCTCTTGGCAACAGCCACGCTAAGTTTGGATTAATTTAACCTCAGTGAAAAACAAATACTTTTCCATTATCATTGTCACTAATTACAAGTTATCATAACCTATTTATTATAAATAAGACAATTACGTATCACAATTTCTAATTCTAGCTATAGGAATTTATATGATTAACGTAATAAGTATTCTCAAAAGTTTCTTCATTTATCTCTCTCTAGTTGTTAGAGAGAGAAAATCCTCTCTATAGAAGAGTGAGTCACACCTTTAGGGTGTTTGTTAGGAATTTGAAGATTCCTTTTCTTTTTCTAGCCTAGTTAGTTACGTTTTATTGTGCTTAGATCTTATTTCTAAATCATTCATTGAGATAAACTTGTTTTTCTTTACAATTCAGAATTTCTTCCTTCCAATCTTCATTTCTCCTTAGCTTAATCAATCTCTCAAGTATTGTCTTAGTTAACCCTTTATGCAAAATCTCAAAAAAAAAAAAAAAAAGCAAAGGAAACAAAAAAGAAAAAAGTGAAAACTCTAGAAATCAAAATCTAAATAGTGTAAATATATTACATCAGTCCAAATTATACACATTTTAATCATTTGTGTTTTGTTTTTCATCTTTGTTCCTAGCTATTTCTGTTTGATATTTCCTTACTCACTATTTATCTTTATTCTCTTTAGATGGCCTCTACTACATTGACGAATCTTGAAACTGAAGCTTAATAAGTTGATGAAACACCTCTAGATGAAATAGATCTAGAAATAAAACAATGGTCAACAGAAATTAGATTGCATTCTAGTAGCAAAAGTAATATCAGATCAGATTTTAAACAAATTTGCAATTATAAGCACTATGAGAAAATCTTGGAAAGAATTTAAAACAATCACAATTTTAGCAATGGGTACTAATATGTTCACAATCCAGTTTGAATCATTTGAGCGAAGAGAATTGTTAATGATTGAAAGCCTTGGTCTATTATGAGGTTTTATGTTGTACTATAGGAATAGAAATCTCATTGGAATTTAAGTGAAATCCCCCTTAACTCAATTCGATTTTAGGTTTAAATTCACGATCTAAAATTGGATCAAATGACAACTGCAAATGCCTGGAAACTTGGGGCTCAAATTGGAAGGGTATTGGAGGTAAAGGATTTCATTTCTCCAAATGGTGATAGAAGAGGTTTCTTAAGGATTTGAATCTTATGTGATTGTTTGATCTCCTTGAAAACGAGAATATGGGTCCTTAGAGGTAATGGTGAAAAGTAAGTACATGGTGTTTTACAATATGAAAAGATTAATGGTTGTTGCTTCAAATGTAGTAGGCTTAGCCATGTGAGTAGGGGATGTGATTACCTAGTGGTGAGTGGTGAAAACTTTGGTCCTTAATTGAGTACAACAACAGTGAAGAATTGGCCTAAGGAAATGCAAAATCTAAAACTTAAAGTGAATCTCTCTAAACCTTTCTATGATACCAATTTCCCTATACTTATTAAATCACTGCAGAAACGAACAACCCATACACATACCCCTCCCATTAGATAAGCCTTATCACCTTTGAACCAAGATACAATTCATGATATCACCCTTCTTACTTCTCCTAAATTACCAAAAAAGAATCCAGCATGTACACTTCCCCATCCTAGTCAACCTTTATTATCCTCTATATACCAATCTCAAACCCCATTTAATCTTGATTTGCAATCATAACTTACCCGAAATTCTACTCCAAACATCGATCATGCCTTAACCTCTACTAAAGTTGTAGACACTCGATTTTTACCCCTAATAGTTTTAGTTTTAGTTTTAATAATATGGTCCTAATTAAAAAATATAATAATAAATAGAAAAATAAAAAAATAAATAACAAAAATTGACTAATAATGAAAATATAAAAAATGAGAAAAGGAAAAATTATAAAGATTTTTAGATTTTTTTTAGGAAGTAAATTATTTTAGGATCGATAGTTTTAGTTTTAGCTTAGTTCAAATAATTATTTTAGATAATCACGTGTTTTAAATATAATTCAATTGTACTAAAAATCAATGTGTAAGCCAACGGCCTTATGGATAAGTATTGGAGTATTGAATTAGATTTAATTTGAAATCATAAGTTGAAATTTCGCTAGGCACTTATGTGTCTTTTATTTTTATAACTTTCATTTTGCGAAAATCGATTGAGTATACGGGATTCAGATTTAATTTTATTAAATCTTTTGAATTTAATATAATAAAGATTTACGAGATTCGAATGTAATTTGATTTTTATCAAATCGGATTTGAATCGTTATAAAATATTTAAATCTAATTTGATTTGTATCAAATTGAGTTTAAATCAACATAAATAATTTAATTTTTATCAAATCGAATTTGTATCAATACAAAATATTCGATTGATATGATTTGTTTTTTAACTTTATAAATATTAATAATGTGACATAACGAGGGGACTGGCCACAAGGAACCGTACATTCCACTTCACAACTTAGTCTATCCTTAATCTCAAACACTAGTGCACACAACACTGAAACAGAAGTTGCTCCATCTTCATCTCCTGTCCACATCTACGCCACTTTACTAATCATAAATGCAATTTATGGATACGAGTACATCACACTGTAATGAGTAGCACGTACCATCCTTCTTCATCATCCTTACTTCACGCACCCACTTCACGAACAGCCTATTGCTGCAAACTGACATGCTCCACGCTCTACTGCACTGTCTTTAGATCGCCCCTTGACACAAACACCTACTGCACGTCCCCGTTGCAACAAGCCACTGACCAAGCACTGCTCACACACGTCTACAGCTCCAACGACATCACTCCCTTCATCCTATTTCACTGAATTGCACAGTTTCAATGCCCACGAGCCACACTTAACAAATAGCACAACAGCGCTAAGATTGATCAATCTACGCTCCTTCGTAATAGATCTACGTTCGTTGACTGTCCAGAACAATTTGCACGATAGATCCTGTCACAACCACACTTGTCCGACGCTGACATTGCTTAATCCCTCCATCGTCTCGCACGAGCAACAACACCAGTACATACAGATCTAGCTACGATTCTTCACTCATGCCGCTACACACATAGAAGTGTTCTGTCCACTACCGCTCTGTTCGCTGCTACTCTATCTACGCTAAACTCCATCTATACCGACAAAGATTAGCACCCACATTCAGCTGAACATCTCATAATAACAGTGGGCAATTCCTTTAACAGCCAAACAATCAAGTGTTGTCCTTGTCATTTCTTTTATTTATTGTAATTAATCATTTATTTATTATTATTATTATTACTTAGATCTTTAGTTATTTAATATAGTATGTATGAATATGAACATATTAGTTTTAGGGGATTTTTAGTAGTTTTACATATGAAGTATGATATGCGATTTTATTAATTTAGATAGATAGTTGATAATAATAGAAATATAGGTATGGATATATATATATATATATATATATTAGCTTAGGATTTATTTTTTATTTTTATTTTAAGATTTAGGTTTTTTTTTTAGAAATCCTCACATAGAAAATTATTTTTAGAAATAAAAAATAAAAAAAGAAATTTTTATAAAAAGATTATAGTGTTTTAGAGAGTTTTTTAATAACTTACAAGTTAGGACCCTTTAGATTTTTTTTTTAATAAACCAAATAAATTAAAACGTAAACTCGACCGATTTTCAAAATTAAAATTAATCAACACATTAAATTTTTTTCAAAAAGAACTACGATCGTCTGATTCCGGCTAGCGGGTACGTAGGCATCTTCGGGGCGATGATAAAATTTTTAGAAACTTAGGTTCTTTTTCATTTGGTTTTATTTTTTCTTAAAAATATTATAATTTGAAAAATAATTCTAATTTTGGTAACTAAATAGCGGTACTTGTTAGGGTTTAATAGGTTAGACCTCAAATTCGGCATCCTCTGGTTCTTCACTTAAATTGAAATCTAAGACTAGTAGCTAAATCGTAATCAATCCACCCAATTATTTACGATTTCTCTTTTTCCCAACTTCAGTCGGGTAACAACTTCAAAAACTTTTACTAAATAAGAAACCGGAATTTCCCAATTTCTTTAGTTAAGAATTAATATTAAATCGGTTAGGGTTTAGTATTAATCGGAAAGGAGGAAATCAATTTAAAATAGAAATCAAAAAATTCAAACTCGACATAAATGAATTAGAACACTAAATTCAAAGAGAACATACTTGCTTATGATGTTGAATGTAATATTTCCTCCTTATCATTTGCACAAAAAGGCTGCTATATCTAAGGAAAACACTGCTAAAGGAAAAGAATTACTAGTTTGACCTGTACAGAAGGAGATGACTAATGCTTTTAAGATGTTAAGCATTAAGAGATGAGGAGAGCTAGGAAATGATGATGATAATTTGAAAAAGTTGAAGGTGGAGCTAATTTAGGGGTTGAAAACTTTCCATGATGAGGAGGATATGCTCACTTTCTCAAAGGGTAGCAATATATGGGTTTGTCAAAAGAAAAAATATGTTGAGAGAAAGTAAAACAGTACGATAAAGAAGGCAGTGGTGGTTTGTGTAGAGTATATTATAAAGGAATCTCTTCTTGGTGGAAATTGGGTTGAAGTCCTTATTAACTTTGCAAATAATATAGGTGGTGGTGGCTGGCCTAAAAAAGCTACAAGTCAGCCATAAATTTCATGAGTTAGAACTATCGAGGCATAAGATTTACTGAGACAGTTCACAACCTTAAATATCTCATTAATAAATTTAATCTTGCTATTGTCTTCTTGATGGTGAAAAGAAATAAAGTTAATAAAATCGAAAGGATTCGCAGCAAATTGTGATATGCATATGCTTTTTATGTACATCCAAGGGGACTAGTTAGTGGTTTGGCCTTATGGTGGAATGATAGTGTAGAAATTTCTATCTTAGAAGAAAACTTCCACTTTATAGACACCATGATTAACTATAAAGATGGGCGTATGATAAGGTGCATCGAATGAATTCATTCTCAGTCATATTTTCATCAAAAAGTGAGTTTATGGAATATTTTGAGAGAAAAGGCAGTAGTAAATTGTGACCCTTGGCTTTGTATAGGGGATTTCAATGCTATAGCAAATTATTATAAGAAATTTGGTCAAAGAAGGGAAGAAGCTAGATTAGTAAAAGGCTTTAGAGATATGATCTTTGATACCAATCTCTAGGATCTTGGTTTCAAAGGACCCAAATACACTTAGAAAAATAAAAGAGAGGATGGGGTGTTGGTGAAAGAAAGAAAAGATAAGGGACTTTGCTTTTTAGAGTGGATTGAAAAATTTCCAAATTGCCAAGTTTTACATTAAGCATCTATAGCCTCAAATCATGTAGCCATGATTTTGCAACTTGATGTAAGAGTACAAAGAGAAAATAAAAAAAAATTTTCAGTTTAAAAATATGTGGCTAACACCCCCTAAATGTAAGGATATTGTGGCTTCTATATGGAGAAACAATGATGAAGAAGGGTTGAGACAAATCATAATAAATCTATCTAGTTGCCCAAGGGTCTTTATTAATTGGAGTAGGGTTGAGTTTCCAAACAACAAAATAGAAACTAATAATCTATTGAACAAGTTAGCTGCAATGTAGAATTTAGAGGTAGAAGATAGCAACCAAGATGAGGAAAGCATCTTTAAATAGATAAATGTCCTTTAGGAAAGAGAAGAAAGATTCTAGCACTAACGTTCAAGAATAAACTGGAAGAATTATGGTGATCAAAATACATCCTTTTTTCACCGTACTATATTATGAAGACGACAGATTAACAGTGTTGTACATATTCAGAATAGATTTGGTGAATGGCTTGAGGATGAAAAGTTAATTATTGAGGAATTCAAAGGCTATTTCAAGAACCTTTAGTCGAGTGGCAAGAGGAGTTGGGATCAATACTTGACTTGGTGCGATAGACAAGTGTTTAATGAAATTAATGTAATGTTAACTAGTGAGGTGTTGGATGAAGAAATAAGAAGTGTTGTATTCTAAAAGGGTAGCTTGAAAGCCTTAGGGCTGGATGGGTTCTCAGGGGTGCTTTTTCAATCTTGTTGGGACTTAGTAGGAGACTCCATCACTTTAGCAATAAAGAAGTTTTTTCATACAAGTACTCTTCCTACCTCACTAAATGTTACAGACCTAGTTCTTATCCCAAAAGTCTCAAACTCTCAAAATGTCACTCAATATAAATCGATTAGTCTTTGCAATTTTCTATATAAGATTGTCTCTAAAGTTCTTGTTAATAGGCTGAAACCATTTCTCAATGATTTTGTTATAGAAAACCAAAGTGCTTTTATCTTAGGTAGAATGATTCATGATAATATAGTGATAGCACATGAGGTTTTTCATTTCCAAAATAATAAAAAGAGAGATGGTCTGCAATTTTGTGCTATTAAAGTGGATATGAATAAAGCATATGATCGTATAGAATGAAATTTTCTAAAATGTGTTTTAGAGAAATATGGTTTTACATCTAAATGGGTTGAATGGATAATGACTTGTGTAACTATTGTTCATTATAACTTAATTGTTAATGGTCAAGTCAAAGGATAAGTTTCTCCTAAGGGGGGATTGAGGCAAGGAGATCCATTATCCCATACTTATTCATCTTAGTTGCTAATATTCTCTCTAGAGGCATAGACAAAGCTGTTGGGTCAGGAAACCTGGAAGGTTTCACAATCAAGAACTCATGCCCTATACTTTCTCATCTTTTCTTTTCTTTCTTTCTTTCTTTTTTTTTTTTATGCAAATGACTCACTATTTTTCTTAAAGGCGAAAAGGGATGAGATCTTGAAGCTAAAAGATATTCTTCAATCCTATTGTATGGCCTCAAGTCAAGGAGTGAACTTCACAAAGTCAAATATCTATTTTAGTAGTAATACCCCTATGGATCACCAACTAACTTTAGGTGAGGCCCTAAGTGTTATGGTAGTAGAAGACCTAGGAAACTATCTAAGCCTGCCATCCATTTGGGGTAGGTCTAAAACGGAGGCCTTAAGCTTTTCAAAGGATAGAATTGTGAAGAGGTTACAAAGTAAGAAATAGTTTTTGCTAAGTAGTGCAGGTAAGGAGGTCCTTATTAAAGCAATGGCAACCGTTATCCAAACATATTTGATGTCATGCTTTAAGTTTCTGAAGAAGTATTGTATGGAGCTCAATTTACTCATTGCCAAATTTTGGTGGGGTGCTAAAGAGGGACAAAGGAAAATTCATTGGGTAAGATGGAATAAAATCACAAGAAGTAAGAAAAATGGGGGATTAGGATTTGAAGATTTCTACGCATATAATCTAGCCCTTTTAACTAGATTTGCATGGAGATTTGAGAAGAACTCTAATACACTTTAGGCTTAAGTCTTAAAAGGGATTTACTTTCCAAACAAAGACTTTAGGGATGTAAGTAGAGGTAGTAAGGATTCCCCAGGTTGGAGTAACTTGTTAGAAGGAAAAGAAGTTTTATTTAGGGGTGCATTATGCACAGTACAGGAGGGGAATAGAGTCATAGTGTGGACAGATAAAAGGGTTCCAACACTAAAAGACTACAATTTAGACATGAATAATTAGAAGATAGACCTAGACATTAGGTTTAGTGTATTGATAGACAGACAATGCAAAAGATGGGATTTATCAAGTATAAGGAACATAGTAACTGTTGAACATATTGAAGCAATCAAGGCTTTACCTTTAAATGTCTTACCTAGTTAGGATGAAATCATTTGGCCGATGGATCATCGGGGGGAATGTATGATGAAATTGGTATACCAGTTTATTGTTTTGCAGTACATGGAACCTACATCACAAGAAGTTTCAGGATCCATTAACATCAATTACTTGTGTTGGAAAAACCTATGGAATCATAAACACTTACCAAAGGTGAAAAATTTCTTATGGCATGTTCTAAATAACTCCCTTTCGACTATGGAAAACCCCTTTAGAAGGCACGTTTGTAGTTCTCCCAAGTGTGTATTCTAATATGAAGAGGAAACCCTTGAACATACCCCTTTGGTTATGAATGGGTGAAGGCAGTATGGTTCGGATGTTTGGGTATTTGTATAGATCAGTGCATAGTTCATAATTTGGTTAAGTGGTAGAGAGATTTGTTGAACTCGCATCATCAGTTAGGTGTGGAGAAATTGGAGTTTGTGTGTAAAATTGGAATGGTGTTATAGGCGGTATGGAAGGGTAGATGTGCGACCATATATGAAGGCTAGGACCTAAACCCTATTGAGACAATAAGCCATTATTTGCTTTCTTTTGTAGAATAGAAATTGCAGACTAAGAAGAGCAAGAATGAGGAAAGATAAGGGAAACTTACCAGTAGCATTTGAATCTTAAGGAATATGTATCATGCTTAGCACCATCTTAGTATAGATGCAGTTAAAGTAAATACTGATGGGTGTTAGTCTAATAGGGATTGTATAGCTAGCTTGGGCACAGTAGTATGTGATATGGTAAGATGTATTATTGGTGGTTCTTCTAAAAGAGTGAAAGTGCCTAATCCGGTTTATTTTAGGTCTTCAATTAGCAAAGGATAGAAATTAGAGAAATATTTACTTTGGGGTTGACTGTTTGTCTATAGTCTAAGCAATAAGAAGAGATCACAATATTGTGCATTAGGCTACGAGCCCTTTCTTAGATGGGGCCTACTTTCTTTTGGGCCAATTGAGGGATGTATCTTTCTCTATTTTTTTTTATTTATCTCTAGAAATATAAATGGTATTGTTGATTGGGTAGCTTTAAATATTAAGAAGAGGATGTGTCTTATGGATTGGTGTTTTCACTCCCCATCCTCTTTCCTAAAGGTTATTTGCTTAGATTTGTCTCATATTTGTGATAGTTTTGATGTTTTACTGGATTTAGGTTAAGTTTAATGAAAGTTATTTTCTTATTTGTCCAAAAAAGAAAAAAAAAAGAAAAAACCTAACAAGCATTATTGAATTTATAAAATAATCCAATGACGCTTTCCCATCCCTCACCAAACCATTAACTGACAAAATGAATTTCTCATAAGTACAAGAAAGAAATAACATCATATGTGCACAATGAAATTAGGTTATGAATCTATTACTAGTGATTGTAAATAGCATTCACTTATCTAAAAAGAAAAAAAATAATAGAAAATAAAAAATATAGAACATAGAATATAGAATTTCATGTGCCAATGTATGTGCTAGCATATGCTCGAAAATAGTAAGATATTCTAGATTTTTTCTAGGCTTAGGGAATGCTACTATATATTTCCTATACATTTTCCATAAAAAATTATGAATGAAAAAAAATCACAAAAGGATTGTTACCCAATTGTGTATTATGTTTTGAAATTCTCTATATTTGAAAATTTCAAATCGCTTGTATTCGGCCAAAACCATTTTACTCAAATCATTTAACCTATTAATTCCAATTCCATTCCATCGTTCCAGCAAATTTCATACAATATAAATTTTTACAAATTGACAATTTAATTACATCTACATTACAAATACTTAGAAAACAACATTACTTCACTAAAAATCAAATTAAAATTTTCACTACATTTCAAAATCACTAAGAATAGAAAAGAGAAAATTAGTATATTATCTTTTTTTTTTTTTATGCAAGTGAAACTTTATTTATAATACTAGCAAATATGAGTACATTGTTTCTTGTAATACATGTAATTAATTGGAGTCATAGCTCCTATACAAAACAAATGCCATGGTTAAGTTTAGTAGCATTTTACATTTTCTAGTACTGATCTCATTAGGTCTAAGATCAAAGCTTAATAGAGGTTGAACAAAAACAAGGGGAACAAAAATAACATACTCATCATATTGCATTGCCTTCCATATTTGCCATGTGATCTGCTACAAGGTTTGCCTCCCTTGGCATGTAAAACACATGAACCTGCTTCAATTCTTTAAATTATGCCCTATAAGTAGAAACAATATTAGAAGTGAAGCACAACATACTTTCATCAAATGGAAGCAATTTAACTGCAATTAGTGAGTCCGTCTGTATTTTAAGCAAGGATACTTTAAGTTTTGCACAAATTAGCAATCCAATATAGAGACTTCACAGTTCAGCTTATAATATATCTGTCCATCCAAGTTTACACACAAAATCTACTATTCAGTTCCTACATCATCCCTTAATGTACTACTTACAGTAACAATATCAGTTATAGAGGTTAACAATGCATTTATATTCAATTTCACCTAGATTCATTAAGGCGGCTGCTATGTCCAACCCTATAACTCAATGTGGGTTTTTTTTTTCTTTTTTTTTTCTTTTTTTTTTTTAAGATAGATACAACCTAGTGTACACAGGCCATTTGAGTTGCAACCTTTTACAATAAATGAATATCATTTGAAAGATTAATATTTGTGAAAACAATTTCATTTCTATTATACCAACATAACCATAAAAAGAGGGCAAAAACAACTCCCTTGGGAGTTGCGGATTGCATTTATGTGAAAGAAGGTTTTTTAAGTAATGTTTTATTAAGAAAATAAATATAATAAACTAAAATAAAAGATAAATAAAGAACACTAGGATTTAACATGGAAAACCCTAATTGGGGAAAAAGAACTACAGACCATGCATACAAAATTTTCCACTATAAAAAATAATAGGTTACAAAGTATTTTTCATTAATTACACTAGTGGATAAATAATCTTTTTGTGGACGTCGACAAAATCTCAATATAAGACAATTCGTGAAACTACGAAAACACAAATTCAACCTGAAAATTGAGAAGAATTTATTAAAAATGGAAGTAACAATCTTCAAAAACTTTACGCCACAAATCCAATAACTAAAGTTTCATCACAATCAGAATTTAATAAACCATTCAACCATGGATTGCTTCATTGATCAAGTTTGCCCATTACGAGTTCAAAAAATAAATAAACGAATTTCAACTCCTCCATCTAATGGTATTTGACAATAAGAAATTGAAAAAAATCTTCTTGTCCTTTTCTCGTTTCCTTTTCCATTATCTAACGATATGACTTATGCGGCTGTAATCTCCGAGTTTTTTTTTTCTTTTCCTTTCATACCACACTTTCCCCTTCATATATATATATACTAGTAGCAGATGATATATCCGTATTGCGTATACATAAAATAATTAAAAATATGTAATATAATTAAATATATTATAATATTGATAAAAGATAATAATAGATAAGGAAAAGAGAGAAATAAGGGTGGTGGGGAGGGAAATAAGGAATAATAGATGTTGAAGGGGAAAGAAAGGGAGAGAGAGAGATGATGCATCTCTGTGTATACATAAAATAAATAAAATTATGTAATATAATTAAATATATTATAATATTGATAAAAGGTAATAATAGATGAAGAAGAGAGAGAAATGAGGGTGGTGAGGAAAGGAATAAGAAGTAGTATGAATGTTAAAAGGGAGAGATATATATAGAGAGAGAGAGGGAGTAATGGAAATATTGAAGGAGGGAGAGAGAGACATTAGGAGAGTTATATTTTTTTAAAATCTCTAAATTGTTCTATATCTATAATCAAATGTATTTAAAAAATTATTTATCAATAATAAAAATTTTATTTAAAAGGTTAAATAAGTAAAAATGATCAAGATATTATTTCGACAGTTATTTAAGTTTTCAAACACTTTAATAATATATATATATATATATATATTATCAGGGTTTCCTTTTCTTTATGTTTTTTAATTGTTTGTTAATATTTATGGGCCCATATATGAGTTGAACCCATAACTAACAATCTCCTCCTCCAACATATGGGAGGCTCCATCACATTAGCTCTTTGTGGATAAGCAATAATATTTTTTTTCCTAAGTAGGGCTTTAATCACCATGTATGAACCATTATCATCAGTGTGGATATTCTCTAACTTCAAATACTTTTCTTAACTAAACCCATTTACAACCGAGCTTGCCTTATACTATGGTTGTGAGCTATTTTATTCAATCTTCTATTTGTACACCCACTTATTTTTCAAAGATTGCTTACCTTTAAGTAATTCTACTGAATCATAAGTTTGATTCTTACATAAGGATTTTATCTCTTTGTGCATGACTTTTACCCATTCTTTCTTTTGCTCATATAACATAGCCTCCTCATAATATTCTAACTCTCCTACATCTATTAGCATCACATGCTCATGTAGATTATATCTCGCGGATGGTGTTGGTTTTCTTGAGGATCTCATCAACTTCGTCTACTGATTAGGTTCTTGAGGTGTCTTCTCATCTTCAATTGAATATTGTACATCTCCTCCTTCATTAGTAGAATCTTCAAGTATGGACACTAGATCCATATTAGTATGGATCTCAACTAAGGATTTAGCCTTCTCTATACCTTCAATAATTTGATCTTGTAAAAAGATCATATCTCTACTTCTAACAATTTTCTTATCTATTGGATTTCATAATCTATACCCATTTTCATCATATACATAACCTAGAAAAATACATTGGTTTGAATTTGCATCAATTTCTCTTTCATCCTTAGGAATATGCTCAAATGCCCTATAACTAAATACTCTCAAATGGTTATAAAAAACATCATGTCCATACTCTCTCTAGGATATCACTATCCATAGCATAAGAAGGGGATAGGTTGATCAAGTCAATAGTTGTTATCATTGCTTCTCCTTAAATTGATTTAGCCAATGTGGTATGAGATAACATACACTTAATTCTCTCTATAACAGTACGATTCATCCTTTTTGTGATGCCATTTTATTGTAGGGTCTTTGGCACTATCTTCTCAATTTTAATACCATAGGTTCTACAATAGTCTTTAAAGGGACCTCTATATTCACCATCATTATCTGCTTCGACACATTTCAATTGTCTATCTATTAATCTCTCTACTCTAGTATGGAATTACTTAAACACATTTAGAACTTGATCTTTAGATTTTGAAAGTACAAATCCACAACTTTCTACAGTGATCATCACTAAAAGCCACAAAATAAAGTGTACCACCAAGTGTTCTATGTTTCATCTAACATACATCACTATGGACTAAATCAAGTACACAAGATTTCCTAGGAGGTGGATCTCTATGAAATGTAACCTTATGTTGCTTACTAACAAGACAATCGATACAAGTTTCCAGAGGAGTATCATTTACATTAAGGAGAAGTTACTTATTGGTAAGTAGTTGTAATCCTTTCTTACTCATGTGACTAAGTCGTTTATACCAAAGTTCAATAGATAACTCATTAATCATATTCATCTCTCCTTTACTTAACTTTGCTGGCATTAAGTAATGAGTATCACTCTTCTTTCCTTTGGTTACAATCAAAGAACCATTGGTAAGCTTCTATTTATAGCTTCACTAAAATGGTTACTATATCCTTCATCATCAAGCTTTCCTGCAAATATGAGGTTTAAGCGATTATTTAGGACATGTTTAACATCTCTAAGAATGAGCCTGCAATCAGTGTTAGTCTTTAAAATAATATTTCTAATGCCAATAATTTTATATATCCCTTCATTTCACATCTTAACATTATCAAAATTATCAACAATGTAGGTTGGGAAGAATTTACTACATGATGTCACATGAAAAGAGGCACCTGAGTCAATAACTCAATCATTGTCATGACATATAAGACTAACACAATCATCATTCTAAGCAACAACAACTTCATCATTTATTGTTGCAGCCATTGCATCTTCACATTTCTCATTGTCTTTACCTTTACCTATTCTCTTTTCCCTATTCTATACTCCCGCGTCATATGTCCTAACTTGTCATGATGATAGTATTTAATATTTCTTCTTCTTGAGTTTCATCTTGCCTTGGATTTATCAAATCTATTAAATTTATCAAATGAGTCTTTTATCTTACTTCTCCCATGCATTTCTTGTTTATTAGTAACAAGTGTTTAAATCTTAGAATTGATACCTTACTCTTTCCTTCTAGCTTCTTTATTTATTGAGCTATTTATCACTACAGCAAAGGTGAGCTTTCCTTTTGGAGCAGAATTACTAACAGCATTGTAAGTGTCTCCCAACTGTCTAATAGTGAACTCAATAACAATAGTGTTTGAATCTCATCATTAAGTACCACTTCATGTTAGTCAACTGATTTATAGGACCTTAAAAAATATTTAAGTGCTCTTTTATATTTGATCAATACTTATATTTCAAATTCACCACTCTCCTTATTAAAGAAGTTTCATTCAAGGCAGTTTTCCTTTCTTATATGGACTCCAATTTCCTCCATAAAGTATCTACTCTATTTTCCTAAACAACATGATGATAAACACTGTGATCTACCCATTATCAAATATAACTGATAGTTTTTCTATGCATAATCACCAATCGTAATCAGATTTATCCCTAGGCTTCACACTATTGCCTCTTAAAAAGTGCATACAGATCTTTACAATATAAAGTCTTCTATTGTCGACTTTTAAATTGAATAGTTTGATGAATTTAATTTTATCATAAAACCTGATGCTTCCACCATGCTTACAACATAGAAAAACCAATATATATTTTTTTCTTTAGTCCTAGTTGTTTGATCACTTGTTAAAAGAATAATAATAATAAATTGAAATAAAAGATAAGTAAAGAGCACTAAAAATTCATGTGGACAACCTAATTGGGGAGAAAATCATAGGACTACGTAGCGTAAAATCTTCTACTACCAACAATAATAGCCTTACAAAATATTTTCCCACTAATTATAGTAGTAAATAGACAATCTTCACCATAAATAGCATATATTGATGCAATCCCAATATAAGACAATTCACAAAACTGTGAAAACGTAAATTCAGCCCGAGCAATTGAGAATGATTCACTAGAAACGGAAGTAACAATCTTCAAGTGCTCCATGCCACAAATCTAATAACTAAAATTTTATGACAATCAGGATTTAATAAACCATCTAACCGTGGATCTGAAATTGCTTCATCGATCAAGTTTTCCCATTACGAGTTTGAAAAATAAACAAAGAAAGTTCAATCTCCTTCATTTGGCGGCATCGGACAATACGAAATTGAAAAAATCCTTTCCGTCCTTTTCTCGTTTATTTTCCAACTATCCATCTGCGTGATTTACGCGGCTGTAGTCTCCGATTTTTTTTCTTCTTTTCTTTTCACGCCATTTCCTCTTCTAATATTATATATATATATATAAAATCCTTTTATTATGAATATAAGTTGGACTCATAAGCCCAACATGTTTAGCCATGAAGATGCATCAAAAGATTCTCTAGGCATATAGCCTTTCTTATTTAAAAGAGTCGGTATGATAGGGCACAAGAACAAAGCATGAGATCCATCCTCAATACCTTCACCGCAACGTGCAAATAAGGAACTTGAACTATTTTCTGGAAATAAGTTCCATTTAATTGGTAAAGCATTCAAAGAAATTCACCATAGACATAGAAATATAAATATTTTTGTTGGCATATATAACTTATACAGCCGAGAGAAGTTTTTAAGTAATAGAGACATAAAAGCTACAACTGCACGTAATGGGTTATAAGAGAGATGAGAGTTGAAAGCCATCAGATTCCTTAGAGTTCTATGGTCATCTTTCTGATCTTCTAAAAGAATGCAAGAGCCAAATTGTTGTTTAATTGTTAATGATAACTCAAAACCGGTTACTTCATCCTTCAATTCATCACCATGTTTCCAGGCTTGGTTCGCTGTAAGGAATTCCACACGGTTACTATGAGGGCCCTAAATTAAAGATGTAAAACCCAGTCAAAAAAAAAAAAAGAAAAGGAAAAGGGATATATAATAATAATAATAATAATAATAATAATAATAATAATAATAATAATAATAATAATAATAATAATAATAACAATGTTAGAAATTTAAAATAAAGGAAGGAATAAGATAATAGAATACAAACTTAGAGACATAGTATAGTTTGTAAGTTATAAGGGATAGCAGGGGCAATATTGTCAGGGGAAAAGATTCAGATATTGATATGTCATATAAATAAATATCAAATGTTAAGGTAAAATTATCATGGGAAAAGATTTAGATATTGGTATGGTATGTAAATAGACTTTAAGTACTAAGGGCGAACCTATCCAAGGAAAAAGAGCAAACCTATATTTTCTCTCGTACGTTATTTTTTTTTTTCTCCTCTACTATTCCGTACAGTTTCTTTTGGTGTGGCATGCTAGAAATCAAAGCAAAAAGTTAGTTTTTGCAAAGGAAATTTGAAATCGAGTTAATAACTACTCGTTCTTTGAAAAATTAATTTTTTTTCCGTTATATAGATAAAGGAAACTCAAGAAAATCATGCCTTTTCAGAGAAGTGGTGCAAGAATCGCTGGATGAAGTGTTAGTTCAATAAGAGACAAAGAGTAAGTCAAGCCTTTACATTATTTTTACAAGTACTTTTCTTTTCGGTTTTTGAAGGTTATGTGTATGTCGTGGAATTGCTATGGCCGTGTAGTGTGTGCAACCATATATGCAATTTATGATCATACAGCAACATACATTATGTATGTAATGGCATAGGGCAAACATAATGCGTTAGTGTGTTGGGTGATGTATGTGTGAAATATGTGTTTGTGTATACATCAGGTGTGGCACGAGGTTGAGTATGTGTATTGTGCAGTCTGCGTAAGGATGAATGTGTATGTGTGTGCTATCAACATGTATATCATGTATGTGTTTATATTAGTGGGGATATTGAAAAGATAAATAAGGTGGAATTAAGGAAAAAAGAACTATTGAATTGCAAAATTTATTAAATTCTAAGCTAACGTTTATATTTTGAACAAATACTAGGATACGTGTAAAGTCAGATCTTTTTAAGATAAGAGATCTAGGTACAGGATACGTGTTTGTTGAATGTGTGCATTAAGTTAGTAAATATAAATTGGACTAAATTGAACTTAGACTTAACTATTTATTACTTGTGCTTGGCTTTGACCACCCATTAGTAAGGTCCAATAGTATTAGTGAGGCATTTGGTGATTTTTGCGTAATGTTGTCTCCAATAGAGTCCTGTACTAAAATAACCTAAGTAGATCTAGGATGGTTTTGACACTCAAGTTATTGAAAAGGACCCAATACCAATATTTATATAGTATTTATATATTGTGTGTATATAGGTCATGAGTAACCCCGAGTTTCAGGACACTAAGACTGTGTTGTTTACGGACTTAAATGAAAAAATTTAAAATCGATTGTTTGTTGCATTTATGTTGATACTTGTGTGTATGCTTGACTTGTTAAATGTGTAATCGTGCACATGTGTATGGTATCTTTTATTGGGCATTAGTTTACCCTATATGAGTTATTGTTTTTTAGCTGCAAGTCTAGATATTATTGATGATGCGAAGCATTATGATGACGTAAGGTACGATCACTAATTGAAGATAATGACTATTGTTATCTTGATGGTAGGTTAAGATGGACGAAAATACTAAGCCTAGGTTATGTTAAGTCATGAACTCCTTATTTAGTTGTACAGGTTATGTTAGATATTTATTGTACTTGGGGAATTAAATAGTTTATTATACCACTTGTAGTTATAAAATAAGGAGATTATTTGTTATGAGAGTTGGCAAATTTATATTTAATTATTGAATTTAAATAGGTTATAGGTTCCTAGATGCCTGATATGTTAATAGAAGTTAAGGACACATTGCGGGTTATAACATTCCAAGTTCTGGGTGGTTACAAAAGATAGCCTGTTTTATTATTTAACCATTTATCGTACCGGAAATTAGTGGATTTACTGTTACTTAACTCAATTGGTCAATGCCGTTTAGCAAGTTGAAAATCGTATACTAACCTTTTCCAAATAGAAGATGAAGAAGGTACAGGTAGAATTTCCCTTCCCCCGAAATAGTTTATATATATAGTGACATAGAAGGCTCTAAGAGGTAATGACTTGGGAAAAGGTCCAAACTGTCTTCATTTCAAATACATGATTTTCAATTTAAGATTCATAAGTCCTAAACCACTTAGTTGCTTTGGCTTGGCCTATACTATTATGACCAAGAGATCCCATGCTTTTTCTTCCCTTCGTCCTTATAATTCCATAAGAATTTCCTACATAAAGAGTCTGTAGTATCAATAGTGCAATTAGGAAGCTTGGTGACTTACATGTAGTAAGTAAGGATGGCTTATAAGGTAGCTTTCATAAGGGTTGCCCATCTAACAAAACTCAACAATTTACCTTTTAACCTTGCAAGTTTGTTATGCATTTTTGTTATCATGTCCTTAAAATCACTTGGTTTTGTATGTAGTCCTCTATGAAACGGGACACCAAGATATTTGCAAGACTTGTTATTTCCTTTAAGCTAAGTAAGGGTAAGATTTCATGAGCAACATTCTCCTTGGTAGTTTTAAAGGAAAAGATCATAGACTTAGAGAAGTTTACTTTTAATCCAGACCATTTTTGAAAAGTGCCAAGAGTTTGCCAAATACATTTAGCAATAGATTTAGAGGCTTTTACCCATGAAATTATACCATCTGCAAAAAAGACATATAAAAGTTGTAGAGAGCCTATAAATCTAATCGGGCACCATTTGTCTTTGGTAACTTGGTGGTCAATGAGCCAACTAAATATTTCCATACTAATTATGAATAAATATGGGAAGATTGGGTGACCTTAATGAATGCCTTAGGTTAATTGAAAAGAATTCAAGCAAGATTCATTTAGGATGACTTGGGTCATCATAGTTGACATACAAGAGCATAAGAGTTGTATCCAGTTTTGCGAGAAGTTCATGGATTCAAAGGCAACTAGCATGAAGTCCCACTTTACCTTATCAAATGCTTTCTCAAGATTTATCTAATGAGCATAAAACCTTTATTCCCCTTCTTTGATTTGAAGTTAGAAAGGATTTCATGGATAAGGAGAATGTTATTTGATGAAGTATGTTTTGAAATAAAGCTTGCTTGACTTAGCTGAATGAGCTCATTCAAAAATGGGCAAAGAACAATTGACAAATTGTAAATTGTGGCTACATCTAGTGAATATACAATATGCTTGTATATGGATGAATGATGTAAATTAGATCTAATGGATAGCTAGGATCAATTCTTTCAATAGTAAAAGCATATGCATCCTTTAAAAATTCATTTTAGGTCTGTAGGTGTTATATCAATATTTTAAGGAATTTTCTTTTACAATAAACTTATCATTTTATCTCTATATTCCTTCATAAAAGTTTGTTAACAATTTTGTAGATTTCAATATTACACTTCAACTAACCAAAACAAAAATAAATAAATAAATAAAGAAAGAAAAATGAAAAGAAAACAAGCTCGTCACTAGGAATGTGCCTTGTCCAAGGAACGCGCCATGTTGCTAAAGGAACGAATGTTGGCCTTAGAGAATGAGAGAAGATACCGGGATGCACATGCTCTAGTTTTCTATTTTTTGTAACTTCCTAATTTTTTTAATTTGTTGCCTGGTATTGAAGCCAATTTTGTTATGGAATATGGCCAAACATAGGTTGGTTCTTCAAGAAAGTTGTAGCTATAGCTTTTTGTCTCTTAACTTTTTAAGGTCGCTTGAATTGCCTCAATTCATTACTTAGAACTCAAGTTATGGGCCAAATAGTATTTGGTTTGGTACTCAATTAGGTCATTGGTTACTAATTTGTGTCTAATCAAAAGATCCGTTTCGTGCCCAAATGAACTCATTCTCCATAAAGCTCAACAATCCGCATTCAACCATCAAAGGCCACTTCTGTACTTGGAAACCATGCTAGCCGAAAAACCTACAAAACATTAGAAAATCATGAAGATATATAAAACCATTTTGCTTATGCTTAAAACATACTCCTAGTAAGCATTTCTAGATGTAAAATCATGCCATAAAGCCACCATGTGATATTACCTTATGAAAATTTTGTACCTCTTAAGTTCTCTACACTTAAATTTTTGCACGTCTTGAAACAAAATAGAAATAAACTAATGCTAAAATAAGAAGCAATCCCTACTAAATTTTCCAATGATATCAAGCTCATAACTCAATCAAATGGTCGTTATCATTTGATTGGATCAAGGCTTTGGACTAAGGGAATTATATGAATATAAATGTCTATGAAAACAAAAGGACCCATATAGCAATTACATACAAACACAAATAATCAATACAATCCTATCTACAATAGTGTTGTAATTGATATACATTCTATCATTTCATAAACGTTGCACATAGTCTCCTAAAATATACCTCTATAATGCTTGTCATCTTATATACAGAAGGACTAGGCTGAGGCTGAAAGGGCAAACAAAGAAAAAATTTAATTATAAAGGATAAAAGCATATATTATATATGTATTTTATAAACCAAATCTTAACCTTGTGCGATTTTACGTCCGTCTATGTCTTATAATAATCAAAATATGAGGTACAGATGTGTAATATTGCTTGCGTACATATCTGGTGAAACTCTAGAAATATCCAATTATCTATTCGACTGCCTACTCCTTTTGCGTCGAGGCAAAATATGTCATGGGGGAAGACAACATAGTCGGTTTATGTGTAGGCTTGAGTAAGACCGGCGAGCTTAGGTGTGCGCTGAGAGGTGAACTTTTCATACGAAATGATGCCACAAAGTCGAGAGAAGAAAAGCGCAGGGCAGGGGATAAAACCCGGGACCACGAATGCAAACAACTGAAGTCTGATCTTTCAAGATGTTGAAAAAGTGAAGCGGGATCGGAACATGGGACACATAGTACCAAGACGGTCTCCTTCAACAGGCTTAGCTGCAGTGATAAGACGAAAGATGGGACCAGTGACTCATTCCTCATCCATGGCAGTGGTGGGACCCACCGGAAATCGCTTGATTTGAGAGATAACCAATGGCAACCCAAGGATTCAGATGAACCTCACAGCTTTAGCCAATGGAACACAAGATAAGGCCTCCTAGTGGACCCAAAGTGCAATCCTTTTTGTTATTTACAGCCCTAAAATGCATCCATATCTCGAGACTTTGAACATTTTAAATAGTCTGTAAAAGCGCATGGTGTGGGTCACACCGTCCAAATATTTAATAATTGCTTCTCTCTAAGGTTTTCTGTTACTGTAATCTCAGTGTACTCTTTTAACACTTTTCCGTCTCGTTTTGCTTTAGATTTAACCAGAGAGTTTGATTTAATTTTTCGTATATCTGTGTTATCAAACAGCTAGATGATTTCTCGGAGGACAACGAGTACTATCACTGCCAGTGCCGTCGGTGGCAAAACGGCTCGAGCCTGCGACAATTGCATCCGTAAGCGCGCCCGGTGGTACTGCGCCGCGGATGATGCGTTTCTCTGCCAAGCGTGCGACGGTTCGGTCCACTCCGCCAACCTGTTAGCGCGGCGACACGAGCGGGTCCGTTTAAAAATCTCCTCCCAGAAACACCTCACCATTGACTTCCCTGTTCAGAAAGATTCCGAAACGTCCTGGTACCATGGATTCACAAAAAAAGCGAGGACACCACGCGGACATGGGAAAGCGATTTCGTTCAAGTCGATCCTGCTGGTTCCTGAAGTCGGCGAAGACAACACGTCCAATGAAGAAAACGACGAGCAGCTTCTTTATAGGGTTCCAGCATATGATCCTGTGGTTGCTGAATTATGCACATCAGTAACGTCCAAGGATGCCGCTAAAAGTATCAATGACCCTAATGGTTTGGAGGCTTTAGCAACCAATAGGAGAGAACTGAGCGAATCAACCGATAATTGTGGCCCAGAAATCGATCATCTAGAAGGGTTTCTTCCCTCGGACAGGGACCTTGCCGAATTTGCAGCGGATGTTGAGAGTCTGCTTGGTAGAGGGCTTGAGAATGAATCCTTTTGCATGGAAGGACTCGGTCTGATTGATTGTAATGAAAGGGAATCACTAGAGTGTCCTTTGGATAGTAGAAATAAGGTCAAGGTTGAGGAGGAAGAGGTTGTGGAGGACAAAGATAATGTCAGACCAGTCGAGATGGAGATCGACATGAGCAAGGACAGTTTTGAGTTGAATTTTGATTATGATTCGCCCGCTAGCTGTAGAGAGGAGGAAGACATCAAGGTAGTAAACGAGGAGGGGAAGAATGTAAAATTTTGCATGGAAGAGAATGAGAATGGGGTTAAAGAATCAAAGATTAATAGAAAGATTTTGTTGAGGCTCGATCATGAGGCGGTAATCACAGGTTGGGCAAGCCAACGTTCACCGTGGGCAGATGGCAGTCGTCCCGATTTGAACCCGGATGTTTGTTGGCCGGATTATCTGGTATTCCTTTTCAAATTTATATGTACATATATGCATATATTAACTGTGCTGACAGGAAATTTGAGAGTGCTGCTTTTAGAAATACAGTGTAGTTGAAATATACGCAAAGGAATATGTATTTATGTAGGCAACGTCAGTATATGGCTTCTGATTTTTATTTTTTATTTTTTATTTTTTATTTTTTCCTCCGAACTACTCTTATCACAATTGAGAAGGGATAATAGAAATTGGCATATCCAGTTGAGGACCGATATTTATGCCGCTCGGCTACAAGAATAATACCTTTTAGTTTATAGATGGAAACTTGAACCATGTATGAGACATCGGCGGAGATTTAGCTAACCAATATTTATGCCGCTGGGCTACCAGGACAGTAGCTTTTACTTTATAGATGGAATCTTAGAACTATGTATGAGACATTGGCAGAGATTTAGCTAGTTTTACATAAATATTCCCTTTGGCATATTTATCACGTTGAATCCTGTGACATTTATGGCAACTTGCCTAGGATTTACATAAAGTGAGAGAGTCAATGAATAAATATCATGGTAGAGAAGAAACATGGGGGGCTGATAGGCCTTAGTTTTACTCGAGAGTCGACAGGCTTCAAAAATTAGCTCTTTAATTAAGTAGAAATTTATATTTTACTTTCCAGATAGCTGATATTTCAACAATAGTTAATTATCTTTTCGTAGTAATCACAACCGGTTCTATGCATTATAGTCATTTACATGTATAACTAAATACCAAGCTTTTCGAGTAACGTTGTGATTAAGCAAGAACTTTAATATCGCTAACATCTAAAGCTAATGGCCATTTGCAGGGGATATTCGGTACAGAAGTTCAAAACCCTTATGGAGAAAGAGGGTACGGAGGGCACATCGGAATTGGTGATGCGGGGAGGGAGGCCAAAGTATCTAGGTACCGAGAAAAGCGGAGAACGAGGTTATTCTCCAAGAAAATAAGGTACGAGGTCCGTAAGTTGAATGCAGAAAAGAGACCTAGAATGAAAGGTAGATTCGTGAAGAGGACATCTTTTGGAGGACCAGCAGCCTTTCCTTTACTCAACAAGTAAACAATAGACTTTACACCGCATGTCGGGGTGTAGGCACCGCAACCGTAGCTAAGACCGCCAGTTTCCGACCAGACTCCATGGATCTTTGATGTCTCCATCGCTACATTTTGTCATAAGGATGGGGCTGTGCTGGACATCCGGCCTAATAGCCTGTCGAGTTGTATGATATTAATAAAACTGCTGTCCATTAAGACCGAGTTCATGTCATTTTGTGTATTGTTGCCTCTAATATATCACGCTGTAAAGTTTTCACACAAAGAAAAAAGAGATGGATTCATCCTTTTTGATGAGTTAATCATTTAGTGAAGATAATAGAATGTATTGTCGAAGAGTATTGGAACATGTCACTCTACCATACATATATATATTATTAAGATACTAGTATATATAATTAATGATTAAAATTAAAATAATAATAATAATATCACGATAATATTATAAGATATTTTAAAAATCTAAATTATCTTGTTCATTAAATTTATAACTTTATCTAAAATATATTTCCTTTTCAATACTTTCATAACTAGAAGATAATTACTAAACTTGAATACTTCCATAACAGCAAGTCCCACGATTGGGTGACTTGTGATGCCAATTTGCTGCGTAAACTCACAGATTATACACCAAGAGAACATGACTGTTAACGTTAATGTAATAGTATTATCAAACAACATGTCCTATTTTAAATCATCATTTGTGCTATGTCAAAATTAACAACAAAGCTGATTACACGCGTGATTCGCAACCGACTCCAATTCCACCTACCCATTCCGAGTGGTTGCGGACCCAAGTATCTGACAATAGTAACTGTCTCCGATTTCTTTGTCTGTATCAAGTCTTGTTAGTTTAGTCCACAATTTCCTCCAATTCAATGCTTGAGTCCCATTAACTCATTCTCTATATTTCGTAATTTGGACGAGGCATAGATAGTTAGTTAATGATTCGTTTAGTATGAGTGTACTTAAGTTGTTAATATTGCTCCATTCCAAAAGCTCGACCTTTGGCTGTTGTTCTATAAAGGAAATTCGATTATTATGTTACTTTATCTAAGCAAAACCATCAAGAGTTGGATGCAAAGACAAATTAAAGGTCAAAACTTTAATTAAATTATACTATAAAAGAATTTTTGTGAAAGGCATGTTCAAGTTTTTTGTTAGTTCTTGTTGATTCGCTAAATTACTGACCCATTCCCTTTTAGACTGTAATTGACCTAATTTCAATTTCAGTTAGAAATAGGACTGCTTCATAGGCTGGCATTTGATTGTAATGGGATAGTGATGGAGCAAATACCAATAGAACCCGTTTGAGTTCTTTTGGAAAGGTATGAGGGTTTGAATTTACGACCGTCTGAACTTCATTCAGAGTATCAATTCATCCATCCACACATTTTTAGATTCATCCATCCTCATAATGCAGTTGATGGTAATAGATAGATTACTTTATCACATTAAGATTTTGTGAATCAGAAAAATGGTAGTGCAATTATTATGGTATTTATATTTATAGCAAAACCCATGTCAAGAAAACTATTTGGCTTCACATGTGCATTATAAATATTATGCAAAAATTCCAATGTTCACATTAACTTGTTTTTACCGTTAATAAGATAATGTTAAAGTATTAATTTTCTCCAAATATTAGTGAAAAGACCATCAACGTAACTTTAATAAAGTTTAAATGTCTACAAAATTGCTAGCTTAGGATCATAGCACTATCACAAAACTATTTTAGTTGCCCATTATACTAAAACATAACAAAGGAAATAAAAGATGAATAATCTTGCCATAAATGAATGTTTTGAAAAGTACAACAAATATGAAAGGTCTATTTTTAGAACAAATTGCCCACAGGCCTTGGCCCCTAATGTTCCAGAAGCTTTAAAATATTAAGCTATTGGAACATAAGCTTGAAGCTCAATTTTAAGTTGAAAGGCCGAACCTACGCTTCCATGGTGGATGGAGAAAAGAAGGTTAAAAGACCTTGTGTTTTATTCATAAACATGTGAAAAAAAGACACATATCGAATCAACAGTTATTCTTTCTTTTTCTTTTTCTTTAATTTTTTTTAAAAAATATATAAAATTAAATAAAAATAAAGTACAAAACCAATCCTTTAATAACTAAACTGACAAACTCATTTTGATTTCATTTTAAAACTAAACAACTTTTAAGCTTATTTAAACTATCTTGAGCCGATTAGGCTAAAAGAGAATTTTAAACAATAGTCGGCGAAGCCTACTGCTTCTTCAAAATTAATTTTTAGCATATAATAATAATGTGTCTAATATGTAAATATCAAAATTTGATTTCTAAAATTGATCAAATTTGATAGAAAATCGAGCTCCGATTCGTATGAAGTCTAATTAATTCAAAACTTGTTTTTTTTTTTTTTCTTAAATTGACTAACTTAAGTTTGAACGAGATCAAATTTGAAATCATGTTTCATAGAAGTTGTCCTCTTTCGAGATCAAAAAGATGATTGGACTAGTTTAAGTAAAAAGGTCTATTATTTTTGCTTTTTGACAAGAAACATAGTTTCATTAAATCGCATATATATATATATATATATATATATATTAAGACTTCAAAATTCACTGATTCAAAAGACCTAAATTTATATTTTTATTCTTAAAATATCTTATTTTATGGCTTTTTCAATTTTTGTAATTCTAAGGAAATTTCTGTTAGGTTTTATAGATAAAAAAGAATACAGTGAAAATAAAATTATTACTATAAAACATATCCTAGAATCCACGTGTAACATACAATAAAAATATATATGCTAACAAAAAATTATAAAATTACCTTTTTCTTAATGAAAATACCATATTTTCTTAGGGATAGAGTTCGATTTAAATCTGAATTCGATTTATTGTTTTCATATATGTTTACCACAAGGACTCCAAAGATAGTCTCTATAGCATTATCCATACACACGTTAACAAGAACAAATTCAATCTATTTATATTGCTAAATAACTTAAATTAGAAATAGAAAAATTTAGGAAGTGAAATATTCTATTCCCTTTTATTGCTTTTCATTGGAATATATTTGAATAAAAATCATAGAACTCTTTTATATGTCTTTATCCCTTTTATAACATTAACTAAAATTAATGAAAGAGACTTTTCATTCCATGAACCATTCAATTGTCGTAACCATTTAGTTGCATAACAAATAAACATGGAATTAATGGTAGACAACGTTTTAATTTCCATGATTTTTTTAATAACAACTGAACTTAGAATTAATAAATTACATCTACTTTTACACAAAAAGACAGTGATAAAATACATAACCTTTAAAAGGTACTTAACCATAAATACATTCTATGCAGAAAAATAAATTTTGGATCAATTTATTCTAGATTCGAAATAAATATAGACATTATGAAATACTTTATTTCCATTAATCGTACTATAATGTGTAACCCTCTAGGTTTTTATATACAAAGGTAATGTCTATTTAAATACAAACCAAGGTAACCATTTAGTAACAATTATTGGTTATCCAACGTAATATAAAAGTCGTAGATAAGAAATCACTACAAACTGATTACTGTGTAATTAAATATTTTCATCAAATGATATTCCTACTAAACTATTGCATGTCATATCATCAATATTTAATCATTTTACTTGGTTTTCGAGATGAAATAAACTTAATAAAACTTGCTATGGTTACTGGTTTACAAGTCAATATTATCTTAACTAAGTAGCCTTTAATATTGACTCTCAAATCAAAGAGAGGGTTGAATTCTATTTTAACTTAACATTATCCTCCCTATATTTCATGTTGTACTCACTAACCATATTATTTACAATCTAAATAAAGGTTGAATTTAACGATATCAAAGCACAACACTCCTTATATAGAATATATGAAAGTCTCAAGTTTAGAAATTATTTACGCTTATTTATAGAGAGAAAGGACCAATGACATCAAACACATGGCGTCCTCTATTAATAGGCTATATTCGATGTGTCCACTTAACCTTGGGCATCCACTAGTATAATTCAGATATCTTTCCATCGATTTAGTAAGAATGACCTTAGTTATACAATGTGTTAATCTAAATATCTATATCTCCTCTAAATATCTATCTAACTAAAGGCAACTTTTAGATAATACGATGTTATGAAATCCCATTAACATTACACCTTTATTATAATTCCATACATACTCTAATTATCTATAAGACTTTATTATAAAATATATACAAATAGAAAAATATATAAATACAATAAATACTTACTTTTTATAAATAATATTCATAAATACATCAAGAGTGACTTAGCATATTGTGCACAAATTACAACATTCCCATTTGCACTATTGCCAAGCATCACAGACTCGAAGTCATAGGCTCTTGACACGAGTCTTATGTTTTTGCTGAGGTAAGGCCTTCATGAGTAGATTAGCAACATTTTCATTTGTTGCTACTTTGTGCACCAACACATCATCCCTCCAAACTATCTCTTTGAGGGTGTGAAACTTTTAGAGCACATGTTTAAAGCTTTGGTGATATCTTGGTTCTTTAGCTTAAGCTATAATTACATTGTTGTCTCAATACAATATAACAAGATTTGTAATGCTTCGAACCACTCATAACTCAAAGATAAAGTTTTTTATTCAAACGGCTTCTTTAGCCGCTTTAGAAGCAACAATTACTTAGATTTTGTTGTAAAATGTACCACTATCTCTTGTTTGGAACTTCACCAACAAATAGCTCCATGGTTTAAGCAAAACACATAGCCTTGTTGCGATTTTAGATCATCTTAATCCATCTGAAAACCACCATTAGAATATCCTTTGATAGCTAATTCCTCATCTCCTCCATGAACTAAGAACAAATCTTTTGTTCTTCTCATATACTTAAAAATGGTTTTAACAACAATCCAATGACCCTCACTTAGGTTAACTTGATAATTACTCGTCATACTTACAGCATAAGCGATGTCTAGCCATGTACATATCATGGCATACATTATGGACCCAATTGTCGAGACATATGGCACTCTGTCCATTTTATCCTTCTCTACTTGTGTTTTTGTACACATTTCCTTGAAGAGATGTATACCATATGCCATAGGAAAAAAACAACTTTCTTATAATTTTGCACATTGAATTTATTTAATACTTTATTGATGTACATGCTTTAATTTAGTCCAAATAGCCTCTTAGAGTTGTCTCAGTATATCTTAATTCCTAAAATATAGGCTACTTCTCTTAAGTTTTTTGTAGAGAAGTACTTACCTAACAAAGCCTTAATAAACTCTAAGGTAAGTATATCATTTCCAATTAAAAATTATATCATCAACATATAAAACTAAGAATACAATCGCACCACTCACCCTTTTGTAAACGCAAGGTTCTTTTGGATTCTTAAGATAGCCAAATTACTCGACTACCTCATTGAATCTCAAATTCCAGCTCTGAGAAGCTTACTTTAGTCCATAAATAGATCTCTTCAACTTACAGATTTTATTAGCATTCTCAAGTGCCATAAAACTAGGAGGTTATATTATGTACACTTACTACTTCAACTTTCAATTTAAGAAAACTATTTTAACATCCATTTGCTAAGTCTCATAATTCTTGTAAGCTACTATTACAAGCAAAATTCGAATTGACTTAAGCATTGCTACTAGCGAAAAAGTTTCATCATAGTCAATTCCATGATGTTGAGTAAAACCTTTTGCTACTAACCTAGATTCCCATCCATGTAAATCTTCTTCTTAAAGACCCCCTTACAATGATGCATCTTCAAGGTCGTACACACAAAGACTGCACCACAACAAATAGAAACAAAGAAACAAAAGGGGCTTTAGCAAATTCGAATAACTATTAGTTAGATATGACACACCAACTAACCTTACCTAGCTTAATCTTCACTTAATATGACACAGAAACAAGAATTAAGGCCGCTTGCTACTAACTCTTGCTAAAGGAACTATATAAGAGCTAAGGATAAAAGAGAACACACAAGTTACTCTACAAAGAGAATTGTAATTCAATAATAAAGTATATGATGTCTGCATACAAGGAAAAGGGGGTTTATATACAAGTCCCACTAAGGTTACAAATGTACTAGGATTAAATACAAAAGATTCATTAAATATACTTAAAGAGGGTAAAAATGGCAAATAATATTCTATACTGAAAAATAAAGAATCCTTTTAGAGTATTGTGCTAGAAGATATGCACTAAGTGGTAGTTGGTGGATCGTAATGTGATTGATCTTATTGACGTAAGTCTTTAGATAGCTCAACATTTGCAGGATTCAACTCAAATGAAGTTAAGAGAGATTCTAAAAACTAAGACAACCTGATTTGGGTCAAGTCAGAGCTTAGGCATTCAGAATCTCTTGAAGTCAGGTAGCTCAGTAGCTTGACTCAAACAGATGCTTGGTACTCAACAGCTTAGAAGATAAGCTAATCTCAACTAGAATTCTGCATTTAGGTTGACGAAAATGCAAGAGTCCAAAGTCAATGAAGGAATCTTCATCCTTGAAGGGTCTTAAGCTAGAATACATCAGGTAAGTTCTTGCTATCCTTTAGCTCGATTTCATGTAATTGGTTTAAGATTTCTATCATTTACTTAAGGTTTAGAAAGATTTGTCCACAAATTTGAAGGGGCTTCTTGTAGTTGCTCCTCCCTTGCTTCTGTAGTCACTTATGCTGGTCAGTAGGGGATAAGATCAAATATGTTGAATATAGGGGAGACACCATAGTTCTCAGGTAGCTCGATTTAGTAAGCATTACAATTGATCTTCTTCAAGATCTTGAATGGACTATCAGCTCGTAGAGATAGTTTACTTCGTCTCAAGTGTAGAAATCTATCTTGGTTGAGGTGGATCCATACGAGGTTACTTAGCTTAAAAGAAACAGTTCAGAGGCTACGGTTATCTATCTCTTGCCGCCTTTTATTAAACTTAGAAATCTTCCTTGTTATGGACCAATGTAGCTCTTATAATCCTTAGGCTCAATCAACGCTGGATTGGCTCTCTTCAGCAGCTGAGGAAGTGCCAATCATATCTAAAGGGATAATAGGGTTAAGGCTGTAGACAAACTCAAAAGGAGTCTTCCTAATAGTGTTGTAGACGGTATAGTTGTAAGCGAACTCTACAACAAATAGGTGCAAGTCCCAATCTATTAAATTCTTCCCTATAACATGTTAGAGCAATGTACGTAATGTTCTATTCACCATTTCAGTATGGCCGTCAGTTTAGGGGTGGCTACTAGTACTGAACACGAGTTTGGTCCTAAGTCTCCTTTAAAGTATCTTCTAGAAAATAGCTTAGGAATTTTGTATCTTGATCTAACATGATGGTCTTCAAAACTCTATGTAGTAGTATAACTTCCTACGAAAAAAAAAAAATCAACAATATATAAAGCATCATTAGTTCAATAGCGCGGAATGAGGTTTGATATCTTACTGAAGCAATCCACTACTACAAGGATCGAATCCTTCTCTCTAGATGTCTAAGGCAACCTTAGGATAAAGTTCATGCCGAGGTCAACCCAAGATAAGGTCGATATTGGTAAGGGCATATATCCTCTATGAGACTCCTTCCTTCCTTTCACTCTTTTTCACACTTCATAACTACTAATAACTTTGTGGACATCCTTAGCTAAATCAGGCCAGTAAAAGTTCTCTCTTAACAAGTCAGCTGTTTTGGTTTCCCCAAAATAGCTAGATAATCCACTACTATGAGCTTCTCTAACCAATAGCTTGTGCGTGAAATAATTAAGTATGCACAAGATCTTCTCTTTGAGAAAATAGCCATCTTTCAAGTGATATCTTCCAATAGCAACTCCTTTTCTACATTTCCCAAGAATAGGACTAAAATGTGGATCCTAAGTATACTGTTCAGTAATAAGAGAAAAACCCAATAATTTTGTTTGCAGGGTGATCTACAGGGTTTATCAACATGCTGGGGCATCTGCAACCACATTAATGCTACCTTTCTCATGCTTAATTGCATAAGAAAAGCCTTCCATAAACTCTAATCATTTTTCTTACCTATTTGAAATCTTATTTTGACTCTTAAGATACTTCAAGGATTCATGGTTTGTATAAATCACAAACTCTTAAAGTAGTAGATAATATTGCCATATAGTAAGAGCTCAAAAAAAAGAATAAAACTCTTTCTCATATATAGAATAATTCAACATGACACTACTAAGCTTCTCACTATAATAAGCAATAAGTTAGTGCTCTTGCATCAGTATGACACAAATACCAATACCTGATGCATTGCACTCCAGTTCGAAAGGTTTGTCAAAGTAAAGTAAAGCTAAAACAATAGTAGAAGTAAGCTTCCTCCTTGATTTCCCTAAAGCTTTGCTCAACTCGGTAATTTCAATAGCATCCTTCACTCTTCTTAATGAGTTTGGTCAATGGGGGCAGCAATGATACTAAAGTTCCTAATATACCTTCTATAAAAGGAAGCTAGATCATGAAAGCTTCGTACTTCAGTAATGCTCTTCAGTATCAACTACTCTAGGATAGCTCAGATTTTATCCTCATTAGCTTGGATTCTGTCTCTTGACATATCATATCTAAGGAAGATAACTTCACCTTGGTAAAATGTGCACTTCTTTAAGTTTCCATATAGTCTCTCAAATCACAGAATATAAAAAACAGCTCTAAGATGATGTGAATGGTTAACCAAATTGGTACTGTACACCAATATGTCATCAAAGTACATGACCACACATTGTCTAATCAAAGGACGCATCATAAGTTTCATAAGCCTCATAAATGTGCTCAGCACATTAGTAAGTCCGAATGGTATAACTAATAACTTGTTGAGACTAAGCCTCATCTTAAATGCAACTTTTCACTCGTCACTAGATCTCATGCGAATTTGATGATAACCACTTTGCAATCTTTGAGAATATCCAAGCACCATGTAACTCGTCTAACATGTCATTAAGCATAGGTATGGGATATCTGTACTTAATGGTAATGTGGTTGATAGCTTGACTGCCAATACATATACGCTATGAACCATTCCCCCCCTCTCCTTTTTTTTTTTTTTAGGACAAGTAGAGTTGGCACAATAGAATAGCTCATGCTTTCTCCATTTATCAATGCTCCATCGACTCGTCTACTTGTCTCTTCAGCTCTGCTGCCCATTCAAGATTCATTCTGTAAGCGAGTCTGTCCGATAAGGCTATACCTAGCTGTAAGTCAATGCAGTGTTCAATACCTTAGACTGGGGGTAGTCCCTTAGGTAGCTCTTTTGGAAATAGATCGGAAAACTCTTCTATCAACTTTTGAACCTCTTTAGGTATATCTTCCAAATTCCTCAATTCCAACAGTCTCCTTACTAATAAGAACATAGGCTCATCGGCATTCCCAAAAGCTTTGAGTTCTCTTTGGCTCATCGCCAATGCTTTCTTCTTATTAGCCCAGATAAGTTAATCATGTGTCTCGTTCACTTAGCTTAGCGTCATAGGTTGTAACATGATCTTCTTTTCATCCTTCGTAAAGGCATAAGTGTTTTTGTATCCATCATGAATAACACGTTGGTTAAATAACTAAGGTCTCCCTAACAACAAGTATGAAGCTCCCATAAGGACGACATTGTACACTACTTTATACCTATTCATGTTCCCAACATAGAACGATATAATCACTTGCTCTGTAACATGCAGAGCACCCTTGTCATAAACCAGTGTAGCTTGTAAGGTTGGGGGTATTTATAGGTTAGTAGACCTAACCTTTGCACAAGGGAATGGGCAACAACATTGGTACAAATCCATTCGTCCACAATGTTGGTACACTTTTTCCCTTTGATAGTATACTTAATGTGAAGCAAATTCTCTCTTTAGTCCTCCTCAAAGCTCGGTAAGGAGCTTAGTATGCGTCTCAGCACTAATATATCATCACTTCTCCTTGATCGACATAAGAGTAGGTCTCTTCCTTAGTCTCTACTTTAGCTTCTCCAACATTCGTCTCTTCCTTCTCTGGCTCACTCTCATCTATGTTATCCATTACATCACCTTAAAGTACAATAACACATTGGTTAGGACATTCAGCAGTTATATATGTCTATAACCTAAGCACTTAAAACTTCACCTTACTTATCTTTCATCCTAAGGTATGTCCTTTCTCATATGTCCTCGAGGTTAGCTTATTATCAATTTGGCTCATTAAGCCAGCTTGGCCATCATCAAGTTAGTCTTGTCCTCTATTTAGGTAGGCCTTCTTAGCTCAGCGTAAGTAGGTTGACGCAAAACAGGTGTTCATGAAGAGCTTGACCTAGGTTTGCTAGGATTGTTTCTCCTTGCTTCTCATCCCTTTGCATTACCTTAGTGGACTCATCTAGTATATAAACCCTCTTCACTTCCACAATGTTGCGGATATCATATTTAAGTCCATAGATGAATCGCAATATAGTACGAGCTTCGGGCACATCTACAGCTACTTAAATTATAAACATCTAAAACTCTCTTACATAATCATCAACAGTTTAGCTCCCTTGGCAAAGCTGTTGCAACTTAGCGAATGTATCTTATAAATATGTCTCGAGTATGAATCTTTCCCTTAACAACCTCTTCATCTCCTCCTAAGTCTGCACACCTCATCTTCCATTTCTTACTTTAGTCATAATCAAATTCTTCCACCACATTATGGCATATTTAGAAAATCCAAGCACAAAATGTTGGACTTTCATTACCTTACTATACCCATAACAATTAAACACCTTCTCAACCTTCTCTTCCCAGTCCAAGTATTCATCTACATCTCTACTATTAGTAAAGGTCGAAATCTGGACTTTGACATTGTTAAGTCCTTATGGAGCTTGGCGCCTTTGCTCTTCTACCCTATAGTACTCCCCTTCTTCTTCTTCATTGGCCTCTACGTCTACCTCCTCCTCATCCTCCTCAATTTCTTCCAGCTTAAGTCTTTGTTGCATAGGTCGATCTACTATTCCTTTAGCTTGGTGAGGTCAAGTTAGGTGATTAGCTTGTCTTATATGGCCATATCTATGTTCTTGCACATCCTTTACTTAGTTACAATTGGGTTCTCCTTGAGGTTGTTTCCTATTGCCTTGCATAGCTATGACAAGACTCTCAACAAGATTAGTGAGTCTATCAAGCTTATCATCACCCAACCTAAGGGTATAATTTCCCTATTGACCATGGCCTTTACGAGCACTACTCTCATGATCACTAACAACTCCTTGAAGACTATAATCTAACATAGTACAATACTTCTTAAAAACTTACAGAGTACAATACTCAACATAACCTTCTACTCACTACCTATAATCTCTCTAACACATTTAAACTACTTCAACTCTCAATATAATGCAATGTAACACAGAAATAGACCTTGCTTTGTTTTAGTAGTAAAGAAACAAAGTAGAACAAAGTAATAAGAACTATCACACTTACCTCGTACAACTACTACTACTCAAGTTACTACTTCAAAACCCACTTTAACATGCTCAAACATAACCTCATCACACTCTACAAACACACCGCAGTAGCTAGAGAAGAGCATAGTAACTACTAACAACAAACACGAACAAAACTCTACTATACTTCATAAACTCCCTCTTAAAACCATGCTTTAATATCGGCTAGGCCAATGCGTCTCTGAGGTCATACACATAGAGGCTACACCACAACAAACCAAAATAAATAAGAAAAAAAAAGGGTGTTTAACAAATCCTAATACCTACTAGTTGGATATGACACACTAACTAACCTTACCCAGTTTAATCTCTACTTGATATGATACATAAGCAAGGATTAAAGTCACTCACTACTAACTCTTGTTAAAGAAGCTAGATAAGAGCTAAGGATAAAAGAAAACATACAGGTTACTTTGCAAAGGGAACTGTAATTCAATACTGAAGTATTTGATGTCTATGTACAAGGAAATGGGGTTTATATACTAGCCTAACTAGGATTACAAGTGTACTAGGAAAATACAAAAAGGATGAAATACAAAAGAATCATAAGATATACTAAAATAAGGTAAAAATGACAAATAATATTATGCACGAAAAAAGAAAGCATCCTTCCAAAGTGCTGTGCCAAAAGACATGCATCAGGTAGTAGTTAGTGGAATGTAATGTGACTAGTCCTATTGACATAAGTCTTTGGACAAGTCAAACTTACAAATTATAGCTTGGATGAAGTCAGGAGAGATCTTAGAAATTGGGCTAACCTAATCTAGGTCAGGTTGGAGCTTAGGCATTCTAGAGTCTCTTAAGGTTAGGTAACTTGATAGCTTGGCTCGAATAAATGCCTAGTGATCGATAACGTAGAAGCTAGGCTAATCTCAGCTAAAGTTCAACATTCAAGTTGACGAAAATGTAAGTCCAAGGTCGATGAAGGAATCTTCATCCTTGAAGGGTTCTTAAGCTAGAATAAGTCAAGTAAGTCTTTGTAGTCCTTTAGCTAGGCTTCGCATCGCTAGTCTAAGGAGTTGATTCCTATCATGTACCATATAGGTTTTACCTCAACTACTACATTTACCAAATCCCATACTTGGTGTAGATGGAGTACATCTCAGATTTCATGGCTTCCAACCATTTCTCAGAGTTTGGTGGGGTAATTACTTCTTCATATGTCAATGGTTTATCATTTTTTACAAGCAGTACATCTTCTTAACGTATCATTAGTAGATTTAACCTTTTAAGTTCTTGACTTGTTGACCTACATGGTTTTTTCATTTCATGAGCAATCTCTAATTGTGGCACCATAGGTACTTGTGATTTTTATTTCACATCCAATTCCCCATGTCCCAACTAATTTGAGAATCTTAAATTTCTTTAAGATATACTTTACTCCCACTACTTTCTTTAGAGATGAGTTCATTCTTTAAGGATGTAACATATTAAGCAATAAACACCTTATGCTCACTTGGAATATAAAAGTAATATCCCTTACTTTGTTTGGGATATCTTATAAATCTGCATTAAATAGACTTTATTGTAATCTTATTAAAGAATCCACTCTTTACGTAAGCATCATGACCCCAAACTTTAAAATAAGATAAATTAGGCTTATTCCCATACCATAACTCATATGATATCATATCTACTGCTTTAATTGGAACACAGTTTAGTATATATGTTGCTATTTCCAAGGCATAACCCTAAAAGGTTAAAGGAAGACCTGCATGATTTATCATTTGACCTAACCATGTCCTTTAGGGTGTGGTTCCTCCTTTCCAAAACACCATTCCATCCTAATGTTCTAGGAGATATGAATTATGAAATTATTTCACACTACTTTAGGTAGTCAATGAACTCTTGACTAAAATATTCTCCACCTTTATCACTATCAACTGTTTTCATCTTTCTACCAAGTTGATTTTCTACTTCACTTTTAAATTCTTTAAATTTTTCAAAAGTCTTTGACTTATGCCTCGTTAAGTAGATATATCCACACCTACTCAAATCATCAATAAAAGCTACAAAGTAAGAAAATCCACCTTGGACTTAAGTTGACAATTGCCCATACGCATCACTATATGAGTTTTAATAACTCTTTTGCCCTTTCACCTTTCTTGGTAAAAGGCTTTTTAGCCATTTTACCTTGTTAACATGCTTTGTAAGTATATATGGATTCAAAATCAAATGAATTTAAATATTCTTTAAAACGAAGTTTAGCTAAGTTTTTCTCATTTACATGGCCAAGTCAATAATGCCATAGGTAAGTTAAATTGGATCATGCAAATTCTAGTTTCTTAGTCTCATGTAATGAGTAGGTTTTCTAGTATTAAGAATATAAAAACCGTTAATTAATGTTGCATCACCATAAAACATTCTGTTCATATAAAATGAACACCTTTTTTTTTTAAAACTAAAAAATAAATTAATTGGCATCTAAACATGATATTGAAATTATGTCTTTAGTGAAATTAGGAACATGATAATAATTCTCTAATTCGAATATAAGTCTACTAGGCAAAGAAATGGTATAAGTCCCTATAGCCAAAACAACAACTTTCGCACCATTAGCCACTTGTAGGTCCATTTCTCCCTTAGACAACTTCTTGCTCTCACTTAGACCCTATAAGTCATCACAGATGTGAGAATCACATCCTGACCCATGTATAAGAAACAAAAAAGATTGCATTCAATTATGAAGATACCCAAAGGTATTACCCTCACTTGACATCTTCTTCTTGAATTGGAATGCAATTTTTCTTCTAATGGCCCTTCTTACCACAATAGAAACAAATTGCATCCCTCTCATTAGAATTAGGCTTTTGTTGTCCCATTAAACTTAGGTTGCTCACCTTTCCTTGCTTGCTTAGCCTTAGAACTATTAATTCCACTAGCCTTTTTCTTATTTGACTTACCAACCAAGAGAACTTCCTAAGGTATCTTTGACTTAGGCTTCAAGTCCTTTTCAACTATCATTAGCATGGTAAGCAATTTTGATAGAGACCTCTCTATTCTTTTCACGTTATAGTTCATGACAAACTGGGAGTAGGAATCTAGTAGAGAAGCCAATATTAGATCGATGGCTAGGTTATCATCCAACTTAAAGCCTAAGCTCTAAACCTTCTTTATGTACCCTGTCCTCTTGAATACATGGGACCAACTTGACTCCCTTCAGCCATCTTACAATTAAGGGCTTGAGACATATCACATCGCTCAACCTTAACACTCTCCTGAAATAAATCTTGTAAGTGAGTATAGATCTCTCTTACAAACATATTTTCACGCTGCTTCTACAAATCAGATGACATTGCAAACAACATGAGATATTGGATATCAATAGAGCCCTCTAGGTACATATGATATTACTCATATTCTTCTATGGGAGCATCCTCGCTCGATTCTTTAATTTCTTCCTCTTTTAGGACGTATAATTATCTTTCATGCCTAAGGAGAATTTTCAATTTTCTCAACTAGTTAATGATTTTTGGTCCAACGAAGATATTGTTTTTTTCAAGAATAGATTGTAGTGAGAGGTTATCATTGCTATTTGCCATTTTAAATCAATAAAATAAATGTAAAGCTTAGTATTTATGAATATATTTTATAAAAGGATTTTTAAATTAGCTCCCATTATTTTACTCAAATCTAATAGTCCCCTTTATTAGATTCAGAAAACCCCATTAGAAGGTTTTATAGTAGATCTAAAATCCCAAATAAAATTAATATACACACAACTAAGCTATACCTACATATTATATTATTTTAGATAGGTCTTAATTAACTCGCCAATCATAAATATACAAAACTTTTGGATTTCCTATTAGGCTAACTACTCTTTTAAAGTATAACTTTAAAACCCAATACTTGCTCATCAAATTGTCAACCTTAACTGAGTTAACAAATCAACAATTTAATTTGAGTCAACCCAATAATAACTTATAAAGATTATAGTAATTTAATATGAGCCCATAATTAAGTCGTACTAACTCACATAAATTCCTAACTAATTTATAATTTATAATTGGAGGGTAACATTATCAAACTTTAACTTAATATATTTAGGGGATTTCATTATGTCATACTGACCATGTATACTATTTCCGATCACCAACAATACTTGCATGCACAAAAATAAATAAATCAACTATAATAAAACAATAATGTAATGATCATGGGCCAGTTAAAAGGTACAAGCTGAGGCTAGGTTTACAATTGAGGGTCACAAGATCAAAATCCATTAACTCGAATGCAGCTTCTCTTTAGCCTTCTAGACTTCTCTATATCTTTAGTAAATATAGACCTCTAATCTTCCATTTCTAGTACTAAAACTAAATTGCTAAAATATCCATTTAGAAAACAAAGTACAAATAGAATTTAAATTTAGGTTTATAAACCATATACTCAATTTACATTTTATCTATGGGTACGCATATCCAAAGAAAATAAAATTATCTTCATTTTTTTATACTTAACCCTTCCAAAGGACACGTAGACCCTATTTCAATAAATTTATAAATATTCACATGAAATCTATTCATGCCTAGGCCTATGATCATTTGTAAGCAAAAAAAATAACTCCATAAATAACATAAAACATATCAACCAATTGATTAAAATAATTATTATAATCAAGATATATACACTTGAGATTACTATAAATAAGTTCTCATAAACAAAAATTCAAAACTTTCATTTATAGAAGTTCTTAGTCCATGGATAAAAAAACACTATCGTCTTCTAGGCAACAATTTATACTTATAAAAGCTATAGAATGTCACGTCTCGAAATTGTTCACTCAGTCACTAACATAACCTTAATATACACAAAGCTCATAGGATAAACCACTTTAAAGCATTCACAATTCCATAGATATGCTAACATTTATATTCATAGCAAACTTATATCTACAATAAGGCTAAGTGTAGAGTAATTATAAAAGTATATAAGTATGTGATATGACTCATAAGTAGGAACCTAACTAGATCGTTTAAATGATCTAATTGATTCTATAGAAAACAAAAGTTTCAAAAACATATTCCTCATTAGTTTTGCCTCACTTAAGCCTAGATATACCCTTTTTGCACATATAAAGGTAATCATCACACGACATGATTACTTAGATCCTACAAGCAAATCCATAGGGGAGTGAGCAAACCACAACTCAGTAAAGGGTAGCAAGTAAAAAGCATATACAAGCTAAATAGTACAATCAAGTTATCAAGCAATTATTACGTGTAATGCATGAACAAGCAATGTCTCATACATACAACGTTATCCAATTCGTCAAGAGGTTAGAGAAATTCTACTCACTTTAACCTAGGTTGAGGAGTTGCAATATGATGGTCACAATGCCAATCAAAAAGACTATGAGGCCCTCGCATGGCTGATTCCAAGCTTGTGAAATGGAAGCTTTTACTCCACTCGCGACTACCTTCGAAAACCTAACACCCCTAACCTTGCCATAACCTCTTCTCCTAGACATTGAAATTTAGTTGAAGAAACTTAATCGTCCCCTAGTGGGATGCGATGCATATCCATTTATAATTTTAGTTCGTGTGTCAATTAGTCCAATCAATGGTAATCAACAAATTCATAACACACTAAACAAAGTCAATTAACACAGTAAAAAATGTAGCTTAGCTACCAACCAGCATCTTAGTAACCAAGCACAAGCGTAACATGTGCACAAACAGTTACTTAAAATCACAAGCGAGCATATACTCCAGTCTTCAAAAATCCCATTTACTTGTAATGAAGTTCAATCCAACGTTAGTGTTTTACCCACTTAAAAGTCCTATATATGCCAAAGCTCATATTCAGTTTTCTTAAAATTTACGAAAACGTTAGGGTTTTATCTAGTTTCTTGTATTATTATATAACTTGGTTGAGATATTATTTATATAGTTATTTAATATAATTGCGGATATATATATTTATATATATACACATTATATATACATATATACTTTAAGTATTTTTACTTTATCATATAGGTTATATTAAATTATTTAATATTATGTAATATATATAGTTTTACTACTACTTATACTATATCATTTCAATTATATCGAAACGTATTTCTCATTAGTCAAATTACATTTCAATTATGGAAACATTGTTATAGGATGATATTTTTTGTAATATTATAGGAAATATCCATTTTAGCACCTAAAGTGATCCAATCTTAATAAAGTTAATATTATTGGGTTCATATGAGTTCAACAATATATAATATGGGTTCTATCCTGAGAGACAATTTCTGAGTGGTATATTTTAGTTTTTCCTATACATATGTATCCCTATAATATGCATTATCATACTATGTCCATATTATACAAATAAACCATATTTTATATATTTTTCATCGCATAATTTAATAATATATGTAGTATCTAGCCTTAACACATGTATATCCTACCTAGGTCATACGATAACATAAAATATGATAAACATCCACCCTAATCAAACCTGGTTAGTATGTTCATATATGAAATTTATTCAAATATTTATCATATTTTAGCCTATTTTTGTTAAAAACGTACCTTAATTAGTAAATTAGGCTACATAACTAAAAAGTTCATAATAAATAGCTAATGTAACCCAGATAAAAATTTCCATAAACTAAAAAAAAGGGAGTTCAACTAGCAACTAGTTCTATGATATCAGGTTTATCGCTTATATATGTAAAATTATGTTTTTACCCCTAAATTATGATTAATTATGAAAATAATACAATTTTTACACAAAATTCATCTTGGCCTATCTTGATATCATTATAAATATTTTGAGTTAATTGGATCCCAATTTCATCAATTATTTCCCTAAAATCAATTTATTTTGTAAATTGCCCTAGAACAAAAAATGCTATAAATACTAAACATATATAAAATCAAAATTGGGATACATAACAATTGACTAAATGTGATATGTATTCTATAGAAAAAATTTAAGCTCAAAAAATATCATTTAATATATTTATTTTAGATTTCACATTCAGGTAAATAGTACATTTGTTAAGTAAGTATATACAATATTCATAATTTTGAAAAAAATAAAATTCCAATATGAAATTACTCTAAAAATAACTTAGGAATAAATTTTTTTCATAATTTTCTAAAATGGTTTAATATTTTTAGAAAATTCAAGAAAAACATGGTAGAAATTTGAACTAACCGTTCATTGGAGCTATGGTGGCTGATAGCTAGAGGGGGTACATCGATAGGGTGGCACGGAGGGTGCTCTATTAGTAGCCAGTGAGTCTTGCTATCAAGTCATTGGTTGGTTTAGGAACACAAAGGGTGTAATAAGGTGCTCTATTTTTCTTTTCTTTTTTTTCTATTTTTTCTTTAAGTGTTATTTGTTGCCAAAATATGAAATCTAAGTCTAAGGGTCATATTTATAGAGGATTGGGTTGGTTAGGATTTTTACTTAATTATTAAGTAATTTTATTTAATTATTTTAATATGTTTAAGCTACTAGGAGGTGTCAACTTGTCCTTAATTTACTTTTGATTAATCTTGTTAAGTGTTCAATGATTTGCTATGTTTGATTCTAGCAAGTTCTAATTGATTTGGATAAGTTTTGGTTTCTTTTTTGTGTAATTTTAATGAATTTCGAATAATTTAAGTATATTTAATTATTTTGTTAATGTAAGTGTGTATATCCTATATATGTGGTATACATAATGTGTAATTATATGCATATAATCATGTTTCTATCATGTCTTTTATTTTTAAGATATGCTTCCTATCTAATTTTGCAAATTTATCGCTTATTATATATAATTATATAATTTCGAGAATTTATGGGTATATTTATATATATATTAAGTATATTCATAAATATATATATATATATTCATATAGTATATCATACTATATAATTTACCTTTATAGTTTAAATAACTTATTTTTAAGTCCTTGTTGTGTTTTAGACTCGGTTATAAGGGTTTCAACAAGTTTTTGCTATATTAAATAATTATACTTTTAAGATTGAAATTGGGGTTTTAGGATATTATTTTTAAAATCTAACTTTTCGAAGTCATTTCAACTAACTTTTCTAATCCAATTATAAGGTTTGGGTTTAATTGGATAAGTCTTTTCGATTACCCTAAATCCAAGTACAATTACTCTAAAAGCAATTTTAAGGGCTCACATAGAATGTTCTCGATTTGAAAACAGATGATCTCATGTTTTACATCAAATCCATAATGTGAACATAAATATCTCATCAAGATCATAAAAATTATTGTATGAATCAAATCTAAGCTAATATCAACATATATTTTGCATGTTACGTAAGTTACTTTGATATCACTATTAGGTTTTATAGATAAATAGAACGCAACATAAATAAAATTACTATTATAAATCCTATCCTATGATCGATTTGCAACATGCAATAAATATTTGTTTGTGTGTGTTTTAACAAAAGATTATAAAACTACCTTTTTCCTAATAAAAATACCGTCTCTTCTTAAGAATAAATATTAATTGCGATTTGAATTCGATTTGTTGTTTTTAATGTGTTCACTATAAGGACTCCAAATGTAGTCCTTTTAGCAATATCCACACACATGTTAACAAGAATAAATTCAAATCCTTTATATTGCTAGATAATTCATATGATAATTAGAAAATCTAAGAAGTGAAATGTTACATTCCCTTTTTATTGCTTTTCGTTGGTATATATATGAATAGAAATCGTAAAATTCTTTTATCTGCTCCTGTCCCTTTTATAACATTAATTAAAATTAATAAAAGAGACTTTTCATTCCATGAACCTTTCAATTGCATAACAATTGAACATAGAATTAAAGGTAAAAGCATTTCAATTGCCATAAGCTTTTTAATAACAATTAAACGTGAAATTAATAAATTCCATCTACTTTTACATGAAAAAGCAATAATAAAATATATAACCTTTAACTGATACCTGATCGCAAATATATTCTATAAGGAAAAATGAATTGCTTCCAATTTATTATAATGAATCAATTTATTCTAATTCCAAAATAAATATTGATAAGTTTTAGTAGTTTCTTGTCAAATACTTTGTTCACGTTAATCATGTTATGGTGTATAATTCTCTAGGTTTCTATACACAAAAATAGTGTTTATTTAAACACAAACCAAGGTAACTATCTGGCAATAGTTTTTAGTCATCCAATGTAATAGAAAAGTCTCAAACACGAAACTACTATGAACCAATTACTCCATAATTAAATTTATTCATAAAATGACATCTCAACTAAACCATTATATGTCATGTCATCAATGTTTAATTATTTCAATTAGATTTCAAGATAAAATTGTCTTAATAAAACTTGCCATGGTCATGGGCTTACAAGTCGTAGACATTCCATTTTTTCCCATTTGTAGAAAAGGGTCTTAATTCAAAAATACAAAAAAATTGAAAATTACAAAAAAAAATAAAATAAAAATTTTCAAAAATACAAATAAAAGGTAATAATAGAGTAAAAAGCCCTTGGTTATTTTTAGCGTTGTTAAGTCACATTGAATGGGTTATTTTTTTAGGGTCAATAGAGTCAAAGCACACAAGTAATTTAACAGTTCTAGGTCATATTAAAATTTTTTTATAAAATATGTAGACCCCATTTAGACTTAAATTAAAATTTGAAATAAAGATCTTAAAACTGTTAAATTAGATTTAGTTTGAAAATCAAGTTACTTTTAACATGTGCGTATGTGACTTATTAATGGCATGCTACACTGAGAGCCGACAAGGGTAATGGTTTTGGAGTGGGTCTAAGCTTATAGAAAGCTTGAGGAACAAAATAGTAAATAGGTAAAAAAATGAGAAAAAGTAAATAAGCAGACCCTCGAATAGCTCTAAGGATATAACGTACCAGGAAACTTCTAATAACTCACGGCTCAACTTGATATGACACACAAGCTGATCTAATAAGAGTACTTGCCACTCAGTCTTACTTAAGGGTTAGATTAAGAATGAAATAACCAAGTAAGCTATGAGCAATGTTCATGAAAAGAAGTATATTTGATATTCTTAAGTTTGATGATGATGATGCAACTACATGTATAATGGGTATTTATACCCTAAAAACTAAAGCATTCTACTCAAAATGGAAAAGACTAATGTTCAAAAGAAGTAATATACAAGTAACAATGAAGGGTACAAATGAAAAATCAATAAAATCAATAAATTAGTGGAGTAGAATCCTCTATGTGGGACTTGGGCACATGGTAACAAGCTATTGGAGGCGATTCTAGCGAAAACAAAAAAATGATATAGTCAGGATAGACGACCAAGCAAGGGTATGGAGAAGAGGTGGGGTTCATTCGAGAAGACATAGCTGTGGATATATGCTAGAGTTCTCAACACCAATGATGCCGAGTTAGAGGTCGGTTTTGTCATGGCCAAGCAAGCGTATAAGGGGTTGGGTTATCGGTGGAGCATAAGTCAGGTCGGTACTGACTACTAAGAGATGAGAAGTTACTTGGCTTGGCATTAGGAGTTGGTTGACATTAAAGATCAGTTCAGCCTCAGTAGAATTTGATTGGAACAGTAGGATCCTCTTCGCTAGTCCTTCAAGTCCCTACGCTCAAGCTGTAGTTAAAGGTCCAGTAACTTGATTTTCATCAATTAGGGTAAGTGAATTTTAAGTTGGAACTAGGTTTAATGTAGTGTGTTTTTATTTATTTATTTTTATTAAAGAAAGAAGATTAAAAATAAATAAATCTAAATGATTGGACCAGGTGTAAAACTTGGTTCATGTGGAAAACAAATAAGGCCAAAGGCCTTAAACGTGGGCCAAACCCACATCATGCGAGTGCAAAGTGCCTACTTTCATTTTAACTCAACTTGGTGGCTAACATTTGAGACACCTTTTCAAGTGGTTTCCATACAATTTTACCCAAATGAATGGTGGAATTGTGTGATACACATATCTTACTATGAATCAAACCTAAAGTCTTATCTAAGAAAAATCATTTATGGGGTCAAATTTGGAGTCAAAAACTGGAAAAAAGCTTACATGTTTACCATTGACCTGACCTTGATTTAAGCTCCTCAATGAAAATTGGAGCTTCCATTCACTACTAATAGAAAGTGTAAGCTCCATTAAACATATTTTGACCACCAATTACAAGTGTTTCCTTTTCGAATCGCACATTGAAGTGGGTCAAAGGTTGTGCTTTCATGATCGAATTCATGGCTATTCTTGACTTGCCATCTTCAATTATTGCTCTTATAATATAGAACGGGACTTGAACAAGCTTCCCATATTATCAATCTTCACTGAATCACTCGAAAAACACATAACCGAAGTTCTTTTCCTCTCTACTCGAAGGCTGTCTTTCTCTCTCTATGTAGGAGCTCATCATTTTAAGTGGTTTATAAAGAAAGCCATTAACACCATTATAAAGACCATTCGCAGCCTTCGCTAGGCCCTATGGTGGCTTAACCAACCATACGATATTTGAACACCTCTAGTCACCCATCAAACCTCCCTAAACTAATCACATTGCAAGCTTCACCACCCTAGAAAACCACCATCCAAACTCATTTTTGTACCTAGTAAGCCCCTAGATGTGGCCGCTAATAACTGCTAATTGCGCCACCTTCTACTGCCCACTAAATAGCCATTTTGGATTGCCGTATTGCCACCAAACTAAAACCAGCCGTTCAAAATTCACATTATAAGTTGTTTTAGATAATTGGATTCAATCATTGTCTAGTACTTCTTCTTGCCAACCCGATTGGAGTCTAGATTCGACCCAATTCTGGATCTGACTTGGACCATATCCATTGTATGACCTGCTTGTTGATTTGATTCCATGCAAGGTTTTTTTATTTTATTTTATTCTTATTTTGATACTTCCTTATGAAAGAAAAAAAAAAGGAAGAAAGAACCAAAAATAATATTTTTCTTTCTCTTCTTTTTCTTTTTCTTTTTAAATGTTTTCCTTTTATTTTCTTTTTGTAAATAATTTTTAAAAATTGTTATTTTCATAATTTACATAAATAAAATATTTTAAATACTTAGAAAAAAAGAAGAGATTTATCACTTAGAAAAATTTACTTTCAAAAGTAAAAGGAAAAATCCAATAAATAAACCTTTTTCTAAAGTTAAGATCTTGCATAATTTTTCTACAAATTAAACATTTGAAAAAATAAGAGCCTTTTGGAGATTTTCTTATAGAAAATCAAATGGCTAACAGATATAAACTGGACTAAGTTTCAAAATTAAAACAAACCAACAAAGTAAAGTTTTATAAAAGATTGAACTATGAGAAATCTAATCCCTACTAAAGGGTACATAGATACCTATGTGATGATTTAAAATAATTTTTTTTTCTATTTTCCCTTTTTTAAATAAATTCAATTTATGATTTTCTTCTTTTATTTTCTTTTTTGTAAGTAGAATTAATTTTACTTATTCGTAAACTTAGAATTATTCTTTCATTAAAAAGGTGTATTTTTAAAAATAAAACTAAATTTGGAAGGTTAAGGTGATACTCATTTAAAGTTTAATAAGTTAGCCCTTAAACTTAATATCTCTAATTTAAAAAAAAATTCAAAATTATTTTTTCCTTAGACTAGTGACTAAGTTAAAACTAATCTATCTAATTAGTTATAACTTAACGTCTTTCTAGACTTTGGTCAGGTGATAACTCCAAAAATTTTTGTTAAAAAAAAATTAAAAGAAGACTTGATAACTCCACTAGGGAAGTCAAGAGAGCTAGCCACTTAAAACCTTCCAAAATTAGAATTTGCTCTTCAAAATACCCATTCCACATTATATTTCCCTTTATAAATTGTTTATTTGTATATATTTGTACTAAGCCATTTAGGTTCATCAAAGGCATGTATTATAAGGGGGTTATGGCAATTGTCATAAGACCTTAGGTAAATAGTCATTGTGTAAGCTTTGGATGTTGTGGATTAACCACCTTCTGAGGTCAATCAAGCTACCCCAATTAAGTTTTGATGGGACCAATGAAATCACTTCTCTAAAAGCATGTGAGGTTACAAAGTTTAAGGATCGGTCTCGTTAGAGATCATAGAAAAGATTCTTTTCAAATAAACCAACTTTGCATAAGGTTTATACGGGGTAGTTGGAACAAAGACACATTTAGGTGTAAATTCCAATGCAGCAGATAAGAGTAGATATCTATTTGTACTACTGCAATCAATGTTTCAAGTCACACACTCCTATAATCCATTTTCTCTTCGGAGAATTCACTTCAACTATTTGTGTCAAATTCAAATAAAGAATACTATATTATATAGTTGCTAGTTGAAGGAAAATATCCAAATACATGTCTTATTCTTTTTAATAATCCATATTTGTAGCGAAGAAATATTATTGTTCTTCCTCGAGTGATAAATGATTGATTACAAATATCTATGATCCATATTCTCTATAAAGGACCAGAAATACCTTGTTTATATATCATTAGGAAATGCATTAACATAAATACGACATTACAAAGAGGTAAGACAAAAGTGTGTAAACTATAAAAATGAGTAAAAGTAGATTATCCCATACTAGCACTTCTACATAGCAATTTGACCAAAGGAGATCCTATTAAAAGAATAAATAGCTTTCAGTACGCTTGTTACAAATTTATGAACCGTTTCTTAAAATTGAAAAATAAACATGATGCAACAAAACTGGAAAAAGAAAAAAGAAAAAGAAAAAGTTGTACTTATGAAGTTTCTTAATATTTTCCCTATAAATATTTTCGTTATAAATTTTTCATTTCTTGTAAAATATCAATGTGATTTCCATGTAAATAGGATAGTTTTAATGTAATTTTCTTTCTTTTTTTTTTTAAATTGAAATGGCTAGTTCCTCCTTCACATCGACCATTTTCAAGGAAGTCCATATCCATGAGCCCTTAGAACCACAATGGATACTTAAGAAATGGTTCTAGTTTTTCAACCCAACCTACTAGAAGATAATTAAAGATAAGATTGAGTATGTCCTTTCATTACTTAAGATTAAGGCCAATATCATCATGGTACGAGCTTTAGTTCACTTTTAGGACCATCATAAGCTATCTTTTTGTTTTGGCTAATGTCAATTGAACCCAAGTATTAAAGAATACCCCTATCGATTAGGAGTCCCTCCTATTAGAAGTGGATGTTATGTTCCAAATATCACCATTGGGCTAGCAAATATTTTTAATAAATATTGGGCTTCTGTAAGTCCGTAATTTGCAAGATGTAGGTAGACCACAACAAGAGAATTATCAAGGTAAACAATCTTTTCACTTAGTTTGCACCTACTTCCAATTATAGCTAGGAACACTTTTGCACCGACCTAGCAACAATACAAGATGAATGCCTACATCCTAACAACTTTTGGAACTGTTTTATTTCTTAATAAGGTATTTCACATACATTACAAGATTACAAAAATGGTGATCAAATTCCTAGAAGGGAAGTTCTACATCTCGGCACTATTGGCTGAACAAACTAGATCTCTTAACTCTCTTAAGGAAGAAAGAAATGGTGATTTTAAAACCAGCATAACACTTCTCATGGTTTGGTTTATCAACCATATGCGAACCTAAAGACTCAATTTCACACAAAATTAAAAAAAGGAAGAAAAACCCAAAATTAATTTGTTTCTTTGTTATCTTTTTCTTTTTAAGTGTTTTCCTTTCCTTTTTCTTTTGTAAAGTATTTTCAAAAATTTTTATTTTCATAATGTATGTAAATAAAATATTTTAAATACCTACATAAATAAAAAAGATTTATCACTTAGAAAATTTTACTTTCAAAAGTAAAAGGAAAAATCTAATGAACAAACCTTTTTCTAAAGTTAGGATCTTGTAAAATTTTTTTGAAAAATAAACATTTGAAAAATTAAGACTCTTTTGGAGATTTTCTTATATAAAATTAAATTGCTAAGAGATGTAAATTTGGCTTAGTTTTAAAATTAAAAAAAACCAATAAGCCAAAGTTTTACAAAAGATCAAACTACGGGAAGTTTGATCCCTTCTAGAGAGTATACATGCATCTAAGAGGTAACTTGAAATAGTTTTTTATTATTATTATTATTTTTCATTTTGTAAATAAATTCAATTTATTATTTTCTTCTTCTCTTTCTCTTTTTTTTTTTGTAAATAGAATTAATTTTATTTATTCGTAAACTTAGAATGATTCTTTTATGGAAAAAAGGGTATTTTAAAAAATAAAACTAAATTTGTAAGATTAAGATGGTACCTCTTTAGGGTTTAATAGGTCAACTCATAAACTCGATATCTTTGGTTTATAAAACTATTTTCAAAATTGGTTTTTTTTTTTTTTTTTGTGACTAGTGGCTAAGTTGTGACTAAGTTATGACTAATTTATACAATTAGTTATGAATTAACCTTTTTCTAGACTCTTGTCGATGACAACTCGAAAATCTTTCTTTTCTAAATTGAAAAGAAGAGCAAAATTTTCCTTAGTCCCTAGTTAAGGGTTAATATTAAATGGGTTAAGATTTAATATCGATCAAATTAAGGGAAATAAAACTAAAAAATTCATGCTTGCATATAGCTAAATGTATAACAATAAGCAATGTTTAAACGTTATTGAATGTTGATATAGGTGATGTTTAAGTGTGGCTAAAACATATTTACGTATATTAAATAAGCATCAATAACGTAGCTAAAAAAAATAATTGGTGATGTTTAAATGTAGTTGTCTTTAACTTTAGGCAACATTTAAACATGGTTATACATTTTTTTCGTAAATGAAAAAGTTGACAAAATACCACATTAACTATGTTTAAACACAACTCATGAAGATGATTAGCTACCTTTAAAAGTGTTTATTTTTAACCTTAGGCATGTTTATACATGGTTATATAGTTTTCCCACCAGTGAAAATATCAAAGGTTTTCCATATTAGTTATGTTTAAACATAGTTAATGAAGATGATTGGATACGTTTAAGCGTAATTTCTTTTACTTTAGGGGATGTTTAAATGTGGTTATACATTTTTCCCATAAATGAAAATGTTAAAGAAGTCCCACATTAATTATGTTACGTAACTAATGAAAATAATTGGCTACATTTAACTGTCATTAATTAATCATATTGGCTATGTTTAACCATAGTTTAAACTTAGCTAAAGAAAAGAATTGGCAATGTTTAAACATCACTATTTAGCTAAATTTACTACCAGTAAACATAACAATTATAATGTCACAAGGTTTCTATACATTGATGTCCTCACGTTATCAAAGAGAATGCACTTTCTTTCAAAGTGCTCATATTTGTCGATGTATACCTGTTATTTCACTTACACACAACTAAATACAAAATAAACGATATCTATGATATAAATAATATGAAAAGAACCTGATAGTCAATAATATCCCTTTCATGACTACTAAAAAATTTATAAATATTTCAAAACATTTAACAAAATATAATTTATAACAAGTAGAGAAATTCATATTCTTCTAACATTTGATCTTAAAAGTCTTTAATATCAAATCCACCTATATAAACTCTTTTCCATCCCATCATTATTATCCTCATAGTTTCCATTATCATCATTGTTTGGTGGAAGAACGTCATTTTGTGTATATTCAAGTCCTATTTATAATATATAAACTCTAGTTAACAAAAATCTACAATTATTTGAAAAAAAATCAAAAAGAGAGTGAATCATATGAAAGATTTTTAATAATTTAGCTCTATCGTTGCATAAATTATCCTCAATAAGTCACTTAAATACTTAAGTAAACATAGATAGCTGTAAAGCATCTATACTAAATTAGTAAGAGCTGACATCTTTTACTATATGCAAAGGTAGATATTTAGTTATAAGGCACCTTTTACTAAAATGGATATAGATAAAAAATTGAATAAATATAGATTATATACAAATACGATTTAAACAAAATAAACAGACCCAAAAGTTGTAAATAATCAAGTCAAGGCAGCTAATAATAAAATCTAACATTATCTTGATTAGATTTCAATCTGCTCTTATTTTTTATTCAAATTTAACTAACAATTGGGGTCAATACACTTAAGCATTGGTTCAATTTTACTAAACAAAAATAGTGTTCAACTCATGCAATTTGACTATATAACCAATCCAGGGAACATAATATATTGGTTCATAAATATAAGGATTTATATGTTCATGTTTTAGTCCTAAACAAATCAAGAACCTAAATAGACCCATAAATATGATAATCTATTTGATTCTCATAAGAAGATCTCTACAAAGAGGCATGTTTCAATTGCAAACTAAAGCATATAATAAGTACAAATGAGATGAGAAATTTTCAGATGAAAAGAAAATTAACAATTACATCTAAGCTCAATTTCACATCTAAGTATGATAGAATATTATAGCTCTGTATAGTGATCTCAATGTACACAAGCAAATATGGTGCCCCTGAAGGCTTTGATAAGATGAAAGGAAAAACAATAAAATGCTATCAACATGATAATATAACTTTTATATTAGCACAACTTTTATGTTAACACTTAAATCACATTTTTTGAATACTAAAAACCTTAACCTATCACTTTTTGAACATACCCTTCAACCGAAAACCAAAACCACACATACCCTTAAAACATATTCACAACTCTTAGTTGTTCTAGTTTAGTTTTTTCTCTTTTTTTCTTTTTCTTTTAGTAATGGGATAAAGCCTATAATGGTACGTAAACTATTGAATATGTTCATTTTAAAAGCCTATAGCTATCAAGCCTCTTCAACATCAACTAGAGATTGTACATTGTCTTTTAAATCATTTTGCTCAACTTAGTTACATTCCAAGCAAAGCAAATTGCAGTTTATTGAAAAAAAAAAGGAACAAAACTAATCACAAAATTTTAAAGATTGGTAGAGAGCAATTTATTAGCAATAACTCTCAACATTAACATCATATAGCGTTGATAAGCATTCAAGTACAATTTAGTGGGAGCAACTCACTTCAAGAATTAATAAAAATTGAAATATCACTTGATCATACTTGACTATAGTAAAATACAAAAGCATAATAGCAATCATTTAACACAATTAAAAAAAAAAAACCATTGTTGTGAACAACATTCTTCAATGTCAAAAATGTAAACTTCATATAAACACATTAAAGCTTTAGAAAAGACCACATATGAATCAATAGGAGTAGTATACGTGTATGATTGCCTATATGGTGTAAGTGTGCTTTTAAAGGCTTAAAAAAAAAAAAAATCTTCCTATGTCATCAAATAGGAGTATTGTTTGCCATGTTTAATGACATATAAGCAAATGTTAACAGTTGTTATGGCCACTATGAATGGAAAGTCCAAGTTGATGCATTTTAAAAAGTTAAAGTTTTAGTTAAAGTTGATGCATTATTTGAGTAATTTAGTGTTTCTTTTTTTACTTTGATTTCAATTTGATGTCTCCATCAACAACAAAGTTAACGGTCATTATTATTGTTTACATTCTAATGTCTATACTGGAATTATAATTGCATATTAATATCTATATTTAACTTTAATGCATGTTAGTACTTGTTCACTTGTTGATTGATTTAAAATTAATTTTTTTATTTTTCTTTATTAATATATCATTTTCAAAATTAAAACAATTTGTTTATATCTAATAATTTCAATGATGCATGATTTTTACACGTGATGCTTAATTTTAGAAAATCTTATAATACTAGAGTTTTAAGATTTATTTTTATTTGAAAATAAGATCTATTATGTATTGGGTATATGAATCAAGTAAAATTTTGAAGTAATCATAACTTGTAAATTAAGTCATGTTTGACTTTATAACATGAATTTTTTAACTTGCAAAATAATTTACTTCTATATAATAATATTTGTTGTATATTTGGTAGTGTCTTGATACTGATTTTTATAACTTTATAATCTCATAATTTAGAAATCAAGCATCATACAAATGTAGTTATATATTAGATGGAAAGCTTAAATTATGTACTACCTAAAAGTTATTATTTTTAACTCAAAATTATAAATATATTTGTATAAATATTTACATTTTCCATATATTACAATTGAACTTACTTTTATGAATTTTTTTTTAAACACTAAACTGCCAAAAATTAAAACTACAAGCATTTTCATTGCCTATTTCCCTTTAAAAAGATTCAAAGTATGGGTACTATAATAAACAATTTTAAAAGTTGAAGTAGCCATATTGGCTTTATCCTACCTTTTTATTAATTTTCTTAAAAATTTAAGTTTACAAATAAATACTAGAAATTCTTTTATGCCCTAAAAAAAAAAAAGAAATTGCTCGACAAACATAATATATTTCCTAGTGGTTAAGATAAAAAAGACAACCCTGAGTTTTGCAATCAAATTACAGCAAACTAAACTAAAATTATAGTCAACTGATACATAGATTTTTTGTGGTGGTTCATGTACTCAAAGGCAATATTAAAAAATACATACATATATATATATATATATATGAGGAAGCACAAAATAATAAATACTAAAACTATTTACTAGACTCTTGATAAGTAATATTTATTAAGGACAAAATACTAGCCATTTGCACTCTTTTTACGTTGTAAGAGGGTGATTTACAGGATTGAACCCATCAAAAGAAAGCCGAACCCTCTCAGAGAAGATTGAAAACCCTAAAAATTAAAAAGAAAAAGAAAAAGGAAGTCAAAACTTGACCAAACCCTTTTTCCACGTCCTAACATGGATCATATTAACTTATAGAGTGAACCTTCTACATTTTTTCCAGCTTGATTACAACATGGATTAACCTGTCCTTTGTTATCCACTTGGTTCTTTTAGATTTTACTAATAATACGTTCCAGTGAGCTCCGGAGTAGATATATCCAAACAAGTATATTAATGCATTTGTTTTGGGGAAAAAATATATATTAACTTCTTGTTACATGTACCTATAAGCTGCTACCGCTTATGTAATCGTCATGGTATATAGGTGAAGTATTTTCACCAATTTTAGCTTATTGTAGTTCATCTCCATAACAAATTCTCTTTCAACACAAATTGTCATAGCATAGTCTATCATTATATATGGATGCATAGGAGTGGCTAAGAGATAAAAAAATAAAAAAGAACTTGTATATAGATAGAGTATACAGAAAAACTTCTCTCTCTGGAGGAAGCCCTCACCCCTCTTCCATATATTTATAATTTCGGAGCTCAGTGTATAAAATGCATGTAGCTTCATTTGGTGGATAATTATCACTTGTTTTTTTTTTTATTAAATAATATTCTTTTAGTGTAGGGAATTCATGCTTGATATTTGTTTTCTTCTGATAAAATCAAATAAGAACTATCCTATGAAATCGAGACAAACAGAACAATGTTATTCTTATTTCCAATAATCTTTCATGCATGCTTGTGTCACATAAAAGTTTTCAAACATCGATTTCATCTGTATAGATTCGAAATAATCCAACCATATAACTAAGTGTACGTTATTTTTCCTTAACTTTTTTTTTTCTTCCATTTTGTTGTAAGGTTAATTTTTTCCATCTATGCCATAAGTACAATTTAATAATATGGGTTTTAACCGATTAAAGGAGGTGATTTTCTTAATTATATCATGTTCAAGACCAACAATGAGTATTAAATGGGTCAGAACATAAAATTTTGGAAGCGTAGATTTCATCTTTTCCCGATAGATGTTTTCTCAGATATAGTTTTGTTCCCCATTCTCTCTATCCTTGACTTTGTCAAATCTAGAAACATAATGTTGACTTTGTTAAAACTATAAATAGGAGGATATCTATCGGGAAATAATGGCCTACATTGGAAGGCTTTCAAGATTTTCTAATCTGACTCGAATAATTCTCATTACTCAGATCTAGGTCTTGAGTATAATAATACATTATACAAAGTTTTTTATCCATATTTCACAATATATATATATATATATATTCATTGTAAACACTCGATTTTTATTCTTTATTAGCCATAGTTATAGTTATAGTTTTAGTTTTAGAGTCTTAACTCAAAATACAAAAAATGATAAAAGGAAAAATTATAAAGATTTTTAGATTTTTTAAGAAATAAATTATTTTACGTTCAATAGTTTTAGTTTTAACTTAGTTTAAATAATTATTTTAGAGAGTTGCATGATTTAATATAATTTAATTGTATTAAAAATTATGATGTAAGTTAATGGTTTAATGGATAAGTATTTGAGTATTAGTATTGGATTAAATTTGAGGTTGTAAGTTGGAATCTCACTAGCCATCTAATCTTTATTGTTTTAAGTGAATTTAATAAAATCATGATTATAAAATATGTAAAAATCACTAATTTAATGATGATATTATTAAATCTAATAGTAGAAAAATTTATAAAAGACTCAAACAAATGAATCATATCTGATGTAGAATGATTTATAAGATTCAATCATGAACTCTATAAATAGAACCTAACACAGTAAAATTAGGGATTTATTCACGAGAAGGAAATTGGCCTTTAGTCAGACAAGAAGTTTGTAGGTGATCCCACTTTCATTTCCACGCACCATAATTCTTTGATCCCCACGTACTGCAGATTTCCAACCAATACAGCAGAACTGTGTACGACCACTTTAACAAGACTGCACATCCTCTTCACACTGCTACATAGTCCGTGCACAACACCACCTGCTGCACATCACCAATTCCCCAATGTGATCTAATCACGAGATCCATCCACACCACTATAGCCAATCACCTACATCCCGACTAGCCGCGACCAATAGCTGACACGCCACTCCACGAGCAACACCTTTCCAATCAACTATTGCTATCCACAGACCACTCTTGCGCTCACCAAGAGGAATCAGACCCTAAGGTTCATCACAACCCCTTCATCCACATTATAAGGTACAGATTGTTCACCCACGTTGGACACAGACGCATGATAGCAGATTTTCATTGACGCTCACAGCCTGACCTTACAAACAATTCTCCAAGCAAATGGCAAATAGTCAACTCCCAAACGTCCTTCCATGCTAATACAGCGAGCTCCAGCGAGAATCCTAAACCACCGCACCACGTTCAACAACGCCTCCCCAACGTCCATAACAGCACCATCCGCTGCAGCACTCTTCATCACTGTAGAAGCCAATAGCCCTTCGCCCACTGCAGCCACGAACACGCGGCATGACGAACGTCCCGCACATCAACACTGCATCCTCGTCCAAGCAATTCTCCGCACTATACCTTCTGTAGCAAGTCCACGCCAATCGCTGAAGCCGCGTCTAGCAACATACAGACAACCTTGATTAGCACACGCACGTCCCTTCCATTGCCGCACAGTTGGCCTTTAAAATCAGGTTCGGTTAATTTTTTTTTTATTTATTTATCTTATTAATTATGGCTTTATTATTATTGTTATTATATTATTAGTTCCTTAGTATAGGTACATGTAAATATACTAGTTTTAGGAGTTTTTAGTACTATATGATTTTATTAATTTATAAATAATTGTTAATAGTAGAAGTATAAGTATGGATATATATATATATATATATATATTAGCTTAGGAATTTTTTTAGGATTATGCTCTTTTTTAGAAATCCTCACATAAAAAAATATTTTTTAGAAATAAAAATTAACAATAAAGAATTTTTTACAAGAAGCTTATAATGTTTTAGAGTGTCCTGTGATCATTTACGAATTCAAACCCCCTTATGTTTTGTTTAAATAAACTGAATCAATTAAGACGTAAACTCGATCGATTTTAAAAAATTTAAATCAATCAATATACTAATTTTTTTTTAAAGAACTACAGTTATCTGATGTTTGTTGACTAGTAGATATGTAATTACTTTCGAGACAACAATAAAATCTGTAAAAGTCTAGGTTTTTTTTTTCTTTTGGTTTTTGTTTTTCATTTACAAAAAACATTAAAAAAAAAGAATAATTTTGAAAAATAAACCTTAGTACTTGTTAAAGTTTCATAAGTTAGCCCCTAGATTCAAAACTTTTTGGTTTTTCACTCAAATTGAAATTAAAGATCGGTAGCAAATTGTAATTAATCTATCTAATTGATTATGATTTTTTTCATTTTTCCTAACTTCGATTAGGTGACAACTCCAAAAATTTTTCTAAATAAAAAACCAAAATTTCTCAATTTGTTTAGTCGATAATTAATATTAAATGAGTTAGAGTTTAGTATTAATCAGAAAGTAAAAAATGAAATTTAAATAGAAAACCAAAAATTTAGGTTTGACACCCATTTGCATTGCACTATCAAAGGAAGGATCATTCCACATAGATATTCTAAATACAAATTGTCAAAATTCTCTAGAATCTACAAGACCAATTGATTAAATAAAACTTCATTAGATAAAATCAATCTTCAGTAAAGCATTGCAGAATTTATCATACATTTACTTAGAAACATAAAGATGATAAATATGACAAACAAATTATATAAATGATCTAAATCTCTAAAACATATAAAAGAAAATGTAGATCCATATATCTCGATCGGAAAATAATCAATAGAAAAAGAAAGAATCGAAATTGATACAGAACCAAAGTCTACTCACTTGCTTAATTTTAAAAGAACCGTGATACTCTTTCTCAAATGCCAATATAAAATGGAAATGGCCTCTTATCTTCAATACTTCACAATGAAGAAAGGAAATATATTATTATTTCATAAAATTGTATGCTTAAGGATTCGGTCTCTAAGGGACTAAAGGGGGGCGAGTAATCGGCGAGCATTTTAACATAAGTCAACCAACCTATTAAGAGCTTAGTTAGCTTTCTTAAGATATCATCCATGGTATTTGTACCTTAGATTGGATGCTGATGAGGTCGACCTTGACCATAACTCTTAGCAATGCAACCATAGGAATTTTTTGGCTCATCCTATGCTCTTGTGATATCAAACTAGGCTTGGTGATTCATATCCAAAATAACTTATCAATACTCTCCCTCCATTCTCATTAGTAATGAATCAGCAAAGAGAGTTAGCTCTAAGGTAAGGTACCAAATGAGTTGAGTTGTATGGGCAAATTATCTTGATATGTTGCTAACCTTACATAAAAAATCATGGTGATGAGTTTGGCTAAAGTGGAGTGATCGAGTAAGTAAGTTATCCAAAATGGATCAAATTATACTTCAACATTTACGATGTGATGATACTACAAGGCATTATTACCAATCTTGTATACCAAGAGTTGCGCCGAGCAATGGAGTCTCAAGTTGAATTAGGCTTTCATCTCTTTATACTAAGCCGGTGCATCAATAAGCATGTATGGTAGCAAAAATTTTGAGCCATGTTAGGTTTTTAGCCCCCTTAGACTAAGTTGTAGTAACTCAACCTTAAGTTAATCGAGTGGAGTGATTTGCTCCCATTGTGATGTGTTGAATTCTAATATGGTGTAGCTTAGTCAAGAAGCTTTATTCAATTTGTCTTGAAGCGTTGTCTTCTTCTTTTGTATTGTGTATATTTGGTTTTGTATCCATTTTTATGTTATTGCCTTATGAAGTCCATATGTCAAACTGAGCATAATTGATGTACTGTGGCTTTCAATAATTGTACTTGATTTTGCAACTAATGATGCTTATAGGAGGTCCTATGACTCAAGCAATTTGTGATTGGATGCCTCTCAAAGGTGCTCATTGGAGGTCCTGTAACTAGCGTGGATCATGGTCAGATAGTTCCTGAGGAAGCTCATAAGATAACTTACGAATCTTAGTTTGACAATCCCAAAGGGAGCTTGTAGCTTGCCTTATAAATGGAGTATATAATAGTTGACAACATTCCCTATGGGAGCTCATAAGATGTCTTGTAACCAAAGTAGATCATGGTCAAGCCCCTTTTAAGAGGCCATAAGAGACTTAGGGAAGAAGTTTTGCCGATTAGAGCAAATCGTGGTCAAAGTAAATGTATGGAAAAGATCTTTCAATAACTGGCCAAATAAAACATGTGGAGGATCCTAGTATAATTGTAAGAAAAATAAATGGAGAAAATCTTGTCTTAGTTAGCTGGAGTAAATATTGGTTTATTGATGGCTAGTGTTGCGATTACACAATTGCAATGGTGGTGATAACAACTATGGAGCAATTATTTAGTGATGATCTCACCATGATAGATGTAAATTGCTCATAAAGAGCCACTAAAGCACAACCAATCTAATACTTAAGTCACATAAGTATATAAGGAAAAAGTAAATAATGTAATGAGAGAAGTTAAAGATTGGGTTCCTTCTTTAGAGATGTTTTCTTATATTTATAGAAGTGATCGGTATGTTATTTGTAAAAAGTAAATCATATCTTCAAAGATATACTCTAAATTTAGTGAAACTAATATTGGGTCATTGGTATGCCAACTATGGACTTTCTTAATTTGGCTAAGTTTAACCAAATGGACTAAACTTATACGCCAAAGGCTTAAGGGATTAGTCTCAAAGGGACTAGAATAGAGGGTGACAAGAAACTAATACAACTGCATACATCACAAAAATTCAAGCTAGTTGTAAGTCCCAAAATTAGCAATCTGAGGTTTCGATCGGTTGAAAGACCCAATCGAGCCTAAATTATAAAGTAAAGCTCGAAATATTAGTAAACTAATCCCGTAAGTTTGAATTTAAGAAAATAAGTAATAAAATAGGATACTACAAAATTTTCAAATTTGAAGTATATATCTTGTTATTTATCGAAAATGCATAAAATGCATTCCGATACTTAACAAATCGTTAGAGCTAAATTATATGTATACTAAAAATTATAAAATAACCTAAATAATATTTAAGAATATTTATTTATACTATATATGAATTTACATGTAGGTATAAATACGTGTAATTACTTAAAATACTCAAAATGTGCTAAAATTATACTAAATAATTAAAAAAATCATAATTAATTAAGAAAAAAATCAAGAAAAATCAGGAAAAATCAATAATGATCAAAATCAGGTCATGTCAGGTTAAAATCCACAAAATAAAAATTAACCAATTAAAATTAGACAACACAAAAGCCAAAAATCAAGGAAATTGGGCAAAGTTATGTCTAATTAATGCACAATAATTACACTAAAACTCTATAAATAGCAAGAAAAATTCAGAAGCTCATTTGGACAGTTAGAAATCAGAAAAAATTAAGGAGAGGTAAAAATTGAGAGAAAAACAAAAGAAAAAAAAAAGGAAAATTGTGCAGTTAAGGCCACAAAAGAGAACCCAGACCCGATGGGCAACTGGGAGTGGATGGCCACCACCACCACACGGTGGTGGCAGTGCCCAAGCCGACCGACAAGGCTACAGCGGCCGACGGTGGCCGGAGCCACCCAAACTGGTGAGTCCGATTTCCAGCCCGATTCTTATGTAATTTTGTAAAAATAGTAAATGGTTTTAGAAAATTATGAAACTTATTATTCTGAGGTTTTATTATATGTAGATTTAGGAAAAATAGTGATTTAGTTTAATCACGTCTAAAAATATAGTGTCCTTAAGAAATCGTGCAAAACTGAGCATAATTAAAATGGAAAATAAATAGGCTAAGGAGTGTAGTTTAAAGCTCAATTTTTTATTTTTTATTTTAGGATGCTCATGTGATATAGAATAGTGATATGAAGCATTTTTTTTAAATTAATTTTTGAAATTTTTAAGTTAATTTTTAGCCCTAAAATGATGAAAAAATTAGGTAATTTGGGGTTAATTAGGTGATTAAGATATTAATTACTGATTTAGATAGTATTAGATGTTTAGGGATGTTAATATCTAATGTGGAACCCTAATCCTAACCTTTGGAGTATTAAGTATGGTTAATTTAGGAAATTAGGTAATTAATATAAGAAATTACTAATATGTGAAATTGTAAATTAATAAATCTAAAAAAGTTAGGGTTATTTAGATAATATTAGAGTAAAAATCAGAATAACATTACAACTGAATTAAGATTGAATTTTAGGTAATTATATAAAAAAGTAAGATTTTCTCACATCGGGGAAAAATCCGATATCCTAATTAGGACTAGCATGTACCGAATAACTTAGTATACTAAATTAAGACCCAATAGGATATTTGAATACTCGAGCTTAATGTGATTAATTTCACATTAGGATTCGAGCATGTTTAGGACTTAGAAATCGAACTAAAACCTAATTTAGAAATCGATGCGGAAACTGAACCCGAACCTAACCCCAAACCTAGAATAATTGTATAAGACTTAAGACTTAGATAATTAGGTATATTAAATCCTAAACAAAACATAACAATAAGCGTTATAAGATAAAACAAACCTATAACAGTTATATGAAAAACTGAAACCATGTTTGTGTTGTAGGGATGATCGGTAATGGCTTGAGCAAATCGGACCTCGAGTGAGTGAGCGAGGAGTTAGGGTAAGTTGGGATTAATATAATGCTGTATTTTGGAGGCTTAAGATTATACTTGGTTATGCTTGTTAAATAGTTGAATGTGTGCATATGTTTGATTATGGGTGATGCTATAATTCTGTTTATTGTTCTGGGATATATTGTATGATTTGTATGAAATAATTGATCACCTTAAACTGAACTTAATGAAATATACGACCAGTAATCATAATCGGACATGCATGGCAACCTATTAGGGGAACTTAGGACTCTTTGACCAAATACCTACCCCTTCGAAAGAGATAGCGCAGGATTGCAAAATAGTCCCTTCTTTATCCTTAGTCGAACTAAGTGACAGGAGAAGAGGTCGCGGCGAGGGTGAAAACAGTAGTTCGAAGGTAATCGCGGGAGGAGCAAGGTCTCCATTACATAAGCCTAGGTTTAGTCATGAGCTATTACATTAACGGAAACTCCTCAACCTGGATTAGAGTGGGCGCAATTTCTCTAATCTCACGACGAGTCGAATAACATCGTGCAATGGCATTTGCTTGCACATGTATTGCACCTAATAAGTGATTGAAAATCTTGTTGTGTGTATGGTATAGTTTTAAGTCCTCTATCCTAACTTACTGAGCTGTGATTGCTCACATCCCTACAGACGTCGTACAGGTGCTGGCCAAGAAGCGGCAAACAACTACCCTGAAGCTAGCAACTACTGGATCTTAAGGGAGTGAGAAAAAAACATTAAAGAATAAACACACATATTTTAAGGTCTAAGTTTTTATTTTAGAATTATTTTTTATTTTTAAATAGTGTAATAACTGAATTAAAGTATATATATATATATATATATTTTCTCACATTCTTAGGTAAACGATCTATTTAAATTACAAATTGTATACTTCAAAGCGGGTTAGTCGTGGATGCCTTATGTAGATCAGGTCTAAGATAGCGGTTGTAAGATCAACTTCTATCTTAGGATGGTTTACACGGCGGAGCTGTTACGACTCTACCGCTTCAGGGCGTGACACTAGTCGCCAAATCGATACAAGAAATTATTTAGTTTAGCAATCCAATCAACTATATAACTTTTCCATACGAATTCTTAGGTATCATTTGATTGTTATATTTTTATGTGATTGTTATATTTTTATGGTATAATACTGAACAAATTTTTTAGTCCATTACTTAATTTGTATAATGCCCAAGTTACTAAATAATGAGGTCTTGAGGTATGGTACCATACTAAAATTAAAAAATTTGTATCATATATTTGATGATTCAAAAATCTATTTTCATTACACAGAATAAATATATCATTAAAATTTCAAAAATAACCCTATACTAAGTTTTCAAATCATGTATTGGACTTTATTGTAATTTATAATGTGAATAATTATCTTTCAATTGATTTTTTAACAATAATTAAAATCTATATTCAATATTATACATACCAAATATGAGACAAAAATATTACACTATCCAGTTCTTCTTGGACTTTGCTATCTAGTCTTTCTATACTATTAGTTGTCCTAAATAAACTTTACTTCAAACAAAACCTTTCGTATATTTATGTTTTTTCAAAACATAAAAGGGGTATACTAATACATAATTGGCATATCATTGCATTGAGGTCCATGCTGTAAAGAAAGAGGGACAAGCGTAAAGCTAGCCATAGTAATGTGCAGCATATGGAAATGCAAGTGCACAAGGGTTTTCAATTCTACTAACCCCAATGCTTTTGCTCCTATTTTATCTAGCAAGTTGATGTTACTGGAATTGAAGCAGACGCACGAGAGTTGTCCTTTATTTGCCATCCGGAATGTGAAAGAGAATGACGAAAGTCTGTGAGTGAAAGCAGGATATTATCAAACTTAATGTTGATGACTCCTTGTCAATGAGACAAAGACACCAGCTATCGGTATATATTGTAGCAGAAGAGAAAGTAGACGCTGCCAGCCAACCCGCAGCACTTTTAGATGAGCTAAAACTTACAGCTTACAGTGCAGATAGGACGATGAAGGAAAATCGAAGTAGAAACGGATAATGGTAATGTATTCAAGGCCTTCAGTTTGGATAGTGACACTTCTTAGAGACTGAAGCCGATCTTAGCGGCATCTAGAGATTTGGTGCCTTTTTTTGTGTTTATTTTCTTTAGTTTGATTAGTAGAAATGCCGACACAGATGCTAATTGGATTGCAGTTCACTCTAGAAGAAAGATGTGCTTCTCCCCTTCTTTATGTAATATCTTATTATTAATATTTATAATGCTTCTTATTTCACTGTGGTTGAAGGATCCATGAATACATTAAATTCCTCTCCCGAGAAAATAAAATAAAGAACCCATTAATCCTATCATTTATAAATTATAGAAAACTAGTAGGAAAGGAATAATCTTTTGATAAGGAAATGAAACTTCCAAGAGAAGCCCATTTAATCTAACATAAGAAATAGAAATTTCCAATTCAATCTGCCATATGTGATATGTCTTGACTACATCCAATCTTAGAATTACATTACATCCTCTATGGTTCCCTTGGTGTGATCAAATTAACTCCTAAGATATAATCTAGAATTCATTCATCTTTTGCTAATTTAAATTTAAACTGTATGGGATTTTAGCCTGGCTATCCTTATAATTGGGCGATTATCTATGGACGATATTCAAATAACTCAATTAAATTGAACTCTCTAAATTGTGACAAAAAAAATAAAAAATAAAAACCAAATAAAAGAAAAATAAAAAACTCCATCAATCATCTAATAATATTAATAATCTCACCAAATGTGTGTCGGTAACACCATTTGTAAGGGTTTGTTTCTATCATCAAACTATTAGGGTTAACTTCTTTAACAATATTTTTATTAGGGTAAATTAAAAATTATTAATACACCCTCTTATATTTACTTGATGTATGTTTAGACTTCCTATCTTTAGAATACTACATTTTGACTTCCAAATTTTTAAGAAAATGCCTTTAAACTCCTACATGACCATTTTACCATTCATTAAATGAAGATTTTTATTGAAGCTTTTTTTTTTAATTATTTTATTTAAAGCTAAAATAGTGACAAATGGTTTAAAAACACTTTTCTTTTATATTGTCAAATCCAGATTGATACGTACGATTCAAGTCAATTTGATCTCATAAAACCAATATGATTCATTTTCAGTTTATCACATAGTTAATTTGATTTATCTTTTTAACAGTATATTTCTTTATATGTTCATACCAACTATTTAGAATAGGTTTGATAATACTAATTATATATATATATATATATATGAGATTTAAAAATATAATTTTAAAGATAAAAGATTTTAATTACAGGTAAAGCAAATATGAAAGTGTACCGCGTATGTGAAAATTTACCCTTTATCTTATACCGTGAGAATGAAAATCGAGGAGGGTGGGAACTTCAGGTTCCGATGCTGATAAGTTCGTACATAGTACAGTAGTGCACTCAATTTGCGCAATCATGGGAACTTAGATGGGTGGTTTTGTAAACGTAAACACCCAGAATTCAATATAAATACAGCCTTTATCACCGCTTCCTTGGCGTTAGTGATTTATATTTATTGAAGCCGTCAGATTTCCATTTTATAATTGAAAAATCTGGTTTACGTGGACCCTCAATAGATACATCTGGGTTAAAAAATAATGGATGTAAAATTATTAACAAACATAATAAGGACAGAATGTACCGTGATATATATATATATATATATATATATATATATGGGTACGTATCACTATCAGTACAATAATTATATAATTAAAGGTTAGAATTTTATCTTATATTTTAAAAAAATATGTATTTAGAAATCAACGAAATGTGAAAACTCGTAATTACTTTTTAAAATCTTAATTATGAAGAAGCCATCGAAAATAAATACCTAATGAAACAATTATATCTATTAAGATAAAATGGTTAATTTGACAAATTCTTATATTATATCAAAACTATACTCTTTTCTCATCTATCTCTTCAATTTCAACTTGCATGCCAATTTTATGTGATTTTTTTTCATAATAATATTAGTAATAAAATATTATCGTAATCCTAACCAAGGTAATCTATTATAGTAGGTTAATTAGTTACTTTCTCTCTTTCGCTTTCTAAAGATAACCTATTATTAACATGTTATTTAAATAACAAGTTTATTTTAATAAGATGAACGATATAAATTGAATTCTACTAAATTAGTAAATTGGTCAATGTTAGAATAATGCATTTTTAATAGCTTCCAATTCTGTTTCCACGTAAGAACAGCTTATAAATTGAGTGGTTCGATTAAGTCAAGATCCTCGTCAACGATTTATGGAAATATGTCTTAATCGGGTGGCTGATCTTAAGGATAAAACACGTTAAATCTAATGATTATGATATATGTATCATCATCCTTTGGTACCCTTCATTGATTTTTGCGTGTATAGACGAATGTGCTATTGTGACGCGACTTAAATTTCTTAAGCTTTTTCCTCATTCGTCAAACTTTAAAAATCATTTCTAGCGCATCAACGTTACTGATGTTTTAGAACATAACTTTTACATTCCTTGTGAAGTGCCTAGGTGAGAAATATTCGAGCGAAATGGACTGCGAAAAACCCTGGCCGCTTAAAGGACAAAACTAGTGACCGTGCTCAGTCAATGGTGCTATGGATCATGGTAACAATAACGTGCTCAAAGAGGAAATGAGACTGAATAAACTAGCTAAACCAGGAGTCTAACATGTTGTCTTTTCAAAAGCGGAGAAAAATAGCATATGTGCACCTTGGTAATTCACCTTTATTACAAAGGTTATTGGGCCAAATCTGGGTTTCAAAATATTGTCAAATATTCTAAAAAGGTTATGGAGGTCAATCAATACTCTAAAAATTGTAAGTGTCAGTTTGGGAATTTATTTATTAGCTCTCGATAGCAATTTGGATTTTCAATGGGTTATTTAAAATGGATTGTGGTTTATCAACAACCATTATTTAGCACTTAAGAAATGGAACCCTAATATTCATATAGATAAAACTTCTTTTAACTCCCTAGCAATTTGAGTGCGCATAGTGGGACTTCCAATGGAATATTATTCCTCACTAGCTTAGAAAAATAGAAGAGAAGATTGGTCTAATCCTACACTATAATTAGTATACAATAGAGCTTGAAAAGGGAAAATTGCTCATCTTTGTGTTTAAGTGGATATTAATACCCCCTTGAAAAATACACTAATCATAAATAACTACAAATATCATATCCAATATGAAGAGATCCCAAGATTGTGTGAGAGTTATGGTCATGTACGCCATAACAAAATTAATTAGCCGTACAAAGTGAACCATGTAGAGAATGAGAGAAAAGATGATCGGGACAATAAAGAACCAGTAATTGAAGTGGATGATTCAAATATGGGAGTTAGGCGAGTTAATCCTACGAATGACCAATGCATGGATGGGGATGTTAAGGGTAATAAAGTGTAGCCAGTATTAGACTTAGGTAAAGAGAAGTCAGAAGAAGTTAATGCAAGAAGAAGGGTTTTAAAGGAGATAAGTAATGCAAATCCTAGTACAGATAAATTAAATGATGCTATGTACGGTGATTATGTGAAAGTAAAATACAAAAAGGCAGTGCAAAAAAGACCGGAATCAAAATAAGTAATCGAAAATTCGGAAAGTAGTTGTAAAGGGAAAGAGAATACTTCCTGAGATCTTCAAACATACCCGAATCAGTATGTTGGTTCGGTTAAAAGAGAGCCAAAAGGTAGAAGAGGAAAAAGTATGTTTTAAAGATACAGGTGTGCCTTTTGAGTCACCCAAAGAGTGGTTTAAAAACGTGAAAAACACCACATAAGGATCTTCTATTTTCTCTCTCAAAACAGAGAAGAAATCTCTTGATTTTAGCCTGCGAAAATCTCTTAACTCGCTGAAGAAAGTTGCAAGACAAAATGGTGTGAATGTTGGAAATGAAGTAAAGTCTCAAATTGCTAACTAAGGAGTCGAGGACACCTAGATCGCATTTTGACATGTAGGTTTGGGAAATCAAAATGAAATCATCTTTAAGGCGGGTAGTAGTGAAAGTGCTGAGTATCATCCTAATGAAAGTGAGATGGAGGAGGGAGAAGATCCTAAAGGTTATTTTCCAACCAATCATGAGGAAGGGGAGATTCCAATTCCAAGGGGAAAGTATCATCCAAATTCCACTGGAGAGTATTTTAGTAGTTAAGATGCCAATGTTCAAATCGGACTTACTAGCGAAGGACATCCTCAACGACTTGGAATGGACATACAAAATGGCAGTCGTAAGGATCTTGTTAAGCCAGGCACATTCGATGGAAATCCAAAGGATTCTGCCTACCTAGTGAATGATGGATAAGGGAGAATCATCCATGTTGATCACAACATGGGAGATGCAGATGGCCATTTTGCATACGCCATTTCGACTAAACAAATGAACAACGACCATTGATCACTTTCAACAATCTTATACAAGTGATCACTCATAAAAGAAGAGTATTTTTAGTAGTCAAGATACCAATGTTCAAACTAAACTTACTAGGGAAGGACATCCTTAACATCTTGGAATTGACATACAAAATGGCAATCGAGAGGATCATATTGAGCCAGGTACATCCAATGGACATCTAGAGGATTCCGTTTACCCTGTCAATGATGGATGAGAGAGAATCATCCATGTTGATTAGGACATGAGAGATGTAGATGGCCATGTTGCATACACCATTTCAACCAAATAGATGGAAGATGACCATTGATCACTTTCAATAACCTTATTAAAGTAATCGCTTGTATAGAATTTTTGCTTTTATGGTTAATAACGCCTTCATGGACATATTGTCTTTAGATATTCAAAGCAAACCATTCAAAGCATTAGCATAGAATGCAAGTGGTGCTAATGCAGAGTGCTAAAGACAAGCTTTCAAGGAGTTGATTTAGAAGTATGAGTCTCATGTGGTTACTATTTATGAAACAAAAATGGGAAGGATGCCGCCATGGAGTTTAAGGATTATCTAAGGTTTACTACTTCTTGTGCTGCACAAGTCGAAGGACTTAGTGGTGAAATCCTAATGTAAGCTCCTAAAATTAAGTTTAGAACAACCAAGCTCAGATTTAGAGTTTTTAGGGAAATTTATCCAATTGAGCCCAAACTTTACAACTAGAATAAAAAAATTAGTCGAGATATTACAGTAAAGTTAGATTTTAGTAATAATGAACCAAAATCCCAATTTTTCCCTTAGAAGCTGGAATATTTAGTATTGCATTAAAATGATGGGAACTCCTAAAATCGAACTTATTTTGCAACGAAAACTTAAGATAAGTTAATTGAGCTATAAAATGAGATAATATAGTATAATTTACTACATAAAAATACACGTAATTTTACGAGTATACTCGGTATAAATAATAATTATACCCGTAAATTAACCCTAAATTATGTAAGTGTTGAATTCATGAAATTAAATTTAGAACATATCCTAAAAATAAAAAATATGCTAGAAACTTAATTATATGAGTATAGTTATATATTACACGTGATATTCACAAGGAATATATACTCGTATATTAAGTAAGTAATTAAGTATTAATAAAATATATTCAAAATACCTAAAAAAAATTGCAAAATATTATCCAAAAGCCTTCCAATTGCTGATTCATGCCTGGAAATTTCTGGAAAACATCAAAGCTGGACAATTGTTGAATCAAAAAGTGAATTTATAAGCCAATGCCACCTCCTACTTGCAATTAATGAAGGAAAAAGTAAGAAAAAAAATAAAAACAATAAAACAAAAAAAAAGGAACCGACCTAAACAACTATAAATCTATTGAACAAATCACTTTACATCTTTTGGAACCAAAAACAACATAAAGAAAAATTAGAAAAAAATCGTAAAAAATAAAAAGAAATTTAGAAAAAAAACAAAGGAAATTTCGTGAAAGTGAAGAACCATAACCTAAAGTGGTTCTACTGTGAAACCTAGCTAACCTTACATGGTCCTCCCACCGCGTAGACCGTCCGACAACCTCCCAACCGCCGTCCGCCACCGGAGCACCTAAGAACAGCAAGGTCAAATTCTTGCCCTGTTTTTCAAGAATTTTTAAAAATTAATAAATCCACCCAGAAAATTATGAAAAAAATTGTACTTAGGTTATTTTAAACATGCTTTCATGTGATATTTTTATTTTTGAAAAATTCGTAATATTTAATATACTTTATTATGAAATCTATTATTCACCCAAATGTATAATTGTAAAATAAATGTACTAAATAATGTTGTTTCTAGCTGAACATTTTTGTGTAGGATGTGCATGATATGTAGGTAATTGCTATGTAGCCTGAATTTTGATTTGAATAATTTTAATATTTATTGAATTTTTAGGCCTGAAATTAGCTCGAAAATAGGCTGAAATTATGATTTTAATAGGAAATTATGAAATTAATTGATGAAATCGACATGTACTGATTTATAATAAATAGTAATAGTATTGAGTCAAATTGAATTGGGTGCTAAAAAAATTATAATTGGATAATTTATCATAATTTAAGGGTAAAATCGTCAATATGAAAATATAGGCAATAGGTCGGAAACTTGAAACCAAGTGATAACTAAATTCCCTATATTTTTAGAAGTCCATAGAAATTTTCGGGGAATTATTTGGTAACCCGAACTATTTATTACAAATTTATTAAGTAAAATAGCTTAAATTACAAGTCGGGGTGTATTTGTAATATTAATAAACTAAAATGAATTAAATAGTTAAATAAAACCTATATATAGGATTGCTGATCAAATTGGATTAAATGGAGATTCTTATTATATTTATTAATATTTTCTGATCAGGATATACTTTAGGTGTATTAGAATTGAATAATACTTATATTATTATAATATAAGGACAAATTAGATAAAATATAATTTAAATCTGTAAATTACGCATAATACGATCATTTTTATATAATTATGTATAATTATATTAAAAACTCAAATTACCTGTTAAAAATCATCTTCAGAAACAGAACTCGTAAAACGTATCGTTAGGTCTATACAAACTCAATGACACTAATTTTGTTGAAATCGGACAATCTTAAATAATCTAGCCTATAACTATATCATATTCAAGAATATATACATTTCGGTAACCTTACCGAAATCAAAACGTGAATTAATAAATAAAAAGTACGTTTCGTTACGATCAAAACGATATATAATACGTAATAGTATATATGATGTACAGTATCAATAATTAATAATTTAATTCGACTAAGCCAATGCAGAATCTGTTATTAGATTTGGCTGACTGGAAGTTGTTTTATACTGTTGATGAGATTCTTGAAAATTATAAGTGTGGAATGTCTTACAGTATGCAAGATGATTGGAGGATAATGAGGGATGAGTTAGGGCCTGCGTATAATGAGTATACTACTATAGCTGCTTATGAGAAGAAATATTTTCGAGAAAATGGAGTTTTATCTATAAGAATTCTTATACTGTATTTTTCAGCTCTAGTAGAGGTAGGTAGGGACTATCCCCCAGGTTTTGACCAGATACCCCCAGGTGTTCCACATATTTCTAGAAACTATCCTCCTAGTGTAGTCGACTAGTTTTCTAGACACCCCCTAGATGGAACTGAGGGTATAGAAGTACCACTGCAGCCTCATGAGCCTGAACCTCCTGTGATACCACCTGAGAATCTACCTCAAGAAGCTCAACCAAATGTAGGAGTGAATGATGATAATGATGATCCTGAGGAAGATCCAGAAGAAGAGGAAGTACAGGACAGCGATAGTAAGGTGCACGAGGTGGTAGTCATACCAGATACTCTTATAGTGGTAGAAGTTAGTTCAGGATCTGATGAAACTGGCATGGAAGATTGGTTTCCCCTAGAAGATGTAGCAACTCTAGACAATGGAAGTAACTGAAAGATAAGATGTTGGTAAGCAGATAAGTCTAGGCCTTTTGATATCACCTGACCTGGTAGTTTGATATATCCGGGTTCCCCTAGCAATTTTGTTATGTTTTTGACTTTTTAAATGTAACTGATATATTTCTAGATGTTGTGGCTATTAGATATGTAAATTATGTATATGGATAATCAGATTTATAATCTGATGTTGTAAGAAAAGTAATGTGATCTTTTGAATATAAAGTATCAATTATCTTATGATTATTGTAAAAATGCATGGCTTATTAATTCATATTTCTATGAGATACTACTATGAGAATGGTATAATGCTACATGTAAAACGTGATGAGCTTTATATATAAGTGTAGATGTGATATATAAATGTATTGCTGCTTATATAGGAATAGAATATACAAGTCTTTGTTGACTAAGATCCTTAATAAGGAAACCTGTAGTTGAATATTGTTAATGCAAAGAATAATTAATTTATATGTAAATATGAACTGATTGGGCCAAATATTGACTTCGGGTACACATATTGTGAGTGCAGGATTAATAATTTGTAGACTGTGAATCTAAATATGGTAGAGGAATCAAATAGAAAGGGAAATGGGAATGATTGACCTGCAGCAGAAGTACCACCTCTTAACCCTCCTAATCCACCAGAACCACCAAGAAATGACATATCACTTGCTCTGAACATGATGGACCCAACTCAGTTTGGACAAATGTTGGCTAATATGAACACTATAATCTAACAGCAAGGAGCTTTAATCCAACATTTGATCATAGGAGGAAATATGATGAACCAAAGACCAATAGAGGTTGAACCTAGAGTAAATCGACCTCAAGATACAAGTTGACTTCTCGAGTTTATAAAATCAAATTGGTATTTTGAAGGTGAAATGGGCAAGACTGCTTTAGCTGATAATTGGTTAGCTCAAATTGAGCGCAGTTTTGAGGCATATAAGATTCTTGAAAATAAAAAAATCTCTTATGGTACTTTCTTGCTAAAGATGGGAGTACGAGTTTGGTGAGATTCGACAGCAAGAACCATGCTAGGCCCCATTACGTGGCAAACATTTCGAGAAGCATTCAAGAGTCAATATTTCCCTATCAGTGTGCAAAATCAAATGACTCAACAGTTAATGGAAATAAAGAAAGGGCCTATGAGTGTAACACAATATGAGAATGAGTTTAACAGACTGTTGCAGTATGTGCTTGAGTTATACAGAGATAATCATGTATTAAAGAAGGATCTTTTTCTTAATGGATTTGATGTTACGATGCGATGCAAGTTGATGGATTATGGATTCACCACTTATCATCAGATTGTGGATAAGGCACGTGAACTGGAGAATAATCGACTGGCCATGCAAGGTGAATGGAGTAAGAAATTGAGAAGAGTTAATCAATACAGGCTTGTTTTCAAGAGAACATTTGCAAATGCAAGTAATAACTCAAACCAGAGAGGGAAGAAGTTAACTGCTGTAACTAATGGCCCTACTTCAAACAAGACTGGATTTAGTTTTTATGATGAGTCTAGAAACGTGAAATGTTGGAAATGTGGAGCTCAACATTTCCCTAGGCAATGTGCCCAGCTAAAAGGCAAGTGTTATTTGTGTGGTGATCCGAATCATATATCAAAAGGGTATCCAAAGATGAAAGCGGTAAAATGCTTTAAGTATGGAATGAAATGACATTTCTCTAGATATTATGGTCAAACCGGACAAAAGAAATCCAGAGAAGTAGAGACAACTGCTGTTCCAGCACGAGTGTTTGCAATTGAGGGGATAGAAGAAGATATTGAGGACTTTGATGAATAGATGGAAGAATACTTTCATGATGGTTCGGATGATGAAATGGAGATTAATGGAACTGACCAAGGTTTAGTAACAAGTACGTAAAACTAACTTGTAACTCTTACTTATTTATGATTTGATTATGTGTATATTTGTGGATGATGTTAAAAACTATGGAAAGATATGATTTGAGTATAGTACTTAAGAGATAGATAATTATAACATTAGTAATTATTTCAGGAAATGTGCTTATAAATGGATGAACTGCATATGCGTTGTTTGATACTGGAGCATCACATTCATTTAGTAGTTGGGAGTTTGTAATGAGAAATGGAATTAAGACAAGCGAAGTCAGATCCACATATAGGATAAGAACACCTATAGGAAAATAAGTGTTAACACGAGAAATAATAGATAATGGACAATTGCAAATCCAAGGACAAGAATTCCCAATAAGACTCATAGTACTACCAATTAAGGGATATAATATAATTGTGGGAATAGATTGGTTGTCCAAGCAGAGAGCGAAAGTGGATTGTCAAAATAAAAACATAATCTTAGATGAAGGTAAGATCATATTTCAAGGAAATACAGGTGAACGAAGTCTAAGATTATCAGTGATAGAAGTAAGCGAAATTACTAAGGAATGGCAATTCTACTGGATATTTACCATTGAAGGAGAAAGGGAAAATCCAAAAATATCAGAAATACCAGTAATGAATGAGTTTTCTGATATTTTTCCAAAAGAAGTACCTAGATTAGCACCACAACGAGAGTTAGACTTTTCTATAGAATTGGTGCCAGGAACTGAACTAATATCAAAAGCTCCATACCTAATGTCGCCGATAAAACTTTAAGAATTGAAGAAACAACTTCAAGAGCTATTGGACAAAGGATTTATATGACCCAATATATCTCCTTGGAGAGCGCCAGTGTTGTTCGTGAAAAAGAAAGACGGAACCATGAGGTTATGTTTCGATTATTAAGAAATAAATAAGGTGACTATTAAGAATAAATATCCATTACCCGGGATTGATGACTTGTTTGATCAACTGCATGGTGTCACTGTATTTTCATGAATTGATTTAAGATCTGGATACCATCAGTTATGAATTAAGTTGGAGGATACATCAAAAACAGCTTTTAGAACCAGATTTGGGCACTACGAGTTTTTAGTAATGCCTTTTGGTTTAACGAATGCACCAGCTGTGTTTATAGATTTAATGAATCGAGTTTATCAACCTTTCTTGGATATGTTTGTTGTGGTATTCATTGATGATATTTTGATTTATTCCAAGACTAAAGAGGATCATGTAGATCATCTACGTTTAGCCTTGCAAAAATTGAGGGACAATCAACTGTATGCTAAGTTGGATAAATGTGAATTCTGGCTGGATAGGATATCATTTTTTGGACACATTGTGTCAGGTGAAGGAATTTCAATTGATTCCAAGAAAGTTAAAGCAGTACCTGAATGGAAATAGCCAACTACTATAACGAAAATAAGGAGTTTTCTCAGAATGACAAGATATTATAGGCGATTTATAAAAGATTTTTCAAAAATCGCTAAGCCTATGACTCGACTGACACAAAAAGATGTTAAATTTGAGTGGAATGATGAATGTGAACAAAGTTTCCAAGAATTGAAACATCGATTGATTTCTACACCAATACTTATTTTACCAGATCCGAGTAAATCTTATTGTGTATATAGTGATGCTTCCAAAAGTAGACTAGGATGTGTATTAATGCAGGATAGGAAAGTGGTTGCTTATGCATCCAGACAGTTGAGGCCTCATGAAAAGAATTATCCGACTCATGATTTGAAACTAACGGCTGTAATGTTTACTTTGAAAATCTGGAGACCTTATTTATACGGGCAACATTGTGAGATATAAACAGATCATAAAAGCTTGAAATATTTCTTCACTCAGAAAGAGTTGAACTTAAGACATAGACGTTGATTGGAATTAATCAAGGATTATGATTTGACCATCAACTATCACCCTGGCAAAGCCAATGTGGTAGTAGATGCATTAAGTCGCAAGAACTACAAACAAGTGGCCTCACTACTCACTACTCAGCAGGAATTGATCAAAGAATTTGAAAAGATGGAAATTGAGTTCAGATGGCATGAAACTGAAGCACAATTGATGAATTTAGTTATACAACCAACCTTGATCGAAAGAATTAAGTTGCAATAAGGTAAGGACCAAAAGTTGAAAGAAATCAAGGAAATGTTGAATACAGGCGATGTACCTGACTTTAAAATTGATGTTGAAGATGTGATAAGATTTAAGGATAGAATCTGTATGTCTAGTGATTCAAAATTGAAGAATGAAATAATGATTGAGGCACATGATACAGGTTATACATTACATCCCAGTGGAAATAAAATGTATCGTGATTTGAAATCATTGTTTTGGTGGAAAGGCATGAAAAAGGATGTAGCACAATATATGGCTGGATGCAATACATGCCTACAAGTGAAAGCAGAACATTAGAGGCCTAGTGGTTTATTGCAACCATTAGAAATACCTTAATGAAAATGGGATCATATTACGATGGATTTTGTAATTGGACTCCCGAGGACTAGATCAGGTCACGATTCAATTTGGGTTGTTGTAAATAGGTTAACAAAGTGTGCTCACTTCTTACCTTATCGAATTGGTGATTCAATAGAAAAGTTAGCACAACTATATATTAGAGAGATTGTTAGACTGTATGGTGTGCCAATAAGCATTATGTTAGATAAAGACAGCCGATTTGTATCGAAGTTTTAGGAAAGTTTACATCGATCTTTAGAAACTAAACTACAGTTTAGTACAGCTTATCACCCACAAACCGATGGACAGTTAGAAAGAGTTATTCAAATACTCGAAGATATGTTAAGAGGTTGTATTTTGGATTTTAGAGGCGATTGGAATCAGTATTTGCCATTAATGGAATTTGCTTATAACAATAGTTATCAAGCAACGATTCAGATGGCACTATACGAAGCTTTATATGGAAGAAAATACCGATCACCACTGTATTGGGAAAATGATGAATATGTAATGATAGGACTTGATATGATTGGTCAGATGAATGATAAAGTTAAGATAATACGACAAAGGATGTAAGCAGTGCAAGATCGATACAAAAGTTGGGCTGATCTAAAGAGAAAATTTATAGAATTTACTCCAGGAGATCATGTGTATATAAAGATAAGCCCATTTAAGGAATTTAAGCATTTCGGTACAACAGGAAAGTTAAGCCCCCAATATATAGGGCCTTTTGAAGTTTTGGAAAGAATTGGAAACGTTGCGTACCGAATTGCTTTACCCCCAAGTTTAGCTGGATATCATGACGTATTCCATGTGTCAATGTTACGAAAATTCGTGAAGAATCCAGATGCTGTCAAGGAATTGAAACCAGTAGACTTACAAGAAGACTATACTGTTGAGGAAAAATCGATCAAAATCTTAGAAAACCGAATTCAGAAGTTATGAAATCGAGAAGTAGAGTATGTGAAAGTTCAATAGGGTAGCGGTCTAACAGCAGAGCTAACTTGGGAACCGAAGTCAGCAACACAGAATCGTTACCCAATACTCTTCAAAGAATGAAGTAAATCATAAAGTTTTTATTCACAATTAAGTAGTTATTACATTTAGATTTAAAGTTTTGAGGACAAAACTCTCTTAAGGGAGGTGGAAATGTAAACTCCCAAAATTGAGTTTAGGACAATCGAGCTCAAATTTAAGCCTTTTAGGGAAACTTATCCAATTGAGCCCAAACTTTACGACTAGAATAAAAAAATTAGTCGAGATATTACAGTAAAGTTAGATTTTAGTAATAATAAACCGAAATCCCAATTTTGCCCTTAGAAGTTGGAATATTTAGTATAGCATTAAAATGATCGGAACTTCTAAAATCGAACTTAAATTGCAACGAAAACTTAAAGATAAGTTAATTGAACTATAAAATGAGATAATATATTATAATTTACTACATGAAAATACACGTAATTTTACGAATATACCCGGTATAAATAATAATTATACTCGTAAATTAACCCTAAATTATGTAATTATATATTTATTGTGTTGAATTCATGAAATTAACTTTAGAACATATCCTAAAAATAAAAAATACGCTAGAAACTTAATTATATGAGTATATTTATATATTACACGTGATATTCACAAGGAATATATACTCGTATATTAAGTAAGTAATTAAGTATTAATAAAATATATTCAAAATACCTAAAAAAAATTGCAAAATATTATCCAAAAGCCTTCCAATTGCTGATTCATGCCTGGAAATTTCTGAAAAACATCAAAGCTGGACAATTGCTGAAAGTGAATTTATAAGCCAATGCCACCTCCTACTTGCAATTAATGAAGGGAAAAGCAAGAAAAAAAAATAGAAACAAAAAAAAAAGGAACTGACCTAAATAACTATAAATCTATTGAACAAATCACTTTACATCTTTTGGAACCAAAAACAACATAAAGAAAAATTAGAAAAAAATCGTAGAAAATAAAAAGAAATTTAGAAAAAACAGAGGAAATTTCGTGAAAGTGAAGAACCATAACTTAGAGTAGCTCTACTGTGAAACCTAGCTAACCTTATACGGTCCACCCACCGCGCAGACCGTCCGACAACCTCCCAACCGCCGTCCGCCACCGGAGCACCCAAGAACAGCAAGGTCAAATTCTTTCCCTGTTTTTCAAGAATTTTTAAAAATTAGTAAATCCACCTAGAAAATTATGAAAAAAATTGTACTTAGGTTATTTTAAACATGCTTTCATGTGATATTTTTATTTTTGAAAAATTCGTCATATTTAATATACTTTATTAAAAATTTTACTATTCACTCGAATGTATAATTGTAAAATAAATGTACTAAATAATGTTGTTTCTAGCTGAAAATTTTTGTATAGGATGTACATGATATGTAGGTAATTGCTATATAGCCTGAATTTTGATTTGAATAATTTTAATATTTATTGAATTTTTAGGCTTGAAATTAGCTCGAAAATAGGCTGAAATTATGAATTTAATAGGAGATTATGAAATTAATTGATGAAATGGACATGTAATGATTTATAATAATAAGTAATAGTATTAAGTCAGATTGAAATTAATTGGGTGCTAAAAGAATTATAATTGGATAATTTATCATAATTTAGGGGTAAAATCGTCAATATGAAAATATAGGCAATAGGTCGGAAACTTGAAACCAAGTGATAACTGAATTCCCTATATTTTTAGAAGTCCATCGAAATTTTTGGAGAATTATTTGGTAACCCGAACTATTTATTACGAATTTATTAAGTAAAATAGCTTAAATTACAAGTCGGGGTGTATTTGTAATATTAATGAACTAAAATGAATTAAATAGTTAAATAAAACCTATATATAGGATTGCTGATCAAATTGGATTAAATGGAGATTCTTATTATATTTATTAATATTTTCTGATCAAGATATACTTTAGGTGTATTAAAATTGAATAATACTTATATTGTTACAATATAAGGACAAATTAGATAAAATATAATTTAAATCTGTAAATTACGCATAATACGATCATTTTTATATAATTATGTATAATTGTATTAAAAATTCAAACTACCGGTTAAAAGCCATCTCTAGAAATAGAACTCATAAAACGTATCATTAGGTCTATACGAACTCAATGACACCAATTTTGTTGAAATCGGACAACCTTAAGTAATCTAGCCTATAACTATATCATATTCAGGAATATACACATTTCGGTAACCTTACTGGAATCAAAACGTGAATTAATAAATAAAAAGTGCGTTTCGATACAATCAAAACGATATATAATACGTAATCGTATATATGATGTACAGTATCAATAATTAATAATTTAATTCGATATACAGTAATAACATGACTGTATATTATGAAAATAATATATATATATAACCATTTTAGATTAAACCCTAATGTTTTTGTAATTATTACAAAAACTGAATTTGGATCTTTTGTGTAATTAGGACCTTCCAATACAAAGACGGTTGACAATTCAAGTCAGCAATAACGAACATCCAAACAAGTAAGTTGGGATTATGGGTTCACCACTTGTTTGGGTAGTATTTAAAGTATCCGGGGACCCAAGAGTACTTTTGGTTGTGTTTGTAATTAGATGATTATGCACATGCTGTGTGTGTGAATGATACTCGGTTATGACAGGAGTTTAACTCCTTGGTTTGCTGTTCTGTATATTTGCATGGATTCTATACTGTGTGAACTTGTTGGTCACCCCTGATTAACACTAACAGTTATTCGACTAAAATATAATTGGATATGCATAATCACCCGTTAGGGGAAACGATTAAGAGTGTTAGGCTAAATACCGACTTCCTTCGATGAGGATAGCTGAAATGGTCCTTTCTCCATCCTTAGTCGAACTAAGTGACGGGCGAGCAAGTCGCGGCAAGGTTGGGGGCTGTGGTTCGAAGGCGGTCATGGGAAGAGGGTGTTCTCCATTGCACAAGCCCGGGTTTGGTCTAACTTGAGTCGCGATGAAACTCCTCAATCCGGGTTGGAGCGAATGTAATTTCTCTAACCTCACAGTGAACTGAATAACACTGTGCAATGTTTTCATTTGAGTGATTGCATTGCATTTCATCATGATTATTAACCTTATTTGTGATTATACAGTACTCTTTTGACTCCGTCCCACTTACTGAGCTAATTGTGCTCACATCTCTACAGACTCTTTTGCAAGTGTTGAGTAAAGACAAGATGTTCAGGTACCACCGTTCCCAGGTTAGTGTGCTGCTGTGTGAGAAAGTGAGGATCGAGGAATTACTAAACCTGAGCTCTTGACTTTGTGTCTAAGTTTTGAGGAAAACTAATTGGGAATTCCCTAGGAGCCCACTAGTTTTTCTAACTTATTGTATATGGACCGCAAAACCTGTGGTTTTTAATAAACTCTGATTGTAAACTTTACCTTTGGACGTGAAATGTTTGTTTAAATACTGTTGTGGTACTAAACAGCAAGTTGTATAGAACAAATATCTTGTAAAAGCTCTACCACAAGTTTGATTATTAACAGGTGTCAGAACAGACGTTTCAAGCTGGTTGAGTTGTGCGCCTTGTGTAAACTGCGTCTACGATAGCAGCTATGAGGTCAACTTCTATCTTAGATTAGTTTACACGACGGGACTGTTATGACTCTTCTTATTCGGGACGTGACACCTAGTTCTTTGGAACGTTGGGGACACAACCATCCATGTACTTCACATTTCCCTTCAGTAGATCTAAATGGAGATCTAGGTAAGTCATGTGAAAATAGATGCTTGTTATAGGAGGATCTCTTCAATTAGGTAAACTAAATGAGTCATCTAGGGCTATTAATGGTGGACTTCAGTGATAATCTTTCAAGGAATGAGAAATGGGGTGGGGTAGAACTAAGTCCAAATAAAGTTATGGCTTATCAAAACTACATGAATACTTATTGTATGGAAGATTTAGGATTTGTAGAATTCCGCTTTACTTGTTCCAAAAGGTCTAAGAATCTCAATGAGTTTATACAAACTTGACTTAACTAAACTTGAGGTAATTTTGCATAGAGGAAAGCTTTTCCAAAAGCAAATGTATTTTATATCCCTTTACATCAATCTGACCATCTCCCAATTCTTTTTAATACAATTCCAAGTGTAAGAGGGGGATCAAAACCTTTAAGACCCTTTCGGTTTCAATCTATGTAGCTGACACATCCATCCTTTAATGATTTACCGGTTGCAAACTGGATTTGGCCTCAGTTCAATGTGATAAATGATCACTTGAAATTTGTAAAGGTGTTAAAATAATAGAATAGGGAGGTTTTTAGACTGTTGCTAATTAGACTAGTAGTTGACCTTATTCAAAAAGTTAGAAGACAACTCTTTCTATAACTAAGCTAGCAATTAATTTTAAGAGAAAGACAACTCCAAGAAGAATTAAAATTAATTGATAAACAAGAAGAAGTTGTATGGGTAGCCAATGCTCACTCAAATTGGATTATCTATGGAGAAAGAAATACTAGATTCTTTCATGCAAGTGTGATTGCTATAAGACCAAAAATAAGGATCTGTAGACTATTCGATTCGATGCATAATTAGGTGAGTGATGAAGTTGAGATCAAGAATTTAATCATCAAGTATTACGATTGTAGACACTTAATTTTTATTCCTTATAATCTTAATCTTTTTATTTTTTTAATGGGGTCCTAATTCAAAAAAATAAAAAGATAAAAATAATAAAAATTGACAAATAATGAAAAAACCCAAAAAAAATGAGAAAAGAAATAAAAAATTAATTTTTTTACGAAGTAAATTATTTCAAGGTTAATTAGTTTAGTTTTAGCTCAAATTAAATAATTTTAGAAAGTCGTGTGTTTTAAGTACAATTAATTATATTAAAAATTAAGGCACATGCCAACGACCTAACAAATAAGTATTAGAGTATTTGATAGGAAGTTAGTTTGAGGTCATAGGTTCAAATCTCACTAGACACTTATGTATCTTTTATTTTTTATCTTTTTCATTTTCTACAAAAAAAAAAAAGCAAGTTAAATAATCGCGATCATATCTAATCAAATCTTTTTCGCTCGGATTTGAATTATTAGAGAATATTCGAATCTAATTTAAATTTATTAAATTATATTTGAATTAATATAAATAATTCAGATCTAGTTTAATTTTTATCAAATCAAATACAATAGATACGATTCGATATAATTTAGTTTAAGTTTATAAATACATACACACACCAAAATGAAAGGAGAGGAGTTTAGTTTTTTAGTTAGAACCGATCCCAATTCACCATCCACACTACCTACCGTCGCACCAGACCAAATACGGAAACTCCAAGTGAACACAACTCTACGCGTACAAGACCGAGAATGCCATACACTGGCCACCGTCGAACACAAATTGTACAATCCAGTCCACCCTTAATCTCCAATGCCGCACTGTACAAACAATAATAGTAAGTCTACAGCTAAACTAACACAGTCTACACCACACTACTGCATACAGACGACAATAGCAAGCTTACCTTAATAAGCGGTCACGCAATGTTACTGCATACAGATGACAATAGTGAGCCAATTCCAATCAACGATCACACCATCAACACGTCTACTCCACCATGCTAAGCACCTGAATACAACGCCATCCTCAACGATCATCGCGCTTCACCGTTCATCATCTTCGCCTCGTTGTCCCTTCCACACCAAGCTCCAATCCATGGATAGCCTTGTTGCATGAACAAGGATAGCCACAGTTAGCAGCCAATGCCCCCCATGTAAGCATACTTCTAGCAGCAACAGTGCATCATGCATACTAAACTGCAGTCGCCCTCCTACTAACGATCAAATGTGTCGATCAGCACGTACACATCCTGCTCGTTGTCATGCAAATTAGCTTTCACAATCAAGTTCGGTTAAAATTTTTTATGTTTGGTTAAAAGTTTTTTCTTCTTTATGTTATGATTTCTTCGTCTTATTGATTATAGTTTTATTATTATTATTGTTATATTATTAGTTCTCGAGTATAGATATATATAGATATACTAGTTTTAGGATTTTTTAGTAGTATATGATTTTATAAATAGTTGTTAATAGTAGAAGTATAAGTATGGATTATATAGCTTAGGATTTTTTAGGATTAGGTTCTTTTCATAGAAATCCTCACATAGAAAATCACTTTTAGAAATAGAAATTCACAAAAGGAAATTTTTGCAAGAAAGTTTATAGTATCTTAGATAATTTTTTTATAATTAGTTATGGATTAGGGCCCTTTAGATTTTTTGAATAAATTAAATTGATTAACAACGTAAACTCAAACAGTTTTTTTTTTTTTAAATTAAAATCAATCAACTCATTAAAGTTTTCGAAAAGAACTATGATCATTTAATCCTAACTAGTAAGTATGTAGGCACTTTCGAGGTGACAGTAAAATCTGTAAAAATTTAGATTCTTTTTCTTTTGATTTTTATTTTATTTTAAATATTATAATAAGAAAAATAATCCTAATTTCAGTAAATAGATAGTGGTACTCACTAAGGTCTAATAAGTTAACCCTTGAACTCGGAATTCTCTGGTTCTTCATTTAACTTGAAATTAAAGACTAGTAGCCAAATCGTAATTAATCCTCCCAATTAATTATGATTTTCTTTTCCTTTTCCCGACTCCAGTCGGGTGACAACTTGAAAAAATTTTCTGAATAAAAAGCCAGAATTTCCCAATTTCTTGAATCGATGTTTAATATTAAATGGATTAGGGTTTAATATTAATTAGAAAGTGAGAAATCGAATTAAACAAAAGAAAATTGAAAAATCAGACTCAACATTGATAATTTGTTTACGACAAAAAGGATTGCTATATGCTTTTGGCCTCACAGATGGTTTAGTAGACAAAGAGAATTAAATGGAGAAGAAAGAAGAGAGCTAGAAAAGGACTAATGAAAATGAGGAAATTAAGAGAGGATTTTGATGCATAGGAAACCATATGTCGCTGGAGGTGGATGGACTATACGTAGAATTTTACAAAGCATGTTAGGAGATTGTGGGCTAAATGGTTTGTGACATAATCAAGGATATTTTGACAAGTAAATTCATGCTAGAAGAGCTAAACAAGACACTTGTTGTTTTGATCCCAAAGATTGTTGGTGCAAACAAAGTGAAGTTTTTTTTAACCTATTAGCTTATGTATAACTCTCTAGAAATTTGTCAATAAATGCCTAATCAATAGAATTGGACCTGTGCTAAATGATTTGATGAGTCTGAAATAGGTAAGCTTCATCCCTAGACAATTAGCTAAAGACAACATAGTTATTTTCCAAGAGGTTCTTCACATTTTGGGAAAGAGGAAGGGCAAGAAGCAAGGAATGATAATCAAGCTTCATTTGAAGTACGCTTATGACAAGATGGAGTGAGACTTTTTCTTTTACACTTTAAATAATTTAAGGTTTATGAAAAATTGGTTAAAGCTCATTAACTCCTATTTAAGCTTAAGCACAACTCAATACCAAATTATCTTCAATGGGGCTATGATACAATCTTTTCTTTTGAGCAAAGGGTTAAGTCAAGGAGACCCCCCCCCCCCCCCCCCCCTCTCCTTACCTCTTTATTTTAGCAATGGAGATGTTGAGTAGATTGATCCACTTTAAAGTGATCAAAGGAAGCTTGAGCTTACAAACCACTTAAAGTAAGAGGAACAGTTATTCAGTGGTCACATATTTTCTTTGCCAATGACCTTCTTCTAATGGGAGAGGTGTTAGAAGAAAATGCAACTCAAATCAAGGATGTAATAGATTTTTTTTTTGCAAGAACTTGGGGCAAAAGGTAAATTATGCAAAGTTATGCATCATTTTCTCATGCACCATGAATAGAGATTTGAAGCAGAAAATAGCAAACATATTTGAGACCAAATTAAATCCCAATATTGGAAAGTGTTTAAGTATTCTTGTGAAGGATGATGGGAGACTAAAAAAAATGTGGATGTGAATTTTATCCTAGATAAATTGAGATCTAAGTTATTGTGTTGGAAATAAAGCTTCTCAATATGGTAGAATGGAAACTTCTAGTATCCATGTCCCTTGAAAGTATAGCAGTTATTATGCACAAGTGGTGCTTTTTACAAAAGGATTCATTAATAGAGTAGAAAGGATCCATCGTGACTTCCTATGGGGCTCAACTTAAGAGGTATGAAAGATTTACCAGATTCATTGGTCCAAGATTAAATGGCCAAAAAGAAGGTAAGCTTAGGATAATGGATATTCAAAGAAAAAATCAGGTGAAGTTTGTAAAGTTAAAGTGGCATGTAAAAAAGAAAAAGCTTTTGAGGATTGAGCTCATTAAACAAAAGTAAAAAATTGACAATATAAGTTGAAGAGTGAAGAAAGGCTCCTACCTTTATCAAGAATTACATAAGGATGTTAAGTGGTTAGAGGGTAAAGTATACATGAAAGTAAGGAATGGAGCAATTATAGATTTCTAGATTGATGTCTGAAATGGAAGAGACAACGTCTATAGTTGGTTATACAAACCATTAACCAAACACATTTATAATAATCCAATTTTTCAATTTCTAATTGATCCTTGAAAAGTAATCACAAAAATGACAGATGGCTTAGTAAAAATAATTATCCTTAGTCCAATAAGATGATTCTTTTTTAGGATTGGCCTATATTTTGGCATTGTTTGTTCGAAAATTTCTTAAAATGATAATCATAAGTTCTTCGCTTCATTGGCGCAATAGGGCCATTATGCTCATTACTATTGTTGATCAACTAAACCTGGGACAATTGAGTTGGATGGAAGGAAGAAGTAATTAGGTATTTGACAAATGATGAGATATGGAGCAAGTTAGGAAGCATAGTCTTAAAGCTTGGAAGTGAATTAGTACATTGTTGTAGATGGCTATATGAAATAGATGGTGAACTAACATCAAAGTGAGCCTATTTGCAGTTATGTAGCATATAGGAATCATCACAAGCAAAGGGAAAGCAGTTGTAGATTTGGAAAATGCCTATTTAACTAACAATCCAAATCATAATTTAGAGAATATTCCATAAAAGCATTGCCACTAGAGATAATCTAGGCCAAAGGGGATTTCAACTAAGGAGCAAATGCCCTTTATGTAATATTAAGGAGGAAACCATTGAGCACATTTTTATTCAATGTCAATGGAGCTGAAATCTCTAAGGTGAACTAAGCTTTTCTATTCCGAGTAAGTAGTGTTTTTTGATGAGTTGATGCAATAGCTAAGAAACCACTGTAGAAGGTTTAAAAGGAATTGGTCTTCAATGATGACTCCAAGAGAAGTTACCTTACTTTTTGTGATCAAGGGGATATGGAAGGAATGAGATCACAAGATTTTCCGATCTGATTAAGCTAACCTTACTTATATGCAAAATATTAGGAAGGAGGCAAATGAGTAATGGTTTTTTATTCGCAAGGAGAAGATGCAACTTTAAGACTAGGGACGAATTAGGACATCTGGGGAAATTGACAAGGACAAGGTCATAACTAATAGTAATGGTGTAATTGCGAAGGGAAACAAGGCCTTAGGAGTTGGTGCAATTTTTAGGAATCTACAAGGTGTAGTGCTTGGTAGAGTCTATAGGAAATTGGCCAATTTTTCACCGTTAGAGGCTGAGTTGTATGCTTTTAGAGAGGGATTATTGCTAGCAAAGACTGTGGAACAGAAAGTATTATGTGATATTAACTCCCAACAAGCTCTATTTTGGCTTCAAAATATAGATATGGATTTAGAGATTTGTCGCTCTATTCTTAGGGAATGCATTTGCGTACGTCGTTTTCTCATATTGTTGTTAATAGGATCAACAGAGATGAAGAAAGCTGCTGACAGATTAGAAAAAGAAGGCCTCAATTCCCATTTGTATAGTATCTTTATTGATATGTTCTAGTCTTTTTGTCAGACTTTTGTTTTACTTCTATTTCATGTTCGTCAGGACATTTGTGTGCTAGAAGGGGATGCCCTTCTTTTGCTATGTAATCAAACTGTTTTTTATTTTCTATATGGATTAACAGCACATTATTAGCCTAAAAAAAAGGTTATTGATGTTTTAAAATACTTATGCGATTATTTAAAAATATACAGTTTCTTTTATCTTTTATCAATAATATATATATATATATTTCTATAAAAAAACAACTTCTTAATACCTCACTTACGGTAAATGCTTGATCTTAGAAATTCCCGATTAATATTCTTCAATTTCCATCTCCTTATCATTTTCATGCTTTTTTGTCCCTTGTTTTTTTATTTTATTACTTTATTAACCTATGAAATTTCTAAACAAACGTTTTCCTCCACGGGTATTCCAATAGTGAGATTTGCATTCTGTGTTGGTTCAACAATAAAAACAACTTTAAGTGAGTAAAAATCTCAGTGGCGCTGTTTTTTGTTTTTGCTGCCGAATAAAATCAGTGCAACTTGATGTGCTTTCTTGGTAGGTTCTGTACGTTAATAGGCATCTGAGTACTGAAAGTGATTAAGAGGTCATGAAACTCTTAAAGAAAAAACGTTGGATGAAGGAAGTGGGGTGTCTGGCCAAAAAGAAAGAAGTGAGGTGGATTTTACCCTAGGCAATTTTTTCTTTCTACTTTTAATATCATTTTAGACCTGGTACATTTATGATAAATTGATATTAAGAACAAAAAAAGAGATAAATAATAGAAAAGAGAAGAGACAGAAGAAAAAATAGAAAAACTATATTTTGGGACGTAGAAAAGAAAAAGTTTCTCCGTTACTTTATCTATTGATCGAGAAATAATCTGTTGATAAAATTAATGAAGTATTAATAAAATTTTAATCTATAAAAATATAAATTTACTACGATCGATTGGTGTATATTATCTCAACATATAAAATGTTAATCCACTACCATTAGTATATGTTATATATTTAAAATTATCTCAACATTCAAAATGTTAATCCACTACCATTAGTATATATTATATATTTAAATATTATTGTTACTTATTTACCAACACAGAATATGTCAATACTTTTTTCCCATCAATTCATAGTCCGACGAGCGAGATATCTATAAAAATTAACAGAATGGAAATTTCAAAAGTTAATATAATAAGAGTTTTAATAGTAAGATGATGGGCTTAAGATTGCCCGACAAAGAATAACTATCCCGACCAACCTTGACAGCTTCGATATTGATTAAGCAGAAACCAAATTGACTTTGTCATCTCCTTAATAATAACTCTCCCCTCCATTCCATCCCTTACTTGGTGCAGTTAGCAAGACCTTCCAATTCATGGTTTGACCGTCAAGATGTTAAAAGAGTTAAAATTACGGGAGTTTGATGAAAATTTAAAATCTAAAGATAATTGGTTGTCAAAATTGATTAAGCAAAGGCTAAATTGACCTTGTTATTCCATCAATAAGAAATTTTAATATTCTTACATAGCAAAAGTATTAGAAATACAAATTAAAACCAACCTTGACAGCTTCGATATTGATTAAGCAAAAACCAAATTGACTTTTTCATCTCCTTGAATAATAACTAATTACAGGAGTTTAATGAAAATTTAGAATCTAAAGATAATTGGTTGTCAAAATTGATTAAGCAAAGGCCAAATTGACCTTGTTACTCCATCAATAAGAAATTTTAATATTCTTACATAGCAAAAGTATTAGAAATACAAATTAAATTATCAAAATATTAGAAGTAATAATTAGATTATCAGAGGAAAAAGAAATTAAAAAGAAAAAAGAAAGAAAGAGGGGAAAAGCACTAATTAACCTAACTCTAAATTAATCCAAGATCGCTTATTCCTCGTTTATATTGGTCATGTAATTGAACTCCAATAATTCCATAGCAGAAAATATTTGAATTCCAAGGCCATGCATGGTCAACAGGTGTCCATGATCCTGCACGGCCATCCTCTGCTTGTGGTTATATTTCTCTCCAATTAATAATGTCATGTTCCTCAAATAAAAGCAAAGAGGCAAAATGTATCTGTTATACGATAGAGCGACACATGCACCTAAATTAAATAGATTTAGAATTACTTATTTAATACATGGTATTGTTGTATGAAAAAAATTAGGTGATAAAGTAAATACATACTAAGCCTATAAATATTTTTGTTGGGACTGAATATAGAAGACTATTCAAGAAATATATTTCCGAAATGAGGAGAGAAGAAAAACAAAAGAAAGTGTATCTTGATTCTTCAAATCAAGCCAAGACTACTACTCGTTGACTTCGAAAGTTAGACAAAATAAATCTCAGCACATGCATGTACAAAGAAAAAACACTATGGATACTCCTAACTTATTTTTCCTTTTTAGATTTTACCAAATGTAATAAGATGTAATCAATGATTTAAAATTGTAAGAAAAATAACGCCATCATAATTCACGAAGTATTATAAATTCCTAAGAGAAAGTAAATTGAGAAGATTTAAATTTAAAAAATTTTAATGTATTTTCCCAATATCATAAGCTTGCACTATGAATATTTTATGGGTTTTTGTTTTTTAATTTTACCATAGGTAATCAACAGTTAAAATTATAAGGTATAATCAATAAAATTATAAGATGTAATCAACATTTTGAAATTATAAGGAAAATAATGCAGTCATAATTCACTAAGTATAAAAAATTCATTGATAAATTAAGGGAAATTGAAAAAAATAGTAAATTGAGAGGATTTTAATCCAAAAATTTTAATTTTGCCAGTACCATAATCTAGACTTAAATTTTAAATTAATTGATAAAAATGAATCCAAATCTGAAATCTAAATATATATTTGGCTCAACAACAATTAATACACAAAGAGTGTGAACATGTTCTTTTTATGATGTACATGCTTCTATGGGTGGCTCCGTCTTCTCCCCTTATACATATACAACGAAATCCAACGTGAAAGCATCCGAAGAAATTAAGAAAAACGAGTAAAAGGAACTAAAGAGAAAGGAATTAAGAGAATATATAGTATTGGATATATAAACTTGGAACATAAGCTAAGTGATATTTTTTGAGATATAATCTCAAAATTGTTCCTCGATTTATACGAACCTCCACCTTTCCCCTTAACATCGAACGACCTCTGGCCTGCGGGTGCGCCGGCTCGACGGTGAGGACGAACCCAATGTCAGTTCCAATTTAACCTGGCTCTCGCGATCGTCTGTTTGACCATCTAACTTCATCAGTCGATCTGGTTGGTACCGGTTCACTGGGGATGCTTCAACCGTTTCAACTGAAAAGACGCTATCGGCCTCAGGGCTAAACCTGTTATCCTGAAAACGCCCGCACATCCATGTCTCCTTTGCATCTATTTCGTCATTGATCTTGGCCGGGTAAAGCCACCGGCTTGACTTTAACTCTAAAGCATCTGAACCGCCCAAGTGCAGTACATTTCGGTTCAAGGGCCGCTTAAACCGGGGCCTGCTTCGTATCTTGTGTAGATCATTAGAACTGGTTCTGGGTACGTGGCGGATGTCGTAGGATTTGAGAGCCGGAAAGGGATGCTGAGTTCCAGCTGGCGCGTCAAGTGACGGGTGTTGGAGGAATTGAGCAGAGGCGGAACCTTTGAGAACGGCGTTGACGGCGGATTGGCATTGGGCCCAATTGCCAGACCAAAGCAAACCCACTGATCCGTAAACTGGGTTGATGATCCGCCCACAAGCCTCGTAGAGCAATGACCTAAATATGGCTGCATGGTGAATATAACCCACAAATAAGCAACAGCTCTATCGTACCCTAGAATGAAATCATGGCGAAAATCTTAAATTACTCGAATGCAGAATGACGTATACTAAATCAATGCACACATTGCATGATCCAGTACTTTTTAGAATATCGAAACATAGAAAAGAAAAAAGGAAAAAAAAAAAAAAGAAAAAGAAAAGTCTCAACTATTTTCGAAGTTAGCTTCCAATTTTTTTTTTTTTTCCTTTTCTTTAATGGGTTGGCAGTGCAGTACTAGGTTAATTACCTGGTCGGTTGTGTTCAGGACCAGCGCTAAGGAGGTTAACGAGGCCAGCACGACCATAGAACTTAGCAAGGAACATGGTGGCGTTGGCCTGGGACTCAGGTGATTTAATCCATGTAAGGGATGGCCTGATCACACAGTCGTCGCTACAACCTTTTCGGAGTACTCTGCACCCATTGCAGCTCATTCTCATGGCACTTCTTCAGGCTGCCAGGTCGAGAGAGAGAGAGAGAGAGAGAGAGAGAGAGAGAGAGAGATGTGCGAGGGGGGGAAAGTGAGGGGTATTTATTTATGGTGGGTCTAGAAAGCGGTTTCCTGTTTCCAGAGAAGTAGAAAGTAAAGCCTCAAAACCGGAGGGTTCTTCTCTTTAAATAAAAAATCGAATTTAGTTCGTCTATCTGTAAAAAAAAAAATCTTAATTTGGGGAATTTTGTTACCGTCCTGTTGCTGTTTATTAGGAAATCGGTCTAACTTATTATTTTTTTAAAATTTAAACTGTTAAATTAATTAGGAATTCAACAATTTATATTTTAAAAAAATGTAAATTAAGATTTAGACGGAGGAGTTGATCGCACTGGTTAAAATAAAAAAAATGGATAGTAGAAGATAGGAAAATGGAACTATCTTGTTTTGGCAGTTTGGTCAATTGCTACAACCATATCTTCCCCGGCAATTACTCCAATTGGAGTGTTCCTTCTTTGCAGAAACCCCACTAGTTCTGGGTTTTCCACGGAATTGATCATTACCCTGCATGCAAACATATATTTACCATCGTACCAGAGAATAAAGAGCACATCTATGCTTATACCCATCAAAACGCAAAAGAGTTGGCTATTTCCTTGGATAATTATTCATTATTATTTCAGAAAATGTAGCAACTATTATTAAGACCTCGAATTTCTTGTTTTGGTTTACATACCTAATTCTTTCACCGAGGGGAGTACAACGAAGAGAGGAATTTGAAAATACATCCTCTCGATTTTTATTATTTTAAGTTCACATACCTAATTGGGATTGTTTAAAATCTTAAATAATCTTATGACATCATTGTAGCATTACTCGTTTTCGTAAAATTTCAATTATCAATTCCACATATCAGTATTTAAAAAACATAAATTGAAAAAAAATTAAAAGAATGTAAATTTCTCCAAACCATTAGAATATTAATATTCCATTAGAGTATAATATAAGAGTCTTAACTAAGAGTCTTCTAATATTTGATTCATAAAAATGTAAGTACATAACAAAAGAGAAGGAGTTAGGATAACATTACATTATGATTAGTTTAGGAAAATAGGCACGACTATAATGAATATTCTAAGAACAATATTTAATACAATATTTGGTTCTTATTCACTGGAATAATCATTCTTAAAATTACGCATACTCTTTCAACATTTATTTCAATATTTGGTTCTTAGATACTTAGCCAACTCTGTATTGGTGCAAGGATATATTTAGTGTGTTCCTATTTTATTACGACATATTATCATTTTAAATGCAGTTAAATAAAGTAGTGGTTATTAATTCTTAACTTCAAATAAGCGAAATCTAAATCTGACAATGGCACCAAAGTTTCCCTACAATGACATGAAATTGCTTGTTGGCTTGTTTTGATGTTTAAAATGTCAACCACTTGAACTTATGGATTAGGATTTTAGGACTTCAAAAAAAAAAAAAAAAAACAAAAAATGGTAAAAATGTAAGAGATATCAAATAAATTAATATATCTAAAAGAGGAATTTTGACAATCTAATTCTTAATATAGCAAGAATATAAACACCTTTGGGGTGACTTAACGTAGAATAACAGGTATATAAATATTCTGAAGCAATCTTTGAAAGAAGGACAATATATTTTCCTAAAATAAAAAAGGAGGGAGAAAAAAGAATAAACCAAAAGAAAAAAGAGGGAATTCACAATTTTTTTTTGTTTCTCCAAAATAAAGCACTTACATGGAAACCATATTGGTTTTAATGAGTTAGGCTGTCCAAATTTCATCAAATAAGTCTCTTATCATATTTTATATTATAAGTTTTTTTTTTTGGGCATATATATATGATCCATTCCAACATTTTTTCCTTCAATTTCTAATGACTTTTTTTAAATAGTAAAATTGAATATTTTTCATTTCAATTTCTAATGACTTTTTTTAAATAATTTATTCGGTGATGACTTTTCCTTTTGGTATATGTATTACTAGTGTGCACTTGTAGTTGTATGTATAATGGTAAGTATACATAACACGGGACTGTTATAGAAAATAATATGTTTGAGTATATGCTAAATAAAATTAATAACTTATATAGGAGCCCATCGATACATATGACTAACATCCTTATGTATAACTTCATACCCTAGAAAAGCAATTAAGAGTTATGTAATCGAATATGTCATTTGGAAATGTACGCATAACTATGAAATTTTTATTAAATTTTACAAATTCAAATAGAATATTCTATACATATCGAGCAACTATCCTTGTATCAGATAAATATCAGACTATCTTATATATCTCCACTAGTTCTAAAATATAATAGTTGAAAGGAGTCCATTAATCTTCGACTTTATATATAGCTTTCCAGATAAAGGCAAATACTGTAGTTTCAAGCTGAACATTTGCAGCCAAAAGAAAAGCTGATCATTGTTTTGTTGGTAATATGATGTAGTGTACTAGTACAATTAATGGCTTGGTTTTCTTCATTGTACGACCTACATAAACTGTACTAGTTCTAAGAAATGGCGTAAGTATCATTGGATCGCCCAATTGTATTTTAAATCCATCTTTATTGAAAGTATGAAAGGGACGACGGGAGAGGTAATGCTTTCCGTTGTGCAGCAAAACAATGTACCCTGGTCATTTGGAGACGTATATGTTGACGAAACCCATGGAGGAATACGGGTCGAAGAACTGCCTAACTAAAGCAGGAATTAAGGATGCAAGATGTTTCACAAAACCCTATTAAAATTCTATCACGTTTTACTTTGTATTTCTGAAACTTAACTCTATAACCTTATAGAGGTGAGTTTTTATAAAGTTTAGATAAAATTAAAAAGAGAATAAGAATAAAAGAAGTTAAGTAGAATTAAAGTTATATTTACTAACTTATATAATAATAAAATTTAAGAATAAAATACATTATATAATATAAAATTTATATAAGGTATATATTTTGCATAAATTAAAAATAAATATTTTTATTAATATATACTTTTTTTACTAAATCAAGTTTCCTATTGAATTTTTTTATAATTCTAAAACTCGATCCTAAATCTAATAGGATTTTTAATTATATTTTAAAATCCAACTATAAACCTTATAAAGTAATTCCCTATAAAGTTTTTATAGGATTAGACTAATCAAATATCCTTTAATAATCCACCTCGTTATATCTCTACCAGGAATTAACTTTAATATTTGTGAGTCTTCATTGATTGGATGAGAAACTAATGTATGTGCAGACTGGACTGTAACCAACTTAAGTCCGTAATGTATTATGGTTATAGAGTTTATTTGCCTCCATCGCTTTTATGTAGTCTTTTGTTTGCAGAATGGCCTTCTTGGCCTCCCAACTTGTCAGATTATTTTTCGCCGTTTGTATTTACGAATTATCACTTGGAAAAATAACCTTTGTTTTCATATTTTTTTGGTTGATTGCAAATTTCGAGAACATAGCTATTATCACTTGGAAAAATAACCTTTGTTTTCATATTTTTATGATTGATTGCAAATTTCGAGAATATATCTATATATATATATGATGAAAAATGTTCCTTAATTTGACCATTAAAATTCTCTCTCTACCACCATAGTATTTTGCATAGAATATTTATCGAGCTGATGATGTCAACTATGACGTAAACGACGATTAGCTGACTTCTGCGTGCCAATCTCGTTTATGAAAGTCCTTGTTTCTAGACCACCTTCTTGCAATAAAAAATTTTAAAAAGGAAAAGAGAAGGTGAAGATGGTTTGATATAGAAGTAAATTGAGGAAAGATAGGTAAGTTAGATGTCTTAAAGAAAGCCATTTATTTTATGCGTAATCATGTTGAGTTGGACCACGATCAAAATTGAATCTCCATTATTCTGATAAGGACACTCCGACGTGTTGATTGGTTAGTTCTTCCATAATAAACTACACGTCATACTCTCAGGCAATAAAAAGAGGAATAAGCAACTTTGTGATACTAATCCACTTCCGTATTATAATCGGCCCTAGTTACTTTTTGGGACTGAAGTGAAAAAATGGAAGAGATTCTCCATCAAGGAAAAGGACCTTGAGTGAGAAAAATTTTACTGTTATTAACAAATTACATGAATCACTACTACAAATTAAAGTTTTGGTTACTATTATTGTGGCAAACATTTTTGCCAAAGGTTTTTATTGTTTTTAAGGGAGTATGGCACACATTCTCTATTTTTTTTTTCTTTGAAAAAATATTATATGGACAAACTTTAATCACCAAAAAAATGAAAGTGTTTGTCACTTGCTTATGTAGGTAATTCCACCCAAGAAATGCCATGTGGCAAACACTCTAGCGAATAAAGTTCGCTAGTCTCTAAAATCCTAGTTTTACCACTATCCTCTTATAACTATGCCTCCACTAAGTATCATCTCATCCTCTCACAAACACATGCATACATCACAAAAATTGAAAGTCTTTTTTTTTTATCTAATCAAAATTGAAACTTCTAATTCCTTCTTTGCTTCTCCATTCAATCACTAGGTATTCTCTCTCTCTCTCTCTCTCTCTCTCACACACACACATGCACATGCACCAAAATTGGTTAACCAGTTTGTGTACTTCACATGTGCAAGCAAAGAAGCTATCTTTCTCCTTCTCGCTTTTAGATATTTTAGGTTAATTTTCTTCCATAATCCTATTGTGCTTTAACTATATGTTTTCAATGAATGGAGTAGGCTTCTAAGGTTACGATATCTTAATGCTAATCGTTGGGTTTGTAACATGTGAAATTTCATGAAACATAAACATTTTACTACCTATTTAGTATATATTACTTAGGAAACTGATGTATAGATTAGAGACCCGATATATAGTGGAATGCTAAGTCTTCATAATTCACACAAGTAACAATCCCTTTCTTTCTTTCTTTTTTTCTTTTTCCACTTCTTAGGTTTCTCTATTTCATTGTAGTAATGTGTAGAAACAATGCATAATTTTGTTTGGAATTATGGTTTAATTAGCTTTTAATTTTATTTTAATTTATTTTTCTTTTGGAAGGTAATTTGGTTAACTATTAAAGTTTTGAGCTTTTATTTTGATGAATAGACAATTTCGATAAAAAAAAAGATTAGATTTATCTAGTGACGATACCGAAACTTATTATATGATTTTCTTTAGGAAACTAATATTATACCTTTTTTATGCTTTTATGGTCTTATAGTTTGTTCCTTTGAATTGTTGGATTATATTGTCTAATCATGATTCTATTTCTATATATATCTAATACTATCAGCAAGCTTTTTATGCTTAAAAAAGAATGATATTCTAAGAAATCATGAATCACATCACTATATAAATGAGGGGTTTGCAAGATTCTTTAATAGAATAATTTGGTCAAAATTGATTTTGCATGTGAAATGAGCTCGGTTTTCCATCTCTCATCTATTATAAAGTATATGGTTGGTCAAAAGAAAAAAATAATAAAACCGAGTATTTTTTTGGATTTATTTGTTTTTTCTTTATGTTTTTGGCTATAATAAGTATGGCTAGTTCAGCTTTGAATTTCATTTGAGAAATTCATGCATACATAAAGTATATTCAATCTTCTAATGTTATGAGAGGATTACTCTTTGTAATTACTGTTGTTTATGTAATTTATTTACATGATACTAATCTTTAGTTAGTTTGCAAAATGTAATTCCATTTGAAAACCAAACCACCCGTTATGATTTAATTTACAACATCCTATGATAGGGTGCTAGATTGTTGTGCTCTTATTGGAATTCTTGAATTTTTTAAATTTATATTCTTATATCATTGTTTCTATCCTTTTATTTCTTAATGTACCAGTATTATTTTATTAGTTATCAAAGGAAAAAAAGGTTCCTAGAATAAATAAATATCTTTAAGAGTTTTAACAAGTTTAAAATGTGCTTGTTAGATGTTTAACAAATAAAATGTATTAGGTTAAGGAGTATGTTTACAATTTATAGGCAATATTATTTTTTTTATAACACCTTATGTTGCCAAAAATAACAATATAAACACCAATAAGATGTGGGTTCTTTTTGTAGCTACTAGATAAGATGAATGTGTATGTATCAACAAATGTTTTATTTTGGTAAATGTATCCATAGCATCATATTAGTTTCCCTTATAATTGTTTTTTTCCATTACTGTCTTATTCTATTTCATGATTTATTTGTACATCGAAATTATTAAATCAGTACATGATTAGAGTGTCGAAACAAACTTAGCATATGATGTATGATAGGCTTTTAAGAGAGTATACAAGGTTTCTTAGAGGTTACATGACACTTTGGTCGAGAATAACTATTTGCTATTTAAGATGATGGCAAGAATGACTATGTGCTATATAGGAAAGGAGTATAAAAACTTAAACTATTGTCTAGTATGTAATAATCAAGGTGGAAAGTTCAAACCGATCAAAAGAAAAAAGAGGATTCCAATCAAGGTTTTGTGGCATTTTCTACTAATTTCACAACTCTAAAAAAAATGTTTATATATAGAAATTAGCTCTAGAGATGGGATGGCATGAGGAGAATTATATGCTTGAAGAGGGAGTCTTGAAACATCCTTCCAACTTGAAGGCATGAAAAACATTGGATAATAAATATCATGCATTTGCATTTAAGCCTCGAAACATTAAATTGGGTCTTATAATAAATGAGTTTAAACCCTTTGGAAATATTAGTACAAAGTACGATGTGTAGTTAACCTTAGAATGCATGAAGTAGCCATATTCATTGACATCACTATTGATCTTAGGACTAAAATCACCTAGAAAAAATATCAATGTGTACCTAAAGCCTCTTATCGAAGAGTTGCAAGAATTATAGATAGATGGTATAAGAACATTTGGCATAGTTACTAAGTAGTTATTTAACATGCATGTAGCTTATTATGGACAATCCATGATTTTTCTGCACATGGTAATTTGTCAGGATGGACTATAAAAGGATATAAGGTCTATCCCATATGTAATGTGCAAACAACTAGTAGACATATACATAGTAAAATCCATTATGTGGGTCACAAGTGATTCCTTCTCAAGGGGGCATTCAATGCAATATAAGAAAGAAAAGTTTGATGCGATCTTCGAAATCGAATCAGCTCTAAGGTACTTTAGTAGTGACGAAATTCAAATTCAATTAATTCAAAACAAGAATGTAATTTTAGGCAAACAATCTATACAATAAGGCATCAACGAAATGTTGATGATATGAATTGACATAAAAAAAGACATTGTTCATATTACAGTATTTGCAAGAATTGCGTATTAGACATGATCTTGATGTTATATACATCGAGAAGAACATATGTTTTCTATTTATAGAGTGCATGATAAATAAACTCCATGAAATATCCATATATTGCTGGAATATGTTTTTTCTAAAGCCAGAAAGAGAAAAAGGTAATCTCTAAACTTAAGAACATGCTATGTTGGTTTTCTTTTCCATTTAATATATTCTGTTAAAGATTTGAAGTTATACAAGGAATTTGAATTATTGTTAGGAAAGTGGAAAGTTGGACAACTGATTATTAGAGATACAATTAACCTTATTAAATCAATTGAATTTACTACAGTTTAAGTGCTACATTTTACACTTTTGGATCTTGATTATGTAGTTAATTTTGCATTTTTGGCCCTCTTCATGTCCAGTTGAATGTTGAATAATCAATTTTTTATTAAATAAATTACATAAAACTTGTTTAGGTTATATTAAAAAAATCTACTAGTTGATGTTCCTATAGAAGAATTAAGTAATCTATTACAAGAGTTTAGAACCTAAAATAGTGCCTCAAATAGAGTTTAGGAGATGCCATTGGCCTTCAAGCCATTCTGTGTCATTAGGTTACATAATTCTCCTTTTTTTCATTATTTAATTTTTTCTGGGTTTTCACCTTCCTCCTTGATGTTGAGCTTTTCTTCATTTATCTTTGAAAATTTCTCATACTAGTTTAGGTTTTCATTCCATTATATGAAGTTATTGTTGTAAGTAGATTCTTTGTTTTGAAAGCTTATGGTTTCGGGTTATTATGGAAGCAAAGTAACCTTAACAGTTTGATTATGTCTTTTTGGTTGTGTTTATAGGTTTTTAGTCTTATGCTGATTTTATCTCCATTACAAATTATTGGTTAGGTTGCAATTTACTTCACATTTAGGTTACTGGCTAAGTTTGTTGAATTCAATCCATGAAAAGTTCTAGGTCATTTTTTTTTTATCGACAACACTATTGTTCTTACACAGTATACATGTTCTTTCCTCCACAAGCATTAAATATATGGTCTTCCATTTGTTCTCAAAGATAATTCCTCTTTTCTTCATTGACTGAGTTAAGGTTCCAATGATCAGTTTACTATAGATTTTCTTGTATGCAACTATTGATGTTGAATTTAAAGAGTAGTGGCTAGAAAATATGGGGAAATAATTTTGTCAATAGGCTCTCATTAATGAAAAAATGACCTACTTTTGATTTTTTTTTATAAGAGTAAAAACTTATTTTTGTAATGAATCGATAAACAGCATACAAATACTAATAAAATTTTGATCTGTAAAAATATTATTAATACTTTTTTAAAAAGTATCTTTTCTTATTATCACATGTCAAAATTTTATTGGCATTTATACACCATTTATCAATTCAAAATTCACCCGATACATTAGTGGCATTCCATTTTTTTTTTTTAGTTAGCCAACACTACCTTTTTCTTTAATTTCTTTTTTCTTTTCAATTTTGTAGTAAATAAGTTGCTCTAATTATCTATTTGATAAATTGTAATGATATTCCCTAGAAGTTATTAAAAATGTAAGAAGATTTTGAACTTTAAAAATATTAGACTTATATTCCTTGGAATACGTTGATATTGGAAAAGTTCTCTTCCGATGAAATATCAATTCTATCTTTATATCAATTGCCAAATCGGGCAATCAATTTAATTTTAAAAAATTATTGCAATTACATTTATTATGAATGATTAATCTGATATTATATTAGAGTAGACATATTCTAGCACTGAAATTTTTCAACAGGCATCATTACGTATTGCAAGACATTCGGAACCTTTCTATAATTTCAAATCTTTTAAGGGTCTCAGTGTCATTTTCTCACTTTCTTTATCCTTTAGCAATGAGGCCTTACTGTAATTTAAATGCGTGAGATTTACTCCTATGCATTTTCTTTTTAGGTGCTCCGACAGACTCGTTGTAGTGAGATCATGCTACCAAATTTGTGTCAACTAAGCCATATAGGGCTTTCTATAGGGATGAAAAAAAAAAGGAAAAAAAAAATTCGAAACCAAATGAAAATACTTCTAAACCAAATTAAGTGAAGATTTATAGTAGGTTTGAAGGAATATAAATCACCGAATAATGAAAGTCAATCCAATGGAGCCATTTTCAAATACAAAGTAATATTCGAATTGTTACTAAAAAGATACTTTAATTGTAAAATAGCATATAAAAGAATTATTATTATTTAGTGGCTTACACTGGTTTTTTAATGAAATAGACGGAATTCAAATCCCTTTAATTTGAGTTGTAATATAAAATTTAGTTAGCCAAAGGAAAAAGAAAAATGCATACACGACTTTTATAACCTATACTATTGTAATATGCATATAAATTGATTCATGATATGCTAGTTTTATGATAAATATTAACTTCGAAGCCTCTTGCACAGAGCCGATGCGTTTCATTAAAAGAATTTAGCATATGTAATATATAATTACATGTCATGCATATAGATATATATATCGTTATTATTATAAATTACGAATCAATCTGTGGACGGAATTAAACCATAACAAGTCTTATTATAAATGACACCACAAACAATCTCTAAAATTTTACGAACTTATGTGAAAAGTAAGACTAACTAGCCAAATCTGAAAGCCACAAGGAAAAAATCGATGGTGTGATGTGAGTATTGATCAACAGAAATTAAGAAATCAAATCGAGGCCGCTGAAACTTAGTTGTACCACTACATATGTTCACGATACTAGTTGTGTTAATAAAGAGAAAAAAAAAAAAGAGCAGAAGAGTTCAAAAACTATGGGCGGGTTTTGTGATTAGCAAGCTGCCCATAGATTACGCAGGTGGATTTCAATAGACTTCCAGAAAACCAGGAGTGGTATCCCAGACTTGTGCTAGCCACGCGTCTTTTACTTATAATATTCGATAATTTCCTTTTTCTGTCATAATATATATATTTTTATGTTGCACTTGCACGACGGTGTCCCCTTTTTCCTTTTTATTCCACAAATGTTTCAGTGTCGCGTGGGACTTTATTGCGTAATACATATTTGACTTACATTATTCGACTTAATTATTGAAGAAGAAGAAGAAGAAGAGAATATTGGATATAAAAACGGAGCAGAACCGACAAACATATGGACTTCAAGACCAAGTTAAAGCTATTGTATACTTTGGGTAGCACAAAGTTAATTAGCTTACAAAAATGATGTTATTAGCAATTTTGGTATGATTATATAACTTTCAATCTAAATAATAATTTTTAAAATTATTATAATTTAATAATATAAATATCGATCTCTTAATAAGACGAATTAAATACTATTTTTTTTTCTCTAAAATTATAATAAGATGTAATTGATAAAATAAATAAATAAATAAAATAAAATAAACGGTGCTTAAATAATTTCAAATAATGGACGTAGTGGTTAACTAGTTTGAAATAGAAATAGCCTATGCCCTATGGTAGATAAGACTGAGCTTGGATCGACATTCATTAGGTTAATACTCAATGAATCGCCACCTTAGTTATGCATACTTAAGATGTTATTTGGCAAGCTTTGGACCTGACAAAACTTTCGATCTAGTTGGATGTCTTCGTAAGTTTCAGTTGACCGTCTATTATGCAAGATTAACAGTAAAAGCACAAAAATTGTAAGCTTTTCTTGTAAAAGTAAGATATGTATAAATAAAAGTCCTTGGAAAAATCATTATACTATTCTTATATAAACACAATTGTTGAACTATATCATAGGTTTTATATTAAAATATGTGTTAAACTAAACGCTTCGGAGTGAGTTAGTCAAATACATTTTAAACTAAATCCTTTGAAGCAATTTATCCTAATACACCTTAAATAAACTAGATCTGTAATAATAATTATAAAGTAGACTTATATTTTAAGATAGTATACATAGCGAGTAAAATTATTATAACTTTCAGATGCTTGAAATATGATATTTCTGAATTGATACTAGAGTATCATTCTTAAGTATTCACTTGAAAACTTGGTTCTTATAAACTTGCTAAACTTGCTTTGAAGTGTATAACTAAAATCAATTAAATCTTATAGGTAAACACTAAGAGTAAGTAATAAATGAGTAGTAAATACACTTATATTCATAATATATATATATATATATTGTTTAAGAAACTTAGGATGCACTATTAGTAATACCAAATTATTGAAAATGTTAACTTTTATCTAATTAACTTATAGAGTGGTTGAAAGCAATCCATGATCTGACAAGGACATTCCAACGTGTTGATTGGTTAGTTTTTCCATAATAAGCAACTTTGTGATATTAATCCACTTTTGCATTTCTACTTCGGAGGTATTTACAAGCTTACAACCAACGCGCTATGAAAAATTAACCGATTCTGGTCAAACTATGGTGGCAAGTTGGCCGGCCATGCCTTTTTCTTATTAACTTCTTTTTCTTTAAATTTTGCAGTAAATAGGTTACTCTAGTTTATATTTTCGGTAAATTATATTGATGTTCTCTAAGAATTATCAAAATTATAAAAAGATGTATAAAAAATTATAGAAAGATCTTAAATTTTTAAAATATTACACTTACATCCTTGAAAAACATCCATAACGAAGAATTTTTTCTTTCAATACAATATCAAATATATATTTTCTTTCGGCTCAGCATTTGATTTGAGAGTCTTTTTGACATAATTAATATTTCGTTTGCCAAATCGAGCAGCTAGTTTAGTTGAAAAAGTTATTGCAATTGCACCTACTATAAACGATTGATATGATATTATGTCAGAGTGAATATATTCTACTAATGAAACTTTTATCGATAGATATTGCTAGAAATTTGGAAACTTTCTATAATTTTGAATGTTTTTAGGGTCTCATTTTAATTTTCTCACTTTCTTCATCCTTTTGCAACGAGGCGTTACTACATTCTAAGTGCGGAAGGTTTACTCCCATGCATTTTCTTTTATAGGTACTCCGACAGACCCGTTGTATGTGAGATTATGCTACCATTCAATTTGTGTCGTCAACTAAGCTACATAAGGCTTTCAATTCTGTAAGGTTAAAAAAGCCTACTCTGATCAAATCGAACAAAGTCACAATTTGAATTTTAAACCAAATCAAAATGCTTCTAAAACAAACAAAGTGAAAATTTATGATTTGTATTAAGGAATATACACAACCAAATAAAAAAAATCCAATCCAACCATTTTGAAATGCAAAGTAATATCCTAATTGTAACTAAAAAGATACATTAAATATAAAATGGTATATAAAATAATTATTGTAACATAATTGCATATATAGCGGTCTTTTAATAAGATAAATCAGATTTGAATCTCTTTTTACTTAAATTATGATATGAAATTTAGTTTACAGATAACAAAATGAATATATACATAGCTTTTATAACTTATATATTATTGCAATATGTATATAAGTTGATTCAAAATTTATATCATATGCTAGTTTTATAAATAACCTTTGAAATTCCTAATTGAATAAAATATTGACTTCAAAACTCTACACAATTTAGGGGTGGTATTTGGGCCCCTCACATGTCCTCACGTGCCAAAATTTATGTATTTTGTATGCTTATACCTTTTCACGTATTGAGCCCATCATGCTTGTATCTCTCATGTGCCTAAGCTTTGCATGACCGTGCTTTGCATTCACGTACCCATAATTGGGGTCCGACTATTATGCTAAACATGTCCTTTTAATATTTTTGGATATTTACAATAATTTAAGGTATTATGTATATTAAATTTTTCTGAGTCCAAACATAGACAATGTGTATTATATTATTGATACATATTTATACAGTAATTTATGGAAATTATTAAGTAATTTAATAAGTAAATATAATGCGAAAAATAATAATTACATTTACAAGTTTTTTACTTGAAACGTTCTTATATACGTATAAATATATACATTGAATATGCATAAATGTGTACATTAAAATATTAAGTAAAAAATATAAATGTTAAATATATAAATGTATATATATATATGAATATGTTCATGGATAGATGTGTATATTAATACATAAATTTATAAATGCACTTATGTACATATATACGTGGAAATATATGCGTACTTATATACCTTCATGAAAACACATACATATATATTTGGAAATTTGAACAAACAAAGTTGTACAAATATAGATGTATGAAATATATAATTTGGAAAAATATATACGTGTGTAATTATGTACGTATAAAAAAGTACATATGTACAGACAATTATTTACGTACAAATTTGTATAAATATATGGGTAAGGTAAATACATGAATACAAAATATGTACGCATAGGTACGTACATATTATAGATATATATACATAAATATACATATAAGATACAATGTACTGAATTTACTAATTATATATTATATGCATATAATTCCATATGTAAAATAACAATAAAGGAAAACAATTAACTATTAACAAACTGGAAATTCCATTAATAAAAAATAACTTCATTTATTACTTAGAAAATGAGAAAAGAAAAAGAAAGAAAACATATTAAAATATATATATTAAATTTCATTAAACAGTAGGAATAGAGAATTTAATGCTTGACTACCACTACAACTAAGTGGAAGGGGCGGGGACTGGTACTAAAAGCCTTGCCAATCAAAATGCACTTATTGCTAGGTCCACACCTCGTCTATTCAATTATGTTATCTCCTCTATAGTTGTTAAAATCGCGATTTAACACATGATTCCACAAGTTTACAATATTAATATACTCTTTCAAGTTAATTTGTGTATAAAGTTATTTTCTCATAAAAACTTACATTTTTAATTGATTTTACATGCCAAACTTATGTTTTTAATTGATTTAACTTTGCATTTTACTATCTAAAAACCTACATTTTTTCTTAGAAAAATAGCCAATGGAGGAAATCCCTTAAACAATATTAATTCTAATTAATTCAAATTAGATCTTTACTAATCCATACAGTGATTAACCATGCCTTACGTATCTCAATCCAAGATTTACCAATTTAATGAATCAAGTAAGAAACCTTGTTTTATGTACACCCATGTCCAAGAGTTGCGATACCAACTCACAAATATATAATGCACCCGTAATTCTTAATTATAACCCATATATGTGCAATACACCTAAAGGGCCATATCAATACGGTTCGTATTGTTTACAAACTAATCAAACACATAGCATACGACCACCATCCATAACCAACGATAATTTCAATTAAAGTTAGGTACGTAATAAATATTTCCTTTGAAGTTGTTATTAAAATAAGTGGAGCAAAAAATGATACCTAATTATTCATTTGCATTTATTTGTTAGGGAACAACTCCAACACAAACTCAATCCATTGATGCTTATATAAAAGCTGGTTCCATCCAACCCACACCTGGATCTTCTGGAGGAAGAAGGAAACGTAAAAAGCATACTGCCAGACGCTGGTAGTACATGCAAATCTAAGGCGATGGTGTAATTGTCTTCAGCATGACCTATAAGAATAATCTATCCGAAAAATCTAAGTCCGATACAAGTCACCTAAGACAGTATCTAGAAATGTATGAGAAGAAAGGTATGACACTAGTTAAGGTAGACGAGAACCGAAACGAGACAGCATCTTTCCAACAACCTTAATGATTTTGTTTTCAATGACAAAGCCATACGAGGTGAACTTATGCAAATGATAGCTATTATAGGTATATCATTCAACACTATAGGTCATCCTCACTTTAGAAGGTGGGCGACGAAAAAGTTATAGCCTTAATACCAACATACAGGTTGATAGACCTTGAAAAAGATACAGTTGTAGTTTATAATTAAATGCAACAAGCTTTAACAAAAGAGTTGTCAAACCTTCCAAGCAAATACGTAATCTACTCACTTTCATTCATAATCTTAAATTACATTTTTGTGTTTTTATTTAAACTTATAACCACCATAGTTTTGTCATGCCTTTATGCAGTGTCTCCTTTATATTTGACATTTGAAAGTCACCAGTCATGACCATCAACAATAGTTAGATGTGCATTACTATACACTGGATTGATAACGAAAGGCTGGTGCAAAAAAGAATGATAGCATTTATTTTTTTTCCCAGATTCCCACACAAAGCAAGCTATTGCCAACAACATCATCAGCACCGCCTAATCATAGAATACCTAGATAGTTTTTAACATCAGTTTTGACAATGCCTCTAATAATACAACTTCAATCCGAAACTTGAATGGTAGGTTCAATCTAAATTGTGAAGGTAATTTCTTTCACGTCCAATTGTTTGCCGCATGTTCAACTTAGCAATGAATGCCAGTTTTAAGGTTTATGGTTTAAACCTCATCTAACATAGATCCAATGTGTAATAAATGCCATGAGTGCTTTTAAGAAAAAGCTCATAGAGTTTTTACAAATCTAATGGCCAACAAGGACATGAGGATCAACAACTTCCACCTTTAGACTGTATAACGAGGTGCAATTTGACTTACAAGATGCTTTCACATGCATACAAATGAGGTTTCGTTTATCGATATTCTATAACTATATGATAATTAGCAATCTTGATATTACCCTAGGTCTAATGATAGAACATGATTGAAAGTTATGCAAGATGATGAAGGCCTTCTTAACGAAGATTAAAAAAATGTCTGACTCATACTACACGATGAGCAATCTCATCCTCCCTAACTTAGTCAACATTTTGGACATGTTGTAGCAACATTGAAGTGTTCTTTTCCTACACTCTATTATTCGAAGTATGATTCAAAAACTCAAGGATCATTGCATACCATTTCCTTTCCTCTTTTATGTCGCTACTGTATTAGATCCACAATATAAATTTTCTACCAACCATAGTCTCCTCAAAGAGTTCTACCAGAGTGTTAGGGTTTAGAATGCTGAATATCATGCAGTTGCACTCGATTCTAAAGCACAAACCATGTTCAAAACTTTGTACGCCTTTCATAAGCAAAGGTTGAATAATTCACCCCAACCAGCGCAGCTCAGCAATTATGTACCTAGTAAGCAAAGCAAACAAATTGTAAGAAGTAATAGAAATCTAAGGAGCACCTTCAATTCTAGCGATGAACTCGGAGAGCTACTGGTTTATGAAGTACAACAATGTGGAAACAAAGGAGGAAGATTACAATGTTCTCTCCTAGTGGTCCTACAAGGTGCATATGATGTCGATTCATTCCCTAATAGTTAGAGATGTTCTAACACTTCCAGTTTTAACAGTCCCTTTCGAGTCGACTTTTAGTTTAGGTAGGCGACTCCTTAACCCCCTATTACCGTTCAATGCATCTGGAAACTATTGAAGTGTACTTATGCTTGAAGGATTGGGCTAAGGCGAAAATACATGAACAAATGGTCCATATTCCTAGGTTCTTGATAGTAACAATGGCATAGGGTCAAGCAATTCAAATGAAACACTAAACATCGTATCTAGTGAGGATGATGGTAATGATGGCAGGGATAATGAGAACGATTAAAATGACTATAATTAACTTGCCTTTTGTAAGATTTTTGGAGACTTTTTTCCTTTCGTAAATTCCAATAGCTTATACTAGAATTTGACTTATACCATGAAAGTTTGTTAATGATAATACCATATGATATTCTCCTCCAATTTACTTTCCTTGTAGATAAATAGTCTTAGGAAAAAAAAATTCAATGATATTAAACCTTTTAATATATGAAAAACTAAAAAATAAAGATATATTTGTTAATTAAGAAATAACATTTAAGTACATCATGGTCAATAATTTACCAAAAAAAAGGGTAATAAATGATTCAATTTTATTACATATTTACATTTGCTAATTAAGCAATTTGTTAATAGTTTATTTATTCAATAATTCACTATTTAGTAAATAATTTACATAATTTATTAAAAATGTTATTGTGCATTTATTAAATAATTTATTATTTATTTCAAAAAATATTATTTGTTAAATAATTTATTTATAAAAATAACTTGTTATTTAGTAAATATCATAATTAGTTATTAAATAATTTATTATTTTTTTAATTTATTATTTATTAAATAATTTATTTATTAAAATAACCTATTATTTAGCAAATATCATATTTAGTAAAGAATTTACATTATTTACAATAAATAAAGGCCTACATATACTAACTGCATACTTATACACTTATGTTTAAGCGGCCTAACTAATAATCATACCTGGCATGCTTAGGCTTCATGTACTCATGCTTTTGGATTTTTTTACTTCCTTGTGCTTAAGCTGCATAAGCATGAGCCCATGCATACCTGATTCGCGTGCTTGAGCCCATTTACCACCCTTAACACAAAGCCAATTACATGTTTCATTAAAAGAATTTAGCACTTGTAATATATAAAAACATGTTATGCATGTAAAGAATGAATTATACCAATTGGTTTAGTGTAAAAGAAGAAAAATATGGAATTGTACATTAAGGTTTCTCGTGGTTTAAAAATTCACATTAATCACATTTATCTTAAACCTTAAATATGTATTATTCAATTATCTTTAGAATTAAAAAAATTATTATAATTTAGTAGTATCAATATTAGTTTTTTAATAAGATGAATTGGATTCGAATGCCTTCTCCCTCAAGTTATAACACAATTGGCAAAAAAATTTACCTTTAGAGCCAACAAAAATTCTAGCTATCCCTAAGTTTTTGGCAAGAAAGGAAGAAAGAAAGGGAAAAGAAAAAAAAAATCAATCTACAAACTATGAAACTCCCAATCACTAATTTATAGCAGAATACGTAACGAAAACATATATAGAATGAAGGATATGTTTTTATAAAAGCACAATACAGAGGATCTCTATAATTTTACGAACTTATGTGAAAAGTAAGATTAATTAGCCGAATCTGAAAGCAACAAGGAAAAAGTCATAGCGTGAGTATTGGTCAACAGAGATTAAGAAATCAAATTGAGGCAGCTGAAACTAGTTGTACAACTATATATGTTCATAATACTAGTTGTGTTAAAAAAAAACAAAAACAAAAGATTAGGGCAAAAGAGTTCAAAAACTGTGGGCGCATTTTGTAATCGTCAAGCCGATAACAGACAATGAAGTGGAAACCCTAAGTGGATTTCCAATCGAACGAAGACTCCCAGAAAACCAGGAGTTTTTGGTATACCGGACTTGTGCTGGCCACGCGCCTTTTACTTAAAATATTCAGTATATTCACTTGTACTGGCACGACTTGGTGGCCTTTCATTGTTTTATTCCACAAATGATTCTGTGTCGCGTGGGACTTTAATATGTAATACATATTGACTGCAATTATTCGACTTAATTATTGAAGAAGAAAAAGAGAATATTGGATATAAAAACGCAGCAGACCCAACTAACATGTGGACTGCAAGACCAAGTTAAAGCTATCGTATACTTTGGGTGGCACAAAGTTAATCACCGTACAAAAAATTGGTGTTACTAGTAATTTGGTGGGTATATATAGCCTTCAAATTAAACAATACTTCCTAAAACTATTATAGTTTAATGGGGTGAATATCAATCTTATAAAAGGATAAATTAAGTACTATTCTTTCATCTCTCAAATTGTAATATAATGTATCAAAATTTTAAATAATGGATATAGTATTTGACTAATAGAAATATCCTATGATAGACTAACATATGTTAATGTTCAATGAACCGCCACCTTTAGTTATGTGTCCTTTACATGTTATTTGCCAAGGTTTGGATCTGACAGGACTTTCGATCTCCTTGGATGTCTTCGTAGGTACACAAAATGCTCTCACTACTACATTTTCTTTAGTTTGATTATCAAAAACTTAAGTACTTCCGACTTCTCATTTCATATTGGCCATCAAAAGTTTAATCCACAACCCTTACACATAACCCAATCCCGATTATGATTATATCACCTTAATAATATTGTGAATTTCTTTATCTATACTAACCATAAATTCATCATATTAACAACCTATTAATTCGTATAAACATTATTTACGTTTAAACTACAAGTTATTCTAACTACAAAGTCTCGATCAACTTATGGAAGTATCCATTGGTACGTGTAATTTTACAAACTATTCATAACTTAAAAGTTACACTTAAAAAGGCATTATTTTATACTTTGAAGTAAAAATTAGTGAAAATGATCAAATCCATACAAAAATAGTTATGAAAATTTGAAAAAAGAATTTATTTGGGGTTAATTTGAATGATTATTTTATACAGAGTTTTAAGGACATTAGAATAACCTAATGTCAATTTGAATGCCTATTACAAGGCAAAATAATACTGCTAGATCTGCTATTCTAAGCAGTGTCTATGGAGCAAAAGAAAAAGAAAAGCTGGAAATTGAAGAAAAAAATATTTGGAATACAAAAGAAGCAAACACGTGGCTGGAGAAGGGCAAGGACGACAAGACATATCACGATAAAGTGTTACAGTTGTGTTATACTTGTTGGAAGTTGAAGGGGGCCGACACATGGGCGCATGTTTGTGCCGTGGACCAAGGGCTGAGAATCAATATGGGCCTGACGTAGGCCTTTGTTCGTGGCTTTTTATAGCCTGCACAATTTATAAAATGAGTTGGTTTATTTTGTAGTTGTAATTAGATATGTGTAAAAGGATTAAACAGGCTAATGTAGCTCGATTTATTTTGGCTCGTGGATTAAATGAGCCGAATTTATTTTGTTTACTTTTTAAATGGGTCAAAAAAATCTCAATCCTAATATGTTTAAAAAGCAGGTTAAATGGGTTGGTCCATAAGTTAAAAGTATAAATGTATTAAATAAACTAATTTAAATTAGCTCACTTTGGCTAACAAGTAAATAGATCAAGTTTATTTAGCCAACTCTTTAAACGAGCCAAAAAACTTTAGCCTAAACTCTTTTAAAAGGCAAGTTAAATGAATCGACTTATAGGCTAAAACATACTTGCATACCTCTAATTGTAATTAGTAGTTAACAATAGAGAATTACAAAAAAAAAAAAAAAATTACGAATAGATAGAAAATACAAAATTATCTTCACAAAATAGTTGAGGTAGCAATAGCACATGGAATATGTCAAAAGTTTGTTAAGGTGTTAGAGCCTACTGGAGGACTAACATATGCAGTACATTATATATATATATATATGTGTGTGTGTGTGTGTATGTATGTATGTATGTATGTATGTATGTATACTTGCACTATATTATCATCATGTGATAGGCAAAAAGAAGAAAGTGCAAAAAATGAAAAATAAAAATTCCCCAAATGTCATGTGTTTGATTTTATAATTTAGATTATATTGCATTAATCGGTATCAGAGCTCTAGATTTTAGCTTAAAGATAACAAACAGAATAAGGGAATTCAAAGGAATGGAAGAAGCAACTGCGTAATGTGATGAAGGAATAAACAGATGCATGTGTTAAGCATTTCAAGGAAACAATACAACAATAGTGAGATACCATTAATAAACATATACATATCTTGTTTAAAATTCAGCAACAATCAAATGAGCTCATACTTCACAAGCGCCTCAGAGTATTGAAAAAGGTGGAGATCAAGTCATGAAGGTTGATGCAACAGTAGTTAGGGTGATCAGAGATGACAATCATGTACCTGTAAGAGCTACATAGTTAGAATTTCTTATTTTCACTAAGATGACCTCAAAACATGTGTATACAATACTGAATTGTACTTTAACATTGATGAAACTCCAGCACATCTAAAGATACTTATTGCAACAATGCATTTAGAGCATGTCGCTTTGCAATAATATCACACATATGTTAATGTTAGAAGCTTACAAAGTCCCATTACCTAACAAGAATTAGTTGCTGGGTTGTGCAAGAGATTTGGTGATGGAGTCTACTCTGACCCAATGGCTGAATTAATGAAGTTAAGACAAGTGGGAACCTTATTCAAATATATGGAGAACTTTAAAAGATTGATTACGCAAGTTCAGGTACCTAAATGTTACAAAATTAGTTGTTTCTTAAGTACCATAAACCTAAAGATTCAATATCAAATTCGTATATTTAGACCTAACTCTCTTCATGAAGCTTACATATTTGTGAAATTACAAGTAACTACCAACTCAATCATAAAAACTAAATCCAATTTTCCATACCTAACAACAACCGATGCTTTACAATCCTTTAAACCCCAGTCACCAATATACCCTTCAAACACTTATATGTCCTCAACACTATCCAATCGAAGTACCTCTCTTTCTCCTGTTTCAACCCATAACCAAACTGCCAAAACACATAACCAACTTTATACTCAAAACACCGAACCCTTTAGATGCCTTATACCCGTTGAACTTGAGGAGAGGAAGAGTACAAAGCTATGCTTTTGGTGTGATGAGATATATATTCTTGGACATCATTTTAAATAGAAGAAGATTAGCATCATTGTAATAACACCAAGTGATGGTGAAGAGATGGACAAAGTGGAAGAAAATGTTTATTCCATAATCCCTATATACAATTGCATCCCAGTTATGACTATTTCACATTAACAACTTTATCATGAATTTATCTATCTATATGTAAAACTCAATAAAAAAAGAAAGAAAAGAAAAGAAAATACGTTGTATAATAATAATAATAATAAGAATAGTAAATTTTAGAAATATAAAACAATGAAATGAATATAATAATATAATAAAAGCTTGAAGACATTATATGGCTTATAATTTATAAAGGATAATAGGGGCAATATGGTCATAGGAAAAAATTCAAACTTCCTACCATCCTTTATCCCAAATAAAAAATTATTTGACCCTATATCTTTTCCTTACCAAAATATTATATTACTTTTTCTATATAAATAGAAAACTTATAGTTCTCAACCTAACACCAAATCCCTAATCAGGATTCGCATTGTTGAAAGGAAATGTCAACAAGAATTAATATTTCTTATGTATTCAAGTAAGTTTTCCTTTTTTTTCTTCATTTTATTTTGTTAATTTATATCTTTCCGGTTTTTCTTGGAGTTTTGGGAGAGAGGATTATAATTTTCGGTGTGGTGGTGGTGGTTTCTATACAGTAGGATTGTGGAAGTGCCAAATTAGCGATGTGTATACATGATGATGTGTATATGTAAGTGTAGTGAATTTTTGTATGTTTGTGTGTTGATGGTAAGTGATCCTCATATCTTGTGTTGGTGTATAGGGTGAATATGAATGGGCATGAGACTAATGGTGAGCGTATATGTGTGTCAAAGTGGGCATTACCATCTACGTACATATGATACGGTGTAATGTGTATGTGTTTGGTGCTGTGTATGTGTTTTAGTGTAATATGTGAGTTTGCTTTTAATATATATATATATATATTTGTCAAGTGTTTGGGTACATGTTCAATTGGCGTAGAAGCACGTAGAGTGTGTAGGGTGGAGGCGAGACGAGAGAGAAAAGAGTGACCGGTGTGTATATATGTGTATCAAGTGCGACGTTGGATGTATGTATATGTGCAGTCAGCATGAACATGTATATTTGCCATCGATATGTGATATGTGTTTATGTGAATGCTGGTGAACGTGCGGCGTGAATGTGTGTATGTGTTATGCAGTTGGACGATGCGTCCGTATGCATGTGCAAGGTAACTTATATGTGTATGTGCAGTGTAAAGAGGGGACAAGGACAATGTGAGAGAGAGAGTGAAAAGAGACAGCGAGATGAAAAAAAGAGGAGAAAAGAATAAATAAATAAATAATATATATAATCATATATATGTTATATATATATTAAATATATGTATAACATAATATAATATATGTGTACATTTAATGTAATATAAAATATTGTATATAATATCCTATGTCTCCGTGGGGGTATAAAGGTCAATATATATATATATATATATTATGGAAGGACATGAAAAGTTACGTAAATTTTGGTTCACAAGCTCAAAGTATAGGGAAGAGCGTCGAGCTAAAGGACATCTGGTGCTGGATCTTTTTGATATATAAATTATAAGTACGAGATACATGTTTGTTGATTATATGTTCTAGATTAGTGTACATTAACCAAACTTAAGTGAAACTCTAACTTAACTATTTGCTGTTTGTGCTTGGCTTCAACTACTCATCGGTCGGCTCTAATGATATTGGTGAGGCACTTGGTGATCCTTGCACAACATTGTTTCTGATGGAGTTTCGTACGAAAAGAATCCCAATAGATATAAGATGGTTTTTAATACTCGAGTGATTAAGGAGGACCTTATAGTATTTATATATTGTACGTATAGGGGATATGAGTAACCCCAAGTCCTAAGATACTAGGACTATACTATTAATGGACTTACATAATAAGATCTAATCAGTTGTTTGTTGCATTTATAATTATTACTCTTGTATGCTTGGCTTGTTATATATATGTTCATGCACATGTATATGGTATCATATACTAGGTGTTTGCTTACCTTACAAAGTTTACTATTTTTCAATTGCAGGTTTAAGTATTATTGATAATGTCAAGCATTTATGATGATATATGATACGACCACTAATTAAGGATAAGACTATTACTTTGATTATGGGTTGAGATACGTGTAAATGCTAGGCTCAAGTTATGTTGATCTATGAGGTCTTTATTTAGTTGTACGGGTTATGTTGGATATTTATTGTACATTAGGGATTGAGTGATTTATTATGCTATTCATAGTTATAAATTGAAGAGATTATTTAGTATAAGAGTTAGCAGATTTACAATTAATTGTGAAATTTAAATAAGTTACAGGTTCCTAGACACCTAACGTATCGGTAGAGGTTAGGAACACACGGTAGATTGTAGCATCCCGATTACTGGATCATTAGACTATGTTAGCCATAAATCCATCATATTGACAACCCACTAATCCACATAAATGTTTGTTGTATCTAAACTATAAGTTACTCCTAACTACAAAGTCTTAATCAATTTATAGAAGTGTCCACCGTTAATGTATACTATTACAAGTTATTCATAAATTAAAGTATCAATCACATTAACCATCCCTATAAATTTTATAAATGACATGGACACCCCACTTTAAAAAAAAAAAAACCGACACTTATCCACTTGCTTTTACCTATTACAATTTCGATATGACACAAGTAATGATGTGTCATCACCATGTCATTACATTATCAATATTATTAATAATTTTATTTAAATATTTTATGTATTAAATAACTAAAATAAGTACAAATCAAAACAATAAAATATATGTATGTTGAAATTTTTCTTTTAAAAAGTATATCAGTTTATATAAATATATAATATAATTATATATATAATAATTAAACATTAAATAAAATGAGAAAAATAAAAAAAAATGTTGAATGAAAAAGCTTTTAGCATCGATCTCTCATTATTTGTTCTAAGGAAGTTATCATCCCAAGAAAATATCTCAAATTTTCTTGAAACCTTGAATTCATGCTCATCTATAATGATTATATGTTGGTGAAGTTTGTGGAACATTGATAATATTCTATTTTACTAGGTAGTGTCATCGAATTTAGCGTACCAACACAATTGATTTATTACTACATAGGCAAAAAAAAAAAAAAGCTCATCACTTTTACTACAACTCTAAGCCCAAATGAGGGTAAGATGTGTTCTTCTAAAATTCCCATCTTTAACATATTTTCCAACATCATTTACCTAATTTAGTTATATCGTACTTATATAATCAAAACTCTTCATTTACAAATGAGGATTATTGTAGCTAAAAATGTCAATGGAATTAAATCCAATTTTTTTTTATTTAACATCATTTTCCTTTTTTATTTTCTAAATTTAAATTTAAATTATTTAATTATTATACATATAATTATAATACATATATATGTAAAGTGCACTAGTTTTTAAAAACAAAGTTTCAACATTATTTTACTTTTCTAAATTTTTTTTATTAATTTTAGTTATTCAATGTATATAATATTAAAATAAAATTATTAATAATGAAATGTGGTAATGACATGAAGATGACACATTATTATTTGTAATATATCAACATCCTAGTATAAGTGTATATTTTAAAAAAAATGGGATGTCTATGTTGTTTATGAAGTTTATAGGGGTAGTCATTGTAATTCACTCTAAATTAAAAGTTACACTTAAATGCCTTATTTTGTACTTTTAAAGTAAAACTAATGGCAAACTCGTACATGCAAGCTCTAGATATTATTTAGCTAATTTTGATAGTATTAAAGATCTAAATCAAGTGATATACAATGGACTGTGATACATGAATGGATACTCTTCGCTAATCAAAAAGTAAATGCAAAATTTTAGAGCATCAATGACACATTTGGATTCCATTATGGTTTAGGTAAAAGTTCAACAACTACTAATGGAATACCATTCTCCAATTGATATTTGCAAAATTGGGGAGGCAATTGGGTTCAATCCTATGATATGATACTTATACTATAGGGCTTGAAACGAAGAAATTTGCCCACAATCTTGTACAAATTTAATGCCAATGTTCCTTTGGATCATACACTAATTATCGAAAATATTTTTGTAAAGTGTAGTATATTGCTGGAATTATGTTCTCATTGTAAATGTATTAGACATTGTAAAAATGTCTGTCCAAGGATACAACATGTGAATAACAATGATTGTGTGGATAATGGATGAAGCCAAAACAATTAAAAGGTAAATGCGCCAACACAATAGAAGACACAACATAAGAAAGAAACCATATCAAATCAAAATGGAGAAATGAAGAAATTGAAAACTTCTATCGAAAGTAAGGAAGAATGTGGGGATTGAATTGAAGTCGAATGGAAAAAGAAAAGGATGAACAAGAGAACAAATTGAAATCAAATGGAAAAAGAAAATCAAAGGGATAAGGTTATAAAAACAAAGTATACAAGTTTAAAATCAGCATAAGTGAAATTAAATTCCAAGGAAATGAAAGAGTGGATAAGGCACATCTAGAGCATCAAGGATAGCAAAATGTTAATAATTCAATTACCCAAGAAATTATAATAAGAAATAATGGGAAATTATTGGTGCAACTGCTAATGGCTATAAATGAAATTAGATCTCTCCAACAATACTGTTTCAAACTCTAGCATTAGCAAAGGAAATTTAAATAAATTGAATAAGAGTATTTTAAGAAGAAGAAAATCATTGAAACAAAAAGCTCATGAAAATGGAACTAAGGTTCTAACTATGATTTTACATTCAACTAAAACAAATGCAATAGCGTAGATATTCACCCTACAAAATGCAATGCTAAAGGTCACAGTGAAATTTATATCTTGATAGTAAATTCCCAATAGTCGAGGCCATCCAAATATACTTCCAACAATATCTTTCGAAGAAACACAACTGTAGGGGAAGTTGAATACAATAACACTCGGGCAAGTTGTATTGACAATGAAAGAAGGATTTCTTAATGTGTAGACACCCAGATGGTTAACATGATAACACTTCCAAGTCTTTTTGTGAAATGAAAGTTGAAAATACAAGCACTCGTAATAACTTTATATTTCAATCCCTTAGTAGAAGTGTAGCTACCAATGATTTCCTTAATGATAATGCTACAAGATATTGTGTTGAATTGGTAACTTTTCGCTCCTTAGAATTATACAACAATACCGATTCTCAACCCTAGCTATCCATGTTAGCTACTTCTTAAAATAACAAGGCTATTGTAAGTGAACATACAGGATCCAAATGTTCACCCATGGTTTAAACAAAATATAACCCTTTTAAGACTGTAATCTATAACGTAAGAAAATGCACTTGTTCATAGAAAACCTCTTTGGATTTTATCCCAAAATGTTCGAGGTGCGAGATTAACTAGAAAAAGGAAAGCAATACAAAGGTTGATAGAGTGATATGGCCCGAATGTGGTATGTCTTCTAGAAACTTAACTTCTGTAAGAGTAAGCAACTACTCTACAAGGAGCATTGGGATTTAAGCATCTCATATGCTCAAAAGCAAGTGGCTAAAGTAGTGGAATAATGATTTTATTGAATTCCAACTGAGCTATGATTTTCAAGATACATGTCAGCAAGATATAACTTTACAAATTTAGGAACCTAACTCCTCTTTATCTTAGACTTCATGATCGATTTACACTAGTCCTCAATATCAAGAAAGGTGTAATTTATGAAAAACTTTAGAGATTTTAATGAGGTATTAACTAACCATGAGAAAGGGAGGCATGAGGTTTGTAGTAAATCAAAGAAGACCAATGCAAGATCAGACATGTATGAACTAATGTGGTATGGGCAATTTCGGCTATATAAACAAAAAATTCAAATGGACAAATAGAAATAAATTAATCTCCGGCCTTATTTAGACTCATATTGATAAGGCTTAAGCTAATTATTCTTAAAGATAATACTTTCCTAAGGCAAAACTTTTTCATTTATATAATCATTGTCCCTTAATTTTAAACACATACCTTAAATAATTCCTTAGCCCACAACATGCCTTTTCCTTTCCAAGAAATGTAGATTAAGCATTAAATCTTTTCATATTAAAAACTCTTAAATTTACACAAATGTTGACATTATAAAGAATGTTCTAACTTTTGAAGATAAGCTTAGGGATTGGAAGAAAAACGACTTTAGTATAATCCATAAAAATAAGAGACTAATTCAACATCAATTAGATTAGGGTCAAAATCAATTGAGTAAGAAGCCTACCCAATCTCTTTTAAATTGAGATTTGTTTTTTAGAAAGGAGATGGAAACACTCTTACAGTGTAAGCATAAACTATGGATTGCTAACTCAAGAATAAGGTGGTTTGTGGAAGGGGAAAGGAATATTAGGTACTTTCAGCAAAGTATATTTTCTTGAATATCAAAAGTTAGAATATATGGATTTTTTAATAGTTATAGTAATTAGATACAAGGGAATGATGAGCTATGTTTGTTTGTAACAAGGTTTTATGTTGATCTTTCTATACCTAAATAAGAACATTCTAACTTATATCTAAGAGAGTAGCCATTATATGGTAGCACATTAACAGACTATGCTAGAGATACATTGATAATGAAATCTATAAAATGATAAAATCTCGGTTGCCTATAAAGCTTTAGGATAAAAGAAAACACATGGTTTACATGTTCTTTTCTATGTAAAATGCTAGGAGACAATAGGTTAATTGGTCATTGATTTAATTCAATTGATTTACCAATTAAAGGAAATCAAAAGAGATCAATAAAATGTTATTGTCCTCATACCTAAGTTAGTAAGAGTAAACTCACCAAAAGATTTCAAACTGATTAGTTTATGCACAACAATTTACAAGGCTATAAAAAAAAATCCTTATAAATAGGTTAAGACCTTTTCTAAATGGAATATTGAGCCCTACACGAACTAGTTTAATTCCAGGAAGAAGTGCATCTGATAATGTCATCTTAATGTAATAAAAAGAAAAGAGTAAAAAAGAAATGGATGATTTTGAAATTGGATCTACAAAAAGCCTATAATCAATTAGAATGGAGTCCCATTCATCATATGTTGTAGTTTTGATACTTGCTAGAATTGTGGATGAGCTAATAGGTTTATGTCTTTCAACTTTAAGTTTTTCTATTATCCTATATAAAAGGATACTAAATAATTTTAAATCAAGTTGAGAAATTAAACAAAGAGAGTTGATTTCACCTTACCTTTTTATTTTTCAAACCTAATTTTTCATCTCTCCTTTTTAATTCTGATTCATGTTACATGTAGCCATATAGTACAAACTACTCAATTAGAACATAAAAAGGTTTTCAAAAATTGCTTTAAGAGTTGCTAACCAACCAAAGTTGATAAAAGAAATGGATTAGAAATCAGTAACTAGCTAGGTTCTTATTCTAGCTACTTATCTAAATAGAAAAACCAAAAATTAGGGTTTCAAGGACTACTAGTTTTAAAGCCAAAATGGCTAACTAGATTCACAAATTTTAAAATCATTGAAATAAATGTGGACCACTTTATTAACTAAAAAGAATCAATTTGCTAAAAATAAATAAACACAAGTCAAGAAAACAAAAATTAATAAATACAAGTATAGATTGTTAATAAGAATACAATCTATAATACAACTAATAATAGAATACCAACACAAGATACAATATTATACAATCATAAGATTACATAACATAATAATGCAATATCAACATGTTATAACATTACTAAATCATCTTATAATTTATATAATATGATAACTGCATTTTCTATATAATAGATTAATCATTGAAAGAACTATATATGCTTCTTTATTATATATGAATATGCTATAATTTACCATGCAAACATCACATTAATAACGACTATAACACTATTATACTTACAATAACAACTTAGATTTTATCAACACACTAATGTGCACCATATTGTGTTTCCTTAACCTACAGTATATTGTAACAAAATCAATTGTTAGGTGAGACATTTTATCAATATATTTATATTTTAAAATAAACACCATAGACATAAAATAAACAATTTGCTTAAAAGGATTTTATACAGTAATAAATTATAATATAGAATAACTAGATGCATATGTTGATATAGAAATCTATTAGTTGTATAAAAATTATTAAAAAAGAAAAAGAAAAAAATAACAAAACAATAATTTGAAACACTGTTAATATAAGAAGGTACCTACGACCTATTGATGATGGCAATTTAAAAAATTATGAATTGATTAATCATGGGTATATGCAAAAAAAATATGCTTTATTGATATGTTCATTACTATGGACTACCGCTCAAACAAACTTTTATTATATCGTAAGTTCAAAGTAATAAACTATTTATAAGATTATGGAACCACACTAATTATACATAATTCATACGTAATATAAATAAACTACAGTTTTACGAAAGATTCAATTTTGAGAAAATTACAACAAAGAAGATCAACATTTTAAAAAGTTTAAATAAGCAATCAATGTTTCAAAAAGTTTAAATAGGGTATTAATGTTTCATAAAGTGGTTTAAATAGAAGATTTATAATAGCTAATTTATAAAATTATTTAAACCATTTTGTAAAACGTTAACACTTTATGAAACATTGATCTTTTATTTGAACTTTTTGAAACATTGATCTCTTATTATAACTTACCCTAAAACGTTCTTTCCATCCATCGTAATTATCTTAATTCAATTAATATGCAATACTATAATAAGTATATATCAAAATAGATGGAAAAAATCATATCAATATTACAATGATGATATTGTGATATATATATATATATATATAACTTATAAGATTATATACGCTTATCAATAACAAACAGAAGTGAAAATAACAACTTGGCAAATCACATACAGATAATCATTTAATATTATTGTATATAGTCAATTAAAGAATGGCAATATATACAATACATTATTTTTTTATTATAAATTCAAAGATGGTTTAATATTTAAGATATAAGAATAGAAAAAAAGATGAAAAAAGTTAAACAATAATATAGAAAAGAAATAAACATGATCACAACCTATTATATACTACTATTGGTTTTTATGTTATTATTAAATCCTTAAATTTATTGTTTATTAAAACACAATTGAAAAATATATATATGTACATTTTCTATGCTTAATCCCCTATTAAATAACAGAATTCTAGAACATGTCCCAAGGTTATAAAAGTATGATAATGCAATAATTACAATATACAAATAACTCATGCCACTTAACAAAAAAAAAATATATATAATTATTTCACATTGACAATTTATATATTCAAAATACTAATTTTATCATACATTAATAAATTATTGCAAAGAAGCACATGTAATAAAGGAAATTTATGATATAAACAAAATTTAACAACAATTTAAACAATGATTAGATTATCAATATGTTTATGGCCAAATCATAGGTATATGATACATAAACTAAACTAAACTATATTTCGTTGATGCTTGTTTTACAAAAGGATTGTTGCAAAAAATAAATGCCTCCTTTAAAGTGTCATTAAATTGCTTACTCCGTATATATTTTATGTACAACACAATCTTATTAAAGCTTTATTACAGCAAGCACATCAATAAAACAGAATAATACTGTGTAATAGGAGACTTAACATAGACAATATTTACAACTTATTTTTATTATTATTTGAAAATGTTTAATACTAACATTGAAAAAAAAATTCATTATTGATTTTTATCATAAAGAACTATCATTAAAATAAATTTCCCTTTTTATGTGTCATGAATTTTTAATGTAATCTATATACAACGTAGACTTTATTAAAATTTTTTACTTTTGTATATTAAATTGTAAGACAAAATGAGTCAATATGTTAATGGCATAATTAAATAATACTACAGCAATGTAACATGAAATGTATAAGTTAATGCAACAATTAAATTTTTTCAATGTAAAAATATAATACATTAATGCTATTACCAAAATAGAACATTTTCTTTATCTATCACAAGGCTAAATATTACCATTTATTCATAAACTAAGAATAAGTATGTGTCACCTACAATATAAAATTCACTCTTATAATGTTTTGTTATCACTCTATACAATGCTAATCATAAGAAAACATTAAGCCAATGGTAAGTTGTGTAACATTTTACAATAAGCTAACATTGTAAGACGAAACTTCTTTATACTATATGGAAATGATATATGTACATGATATACTTGAAGAAAAAATGAAAAATTAAAACAATATATGGAAATGCAATTGATTTATTATGACTAACTTGTCAACATTTTGAATATATATTACAAATACTTTTGCCAAGTTTAAGTAAATTCATTATTGAAAAGGCAAAAGAAAATCTTATTATTGAAATGTTCGCATACATACAAACAAATTTCTTTATTGAAGAACATAATTGAAAAAAATATACTACTAAGATATAATTAGCTTGTACCTTTAATACCTAGAGTTCAATTATATATAGAAATATAGGTGCATTATAGAAGTGTACAATCTATATAACATACATACCTTATTAGTATCACATATTTAATTTGATATACATTAAACAAAAGAAAGAATAAATAGAAGGATAAACTAGGTAAACTAAATAAAAAAAAATGATACGAAAATAAAGATAAAAGTACAAAATCATCTATGATATCATATTTTAGAAAATTTAAAAAATGTTCCTAAATTAGAAAAATACCAATATAAGGTTTTTTTTTTAACTCAATAAATAAAGATCTCATGAAAAGTATTAATTCTTTATCAAAAAACCCTAATCTAATGGAAAGATCCAAATTAAAATTAAAATCCTTTAACTAATTTGAAAACCCAACTTTTGTTTTAGAAGGCTTAATCAATTTGGAAACCTAATTTAATTTTCTAGAAAAAGGTAGTTTAATTTTAAAAAATAAAGAACAAGCTTAAAATTTATTCAAGAGAACCCTATTTTATTTAAAATATAAAATACCTTAAAGAAGGAAAAAAATCTTGTGATTGCTGTGAAGAAGAGGTGAGAGAGAGAGATAAAAAAAACCCTAATTCTCTTTTATAATATACAAATACAACACCTAAAGCTATTATTCGTTAATTTTTATTTCTATTTTCGTACGTATTTAGGAAATATATGCTCTTGACTTATTTTTAAAATTTTTTTAATTTATCTTTTTAAGACATCAATTATTAAAATATAATATTTATAAAATCTAAACAATCACAACCATTAATAATCAACTCGGAATAATAGTAAAATAACAATTAAAAGAAAAATCTCCCACACACAGTATCTATAAAGGAAAACAGCTCACGCATGGCACTCCAGTGACCACCAGTGGCAGGCGCTATGTGAGCTGAGCTGGGGAAGGTGTAAGGAGTCGTCTAGTAGCAGTGAAACAGTAACAAGACATGCCGTAGTGGTTCTTCGGAAGATGTTGCTAGCAATGGAGAATAGATCCTTCAAACGGGAGAGTTTCGTGGTGTTTTTCGACTAAAAGGTGATAACTTTAGGTTGTTTTGAGCGTATGGAAGCAGAGTTTTATTTCAATTTGGGGTGTTTTGGGGAGTTTTGTACTTATAAGGTACAAATTCCAAAAAGATATCTTGAAATGTTGCATCTCAGAAAAATTTTACGAAACTAGTATAGTGAAGGCACGCATAAAACACACGCCTTCACTATTCATTGATTTTTTTTTTTTTTAACCAAAGGCATGCTCATGTAAGGAAGGCGTAAAGATGACATACGCCTTCAGAATGCAAAGACAATGCATTCCACATGCATGCCTTCGATTTTTTTTTTTCTTTATCTAATTAGGAAAACTATTATACTAAAAAGGTGTGATTATGGTGTTAATTTATTTATTTATTTTTATTTAACTAGTCAATCTATTATATAGATGCGCGTCCTTTCGTGGATCTTCAATATCTAGTAGCGCATGTCTTCAATGTCACTATTACACATATTTAGTTGACACTTAATACTATTCTTAGCTAAATACTTTGAAAACAACATGTTAGTTGCCAATTTTGCTCCTAAATTAAATTTAAGCTTTACATTGCCTCTTATTAAGTGTACTTCCTACTAGAAGTACTAATGGAGTGGGTTGACTTAAATGATTCACTAATTTACCAACATGTTAAAAGCAACTATAGTATAAAGAATAAGTATGTATATAAATATATATATATAATAAACAATCAATATTAAGGAAATAGCAATATAATGTGAAAAATAATTTATAAAAACCATATACACAATGAGTAATAAATGTCGATAATACATAACAATCAAACTAAGTAATACAAATATAGTGATTTACAACTACTTCTTCCTAAATCTAGCTAATTGTTTTCCGAAACGAGTTAGTAATAATGGTCTGTGAGTGGATGGACCCTCTGATGGTTGAGGCTTAGATGGCTGTAGAGGAATATCAGCGAAATCTACATGAGGAACTAGAGTAGGCAGTGATGGTGATAATTGGGTGTCAGCCTACTCTATACATACTATCTGAGTCCATCCTGTATGCGATATCAACTGTGGATCCATCCACACTCGAGCATCAAGAGTCTTGAATGAGGTATGGCTCAAACTGGACGCATAAGCAGGTGGTGCGCTACTACCAATATTGCCCAAGTTGATGGAATTGCGAGATCCCAATAGCATAGAATCGACATCGTATCCCCGACTATGTGCCAGTACTGGTCGACGGCCTCTCTGCGAACTCTAGGTCCTGTATGCAGTGGAGGGGTAGGTACAAGGGCTGGGTCAACTGGCTGGTTGGGAAATAATATCAAATCGTCGTACTCCTCGATATGGTGAAGCCTACCATTGATGATATGATGAGCAGCATGGACATCATCTACTAACTTCGCCCGACGTAGAGTATTCGCCTACAATTAATGCAACAGTTTAAGTTATATTCATATAAATTGCTTTGCGAAAAAATTAAATAAGATAAATAGAAAGAAACCTTACTAAGTATCCCATCACAGCCCCATGATAGGTAATATATCGGCGTGTATGATCTCTATACCAGTCATGGTAAGCTGGATCGACACCCCTTTGTCCCTAAATATCGACAACCCATACATGGTAGTCTACCCAAGTTGATATGTATCTTTGATAGGCGACCGACCAATCTATGTCTGTCTTACCTCTAAGGTCGATATGATATAGCTCATCACTCATATGAATGTCGATCGATATCATTTGGAATCCTCCAAACTGCCGTACAATACGGTCAAGGAAATAAAACTCCACAATGTAGAAATATATCGGTGAAACCCTAGCCACTTAGATAGCTTAACCAACCTTGCAAAACGGTAGTAGGAGATCAATAAGATCATCCGGATACAGCTCCCACACGACCTACAATGCATTTGGAAAGAAAGTGTATTAATAATCCTTAATTTTTCAATAAAAATCAATAACAGAAACAAAATTGAAGAAGTACATACCTGTTTACTCGTTTACAGATCAAATGTTGTCCGGTTTGCATCCACAACATGCATAGCATGATGTATAATGTCTCGTGATATGGCTTACCTAGCAGCTAGTGGTAGGCCCTCCAGTATGGTAAAGCCAAACCTAATCCGTAGTGCAATGTATGAGAAATAATCCCATGCCCATATTGCATTAATATGGTGATGCCTCCAATCTCTTGTGCTCCCGATCATACTGCCTCACATAACTGGCATTACAGCCAAGCCAAATAAATCGATCCCCAACTGAACGTCACTGTATGTAGGAAATACTCCAAGATGAGTAGGAAAATCATATGAACTAGAGACGAAGATTTATTCGCAAATAAAAATCCACTAAAAAACTGCAGAATATATGCACGGGTGTATCAACAAATGGTTGCCTCATCTACACCTGTAGGAAGAATGCTAAATCTATCTCATAACTAATGCAAACTAATGCATCCCCCTCTGTTAGTACTGTCATGGGGTAGTCTCCTAACAATCCCCTAGCTATTTGAGGCCATACTAATTGCGTAGGCCCAGTCACTATAGCCCCATCCACATGAAGGCCAAACAGAACCTCTATATCTTGTAGCGTGATCGTCATCTCCCTATATGCCATATGAAAGGTGTAGGTCTCGAGTCTCTACCTCTCAACTAACGCCATGATGAGATGATGATTGATCTAGATGAATAGCAGCCGCACGATCCCTAATAAACCAGCATCAAGAAGGTGGGTTATGAAGTGATCATCCAATGGTATCTAAGACGTACCCTTCTGCAGGCTAAACTCCACTCGACAAACCGTAATATGCTTGCCTCCCTATAATATTAGATTCAATTTCAATACAACATTATAAAATTATTTAATTGTATAAATTAATAGATGATTTAATGTTAAAACATACCCGATGGTCTCATATGTCCTACGATCAATGTCATCCCGGTCTATGCAGTACTGATAAGTCACTCGGTCTCAGATCCATTTAACCTACAAAACAATAAAAAAGTGAGTTATGTCATTGACTTATAAAAGCATAACATTATATGATATGTAATTTAATGTAAGAAAACAATACTTATATGTCTGTCTATACTGTTTCTATTAAGTTGAGGATACTTTCTCTTATTGTGCCCTTCCATTCTACATACGCTACACTTGCTCTTATTGCCAGGCTCCCTTAAGTCTATTTTCATATGAAATCTCTTCTTCCTTAGTTTGCTTAAAACACGTTTTAAGTTCTCGTTGGGTATAAGAAATGGATAATTGAGGCAGGGCCAATTCAACTCATCGCCTATTAGCATGAAGTGTCTAGCGTAAACATCCAACTAATAGGACCACGCATACCATACGCCAGTGTACCGACCAGTAGTAACTTGAATAAAATTAAGTGCCCTTATCGCATGTGAGCACGGGATTCTATAGATTTATCATTTCCTATATGAATACGTCATTCTATTGTATCTACAATATGTGTTCGTCCGCCTCGTTTCATCACTCCATTTGCTTCATACCTCCAACCTATCTTCACTCCCATATGCCGTTGTCATGGCTGTATTACTTAATAGAATGTGTTGGAACTCACTTAGCCTACATTTTTAGCTTTTTCGCAACATACTTCATATTCACTTGCCCCGCATCCATTCCTTCCCTTGCTTGTTCGACTCTTCTTTCCTAATAATTGACACAGTTATAGAAAATTTTCTTCACGAGCGAAGTTAGAGGCAATCCTCTACAACCTTTCAAAACAACATTATAGCTCTCAACGATGTTGGATGTCATATATCCAAACCGATAAAAACCGTCATAAGACAACGTCCATTTTCTCCTGTCAATTAGTAAAAACCACCATAGGGCGTCCTCTTTAACTTATACCATATGATCTATTAAGTATTTAAATTTCCTAAGCTGTGCCTACATGGCAACAACAGTAGCATGCATCTTGTATAATTGGTTCTTATGTGCCTTATTGAAATTGCTGGTGACATGCCGTATGCACCATCTCTAAACCACAAATGATTCCTTCCAGCCAACTTCTGCTTTGTCGAATGCATTCTCAATACTTAAGTGCTTATCCATAATTAGGAAAATTGTCTCCTTCCAACCATTCACAACAAATTATTTCAATCTTTTAAGAAACCAACCCTAAATCTCTACAAACTCCTTGTCAATAAGCTTAGACGCTTAAGGGACAATACAGTTATTTCCATCCACAGAACAAGCAATCAATAGTACATGACCACATTTCCCATACAAAAATGTGCCATCAATACAAACCACTAGTCGACAATACCTGAATGCATGTACGCACAGACCAAATGTCTAGAAGACCCACTTCATTATCGAAACACCAAGCTCAAGGGATCCCCTCCATCCCCACACCACCTTAGTTCTAAGATTTGATACCTTGATTGCGTTTAACAAAATAGAAAGTTCGTTGTATGCTTTCTCCCAATTGCCATATACCATCTCCATAGCCTTTCTCTTTGCATCCCAAACTCCCTTTCAAGTCACATTATAGCCAAGCATGTTTAAAATGTTTGCTTGCAAGTTTACAATCTTTATATCGGGATTCTCTTTAACATTAGTGATGAAGTAATTGGCCATAATTCTACTATCGATCTGTCTGTAGTCTTGCATCACATCGGGGTTGACACAATGTGTAGACCCTCATGAATTGTTATGAAAAATACTTTTATACGATACCCATAGCCTCTACTTGCATCCACTATCCTTTTCTCTACAACAAACAGCCTATAGGTTCGGTTTTGATTTATCGATGTGGTAGTCACAATGGTTGTTAATGTGATATCTTTTGATGATGTCAATAAGCTCATCCTTCGCACTGAAACATTGTCCGATAAATAAATCCACGTCGTCAACCTAATTACTACTCTTCGCTTCTATCTCCTCTTCGAATCTTATATAACCACTATCACCACCAATGTTCATCTATAGAATTAAATCTCTAACCTAGTGTGTCAGCATCCCAGACTGATTATATTAGGGAGTCATCCCAATCCCTTGGGTAGTAGTAAACTAAGGAACGGATGGAATGTTGCTCGATATATACTTTAATGTAGCCACATAATCTACAGTGTTTTCAAATACCTCAATTTCTTCATTTACTTCATATTCTACCCTTATATGCTCCTGTTCAACCTCAATTCCAAGTCCCATTGGAATCATATATTCATCAGGGTCGTAACCTAAGTCATCTTGTTAGATTGACCCTATTTCTGTATCAATTGCCCCTTCATCCGCACTACCCTCACCAAAAGTGAGGTATTCAACTGGATAAGTTTCCAGTTCATTCTACATAAGGTTATCTTTATTGGTTTATTGCACATGAGGTTGAGGAAAACTGGAAGATCCAACCCGTAAAATTCTATCAGCAATAGTCTTACTGGGTTGACTGGAAAACCTAACATATATCTCTTGTATCTGGTTTTCTCCAAACGCGTCGGCTATTTCTATAAAGTTTTTTACATCATCATCATCTGTAATGGCTATTAAAGTATACGAAACAGCTCCCTCATAATAACAAGGATGTCGATAAACAAGCTCAACCTCACAAGGATTAACTCCGATACTCGTACAGATTTGTTGGAAAAAATGGTTGTAGTTGGAATACTTCCTCATCTTTAACTTTTTTACTGTGTCCCTGTCATATTGTGAACCGTTACTTCCATTTACATTATTTCCACCCGTATATACAATTACCTTCACATAATCAATCATTAACAACCTATTGAATCATGAATGATAAAATCATTAAAGTCCATACAATTTTGTACGCTTCGTAGTACCCACACAATTTCATTTCTCAGTAGGGCATCATAACTTCACAATATAACTATAAACTCCCACACGACTTCATTTCTTGGTAGAGCGTTTCATTGCACCGACACAATTTTACTTCTCGGTGGGGCATCTTATCATACTTTATAAATTCACACTATAACTATAAGCTTCCACACGACTTCATTTTTCGGCGAGGCATCTCATCACACCTACATAATTTCATCTCAGTCGGGGCATTTCATCACACCCACATAATTTTACTTCTCGATGGAGCATCTTATCACACTCTATAAATTCACATTTTAACTATAAGCTCCCACACGATTTCATTTTTCAGTGGGGCGTCTCATACACCCATACAATTTCACTTCTCGGTAGGGCATTTTACCACATTCTATAACTTCACATTATAACTTGTGCACTCCCACATGACATCGTTTTTCAATAGATCGTCTTGTCACACCTAGACAATTACACTTCTACGTAGACCAGCTTATCCTATACTAAACTATAATCTTCTACATGATTTCATTTCTTGATGTAGCGTAACTAATATATCAGTAAAATCACATACAATATACAAGTTGCATATATATATATATGTATGTATTTCTACATAACTACCATAACTTATATATCTATAAAAATTATAAACCCTATAAAGGATTATAAATAACACAAAATTATAAACCCTATAAAGGATTATAAATAACACAAAATTAAGAATAATAAACAAAATTAAACATGCAAATTAAAAAAAATATAAATACTAAAAAAAATTATCATGTAAATACATTTCACATGGACAACATAAATAGAACTGTAAATATAACGTAATTAATAATTTAAAAAAATTATTATGAAACAAAGATGGTAAATAATTACATACAATATTATTGAGAACGTTGTTGCTCAAAGAGAGAAAATAAGGCCAAACTATCACTTCAAGGCAGAATGTCAAAGGTTTTGAGAGTTTTCAGTGTCTAGAAGTAGTGCAAATAAAGGGGAAGGCGGAAGGCGGAAGGCGAAAGCGGGGTATTCATAGTAAATAGAAAGCACGTAGGGAGATCGTGCCTTTTTCACAACACTGAAGATGCATTCTTTTCTTGTACCTTCTTTGTAGCGAGGAAGGTGCAATCCCCCTACGCACTTTCTTTATAATACTGGAAGGCATACACCTTCACTATACTAATTTTATAAAAAAATTTCGAAACACATCATTTCGATATATTTTTTCGGAATTTATACTATAAAAGTACAAAACTCTATTTTTTTGTCAAAAATATAGAGAGATTAGCGAGTTTTAAAGCTCGACCTAGAGAGATAAAGCTCGAATTCGAGCGTGTTTTTGTGAAATGGAATGTGATTCTTGTTGGAAGTGAATCGAAGGAAATTACTTTATACAGATCAACAAGAAAAGGATGTTACGGAAGCCAAAAGATCAAAAGTTGAAGTTTTGAATACAAACGCGGTTTCTAGATTTAATCATCGAACATTTGTGTTCTTCATGCTCGATTCTTTAACAAAAAATAAATAAAAAATAAAAAATAAAAATAAAATAAAAAATAAAAAAATCGGAAGAATCTAGCTCAAATCCGAGCTCTTGCTGTTCTTCAATAGTAGTCAGGTCTTCTGCTAACGTCTGGGGAAGAAAACATGCCATACACGTGTGTAATGTTTTTTTTTTTTTTCTTTTTCCTCCTAATATGAGAGTTAAAAATAAATAAATAAAACCTTCACTAGTAAGCCCAATTCTTTAATTTTTTGGAACTAAAATAAAATTAGGCAAAACATTGTAGGCTAAATAAACTTATAGTTAAATTTTATACTATAGATTATCCTTAAGCCATTAATTTTCAAAATCGCACCTAACATATTTTGTCAGCTCAATTTGACAAAACCTAAGTTTTGATCCTTAAATAACCTAATCAATCCAAAATTTCAAAATTACATATTTTGTTAATATAAGTTCAAAAGGAAACACAATTTAAACTTGGATTTCACTTAAATCATCCTCTTTTATGATAAAAAAAAATGATTAGACTAGGCGTAAATGGAGAAATTTACTAATTCACACAATGAAGTCCTTTTTTATCTTTTCTTTTTATCAAATCAATGTTAGGGTCAAAAAATTAATTTTGGCCCTAAAATCATTATTTCGTTATTTTATTTTATTATTTTTCAAGTTTTTCCAAGCTTTTTTTCATTTTTAAGGGTTTTCTTATTTTTTCTATTTTTTTGTCTTTTTCTCTATTTTCCATTTTTCGTCTCTTTTTCAATTTTTTTTTTGTGCTTTTGCAATTTTTTTGTATTTTCTATATTTCATTAGGATTCTCACTTATTCTAATTCTTTTATTTTTCAAATTTTCAATTTTTTTGGGTAGTTTTCTCATTTTTCAATTTTTGTCTCTTTTTTAAAATGGGAGGAAAAAATGGGATGTCAACATCGAGTAAAATAATTCTTTACCATGTAGAAACCAATAAAATAAGACGAGCTTCAACAAAATTATCCAATTTATTCTTTATGGATGATATTGTCTTGATGGAAGAAGCATATGTATATAATCTAAGGTGATGATGGATGTATTAGAGTATTTTCAACATGTTTCAAGACAATGTATAAATTTTTTCAAATCAAAAGTTACGTTTTCATCTAATGTAAGAAATCAAATAGCAAATAAAGTAAGGGTAAACAAGATAGTAAGTTTGGCAAGTACTTAGGTTTTCCAATGCTAAGTATTGGAACTCTAAAGGCTCACCAAATGAGTTTTCTTCTAGAAAAAAAAAAAAATGAAAGCAAAGCTATTAAATTTCAATAGCTAAAATTCTTGATTGCCTCTACCCCAAAAAGCACTACAAATTATTATTTATAGGTAGCAACTATTCCACAATGAACTTTAGAATAATTGGAGTATATCTCTCATGATTTCTCGTAGGGATTTGCACTAGATCATAGAAATAAATTGATTTTTAATCGACAAAGCCATTTCATTTGAGTTGGTGGGATTATAAGCAAAATATATGCTGCTATTTTTTAGGGTAGTTAAAGAAGAAAGTTATTACAACTAACAATTGAAAGGTCAATAGATTTATGAATTCAAGGGGTAACGGAGAATTTTTATGTCCTTCTAACAAATGCTTCAATGTAAAACCAGTGGAATAAAGTAAGGATTGGAGATATGATAGTTGACCATGAAGAACGTTTAGTTAATGGATTTGCACAACCAGTAGCTATAGCATCATTACCGATAGAAGCAAATTTATGGGATTTGGAGAGAGAATTACTATTAACATTAGATCTTCAATTGATAAAAATAGTCATTATAATAAATAGTGTTGAAGTTGTTTTTTTTTTTCATGATATTGTTATTTTGTGTAGGGACAAGAGATGCATGTTTAGAGAGATAGAGTTGAAACATACAAAGAGGGAAAATAATGCTATTATTGATGCTATAGTAAAGGAAGGAGCCTCTTTAAGTAATAATTGTTTTCTTCTTATGTTGGGAAGTTATATAGGAGTCTCAAAATCTAAGAATTTACTTAATTTTGATACTTATGAACTGTTATGTAGTTTGAATAAATATATGGTTTTACTAAAAAAAATGTAAAAGTTAGTGAAAAATGATTGGATGCATATAAAATAGATTGAGCATATGAAAAATGAAAAAAAAAAAATTATCAATTTGAAGCTAATTTGAATGGTTATTTTATACAAGGATTTAAGGACATGAGGATAACATAATGTTTATTTGAATACCTAATGTAAAGTATCAGATAATAGAAGCCCCAATGGACTTGGATATTATCAAAGTAATGTAAATTAGTTATTACGCCATACAAATGCACTTGTAGAAGAGAGCCTTGCTACTCAACTACCTTAAAAGGATATAGAGATAATTAGCATTATGCATAAATTCCATAAAGCTTAACATAACATATATCCACCACTTAGATAGCGTTTTCTAAGCATTCAAATGATGTGACCTTGATATAAATATTTGGTGTTTGTATTCTTTTTATTCCTTTTTCTTATTTTTCATTATGTCTTCCATAAAGCAACATAGTCTATTAAATTTTATTTGTTCTTGTAAATACCCTATTGTCTTATTTAGACTAGTTTTCACAGTAAGTGACCAAAAAAATAAATAATAAAATTTTTTTAAAGTCACAAAAACCCTAAAAAATCAAGAAAAATAATAAAAATAGAAAAGAAACAAAAAACCTTAAAGGATAGCTTACGGGTGAAAACTATTCTCTTGGTGTGGAAAATGATTTTTCTTTTTTAAAGCCAAAAGTATTTTTTAAGTCAAAATAGTTATGTCTAATTTAACAAAATTTTACTTATCATTAATAAAGTACTTGTTTTCATTATAAAATCAATCGTTCTAAGATTAATCCAACTTACTATTACTTCAATGCATGAAACAAGGTTAAATTAGTAAAATGTAGTTTCAAACAATGTCTCATTTGAACTTTAATTGATTGTTTTATATGAAAATCAATTTCACTACAAACCAAACCTTAAACAAATTAGGGTTCAATGTTTTCACAAATTAATTCAATTTTCAAGATATCTTTTAACTCTTATGTATTAGGCTCATTTATTGCCTAACATTCTTAAGAACTAATGGATTTAGCCCAATTAGTAACCTAAATTTATCTTTGTTTAAGTGATCCAAGTGAATTTTAAAACTCATTTCAGGTGAAACATTCATTAATTTAGAGGTCAATGAGAGCACATATACAAGCTTCAAGTCAAGAGTTTAAATTACATAAAGCATCATCCTATTATTTCCTTTTTATGTTTTTTTAGCATGTAAACTATAAACTTGTCATGCTAAGCATTTGTGACTCCTTCATCTTCCTCTTAACAAGTCGAATAACTCTGGCATTTTTAGTTTGGTTTTATCCCCTTTTTTATGGAATATTAAATCAAATCTTAATGTGCTTGAAATTAGTCCAATAATTGCAATAAGAATCACTAAAATAGATGGAAATAGTAAAAAGAAGGATATTAAATCTAATCTTAATTGATTTTTTTTTTAAACTCAATCACCTCATAATGTAACTCCAGTACCAAGTCAAATAATAAGGAGTTGCTATAAATCGAATAATACATAAAACTGTACAGGGTTAAATTTAAGTTTAGGCTTTAATCCCATTAACTAAGTAAGTTTAACTTTTTAGGCTAAGATGATAGGGTCAAAAAAGTTAAGTTTAAATATCTAAGATGATTAAGGAGGTTTTGGTATGGTAAGTTTAGAGTAAAGTATTACACCCCGAAGTCACAAAGTCGTAACAGTCCCGCCGTGTAAACCATTCTATGATAGTAACTGGCCTCACAGTGCCTACCATAGAGATAATCTACACAAGGCGTCGACGAATCCTCGCTTTGAAGTAAACAGTTCGATTAATGATTATACAACAATTTTGATAATTATCACAAAGTTCTATGAAACATAGATATTTATAATAATGTCTACAGAGCTTCCCAGGAAGTTTTACATAGTAACTACAATTTACTAATTTACAAAATAACTAACAGTCTTCAACCTTTAACTACAAGGTCAGTCTAGTTACACATTTTCTAAATAACTTGATTCTCACACCCCTGGCTTCAAAAGGACTAACCTCTGGATAATTGTAGGGCGGCATAGTACTTGAAGAGATTACAAATCAGAACCTGCAAAAGGATCTATAAAGGTATGAGCAACTACAGCTCAGTAAGTTGAATTAGAGACTCGTGAATGCATACAAGCACAATCAAGGTTATCAAACAATTATTTCATGCAATGCAACAATCAAGTGTCATCGCACAACGTAGTCCGGTCCGTTGTGAAATCAGAGAAATTTCACCCGCTCCAATCCGAGTTGAGGAGTTCCATGTTATGCAGCAGCTCACAACCAAACCCAGGCTTGTGCAATGGAGACCTCGCTCCTCCCGTGACTACCTTCGAACCATTGACTTCACCCCTGCCGCGACCTCCTCTCCTGTCACTTAGTTCGACTGAGGATAAAGAAGGGACCATTTTGCAATCCTGCGCTATCCCTTTCGAAGGGGTCGGTATTTGGTTGGAGAGTCCTATGATCTCCTAACGGGTTGCAATGCATGACGTTTTCGGTTATTAGGGTCGACTAAGATTAAATGCCGGTTAGGGTGTTCAACAAGTTCATACCAAATTAATCAGTTACAAAGTCATTCATAGTACAAATTCCAGCACGAATTCAGATACATCAAGCACATGCACAAACTATTTACAATCACAATCATATACAAGCCTAAGTCTCCGAGTACTACAAAACTAGTACTCTATTACAATAAGCAACAACCCAACTTACTTGACTTTGCTCGATCGCTCGATCCTCTAGTTGCGAGCTGATTTGTTTCTGGGTGTCCTATAATACAAATAGGTTCTTTTAGTACTTATATTTTATGGATTCTTATTCTAATTCATAATATAACTCATTTTCCTCATGTATACCTATAACGTAGTAATGATTCGTTGTGTTCTATTTCGGGGTTCGGCTCCTAGACTAGATCTAGTTTTAATTCTTAAGTCGTAATTAAGCTCGAATCCCAATGTGATATTAATCACATTATGCTCGGGTATTCAAATATCCTATTGGGTCGTAATTTTTGTATTCTAAACTATTCAGTACACGCTAACCCTAATTGAGGTATCGAATTTATTCCCAGTGTGTAAAACTCTTACATTTTGAGATATTTACTTAAAATTAAATGTCATTTCAGATTTATTATTTTTCTGATTTCTCTTATAATATTATCTAAATAACCTTATTTTTTTAAATTTATTAATTTACATTTTTACATATTACTAATTTATTATATTACTTACCAAATTTCCTTAATTAACCATAATTAGTACCTAAAGGATAGGATTAATGTTCCACTGTAGAGATTAACTTCCCTAAACCTCTAATTAAGATTCAAATCAGTAATTAACATCCTAATCACTTAATTAACCCTTAATCACCCAATTTTACCATCATTTTAGGGCTAAAAATTAATTTAAAAATTTCAAAAATTAATTTTAAAAAAAATGGCTTCATAGCACTGTTATACATCAAATGAGCATCCTACAGAAAAATTTTGAACTCCAAACTACATCCCTAAGCCTATTTATTTTCCGGTTTACTAATGCTCGGTTTTAAACAATTTGTTAGGGACCGTATATTTCCAGATATAATTAAACTAAATAAATATTTTTCCCTAAATCTACATACAATAAAACATCATAATAACAAGTTTCATAATTTTCTAGGCAAAATAAATAATTTTACAAAATTATACAAAAATCGGGTGAATAAATGACTAACCGGTCCGAAGCTTTTGGGCAGTCCAAACCCCGTCCAATGTTGTCGGCCGGTCCAGGCGGTGGGTCTACTGTAGGGTAGTGGTGGTGGTTCGGTCCCAGGTGGTAGTGGGTGGTGGTTTTAGTTTACCTTGCTAATCTGCACAGTTTTCTTTTTTTTTTTTATTTTCTGGAATTTCTCTCGAATTTTTTTGTGTTTCGATTTTTCTCAAATCACAAACTAGCCAAATGACTTTTGAGAATTTTTTTCCTTATTTGTAGACAAATTGAGTAATTAATGTGCATTAATTTGATGGGATTTTACCCCATTTCCTTCATTTTAGGCTTTTTGTTTGTCCAATTCCTATTGATTAATTTTTTTCAGTCCACGACCAGATCTTGTTGCAGTTATCCTCTTCTGATTTTTTTATAATTATTTTGTATTTTTCTTTAATTATTTACTTAGTTTTCGGACAATTTTAGTAATTACGCGTATTTTTATCTATACGTAAATACATGTAGGATACACGTGAACATTCCTAAATATTATTTTGGTCATTCTAAAATTTTTAGTATACATATAATTTATCTCTAGTAATTTATTAGTTATTTCATGACACTTTTCGCATTTTCGGTAATTAATACCTATTATACTTAAAATTTGAAAATTTTATAGTCTCCTATTTTATTACTTATTTTCTTAAATTCAAGTTTACGGGGTCAGTTTTACTAATATTCCTCTCAATAGTTTCTAATTTGGGTTTGATCGGATCCTTGAACCGATCGCCTTAAACATTGGGTTCTAAGTTCAACCCTACGGTTACTTGGCTTGGCTTGACTTTAAGGCTTACATAAAACCCGTTAGATCAATTCGTCCAATCTAACCTTTTTTGGTTTGGCTCATATTAAAATAATAAATAAAACCTTTATGTAGACTTAAACCGATGAAAATAGTTCACTTAAGATCCATTAAAAAAAGATTTTGATCTTAACTATTGATCATTATCATAATTCAATAGATACGATCAACTACTATTTTCTATAAATACCTCATTCACATCCTCATTTGGATAACAAAAGAACCTTCAATAACACTATTACTTTGTCGAGATCTTATCTCAAAGATCAAACAGTTAAACACCTCAAGAACTTTACCCCGTTATTCATTAATTGTAGAGTTTGACAATATCGTGCTCTGCTAATTGTAGAGTTTGACACTGTGTGCTCCTCTACTAGTTACTATACATGTTAAGTCTTATCAAGATTACCTACTCCTCCACTCTACACTTCTCTCCCTATCATCCCACGCGAGTCATTCGAGTTATTCAAATCATTTCCTTAATCACATATAGCGTGACTTCACATGCAACACATATGTACCTACATTTTTTGCAACTTTACAGGGAAAGAAGACTTAATACTTACATTATAGTATCTCCAAGGTGATGACAACGTAATTCTATTGATGGAATCAATCAATAGCAAGATGCTGCTATTGTGACCAATAACCAAAATTTACCTTCAGTTGGAGGCACTAATTAAAGAGATGACATGTAAGAAGGTGTTATTGACAATACGCAACTAACACGTAAGTTGCAAGAGACTAATTGGAACCTGAACTCTAGTGAAGTTCGCTCAATATGCACCTCCTTTGGATGCCTTTATTGTTGCACAACAGGGAACAACTTCCTTGAATCTTTTTAATGTAGTATAACAACACATTCTACTCAATCCTCCTATTGTTAACAAGTAAGTCACTCCTAAAGTTAATGAGCAACTTCTTGTGGTGAAACTTATAACTACGTAAGATTCATTACCTAAAGTAAGAAACTAGAGAGTTCAAATTAGAGGCTCGTCATCCTCACGAGCTATACTACGTATCGTAATTTTTTACTCTACACAACTAACACCAATGAATCCCATGCCTATAAGCTCTACATTTGTAAATCTCACATCCATGCACTTTGCTCCTACAATGTTACTAAGGGTAGAAGCATCCACCCAAAGAGGTTCATTTATTACTAAAGAAGATTTAGAAGTGTATTTAGAGAAGATACAAGTGAAGTCTATGGTTGAGGTACTAGAATTGAAGCTCCCATATCACAAGCGCGTTGTTGTGAAGCCATACCCTAAGAACTATGTAAGTTCGAAGTTCATATTGCTCAACTGCAAGAAAGGGAGCAACAAAGAACACTTGTTAAAGTTCACTAAGGCCTTGGAGGTATATGGTTTGGATGATAATTTGAAACTGAAAGAATTTTCTAAGTCACTCATTGAGAAGGCGTATACCCGATATGTCAACCTTCCCCTATGGTTGGTCAATTCATGGAGAAACATCTACAAGATATTTTTGGAGAAGTTCTTCTCCAGTAAAGAAAGAGTCACCCTTACTGATACGAGGGGAATCTAACAAAGTCTAAGGAAGATCTCATAGACTATATTAAGCGCTTTAAGGAATGTTCCTTAAACATACAAGATGTTTTTGATAAAAGAGAGTTAGTCAAGATTTGCATCTAAAAGGTGTTCATTGAGTATGCAATGCATCTTAAAAACTTCTTGTTGGTTTCTTTGGCTGTGTTGGTTGAGAACGTATGAAGGACGAACAATTTAGTAGCACGATAAAGAGATGAAAAAGCAAGATTTAATAAGCACACACCATCAGTGAACTTAGCTTAAGAGGAGAATCCAAAAAGAGAAAAGAAATTTAGAAGTGAAAAGCCTATGAGTACTAAACCATATTTGGCATACCCATGCTCAATGTGAAAAGTGCACATACTCTTCAACTAATGGCTACGTGATGGGAACATAAGACTCCTAAAGTTTATGCACTTACCAGCAAATGAAGAGAAGAGTGACCCTAAGTATTGCATATTTCATAAGAGTGTAGACTACCCTACGAAAGATTGTTGGACTTTAAAAAAGATATTTAATAAGTGAGTTCCAAATGAAGAACTAATCATCGAAGATAATAATATTAGGACTAACCTACTTCCAACTCATAACACCAAATATGATGTTGTGAATGTTATCACTTATGACCCTACAAAGATAGAAAGTATGGGTGTATAACTAGTTGAGGCACACAAAATTAAGCGTGAAGGACTCAAGATCAAGACAAATGAAGATGACAACATTACTCTTGCTTTGTTGAAGACTACCAATGTTAGGAATTTCTTTTATTTACTTAGCTTTGATGAGGATGCCTAACTTGAGGCAATGACTACACTTATAGGGATCTCACAAGATTAATACAATAAACATCTTATAACACATCCTACAAAAGGAATCATTTCAATGAATAAGGGGACAATTACATATACTAATGCTGACATTTGTATAATGAATCATAACTACAATCGCCCTCTATATATAGAAAGCATACTTAATGGTTATTTTATCAAGAGGACATTTATTGATAATAGATCTTCACTTAATGTTATGCCAACCTTCACTTTTAAAGCTGCAAAAATAGATATTTGAAACCTAGTGAGATAATCAATCACACTAAATAGCTTTTACAAGTCCTCCATGAAGATAATGGAGTATGTTGAAGTAGACTTTGATATCCGACCTATCAACGGCTCCACATGGCTCTATGTGATCGATGTGATTGTGTCTTACAATCTCCTTGTAGGAAGGATATGGTTGCATGATCATAACACGATACCATTAACATGCCATTAATGCATGAAAAGTTATTAGAATGAGCAAGACATCTTTAGTCTTGCAATAAGGAATCTTAATTAGTCTCACTTTACTGAAGAAACATTTATTTATGAGCATATGAATGAAGCAGAGACACCCTTAGTGGAACCCCCTGAAGCACAACTACCCATAAGGGAAGAAGCTTAGATACGTATATTCAAAAAAAAAAAAAAAGATGTGCGTTTACCACGAAGGTGCAAAGAAACAAAAGCAAAATAATGATCTTGTGAAGGTAGAAGGCACATTATAAGCTAAGAAATGCGATAACTCTTGATAACTAGCATATGCTCTTATCGTATCTATTTTAGTTGTCTTTTAATTTCATGTATAAGCTCAGTGATACCCACTTTATGTCAATGAAAGAAGTTTCTTTCTCTATCATCATTTTTTAATGAAAATGTGATAAGTATTCATGTATCTTCATTTTATTACTACTATTGCTGTAAAATAAGAGACTATTCTCCTTAGCGTACAAAGTTAATTTCACAAAACAATTTACGTCTGAATGTGGGAAACTAAACTCCTTGATCGATAAAAAAAAAAGTAATAATGAATATAATATATAGACCACACATTGTTGCTGGCTAGTAAGAACCTGGTCTCTTAAGCATATGATGATGAGCTTAGCTCATATTTTGTAAACTGGTAAGAGCATTAGCTCCCAAACGTACATTATGCTATAATAATCATGTATATCTTTCATGCTATCTAATCTCTATGTTTCTTGCCATTAAGTAGTGAAAAACAATCCATTGATGAGCACTTAAGATATTGACATTTAAACCTAGGTAACATCTTGGTAAGCCATGCTATACAATCAAGTAGTAGAAAATACCCCCTCAACTAATAAGAAAGAATTATGGATCCTATGCAATCAATGTTACTATCGCTGTGTATGCATGATTGAACACTTCTTAAAAGGGATCTTTTATATATTATCATTAACAAGCAAAAGTCTTACTTCAATATTTGAGATGACATGTAAGACTCCTTAAATTGTCAAGTCTAAGCAATTTCATAATTATGTCTATCCTAAAGGAAACCCCCTTAAATCATTAAGTTTAAGCTGTATCACAATTACATCTATTCTATAAGAGACCTCCTTAAATCATTGAGTCTAAACAGTCTTACAATTATATCTATTCTATAAGAGTCCCTTAGATCAAAGAGTCTAAACAGTCTCGCAATCATGTCAATCCAGAAAATTAAAACTCATATTGCTCAACACTAGTGTGATTAGGTTAAGCTTACCGTGTGGTGTCATTTTTTTTTTTAAGAATAAAGAAGAAATAGCTAATCAATTTTACTACTTTACACCAAACAATAGCGTTACTTAGTTAAGACATTACTCTTAAGCACGTGAAGTCTTTAAGAACAAGGTATGCTCAAACTCAAGATATGCTCAGTTATGTTACCACTAAGTCAAGATATGCTTCTCAATATTCATCAAGACATTATGAGTCATTAAGGGGATTGAAGTCGTCCCGCTATATTATTGTCTAACACGCTAATACTAAGTGAAGAACTATCGCCCTCAAGTACATAATAATAAGACACTTTCATAAGAGCTAACAAATGCACCAAGGAGACAAAAGAGTATGAAAGTGGATCAATGGACTTCATTATTATTAATTCTACATAGTTAAGTACAACTCACACTTACAAGGAAATATAAGAGTTACAACTAAGTGAACAAGAAGATTATATAAAATAAGGCTTATAACAATACCTACTAACACAAGTAGTTAGTTACAAATATGCAGATACAACCAAGGCTTTATTTAAGTGCTTATATAAAAACAATGCATGACTGTAAGGCTAAATCAGTATGCCCTTTCAAGGTATCTTGACTTTCGAAGACTAGTGTACTACAATACAGCGTAGGTCCTCAATGATATCTTAAGGGAATGAGATGCATCAAGATATATTGACTTACCCTTTCTCCACATGTCAATAACTAGGGGGAGGAAAATTATAAAAAAATACAATATATGAAGAGGCTATTCTTGCATTGTGATGATCGCTACTCATTATATTTGCTTTATTCAATACTCCTTATGCATGAAGTTCGATGTGTATGTATTTGCAAAGCTTGATGCCCATGTACTCATGATGCTCGAAGTGTGCATACATACAAAGCTCAATGCATACATGGCACTTGATACATGAATACTTTAGATTTTTGATACACTACACTGATTTTTAACATCCCCCTTTGCTCAATCTGAATGATAACAATATTAAAGTTATCAAACACATGGGATTACTCATATCTAATGCCATGCTTCCACCTCTTGATGACTCTTGAAAAGTGGTAACAACGTCCACTACGATTGCTACCCCTTAAGGGAGGAGGAAGGAGTGATTACATATGAAAACCAAGGAAAGTGAACGAGTTAGTAAAGTGAAGTGGAAATGGGATAAAAATCATACAACTATGCAAGTGGGAGGTTGAAGAAAAAATGAAAAAGGTAGTGTAAGAAATGAAACCTTATTAAGGACTGATGTTTAACTCGAAGATAGCTCACCCATATTCATATTAGACGACTCATGCTCAACTCAAATGTTAAACTGATGTATAGTCATATGTTTACATAATGCGCACTCATGTTCAAGTCCTACGTCATTGTTGATTCTGATTTTTCGATTTCTTTTATTTAAAATTAATTTCTCATTTCTTGATTAATACTAAACCCTAACCCATTTAATATTAATCCTCGACTAAAGAAATTAAGAAATTTTGGTTTTTTATTGAAAATTATTTTTGGAGTCGCCACCCAACCGAAGTCGGGAAAAGAAAAAGAAACCATAACCAATTGGGTGGATTGATTACAATTTGGATACCGATCTTTGATTTCAAATTTAATGAAGAACCAGAGGGTTCCGAATTCGGAGGCTAACCTATTAAGCTCTTAACGGGTATCACTATCTATTTACCGAAATTAGGATTATTTTTCTAATTATAATATTTAAAATAAATAAATAAAATTAAAAAAGAACTTAAGTTTCTACATATTTTATCGTCGCCTCGAAGGTGCCTACGTACCCGCTAACCGGGATCAGATGATCGTAGTTCTTTTGAAAAAAATCTTAGTGTGTTGGTTTAATTTTTGAAAATCAACCTAGTTTACATTATCATCAATCCAGTTTTTCAAAAAAAATCTAAAGGGCCCTAATTCTCGAATGCTTTTATTTTTATAAAAACTCTCTAAAAGTCCTATTTATTTATTTAAAAAAATTATTATTATTTTTTAAGTTTTCTATGTGAAGAGTCCTAAAAAAAAACTAACAACTGAACTAATATATATATATATATATATAAGATATGTTATAAACTTAATTGGCTAACTAACAAAATAATAATATAATAATAATAATAATAAAAATAATAATAACTAAACAAATAACTAAATAAAAAGAATCGAACCTTGCTTATCGTTCTGCTGTTGTAGCCACTGTGCAGCAGTGATCGACAATATGCGTACAGAGCTCGTTAGCAATTGACAATGACGAGCTTAGTCACGGTCAGCAGCGGTCGAATGGAAGAGAGTGGCTCGTTAGTCAGCATATGGATGACTGAAGTTGATTGGTAGCTTTAATGTTGCAGATTGATCAAGTGATTTACAGTAGGCTGTTCATGTAATCTGCAGTGAAGTTAGACGATGGTGTGTTCGAGTTAGATGGCATTGAGGACATAGCCACAACAAGGCTGATCAGTGATGTGAAGAGTCCTAAAAATAAACCTCGCAATACGCTCAGGCCTCGTATCGCATTTAGACCTCACAATGTGTTCAAGCCTTACATCACGTTCAAGCCTTATGTCATGTCATGCTCAAGACTCGTGACATGTTCAAGATTTATTTTACATTCAAGGCTCATGTTACATGTCAAGATTATGTCAAGTTCAAGGTTCACCTCAAGTTCAAGGCTCACATCATGGTTGAGGCTCATGTTTAGGGCTTATCCTCAATTCTTATGTTAAATTATGTTCAAGGGTCGTGATTATAACTCATGCCCACTCATATTCAACTCTAATGCTCAAGACTTGTATTTGCTCTCAGATTCAATACTTATGCAACTCATATGTTTACTCATGCTTAAGACTCATGTGTCAAGGCTCATGTTCGACTCATATGACAAGACTTATATTTAGTTCAAATACCAAAAATGTCATGTTTAATTCATATACACAACACATACGTACTCATATAAAAAGTTTAGAAGTGCTCATGATTAGAAGCCCACATATACTTATACCAAAGGGACTATGCTAAATTGAAGTGTTCGATTTTAATGTGTTCATGCACAAAACTTATGTCTCATTGATGTGTACTAAGTCCATGGACTTATGCTCAACTCTTACACACTTATGTTCAAGGTTCATGTTCAAATTCACATTTTGTGCTTCCATGGAAGCCTCATGTTCATTTTACATGTTTAGCCTATAAGTGTCTATATTAAGGGAGAGTCAAGTTCATTTTACATATTACCTCACAAGTGCTTATGTTAAAGTGGGGTTATGTTCAATTCAAATATGTAACTCTCATATGCTCACGTCTAAGACTCATGTTCAAATTGAGTGTGTTCAGCCCATGCTCGATTCTCATGTGCGTTTGTGTGTATGTCCTTATTACTCAAGACTCATGTTCAATTCATATTAAAAGTTACAATTGACTTAAAGGCTATACATGACCCAAGCATTATGCCCCTTTACTGTCACCTACTAATGAAGATCTATCCTTATTACCCTTCAGTTTGCAAACAATCAGGGTCCAGGCAGTAAAGAATCTACTTTCCTGAAACCATATTGATTGGTAACTGCTGCAAAGAAGAGATCTAGTCCTCAAGTTATAACCACAAACTTTTGATCTTTAATCAACAAACAATTACGATCCAAGCAGTAATGAGTCTACGATCTTTAAACCATACCAATTTGCTGACTATTGTTAGTTCGAAATCTAATCCCCAAGTTATGATCGTAAACTTTTGACCTTTGATTACAAGCACCCAGGGCTCAAGTTGTAAAAAGATCCTTTTTAAACTAAGCCGATTTGCTAATTGTGACAAGTTTAAGATAGTAGCCACTCATCAAATATTTGTTTTGCTACCTAAAAAGCATGGACAATGAAGAGATGTTAGTTTCAAAATATAAAAAAGAAGGGAAGGCAAAGGGGGGTGTTTGTGGAGGATATAAGAATTAATCATCCAAAGACACGCATCAAGGCATAAGTAAAATTAAAAGAACAAAGGCATGGAGTAGTGAAAATTGTCTCGTTATTCATTACATGGAGAAGAAAGATTAGAGCCATCGAAAATGCATGAGTTTAAGTGATATACGTAAGCCCTACAATCAGATATTTAAAGTTCAGTTTGTAGAATTTAAGGCGATTGAACAAATTGTCCGATGTAGCCCAAATTTTACAATAAAGTTAGAATTATTAGTAAAGGTGACCCTAAAAATTTGAATTTAAGAAAACAAGTAATAAAATAAGAGAATATAAAATTTTCAAATTTTAAGTATATTACTCGTTATTTATTAAAAATACGTAAAATGCATTCCGATAACTAACGAATCAATAGAGATAGATTATATGCGCACTAAAAATTATAAAATAACTTAAATAATATTTAGGAGTATTTATTTATATCATATATTTATTTACATATAGGTAGAAATATGCCTAAGTACTTAAAATACGTAAAATAAGCTAAAATAATGTTAAATAATTAAAGAAAATGCATGAAAAATTAAGGAAAAATCAAGAAAAATTAGGAAAAATGAGGAACGATCCAAATAAAGGTCGTGGCAACTGGGGAAAGAAATAAAAAAAAATTAGCCAATCAAATTAACATAACAAAAAAGACAATTTGGAAGAAGATAAAGTAAATGTCTAGTCAAATTAATGTATTATAATTTTCCTAAAGCTCTATAAATAGCCAAAAAATTACAAAAGATCATTTGGATAGTTAAAAGGGTAGAAAATTGAGGGTGTGAAAAATTTAAGAGAAAATTAGGATTTTCAAAAAATTAGCAAAAATTTATACAATTAAAGCCTTAAAAGAGATCCCTAACTGGACAACCACCTAGAAGTGGATGGCCACCACCACTATATGGTGGTGGCAATGGTGGCGGTGCCCAAACCAGCTGACAAGGCTAAGGCGATCAATGGTGGTCGGAGCTACCAGTTCTGGTGAGTTTGATTTTCCTTCCGATTTTTCATATTTTTTTAAAAATACCAAATAGTTTTAGAAAATTATGAAATTTGGTATTCTAAGATTTTTAAGTAATTGGATTTAGGAAAAAAATTTATTTTGATGATTTTGTTTCTAAAAATATATTGTCTTTAAGAAATTATGCAAAATTAAATATGTTTCAATTTAGAAATAAATGATTTAAGAGTGTAGTTTTGAACTCAAAAATTTTTTGCAAACTAGTTAGATCATTTAAAATAGTGCAACGAATTTATTTTTTAAAAATTAATTTTTGAAATTTTTAGATAATTTTTAAGCCTTAAAATAATACATAAAATGAGTAATTTAGGGCTAATTACGTAATTAGATAAATAATTACTGATTTAGTACAAAATTATATGTTTTAGGATGTTGAAATTTAATGGAGTATGCTCTTTGTAGCATTTAGAAGGTAGATGTAATTATTAGGGTATTATGTAGTAAATAAGTAATAGGAAAAATAGTTAATTTTAAGTTAATTTTGCAAATTAGAGTAATTAGATGTAAAATCTGATTTGGAATGAATTTAGATATTTTGAGATGTTAATTGATATTGGGAGATGATATTTAGAATGATAGAAATATTAGATGTGTATTATGAACATAATAGGTAATAATACATAATATGAAAAATTGAAAATATAATAACTAGAAAATATCAGAATAAAAATTGATATTATACTAATAATAGGAATATATAATAAATTTGGTAGAAAACTTAAATTTAAGTATTTATATGAAAAATATAAAATTTTCTCACATCGAAAATAAATTTGATACACTAATGAAGATTAAAGTGTACCGGATATAAGAATACTAATTTAGGATCAAAAGTGATAATTAGGATATTCGAGCCTAATATGATTAATTTCACATTAGTGTTTGAATCGCATTTTTAGGATTTATACATAATACTTGTAAGTAAAACCTATTTAAAACCTGAATCGGAATCAAATTCGGAACTCGAATCCTAAACTAACCTAGAATGAATCGATAATACATAATAATATATAAACAGAAATCTTAGTTAAATCTTAATCTAAAGTTGATATATAATATAAGGATATACCAAAAGAGTATTTATATTATAGGAAACGTGGAGACAAGTCGACCTACGACGAGTTGAGTAAGTAACTTAAGGATTCTGGGTAAGTTGGGATTAATATGTTGTTGTATTTTGAAATACTAAATTGCAGTACTTAGAGACTTAAAATTATACATGATTGTGCTTGTTAGATAGTTAACTATGTGCATATGCTTGTTTCTGAGTTTGAAGATATGATTTTGATTGCTATTTTGGCTTGTATTTGCATGATTTGTTAAAATGATTGAACACCTTAAACTGAACCTAATTAAATATATGACTAGAAATTTTAAATCAAACATTTATAGCAACCCGTTAGGGGAATATTAGGATTCTCAAGCCAAATACTGACCTCTTTGAAAGGGATAGCACTAGATGGCATCATTAGTCCTTCTTTATCCTTAGTCAAACTAAGTGACAAGTGAGTAGGTTACGACAAGGGTGAAGTCAATGGTTTTAAGGTAGTCACGGGAAGAGCAATGTTTCCATTGCACAAGCCTAAGTTTAGTCATGAGCTATTACATTAACAGAAAATCCTCAAGCTAAATTAGAGTGAGTACAATTTTTCTAATCTCACAATGAGCTGGACAACGTCATACGATGGTATTTATTTGAGCATGCATTACACCTAATAATTTGGTTACTAACCCTGTTTATGTTTATCGTATAGTATTAATTCTCCATCCCAACTTACTAAGTTGTGGTTGCTTACATCTCTATAAACGTCGATGCAAGTACTAGCTAGGAAGTAACTTACAATTACCTAGAAGCTAGCAACCATTAGATCTTGGAGAATGAGGAAATACATCTAAACCACATATATATCTTTAAGATCTTAGTTTTTATTTAGAATCTTTCATTTTCAAATAGTGTATTACTTAAGAGGTATAGGACAATAAAACCTTATAAACATTATTTATAACACTTGAATCTTAGTGTATGTATATGTTTCCATACTTTCTAAGGTAAATAACTTATTTAATTTATGAACTGTTTACTTTAAAACGGGTTAGTCATGGATACCTTATGTAAATCAAGTCTAAAATGGCGGCTATATGGTTAGCTTCTATCTTAGAATGGTTTACAGGCAGGACTATTACGACTCTACCGCTTCGAAGCATGACAATATACAAGATTCCCAACATCTCAAATCAAGTAAACAAGTGGCTATTGAAATATTGAAATCAAGTAATGGAAGTGTGAGTGATGTCTTTTCAATAGATAGCATTAAGGTTCCCATTGAAATAATACTTGCCTCAACTAGTGATCACAAGCGAGTTTATGATGTACACAAGAGAATAAAAGAAAAAAAAGAAGAAGATGGGCATACATACATATCAAAATATGCACAAGAAAAGAAGCAAAACACATACAAGGAAAATTGAGACAACAAAAGTTCAAGTATACTTGTTGAATTAGCAGTTCACACATAAGCATTCATGAAAAATAAAGAAGGATAGGGATTGTACTCTCTATCTCAGAAGCTATATGCTAAGAGATATTATGTAGACTAGAAAGAAAAAGCTAAGGAGAACACATGTGTAATAGCTCATACGCACATATAATGATCAGCTTATGCAAAATAACAAGCAGTTACACAACAATCGACTCCTTGAATGAGCAAACCTTAGCGCTAAGGCAAACACATGGATAGTAGCTCTAAGTTCATTAATAGAGTATGGCCGAGCAGTCTAACATCAGAACCAAGCAAAACACTATATGAACAGCCCTGAGCAACAACAGAATAGTCATAGCATCCAGACGTGGATAGCAGTAAACTTAAATAATGATAGAACCAAGCATAGTTGAACAACACGCCGAGTTCACATATTATAGATCTGAGCTATTAGGCTAAGAAAATAGCAGATGGCAACAACAAATCCAATCCTTCTAAGAAAATAAGAAACCTAATGTTAAAAGAAAAACGTAAAAAGAAATCTCGATCCTTAACGAAGTTTACCATTAGCAGAAATAAATGCTTGGCAATGGAGCCAAACCGACTATTCTTACACCTTATATTTTCATAACTACATTGCTTCAAAAAAGAATAGTTACTGACCAAAATAGAAACTAAGTTAATCAATCAGTGTACCTCTCGTAGAGCTCTTTCCATGTCGACATGTAGTTGGTCATTTAAGCACAACCTAAGTAAAGCAAGTATGGCTCTTTATTATAGCAATTTTGAGCAGCATATTCACTTGATGATAGCAAGTAATTGTTTATGGACCCAAGCATGACTATAGCTATATGGTACAAGCAACAAACATGATATAAAGAATTGAAATTGAGAGTTCTTGAAATGCAAATTTGAGCTATCCATCATCATTGCACCTAACTAAACCAACCAAACTACAAGCTGTACGCAACAGATCCTAGCCTCTCTAATAAACAATCGAGCAACACTACAACTTCTTTTGTCTAAGTACACCATAGCTTGGATGACTTAAAAGGGATGAGTAGCTCATAACTTCGAGCTGTTTATATCCAAAAGGTCGAGCATCACTCTTCGACGAGCACTTGTCCTTAAGCTTTAAGTTTTATCCTTCAAATGGGAGATTACAAGCGGTGTTGACAAAATGAGCTAAAAGAGAAAAAAAATAAAGAATGAAGAGGATTTCAAAGCTTAAATTGTTATCCAATGTCAAAGTAATGAGGAGTTTTAGCTTGTAGAATGACAGAAGAAGAATAGGAAATGATCACCTTCCTTTCTCTTATTAAGGTTTAAGTGATTCCTAAAAATGGATGGTGAAATCGTCTGACAAAAGAAAAAGCTAAGTAGACACTTGTCAATTTCTCAATGGAATGAAGAAATAGAGAAATCCTAGTGTCTCTACCCTATTTCTCTATCGAAATAATAATTGAATATGGGCTTATGGATCATATGAGTAGGGATGAGCTGAAATTTAGAAGGCATGGGATTGTTGTGTTCTAGGCATCATTTTATGAAGAGATTCTGTTTGTTGATATAATCAATTAAAAGGGCCTACAAATGCTTTTTTTTTTAGTAATGGACCAAGCATTTTAATTCATAGCCTTGTGAAAATTAAACAACAACACATATGCAAGTATACTTGGGTTGTAGGCTAGAGTAACTACACTAAGCTATTTTTTGCAAGATTATCATATTCATAGCACAACAAATAAAATTCGGTTAAAACAAAATGTTTAAATTATATGTGAAGACCTTACAAAAAGAATTCTCATAAATGAGAAGAAAATCAAGGCAATATTGATACATGGAGTTAGCTCAATGAAAACGCTAATGTGAACTTAGCATACAAATTCAACTCAATAGGAGTCAATAATTCATGTAGATCGAATTGTAATACAAATTAGCTTAACAAGAGATAGCTTAAAGAAGATTTATTTTAGGGTGATTCCTTGAGGGGCAACATTCAACCTAATCCAGTTGAGGCATGTATGTAACCCTTCCATCCATACCAATAACCCCACAAAAACTAACATCAAAAGCACTAAGAATCAAAGAAATTAAAAGTCTTTCACTAAAAGAACCTGTATAGGAACCTCTTCTCTCTCTTTAGGTTCATAGAGATTTTAAGCAAGCTCGAGCAGTTTGGCTAATGCCTAAGCATTCCTCACCATGAGTAGAGCATGAAAATATCCTTAATTCAACATAAATACTCACAATGCCTTTCTCAATTCAAATTGAGAAGTAAGGGTCTTTACTACCCTACAAACCACCATTACCCAGCACAGCCATGTTAATAATAGATCACTATTAAGTCCAAATGTTTTGTTTCTTCTTAATTCTATTTATATCAAAACTAACCTACTTGATATGAGCTATTCAATCAAAAATAAGGAAATTTTATTCATTTCCTTAAGAAAAAGCTTTTAAAAGATAATTTGTAAATTTTAGAATAGCAACCTACTAAAGTTATAAAAAAGAATAAAAATTGGAAAGTTAAGGTTGGATAGGTGGATGAATGCTAACTTTAGCTACTAGTATGTAGTTTTCTAAAAAAAAGTTTTTTTGGAAAAAACAAACCAAAAAAATTGGATTCAAAGGTTAACTTTTTCAAATTTAACAATTTCCATATAAAAGTTTCCAAAATACAAAAGAAATTATTAGAAAATTTATTTTTATTTTGAATTTTTTCCAAAAGACAAATATCTACATAAGAGACAAATAACAAACACGTAAATTACAAGAAACGAAACTTAAGGATACCTTTTTATTGTTTGGATTTTGGAAATATAATTTTTTTTTAACTATTTTCAAGGTCTTCACCTAACTCCTTACATACTTGTTAGCTAGATTAGACTACTATAATTCCCCTACTCTTTTAGAAAAATTTTAGTTTGTTAACTCATTTTATCTTAGTAAACAACATTGATTTATGTTTTTATCTCTTCTCAATTTTTTTTCTAAAAAATAACTAAAACCTCTTTTGATGCCCTTATTTGAAAAGTTCAAGAGAAATCCTAATTTTGAGGGAAAGAAAAGGCCATTTAATGATATGCTCTTTATTTGAAAAGACATATTTTTAAGTGATAAACTATAAATTTTTCTAGAAGAATATTTCTCAAAAAAAGTTATATTTTTTTTATAAAGCTTTTGGTAAAATAAGTTTTTTTTTTTTCATGATAGAGAAAATGAATATCATCAAAAGTGAAAATAAGATACTAGACAAAATATCTTTTTTTTTTTCTTCCTTTTCAACCATGTCAAAAGTATGAGTAAGATGCCATACAAAATAAATAATTTAAAACACCGAACAAATAAGTTAGTAATATAAAATATAATAAAAATAATATAAAAATGTAAATGTTTTTCATTTTTTTGTTTAAGGGGTGCTTTAATTAACCATATTATCTATATTATTTAAATTAGAAGATACTTAAATAATTATCATCTTCTAAAATTACTATGTAGTCCTTAATCTAATAATAAATAACAATAAAAAAATTTTATATTAATTACTTATTAATTTAATAAGAATGTATTTGTCAATGCCATAATAATTAATTATTATAGTGAATTTCTGATAAGCACTTAAACCCCATTAAACCACTACATTACCCACTTCCATAATATATATTAGAATTACTCTATGATTTACTCTTGTGTTTTTCTACATTGCCCACTTCCCTTAACACTTCACCATGTCACTAGTTATGCATAGATAAGTGGATAACCAAAAGTATAACTCTAAAAACATTAACATATTAGAGTTTTTTAATAAAATAGTTATTTTATTATATAACGAAAATAATGAAGAGAAATTATTTATGGTAGTTATATAAAAATATATAATCATTGTTCCTTAAAAAATGATTCTAAATATAATTTTTAGCATTCATAAAATGGGAGTGCTTCTTTCTCTAACTTATAGAGAGCAGTTTTTCTCTCTATAGTGAGAGTGTTTGTTGATATTCGTTTTTCAAGATCATCCTCCTTTTCCAACCCACGCCACTACCCTACTATGAATTGCTACATCACATTTTGTACCTAACTATTATTGCTTTTATCATTATAGAAAGCATGTTACATTTACAAACCAAAAACCCTCAATTTCCTAGTCATAATACCCTAGCTTACAACATAGAAAATCATAAGAAATCTTTTTTATAAAAAAGAGAGAGATACTTAAAATTTATGCAAAGAAGAGGAAAGAAAGACAATAATGTATGTAGCAACATTGAGCTTTTTAGTATCAATCCAGAGAGCACATCGCATTTAGGTTTAATTAGAATACTCTGCAACTACCATTTTGTTTCTCGATTACTCAATTGAATCTACATCATACTAGTGAGTTGCATTCAATTTTAGGTAATAAGCTTACTTTGAAGGCTTTACTCGGTATACCTATAACCTGTCGAAGCATAATCTTCCATTTAACTCTCTTATATTCACTTTTTTTAGCCTTATTGGGATTTGAATGCCCAAACTTTTATCCACATCTGCATTTTAAAATGACACTTTAGTAACCAAACTTTGTTGGCACAGATTTATCATGGATGCTTACAATAAAAGCAAACCTCCTATAGTGTTCCAAGAACGAGACTTTACTAAGGAAGGGAGTATCTTCTTAGAAACCATATTAGATTTTGTAGGAGAAAAAGAATCCTTAGTAGTTGGCAAAGTTGTGGTTGATAAGGCTTTGGATAGATCGATAGTAATGAACGTATTGAGAAAAGCATAGGAAGACTATGGAGATGTTACTTTCAATGCTGGCGGACATAACGAATACCTGATTATCTTTGGAAATAAGGATATGATGAGAAAGTTGGAAAAAGAAGGCCCATGGTCAATTTTGGGTCATACATTCATCATAGAAGAATGGAATGGCAACCTTAATGTAGAAGAAGTAGAACTAAAAGAAGCTGTATATTTTATCTAAATTCATGAGCTAAAACTCAACCAAATATCCAACAAGAATGCAAAAATAATAGGGGAAACTCTTGGAAAGCTAATAGACTATGACCTAGTCAAGCTAGAGAACGGACTGCTAAGAACTTTCGTAAGAGTTCGTATTAAAATTGATGTAAGCAAGCCTGTAAAGAAAGATATGTGGATCGGAAGAGAGGATGGAGAAAGGTACAAAATCTCATTTAAATATGAAAAATTATCTGATTTTTGTTTCAGGTATGGAAAGCTTGGACACCTAACAAGATTCTGTAAGCAATAGGTAGGGTCAAGAAGTAGCTATGGACCCAATCTTAGAGCCCCAGCAATTCGAAATGGTTTTTTGCGCGGATTGGGAGCAAGAAGTGACATTAATAATAGTTGGAGGAAAAATGACATGTACCTAAATGCTAAGGCTAAACATAAGGTGAAGTTTCGAGAAGTAGAACACATTTTGGTAGCCAAATCCAACTATCATCTGGGAAACTCTACATCACAACTCATAACCACCAGCCGTCTATCAACATCCTCCTTCCAATCCATCACCATACAGACCCACATAACATTACCCCTATATCCCTAATTCTCACGGACCCCTTCTCATCGCTACCAAAAACAACCACTCTTTCACTAGTTTCAGTTGACCCCTAAACCCCTACAACACCAACAACTATACCTGATACACCACGCTCACCTTCCATCCATTACGCGGAATTCCCTCCTAATGAGTCTAAGTTAGAACCTATAGAGAAGACTAAAAAATCATTAATTAGTCTAACTAAAACAGCTTTAGCAAACAATAAGGCTGAAGTAATGGGCAAATTAAACTTAAAAAGAAGTAGAGAAGAATTCCCTCTAACAAGAGAAAAGAGGCTTACGCTTGATAATAAACCTTTTTAACTAAACATCGAGAACCGATTCTACATTAGACTAGGGTGGAGACAATTACAAAACAAAGTAAAGAAGGAAAAGTAAAGCTCAAAAGTTGGTGGAAAAGTTAGAACAATGTACTCCAATTGAGATCAAAGTTAAAATATTGGATCTTAAAAATAAATAAGGCGATGATGGCTGGCATGAGGACCATAATGCTAATGAGTTGGAATTGTCAAGGAATCGTTCGCTCCTTGAAAATTCAAATCTGAGGTGACTATTGAATAAACAAAATCCCTTCAATTGTTTTCTTCATGGAAACAAAAAATAAAAAATAATGCTATGGATAGAATTCGATATAGACAAAGATATCCCAATGTGTTCTATGTCCCTCTAGTGCGTTTATCTACAAGATTAGCTCTTTGGTGGACTAATAATGTGAGAATTGAAGTTTTAGAAGCATAGAAACATTGTATTATAACTAAAGTGCAACATAACAATGGCTCATTGTTCACATATCTCTCATAGATTTATGCACCTAGTGATTTCAATGAAAAAAAAAAAAAGAAATTATGGAAAGATATTATGCACTGTTCAAGTCGCTTTAAAGGACTATGGTTGTACATGAGAGACTATGACCACAAAGAGAAGAGCGGACGAAGGCCAAGAAACAGGAGACAAATGGACGAATTCAAAAACATGATCTTTGAAGCAAGATTGCAAGACCTAACATATATTGGATAGCGTTTTCACATGGTTGAACAAAATTTTTAGTAGTGTGTTGTTGAAGGAATGAATTGATAGATAGCTTGCTCAGTTGATCGGATCGAGATTTTCTTAATACTCAAATTAAACATTGCCCTGTACATGGATTAGATCATATAGCTCTAATCCTTAATACCAATTGCATAGATAACAAAGATCCAAAATGATTCCAATTCAAAAATATTTGGAGAGCATTTAAACAGTGTGAATAAGTCATTAGTAAATTTTGGAATCATTACGTAAGAGGCGATCTTGAGCAGTTTAGACAAATTCTTGAGATAGAGAAATTGATGAAAAAGTTAAGTGAAGCACAAAATACAAAGGTTGGGCAAGTCAATTAGGATGAAGAGGATATAATTGAACAACTAGAAGAACTATGGGGTAAGGAAGAAAAATTTTGGCATCAAAGATCATGTATGAAATGGTTGAATTGTAGAGATCAAAATATGTCCTTCTTTCATCATACTACATTAGCTAGAAGACAGAGGAGTAAAGTGCTAAAAATCTAAAGTGCTAATGGAGTGTGGCTAACGAATAAGGGCAGAATAGGAAGGGAATGTGTCTAGTTCTATTCAAGGCTCTTTGACAAATGCACAAATAGGTATTAGGGTGGCTACCTTGATTAGATTTCATCAATTTTCACAACGGAGGCGAACAGAACCTTATGTGATAAGGTAAATGGGGCAGAAATAAAAGAGGCGGTCTTCCAACTAGGGGGGCTTAAAGCTCTAAGACTCGATGATTTCTTAGGAATCTTTTACCAGAGCAATTGGAACACTATAGGACCAGTTGTTATTGAAGCAATCAAGAGTTTCTTTGCTACAGGTCACATCCTAACCTTATTAATAACATTAATTTAATTCTTATTCCAAAAGTCCCTAACCCTGAGTCTATCAATCATTTCCATCCTATAAGCTTAAGTAACTTCATGTATAAAATCATATCTAAGATTTTGGTAAATCATTTCCAAGATTTTGGTAAATCATTTAAAGCCTTTTTTAAGTGAGTTTGCAACTGAGAATTAAAGTGCTTTTATTTCAAGACGTATGATTCATGATGGGTGTACCTAAAAATTGATATGAATGGAGCATCTGATAAAGTGGAGTAGGTTTTCTTGGGAGCAATCCTCCCAAGGCTAGAAATGGACACACAATGGGTTAAGTGGGTGATGACTTATGTAACTACAGTAAAGTATAATGGCATGTTAAATGGAAAATGCGTGGGCTACAGTAAACCATCTAAAGGTCTCTGAAAAGGAGACCTTTTATCACCTAACTTATTCATTCTTGTTGTAGATGTGCTTTCAAGGGGGTTGACTCAATACAAGATGCTAGATCAATTGAAGGGGATTAAGATAAAGAGAAGCTATCCAGAAGTGTCTCATCTATTGTTTGCAAATGATTTTCTATTTTTCATGGAAGCAAATTAGAGGAACTTGCTAAAACTGAAAGCAATCTTGATGGAATATTATGAAGCAACCGATGAAGAAATAAATTTTAGTGAATCATCACTCTTTTTTAGTCATAATATTTTGGTAAGAGTTATATAAAGGTTAACTAAGGTGGTAGGCATACAAGGAAGAAGCAACTTAGGAAAATATCTAAGATTACCCATGATTTAAGGTAGATATAAGATGGAGGCTCTGCAATTTGTAAAAGACAAAATTGTAGTGAAACTTCAGGGATGGAAGCAAAACATGTTAAGTCAAGTAGGTCAGGAAGTGCTTATCAAGTCAATAGCTAACGCAATTCTGATGTATTTGATGACATGCTTCAAATTCCTAACCAAATGGTACAATGAAGTGAATGCTTTAATTTCAAGGTTTCGGTAGGGGTAGAAAACTAATGAAAGGAAAATGCATTGGGTGGGCTGGAATGATCTAACACTACCAAAGCTAAGGGGGGTTTAGGATTTAAGGATCTTCAAACTTTTAACCTAGCCCTTCTAATAAAATTAGCATGGAGAATGTTTGAGCAACCTAACAGCTTCTAGGTTCAATTTATGAAGGATGTATACTTTGCAAATTGTGATTTTCTAAAGGCAACCTAAGGAGGTAGAGTATCTTAGGCTTAATCGAGCATTATAGAAGGGAAAGGAGTTCTTTTGAAGGTTTTGATGTGGCATGTAGGGACTAAGGATCAAATAGATGTGTAGAGAGACAAATGAATACTTAAAATACTAAAGTTCAAGTTTTAAAGACATGGTAACTCCAATCTGCCACCTACAAGAGTAAAAGACATTATTAACCAAAATGGAAGCTTTTGGAATTTAGGTGCTATAAGCCATCTATTGACCCTAAACAAAATTAAAATCATTTGCCAACCTATGTGTGAATATGAAGATACCTAAGTTTGGTTGTTCACTAAGGATAGGTAGAGCATGGTTAAGTCTACATACTTCATGTTGTCGGAGCACAAGAAGATTCAAAAGGAAGACAAACCTTCGTCATCTAATTTGTTAACACATAAAGACTAGAAGAAATTATGGAACATTAATTGTCAACCAAAAATAAAGCATTTCATTTGAAGGGCGGCAAGAAATTTGTTACCTATCATGGCAAACTTGTTTCTTAGACATCTTGCAAACAACCCCAAATGCCCCTTTTGTGATGAGTGTAAAACTGTCGAACATATTGTGCTCTCATTCCCATGGGTTCAGCGGGTATGGTTCGTAGTGTTTGATTGTCCCGGATTGAGAGAAACAGGGTTCGAGATCTGTAAGGTTACATCTGTGATAAGCTATCAGCTGTTAATAGCAAACAAGGGAAGGAGCTAAAGGCATAAATCGCACTTTCTTGTTGGATCGTCTAGAAAGAAAGGTGTCAAGCAATGTATAGGGGAGGAGAAGTTGACCCAAAGGGATGCGTCTAACAATTTAAGGTTTTATGGGGTGAATAGGTTTGATGGAAAGAGCATCTTATAACCAAAAGTGAAGGCACGATTGTAGAAGGTAACGTGTTGTGGTTTCCCCCACCGACCAGTAGTTTTAAACTGAATGCAAATAGTTCATAGTAAGAAAAGGATGGATTTGGGGTAATAGCATGTATAGGACGCGATAGTAAGGGTCAAGTCATCGGTGGTTTCATGAAGAAGGTAAATGGCATTAATGCCAAGATAGTAGAGTGTTTGGCAGTAAGGCATAGTCTATTGTAGGCATGTTATTTGAGTTGACAAAGCTTTCACATGGAATCTGACACATTAGTAGTGGTCCAATCAATAGCTTCTAATGAGTTAGCTATCTCTTGGCTTAACATAACTCTAGTCGAAGATATTAAGGATCTTTTATCCTTGTTTAGCCAAGTGTCTTTATCTTTTATTTTTAGGTCCCCCAATAGAGTGCCAGATTGGTTAGCTTTTAGCTTTAGGATTGGGATGTGCCCTTTGGGCTAGTGTATTAACACCCTATCCCAATTGCTTGATTTTGGCAGTTTGGCTTGTGCTTCTATTTCTTCAAGCTGACTATCTACCATTTCATTTGAATGAATTTCATCTCTTCAACAAAAAAGAAGAAAAGGCATCCATGAAATGGGTACAGGCATCCAGTAGTAATATATAGTACATGGACGTTATTAATTTTCTGTTTTACTTACACTAAGCTCTCTTAATAAGTAAGCATGCATTCTTGTTTTATCACAAAAGAGACCTTATATTGTGTAAGAACTTTATTACAAAAATCTCGAAACTTTTTTTTTTTTTTGAAAAATCTATTATTTTCTTTCTTTTCTCTTTCTAAGCTAGTAACATAAAACATTTACAAAGCATACTTATTGAAAGATATAAAAACACCTACTAAATTAAACCAATTATGCTTTAGAAAGGAGAGAGAGAGAGCAACTTAAAAGGTAGAAAAAAGGGAACAACTTACCTTTTGCGTGGGTGGTGAACCAATGGCGATTCAAGCTGCTCTAACTTGCACAACGGTGGAGGAAGGATCAAGGTGCCTCCATTAGATACAGGCAACCAAAGCTCCATAATCAATTTCGAGATTAAAGTTGTATAGACTACTTAATTTTGGTTGAATCGAAGCGAGAAGAACTTGAAACCCCATCTTTGATTTCGACCCAAATTAAAGCAATTCATGAAAAATTGAACGTAATTGCTTATTGGGTTTAAATGCCCAAGCACAAAAGGAATTGGTAGATGACTCCATTTCTTTTCGAAATTTCCTTATTTAAGAGAAATCGATGAGAAATATTAAATACTACTTTTCTAAACATCTTAAGTGAGAAAGAGGGATTTCGATTGATTTGAAGCTTATGGGTTCATAAAACTTGTTGTAGTCAATCCTTTTAACTCCTATTTATCTTAATTGAAGCCCGATTTTATTTAAGGAAACACAAATTTGCATAAAGGTCAAATCTTATAATTTTGGTGTTCTTGGTTTTACTCCGATTGCGTGTCCGAAATTGACAAGGTTTTTGTGTGTATTGAGTGCGATCGATACGCAAATCGTGTTCTATATCACTCACATTCTCGGATGATGTGATTCGATTGAAGAAATCAAGTACGAATTGCATTCAACTTGATTCACGAATAAGGAATGGGTTCTGCCGTCTTTTTCACACTGCACTTGACTTGGTGAGGAAGGAGATGGACCAATTAAAAAAATAAAAGGCACATGCCAAAATTAAAAGTTATTATCCAAAAACAAGCCTGGGCCGATTTCTTGCAAAATCAAATTCCGGGCCGAAAATTGAGCCGAGGTCCATTCACTCCAAAAATACCCATTTTGCACCTTGTGCCAAAAAATTATTCTATTATGCATATATAAACAAATGATTTTTAAAAGTAACTCAAATTGACAAAATCATGGGCTTGGTTTTATATGACGTCCGACTCATACTAGACTTTATATCTCTTTTACGAAATAAACAGTTTAAATTCGATTGATACTCTAATTAATTTCAACAAAATTTGGTCCTTTTTTGCTGCTAAAAGACTTGAATTTCATCAAATTATATATGCATGTTTTGATTTTAATATGATTTTTCGATTTTCCTTTTGTACTTTTAATAATTTTCTTTTCTTTCTTGTTCTTTTTTTCTTAACTTTTTTGTTCATTTTTCCACCTTTTTTATTTTCCTTTTGTATTATTTTAGGCCATTTTGTTATTTTCCTAATTTTAGAGATTTTGGCTTTTCTTTTGGTATTTTTTAAAAACTTACAAAAATAACATATGTCAAATAAAAATTACGTGTCCAAAATCACCGAAAGGACAAGGATCCATTGAAGAGGCAATCTTGGCTTAAAAAAAGAAAATGCAAAGGCAACTCAACAAGGTCACTCCTGCCATTGATAGGCGAAGAGCACTCAATGAAGCTCCTTAAGTTCATGGGTATTCGCTTCTTTATCAATTCCTTCTTCTTTTTCCCCCTTACTTTGATTAATATTTATGGTCAAAGAATTATTATAAACATTTTGAAAAGGATGAAAAAACTACTAATTGGTTAGTTCTTAGGTGCTTGTGATCTTTTTATGTTTACTCATTTATTTATTTATTTATTTTATTATGTTCTGATCTTTGCTTTTATTATACTTGTTTTTTTATTGTATTTGAAAGTAAAAAAAGAAAACTTAATATAGTGATGAGAATAGAGATTTTACTTGAGTCTCTTTAAATTAACATAAAAGTGTAATCTTTAGAGTTTTTGTATGGAATCGCCTTTAGAAAGAGAATAGAGTCTTACTTAGACTTGTTTGAGGTCTAAGAAATTTGAATCCTTCTATGAATAAAAATTAAAAAAAAATATGGATGGATTTTTTTTTAGAATCCTTGGGATGAAGTCCTTGTCAAATAAGTAAAGTAGTCTTCTTAGGATTCTTACATACGTAGTGTTAAATTTCATATTTTAAGGTATTACTAAGAGTTGTATGAATTGAATGATTTGCATATTTAGGGTTTTTAATCAATTTTAGTATAAATTCAATGCCTAACAATTTTACCCGCATATTCGCATGTTTCTTTGTATGTTTCCAAGTGAATTAGCAAAGTTGCATTTCCTTAAAAGTTATAATTTTTTTTCTCTTAAAAATTATAATTTTCTCAAAATTTAAAATTTCCTAAAAAAAAGCCTCATAATGTTAAGAATTAGGTTTTTGTAAAAGGCCCATTTTCACACATTCGCAAAAAAAAAAAAAAAAAAAAAAAAAAAAAATGATCCTACATGATTTAGATTTTCATAAACAAAAATCAACAATTGATGATTTCAAAAACTTAGGATTTGGGGATTTTCCATAAAGTATGACATTTGTTAGGATTTGCAAGGGTTCCTTTGAAAATAATAAATAAAATTATAACAAATTAAATTCTACAATTTTTTCAATAAAATAAATCAAAGCACTAAAATTTTTATTTAAAAAAAAAAGAAACTATTTGAATATGATGTATCATATAGTAAAACGTGCGGGGTTGATTAAATGCTTATCTCTCTCCATCACTGTACAATTCATTAAATAGATTTCTAGGGCCAAAGATCTTGTTTTCTAATTATAGAGAACTTACTCTACTTTTTTATTTTAATCCATATTTGATCAATTTGTAATATTTGTTCAAGGAGATTAAAGAAAAGGTAAGTATCTAGTTCCTAGTAGAAATCTAACCATATATTTTCGATTTGGTCAAGCAATTTTCAAGTCTAACTTGATCAAGCCATTGGTCAGCTATCTTTGGTTCTAAACATCACATGAATAATGAATAAATAATCAAAACACCAATCACTTACACCCATCATTAAAACGACTAAGAGATCATCACACATCCATCAAATTAATCACAATTATACTAATATGTTTAACTCATGATTTCAAGAAGAAAACACACATAAGCACTATAATCCATTAAATAAAATAGGAAGAAAATCAATAAAATTGGTAAATTGGTTCTTAAGCTTTAATCTCAATCTTTTAAGAGTCAAAGATGGATAATATGTTTCTAAGCATTAATATTAACGTTACCTAAAACATCTTCTAATTACAACTAATAAAACCTGTTATAATAGTCTATTACACAAACTCTTGAGAGAAAAATGGAAAATGAAGTAAAAATTATCGAAAATCTATTGCAAAATTTACTACTAAAGTACTTAAAAAAAAGCTACACCATCGAGATAGCTAAAAAGGATATGCGAATAGCATAGATTGGACAACCGTTGAACTATAAGGGTTTAAGGCTATCTAAATGGTCTATCTAAATGGCTAGCCTTACTTTGCTAATGATCTTTATAATGCTAGTAAGGTGCTTACATAGTGTATAATTCTTCTTTATGGGTCATCTAAACCAGCTAACTCTAACTTTTAATTACTTATGCATTATTAGGAACCATGGAGATGGCTAAAGAGTAGTATTTGAAAGGTGTATGCAAACCTTCTAATCATTCATGTATTGAAGGGGCATGTTTAAATGATCATATTGGCTAATAGGATACCTTTGATTCTTACAAAAAAAAATTAGCACATTTTAGTTCTAGTTTTGATTCTTTCATTAACTTTTATGCCTTTGACCTATTACACATGCATTTAATTTATCTTCACTAATTTTCATCTTAAAGGCTCAACAAAATGCACATAAGAACTAAGTCATGTCCATAGTGATTGGTTTACTAACTCTTGATTAAATTAGTAAAAAGATAAGATCATTTCTTTTCTTTTCTTTTCTTTTTTTTCCTACAACTAAGCTTCTGTAGGTCCTAATTAAGTAATTAATAGAAAAAAAGAGGGGGTAGGAATAGGGTTATGAATTGTTTACTTTTAAAAATTTTAGGAAATAGAGATTTTTAGAAAAATAAAACCTATTGATGACTTAATTGATTAGCATGAAAGTAAGTGAACAAATAAACAATTAAAGTAAACATGTACGGAATAAAAGAGTAAGGGATTGAAGATCAGGTAAATCAATTATAGAACTTTGGTTTTCTATCTATTAGACTCTTTCAACTTCACAATTAAGGACCTAAGATTCCTTATCGAAGTCGTTCTACTATCTATTTTCAACAATATCTAATACTTAGGACATTACAGTCATAAAAGCCCCTTATTTTGAATCATTTAGCCTTACCCTAGGCTAATAACTCAAACCTGAAGAGTTACAAAGGTCTCCTTATATACACATGTCTAACTTTCAAAACAAATTACGAGAAAAATGATGAGGAAATGATAATTGATCCTCTGATTATAAGCATGATAAAGTGAATGAAATAGTAAATATTGTGAAAAATAGTATGATCCTCTGATTGATCCTCTAATATATCTAACTTAAGAAGATTTTCAAAAATATTTGTCGCAACATTTATTACTTGCTCCTTAAGATACCATGTCTTTATATATTGTGACTTTATAGCTACTAGGTAATAAATATTTAGAATGTTATTCAATGTATTAAATTAATTCTTGATCTTTCATTCGATTTCTTAAAGCAATCATTTTGGAGAAATTTTTCTTTCATTGCATGATTAGGCTTTTTATGTATTTGTCAAGATTTGTTTGTTGCTCTCTTCTTTCTTTAAGTGCATGGATGAACTTAATAGCTTTCATTTGATATCATCAAACAATCATTCTTTCTACAAGAAATTTCACTTTACCTATTTATTATGGAAAGAATCCTTATTTTGACTTTCTTGAAAATGACATATTCTTGCTAAGTTTTTGAAATTAGATGAGCTTACAAATATGACCTTCTTGATATATTTCTTTGAAAACTTATATTATGCCTTTTGAAAAAAAAAAAAAACAAAGTACTTCCCTTCCCATATTTGAAAAATACAAATACACTGTTGCAAGTAAAATAATTTTAATTGAGAACTCCCCCTCAATTTGTCGAGACAAGCCTTAACGAAAATTCATAAAATTAAATTCTCATGGATTTATCAAAATAAATAGAATGTACTAAATATATTTCCCAAATATATTCAATAGATGGAGCTTGGCTTTCAGTTGATTTAAAGAACTCTAAGGAATTTCAAAACTTGCTAAAGGCTGTTCTACGTTCCCAAACCTTCTAATTCATCCTCCGATTTGTCTTCTGATGTTATGATTAAGGCTAGTAATTTGAGATCTAAATACGATGGACCTAAATACGACATAATATGATTTAAATGAGTTAGTGTATAGAAACATTTGACACATGACACGTGACACAAGACACAAACGAGTCAGACTCATTTAAACATGGTTAAATTCGTGTTCGGGTTCAAGTCAAGTATTCAAACTAGAACACAAGACACAAGATACACCATATATTCTTCTATATTTACATTTTGTTGCACAAATCATTTCTTTTTAAGTTAGAAATCTCAATTAAATATATGAGATATTTTTAGTTATATATTCTTCTTACCATATTGTAATTTAAATAAGCATAAAATTACAAACTTGTGCGTAAATTATTTAATTGTCTCCCTTGAAAATCTACAAAATAATGTGATAAATTTGGAAATTAATACCGGTAGTAATGTTAATATTCATTTAATCTATGATTTCACTTAATTTAGTAATGTTATATAAATTGAATTTTTTTTCTACATTTTTTATGATTTTGTTTTACTAAAAATTTTTGTTTAAGTTGTACTTTTTTATTAAATATGAAAATCCTATGTCGTTTTTCTTTATAAAATTTAAATATTATTATCATTATTTTCACTTTATATCTATATATATTTTATAGATTTAATTATAACATTTTAATTGATAAATAGTATCAAACGTAAAAAAAAAAAATATGACATAGTAATGCAAATTGTCTAACATAATATAAACGGGTTCAATTTGGACACAAGACACATTAAGTTATGAGTTTAGGTTTTCATACACGATTAATAAACAGGTCATATCTTAGATTTAAGCTTTCTAAATACAAACCCTTTTAGATATAGAAATGGAATATGACATGATAATATGAATTGACAGCTTTACTTATGATCTTACCATGATGTTACATTGATTTTGTTTTTCCTATGCTTTAAATAATAAAATACATCCTACATACTTTGAAGAATTTAATAGACATGTGTATCTTTTTTGTTGTCTTAAAAAAAAAAATAAATAAATAAGGAGAACTTGACAACCTAAACTAAACTAACAACTCGGGATTTCCACTTCTAAAGAAGGAGAAAAAATGATGAAATTGATTGACATATCTATATGTATATCTATGATCAGTGTTAGATTGCTAGAGAATTGATTAAATTAAGTCCTTTCGAATACCGATCTAATCTCGCTTTCTTCCATTTCAACAAAAGACACATGTTCCTTGGTAATAATTTAAGAGTTCAACGATCCATGACAATAATAAGAAGGGTTTGTAAAACGCAATCATAATCGGCAATTTTGAAGCTTCCACATTCAAATCCCTATCTAAAGTAAGTACGTTATTGTTTGTTCCTTAATCAAATCCAAAAAGAAAAGAAAAATATTAAAACTAAAAGGAATCTGGTGGCTCTAATCTGTAGGAAAACAATGGTCTCCTCTCTTTTCCTTTTCTTGGACTGGACCCAAATGTATGCGACCATGGTTGCTACTTTTTAATAATTTCTGCTAGATTAAACAATTTGAAGAGCCTAGTGTGACTGCATTCTAATTATGGATTGCACATACGAATATTGAGCACTAACCTCCTTTTCATAGTATTAGAATTTTTTCTATTGAAAGTACCAAAGTGTACAAATATCAGGATTTTTTCTACGACTCCATTCTTATATTTTATGGAACCAATTTGATTATCCATTTCACTCTTAATTTGTATTTATTCAAATATGACTATTAAATAAATTGTGAATTTAACGATTCAAATTTTAGAAAATAAAAATAAGTAAGTGAGATAGAAGGTAGAACCAATTCCATCAAGATAAATAAGAACTATAAAATCTCCTGCCCATATTAATAACATTTGATTGCCATAAGAATGTGTAATTTTTGTTATTATTAACTACCTCTAACTTGTAATTTCTTTGTTCTTAAAAAAAGTATAATTTCATACCTTAATATAACAATTTCTAAGGGGCAAGCTTTACAGTCTAATGCCCTACCTACTAACATCGATTTCCAAAATGCGCCATATTGCGTTGAAGTACACATGAGACAGCCCTACATTAAGTAACGATAATGTCTTGCGAGTATAAAAGTTGAATGTTCACCAAAAGAAATTAATTTCATGAAAGGTAAAAATATAGATACAAGCCAAGATAAATTCCGTTTTCACATTAGTAAAATATATTTCTATTGGTTATTGTAACTTGAGGTTGACGTAATATTTTTATTGGATATCCGTAGATATTGCACCTATTATGTGTATGCAAATTTAAAATTTATGTGTCAAACGTTTATAGTTTTACACATAATTATTGTTTTATAAAGATTTTATATGAATATGAGGAATATTATAATGGTTATTGAGAGAGACTTATATAACCATAAACATTGAATCATCTAAAAGTTAATAAATGCAAAAAATCATGTAAAAATAGAATAGCACAAAAATGAATTAAACAAGAAAAGGAAAACTATTTAAGTATAAGTTCTAGTCCAAAAAAAATACTAAAAATTATCTCATGTAACTCTAAAAATTTTGAATAACAAAACTACTATAAAAGTATAAAAAGAGTAATAAACAATACAAAAATCATACATTGATATGTTTAATAGTTTTCATTGTTAAATCTGAATTTGTCTCTAATTTCATACCTACAATTAAACATATTACTAATAAATAAAGAACAATTTAATTATCAATTACTTCTTATAATGGCCATTTGTGAAATAAGCACAACTAGACATATCATTAAATAAATAAATGAAAAAACAGTTTAATTATCAATAGTTTTTCTTCTCCTAAAATTTTAAGAGTAAATAAATTTATAGATATTGAAGCTATAATTAAAAGCTGTCATCTTAATGGAAGATTTTTAGTTTATTAGTTTAGATACTAATTTTAGTCAAGAATTACTAAGTTAGATACTGTTTTGGGCATATAAAGTTTTTTTACCATAATAACCCAAACATATTGATAATTTTTTAAAACTATTTAGTATAGAGGAATTAGTTAATAAAACAAAATACAATACACTGAAGACATCAAAGGAGATGTCTTTGGATTTAATAATATAAATAACACAAATGTTGTTGGTATAGAAAATCTAACCGAATTAAGTAAGTCATTTTAAAATAATATATAGCTCTTGTTTAAAAAAACATACTTATATGCCAACTAAATATTTCTCTCCATCGGTAGGATCTGTCTCTATGAACTTTTGCCATTAACTCATACCATAGAGTTAAGTCATTTGGACAACATTTTAGAGTACAAAAAACTTATCTTAAAAAATTTTATATCATTAGTAAAGCTTTTTTTTTTTTTTCTTCCCTCTTATAGAGATAGGAAATTATGCATCAAAGTGCCCAATTTCTTTAAATGTTGTAAAAGGATGAGCTCAAACAAAATAACATATATCAAAATCAATTATAACTTAGTGACATTACCATTGGTCACCCATTGGGATGGATCGGGGTTTAAATCCCCCTTCCTCCCTCCGCCAATAAAACACTGTAACATAGTTGGTAAAAAAAAAAAAAAAAGAAAGAAAGAAAACAACAAAAGCACGTAGCTATTATGATCAGTAGAAAATTAAGTCTTAAGTCAATAAGTCTTGTAATTTTGTACCATCTAATGCTTTAAACCATGTTCTAAGAACGTGGATGAAAAGTAACACAAACTTGTAGGAAACTATATATCATGGACACTTTTAAATCAATTAACACCATTCATGAATTAGATCAAAACTCTTCATTGCATACTTCTTCAAGAATCAACCAAATACTATGGTCACAGCATATGTTTTTGTTTCATCAAAACATTATTCTAAACACATTGTACCATTTCAAATCATCAAGCTTCAATCAAATAATACAAAAACAGCTAAGATCTCATCCTAATACCTACGGATACCCACAACATTGCTTGTATTACCTCAACAACTATACAAAATCATGAATTCTTCAATCGATATCAATTTAACATGATAAAGTGACAAGAATTAAACAAATTAACACAGATAATATGAAATCAAACACTAATACCCACTCTTATAATAATGGCGACAACTTTGATACCCACAATCCATCGTTTTACTCCATCTTAAATCAAAGCTTCTAAACATCATTTTAAGCTCCATTCAATTCATTAAACATCCAAACAATAAAATCAAACTTAGATAATATACCTTGAAAAAGCAGATCCATGCACTTAGAAGCTTAGAAGAAATTTAATCATTAAGGAAACCACACTCATCTAAGATTAACCTTGTAAGCATTGATTAAACACTAAATTAACTATCTAAATGCAAAGATCTATTAAATCCATTAACTATATCTAGCATTTGACACCAAAACTTAGAGAAATGAGAAATTACTTACCAAATTCACCAATGAAGCTTACGTTGATATTTAAATTACTATACTATGCTTACCAATTTAGCTTAAGTTCAAACCTAATTAGCGAAAAGATTGATATTCTAAACGTAATTGAAGTTAATCTTGAAGATTTAGCTTTCTTAAAACTTGTATTCTCCTTAATTGATTAAGTCCATAGATAACCATATATCATAAAGCTTTAGACTACCAAAAAAAAAAAAAAAATTTACGAAGTTTGTTCATTATGGATAGTCTCATATATTTGGAGCAATTTCAAATAATAGCAATATTAATAGAATGCATTTACAAACTTACTTTTAGGAATAAAATAAATAGTGGATTGTAAATTTACTCTTTAGGAACAACTATTATTTAAACGAGTTGAAATTTTGCATTTTTGCAAATACTTCCTATATCTTCTTATTTATTATAGAGAGTACTTATTTCAGAATTATATCTCAATAATAATATCATTAAGTATAGTATATGATTGAAAGTACCACTATGCCCCGCACTGGGTCATTATAAAATGTAACCAATAGTTGCTTACTGTAGACATGATTACCTTAACACTTAAGCATATTAATTTTCTTTGAAGAGGAAATAAATAAAAAAAAATACCATCTTATAAAAGATAACAACTACTTCCCCTAGAGGGAAAATAGAAAAATGTTTAGAATAAAATTTCCTAGACAACTTATAATTATAGGGTATAGAAAAGGAGTTCTGAAAATAGTTATTTTATTCGTTTTCTATAATCTCCAATTAAATGACTCATTAGATTATTAAAATAGAATCCTATCGGAATGGCACATTATGTAAGTATCATTCTAAATATTTGTAATCGAAAATGGCTTTGTAACTTACAAATCATAAATTATGTGAGTGCATTAGGATGCAACACAAAATAGTTTTACAACATTCGTGTGCTAAGTAGCAACCAAAAGTTCTTAAGGCACTCTAGAAATTGTCATATTTCCTTGACTCCATCTAGATAATCATGGACTGGGGAAAAATAAGAGAAGGTTCAATGTGTAAACTGTAATTTGGTTATGCCTAAAACATATCAATTATATTTAAGGTTAATTCTTTAAATTAGTGGTAGGATCCAAAAAAAATTATACCTAATTTTTAGGATGCTTTGTTTTTTACTGAGTGGATTGGGAATAAGATTTGAATTATAGTGAACTCCTTTCTTTGCAAGTTCTAAGTGTTGACCAGATTCATGAATTCTTGTGCTACTTTTCTCTTTATAAACCCCATCCGAAATACTGAACTTGGATTAACCCCGTTCATTAATAGTCCATGATATCTAAAGATGATTATCACTTGTTACTCTATGTTACAAATAAGAGATGGATTTAACTTGGTACATTTACAATAATTGTCAACAATCTTTGAGTCAACCATTAAAAAGGAGTAGGATTTTTTAATATTGTGAAACTTAGTCTAGGTTGTTGATCTAGCCATATGAGAGGATTAATGGTTAAAGGGGTGGAATCGAATTTGACTGTAGTTTAACTGGAATTGGAAAAAAGTTGAACCAAACTGATTTTATAGTAGGATCAAATGAAATTGAATTGAACTATAAGGATCAACTCAGATTTAATAATATTAGGATTTCCAAAGATGATATTAACAAAATTGATTTCCATTTAGAAAATGATGAGTTAAATGAAATTAATGGCACGTACTTACTTTTACCCCGAAATGTTATGCTAAGCTTTTTTTTTTCCATTTCATAGCAACATCGATGAATGAAATAAAGCAAATGGAGGATTGCCATTGTTGAAGATTAGTTGAATTCAAAAATTTAAAGGTCGATTTAGATTTTTAAGATTGAGATTAGCTTAAATATCAATCACTATCGAGCTTAAGTTAAACTCTACTAATTCATTCTAAGTTCAACTAATTTCTAAATCATATTCTTTTTAGTTAAAACTTTTACCATAATATCAAACTCAACTCAAATTCAATAATCCCCTGCCCTCTCTCTCTAAATATATGGCTTCATTTAATTTATTGTTTTTTTCATTCTTTTTGTATCCTTTTAGTGTTTACTTAAACCTTGTGTTTAGCAAAAACAAGATACTAAAAAGATCGAAATATAATTCTATATATACCTTCCTTCTAAAATTAAATACCTAACAAATTCCTATAAAGTTGAATTGGTCTACCATTTACTTTATTCATATTTACAAAAGTATTAATCAAAATAATTATTTCTAATGTATAAAATATATTTTTTCAAATCTTTTGCTTAAAAGTATATAAATTTTTATTTTCTAATTCTCACACTTATCACTATTTTTATCATAATTATAAAACAAAAATATATAAAATATAAATAATATAATTTTTTAAATACGAAATTTTAAATAGATATATCAGGTATAAAACAAATACAAATAAAAAAAAAAAGACAATCTAGATAAGATCTACATTTATATATATACAACACATATACATATACATATACATATAGGTCGCAAGGTCGTACTTAAACAAAAAATACAAATAACATATCAGATGCCTATCGATGTGATGTTGTCCCCTGCAATAAGTTGATATTGTGCAGGGACATCCACGTTGTACCATATTTATCATAGGGAGTAAGACTTTAAATTGCGACCCTCTATCAACTAGTCATGGTAGGGAATTTACTCCATAAGAAACGCTTTTGCATGAAAATTTTCCCTTGTCGTAGGGAATTTCATTCCTTGAGATAACTCAATTTTTTTACAGTGAATGGATCAAAACGCAACTTGGCTCGTCAAGAGATTATATAATAGCTCGAACTTGAGTTGGATTCAACAATAATTCAATTAGCTCGAGAAACCATATAGCTGAATTAAAGTAGTATGTGAGTCAGTTCAGCTCATTTATACTCATCATTGTTTTATGTCAAGGTCCCATCCATTGTAGGAAAAATAACCGTCATGACCTTAATATTGCCGGAGAAAATTAAATGTTATTTGTATTGTATGGATCTGTTGCCGCATTGATGGTTATGGACTAGAACATTGGAGATGCTATGGGAAGCAATAAAAGCCAGTTTCCATTACGTAGCCATCAAAAAATAAAGACCTGAACAAAGAGAGTTGTTAAAAAAGAAAACTCTCACGACAACTGCCATTGACGTTTTACCTATACATCATATCTGACTAATTAATTTCTGTATACATCCCTCCCGATCCAACTCCAATAAAAGCAACCCCAACCATATCTACGTGACTAAACAGTAATGGCTGGAGACTCTCAAAATAAAAGCCTCCTTTTCAATTTATTGCATGAAAAGCCACATATTTACATTCAACATTTAGTGAATAGACTTGAAGCTGTCAAAGGTGTGGTGATAAAATACAAGTTTGATTTTACATAACAGCGTGAATGCATTGATTTCATAAACAGCTGTTATAAATAGACATCGACAGTACGAGGCTGGACATGGTGTTAATGTTGTCGATTTTAATTTCTTTTGCACTACCACAGTATTAATTCGAGGATACTACTAATACTATGGAAAGGGACATGTACGTATTATATACGGAAGTATCTCTATATGAAACAATTTTGTTTTTTTTTTTTTTATAATAGCTGAAAACTAATTAATACACTGTGTGCCAGACAAATTAAAAGAGAAAGGAGGATGATGAAGATATGGGAATACATGTTGAGTAAATGCAAATCCACACTGATATAATCATGAAGACTTTTAGCTGAAAGAACTGAAATCAAAGAGAGACATCCACCAATGAAAACCCTAGTGGTATTGAAGTTCTTCCCTTTCTGGGGGCTTCTGTGCTGGCGCATGACCCTCTTTTTTCTTTTTCAAACTTTTAGAGCTTCACTACTTCAGGAATATGAACTGGGTACCTATCGATGCAATCGCTCCATGGCCCATCTGTTTGTGCCTTAATGCTTCTGTTACACTTCCAAACTGCACTGTTGCATTTGAAGCCGCTTCCGAATGCGATCTGCCAAATCCTGTCACCCTTCCTCATCCTTCCTTTTGCCTCGATATAGCTCATCTCGTACCAAAGCGACGATGAAGATGTGTTCCCGAACCGGTGAAGGGTCATCCTGGATGCCTCCACATGTTGCGCCGACAGCTGGAGGTTCTTCTGGAGCTCGTCGATGACCGCACGGCCTCCGGCGTGGATGCAGAAGTGCTCAAAGGCTTGTTTGAAGTCGGGGATGTAGGGTTTCCACTTTGGGTTGAATATCTTGCGCCCGATGAGTGTGAGAAGGAAAAGGAGTTGTTCTGAAGCTGGCAGGACCAGTGGACCGATTGTAGTAATGTTTGATTTCAAGGCCTCACCAGCTATGGCCATGAGATCTTTGGACAATGAAATTCCCACTTTTCCTTCCTTGTCCTGTTCCTCGAACACGCACCTGTATGCCTTGTCGTCTGCTCCTTTGTGGGTGCGAACGACGTGGACCAATCTATACTTAGCCCTCCTCCGGTCGGACCTCCGGTTTGATAACAAAATCGCGGCACCCCCCACTCGGAACAGGCAATTGGGAAGCAGCATAGCCCTTTCATTTCCTTGGTAGTAATTTGGTGTAATGATCTCAGTGCTAATGACAACAGCATTAGAATTAGGGTGCACTTGGAGCAGATCACGAGCCAAATCAATGGAGATTAGGCCAGCGCTACACCCCATACCAGATAAGTTAAAGCTCTTGATGTTGCTCCTCAATTTGTACTTGTTGATCACCATGGCTGACAACGAAGGAGTTGGAGAGAAAAGACTGCAATTCACAATAAGAATATCTATGTCTTTGGGTTTTAGTCCCGTCTTTTTCAAGAGGGAATCCATGGCTGAGAAGATCACCAACTCAGCCTCTGCTCTTGCGGCTTCCATGGTTGGATTAGGAGGTATGTAGTGAATTGCGGGTGGCAGACAAGTCTCTTCACCGAGGCCGGATCGCTCGAGAATCCTCATTTGGAACTCCACACTCTTAGGCTTGTCCTTGAGGATGAGCCTAGAGTGCTCCATGAAGGTGGAGAACGGCACACGGCATGTCACGGGTGGCTTGTAACACGCGTAGTCGACCAGGAAGATCGTCCTAGGTTTCGACATGAAGTAGACGGTGGCAATAAAGATAATGAGGAAGGATGAACAGAGGACTTGCACGAGATCGAAGTGGAGGGATTTCCATAAGTTCAAGAGCTCATCAGGGCCTAAACGGAGCACCTCTAGTAGGACAGCAGCCATGATGGGTACAAGAACTAGGGTAAGGAAGTGATTTACCAAGTACTGGTACCCCAGCTTAACATACTTGAGCTTCACGGATTGGGAGAAGTCAGGAACGGCAGGAGGCATTTTTTTATTTTCTTATTTTTTGTATTGTGGGATTTTCTCTTTCTCTTGGAACTTGTTGTTTGGAGTGTTGAACTTTCCTCTCTCTTGATGTGTATATATGTATGTACTTTTAGGTCCTCTAGTGAGAAAGAGAGAGAAGTGTGAGGATTTAGTGTTGAAGAGTTGAGATGGGGGGTGGTATGGCTATTTAGGTAGAGAGTGAGGTGGGAAATTTAAAGGCAAAGGGTCCAGAGTAATGAATGAAGGCAGACGCGTAGATTAAATGAAAGACTGACGTCACTCAACGCCCACTTAACCGGTATTAATTTCCACAACTCCCTCTATCCCACATCACACGTAACTAAACAAAACCCTATTAGCTCCATGTTGGTCTATCTATCGCAGCTAACTTGTAGTTTGGTTTGTCTCAACCTTTGGAAAATAGAAGAGTTAATTACATCTGTGCGTATTGATTTACTAACACACTTGATCTTAGAGCTTGACCGTGGATAGATGGAAGTGTAGGCCCGTACGATTTAGGTTTTTATACTTGTCAAAAAAAAAAATCAATATTAAATGTATTTAACTCTAGATATAATCCATCCAACCTATCTTTTTGTCCCAAAAGCTTGGCCCATTTTAATACTTCACCAAACTTATGAGAATCATAGCATTTAGGGAAAACGTATTATCAAGTAATTATTTTCTTACACCATTTCTTATAATATGTTCCTTTGATCATAATTTTCTTGATTAATGCTTAATTACTTTTACAAGCCATAGCTATATTAGGTTGTTTTGGTATTATAGGGATTCACTAACACACCGGGATTTTAGAGCTTGCCCGTGTATAAATGGAAGTGTATGTCGATATGATTTAGGTTTTCATACTTACCAGAAAAAAAAAAAAACAAAAAAAAAAAACAATGGTAGATGTATTTAACTCTAGATATAATCCATTATCCGACCTTTTTATCTTTTCGCCCCCGAAAGTTTGGCCCATTTTAATACTTCGCCAAACTTTTGAGAATCGTAGCACTCATGGGAAATGTGTCATCAAGCAACTATTTTCTTCCACCATTTATTTATAATATGTTCCTTTATCACTATTACAGGTTAGCTTATGGTAATATTAGGTTGTTTTTGTACTATAGGGATGTTAATTAATTGCATTATGACCCCATCTAGACACATGTAGTTCACAGATTTGTAGGAGCTCTCGCACGTTGAGAGGGAATAGTGAATACACATAGGGAGATAAATATTTGACTTTTTCCATGTCAATTGTCAAGAATTAAATTTGTGCCTTTAGATGCATACCCAACAAAAATAAAGGGTCAACCGAAGTAATAAAGGAGGTAATGGTTCCTGTGAGAGGGAAATAAAGCGACAGTGGGAGAGAGAGCAGTGGAGAATTTATGATTGCTTATCCTCATATGTGCTTTTTATAATAAAAATAAAATAGTTGTTTTCTTTTTTCTTTCTCTAAAAAATTAATTTCGAAGGTAGCATTATTTATCAAAACCAGATAGACCGTGAAATATTATCAATTTAGACCCAACAAATAATTGGTTGAGTTGGCTCCAACTACCTGTCGTTCTGTTTGGTCGGCCTTTTGAAATTCTGAGCAACATTATGAGTTTTCTTACAGAAATAGAAGCTCATAATAAGTGAAGAGGGGAATATGAATATCGTGATTTAATTTTATTATTTGTTGCACACATATCGATAAGAAAATCGCATGAGTCGTCCGCCTTGCACCATCGAATTGGTAATTACGTTTTGTGCATGGTTGAGAATCGATGGAGTCAGATGTTACAGTATATTTGTCCAAAAAATATTATTTATTCTAATTAAAATAATATTAATGTCAAATAAACTCAAGTCTCAATTGATTAATATTTAATCCAATTCAAGTTTAATTAAACTCATGAATTAATTGAGTTAAATATTATAAAATTTGATTGTGTCTTGATAATTCACTCAAATAATTCGAGTTTGAGGTTAATTAAACTATTTTTAAATTAAAACTTGAGTAAATATTAAGTCAAAATCAAATAAATTATGAGTAATTTAATCATTTGTAACTTTTTTCCTTTTTGTAAGTTTTTTCATGAGACTACCTTAGTATATTTAATAAGAAAATATTCTTGATATCCAAAATAGGAAAGTAAATATAGTGTTCAACGTTTGTCACTTCTTTCAAATGAATTTTAAACGTTTCATTTTTTTTTTTATTTCAATCCTTTATGTTTGCAAATGTTTACGGATAGGTTATTTGTTGATTTTGACACATGGTACCATAGATTCGGTCTACCTATTTTTATTAAATTAATAATATAATAAAATATTAAAAATAAATAAATTAAAAAATAATAAAAATTCGACAATATAAAAAAATAGAAAAATTGGAAAATTAAATAAAGAATAAGTTGATGATGATAATAATAATAATAATAATAATAATAATAATAATAATAGCATACTAAAACATATTAATAGAAAATTAGAAAGTAAAAAGAAAAAAAATAACAAAATAATACATTTTCAATCACTCCAAGATCAAGGGGCCTATGTAAGTGGCTGCCAACCACTCCTAAGCCTTAGAGCAGTCAAAAAAGCCACCAAGTGATAAACTGACGATGGGTTAAGACCTACTTCAAAAAAAGTTAGTCATACAATTCACAACTAATTATGGGTCAAGCTATTTACTTTAGTTAGTGAGTTACAATATACAGTTTGTTGTTTTGACTATTCTAAGGTAAGAGGTAGTCAGAATTATATTTTTAATTTCTCTAATTTCCTTTAGTTTTATTTTTTTAATGTTATTAATTTACACAAAAACTAAGATGTATATATATGAATATGTATATAAAATTATATAATATATATTTATGTATAAAATATTTTCTTGGATTTTTTATTTTTCAAATTTTTATTAAATTTACTATATTTCTTTAATTTTATTATATTATTTATTTTATATAATTACATAAACTAATGGAATTGCACCATGTGTCATTGTATAATAGAAAAGTTAACACCATTAACAAAAGTTCTTGTTTGTAAACTTTTGTAAATATTGAAAACTCAAATAGAAAAAAAATAAAGATTGAGAACCTAAATAGAAAATGTATTTAATGTTAAGTAGGGCTAGGCAAAAAAAAAAAAAAGGTGACTCGCGAATCGAACCGTAAACTAAATTGAATAAAACTGAAAAATTGCTTTTTTTGCAAACGGTTCATTTTGTAATTTACTTTGGTTATATATAAATTGTTCACAATTTAGTTTAGTTTAAGAAAGCGATTGTTTGGTACTTTTTTATTTTTTTCAATAAACCTTTATGGATTTCATCAAATTTTTTTATATTTAGTTCTTCTTTATAGTATTTTTGAATTAATTATTAAGATTAAATTAAGTGAGTTCCATCTAACAGTTCACATTTATAATTTTTTTTTAAATTGTCATTTTCTTATATGTTTTTAAGTTAAGGGCCTGATCTTGGTGTTATTTACGTGTTTTTCATCTCTTTTCTAGTCATTAGTGTATTTCTTTTATTCTCTTTATATTACTTTTAGACCGACAACTCTATTTTTTCCTCCCTACTGTTGTTCATTGGAATAGAGTATCTTTATCCTTATTTAATTAAGTTGGGTTTGTTAAAATTTTATGCAACTTTTTACTAAGCATTGTTACACGTAATAAATGTATGAAAATTAACTAGCAATATGTGAAAGTTTAATGGAAAAGAAAATATTTTATTGGAGATAAAAATATTTAACGAAAATTTAATATAAACGGTTTGAACCATTGATCAAATCAGATCAAACCAGTTTTAACCCACTAAAATCATTTATCTCCTATTTGAAGAGAATTTCATTCTTTTAAAATGACAAGTTTACCCTTTAAAAAAGAATATTATTTTAAGATATAAGGGTTTTTATAATACTTTAATAAAACAAAATATTATATTATCAACTTTCCTTTCACTTTCTTTTTTTTTTCTTAATCATATAAGCGAATTTATGATATTTCTTTTCTTTCCAGATTCTTTTGTTTTGCTTTCCTTCCCTCTTAATTGCTTCCTCCGTCCCAAATATACTGTTAGTAATCCAGGTAAGAAAGCTTCTGATTTTCGAAAATAAGATGCTTATGATTTACTGTCTCTATGCTTATTTCTAGAATTATCATTTATCAAAACTTTATTATTTGCATTACTTTCCATATTGAGGTACGTTGTTTTATACTGTTTATGCAAAAGAAAAAAGAAAAAGAATGAAATAAATAAACAGCACAGCATTTTTTCTTATTTAATTTCCTGAGTTGCGTCGAATAGTAACTTGATAACTTCGGAACCTAGAACACGGTCGAATATACCCAAAGAGAGAGACGTTAGTTGTGATTCCCCGGCCTGACTGATACTTCCGATTCATTTTCTGTAGTTTGATTATTTTATGTTTGATACAACAGTTAGAAATAGTTGGGACTTTCAAGCACAATCGCCTAGGTTTAATCTTGAATTAACAATTTATTTTCAAAGGATAAATTCATTCAAGATTAATAAGTTGAAACTGACTTTTTAACTCCAGAATAGAGTATAAATTTCTAAAGGAAAACACGTAGAAGATTTTGACGGGTTAACTGAGGATAGAAGTAATTTTTTTATAACAGTATTTTTTTATATGAAATAACATATAAATCAATTTTTTCAGCTCGTATGTCGATTGTATCTCCCGCGGATATAACTAAATATCATTCTTTATAGGTTATTGGCAGTCGTATGTGGACGTATTTAATCAATACTTACCGATCACCAAACGAAACAACTGTCATCTTAACCCGCAGGTGATGAGGTGTGCGTGAATGTGGGTTCCAGTCAAAGCAGACCCAATAACTTTTCTTGCCGCTTCCTCTTTCCTGCATCAATTAAAAATTAGATGCACTTTCGTGTTTGCTACGTGCATATGCAAATAGCTGGGTAAGTAATAATAATTATACAATATAATCCCTAGCAACCTGATTTGGCAAGAGATATGAAGTATACTACTTTCCAAATTAAAACGATCCAAAATGAAAAAATATTCAATATATTAATATGCTATATATCTGAATAAATAATATATAAATATTAATAATAGTGTATATAGTTATTAAAAATCTACCATTTATATTTTTATGTATTACAATTTTATCAATACTTATAATTATCAGCTCATTATAGGTTTAGCATTCATCAAGGGCTAATTAAGTGGTATGTTGAATTTGTATCAATTTGATCGAAATGGTTAGGTTAATAATTTGACAGCTAATTGATTGAGGAAATGACATTTGATTTATGCAAAGAAGATTATGTTCATCCAATAGAAGTGCCATAAGGTTATTTTATTTATTTATTTATCTTTTTGTTCTCTAAAAAAACAAAAGATTATTATTCTCATATACTATAAAACCACACATTATCTCAATAAAGTGCATGTAATTCGAACAAAGTGCTGATATAAGTGGCTTAATATGTGACCGTTGAGGATAATTTAGAACTTATTATACTTTAATCAGATTTTTTTGCTTCATCATCTGCGTATTATTGTGCTTTTGAAAGGAAACTGTTTGGGATTGAAAAATCAATGTAACGATTAATTCAAGTGGAATAATACAAGAGAAAAAGCATGATCTAAAGATTGCTATCAAGGCTTCGTCCAGTTGAAGAATCACTTTGTTCGAATTAAGTGGTCAATGGGAGAATTTCATCCTTTTGAAGGACTTTGTTTGGACGAAATCCCACTTCATCCAAATGAAGTCGATGCCCTAGAGCCATTCGAATGAAATTTAAAACCTTAGAGTGGCACCAATGGGGACTGAACTTAAAAGATGTCCATGTTGCTCGAATGGAGTCACCAATGCAGCATTGCTATAAATATGTGTCCTTAATTATTTTTACCACATCCAATCATATTTTTGGCTGACTCTTGCATGTTTTTCTTTTTCACTTTCATAGTTTAGCATTTATCGCTTACAATCTTAGAGGAACTTAAGCCATTTTACAAGCTTAAAGCAATTTATGTATCAATCTATAGCGTTGGAGATGTAAACTCTAGACAAGACTAGGATTTCTGTTTCCTTTTAGATTTTTATTTCGGATTGTTTGACTTTGCTAATTCTTGATATTTTTTAATACTATCATAAATTAGACTTTTGCTTGGGGCTAAAACAAAGGTGGTTACCATGCACCCATTCACTTATGGGCAAAAACATACTCATTTATTTTACTTGAAGTTTGACTATTCATTATATGGATTAACTCCAATGTGTTAATCAACTAGCTTTTGTATGATTATGTTCTTCATACAATTTCCAGTATTGATTTCTTTTTCAAAAAGCATGTATTTATAGGATCTTATGTAAGGCTTAGGTTATATTTAATAGAAATTAATTTAATCAACTCCATAACAATCCAATTTTAATTATTGATTATAGATAGAAAAATTTAGTATAATTGAATAGAGTTTGCCAAGCCTACTATAACTAAGTAATATGAACACCGGTCTTTTATTAGGATAGATTAGGTTTGAATTCCTATCCTCAAAGTTATAATGTAATAGTTAGCAAAAAAATATTGCATAGAACATAAATTGATGGATAAATTAAATAATCTTCTCTAGGAATACAAAGATTTCTTCTTCTTCTTCTTTTTTTCCAATTATTACATATTACAATTGAGAGAGGGAGGATGGAAACTCGGTTCATCCTATCGATAGACTAATGTTTATGTTATTAAACTACAATAATTTTAACAAAAATATTTTATTAATTTAAGGTAATTTACACCTTGAAATAGGTAATTATCAACTTAAATTATAACAACAAAAGGAAAGTTAAATTTAAAATCTAAACCAATTAATGAAAAAATAGTCAAACATTGTGTGTTTTAATAATGTAATTGTATTCATCAACACTCTAACTTATCATTTTTTAGTTTATTGACTTCATCAATAAGATTTTGGTACTTAGTAGCTCTTATTTGAGTTAGGATTAGAATTAGATTATAGACAATTACAACTTTCACTCATGTAAATATACATAATTGTTATAACAAAAACTAAGAGTAGGTGCAATAATCCTTATGGAACAATTCAATGTTATAGGTTTATTATTGCACAATCGATCTAATGTACTTGTTGATTTGGAAAAAATTTGAGAAAAAAAAAAGCATATCAATAACATTTGAACTATCTTGATGCTATTGGAACAAAGTACCTCAATTGATAGCTGAAGTTTACAAATGAAGGCCAAGTTTAGGCTTTTGAGATGATTCATGTAAGAGTATGTATGACACAAATTAAAATTTATTGTCACTATTGAATGGATAAATTATGTTTGAATATAGGTTAAAGAAAACACATAGATAGAAATAAAACATAAAAAAGAGAAAGAAATTAATAAACATATCTCAAATAGAAACCTAAACCACGTGTCGAATATTCTCATAACTTAATCCCATAATTGGACTAAAAATGCATATTATTAGAGTTATTAGAATAGGAAATTTAGTAACCTAAAATGTGATTAATTATAAGAAAATAAAGAAGTGATTTCTCATAATAGTGTTCAAGCTTCAAACCTAAGTCCCATGGAAATTTCCAATACGCTCTAAACAAATCTCCATACCAACTTTAAATTTTAACTACCTAACAATTACATATATTTGAACTCTTGCTTTTTTCTACTCTAATTTAGCCAATCATTTGTCTTTAGGTCATCCCATCTATTATACTAACTTGTGAAACCCTATGATTTAACAACCAAATAATAGTGTACAGTTACTCTAGAGTCTATGTCTTCTTATGCACCTCCTTATTATTTTCTTTGCGGCACCATTTCCTTTCACAAATTAGAATACCAATAGATGTAAAGTTCTTGGCCCTTTTAGGCTATACCGTCCCCAAGATTTTCCTTATCATAGGACCTTATGAGAAAGGGAGATTCACCTATGTTATACTCATCCTATGGATCATTGTGCTTGGATCCTTTTATCTCTATGAGATGTTTGATCGTAAGAATAACTTGATCAATTAGACCGTTCTCAAATAGTCACCATGGAGGTAATGATTGGGATTGCTTAGTTGAAGCTTAATCGTTTTGTTTATTGTTTGTAGATTAAGAGTTTGTGGTTGGGAGGAGCTATAGTCCTCAAGATCATTATTTTGCTAAGGGAAAGAGTTTTTCTCAAGTTTTTTTGGAGATCTGTGATCTTCTTCTTGAGACGTTAATTCTCTTATCGAATCTCCACCATGTGTCCTTTGAATAAAGTATATCGATTGTTATCTTGAATTTATATTTCTAATTAGTGGTTTTGATCCTCATAAGAAGTATCTTACAAAGGATTTATAAGAGAAATTGTTTAGTTGTGAGTGCGTGTTTTGGCCATGGATTTGTGTTTTAAGCCGTAAATAGTAGACACTAAAGCAAGCAAATGTGAGCTATCAAGGACGCCAAAGGTGACTACGGCATATGTGCTCTAATGCTAAAGTCAATAAAGATGGTCGAGAATAATCCACCAACAAATTATGTACATATGTATATATGTATACAAGGTTATCAAACTAGTGATTCTACAGTTAGTAAAATCGAAACATAAAAGCATAAGTTTTTACGGCCTATGTAAAATAGTTTTAAAAAATTATAAAGATACTTATAGTAATTATTCAAAACTTGAAATACGTGATGAAAATACAGAAATAAAAAGATTAAGTTCTTTTTTATAAAAAAATTCTTAATAATATATAATTAAATATGTACGTAAGAAAGACAAACAAAGTTAAAACTAAACTTTTCCATTATTTTCTTTTGAAAAAAAAGCAATGAACTAAAGAAAGTCAAATATTTCAACTCATTTCAAATTACTGATGGTATAAACTGAATTATATAATTTTTCTTGTAATCTTGGCTATTGAAGCTAAAACTTAGGCGAAAGTTATGAATATAAAATAGGGGACTAAGAGAGAAAAAAATAAAATACGATAAGGAAGATAATATAATACCCTGATAGTCAATGACTTGTAAAAACTTAGTTGTATATATATTTTTTTTTAGCCCATTCAACTTAGATATGTAAAATCAGTAAACTTGATCAAAAATATAAGTTTTCACCAAATTTCCATATAAACTTAGTTAAAAACGCAAATTTCTACATAAAAAAGAGTTTATATATGAGTTGATTAGGAAAAACTTTCTAAAATCGTAAACTCATAAAATCGCATGAATAGAATCTCGATTTTAACAATTATGTACGTATGTATGACAGAGAGAGTATCAAGAACTAACCCCCCTTTACCTAGAGAGAGAGCTTCCAATATGCATATGGAGTTTGTTAGGCCATTAGCGGTTTAAAGGTCTCTACCTCTCAAAAATCCCCTCTTTGTCATTTCTTTATTAAACTCTTTGTCTACAAGCTTGAAAGGCATTTAGTCAAGCCTACGTTGAGGAAACCTAAGAGCTAAAATCCACTAATTACAACCTCGATATGCAATATGTCTTCAAAAGTATTACGTTTTACTCGAAAGATTATATTTCTCACCAAAAGAAAAAGGTATTCTCCTTATGTCATTTTTTCATTTTCTAATCTTTATTTATCATTTCTCTTTTTTAAAAATTTATATATTTTGATTTTTCTTAGCTTTTCATTTTTGTGCTTTTTACTTAATTTTTTTTTTTTTGCCCTTTTCCTTTTCATTTGTTTATTTATATTTCAAAAAAAAAAAATGTTACTCCCCGAAGTCACAGAGTCGCAGCAGTCCCACCGTGTAAACCATTCTATGATAGTAACTGGCCTCACAGTGCCTACCATAGACATGATCTATACAAGGCGTCAACGATTCCTCGCTTTGAAGTAAACAGTCCGATTAACAATTAAACTACAATTATGATAAATAGTAAAAATTTCTAATAACCATATATAATTATATATAAGTCTACAGAGCTTCCCAGGAAGTTTTACATAAACACAACAGTTCACTAGATTACATAATAACTATCAGTCTTTCATCCTTAACTACAAGGTCACTCTAGTTACATATTATACTAAGTAACTTAATCCTCACACCCCTGGCTCCAAACGGACTAACCTTTGGGTGATTGTAGGGCAGCATAGTACTTGAAGTGTTCAGAAATCAAAACCTGCAAAAGGATCTATAAGGGTATGAGTAACTACAACTCAGTAAGTTGAATTGGAGACTCATGAATGCATACAAACACAAACAGGGTTATCAAGCAATTATTTTCATGAAATGCAAAAATCAAGTGTCATCGCACAACGTAGTCCGGTCCGTTATGAAATCAGAGAAATTTCACCCGCTCCAATCTTGGTTGAGGAGTTTCCATGTTATGCAGCAGATCACAACCAAACCCAGACTTGTGCAATGGAGACCTCGCTCCTCCCGCGACTACCTTGGAACTATTGACTTCACCCTCGCCGCGACCTCCTCTCCTATCACTTAGTTCGACTAAGGATGAAGAAGGGACCATTTTGCAATCCCGCGCTATCCTTTTCGAAGGGGTCGGTATTTGGTTGGAGAATCCTATGATCCCCTAACGGGTTGCAATGCATGACATTTTCGGTTATTAGGGTCGAATAAGATTAAATTTCATTTAGGGTGTTCAAACAATTTCATACCAATTCAATCAGTCACAAAATCACTCACATTACAAATTCAACACGAATTCAGATACATCAAACACATGCGTAAACTATTTACAATCACAATCATATACAAGCCTAAGTCTCCGAGTACCATAAAATTAGTACTCTATTACAATAAGCAGTAACCCAACTTACTTAGAATTACTCGATCGCTCAATCCCTTAATTACAAGTTGATTTGTCTCTGGGTGTCTTATAATACAAATAGGTCTTTTTAGTACTTACACTTTATAAATTCATATTCTAAGTTATATTTTAACTCATTTTTTCGTATATACCTATTACGTCCTAATAATTCGTTGTACTCTATTTCGGTGTTCGAATCCTAAATTAGATTTTAAATTTTGATTCTTAAGCCTTAAATATACTCGAATCCTAATGTGAAATTAATCACATTAAGCTTGAGTGTCTAAATATCCTATTGGGACTTAATTTAGTATTCTAAACGATTCGATACACGCTAACCCTAATTGAGGTATCGGATTTATTCCCGATATGAGAAAATCTTACATTTTGAGACATTTACCTAAAATTAAATATTATTTCAGATTTATTATTTTTCTGATTTCTATTATAATATTATCTAAATAACCCTAATTTTTTTAGATTTATAAATTTTCAATTTCACATATTACTAATTTCTTATATTAACTACCTAATTTCCTAAATTAACCATACTTAATACTCCAAAGGCTAGGATTAGGGTTTCATATCAGAGATTAACATCCTTAAACATCTAATTACTATCTAAATCAATAATTAATATCTTAATTACCTGATTAACCCAAAATCACTCAATTTTCTCATCATTTTAGGGCTAAAAATTAATTTAAAAATTTAAAAAATTAATTTTAAAAAAATGGCTTCATAGCACTGTTCTATATCACATGAGCATCCTACAAAAAAAAAATTGAGCTCCAAACTACACTCATAAGCCTATTTATTTTCCGTTCTAATCATGCTCGATTTTGAACAATTTGTTAAGATCCCTATATTTTCAGACGTTATTAAACTAAATCACTATTTTTCCCTAAATCTACATACAATAAAACCCCAGAATAATAAATTTCATAATTTTCTAGGAAAAATAACTAATTGTACAAAATTATTCAAAATCGGGAAATTTAAAGGACTAACCGGTTCGAAGCTTTCTGGTCATCCAAACCTGGTCCAAGGTTATCGGCCGGCCTAGACGGTGGGGCTAGAGTGGTGTGGTGGTGGTGGCGGCTCGGTCCCAGGTGGTGGTGAGGTGTGGGTTTCGTGCACTACACGAATCTTCACAGTTTCCTTTTCTTTTTTTTTCTGCATTTTCTCTCGAATTTTTTAGGTTTCCTATTTTTCTCTAATGCTAAACTATCCAAATGAGTTTTGGAAATTTTTTTCCCTATTTATAAACGATTTTTTGTAATTATTATGCATTAATTAGATATGACTTTGCCCAATTTCCTTGATTTTTGGTTTTTGTGTTGTCTAATTTTAATTGGTTAATTTTTATTTGGCAGATCCTGACCTGTCACGACCTGATTTAGATTATTCTAGCCTCTTTTGATTTTTTTCTTATTTTTTCCATAATTAGTTTATAATTTTCTTTAATTATTTATTTAGTTTTTGGCCAATTTAAGTAATTTTGCGTATTTTTATCTACACGTAAATACATGTGGGGTACATGTGAACATTCCTAATTATTATTTTGGTCATTCTAAAATTTTTAGTATACATATAATCTATCTCTAGTAATTTATTAGTTATTGATTACACTTTTCGCCTTTTCGGTAATTAGTACTTATTATGCTTAAAATTTGAAAATTTTATAGTCTCCTTATTTATTACTTATTTTCTTAAATTCAAGTTTACGAGGTCATTTTTACTAATATTTCTCTTAATAGTTTATAATTTGGGTTTGATCGGATCCATTAACCGATCGCCCTAAACCTTGTGTTCTAAGTTCAATCATACGGTCATTTAGCTTAACTTTAGGGCTTACAAAAAATTCCTTAATTAAAAGCTAAAGATAAATGGGCACAATAGGATTTCTACATCATCAAGTGGGATAAAAAGAGGGACTTTCATAACATCTATTATATTAAAGGAGAAGCCCCTTTTTTAACTATCTATAATTAATAATTTAGTATATTGTAATTTTAACCATTAAATATATTTATGTAGTAGTTACTAAAAGAATTTAAATTTACCTCACAAATTTCTCAACTACTACTAATTACTTAAAAATCTTTTCAAGTATATAATTACCACTTTCTATCATACACATTTTTATGGTTGTTATTATTTTATTTATCCATTATTTTAATTGCTTAAACTTGTTATTATTTGAAAAATTCATTACATGATTCAACCAACATTTGTTATTATAGTCAAAACCTTTTCTTTGAAAAATCTATTATGATTTTGATTTTGCTAACATATATTATTAGCATTATTCAATATTATGAAGTCCAAGCTTTTTTTATATTTTTTGTACACATAATATGGGTACATTTTCCATTAATCTGGAATTAAATGGGAGAGTAACTATCAAGGAATTTTTCGATTGGTGAATATAGCTTAGTTCGATGTACAGCTGGAATAGAGGTGAGTAGATAATGACAATCAAACTCAACTATATATTTTTATATCATGGTTTCTTCCTTATTTTCTTCATATTATTGTGGAATTTACATATTCTATTATTCCACATTTAATTAAAACTCTCGCAGATGATTTCGAAAAAGATCAAAAAGATTTAAATCGGGTAAAATGCAATCAATCCCCATTAATTTCTGATATTCTTAGGAACTCTTTTATATTTCTAATGAAAAGATTACAGACTTTTACTTATAGGAAGGATTCGATCAACCTATAGAAAACTTTGCAGGAAGCAAAAATCTCAAAGATAGAAAAATTTATGCCCTTCGATTTTCTATGATAAATAAATTAAATTTATTTTTCTTTTCCTTTTTTATAACTATCTGAAAACTGAAGTTTCAGAAAACTTCACGTTCTACCTGTGGGATAAAAGACATTTAGCCTGTAGAAGTATTGCAATACATGCATTCTCTCTCTGTCTACTAAAGTGAAACAAAGGAAATAGGTTAATAGTTGGAAAAAGAAATTGATAATCTATAATTACTAAAAGTTTGTAATGCGATATTAAGTTTCTAAATATATTTGAGATGGCACGTCAAAGTAAATGACAATGCGACAGTAGGACTAGGATCCAAATTTTAGTTTAACAATTATGAGATCAACCTTTTTCCTAGTTTAAGCATGTAAGATCTACGAGTAAATGCTTGTATGTACGTTCAAATGAACGCATGGACCTCGTGGAACTTAGATGGTCATCAAATGATAATCAAAGTTGCTAATATTATACATTCATTACATTGAGCAGATTGCATGTTCGGAAATGCAAGGTTTTCTATTATTTCTTTACTTTTTCTCTTTCTAAACAAAAAGCGGAAATGGATTATTTCCATCTCCTCTTAACCTATTGATGATTCCATCTTATCCAATCGTTACGCAGCTTATACTTCTCTGCTCTCTCTTTCTACTTGCCTTTTTAACTGCATGTACAACATGTAATGGATACCTGATATTTATGTAGAAATCATATTTATATGTTAACAGAGTATAGTATTTAGCCAAGCCATTATAATATAAAATTCGAATCTTCCTTCAAGTTGTAAATAGTAATATTTCTGGAAAAATAAATAAATAAATAAAAGGATTACAGCATTTAGTTTGCACAAGTCATAGCACAGCACATATGTCTTTGAAGTGGGATACTTGCCTCAACAACTAATGGTACACTATTATCTATATTATATATGTGCGGCTTCATTCAGAATGTTGCCCACAAGAAACAATCATAAGGACATTACTAATATTTTTACTTGGACCGTTGAATTAGATGAAACTATCTTTCCTAAGATTTATTGACCACTTATATCCAAACAAAGAGATCAATCATATGATAAGCATATAACTTCCGATGCAAGTAATAAATAAACATATATAGATCAACCTCCTTTCCTTACTCTCTCTATCATTGTGGAAATATTTTATATCGATCCAAATGTGAACAAACTAGCTTATACGACAGAACCCTAGATTATGATTAGTTCGGCTTTAAAACCTTGTTTCATACTTTTCGGCAAAAAACACAAACCGTACGTTGTTTAAAGATCTTAAGCTTCGGGATTTGGTAACAAAATATCAAACTAGGTGCAAGTTGTAAACTAATCCAAATTCAAACTTTTTCACTCTACTGTGATGAAGTCATTAGTTGCTGATTCGGACAACATATGGTGTCAGAGGTTACAAAATGGATGATTGTCCAACAATTTTAGCTTATCTATATATTTTATGAGAGTTTGATATGTCTATATTTCTAACTTGAGATCAGACACTGCATTAAGAGAAAGTTTAGCCCTTATAATTTGCACACTGGTTCCTTTATAAGGAGTTAATTCGTGCTTTTCACATAAGGACTCTGATATTAGGGGAGGATTATCGTTTCACTAGGAGAGGTTTCAAATCCATTATTAAGAAATTGCAAAACGAATTAAATATTAGCTTGCGCCAAAGACTCCATCGTTGCATCAAACGAAACAATTTTGGGAATCTATTATATATTTTGGAAATATCATTACATTACTCCTAATGAATTATTTTTCATTTTATAGGAAAGCGTGAATATCATATTTGATATCTAACCTTTACTTATTCTTACAATAAATTGTCTAAACTTTACAGGTGTTAAGTTGATACTTGAACTTTGCCCACTCTTACAATTAACAACTTGAACTTGACTCATTTTTGCATTTGACTATCAAGTGTAAGTATTATAAAGGAAAAACTATACTTTTAGTCTTTAAACTTTGTTACTTTTTTTAATCGAGTTCTCGAACTTTTATTTTTTCTATTTCAGTCCTCAAATTATCCAAAAGTTTGCAAAATAGTTATCTATTAGTGAACCTATCGAAAAATGACTTTTTTATAAACTTTTGAACAGTTTAAAGACTGAAATAGAAAAAATAAAAGTTTGATGACTCAATTAGAAAAAGTGATAAAGTTTGAGGACTAAAAGTATTACTTTCTCTAAATTTCCTCTTTTTTTCCTTTTAAGATCTATATGTTTATTTATGTTTTAATTTACAACTTATGCTTATATATATATATATATATATATATACATATTTGTTTTTTAGGACATGATTTTTAGTAGTATTTATAACATAAAAAAAAATATACTAGTTTTGTTCATTTTTAAGAATTTAGATCTTGAAATGAAAAAAAAATAAAAATACAAAATCCTAAAATGAAAATATACGAAAAAAATTTTTGTCCTTTCAATGTACTTTTTTCATTTTGACTAACAAATACTTCAAACAATCAATGATCTGATTTGACATTCTTAATATAATCAAATTATATTTAATTCTATACTTTTTTTAAATTTACATCTAACAATAATTTTTTTCCTTCGCTAACCACATTTCATATTACAATAATTTAGAGAAGAGGATTTCAAATTACACCCATTTCTTTGGGAGAATAGTAATAGCAAAGTCACTACATAAATTATTTGATATTTACTCTAATTATCAAATTATATAAACAATAGAGATTATAAATAATTATCATATTTAATTTAACGATGTTATATAAAATTAGTTAGAATATCATTATATATTTGTAAATAGGAAAATATTAATAATGATTATATTCATGAAGTTGTAATTTTTTTTTTTACTAGAAAAATTAATAAAGGATAAAATGAAAAAAAATGAAAAATTGTACTTTTAGTCCTCGAACTTTACCACTTTTTCTAATTAAGTTCTTAAACTTTTATTTTTTCTATTTTAGTCCTCAAACTTTCCAAAAGTTTGCAAAAGAATCCTCCGTTAACAGAAAAATTAACAGTTCGTTAAACAAAAACTTTTTTGCAATCTTTTGGAAAGTTTGAGAACTGAAATATAAAAAATAAAAATTCAAAATCTTAATTAAAAAAAGTGATAAAGTTTAAGGATTAAAAATATAGTTTTCCCTATTGTAAATGATCTCGAAAAGTTTCTAGCTAATAAATTGATACTTTTAAACGTTAGATAGTTAATTGTAAAATAGGTAAAGTTTATATAATAAATGCAACATTTACGCTACAAAAGATAGAGAGGGTTGAATCAAATATCTTCCTTCTTAATGGAAACGGATATTTATATCTTATAGGCTATAAAGGTAGGGAAACTTAAGATATACTTCTACGATATTAATTCGTATAGTCCCACCTCAGCAAATGTAGATATTCCAATCATCTCACTTTCTCCATTACTTATTTCATAACATAATAAAATATAATTACTCACCTTTGAATTTCTTATTGAATTTTTTTTTCCTTGAATTTTAGGTTTGATAAAGGATTATGCTAAGAAATATTCGAAAGGCAACATAAGATTGTAGCTGACTTTATCCGAGTGCAATCGTCTACTCAAGTGACCAACCAACCGATAATAGGTCTGAGCGACTAATCTGCATCCCATAGACAACTGGGGTAATTTAAAGCCTTGGGATATTCACTCTTCAATTAGGAGAGAAATGGATTCCATCTCAATCATCATTATATCTCTCATGAATTTTAATCACGGTTAATGATGCATAGGTCATATTCCCCATAAGGGCGGGTTAGGAAAGAACGATGATGTATGCAGAGATTGCATGATTATCTTAGATCAAAGATTCGATCTCACAAGGTCACTTAGTAAAGGAGCAAAATGATGCATAGGTCATATTCCCCAAAAGGGCGGTTAGATTTAGTTATCTATTAGCTTAGGCTTCTTCGTATGTATGTGTCTGGGTCATAATACGTCCCTCGGTTGATGAGTATGTCTTAGGATCAATACGCACTATGATCTCATGTTCATATTCTCACTAGGTCATGGACAACCTTGAGATTGAAAATAAATCAATTGATTCTACAAATGACCAACTATACCTAGACTAGATATCATAAGTTAATCTCACATAGCATTTTATAAATTTATGCCAACCAAAATGCTCCTAATAGATAACAATTTTTTTATTATTTTAAACATTGTACTAAATGAAATCTCATTGAAACATTGGTCGGGTGTCGTGAATTCCATTTGCACAATAATACGTTAAACCTCCAATCATTTCGAAAGGAAGAAGAAATCAAACTCAAATCATAGTTTATATTTCATCACGGACTTAAGGTAAATTGTTCAACATTAGCTAAGTTAAAGAAAGACGTAGCACTTAAAACCTCCATTGAATTGGACAAAGCGTAAAATTATGTCGGCATGAAAGCTGTTCATTTAGAGGACGTTTGGTCCTCAAAATCAATCACATCTTATTGAACTAGCCCGAACTTCATAAGAGCTAAGTGTGGACCAAGGCTCTGTTGCGTCGCACAGGCTGCCTCTTAATGCTAATTCAATCGGTCCTCAAAATCTTTCTCTTGGTCCCAACTGATGGAACAAACCGTTTTGATATGCCCATTATAAAGCCGTGATCATATGTCACTTCAAGCAGATGATAACTCAGACTAAAGCTGTGGGTGCAATAATTCCAAAAAAGCAACTGAAAGTCCACCAAATAAGTTGCACTACGACATAATGATTTTAACTAGGCTTGGATTTCCATTCTTGTTCAGAAAAAAGTATTTATGGATGTATTACACCTATATCTGAGAGGAAGATTTTCAGAGTCAAATTAATGCCAAATTTACTAGATGATAAGTGTGAAATCTTTAAATTTTATTCTGAAAAATTACATAATATAACCCACAATATGATCAGTTTTCATATAATTCAACTCTGCAGTGTATATATCTAGGTTCGATATATATAGCAGCAACTCTCTATTAGTAGGTGTGTATTGCAATGCTATTGTAAAATTAACATAATACAGTTTCAAATCAAGCTTTAATATATCAACTTCTTTTCTATTTATGTTCAATCTGTCCTCAATTTAAACCCAAGAAGAATACTTAATCCCGTAATTTTATCCATAAAGAGAACGATAAAGGCAATAAAGGCTGACCATAGGCTAGCACTTGGTGGAGGTGGATGCAAACCAACTCTAGGTATTATTTTTCCTTTTTCGATTTGGTTCCAAAGGGTTCCTGATCCAAAAGTTCATGATCAATCTATGCGATGAACTATATTGAACTAATCACCAGAATGAATCAATCTTTTCCCTTCTTTATGAATGTAATACTTGATTAAAATTCATAAAAAAGCCTTCTTCTTTTTTACATTGTCTATCTTTCGATTTGATAATTAAAAAAGATTTGCATAATATCCTATTATTAGATGTTACTTTGTAGGTGCGAACTTTGGTCGGTCTACTTTTCATCTAAAAGTTGTTCCCTCATATCATACCTGTACAAAACTTATAACCACACATATCTTCTTCTCTCTTTACATAATTTTAAAATATCTTGCCAATACTACACGAGCAAGTCCTATTCCTTTTTCCGGTATTTATTACATATTAAGAAATCTCTTGAGAATTAATTACGTAACAAATTGTGAACCGAGCCGGTTATTAGTTTTCATGGTTTGAAGAAAGGTTCCATACCAAACCGATCGAAAAGAGAACAAAATCATAGTTTACGATTATATTTGAACCAATTAGTGCAACATGCAGTAGAAACCTTTAAATACGTGAAACTTAGGTTGTGGTACGATGATGCATATGAGCAAAACTTTCGTGATTAAATCCCAAGCTCGCTTGCGGAATCTTTTTCCATAAGGTGACAAATGGCCCTCCTTAGGAACACAACAAAAATGGAGTCACACAAGCCAATATGCCCACGTTATAGTTCAACCTACAACTACAAAAGTATTGATCTATTTAATCCATTCTTACTCTTATGATCTTCGCAACCGTTTCCTGTAGAGCTATAATTATTGGCGCCTTCCACATGAAGCACTGGAAAATTGATGATAAGAGCCGTGTCTAGCCATATTTAGTTTTGTAGGTCACACGGTTTGATGAATCATTCAGTGCCCGATGGAGGGCACCATAGAAGCTGCTTGTCTTAATGAACCAACAATATGGGAAAGCGATGTGATTGGTAGCCCCGACCATTAAAGCTGATTAGTGTTGGGTGTGCCAGATGCTTCCAGACTATTGAATTTAAGGCGCTAGATAGCGTTTAATAAAATTTGAAAGCATGATAACATACATAATAGGCTTTTTTGAAAACTATATCATTAATATTTATATATTATTTATTTAAATTGATGGTATATTAATAGATTTTTTTTAATCATGTCTTTATTTTTTACAGAATTAATATCGTTATTTATCGCACCTTTGATTTATATTTTTTTAAATTTAAATTATTAAAAAAAAAATAATTTAGTGATTTAAATTTTAAAATATGTAAATAAATGATAAAAGGAAAGATCATATCAATCTCATTTAATGGTATACCAAACCTAAAATCTCGGCTTAAATTTATTTTCATTTAGGGGGTTTGTTTACTTGGCAGAAAACCCAAGTCAATGGAGAACGTGCATATCGAAATGGTGACGTGGACGTAATAGTTATCGAAGGGTTCGATCAAAACTTGTTTGATCGTGAACCACGTACGTCTTTGTTTGGATCGATATTTCTAATATGACTGCTAAACACTATAAGATAAATTTGCGACTGTAAAATATTATATATTACGCATTCAAATTATCACTTATCCACGTACAATACAAGCCTTTTTTTATATCAAGTATTAGGAGAACAATATTACTAATACCACATGAATTTTGGTCAAAATTCAATTTTCAATATATTGAATTTAATATTTTATTGCTACGTATAATATATGTATTATACAATAAATATAATAATGATATGAAAAGTCTTAATTGAATATCGAATTTGATAGGTTGAAATTAGTTAAAACGAGAAATTAAACTTTTGATTAAAGTTTAAATAGTATCTATAATATTATTTTAATATTAAATATAACATAAGTTTAAAGCCAAAAAAACAATCTTTCTTTCTTTTTTTTTCTTTTTGTGATTAGAAATAAAGATATTTCGTTAATCCATTATAAGGCAACAAAAACAATCCAATGTTGCGGGCATTAGTCAGATCCGCCCAAATATGATCATACAAAGGACTTGGGGAATTCAAAACCCAGTAAAAAAAAGCTCAAGCTCTCTTTTCCTTGTTTAGCAACCCAGTCAGCACATTTGTTTGCTTCCTTACAGATTAAAGAAAAAGAAATGGACTCAAAATACTCTTTCAACCGGCTATTATCTGCTAAAATTGCAGCAATTGACCAACAAAAATTACTGCCTTGGACACATTGAGACACTATTGAGGAGTCCATCTCAACTACTATTCTTTTCCTGCTCTTCGCCTTGGCCAGCGCAATTGCTTAACGGATTGCTTCAACCTCCACTGCTACAAGATTAGCTACTAACAAGTTTCTGCAGCATGCCCAAATCAATTCCCCAGCTGCGTCTCTAGCCACTACCCCAACGCCAGACTGGCCATCGACGCCCCCAAATGCGCCATCGCAATTTAACTTAACAATATCACAAACTGGCGGCCTCCAATTGTGCAGCACGTGATTCTGCAACTACCGACTCTGCCTACTACCTTCCTGAGATGACAGGCTTGGAAATTCATCCATAGCAGAATTTATAATCATGACAATTCTACTTGGGTTCGGCCGCTTCTTGTTAAAAATACATTTGCAACGATATTCCAAAGATACCACATACAATACCCAATCCTTCCAATAAACATTTTCATCTCCAACTTGGGTAAGCCTAATGTATTCTTTAAAAAAAGAAGCCATTTAGCAACTAAGTTGATGTCTGTCCTAATATACCGACATCCTAGAACCTCTGACCAAACTGGATGTGTCCAATCACATGATAACAGCATATGCTCTGTAGTCTCTTCCATTCCACCTAGCCAATGCTCTACTCTTCCTTCTATGTAGATTGGCATTTGTACTGATTGAATCAGTGCAACTTTTCGACATGAAATGCTTTATTTTTGGCATACGATCGGCATTCCAAATCAAATGCCATAACTCTAGCGTGGAAGCTTCATCAGCCATTCGAGAGTCTTCCTCAGACGGAACCAAAGGCTTGAAAACCGCATGATAGGTGGATTTCACACTATAATTACCACACCTACATCCTCATTCTCATATCTGCATAATGGGATTCTCAATATCTTTTCAGCAAACATAATGAAAATTTATATATGATAAATATTTGAGCAACTGCACACCTATTAAACCGCCTAGTAAATAGTAAAATGAGTGGTTTCAATCAGTGACGCTCATTCAAAAAAGTTACTAAATAAAACTTCAGGACGACTAATAATATCTTACAATGGGAGTTTGAATTAATTTTTGAAAGACCTTGGAAGTATACTGTAAATATTAATGATTCTAGACATAAAACATGCTAGTATAAATGAAGGTCATAAGTAGAACAACTGATCCCATGGCGTCCTAAGCCAATGGGGGTGATATGTGCAATGCATCTCGGAGAATATGGCTTTTCTTAATGAGGATAAAAGTTCAGAAATATGCTTCTACGCTTTTACACTGCATTAATTCACTAAAACTGAGTAAAGCTAAAGAAGATGGAGATTTTTCTAATGTTATTTTGTCCTATGAGCAAGACGTAACATGATTCTTCTAGCCCAGTTAATGTGAGCATTGGGCTTAGATCCATCCTAGAAGGAAAAAAGATTTGCATGCCACTCAATCCACGTGGCATTTTCTCAAAGAAGGGAGGCGCTACATATACATTGAGCTCATTGTTTGCGGAGGTCCGAGGTTGCGTATTCCAAGTATCCACGTCTAACAGATCCACATACTACATCAGGATAGGACCATTCAGGTTATCTTGGAAGATTTTTACCATGAGCAGGTCGTTCCTAGTGGAGCAAGGCATGTATGAACTAATGTCCAGGCATCATGTACCACCAGATCCGTCCAGCAAAGCCAAGGGTTCGAGATATATATAATTTAAATGATCCACAATGGAGACGTCCAACGTCCAGCAATCTCTGTGCAAAGGAACGTCCAATTCCATGCTTGTCCAAGCAACTATCGTAAGGCCCAAAGAAGCGGAGTCCATGATTGAGGAAGAAACCCGACACAACACACATGTTCACATGTCCAATCCAAGAGCCATCAAGTCAGCCCACAGCCTGCACCATCGGAAAGACAGATTGAGGAATTTGCATTGTTAGCCATGCAAGACCAATTCCACTGCCCATAATTGACTATATATAAAAGAAACCCACGTGTACATGAAGATGGAAGCGTCCAGCCGGCAGCCTTACTTTTAACCGATGTTGTTAAGAGTTTTCAACCTTAAATCCATGTATTTATATTATATATATGAAGAATATCGGACTGAAATCCTCATCCGTTTAACTGTGAGGCAGCTACTCTACAGCAAGTCCTTAAGTTCGGTCCAAGTAATCTCCCAGTCATGGCATAAATTCAGCGGCTAAACGTCGCCCATGTACTTTTGCAAATATATTGCCTCAAACCATGGATTTATTGGACTTCTCTGATTATCTCAATTTATTTTCTTTTAATTTTTCCTAATTTACTCATTTAAAATGTTGTCACATAGCTAAAGCCATTAATTTAATCACGTGAATATTAATCTTTCAATAAAATAAATCAAGTGGAATTCCTCTTCCCACAAAGTTATAATATATAATATTTGATTAAATATATTATATATATATATATTGTCATATATAATTGATAATTGAAACTATAAGAAAAAAAATGACGCCATGATTATATAAAAATAGTTTAAAAGTATTGATAATTTTAATTATTAATTTATAAATTAAAAGGAAAGAAATTGTCAGTATCTAAATTCTTTATATTCTTTCCATTCTCTAGCTTAACCTCCAAATTATATAGGAAAAAGAAAATTTAATAATACTAATTAAACACATCGAATGAGTAGCATGTAAGTAACAATAAATTTTTTATATGTAATAACAATAAAATGAACTTTCTAAAATAATATCTATTATATTTTTATATGTTAAAATTTTATTTATATTTATACCTTACTTATCACTTTATATTATATATATATATATATGTTCGGTCGTTTCAAATAAAATGATCCAATGGAGTGGAGTGGAGTGGAGTGGAGTGGTGTGGGGTGCATGATTCACCAAATATCACTTCACACCAGAAACTGCACTTTCAGACAATAGAAAATAAAACGAAGATCATGTGAAATGCGTCCTTCATTCATGACCATTTGATGTCAACGCAGTGCTTCCCAATTCTTTTTTGTCCTTGCAATATCTCTCTCATCATATAATACACACTGCATGCCAGCCGGCACTCAATACTAGAAAATCACATAAACGCACAGACACACACGGACGACAGACAGAGAGAGAGAGAGATGCCGGAGTACTGCGTCACCGGAGGTAGTGGTTTCATAGCAGCCTACCTAGTGAAATCCTTGCTTGAACGAGGGCACGTGGTGCGAACTACGGTTAGAAATCCAGGTAACATGTACAAAAACTACATACTTAAAAGAAGAAAAATGGTGAAGTGAAAGAAAGGCGACAAAAACCAGAAAATTGGAAAGAATATAGTGACATAGCTGCTTATTTGTTTTTTTCTTTTTGCAATAGGAGATGATGCGAAAGTTGGTTTTCTGAAGGAGTTGGATGGAGCTAAAGAGAGGCTTAAGATAATGAAAGCAGATCTAATGGAAGAAGGAGGCTTCAACGAGGCAATAGAAGGCGTTGATGGGGTTTTCCACACCGCCTCCCCTGTTCTAGTTCCCTATGATGACAATGTCCAGGTTTCGTGTTCTGCTTTGTACGTTTTTGTGCGAATATCAGAAGGTTTGCTCAACTCATTATTGTTTTTGAATGTCCAGGCAACCCTTATTGATCCATGTATAAAGGGCACGATGAATGTGCTGAAATCTTGCGCAAGAGCAACCAGTGTAAAGCGGGTTGTGCTTACATCTTCCTGCTCTTGCATAAGATACCGCGACGATGTCCAGGAAATTTCTCCCCTTAGCGAGTCCCATTGGAGTGATATCGAGTACTGCAAACGCTACAACGTAAGCTGTTTCTCACCACGACTCGCAAATTAATCGATTTCATGAAAGATTAGCCAATTTGGTATAAATATTGAATGATGATTTTGGGGTTGTTGCAGCTGTGGTATGCTTATGCAAAGACCATTGCTGAGAAGGAAGCCTGGAAGTTCACCAAAGAACATGGAATTGATTTAGTGGTGGTGAATCCGTCTTTCGCCGTTGGCCCCCTACTTGCACCGCAACCAACCAGCACACTGCTCCTGATACTCGCCGTGGTGAAAGGTTAGACTTGCGGTTCCAACATTAGTGTACTAGTGTTCCTTTGGATTATTGGCTCCATAGTTATGCTATTGTTTCTTTACAATAATAGTCCACATTGCTAACACAAAAAAGAACAGTTGTGTGCCATTTACCTGAAAAGAAAAGAGTTGGGAGGTGCAAACACCTCTGGTTCTGGAGAATTAGGCAACTTACCATGCATTTTTGTCCGCAAGTAAGGCCATTCAAAGCGTCGAAGCTCCATAATACTGGAAATTCCCAAATTTTTCAAGACCCTTAAGGTTGATTGACTCCATGAAGTGGCTATCTCCTGAAGAATAACCATATAGCTTTGTAACCTAACCAACAATAAACACGCGGCATGTGTTGGGATTTCGCATAAGTGAAAAGAATTTGTTTGATCATTTTCATATTTATTAAGAAAGATTTCATCATGTTGGATTTAAGTGATAGGTTAATCAAAATTTAGAAACACATATATATACATCCAAGTTATGTTGCATGAGAATAAGCTTAATATACAAAAAGAATAAACACTTATAATCACTTGGTTGAATGATTTAACAATAAGTGCAGCATGAACTATTGCAAGGATATGGCAACTCCACAAGCACCATCTATGGGCTACATGCCAATAACCAACCAAGACTAGACCTAAGTACAACCAAACTGAACCAAACCCCAAGCCATACTGAATTTCCTTTGCCTTCTTCAATGTGAAAAATCCTTTTTAGCACAACTGGACCAATTTAGACCAAATCCAATCTATTTACATTGATTTAAATTACTCGAGATAAGGATTAGAATTTTTTATTCAAGAAAGAGATTCCGCCCCTCCCCACACTCATGAAAAATCGAGAGTGGATTAGTGCATGAGATTACTAGTGTCACTAGAAATAGAAATTGATTTTTGAATCGTAGTAAATTTAAGAAAATGGATAAGATAGAGTAAATTCAAGAGGAAGTGACATATAATGTATTTCTTTTGAAACCTATATGTATTTGGAATGTGAGGGAATAAAAACTCAATCCATGTGAGATCAATTAATTTTGTGTTTTTCCAAGACACAAACTAGATCAAACAAAATGTGAACTATTTGGATATTTTAAATGGATAGGTTACATCGCTTGCATATCTTTTTGTAAAGGCTAAAATGGATTATGGATTTAAGGCCAGTAATGGTTTAGATTTGACTCTTTAAGCTAAAGTGATATGATCTAAAAAGTTAAACCTATGAATCTCAAAATGACTTAAAGAGATTTAGTATGGTGAATTTGGAGTAGGATCGTTTGATTAATCGCCCGTCGTAACTATTTTCAAAAGAGCTCATGTATAAAAAGAGACTCTCCATAAATTTGGACTCAGTAAGAGTCTATGGAGAATCCATCAATAGGAGAACCTATCTCGACCGTCGACTGTCAACGTAATATGATGAACATCATCACTGACAAACTTTATAAATATTCAAAAACTCCTCCTCCTTTAAAATATTTGGATATTGTCAAAAACGCCAACATGTAGTCAAATTGCTACCTAAAAGATTAAACAAAGCTTAAAAAGGAAGAACACACTACATCTCATCGATAATAGTGGATCGATACTCTATAACTCCTCTATCTGTAACTAGTGCATTGAAACTCGGTGAAACTATCTACTACTCCTTGTATTTTCCTTTTCACATCATACTTTGCATGTCATTCCATATTACTCCTCTAAGACCATGTTGGCACAAGACACACGCTGCATACATGTAAGTTCTGCAGATGAATCCCTTCATTTATGCTTCTAATCCTAAATGTCAACCATCATCCCACTTTCTAATTAAACATGTTCACATAGCATCCGCATACTCTCTCACACGCGTTGAAGTAGAATGGCCTTGTTTCATCTCTATCTCATGGCGCCATTATATGCTTTTTGGGGTCCTTGCTCACCTCAATCCTATCTTATCAAATCATGTTCACTCCTCTTGAATTAATTCACCAGTTTCCGGGAGCTCTTTAATCAAAAGATTAAAGTAATCACTAACTATGCATATAAGAAACAAATGATACTTAAAGGCGTTGGTCGCATAATAGGAGCATTCCACTTAACCCAAAATTAAGACTACCATTACATTAAGTTCTTTCTTTTTTCCCCTAATAAAAGATTTCAAGGTCTTGATTTCAAAAGAGATAAAACTCAAATCTAGCTCAGTTCAATCGATAGTGAGTTCGGTCGACAGTCAAAGTTCTAGCGTAAAATACTTTTATCTCAAATTCTCTCACTATTCGGTTAAATTGAACTAGCATTTGATCGACTAATGGTGGGTCTCCCAAATTGTTTAGTTTCTGAGAATCTCCTCTTCTCATTTTATTCAACATGGTATTTCACCTATGTTAATAATAGTCATTCTGGTCATAAGTTTGCACATTAATACTTAAAGCTTATTAGCCTATTAAATATCCTGTTTCAATTCCTTCAAAACCCATCTGAGTAAATACCCATTTAACGTAGAGTTCATCGTTCTCTGATCCATTAATAATGTAGACATCTATGCTTGTTCATTCACCCTAAATTAAATAACTTTTTGTCCTTGATTATTAGCAGTAATCAACTTATTAGGTTCACTTAAATAATTAGTTGTTGTGCTGAGTTTTAGTCCTCGTGTTAATTAGTCTAAAAGGATTACTAAAACCAGCAAGCAACACTATATAAATTTAAGTTAGAATTCACTACTTGTTTTATTCAAATTCTTCCATTTTTCTCTCCTACTAGGATAGCCATTAGGCAGAGTGAACCAAAATAAAAAGGATACTTCTTACGCAAATGACCAAAATATCGTCGATGTAAGCTATTGGGTAAGTCAACATAAAGATTCGGTTCTTTCCTCATATAGCTCGTGGTGCTGTTGCTACGTGCTAATAGGACCGTCCCCCATTCCTATCCCGGGGCGCTGAGGGGCTCTTGTTTTTGCAATAAACCGCAGTGTTTTGCTGATGCGGCGATGCCTCGCCAATTACCGATTCCCCATTATCTTTTGTTTATCCTTTATATTTGGGTTATTGGTATCATCAATGACAGTTTTAATTTTCTAATTTTTCTTATACCGTAGAAAATGTGAATAGTATTTTATGGAGCACAGATACATCATACATATGCAGAATGCTTTTGACAGAAATCATCAACCAAATTATATGACTTTTGTATGCACTAATGAATTTATTCTCAAGATATAAAAATGTCAAAATATGGTTGTTGCACACCTGATCCGAAGCATCCTTTTCGGAGTTAATTTGGTCTTGTAATCATTTCTTATCTTATATGCCTTATTGTACTTGCTAATCAAATTCTTGATAATCTTTTTTCTTAAATAATTGTGATATTACTAGTGTAGCAAAACAGCCTGCCTGCAAATATAAATATTGGCAATTCCTCATTTGCAGACCTTGGTTCATAAAATTGTTATTCCATAGATTTGCTATTGCTGAAAAATGAGGTATTATAATTTTTTTAAAGGATTGAATAAATCACTATTTTTTTATTTTTTATTTTTACAATACATTTTCATATCTATATATAAGACCTTAAAATAACTATAAAGAATAATTATTACTTTTTTATTATATTCTTAAAAAATTACAGTTCTATTTTTACATTATTCCATTCTGTAAGCCCAATATACCTATTATTTTCGTGCAAGATTACTTAAAAATTAAGCAAGCGTCACAATATTGTCTTAATAAGTGCTTCTTTAGCATAATATATTGAATCTTGAATTTTTTTTAATTAGGTTTGAGAGGTGAATATCCGAACACAACCGTAGGGTTTGTTCACATTGATGATGTAGTTGGCGCACACATTTTGGCTATGGAGGAAACAAGAGCGTCTGGTCGGTTTATCTGTTCAAGCTCAGTGGCTCATTGGTCTCAGATTATTGACATGCTTAGGGCCAAATATCCCCAGTACCCTTATGAAAGCAAGTAAGTAAATTAAGAATTATTTAATATTATTATTGTTGTTATTATAGCATGTTTTGGCCAATTACATTTTTGGTTTCCCCTTTCTCCGGTCGATTTGCACTTAGTCTCCATAGTGATAGAGTAGAAAAAGCAAACAAAGAAATTTAAAAAAAAAAAAAAGAAAAGGTAAATATAACTATAAAATGACTTTAAAATTTTTAAATATATCTGAAAATTTAAAAAGCATATGAAACTAAAAGAAAGCAGATAATTTATTAATGTCTTTTTTCTTCATAATTCTTTGTTGTCCTAAATTTCATATTTTTATCATCAACTGTTTTGTGTGTTAAGTTATGATTTTTTTTTTTTTCCTTTTGTGACTTTGTGATTTTTCAAAATGTTTCATCTCATTCTTTTTTGCTACTATTTCAAGAAAAAAGAAAATAGACCCTGAAAAGTACTTATTGAGTATGGATAGATACTCAAATTCTTAAAGCATGATTTATTCTCTCCATAACTTTTAAATATATACATGCCCTTAAGATGACAGTAAAATCACAAAAATTAACATTAAAATTATCATAAATAACAATGCTTTTGGGGCATGAGTAACAATTCAGGATGTATAAATATTTATACAACTTATAGAGAGGAATTTACAAAATTTATATATGTAAAGAAATGAAGAGCATGTTTGATCAGTTTAGAGGGTCTATTAACCTATATCTTTTTATGTCAATTTATATGTTGCCTAATTGTTTATTATAACATTAAGCATTGAAATTGTCAAATGGAAATCCAAGGACACATTATTAAAAGTTTTACAGGCAGCAAATGCTTATTTTGAAAGATAAGGGAGTTAATATACATTAGACAAATATAAAGGGGTTGCTTTGAAATTTACGCGATATTTTGTTCACCTGAAAGATATTATTATTGCATGAAGTGAAATAGTTTCTCATGTTGCATCGCAGGTGCAGTAGCCAGAAAGGGGATAATAATCCTCATAGCATGGACAGCAGCAAGATTCTTGAGTTAGGACTGCCCCCAATAAAAACACTAGAGCAGATGTTTGATGATTGCATTAAGAGTTTCCAGAAAAGGGGCTTGCTATAAGATTTTGAATGTCTTTTTCTTTTAGGATATGAGATGATCCAAAAACAATGAACATGTTTCTTAGGCATGAGCAATAAATAATTTTGTCTATAATCATCCTTGAATTTTAGTTAGAACCAGTCAAGTCCTTTGAATAATTGATGAACAAAAAAAGTACTTATATCTCAAAATATACAAGTTTATACCTAATCAAACATCTTCAATTAATATCATCCAGTCATATCATTTTAAGGAACCATCTATACCATATAACACTAGTAGATTTTATAAATTTTCGCAAATTTTATTCAAATTTACAGGCCTTACTGCATTTTGCAAAATTATTGATCCATTGAGAAAGTATAATTAATCGGTCCTGTTGCCAGATCCAAGGGCTTTTTTGGTCCATCTATAAAGTTAAGGACCAGCAAGTTGATACAAACTAAAGAATAGACCAAGTTGTTGTTCAGATGAGCACATGCAATAGGTTTGTACCTTTTTCCCTTTGAACTTTCCTATCTTTAGATGACTTTATTAACGTTTTTCAGTAAATTCGTACAAAAGGGAAAAGTGAGTAGTAATGAAGAAAAGTGAAGAAAATGAAAGAATGCTGGTAGGTAAAGGAATATATTTCCATTTTCACATTTAATTAAGATGAATGAAGGTGAACAGGAAACCAAATAATTATTTACCTATTTTCTCCCTTTATATATTGTAATATTTAAGGTAGATTTGCTAACGAGAACCTCTTTTTTTTATTATTTTCTAGATCACAAAAGAAAACCCCTTTATTTTGGATTTGAATCCTCTAAAATTAGTTTCATTTATGGATATGCACATTCTCCTTAAGTTCAAGCTAGATCCTTAAAACACTACCATGTGTTTTCAAACCTTGATTTACCATATAAATTAAAAAATAAAATAAAATAATCACAATACTAAAAAGTTACAAAAACGATTACAAAAATTAAAAAACAAATATAAAATCCTTAGAAAAGGCTATCCAACACAGTTGAACAACTATAGCCAAGGTATAGTTAACATCTGCTTAAGGAAGGTTAGTTAAATTTTACACAGGAAAACTTAAGCTAGGGCTAGACATGATACAAGGTTTAGGAAATATCATATATTAGCATCTATAGATTCTTCCTTAGCGAATCGATGTGATAACTTTTTTAATTTGAGATCTTGATGCATTGCATGTGAGGATGATCATGCTTTGATTGTTGTAAATGCAACTTCTCCAAAGGTTGTCATTAATCATGTTATAAGGTATGATCTAAAGCAATCAAGGGAGATAGTGATTCAAAATAAGATCCATTCAGTAATGACTAAGAATTTGAATACTTAATTGCACATAAGTGATGAGGTGATTAAATTAGCAAACTAAACAAAGTTCCATTGCATGAGGAGTAATTGCAAAAGGTATTAATTGAAGAATATTTATAATATATACATTAAGGATTGAGGTCTTGAAAAAAGTCAAAGAGGAGTTTAAGATGCAAATGGGTCAAACAAACTTGACCAACCAATGTCAAGGCTACTTAAATGGATGGTTAGGAGCAAATTGGCAGCAAGGTTCACTGAGTACTCAACCTAAGGGCAATTAACTAACCTTAGCTTACCGATTCCATTGGAAACAACCTTGGCTAATTCGGTAAGAGCTAATTATATGGTTTATGGGTTTTATCATTTTATAATATTTTGCTTGGGTCTAAAGTAGATACTAATTTAGGTTATTTTATTATGGGGTATTTACTTTATTTTAGAGACTTTTCCTTTTATGTCACTTATCACAATTGTTACTATTTAATGAGATGGAATCAAGAATCGAATCCAAGGTAAGATTAATCCGATCACATTGGTATATTGGTATTAAAGCATTGAAATAGCGACATTCTTCAGATCATTGTGGTAAGTATAGAATCCCTTTGTTGTTAAGTTAAAGACATGGATATCTAAGGTTCTTGTGCTTGGTGTAAGGTTGTTGAAATTGATTTGAAAGATTTAGTTTTTACCACTATGTTGATATTGAAATTAAGAAAACATCATGGCTTGTAGGAGTGTGAATCAACTTAAGATAGAAAATAATAGCGATGTGAGTATGAGATTGTATCATAAAGAAGATTGATTGGAAGAATTCTTAATGTCTACAAGGAAAGATATAGCACTTGGTGCCATTAGTGACACAAGGAATGATTCACAAGGCTTAGAATTAAGAGATGATGAGATTGTGTTGATATTTGATAGAATAATTTATAAGTCTTGGAAATAATTAAGATCGGAATGGATTGGTTACTAAAAAGATGAAAAAAAAATTCACAAATATGTTATTAAATTTGTCCCCTTTTCATTGCTTTAACTGCTTAGCATGAAAAATAATATAATATAGCACAAATAAACATAAAATTAAGAAGGTAGAGTGAGAGAACATCGAGCATAGAAATTATGATACCTTAGCATTATTTCTACTACACTCTTCCAACTCTACTATCGAAAACTCGATATTCCATTGGTGTCATTCCACTATCTACCTTAAAAAACAAATCAACATAGAGAGGATAAAATCTAAGCCTTTGTTCCGTCTCACTAGCCTATCATAGACATTGTTATCAAACCCGAACCAACCTGGCCAGTTCAATCGAAACCAGTTGTAAGAATAAGCCAATCTTGCATAATAGCCTTAATTAACCTTGACCAGATAAGAACAAAGCAACCTGGGCAATTAAATTGCAACCCGAGTAGTCTAGCAAGTCAACGAGCTTAATAAGCCAACAAATATCTAGGCCTATAATGCTAATCAACAAGCATGATTAACCTCTAATGCTAACAACTCTTTATTCATTGTATTTACCCATTGAGGATCATTTTTAGCTTCATGATAATATTATGGTTCATGAATAGTTAAGACGTTGGCTAATGAAGCCACATAATCCTTAGGAAGATGATGTTTAATTTGGTCATGATTTAAGGGATACTAGGATTGAAGGAAAGTTGTTGTCACTAATATGTCAAAGGTAAGATTATGAACAAATTCTTGAAGTCCAACAGGAGTTTTCTTAATCATATCTAATCGACAAAGTGGGACGACTATAGAATCTTGAGAAACAGAAGAATTTGGTGTTTGAAGCCTTAAGACTGCAAAAGACTCATCTATATCAAAAATAGGGATTGAAGAAACAAAATTGTCATGAGTGTTTGGATCAAGAACTGATGGTGAAAAAGGAGTGTTACCAAAGTCTAAAATAAAATCCATAACAGAAGGAAATACTTTGACAAAAGAATCAAATTGGATAATTTGTTTGTAATGAAAAAAATTTTCTACAAACTTAACATTTCTACTAATAAACAAAACCAATCGATCTAATTCAAACAACTTAAATCCCTTTTGATTATGTAGATAACTAAGTAAAACACACCTACACTGTCTAGGATCAAACTTATCACCAGTTTTGTCAACCATAGTAGCATAACACAGGCAACCCATAGTTTTAAGGTGAGAATAAGAAGGAGGTTTCTTGAATCAAATTTGTTAAGGTGACAACCAATGAAGTTTGTGTATAAGTATTTTGTTTATTAGTGAAGTAACAGCAAAGATGCATTCTCCCTAAAATTTTTTAGGTATATATGCATGAATTCTAATGGCTCAAGCTATTTCAAGCAAATGTCCATATTTCCGTTCAATCGCCATGTTTTGCTGATGTTTATATACTGTAGTTTTTTTGTTTATTATACTATTCTCACTAAAAAATTGTTGATAATCTCTAGAAAGAAACTCAAGGGCATTATTAGTTTGCACATATTTTGGTATAATGTTAAAATGGTTTTGAACATATTGAACAAAATTGATTATAGATGGGAGAACTTGGTGTTTAGTTTGAATCAAATAGGTCCAATTCAGCTTACTCATGTCATCTACTATGGTTAGAAAGTATCTTGCACCTGAAAGTGAGGGCATGCTAAAAGGACCTAAATATCCACATGTAATAGATCAAACATATGAGTAGAAGCAAATGTACTAATGGGAAATGAAATACGATGGCTCTTGGCCATTTAATAAGCATCACAATGAAAACCATTCTTAAGTATATCTATTTTGAATGGTAAATGTTTCATCTTGGAAATAAAAATATGCCCTAATCGACTATGCAACAAGTGTAAAGGTACTTCTTATACAACATTACAACCAGAATGACCAACATTAGAAGAAAACTCAAGCCTATGCTTCAAGACATAAAGTCCTTGTTTCACATTAGTTTTAGTAACAGTTCATTTAGTTGTCTGGTCTTGGAAAATACAATGATGGGAATAGAAAGAAACAGTCAAATTTATGCATGTCAACAATCTATTAATGGATAAAAGATTACAATGAAACTCAAGAACTAAGAGTACAATGTTCAAGCCAATATGCTCATTTATTTGAACTGTACTACATTTATTAACAACTTTAATTGTACCTTCAAGTAATTTAATTTGAACAGAGATTGTTGTTAAACCTAGGATTCATTATTTGATTTTAATGAGAACAAAATAAAACAAAAAGTGTATATCTAAATATGTTGTTTTTTAAGAGAACAAAAACAAGTAAATGATTAAACTAAGTATTATTTAATTATTTTGAGATAATTTAATAATTTAATTAGCTTGCTTAATGATTAAATATATTAATTATTTCTACAAAAAATTTAGTTTTTTGAAGTGGTGATCAAATGATGTTGAAGTTATATTACAAAGAGTATTTGTTTGTTGTGCGTTAAAAGAATTTTCAGATGATATTTGGCCTACCAGGTTGACAGCTCAAGGAAGAATCAGGCTAACGGTATAAAGCCCTGAAAAACACAAAGAAAAGTTCACTAACCTGGAAGAACCAACTTGCCGGTTCATTTTCTGGTAGAATAATTTTTACCAGCTTGCCGGTAATTTAAAGTACCGGCATGTTGATAAGTCAAATTCAAATAGTCGTTGAAGCATTGAATGCATTGTAACGAGAAGAAAGGAATAGGATAATATAAATGCTCAATAACTTGACTAAGGACAGTAAAAAACTGATCTTTTGCTATAATATTTCAACATTCTCTTGTATTCTTATTGTCTATAATTCTCATTATCTCTTATACCATAAATTGCTAATATTTAAAGATATTTGAAATATAGTGCTTGTAAGCTATTAGTTACAAGTATTGAGAGTTAAAAGCACTACACCAATAATTCTTAAGATTGAGTTTTTGTATTAGGAGTTGACATTGTGATTTGTGTTAAAAGTTATGAGTGTGAAACTTATATAATCAAGTTTATGTTTGTGTAGCTCTTGGAGCTTAGATTGAGAAATCAATAAAGTGGTGTGAAATCCTCGATTAGAGGTATTGTGTGTCCGTGGAGATTAGGGGCAATCTGAACTCCACGTTATATCCAGGCTTAATCTTCTATATCTAGGCTTAATCTTCTTTATCCCTATCTCTTTTAATTTCCACACTTAGTATTGTTCTATTGTTGCTTTGATTACTCTTATTATTGCATTTAGTTGTTTATATTGGAACAAAATTGCAATTTGTCCTTAAACTCAATTCACCACCCTTCCCCCCTCTCTCGAGTTTAGCCTAATATTCTTCAATTGCAAGTTGATGTTTTGTAATGAAAAATGAGGGATTTAGGGTCAAGTAATCAGAAGCCCTTGAATCAACTATTCATTCATACACAAAATTATCAATTTTATGCATTGAAGCTACATATGACTCGCAAAAATTAACCTGACCTACAACATTCATCATCATTTGGTCACTTTCAGTAGCTTGTTGATTCTTCATCATTTACATTACTTGTTGATATACCTTAGATATGAAATCTAACTCACTAGAATCATTCTTTAAAATATCATTTCCTATACCAATAACAAAAGAACAACCTGAAGGATTATCATAACACTGTGAAACATCAGAACATTATCTTCTTATCATTGCATATATACATCTTGCAAATTTTCCTCCTTATGTCTCTTTATTTCCCTTATAACACTCCGAAACCCAATGATTTCAAAGCACTTATCCATTGAATAACCAGCTTTCTTACAGTAGGAACATCACAACTCGATCCCTGATCTAACTCGTTTATCCTTCCTTTCAGTCACAATACCCCTCGACTAAGATTTCACTGCATAAACTGAAACTTCTTCATTTGTAAGGAAACTACCAAACACTTGTTTGTGTTTCTCTACTTGATAAACCAAGTGATACGCTTTATTAACCAAAGGCAATGGTTCAAGAGACAAAATATGACTCTTAACATTTTTATAACTTTCGTTGAGTCTCATCAAGAATTGCAACAATCAATCCTATTGTGTATCTTATTAAACTTTGAAACCAGATCACAAGTGCAAGCAGTTATAGCACCTTTAGTGCATTCAGGCACAGATGTCAAGCTAGCCAATTCATCCTAAATTTCCTTAATTATGTTATTATGTTGTAACTAAATTATTGCCTTGCTTAGCATTTACAATTTCATACTATAATTGGAACAAAAGCGACCCATTTATTTGTAAGACTCACGTTCAGCTATTTAGAGTTCAGTTCGTAGATTTACGATGAACGAGCAAACTATCCGATTCAGTCCAAATTTTACGACGAAGTTAGAAATATTAGTAGAAGTAATATCATAAATTCAAATTTAAGAAAATAAGTAATAAAATAAAAGAACGTAAAATTTTTAAATTTTAAGTATATTTTTCGTTATTTATCGGAAATGCATAAAATGCATTTCGATAACTAACTAATTACTAAAAATAAATTATATACATATTAAAAATCATAAAATAACTTAAATAATATTTAGGAGTATTTATTTATCCTATACATGTATTTACATATAGGTAGAAATACATGTATTTACCTAAAATATGCAAAATATACTAAAATAAGGTTAATTAATGAAATAAAATTCATAATTAATTAAGGAAAAATCAAGAAAACATCCAGAATTGAGGCGTGGCAGCTTGGAATTGAATAAATAAAAGTAACCAATTAAATTAAGTAAGCAAAAAGGCAATTTGAAAGAGAATAAAGCCAATGTCACCTCAATTTAATGCACTAAAATTACTTTATATCTCTATAAATAGCAAAAAAAAAAATTACAAAAGCTCATTTGGTCGATTTGGAGTTAAAAAAAATTTGAGAGAAAATCAGGTTTTTACAAAAATTTGAAAAATCTGTGCATTTAGAGCTTTAAAGGAGAACCCAGACCCTACAAGCAACTGGAAATGGATGGCCGCCACCACCACATGGTGGTGGCAGCGCCTAGATGGGTCGATACACCGATGGCCACCAATTCTAGTGAGTTCCAATTTCTACCTAATTTTTCTTAAATTGTTAAAAATATCAAATTAGTTGGAAAATTATGAAACTTATTATTCTAGAATATTTTTGTATTTAGGTTTGAGGAAAAATATTATTTTGATTAACATATATCCCGTGATATATAATCCTTAAGTAATCATGCAAAACCGAACATGTTTCGGTTTAAAAATAAATGACTTTAAGAGTGTAGTTTTGAACCTAAAATTTTTGTATAGACTACTTAAGGGTTATAGAATAGTGCTATGAAGCCCTTTTTCAAAAATTAATTTTTGAAATTTTTAGATAATTTTTAAGCCTTAAAATGATGCATAAAATAAGTAATTTAAGGTTAATTAAGTAATTAAATGGGTAAGTATCGATTTGATGCACAATTATATATTTTAGGATGTTGAAATTTGATGGAGTATGCTATTTTTAGCATTTGGAGTGTTAGATATAATTATTAGGATATTATGTAGTAAATATGTAATAGGTTAAAATGATAAATTTTAAGTTAATTTTGCAAATTAGGATAACTAGGAGTAAAATCTAATTTAGGATGAAATTATATATTTTGAGATATTAATTGATATTGGAAGATGATAATTGGAGTGATAGAAATATTATATATGTATTATACACATAATAGGTAATAATACATAATATGCAAATGTGGAAAATATGATAGATAGAAAATATTAGAGTAAAAATTGATATTATAATAATAATAGGAATATATATAAAATCTGGTAGAAAACTTAAATTAGGGTAATTATATGAAAAATATAAGAATTTTTCATAATGGGAGTAAATTTAGTAGTTAAATCAAGATTAGGATGTACCGTACGAACTAGAATGCTAATTAGAAATTAAAATCGATATTTAGGATATCCAAAAATAATATAATTAATTTCACATTATGAGTTAGAATGATTTCTTAGAGTACGTATAAATCTCTAACAAAAAACTGAGTTAAAAATCTAATTTAGAAATCGATGCAAAAATTGAAAGAGAACTTAACATGATTCAAGAAAAATTGTAAAAGACTTAAAAACCTAAATAATTAGGTATATTAAACCTTAAACAAAAAATAATAATAATAATAAACGTTATATGATAAAACCAACCTATAATAATTATATGGAAAAACTAAAACCACATTTATATTACAGGAATGATCAACGATAGCCTAAGTAAGACAGATCTCGAGTAAGTAACTGAAGAGTCCAGGTAAGTTGGGATCAATATAGGATTGTATTTTGAAGGCTTGAAATTGTACTTGATTGTGCTTGTTCTAAGTTAATGATATGATTTTGATATGCTACTTTGACTTATATTGTATGATTTGTATGAAATGATTGATCATTCTAAACTGAACCTAATCAAATATATAATTTATAATCATAAACCAGACTTGCATAACAACCCATTAGGAGAACATTAAGATTCTCCGATCAAATATCGACCCTTTTGAAAGGGATAGTTCCGAAAGACATAATTTGTCCCTTCTTTATCCTTAGTCGAATTAAGTGATAAGTAAGGAGGTCGCGGTAAGGGTAAAGCCAATGGTTCGAAGGTAGTCGTAGAAAGAGTGATGTCTCCATTATATAAGTCTGAGTTTAGTCATGAGTTGTTGCATTAACGACAAATCCTCAACCTGGATTAGAGCGGGTGCAATTTCTCCAATCTTACAATAAGCCAGACAACATCGTACAATAGCATTTACGTGTTCATGCATTGCATCTAACTAAATCGATTGATAATCTTTTTGTATTGGTAGTATAGTTTTAAGTTCTTCGTCCTAACTTACTGAGTTATAGTTACTCACATCTCTATAAACATTATTGCAGGTGCTAGTTAGGAAACGGCTTATATAAACCCCGAAGCTAGTAACTACCAGATCCTTGGGAGTAAAGATGTAAACTAAAGACCAAATATACTTTTTAGTTAGATTTATTTTAAAGCTTTTAGCATTAGTTTATAAATTACTTAATCAAATTGTTACTAGATTACTAAATCTTGTAAGATACTCAGATTATTTTAATGTAAGTATGAACTTTTTTTAAGTTCATAAGTAAATAATTTATTTAAATTATGAACTATTTACTTCAAAACAAGTTAGTCGTTGACACCTTATGTAAATCAGGTCTAAGATAAAGCGGCTATATGGTTAGCTTTTATCTTAGACTAATTTATACGGTGAGACTGTTACGACTCTATCGTTTCAGGACGTAACATCATTTGACCAAAATGTTCACTAATATCTTCCTATAGTTCCTTCGCGGACTATGCATACATGAAACCTTCAAAGATTTCTTTTGATATAAAACTCAAGATCCAACAAAGGATTATAAAATCACATCACATCCATTTTTTAGTTTCATTCTTATTATCTACTGGCTTTGAACAAGAACCATCAATGAAACTAATTTTTAATTTCGCTCCAAGAGCTAACAAATAGAATGTCTCCAAGTCAAAACATTCAATCCATTGAAAACTATATTTGTAATAGTAGATCCAAGCTTGTCAGATCTAAAGAGATAAAGCGAATCATTATACATTTGATCTAATTGTTGATTTGTGACTATTGTAAATTGACTAAACCTAATTAAAAAAAATGTAATTCCAAACGAAGCCAAGAAATTAAGGTTGAGATATTACCAGAATGATCACTCTGATACCATATTGAAGCTTACAATATTGTTTTGATGATGCTATAATCTCAAATCCAACGAATTGTAAAAGATCACGAGCATTAAAGAAAAAAGCAACACAAATAGAGAGTAATAAAACAAAGGAATACTATTAAGCATTTATGTAAATGATTAGTTAGTTGAAACCGTTTTGCACTTAACTATTTATATACAAAAGACAAGTGTGTAAAATAACAAAACCCATGTGTGCTAAACTACCTTCCTAAAAATAAATATACAAACTGTTATGCACAAGCATAGAATACAAGCTAAACTAATTAGAAAAACGGATTATTTAATCTTAATATAGAACTTAACACAATTGATCCAAATATGTAATTCACTTATTTGTGTTTCATATTTGTGTTCATCTTTAAGTTGATGGATTTATTTATACATATATTAGTTAAATTATGTTTTTTATTTTCATTTAAATTGGTATAGATTTAATCAAGTTTTGATTTTTTTGGTATATACTTTAAATGAATTCAATATTTACATATATTACTTAAATATAAATTATATTTAAAAAAATTAATGACTCATGTTTGACTCCATCCAATCTTGGTTCAACCTTTCAACTTTTGACCCAAATCCATATCCAGATCAAAGCCCAGTCCACATCTAATTACCTGGTTTGACTAACCTATGCAGCTAGAAATATTATGAACATATTATTGTTGCTATCAAATATGCGCACGCATGTGTGCGTGAATATTGTGTACATTACATATATAATAACCTGAACAAAAGCAAAAATAAATTACACGTATGTATTATATATATGTTTATTTGTTTATTTATTTATTTATTGTGTATTTGATTTACTTTCACCCTGTTTAGCGGGTTAAGTTGAGTTTCATATGTTGTCTTATAACTTCTTTTTAATGTAGAGATAATTATAACAGTCACGTATAGCATATTACGTTAATACATAAGTGCAATCGCTAAATTGCAGGGATCCCTTGTGCGTTATTATAGTATCTTCTACGACTAATAGACTTAGTCTTTTTAGCTCATACGAAGTATTGTACCATTAAATTTTATAGTATACGTAATAGATCATATGTGTAGTTGTGTTGGTAATCCAGTATACGTCTATAATCAGATTATAAATGTACGTGAATAATATGTGATATCAGTAAAGAGAAAAAGAAAAATAGTGCTGCAAGCAACTATTAATATTATTACATACATGCTAAAAATATTATATTACATTGCTATCATGTAGACTAGTATGATGTTGGAAAGATACTATTGAATTGCTATTGAATATAAGAAAAGGGTAACCACCATATTTGGTACCTAAAAATTTTGTACCATTTGATTGCTCTTAATTACAAAAATTGCAAAAAGAAAAAGAAAAGCATTAAGCTTCAAGTGTATCTTCCACGTACTATTTATATAGCTCTACTAATGATATATAATATATATATATATGCATATATAAATATGTATATAACCATATTATTGTACAGGAGTCATAACATTCATATTATTAAAATGCATTGAAAACTAAAATATTACATAGATACAATAAGAAAATGTGATAATATACTATAGTAAGCTCAGTTAACTTACCCGAAATGCATTTTAAGTTATGCTGGTAGGATGACACCCGATTTATTAGTTATATTAGATCAATCAACAACCGAAATATCAGGCCATTGGGACGTGATAGGAATATAACCAAATATACTCTTTAATAAAAGGAAACTTCTACTATCCAGTTGATTATTTTGGCATATTCATACTATTCATTTATTATTCATTAAATTGAATCGATTAAAAATATAATTAATTTAATAATTTAAATCTAATAAATATTAAACCAACAATATAATAAAATACAATATAATTCTATCAAATTCATAAACACAACCCTAAAAATATCCTAAATAAAGTTATAATATCCTAAATAAAGTTATAATTTCAAAAATGGAAAGCCATCCTCGGCCCTTTCCCTAAATTTATGAACTTCCCCATCATATGAAAACCATTCGTTCTAGATTCGGGATGGGATATGGGTCCAGAGTCCGAATGGTACACTGCATTTATATAGTTTAGTGTTTAACTCTAATTTAATTCAACTAAAATCAAATCAAGCTCCAATAAATCGAGTAATTTAATTTATTTGACTTGAAGTCCGTGCCATCAGATTCATTGAGTTTACAAGTTTAATCTTAAGCTTGGATTCGAATGCACCGTGGGACGTGGGCACGCCGACAACCTACGCAGCTGCAGCACAACATTCAATCCTCAACAAGATACCTTTTCGAACATTATCAATTGAGGAAGGAGCTTTCTAGGATGCATTTGTGAAACTAAGAAGAAGGCCATGTCTTATTGAGCATCGTAACAAAACAACCCAAGGTAGGAGAAAACGAGGAATTATCCTCTAAAACAGAAATGACCCTTTGGAACGGCTCTCATAGCACAAGAAAATACCCTCAAGGTTCTGAGAATTCTCTTCCTAGTTAACCGTATCAAGTCCTCCATCCTCACACAATAATTAACTCAAATGCCAAAATCACTCTCTCAAGAACCCAATTCCGAGTTCTTAGAATACTAGTACAAAAATTTTGAAGCAGACAAAAAGAAAAAAGAAAACTATAATATTAAAACTCCTAACTGCAAAACTGTATTTTATGACTTATGAGCATGGTATATGGAGGGCTGGTTCTTCCATCCAGCATCCAAAATCCTCACTGCCGAGGTCGAAATCGAAATCTGGAAGCGCACTACTAGGCTCTTCGGTATCAAGACCACACATAGGCCAATTGTCCAACTCGCAATAATCATCGACAATGCTGGCAAAATCCCCAAAACACAGAGAGTCGAGTTCTTTTGCTAAGTCCAGTCCCTGTTCAGGCTGAGGCAAAATGAATGGCTCTTCAATGAACTCTAGATTGGGTTCTTCAGGTTTCGAATCAGTGTCGTTCCCAACTAGTTCTCTTCCAAATTCAGTAGCATCCAAGGCAGAAGGATCCAGATCGAGAACCGAGGCCGGAGAAGTACGAGACATCGCACTATCTGAATCCTCTGAAACGGTTGGATTGTTCTGAGATTGCACGGGTGCATTTGAAGCTTCAGTTTGGTTGCTCTTCTCGGATGCAGCAGCAGCTAGAGATTCAAACTCTAGTCGTTTAGCCTCGTAGGCTTTGGCAGCTTCCTCAGCAGTATCATACGTGCCAAGCCATTTGCGTCGGCGCGCAATAGGATCTCTGATTTCAGCAGCCCATTTGCCCCATTTACGCTGACGAACACCTTTGTAAGGCGAAGCCGACGGCCTCCTCCTTTTACCGACATCAGGTTTTGCGGAAAGCATGATCTCTTTGGGGGTTTTGTTACTACCGTTACTGTTTTCGCAACTAATGGGAAGATTTACGACTTTAACAAAAACCTTGTTGGTAATTATCTTAACGTTTTTGCTCTCCGACTCATCTTCGCTAGAAGACGAATCTGTGGCATCAGGATCCTGACAGAAAACTCGAATTTTCCTCATCGATTTTGATTCCCTCTTGAGATTTGTCCTCGTTTTGGGCTTTGTATAGAAATTGTTTCGGTTCGAAAGAAGAAAACTTGGTCCTGGCAGTTTAGCAGTCATCTTAAACCTTAAACAATAGCCCGCAAAAGCAACCAGAACAAATCTCTAACCAAAACAAAAAATGATGAATCCCTTAAAAAAAAAAAAGACTCAGAAAAAATAACGAATCTGAAGATCAGAGTGGAATAAAGTAAGACCCCCTCCGAGAAACACTAAGAGATAGAAAAATCGTTTTATATGAAAACCCCCAAAACACTCCACTCCAGAACAGGTCCTGCAAAACCAAACCCATGAAACAAAAACAATAAAGGCGCCGACTTTAGATTCAAGCCATGTATAAACAAGAACACAACAAAGAATATTGAAAGACCCACAAACCTTTTTAGTCTCAAACGCATCGAAGACACCAGATTCGACCTCCAGAGAAGCAGCATGTAGCAGCAAACGAAGCACGTGAAGAAAACGCCCCCAAGTCCAGAGCTTTTTCGACAAAGCCCCAGTCGCTATCACTTCAAAGCCCACCAACATAAATCCCTCCCCTCTCTCTCTCAGCAGCAAGGCCCTTCCTCTTCCTCAAGTTGCTGCCTTTTCTGTTCAAGAGAAGAGCAAAAGGCAAAGGATCGTATGAGATTTTACTAGATATTCAAGCAAAAATGCCAAAGAGAAAGCAAGAGCCCAGTGTAAGCAAAAGAGATTAGGAATCTATGGACGCTATTCTATCTCAAAAGAAGACGACAAACCTTGGTAACAAGTCTTTATCGATTTTGCGGAAAAACAGAACAGAATTTTGTTGGGTTTTTCTTCAGACACGGTAAAAATGAAAAAAAAAAAAAAAAAAAAAAAACAACTCAATTCCCAGCTAACACAAAATTGTTGGTCCCTCTCTAGTGTCTGCCTACTCTCTGGACAGCATTAAAAAGGATAAAAAGAAAAGGCCTTGGTTCGTGCAGCCGTCGATCAGAGAACAAATAAATGAATGTATGAATCAACTTTTGAAAAAGATTTATCATGCTGTATTGGAGATATCGCTTTTAAATATATATTAATTTCAAAAATACAATTTTTACCTCGGATTTTGTTAAATTTTTTCCCAACAACAAAACCAGATTTATGCTCGATAATCTATCTGAGACTGATTTACAGGACTCTATCACTGTCGGTTTCCCTCACCTAAATTCTCTCTGACCATTTCTACTGTTTTCGCCCTTGTTAAAATCGGTCAAAAGGACACTAAATAAGGATTTCAGCTTTTAGCATAAATTCGGATTTAAAAAATAAAAAAAAAAAGTTTAATAAATTCTTTTATGGTACTAGTGTTATGTATGTCTCAGGACATCATACATAGCGCATGACTCATCTCTTGATATATGTCATACATAAAGTGATGCGACTTCCTGCTCTGTTCATTCCCTACGTAAAAAAGGAAATGGAAAAAATACACCCCCCATTTGGATTACATGGAAGCATCAAAGGATATAAAGGAAAAGAATCGTTTCTATTCTTGTTCCATTCATAAAAATCGTCCCACCTAAGTCAACTAAATCATGTAGATACGCTCCCTAATGAAAATACAGTTTTCAAACTGAAGGACCTTTTTGATACTTCAGTATTTATTAATTTTTCCATTTGAAGATTTTTTCCTTTCCACTTATTTCTTATCCGAACATAAACCCACCCATCATTTTCCTTTTTTTTTTTTATTTCAACTCTTTCCATTTATTTTCTTTTCCAACCACTTCTTTCTTTCTTGCCACACTGTGTTAATTTGTAGATTTATTTTTAATTTTAGGATAAATTACAAAAACCTTCCTTATCTTTACATATGCATGCTTAACCTTCTTTTTCTTTCGAAATGTGAAAAAATACCCTCTAATCTCAAAAAAATAAAAAAAGCAAAAGTTACTCATCATCGTTCTTTCCGTCAATGTGTGCATTAAATTCAAAACAGTGAGAACGGACTAAACCAATACACAAAAAATCAAAATAAAAGATGGAAGTTTAAATAAAATATTGCAAATGTTTTCAAAAAATTATTCTCTTCCACATTTTTCATAACTTTTCTTAATAAAAAATAATTTGTTATTCTAATGAAATAATTTTATTATAAAATTCATAACTTTAGTTTCAAGCTTGTAAACTCTCTTTTATGAAAAATAAATTACACCTTACTTTTTTTCCTCAAATTTCAATTTATGGGATAAAAAAGAAGAACAAAGGGAAATATGGTCTTTGCATTTCAAGATTTTTTTTTTATTCAATGTTTGCTAACTAATTAGTACTCTATGGTATTTAAAGAATGAAGAATTGGTATTGATTTTGAATTAAAGGAAAGAAATATGCATGGTGTTATAATTGCTAATATTTATAGTTTTATTCAATTCTATTGTTCTATGAGCATATTATAACCTAAAAATAAGAATATCAACTAACAATGTAGCACATGAAATAAATTACTAAGTCGTATAGTAAATATTAATTTAATGATATATATTATTATTATTACTAGACATAGAGGACCACTTATTATGCAATGTAGCTATGCCATCAATGGAAATAAAAATTTGTGTTTTTCGTAAAAAGCTTATGCTTTTAACTAGACAACCCGAACATGTGAGCCCACTAATGAATCAATATGTAAATGTCAAATGTTGAACCAAAAGTTCATTAATTAATTTTGATAAAAACAAAACAATTAAACTAAGTTTTATTTGATTATATTAAATTGATTAAATAAGATCGATGAATTTGCTTAATAATTATATACATCGATTAACTCTATAAGATATTTAATCTCATAAGTGATGATCAAATTATCTTAAAGTTAGATTGTAAAGTATAATTGTTCGTTGTGTGTTAAAAGTATTTTCAGGTAATACTTAACCTACCAGCATGATGGCTCAAAAATGAACCAAGTTGACGGTGTAAAGCCCTAAATAACAAAAAGAAGAACTCCCTAATCATAAAGAGCCGACATGCTAGTTTACTTGCCAGTATTTATGTCGATAGTGTAATTTGTTACCAACTTATCGGTAAGGGTAAGGTACTGGCATACTGGTAAGGGTGATCTAAGTAACCGTCGAACATTTAATGTTCGATAACAGAAAGAATTCAATGAGTTAATATAAATACTCAACCACCTGACTAAAGAGAAAAAAGATTTGATATTCTACTGCAATTAAAATACATTCTCTTACATTCTTTAACCTCATTACTTACGAATTGTTAAATCTTATTTTGAATATACTTATATATAAGGGTGTTATTTGACCATAGATTTATCATATTTCCTATAGTTTATTAATGACCAACCCCATTGTATTGTACGCGTGTGTAGCACATTGCATCACATTTTTTTTTCATAGTTGTTTATATATGCTATTTTCTGCAATATATGTACATCTTATAAGTATTGTTTTATTTCATCATTAATAGGTTGTATAACATAATATTTAACATAAAATGCTTAAAATCATTAGTATTTCCCCTATGCTAATGTTAAAAGAAAAAACTTCTATATTAATTTATAATTTTTTTTTGCACATATAATCATAGAAATTAACAATAATAAAGATTATTATGAAACTCTCATTTTTTTAAAAGACTTTCTAACATTTTTTTTTAAAAAAAGGAAATTTCAAAAGTTATTTTATTATTAAAAACCGGTTTCATGATAAGTATTTACTCGGTTAATTTCTATTACAATGCCATACATGTATCATACTATTAAGAACTAACAAAATAAAAAAAGATTTAATCATTAGATGTCCATTATAAATTATTTTCCACCTTAAGTTATTAATCTTATAAATATCTAAATTCTTATTTTTCATATTTAGCCCTTAGGTTGTCACAAATCTAATAGAGTTTTCTCCATGAGTCGTCACCCTTATGTCATTCATTCAATAAGTTTTTCATTATAAAATAATTTTCGCTTCTCTATATCATCCTTATAATATTATCGTCACCCTATGTCCTTAGCCGTTAATCCTAATGTTTTATTTGTTTAGATTCATCAATGTTAGTATTAAACTTCTACGTCGTAAAATAAGTATAGATTTTCTAATAAAAGTTTCCAAAAAAAAAAAGAATGGTTTTTAAAACTAAAAATTCGATGCAGTATTGCTAACAAAAAGGGATTCTTGCAGGCTTTGAAAGATTACTTTCAAAGTGATCTGGCCCAACCTGAAGCCCGTAATCACTCGTTTAAAAAAAAAAATCATGATGTCTGAAGTTATTGAATTGAGAATAGCTACAGCAAAAGCGATTCTAATCAAATAAGGAAAACAAGTCAAGACCATAGGTCATATCTAAGCCTAAGTGCCTGTTGAGACCCCATCTCAAGCATACAAGTCTAAAGAGTTGCAAATTCAAGAGCCTACTGTCAACATGGTACAAGGATTGGAAACATTGCCAAAAACAGATAGTCAAGTCCAAAAGGTATGTTACTACTAGGGTCTAGAAGAAAGAGTAACTACCCTAGAAGAAAAGTTGGTGATATTAGAAGAAAGGCTCACTAGTATGGAAATGGCGACGAGTTATATGCTCAAGCAGCTCGAAAACCTACATCATAATACGAATAGGAAGTTACAGCTTAAGCATGAAGATGATTTGGTGAAAGGGAAATCAAGAGTGAATATGCCAATTGGGAAAGCCCACAATCAAGGCAAGCCTACAATCAAGACAAGCCCATCCATAACAAAGGGAGGCGATTTATGCAGTTCAAGATTCTAATGACTCAAATATTCAAGCAATTGAGAGACGTGAGATTACTGACATACGAAAACCCAACAAGAAAATGCAAGCCAAGGGATTGTGACCCCAACAAATGGTGTGAATACCATGTAAGCCAAGTGGGGTATACTACAGAAAACTACTAGAGACTGAGGCATAAGGTACAAAATTTGATTGATGCAATGATTATCCAACCAAGTTTTCTAAGATTGATGAGTTGATTAGCAACGATATTCTTTCCCCAAGTTTCGATGGGGCATCAAATAGATAACCTCCAACATCAGGCATTGAGGATCTATTACTATCATCTAACCGGATAGCTCACCATTTAAAGCAGTTGGGTATATCTCTAAGAGATCAATTTAATTAAATGGGTCGAGTTTGAGGAAGTGATAGAAATATAGGGCAAAAAAAAAAAAGGAAAGAATTTTAGTTCTTGCATTTTCTTTCATTTTACTACTTGTAATAGATATGAGTTATTAAATAAAGCAGTTTTGTTTGCTATGAAGCTAGCTTAATTCAAATAAGGACATTTCGAATAAGTGAAAATGAATAAAGAAAATGTGAACTCGGAGCTTAAAACTTTCTACCTAAGGGAATGATAACACATTACTTGAAAAGTTTAGGATAAAAAGAGGTAATCCATATCCTAAACACTACCCTTAAACACACATAAGAGAAGAGTGTTATCAAGGTGAATAATTGGGCTCATTCCTTAATGGAGGCCTATCTTAAGCTTGATACACGTGGCAAAATGTTGTTAGGCATTCATTTCATCATCCCTAAATACGATTATCCCTTGCAAGCAAATCCATTTGAACTTTTAGGGAATTTTTCTTAAAATTAGCCTTACCAAGAACCACCCCAAACTAGGGCAATCAAGAGGTTAGCATCATTAATTTAGAGAAAAGGAGTAAACTAACTTAGGCTTGCTTTAGTTATGCCAATTCACAAGCAAATGTTATCATAGATAATTCAATTTCTTTAGGATGAGGAAAAGCTTCAAACCATATACACTCACTCGAGCCTATACATTCAAACACCTCAAGCCTATGGACTTTTCCCAAACACTTCAAAGCCACATACACTTCTCCCAAGCTTATACACCTTGAATTTACCTTTTGGTACTTCGGATCCTATAAAGTGAAAACTCAACAATAGAAGGTAATCACCTTGACCCAAAAAGAAGGGAAAAGACAAAAAGAAAAAGAAAAAACAAGAAAGAAAAAGAAAAAAGAAGAAAAGAAAAAAAGTGATGATATGCAAAGTCTGAACATTTTAAATTCCTAAGCTAAAAAATAAAGCCCTCATTTTATGATCCAACCTACTACACCACCCTTAATAAAGCTTTTTTTATTAAAAAATTTAACTTATCTTAAGCGAAATTTGCTCATGAAACTGGAGCAAACCCATGTTTAACTTCTCCTAGGTTCTTAACTTGTAAACCTAGGACAAATTGTATATGATTTTTTTTTCAAAATCGACCAAGTACATTGATATCCATTTTCTTAAACCATTGCCCAAAAGTCTTACATTGTAAACCCAGAAAATACCTATTGATTGACCAAAATGTACTACTCATAAGATAAGCCACAATTTTTTGGAATTGATGCTGAGAGTAAAAATAAACCTATGAGAGTGCAAAGAAGTCCAGTTTAACTAAACATTTTAAGTAATGATATCTATCTCCTTAGTAGAAAACTAAAGAGTTGAGTGCTATTACAAGTTGGAAATCAATGCTTCTAAAAGTTCAAAGATCATGAATTATGCTTCAAGAAATGACATTAAAAAAATGAGTAATCAACAGGCAAGGGGCAAGCCAACCCCTTATTGGTGATCTTTAAGAGTTTTCGAGACTTTCTTGCTTGTTAGAAACACAATTTTCTATCAACGAGTTTTTTTTTTTTTAAAAAAAAAGAGAGAGAAAAGAAGAACTTTTCAAAAGTTTTCAAGGAATCATCAAAATCCCTTAAACTTAAGTCATAGTTCAATTTGTCAAAACTCATGAAAGTTTTCTTACTTCTTGGATCACTTGCTCAATTGAGCACTATCCAGCTCTTTCTAGGATAGCTATCCTATTTAGTCTTTTGCTAGGATTGCTTACTTAAAGAAGTGTTGTCCTACCTATTCCTTAGTTGAATGGCTTACTCAAATGAGCCTGTCCTAATCCTTTTTAAGAATGCTTCCTCATAGGAGCATTGTCCTATTTATTCCTTTGTAGAATTGCTTGGATCACTTGCTCAAAGGAATGCTATCCAATCATTTAAAAGATTGCTTGCTCATGAGAGCATTGTCTTATTTTATCTCTGATAAAATGTCATCTTATCTTGTCTTTGAAAGATCTATCCTTTCAAGCAATTCATCCTGAAGAAATTTATCCTCTCTGGACAAGTCAAAAAGAATCTCGAAGAGATTTATCCTCTTGGGGTCACCAAAATGAAATCAGTTTTGAAGAGATCTATCCTCTTCGGACAAGTTAAAAAGAATCTTGAAGAGATCTATTCTCTTCAGGTCACTAAAGTGAAATCAGTTTTTAAAGAGATCTATCCTCTTCGGACAAGTCAAAAAGAATCTCGAAAAGATCTATCCTCTTTGGTTTACCAAAGTAAAATCAGTTTTGAAGAGATCTATCCTCTTCAGACAAATTAACCAAAATGAATTTCAAAGAGATCTATCCTCTTCAAGTTACAAAAGTAAAATCAGTTTTCGAAGAGATTTATCACCTTCAAATTAACTAAAAAGAATCTCAAAGAGATCTATCCTCTCCGGATTAACCAAGTCAAATCTTGAAGAGATTTATCCTCTTCAGATTAACTAAGTTGAATCTTGAAGAGATATATCCTCTTTAGATTAGCCAAAACCAATTTCGAAGATATCTATCCTCTTCGGGACATCCACTAACCAAAACAAAGCAAGAATCTTGAAGAGGTCTATCCTTTTTGGGTTACCTAAGTGAAATCAGTTTTTGAAGAGATTCATCCTCTTCAGATCAAACCAAAAGAAATCTCAAAGAGATCTATCCTCGGAGAGATCATCCACCAAACCAAAATAAGTTTTTTTTTTTTTAAATCTCAAAAAGATCTATCCTCTTCGGATCATCCATCAAACCATAACAAGTTTTTTGAAATATCGAAGAGGTCTATCCTCTTCGAATTATTTACCAAAACAAAACAAGTTAATTTTACCTCCAATGGTTATTGCCTTATCCTTCCAAAATAGACCTCTTTGAAATTTTTGCTCTATCCTTCTAAGATAGACACCATTAAGCCATATCCTTCCAAAATAGGCCCTTTTTGAAAATTTTGCTCTATCCTTCCAAGATAGATACCCTTAAGCCATATCCTTTCAAGATAAGCCCCCTTGAAATTTTTGTTCTATCCTTCCAAGATAGACACTATTAAACCCTATCTTTCTAAGATAGGCCTCTTTTAAAATTTTTGCTCTATCCTTCCAAGATAGATACTATTAAGCCCTATCCTTCCAAGATAGGCTCCCTTTGAAAATTTTGTTTTATCCTTCCAAAATAAACACTATTAAGCCCTGTCCTTCCAAGATAGGCCCCCTTCTATCCTTCCAAAATAGATACCCTTCAGCTTTATCCTTCCAAGATAAGCCCTTTTGAAAGCCCTATCCTTCCAAGATAAGCCCCTTTGAATTTTTTTTTTCTCGCCTTCCAAGATAGACACTCGTCAGCCCTATCCTTCCAAGATAGGCCCCTTGAAATTTTTGCTTTATCTTTTCAAGATAGACACCATTAAGCCTTATCCTTTTAAGATTGATAGGCCCCCTTGAAATTTTTGCTTTATCCTTTTAATATAGATACCCTTAAGCCCCATCATCCCAAGATAGATACCATTAAGCCCTATCCTTCCAAGATAGGCTCCCTTAAAATTTTTGCTCTATCCTTTCAAGATAGACACCATTTAGCCCTATCCTTCTAAGATAAGCTCTCTAACCTTTTGCTATGTGGGCAGTTTATTCTTTACATTAACCTTTCAAGTTGGTGTCCTTTATCAAAATAAAACACAGTTTAGTTGATCAGTTCAAAGTAGTGTTTGACAAAAATGGGTATCTCTTTTGTCTTTATAGCAGAGTTCTAATCAAACTTCACTATGAAGAGGGGCAATTGTAAACACCTCATTTTTGCCAATTTTTGTTAATTGAGCTAAGTTAATAAATATAAAGAAAAATTAAAAATAATAATAATAAAATAAAAGTAGAAAAACAAAAAAAATAGCAAAAAGAAAATCAAGTTAAGTTATAGGAAGTTGAGTTAAGAGTCAAGTCGTATCAAGTTAGGTTAAGTTGAGATTTCATATCAGTTATTGAGATAGGCTGAATCCATTAATTTTGGGCTAAACCAATTTAGGGGCTCAACATCAGGATTTATTAAATTATTGAGCTAAATTGAATTGGGTCGGGTATTAAAAGAAAAGCGCAAACTAGCTAAGGTTTCTAGAAGCTAGAGTGAATTTAGGTTAAATTTTAAACAAATCTTTTGTGTCTTTGATTTGAAAGATTCGATTTTAGAACTTATAAATAGCACGTGGGTTAAAGATTTAAGGAGGCTTTTCTTTTTAATCACACATACCCAAAAAAAAAAAAACAAACACTTCACGTCCCCTTACTAACCTTCACGTTCCCTCAATTGCCACCACCACCACTCACGTGTTGCAACCCAAATCCACGTACATCCAGTACCGCCTAGTGTCGCCTAGTCTGTCGCCTAATGTCACCCAATCCATCGTCCAATGTTGCCCAACACCGCCCAATGTTGCCTAACATCAACCAACACTGCCTAGTGTCACCCAATCTACCGCCCAGTCCGTCGCCCAGTCTACTTCCTAGTCCATCGCCCAATCTACCACCTAGTCCATCACCAGCAGTGTCCAGCGTCACCTAAAAGCACCCAGTCCATCGCCCAGCAATGCCCAGTATCGTCCAACAATGCCCAGTCTACCCTCCCAACATCGCCTAGCAACGCCCAGTCTACTGCCCAGTGTCGCCCAACATCACCCAGTCCCTTACACAGCAACGACTAATTCATCGTCCAATACCACCCAATGTCGCCCAATCCGTTGCCCAACACTACCCAATGTTGCCTAGTCCACCACCCGGCATCGCCCAGTCCGTCACCTAATACCACCTTGTATCACTCAATCTATTACCCTGCAGCGCTTAGTTTGTCACCCAATACTACCCAGTGTCGCCCAGTTCATCGCCCAGCAGCGCCCAATATACTGCTTAGAAGCATACAATCTACCGCCCAACATCGATACGATCCGATGCTGGGTGAATTTTCTTTAATTTTTTATTATTTATTTATTTCATTAATTTTTATTAATTTACTTTACTAGTTATGTTTTTTTTTTTTTACTTTATTAACTATTTTTATGTTCAAGGACAGGTTTTTTTTTTTGTTTTGTTATTATTTATTTTATTACAATAAAATTTAGTTGAATTAAGTTTTTCCAGAAAAATCACGTTTTATTTAATAAAAAATATTTTTAACACATAGTAGTTTTAAAAAATAAAAAATCTTAAATTAAGTTTTTTAAAAAAAATTAGTTAATTAGGGTTTGTTTATTAAATTCAAAAAATTAGATGTTTTACTTTTTTTAAATAATAAATGGATAAAAAAACGTAAATTTGGCTCGATTTTCAAAATAAAAATAACCCACCTACTAAATATTTTATTAAAAAAAAAAAAGAATTACGGTCAGTTTGATCTTAATTAGTAGGTACTCAGATACTTTCGAGGCAACTGTTAAAAAATAAAAAACTTTTTTCCCCTTTTCTTAGAAATTCATAATAAAAAATCATTTTTAGTTACATTTTGTGAACTTAGATTTATTTTTAATATTTTTAGAAAAATTATAAAAAATAAAGTTCATAAATTTTTTTTTTTATTTTCACATGATGACTTAGTTTTAATAAGTTAACCCCCAAACCCGGTTTTCTAGTTCAATTTTCTAAAAATTAATTTTTTAAAATATCTATAGATTAATGATCAAATTAAGGTTTTTCCACTCGAAAACCCTAATTTTATTTTTACCCACTGAACCGGTCGGCAACTCCATTTTTTTTTAAAAAAAAAAAATTTCTTTTCCTTAGTTTAATGTTGGGTAATTTGTATTAAGCGGGCTGGGTTTAATATAAGTCAAATAAAAGAAATCGAAACGAGGCTTGACAACTACTATTCCAAAAATTAGGATCCAATTTGTAAGTAACATGCCTTGATCTATCTGTTAGGTCTATTTTAGCTAAGCATTATGAATTTAATCTTTTGGTCTAATAGTTTCAAGAAGACATCAATGAGACATGCTAGTTTAAAAGAAATACTTTTATTCAATCCAAATGTACAAGTCAAGAACCATTAAGAAAATTTAGAAGTTTTCTTACCCCGGTTTCAAGAACAATTTTTATTAGAGATAAATTATCCTTTAAGATTATAAAAGCTTTTATTGAGTGTGGGAAGTATTGTAAATGATAAACCCTTATGTGATTCAAGATGGGTAAGAAGGTTCTATGTTTGTAAGTCGGAATGGATATGGAAACTTTGTGTTTTTTAGGTTAAGAATGTAATTTAGGGCTTGGAGCTATTTGGGCTTTGAGTTTAGGGCTTCTTTAGTTGTGGTAATTATATTTAAGTTTGCTTTCTTGTTAGGATAGATGGGGTTTTTTCTTGCATACAAGCTAGATTTTCAAACATCTCTATTTTTTTTTTCCTTTCCTTTTTATTTTTTCTCTCCCCTCCCCCCTTTTTCTTTATTATTTTTCCCCATCATTTGGCTCCTTTTTCTTTTCCTAAATGTAATTAGGTCAAGTTTTTGTCTTTAAGAGATTCAAGGCTCTAAATTTAAGGATTCTAAGTTTATAAGCTTGGGTGAGGTATGTATAAGCTTGAGGTATCTGAAAAACCATTGGCCTTTACTCATATCAAAGAAAATAACTTTTTAAAAATAAAAATTGTCTTTGAATTAATGTTACCAAAGTAAGTACAAACTTATTTCACCCCTTTCTCATGATGTGATGGCCTTGACCTCCAAATTTCCCCATAGTGGGGAGGTTCCTAACAAAGTTTAAATTTTTAAATTTCTTCAAATTATTCAATGGGGCTGCCAAAAGATAATTGTGTTTAGGATTTGAAAATGGATGCTTAATTTCATTTTAATCCATACATCATATTCAAAATAAACCTTCTTTAAGGAATAAGTCCAAAATATCCTCACTATGATATCACTTAACTTTCAAAGTGTTTAAGGGTTAGTATGTGTGATATTGTTTGCCTCTTTTCATTCTAAATCTCTTAAAAGTGAGTTACCATTTTTCTGGGTAGGAGTCCATGTTAATCCACTTTAGGGTGGAAATTATCTTTGCCCCCTAGTCTATCCAAATGTTCTTTAAAGCATGCCCTAGTGTGAAATGATGCTTTCAATTCAATTTGAGTTCAAAATTAAATTTCAAAAGACAAAATGCCCCGAATCTTGCATGTTCCTCATGGCTTAAGCATAACATTACCTTAGATTTATATGCCTTAATGCCCTTCGGTTCTTATGTTTGTTTTACGGGTCTAGTTCTTTAGAGTCGAATAGGCCAGTATTGATATCTTTTGAGGTGGAGAAGCTATAAATTGCCTTTTTATTTAGACTAAGGGTCAAACTTAGAATGGGGTTTTCTTGCATGAGGCTTCATGTTTTGGCTTGGTTTTCTCAATGGACCAAGAGTTTTGAGTTGGTTCAACTACCTTAATGAGTTAGGGTTTGTGATTGGGTTAACTATCTTAATAGGCTAAGGGCTTATGTTTAGGGTTAGCTACCTTAATGAGCCAAAGGCTTATATTTGGGTTGGCTATCTTAATGGGCTATGTTTTTGGGTTGGTTACCTTAATAGGTCGAGTTTTTAGGTTTGGCTTGGTGTTTTGTGTTTACTACCTTAATGGGCTAAGGGCTTATGTTTAAGGTTGGATGCCTTAAAGGGCCAAGGTTTTATTTTTCCATTTGGACACCTCAATGGGCTAAGTGTTTATGTTTATCCTAAATCCCATAAGAATTTGTAATTGTTAGGAACATTTCTTCTTTTTTCTTTTCATTTTTTTTAAGAGAGAGAAAGAAACATAAGGTCTTATTTTACAGAAACTAAGTGATCACAATATGGTAGGTTGTTTACTTAGGGTTTTGTTTAGTTCTATTTACAAGCCTATAGAATATATTATTATTTCTTTGATTGATAGAGAATAACGATTTAATGAATGTTATTGAAGGACTTATTTACCAACAAGGAATGAAAGAATGATATTCTATAAAAGAAAAGGTTCTTTTTATTATGAAGGATACAAACAAAGTAAAGGAGCCTAACATTATGCTTGATTATTATTCAATGGAATCAATGATTGTTTCTAAACCCTATTTACTTTAAACGAGAAAGCCCATTGACAAAGTGCTAATCTATTTAAAAGAATGAATGTTCCTAGGTTGCAAAATAAGTGGCAAAATGACAACTACCTAAAATTATTTTACAGGATTGATTTTTTTTTCTTTTCACTTTTGATTACTTAAGAACAAGTTTTTAAGAGAAGTGCAGTATTTTACAAGGTATCCAAACGTGATTATTTATGAACATAACTTTTAGAAATTATAACATAATTATAAATCATGAATATTTACAAATGAATAAAGACAAGGAAAGAAAAGTAAAATGAAGACACTTAGATGCAAGTAATCAGCAATTAAATAATTATGTGGCAATATTAGGTGTTTCAGGTTATAATTGCATCAAAATTTCATTATTACAATAAATTTGAAATTATAATAGAATTTTCAAATACAAGGAAATACAAGGTACAGGGAAAATCACAATTTTACATTGAAAAAGTCCTATACAAAGAACTAATCTACATTAAATTTACATGGATTATATGGGAATTCTGACATAATAACAACCCTTGATTAGTGTACCCCATTATTATTTATTCATCAGTTAGGGATTGTATATGTAATTAGGGTTGGTTCTAATGGTGCACAAGTTATGTGACCTTACACATTTTTAATGAAACAGTTCCATAGTCACATCGAAACTTGAGTGGAGTAGCTTGATTAGCCCTAGAAGGTAATTACCCCACAACATATAAAGCTTACACAATGGCCCTTCACCTTAGATCCTATGACGGTTTGGGTTTAATCATATCTACACTGTATCCATGATATAATAATTAACCCCCCAATATCCCAATGTATCTTGCACGCAAAAGTAAATATAACAATTAAAATAGAATATTTACAAGAAAAACAATCATAAACTAACATGGGTATTTTGAAAGCTGAGTTTAATTTTGAAAGATTTAAGTGACTATCCCTCTTAACAGTCTTTAGTAAAGTCATCAAGCTGTTGAGCCTACAATTTTTTTCGATTTCTTATTTTCTTTAATTCAATCTATATTAAACTATATGCCCGTTCAATATAGACCCTTAACTAAGAATTAAAGAAAACTTGATTTTTGTTTGTGAAAATAAATGGAGTTGCCACCGAGTAGAATTGGGGAAAGGTGACTAAATTAAAATTGATTAGGTGGATTAGTTTAACCATTAACTTGCATATTGAAAAATCTTTCAAGAAATTAGATTCACGGATTTGGAAGCTTTCCTATTAAACCTTACAGGTACCATTTTAACCTTGTGAATTTAATTTTATATTTCAAATACTCTTCTAACAATAATATCTATTCAAAAATAATAAATGAAATTGTACATATTTACCAAAAAATAAGAAATTGAAGAATTATCTACAAAAACTAGAAAAAAATAATTTTTTCATATTTTAAATCACCTTGTAGTTTCCTACGAGTACTTACGTACCCGCTATTTTTAATCATTTTGATTTTATTTTAAGAAGAATTTTAAGAAAAGGTCATAAATTGGTGTTTTTATTTTTGGAAAAATTTAAGAGAAGTCCTAAGGATTGATTTATTTTTATTTATTTGGAAAAAATATTTCTCTAAGTAATGGAATATGTTTAATTATTTTTTATTATTTTTATTTTTTTGATAGTAACAAAGCTTTTCTTTTCTTTTTTTTTCATATTTTTGGCTTTTTTGAATTACATTTTCTACATGGAATAAATAACTAAGTACATAAATAAATATATTTAAAAAAATAGAACAAACAATTGGTCCAACCAGGAAACATATGTGTAAGTCAATCAATAGGTGGATAGTCCATATCTGGACTCTAATTGGGTCACATGTGTTACGCATATGATTGACAATGAGAGGAAGAAGGAGCCACTGTCATGGGTTGATTGAGGCGGTTTCAGCCACTATTTCACACTGGAAACTTCACTTCCATGTGAATTTGATTGGGGAATGTGAGTTTAGGACAAGTGCCACCAAATTTGGTGGCCATTTTGTGTTTTTTTGAATGTTTGTTATGAGGGGTGGTGGCAGCCAATCCATGTGATGACTGCTAGGTGTGTAAGAGTAGTTGGGTTTGGGGTTTTAAGATAGAATGAGCACAGCCATGGTGTTAGTTTAGGGTGTGGCTAAGTGGTGGTAAGCGTTTGCTAGTTGTGGTCACGATGTTAAGGTTTAGAGTGACTCATGATGGAGATGGTGTTAGGGGCAGCGGTAGTAGAAGGGAGTAGTTGGGTTAGAAAGCTTTCGTTTTAGGCAACTTAGTAATAGCACAAAACTAGCTCAAAATGAATCAAGCTTGAATCAATTCTAAAGAAAGAGAGCTTGGTTGTGGCTAGAGAGAGAAGTGGTTGTGTGTATGTGCTCTTGAGTGATTTGGATCAGAATTCCTGTGGGGACTGAGGCTTGAACACCTATTTATACAAATTAAGGCTTGATTTCACTTGGCAAGTTCAAAAATGAAGTAAATTTGATGATTTCAATTTAAGTAGGTCTTTGAACGCAAGTCCAAGAATGATGCGAATTTAGAGTAACTAATAGTCAAAATGTGATTATTCGTGTTTGAATTTGCCATAATAAAGCTAAAAAAGCTTTGAAATTTATTATTAAAGCACAAATCAAGCTTGCTCAACTTGGGTTCAATCAAGCATATTTAAACTTTTTTCCATCTTTTGAATCAAATTTGACCGCAACAATGCATAACTCTAGACAAGATGATGGATCCATTCAAAACTAGGCTGTATTTTGCATACAATTTTATCATTTATTTAATGAAAATCATGTGTGAAAGCGCAAAGAAAATCTAATTGAAATGCAAGGTATAAGCTATTTCATGTTGTGAAAAAGAGAGAAGAGGAAGGAAAGGGAAAGAATGGGAAAGGAAATACACATTGACTTAGTGCACCATGTCAATTCCATGGTCTAATCGTTGTATGCCATGTGTCAGTGTTGATACGTAACCAAATCAATTATTTACACGTGGCATATATTGGGGGCAAAAGATAAAAGGCAAAAAGTGCTTATAACAAGACTTTAACCTAAGACGTCTTAATTTATTGCCATACCATGAACAAGTGTTATACCAAATAGGTTGTTAACTCGTACCCTATTATTCTTTACAAAGAATATGTATTTAAAGATAACAACTAGGTCTAATTTAAAAAGAACTTAACTAAATAAGATACTTGTTAAAAATAAAGAAAAGTCTAATTTAAAAGGAACTAGGTAAATAAGATAAGCATTTTTAAAAGTCTATTCCTAAACTATTTTATCTTTTTCTTTGTATATATATTTTATTTTATTTTTTCAATTTTTTTTTATTTTTTTTTTATTTTTTGAATTAAGACAATTTTTCTTTATCCTAAAAGAAACTTTAAAAATTACAAAAAAAAAATGAAGTATTTATACTAGAGATCTTGTCGAACAACAACATTTAGACTTGTATATATACCAGATAAATACCATTTAAAAGTAAAAGGATTTACCTCAACTTGAGCCATGAGAGCCCTATGATTTCTCACTCATACTAGTTGATTCTATTGTAACATAACTATCCTGCCACTTAATTGCTCCACATGTCACATCTCCAATACCCCTCTATCTTCTTTACTTTCCCAAAGTAACTTCCTTTTGTGACCTCCTCCTATTTATTTTTATTTTATGTAATATTTATCATTTATCAAGATGGAGTAAATAATATTTATTTAAAACAATACAACTAATTTGTCTCGACATTTAAATTTTCCTTATTACACATCTCCAAGACCATTCCATTGGTTTAGCTCTCCTAAATAACTTATATGACTGTAATTTTCATATTTTCAATTTATTTATAGCCTTACTATATAATTTTAGAAATACATAAAATGCACAACTGCAATAGTATATAAATGTGTATTGCACTATATAATATTACTTTAAAAACTTTGTATAAGTGGAATATTGTATGAAAAAATTAAAGAGAAAAAAAATGTAAACTATGAAGGATAAATAAAAATCAATAGAAAGCTCCATTATTTGTTACTCTCTCTCTCTCTCTCTCTCTCTCTCTCTCTCTCTCTCTCTCTCTCTCTCTCTCTCTCTCAGTATTGATTCCATAATGATGATGATGATAGCAATAGTAATAGCAACAAAGACAACAACAACAATGAATGAACGAATAGACATTCATTATTCTATTACCCCAAATACCTTCATTTCCTCCATTAGAGTCACTTATTGCTGGTGGTCGTTATTCTCAATCTTGAGGCCTCAATTTTTGTAGAGCAAATTGAAACAAAGACTACGCTATAAGACAAACAAATGTAAGCTATTGGGGCATCAGAGGTGGAGAGAGAGAGAGATAGGTAAAAAGAGAGAGCGAGAGTATGTCTTTGGCTAAGTACCCGAAACTAACCTCCTTATTTGAAGGGGTTATCTCCTATTTATGGAAGATAGTAAGAGTTTGTTAGGATATTAAGGATTTATTATCCCTCGACTTTGATTCTAGATGGGAAAGTGATGTCTAGAAATTCCCTTTTATCTTTTATCAACGAAGTCCTTTCTTTTACTTCTAATGCTTAAAAGGTGGTAGGTTGAACCCACCTTGAGGAAGCTTACTAGTTAAAATCCACTACTAACACCTATATAGGGCTTAGTAATCAATTTACCAAGAGTTGCTCTTTCCTATGCTAATATATAGCCCATAAAGTGTTTTGCAAAAATGTTTTGGTTAATATCTCATTACTCATCCTGGGCTATCATAAGTTGATAACTTACTAAACCATAAATCAAGCTTTTAAACAAAGTTTTCTTTACATAATGAAATCAAAGCTCATAAAATATGACCCTTAAGAATTGTATGTTCTTCTTAACCAAAAACTAACCACTAATGCAATGGAGCAATCATCACAAAACATTCAACGAAGCTAATAATGCAAAAATGGCATATATTTTCTATGTGATTTTAGGCTAATTTCGACTTTATTTCTATCAATTTGATGCTTTTTGAGCTTAATTTATATATATATCACTTTCAGGAGCCCCGAAAGCATTTCATGAAGATTTCAAGGATTTTAAGGCAATTTTAAGCAAATTCAGAGTAAAATCTTGTCTAATGAAGCAAAGCGAAGAAAATTTGAAGGAAGAATGAAGTCTAGCAATGACCATAGCTATGAATTATGCTCATGGTCCCTACTTGTAGTCTTCTCATAAAAGAATTCAATTTAAATTTTCAAGATTTCGCTCGAAGGTCATAACCATGACCTGCCACCATGGTTGTATAGTATGAGTGTTAAGACATTGCAATTCCAAAATTCTATATTTATTAGGTTTTTCTTTGTAATCTTAGGAGTTTTGCCTATAAATACACTCTTAAGCCTAGGTTATAGAAAAAGAGCCCCTCGAGCAATTGTTAGGATTAGAATAAGGCTCCTCCATCATATCTTTTATTTTTTTAGTTTTCATGTCTTTATTTAATTAAACGTAGTAAATGGTTGTTGAACTCTATGTTTATAAGGGTGATTTTATTTATGAAATTCAATTGATGATTTTGCTTATTGCAATTTGATTACACTGTTTTTATTGTATTGGATTTATACTACCCAGGGTATTAGTTTAACATTTGAGTTTACTATAAAGTTGCAAGGCCTGTAGTAAATCGATGAGTGCAATTAGAAGAGATTAGGTATTTAATTTTTTTGGATTAGAGTAACCTAATTGCGAGATCCATCTACTTTAAGTGATCTTGAGATACTCTATTCAGAAACAATGTAGACGGAAAGAGTCTCAAGGTTAGGAACTAATTGAGATGCAAGTCCGACTAATTCGAGATTCAATTTCTACTAAAATAAGGTTAGGAATCTGTACGGTCCAATAAGGTAATCAAGATAAAATAATCCCCTAAAACTAGGTCGTAAGCAACAATTTAAGATTTACCGTGGAAAATATTGGTTTGCAATTAATTAATTCATGTTTTCTATATTATTTTAGTATTTCTAAGTCTTCATTACTTTTATGTTATTCTTATATTTCTATACTTATTATTATTTTAGTTGTTACTTTATGTATTTAGATAATTAGTTATTTAATTATTTTGTTAGTAATTAGTTATTTTAATTTCCTTATTTATTATTAGGTAAATGTCTGATTTCCTTGCAATTCTTGTTTCCCTTATTTAGCTTATTTGATTAAATCTTAGTTATTCAATAAAATTTTCTATTAAGAGAAGTTAGGTAGTCGAATTAATTAAAAAGGGTACACTTGCTAAAAATAATTAGATATACTCATATACTTAGCTTACACTTGGACTCAAAAATCCAGTTTAATTTGATACGATAACTTAACTAGTTTGCTTGCCTGTAATGTAGTATATGCACGCAATCAAGTTTTTGACATCGTTGTCGGGGGCCAAAAATAAAGTAGTCTAATTTAGGAAAGTAGCATAACCTAAGATTTATTCAATTATTTTAACACTTCTATAATATATCTTTTCCTTAATTATTATATATTATATCTATTTCTATTATATTGCTAACATTTAATTCTTTTGCAACTTATAATAAGAAGTAGCAATAAGAAATTAGTTGACTTTAACCTAGAGATTGAAAGGACTGTGTAGCAACTTTGCAAAACAAATCACAACATCGTGGATAAAGGTTTGCAACTCAAATTGAAAGAAGAGATAGAAAGTTTGGAAAGTAAGTAAGAAGATATGGCCCTGAACAATGGAAACAACAATCACGAAGCCAGTAAGACATTCATAGAGTTTATGAAACCAACGGTGATTGGAGCTGGATCTAGCATTACCGAGCCCAAAATCTAAACCAACTTCTAGATTCAACCTAATGTCATCCAAATGGTTCAATAACTCATGCAATTTGATGGGTTGGCTGATGAGGACCCCGACAACTACATCTCAAATTTCCTAGAAATCTACGACACGTTCAAAATTGACGATATCTCAAATGATATAGTAAAGTTACGGTTATTCTTGTTCTCTTTGCAAGGTAAGGCTAAACTTTAGCTTAACTCATTACTTAGAAGATCCATTACTACTTGGGAGTTATTAGTAGAAAAATTTTTAGGAAAATATTTTACACCCACAAGAGCAGCAAAAATTAAAAATAATATTTTTGCTTTTGTGCAATTTTGATGATAAAACCGTATATGGCATATGGGAGAGATTTTAGGAATTATTGAGATGGTGTCCTCATCATGGACTATCTTACTGGATGCTAATCCAAACTTTCTACAATGGGCTTAATTATGCTACTAGACATACCATTTATGTCACAGTTGGATGCACTCTAAGTGCTAAGACACTAAAAAAAGGCTAAAAGTTGATTCAAGGTATGATAATGAATAATTTGTAGTAGGATAATATAAGAGCCAAATCTAAGACGTTTGGAAAATACAAAGTTGATTCTGTAACAATGCTAATTTCTCGAGTTGAAAATCTAACAATACGTATAATCCAGGTTGGAGAAATCATCCCAATTTCTCTTAAGGAGGCCAGTAGCAGCAGTAGTAACAAAATCGCAATCAATAACAAAGCAGGTCTCAAGATTTGGAAGAGATGCTATATCAATTCATTCAAAGCTCGAATGCATGTTTCTAAGCTAACAAAGCCGTAATCAGGAACATTGAGGTATCGATGAGGAACTTGGAGAATCAACTTAGCTAATTGGGAAGGTCAATTACTAAGAGGTCATAAGGAAGCTTACTCGAAAACACTGAACCTAATCCTAAACCAACCGGTTTAGAAGCAAACCAAGGAATAAGTATCAAATGTTGAGCTAACAATGTAAAACAAAAGCGTTCCTTAGAAGGCGGCTTAAGTTTCAAATTTTTTTTATTTTCTATGTTTTAGTTGTTTTGTTTTAAAAATTCAAGTTTCTGAGTTAGTTGCTATCCTGCTTTAAACTAAATTTGTATAATTTAAGTGGTTAAGCAATTTAGTCAATAAATTTTGTCATCCAATTTTTAGTTAAATCTTTACGTGTGAATCAATACTAATTTTTAGTATTTTTAGCTATTGTTGGAATCGAATTGAAATATTGGAGTTTAGCATGATTTTCAATGCTCAAAGGAGACAATGTCCACAATCCACGGTTGTAGACTTAGATCATGATCCTTTAGTAAAATAATCCCTCAGAAACAAGCCAAGGAAAAATTCAAGACAAGATAATCATGGCCGTAGTCCTTGGCCGTGTACGTAATGTTCTCTTCTGTACAAAGGAAGGAACATAGCTACCTACCATGGCCATGTTTCATGACTGTGTCGCTATTAGGTTTGAAAACCATGGGTATTTATGGTCCTTCTCATTTTTCCTTTCCTTTATTTCACTTTTACGTACTTTTTCTTTATCTTCTCCCTACAATCATCACATACACTTACTAATTCCTCTCAAATCCAAGCATGAAAACATCAATCACAAGGTACATATAGTAACCATGTCTCATTAATTTCTTTGATTCATTGTTAGATTTCATAAAAATCTAATTCTTATTTAGGTTTTTAAGATGAAACTTATGATATGAATATGTTGAAACCTTGTGTTTTAGTGGTGATTCAGCGTATATAATATGATGTAGTGTGTTATTCATTGATTGCAAAAGACTTATGCTTTGTAAATTTTCATGTAAGGGAAAATGATGAAAACATATGGAAAGAGCAAGAAAGTGAAAGAAAATAGGAATAGTTGAATTGTTGGTGATCCCCATCCATGTTAAAAAGGAAACTTAAAGCGTGTGTTTGTTGATATACATTGAAGAAAGCAATTTATGCGTAAATTTAGCACTCAACTAATTTTTTTTATTGAGTAGTGATTGCATATCAATGTTCATGCTATTATAGTCGATAATTTATAGGTTCAATATTAATTGTTCATGTTGTTATAGTTGATAATTTATAGGTCGAATATTAATTTATGAAATTATTCACCTATAGTATTATTCAAAGAGATATAAGAATCTAATATTCTAATTACTTAAGGCTAAATAATTCACTTATTGAACCTTAATGTCCAAAAATTACAAATTCAATGTTAATTTTCAAGTGATTAGGCATAATTGAATTTCATAGGAATTGTTAAGCAATTACCCTATTAAGATGCTAATCCATGATTTAGGCATCGTATTTTGTAAGCTTATTAATTTGATCGCTATCCAATTTGCATAGTATAATAATTAGCAAGAGATAGAAGTGATTGTTAAGGTGCTATTGGTGAATTATTTTACATGGATTATTGATATTACCATGTTTAAACTTTTTGTTTACTTGTTTTTGGAATCCAAAAAATGCCTACAACTAAGCACATTGCCTATAAGAACTTCAATGCTGTTCAACAACCCCCTTAACTTACTTATCAACATGACTAGCAAAGGGAAAGGTTTGAGAAACTTTCCAAGAAGAAGTTTGGCAAATTCTTTTATATCGACTGGTACGCCTTGGCATAAGCCAGTTATGATACCAGAGTTCACTAGCTAATCAATTTTGGTGGATGGGATAGACTATTGATGATTAATGACCTAGTGTATAAGGAGCTCACCCTCAAGTTCCTAAGCACATTCAGGTTAGCTATCGATAATGTTGGTCAATGTAAGCAGAATATAGTGTATTTCAGAAGTTATAATAGGAAAGTTAGGATGCATATTGATGGGTTTAGAGTTTATCTAGGAATTTATACTGCTGATTATATTTATACTTAGGAATAGGGATTTACCACATGAGTTACCTAGAGGAGTATCTAATTGAGTCGTATGGAATAGATTAACTAGTGAAGGAAGGGTATATAATCTTGGTCAATCTAAGGCTTTAAATTTGCGCGACCCTACTCTTTGGCTAATACATTATGTATTAGCTAGGAATCATATAAAGAGAGGTCATAGTCAAGGGATAGTCCATAAGAAGGATATTATGTTTTTGTATAATTTTGTTAACTATTGCCCTCTCAATTTGGGATTCATAATGGCATAATTCATGAAAATCTAAGCTATTAAGAGGCGATTTAACTTCATTTTTGTAAGACCTCTCATTACTCACCTGGTGAGTAATTACCTTGGCTTACGCAATGTGGCCAACATAAGAAGGATGAAGGACCCCATTCCCCTCACATATCCCTCCATCAGATTCATGCACCTACCACCACAACCACATATACCACTTGAGCTAGCTAGAGAAGCTACCATTTCATCATCCTCCAGGCTACTAGCTGACTCCTCTTTAGTGATAGGCATTATCAAGAGATTCTTTAGGAGCCTATTTGATGTACCTCTGAGGTTCGATACATGGAAGAGCATCACAATGAAGAGAACCGAAAGAAAACAAAAGAAGACTAGCAAAATCCAAGCAGTTACCAACTAAATACACCAATCAATCCTACTCATCCTATAATCCGTCGGATATGACTCACCAGTCCAAACGATAAGGTCACTTACTACTACTTCTTGTTAAAAGGAATAGATAAAAGTTAAGGCTAATGAAAACACTAAGGTTGCTCACAAAGGAAACTTGTATTAATTTGATAATCAAAAGGCGATGTCTGTATACAACAAATGGGGTTTATATACTAGCCCCAGTAAGGTTAGAAGAATACGTAGAAAAGATAAAAGGGTAATTTACAATTAGGATATATGAATGATACTAAAAAAGGTAAAAATACAAAGAATACTTTGTATGGGAAAAGTAAAGAATCCTTTAGAATGTTGTACCAAAAAACACGTGTTGCATAGTGGTTATTGTTTTGAAATATGGTCCAGTTTGGATGAAATGAAGAGAAGAGAGTCCATCATCAGAGCTAGCCTGATTTAGTTTAGGCCAAAGCTTGGTCAATTTAAATCCCTTTCAAGTTAGGTATATTAAAACTCAACTTAGATTGGGGTCAAATACTAATCGGCTCAAGAGTTCGACTCGAACAAGTGTTTGATGCTAGTTGTCTCGGATGCTGTCTAGGCCATGAAATGGCTACTTAGCAGGTTGGGCTATATGCTCAGTAAGTCGGCATGTTTGCTTGGCATCTTCAGAAACTATGTTGGTGTACGTGATAGCTCAATACTCAGGTTGGCAATAAAGTGAAATATGGAGGTTGAAATAAGAATCCCTATCATGGGTGGGGCTTCAAGATAATATCCTCCACTTAAGTCTTTAAAGTCCTCTAGCTTAGCTATGCGTAATTGGTTCAGGGAGTTGATTCCCGTCATTTGCCTAAGAGTTGGGAAGATTTGACCTCAAATCTGAAGTGGTCTCTAGTTCCTGTTCTTCTTAGGCTCCTACGGGGTTTTCTTCTTCTAGTTGGTGGGGAATTAGGTTGACCACATTGAAAGTGGAAGAAACATCATAGTTCTTAGGTAACTCGATTTGATAGGCATTGCGGTTAATCTTCTTCGGGACCTTAAACGGACCATTTGCTCGTAGACATAGCTTGCTCTGTCTCAAGTGCAGAAATCGCTCTCGACTGAGGTGAATCCATACCAAGTCTCCTGGTTTTAAAAAAATAGCTCATCGACCTTGGCTACCACTCTCTTGTTGACTTTGGTTGAACTTAGCAATCTTCCTTGTCACAGACTGGTGTAGCTCTTGTAATTCTTGGGCTCGATCGACTCCAGATTAACTCTCTTCAATACTTGCGAAGGTTTCAATCAGATTTAGGGTAATGGTGGGATTTGAGGCCATAAACAACCTTGAATGGAGTCTTTCCAATAATGCTATGGATAATTCAATTGTATGCAAACTCTACAATTGATAGACATAAATCCCAGTCTTTTAAGCTCTTTCCAATGACAACTTTGAGTAAGTTGCCTAGCCTCATGTTCACTACTTTAGTTTGGCCATCAATTTAAGGGTAGCTACTAGAGTTGAATATAAGTTTAGTTCCAAGTCTTCTCCAAAGGGTTTTCCAAAAATAGCTCAAGAATTTAGTATCATGATTTGAAACAATAGTTTTCTATACTCCGTGTAGTCAGACAACTTCTTACAAAAACAAATCAGTAATATATAAAGCATTGTTAGTTTGATAGCATGAAATAAAGTGTGCCATTTTGTTGAAGTGATCCAATACAATAAAAATTGAGTCTTTCCCCCCTAGTGTTCAAGATAAACCTAGGATAAAGTCTATGCTGAGGTCAGTCAAAGGTAAGGTTGGTGTTAGCAAGGGCATGTATTCTCCATAAGGCTCTCTTTTCCCCTTAGCTCCCTTGCACATCTTGTAACTTCTAACTACCTTATGGATATCTTTGGCCAAACTTAGCTAGTAAAAATTCTCCTTCAATGGATGGACTATTTTGGTCTCTACAAAATAACCAGATAATCTATCATTGTGAGTTTTTCTCACAAATAGCTCATGCGTAGAACAACAAAGTATGTATAGCCTTCTAGTCTATAACAACTATAAGACCCATAATCAATTACTCGAAGTTTGATTTGTAGAATTTAATGCGATCGGCTAAATGATCCGATCGAGCCTAAATTATAAAGTAAAGTTAAAAATATTAGTAAAAATGATTGTATAAGTTTGAATTTAAGAAAATAAGTAATAAAATAAAAGGATATAAAATTTTCAAATTTTAAATATATTACTTGTTATTTATTGAAAATACATAAAATATATTCCGATAATTAACGAATCACTAGAAATAAATTATATGCACACTAAAAATCATAAAATAACCTAAATAATATTTAGGGATATTTATTTATACTATATATGAATTTACATGTAGGTAGAAATATGCGTGATTACTTAAAATATGTGAAATATGCTAAAATAATGCTAAATAATTAAAGAAAATTCATAATTAATTAAGGAAAAATCCAAAATCGAGGCTTGGCAATTTGGAATTTAAGAAATAAAAGCAACTAATCAAATTACAACAAATAGAAAATAAGAAAAAAAAAAGAGATAAGACAATTGTCAAATAAATTTAATGCACAATAATTCTCCAAAATCTCTATAAATACCCCAAATTTTTTAGAATCTCATTTTGGATGTTTGGAATTTTAGAAAATTAGAGAGAGACAAAATTGAGAGGAAATTAGGGTTTTACAAAAAATTACAAAAAAATTGTACAATTAGGGCTTCTAAAGAGAACCTAAACCTGAGGAATAACTAGGAATGAATAACCACCACCACCACACAGTAGTAACAACACCCAGATGGGCCGATACACCCATGGCCACTGACGGTAGTTAGAACCACCAGTTCTGGTGAGTCTCGATTCTTACCCAATTTTTCTTAAATTGTTAAAAATATCAAAATTAGTTAAAAATTATGAAACTTGTTATTTTTGAATATTTTTGTATGTTCTTTTTATAAAAAATATTATTTTGATGAAAATATATCCCGTGATATACTGTTTTTAAGAAATTATGCAAACTTGAGCTTTATTTGGATTAGAACTAAATGACCTTAGATATCTAGTTTTGAGTCAAAAAATTTTGTGTAGACTATTTAGGTAATATAAAACAGTGCTATGAAGCTTTTTTTTCAAAAATTAATTTTAAAAATTTTTAGATAATTTTTAGGCCTTAAAATGATACATAAAATGAGTAATTTAGGGTTAATTAAGTAATTAAATGAGTAATTACTTATTTGATGCACAATTATATATTTTAAGATGTTGAAATCTGATGGAGTATGCTATTTGTAGCTATTAGAGTGTTAGATGTAATTATTAGCATATTATATAGTAAATAATTAATAGGTAAAAATGATAAGTTTTAAGTTAATTTGGTAATTTATGGTAATTAGGTTCAAAACCTGATTTAGAATGAATTTAGATATTTAGAATGTTATTTGATGTTGGGAAATGATATTTGAAGTGATGGAAATATTAGATGTGTACATTATGTATACGTTAGGTGATAATGTGGAATATGTAAGTATGAGAAATTAATAATTAGGAAAATATTGGTTAGCATTGATATTATAATAATAATAGGAATATATAATAAATTTGATAGGAAACTTGAAATAGGATAAATATATGAAAAATATAAGATTTTCTCATAACGAGGGTGAATTCTGTAATTAAATTAGGATTCAGGTATACTGTATGGACTAGAACACTAGCTAGAGACTAAAAATGATATTTAGGATATTAAAAAATAATGCGATTAATTTCACATTATGAGTCGGAATGATTTATTAGGGTATACAAATAAATCTCTAACCAAAAACTGAGTTAAAAACCTAATTTAGAAATCTATGCGAAAACTGAAACAAAACTTAACATGATTCAAGAAGAATTGTAAAAGACTTTAAAACCTAGATAATTAGGTATATTAAAACCTAAATAAAAGATAATAATAAGCGTTATAGGATAAAACTAACCTATAATGGTTATATGAAAAACTGAAACCACGTTTGTATTATAGGGATGATCGGCGATGGGCTGAGCGAGTTAGACCTCAAGTGAGTAAGCGAAAAGTCCAAGTAAGTTGGGATTAATACGTTGCTGTATTTTAGAGGCTTGAGATTATACTTGATTGTACTTGTTAGATAGTTGGTTGTATGCATGTACTCGAATATGAATGATGCTATGATTTTATTTGTTGTTTTGGCTTGTATTGTATGAAATGATTGATCACCCTAAATTAGACTTAACAAATATATGACTTGTAACTATAAATTGGACTTGCATAGCAACCTATTAAGGGAAACGTAGGATTCTCCGTTCAAATACCGACCCCTTCAAAAGGAATAGCGCTAGATAACATAATAGGTTCCTTCTTCATCCTTAGTCGAACTAAGTAACAAGTAAGGAGGTCGCGGTAAGGGTGAAGTCAATGGTTCGAAAGTAGTCACGATAGAAGCGGTGTCTCCATTGTATAAGTCTAAGTTTGATCGTGAGCTGTTGTATTAACAGCAACTCTTCAACTCGAATTAGAGCGGTCGTAATTTCTCTAATATTACGACCGGCCAGACAACGTCGTGCGATGGCATTTGCTTGAATATGCATTACACCTAATAATTTGGTTGATAACCTTGTTTGTATTTGTGGTATAGTTTTAAGCCTTCCGTCCTAACTTACTGAATTGTGGTAGCTTATATCCCTATAAACGTCATTGCAAGTGCTAGCTAAGAAGCGGCTTACGACTACCCTAAAGTTAGCAATTGCTAGATCGTAGGGAGTAAGGAAAAACATTTGAAGAATAGACTTATATTTTGTAAGGTTTAAGCTTTTATTTTAGAATTTTTCATTTATAAATAATGTATTAACTAGGAAAATAAATTACTGTAAAACGTTGTAAACGTTAATTATAATAACTGAATTCTAGTGTGTATATATATTTTCTTACTTTCTTAGGTAAATGTCTTATTTAAATTACGACCTGTTTACTTCAAAGCAGGTTAGTCGTGGTCGCCTTGTGTAGATCAGGTTTAGGATAGCGATTGTAAAGTCAACTACTATCTTAAAATAGTTTGTACGGCGGGACTATTATAACTCTGCCCCTTCGGGGCATGACAACAGCAACTTCATCTCTACACTATTTAGCAATAAGACTAAAATGAGGATCATGAGCATACTGCCCAATGATAAGTGAAAATCCTAGTAATTTGGTTTGCAAGGTGGTAAATAAGGTTTGTCGATATGACAGAGCATCGACGACCACATTAGCGCTTCTTTTCTTTTGTCAAATTATGTATGAAAACTCTTCTATAAACTCTAGCGAGTTGGCTTATCTCTTCAAAAGTTTGGTCTGACTCCTAAAATGCTTCAATGACTCATGGTCAGAGTAAATAACAAACTCTCATGACAGTAGGTAATGCTTCCAAACAATAAGAGCTTGAAAAATAGAGTACAAATTTTTCTTATACAGAAAATAGTTTAGTACGGCACCATTGAGCTTCTTACTGTGATAGGCAACTGGTCATCGCTCTTACATTAGGATGATACAAATTCCAATGCCTGATGTATCACATTCCAGCTCAACGAACTTGTCAAAATCAAGCAAAGCCAGGATAAGGGTAGATGTAAGCTTTTCTTTGATCTCCTTGATGCTCTGCTCAGCTCGATCATTCCATCTAAACCTTTCACTCTTATTGGTTAGCTTAGTCAAGGGGCTTATAATGATATTAAAGTTCTTAATAAATCACCTATAGAAAGAAGTAAGGCCATAAAAACTTTGTACTTTATAACATTCTTCGGCATCGGCTACTCTAAGATAGCTCAGACCTTCTCCTCATTAACTCGAATTCCTTCTCTTGATACCATATATCTAAGAAAAAACACTTCACCCTAATAGAATGTACACTTCTTCAAGTTCCCAAATAACTTCTTGGCTCGTAAGATATCAAAAATAGCTCGAAGATGTTGAATATGGTTGTTCAAGTTGGTATTATACACTAATATATCATTAAAGTACATGACAACACATTGTCTAATCAAATGGCACATCACATAGTTCATCGATTACATAACTATGCTTGGCGCATTTGTAAGTTTGAACAACATAACCAGCCATTCATAGATACCATTCCTTGTCTTGGAAGCAATCTTCCATTTATCACCTAGTCTCATGCGAATTTAGTGGTAGCTACTTCACAAGTCAATCTTCGAAAATATCTTGGTGCCATGAAGCTTATCTAACATTTCATCGAACCCTAATATCGAATATCTATATTTGATAGTAATTCTATTAATTGCTCGACTGTCAATTCTCATGTGCCGTAAACCATCCTTTTTTGGGACAAGCAAAGCTAGTACAATACAAGGATCATGTTCTCCCTCACGTATCCTCTCTCTATGAGCTTATCCACTTGTCATTTTTGCTCGGCAATCGCTCAAGATTCATTCTGTAAGCAAGTTAGTTCGATAAGGTGATGCTTAGCTATAGATTAATATAGTGCTCTATACTTTGGACTAGGGGTAGTCCCTTAGGTAACTCTACGGGAAATAGATTTGCAGACTAATCTATCAATCTTCAAATCTCATTAGGCACTTCTTTAAGGTCTCTTATCTCTTACAATCTTTTAATCAATAGGAACATAGGCTCTTTGGCCTTCTTAATAGCTCGGAGCTCTCTTCGACTTGTCATTAAAGCCTTCTTCTTACTAGTTCGAGTAAGCTAATTATAAGTCTCATTCACTTAGGTCGGCATCAGAAGTTGCAATACAATCTTCTTCCAATCCTTAACAAAGGCATACGTATTCTTATATCCGTCATGAGTAACACATTAGTCAAACAACCAAGGTCTTTTAAGTAATAGATGTGAAACTCCTATGGGGATGACATCACATATTACTTGGTCCTTGTACATGTTCCAAACACTGAACAGTACAGTTACTTTCTCTATGATGTGTAGAGCACCCTTATCATAAAGTCAATGTAGTTTACAAGGTTGGGGGTGCTTAGAGGTCGACGGTCCTAAACTCTGGACAAGGGATTGTGCGACGATGTTAGAATAACTTCCTTCATCTACTATGATGGTGCACAGCTATCATTTGATGGTACACTTTATATGAAATAGATTCTCTCTCTAGTCTTCCTTAAAATTCGGTAAGGAACTCAGTATTTGTTTCAGCACTAAAGTCATCACCTATCCCTGATTAGCATAGATACAGGTCTTCTCTTCCTCTTCGGCTTCAATCCTTCCTACATTCTTCTCTTCCTTGAGCTCACTCTCATCAATGTTATCTATAACATCTCCTTGGAGCACCATGATACATTTGTTTAGACACTTAGCAACCATGTGTCTGAAGTCCAAGTATTTGAATCACTTCACCTTGCTAGTCTTTTATCCTAAGGTTTATCCTTTCTCATATGTCCTCGGGGTCAACTTAACCTTAGTTTGACTTAGCTGGCCTACTTAGCCTTGCTGTCTTGCTTAGCTATCATCAAGTTAGTTATTTCTCTCCCCGGCTCTATATGAATAGGTCAGCATAGAAGAAGGGCTTAGGAGAATTGTTGGCCCAAGTCGGCTCAAAGCACTTCTCTTCTATTTTTCAACTGTCTGTGCTACCTTAATTGTCTCTTCCAGAGTATAAAACCTCTATATTTCTACAATGTTACAAATCTCATATTTAAGTTTAGAAATGAACCTTAACAAAGTGCGTGCCTTAGGTTCATCCACATCAACTCGAATCATAAGCATATGAAATTCTTTGACATAATCATCAATATAATGGCATCCTTGGCGAAGTTCCCACAGTTTGGCAAATGTGTCCTACAAATAGGTGCCAAGCATAAATCTACCCCTTAATAACCTCTTCATCTCTTGCCAAGTTCTTACTCTTCATCGTCCATCCCTTACTCTAGTAGTATATAGATTCTTCCACCACATAGTAGCATATCCAGAGAACTCAAGTGCAACAAGTCACACTTTAATAGCATTTGTATATCCATAACAATCTAACACTTTCTCTACCTTTTCTTCCCACTCCAAATATTCATTTACATATCCACTTCCACTAAAGGGTAGGATCTAGACCTTAACATTGTCTAGTACTTGAGGAGCTCAGTGTCCTCTCTCTTATGCTCATTAATAATTAGCTTCTTCTTTTTCTCCATACTCATCAGCATCTATCTCCTCATCATCTTCTTAAATCTTTTCCAACTCTAACTCAATCTACTACTCGTCCAGCTTGGGGGCAGTGTCAAACTGGGCAGTTGGCTTAGCTACCCTGGCCATAGCTTCTCTTTGGAACATTTTTAGGTAGGTTATGGTACAATACACCTTAGGGTTATTGTTTGTTAACTTGCATAGCCGTGACTAGACTCTTAACAAGATTAATGAGTTTGTTAAGCTTATCATCAATTGACCTAAGAGTGTTATTACTATTATAACCACTACCAGGTTGAACACCATTACTTAGGTCACCAATAACACCTTGAACACTTGAATCCAATATCGTATAATACTTAGCTTAACAGATTAACAACATAATGTATGGAAAACACTTTTACTTCACTACGAAAACTCTACAAACAAACTCGTACTAGCTTCAACACCTAATACACTCGTACTCAACAAAAATGCACTTGCTTTGTTTTCGAGGTAAAAAGCAAAGTAACAATGGAACTACACTGACCAACACACAAATCTTTACTACTTAGCTGAAAACTTCAAAACTTACTTTAAATGAACACACTAAAGTAGCTACGAAAAGAACACAGCAGCTATTAACATTAAATACGAACCAAACTTTACAGCAATTTCACATACTCCCTCTCAAAACTGTGCTTTGATACCAACTATGCTGATGTGTCTCTAGGGTCAGACATACGGAAGAACACTATAACAAAGAGAACAAAAAAAAAAAAGACTGGCAAAATTTGGATAGTTACTGACTAGATATGGCACACCAATCAATCCTAATTGTCTTACAATCCTTCGGATATGACTCACCAGTTTAGACTATAGGGCCACTCACAACTACTCTTTACTAAGGGGAGTAGATAAGAGTTGAGGGTAATGAGAACACTAAGGTTGCTCACAAAAGAAACTTACATTAATCTAATAATTAACAGGTGATGTCTACGTACAATAAATGAGGTTTACATACTAGCCTCATTAGGGTTATAAGCATACATGGAAAAGACAAAAGGATAATTTATAATTCATGAATAATACTAAAATGGATAAAAGAGACAAAAAAATATTTTGTACGTGAAAAGTAAAGTATCCTTTGGAATGTTATGCAAAAAGGCATGTGCCACATAGTAGCTAGCTTTTTGAAATATAGTATAATTTAGACTAAATGAAGAGAAGAGAGTCCGTCATCAGAGCCGACCTGATCTAGTTTAAGTTAGGGCTTGTTTAGTTCAGATCCCTTTCAAGTTGGGTATATCACAGCTTGGCTCGGATTGGGGTCCGATGTTGGTAGGCTTAGGAGCTCGAATAGGTGTTTGAAGTTAGTCGGGTTGGATGCTATTTGGGCCATGAAATGGCTATTCAACGGGTCGGGCTATATCATCGGCATCTTCAGAAACAATTTAGGCGTACGTGAGGGCTCAGTACTTAGGTCAGCAGTAAAGTGAAACATTGAGGTCAGAATAGGAATCCTTGTCATGGGTAGGACATCAAGCTAATATCTTTTGCATGAGTCCTTAGATTCCTCTAGCTCAGCTACACATGATTGGTCCAAGGAGTTGATTCCTATCGATATTCAAGAGGCAAAGGATCTTACAGCATAAAGTGGATCAAGTTTTAGTCTAACAAGCAGCAATCGTGACTTACCTAACCATTAGTACAACAACTTATGCCTAAGCCAGATTCTATGAAAGAAGCTGTTGAGAAAGAGATTGAAGAAGAAGATAAGGACAATGATGAAGCTGAGGAGTAATCTCCTATTTGTTTTCAATCTAAAAACATTGGATATGTTTATTTTTATTTGGATGATTATATCGCTTAACTACCCTTTTACTTGCCGCTTTAACTACTTTTTTGTGTTCTGAATGCCTGCAAGATACTAACTTTTGAACTTTTGAATTAGCAAGTAGTTTTATTTTTGTTATTTTATTCTAGTTAACTTTTCTTTTTTCAATTAGTTTATGTTGATGGAAAAGGAAAACCAAGTGCTTAGCAGTTAAATGGAATTCGTTTTTTACTTTAGCTTTTGAGTGGAATCTAACCATCAAACCAGGGAAGTTTTAGTTTCCCTTCTTTTCTTTTTATTGTTGTCATTATTTTTTGTTTTATCTCCCACTTAGATGCTCTATTTTCATGATCATATACGTTGAGGATAATGTACAACTCAAGTATAGGGGGGAGATAGATTGTATATGTTATTATATATTATTTGTATTCCCACTTAAGATTTTGATTAAAATTTTGCTAAATTTTTTCAAAATTTTAGAAATTTACGACCCTTACATAAATAAAAAAGCATTATTATTATTATTATTATTATTATTATTATTATTATTATTATTATTATTATTATTATTATTATTATTATTATTATTATTATTATTATTATTATTATTATTATTATTATTATTATTATTATTATACTAACATCCTTTATAAATTTAAGACACCTTGCTGAAATCAAGTTATTAAATCTTTAAAGTTCAGAGGTATTCTTCCCTTAAGCTTAGACTTAGATTCATGATTAGGATAGATATAAACAGGGTAAGGGTATAGTCATTCTGATTTCTAAGTTTGATTCTAGAGGATAGCTATCTATCCTTCTTTTTCAAAATTTTAGGTCAATGAATAGAGGAGGTTTGTCCTTTGAAAGTCCCTTAAAAAATCAAAGTAGTTAGAGGAGTAACTTAAAATTGAATAATTAAGTTGAGTTGATTCAATGAATTGTTCAATGATTGGTATAGATTGATCTTGATTCCTCAAAAGAGCAAGACTCTTTAACGCTGCCACTAAGAAAAAGGAAGGAAAAAGTGAAATTAATTACGGTTATTAAGGATTAGCCTTCATTCATCAACAGAGCAAGGTGCTTTCCCCGTTGGCAACCATGTAAGCCCCAAAGTTCAGCCAAATAACTGTAAGATTGAATTTAGAACCCAAGGTTCAGGGCGATCGGCTAAAGGATCCAATCACACCCAAATTATAAACTATTGAGAGAAATATTAGTAAAAATGACCCCGTAAACTTAAATTTAAGAAAATAAATAGCAAAATAGGAGACTATAAAATTTTCAAATTTTAAGCATAATAACTGCTAATTACCGAAAAGGCAAAAAGTGTAATATAATAACCAATAAATTATTAGAAATAGATTATATGTATACTAAAAATTTTAGAATGACCAAAATAATATTTAGGAATGTTCACGTGTACCCTACATGTATTTACGTGTAGATAAAAATACGCATAATTACTAAAATTGGCCGAAAACTAAGCAAATAATTAAAGAAAAATATAAAATAATTATGGAAAAATAAGAAAAAATCAGAAGATAATAAGATGAATCAAGATAAGGTCGTGGCAGGTCCAAAGCTGCAAAATAAAAATTAGCCAATAAAAATTGAACAACACAAAAGCCAAAAATTAAGGAATTTGGACAAAGTCTTGTCAAATTAATGCATATTAATTACAGAAAATGTCTATAAATAGGGAAAAATTTACAGAGCTTATTTGGACAGTTTGGAAAGTGAGAAAATTAGGGAGAGCCAAAAATTCGAGAGAAAATCCAGAAAATAAAAAAAATAAGAAAAACTGTGCAGTTAAGGGTTTTAAAAGGAACCCACACCAGAAGAGGAGCTGGAAGTGGACAGCCACCACCGCCACATGGTGGTAGCAGCGCCCATTCCGGACTACAAGGCCATGGCGGCACGCGGTGGCCGGAGCCACCAAAACCGGTGAGTCCAAATTCTAGCTCGATTCTTGTGAAATTTTGTAAAAATAGTAAATATAATTATAAAATTATGAATTTTGTTATTATGGGATATTTTTGTATGTAGTTTGTAGGAAAAATATTATTTAGATAAAAACATGTCCCGTAATATAGGGTCCTTAAGAAATCATGCAAAACCGAGCACATTTCGGTTTAGAAATAAATGACCTTAGGAGTGTAGTTTGGAGCTCAATTTTTTTTCTGTAGGATGCTCATGTGATATAGAACAGTGCTATGAAGCCATTTTTTTAAAATTAATTTTATAAATTTTTAAGTTAATTTTTAGCCCTAAAATGATGGAAAAATTGGGTGATTTAGGGTTAATTAGGTGATTAGGATGTTAATTACTGATTTAGATAGTAATTAGATGTTTAGGGATGTTAATCTCTGATGTGGAAACCTGATCCTAGTGTATGGAGTGTTAAGTATAAGTAATGAAGGTGTTATGTGGTAAATGTAGAAAATTAGGAATATGTAGAATTAAAAATTAATAAATATGAAAAAATTAGGTTTAATTAGATAATAAAATAATGAAAATCAGAACATAACAAATCTAAAACAAAATTCAATTTTAGGTAATTATATGAAAAATGTAAAAATTTCTCACAACATGAGTAAATTCGGTACACTAATATGGATTTAAGTGTACCGGATGGAATAAAATGCTGACTAGGGGTAGTAATCGTATTTAGGAGATCGGGAATTATTGTGATTAATTTCACATTATGGGTTGAAACGGATTTCTAGGATTGGAATATAAAACATTACATAGAAATCGAATTAAAAACCTAATTTAGAAATCGATGCGAAAACCGAACACCGAACCTGAACCTAACCCTAAAATAATTATAAAAGACTTAATATCTAGATAATTAGGTATATTTAACCTTAAATAAAACCTAACAATAAGCGTTATCGGATAAAATGAACTTATAATATTATATGAAATACTAAAACCACGTTCGTGTTATAGGGATGATCGGCGATGGCCTGAGCAAATCGGACCTCGAGTGAGTGAGCGAGGAGTCGAGGTAAGTTGGGATTAATACAATGCTGTATTTTGGAGGCTTAAGATTATGCTTGGTTGTGCTTGTTAGATAGAGAATGTGTGCATGTGCTTGATTATGGGTGATGCTATGATTCTGTTTGTTGCTCTGGCACATATTGTATGACTTGTATGAAAGGATTGATCACCCTAAACTGGACTTAATTAAATATCCGACCAGTAATCATAATCGGACATGCATGGCAACCCGTTAGGGGAACTTAGGACTCTCCGGCCAAATACCGACCCCTTCGGAAGGGATAGCGCAGGATTGCAAAATGGTCCCTTCTTCATCCTCAGTCGAACTAAGTGACAGGAGAGGAGGTCGCGGCGAAGGTGAAGACAATGGTTCGAAGGTAGTCACGAGAGGAGCAAGGTCTCCATTACACAAGCCTGGGTTTGGTCGTGAGCTGTTGCATTAACGGCAACTCCTCAACCCGGATTAGAGCGGGCGTAATTTCTCTAATTTCATGACGGGTCGGACAACGTCGTGCGATGGCATTTGCTTGCACATGCATTGCACCTAATAAGTGATTGAAAACCTTGTTGTGTGTATGGTATAGTTTTAAGTCCTCCATCCTAACTTACTAAGCTGTAGTTGCTTACATCCCTATAGACGTCGTGCAGGTGCTGGCTAAGAAGCGGCAACAACTACTCTGAAGCTAGCAACTGCTGGATCCTGGGGAGTGAGGAAAAATATTGAAGAATAAACACATATTTTTAAGGTCTAAGTTTTTATTATTTTTCATTTCCGAAGGATGTAATGATACAGAAAAGTACTATAGAAAAATATTGTAAACTTTAACTGCAATAACTGAATTATATATAACATATATATAATTCCTCACTTTTATAGGTAAATGATTTATTTAAATTACAAACTGTCTACTTCAAAGCGGGTTAGTTGTGGACGCCTTGTGTAGATCAGGTCTAAGATAGCGATTGTAAGGCCAACTTCTATCTTAGGATGATTTACACGGCGGGGCTGTTACGACTCTGCCGCTTCGGGGCGTGACAAACCACGATATTAAAAAGAATTAGGTTAGTAAAGATTGATCTCAATCCCTCTAAAGAGCGATGTACTTTCCCAATGCTAATAAACATTAAGTAAATCAAGTAAATTAATTACCCTCCTAACAAAAATTGGAAGAAGTAGAGGGATAATTAGGAGTAGATTAATGTAACGTGAACCTGATCTAGTTTTTCAAGTTAATAAAATTTAAACGAAGATTTTACTCCTCTTGAGGTAGAGTGAATGAAATCCCTATGACTTTTTCTTAACTAGTTTATGTTTTTGGTAATCTTCAATTTAGTTTTTGTTTAAATGCTATGATTAACTTTGAATTCACTAAATTGATTGCTAAATATCAATAAGTTTCAATTGGGTACTATTAAGTGTCTTAAGTTCATTGATAACTTAAGGAATAAGGGTGATTTTGGAAAGAATTTTTGCTAAACAAGTAAAATATTAAGGGTAAACTCTTCTAAAATTTAAAGTTTTTTGTGTTGTCCATTTTTTTATTTAGCTTGAGAACAAGTAAAAACTTAAGTGTGAAGGAATTTGATAATTTAAAAATAACATATATTTTCTATAGTTATTTTGGGTCAATTTCAACTTTATTTATATCAATTTGATGCTATTTTAAGCTTAATTTATTTATTTATCACTTTCAGGGATATTAAAATCATTTCATAAACATTTTAAGGATTCCAAGGCAATTTTGAGCAAATTCAAAGTAAAATCTTGGCTAACAAAGTGAAGCGGAGAAAATTCAAAATAAGAATGAAGTCCAGCAATGACCACAATCACAGACGATACCCTTGGTCCTTACCCATAGTCCTTTCATATAAGAATTCAATTTGAATTTCCAAGATTTCACTCAAAGGGCATGACCACGACCTACCACCATGGTCATATCCTATGGTCACGAAGACATTATATTTCTAGAATTCTACATTTGTAAGGATTTCTTTGTAATCTTAAGAGTTTTACCCATAAATATACTCCTAAGCCTAGAGTTACAAAAAGAGAGCTCTTTTAGCAACTGTTAGGATTAGAATAGGGCTTCTCTATGTAAGACTCATATTGGCATGACTAGGTTTGTTAGCTGACTTAGGGTACTAGAGAAAGTAACTTAATTAAGCTAGAAGCTTACGAGGAGTCTCATGATTTTAGTCGAAGAGTTTTCGTAGGCTCGGAATTTAAAAATACAATAAGATATTAAAAATATAGCCAAAATAGTATAATTTACTATATTATTTTATCGGTAAAGCGCGAATTGGGTCTTGGAAAATAACGAACACCTAGAAATAAATTATAAGAGTAATATAATTAATATTGCACATAAAACAATATATAAAAGACATATACACACATTGGTTATAATTATTATATAAATATATATATTAGTAATTGTCAAAAATACCCAAAAATGTAAGAATATTACCGAATAAATAAAGAAAAATATATGAAAGTTATAAAAAAATTCTCCAGCCATCTGTTGAAGTCGTAGTAGCTTTGGAATTATTGTTGGATAAGCTATGAACACAAACAACATTAACTTGACACTTAACTAAGTTAATTGAAAAATGTTGGCCTTAAATAAAATTGGAACACCCCCTACACTACCTTTAAAAATGATAAATTGATCTCCATTCAAGGGTTTGATCAATTGTAAGTCTAGAAAAAAAAAATAGTGAGAATAAGAATGAAGAAGGAATGAGTTTGAAGGAAATATTTTACAATAGTGCGAAATTGGAGGAAATGAAGGGTTCATGTGTGTATGCAATAACTAGAAGTGAAACTAGGAAGCCGCCTGAAGGAATGGTCAGTGCCTGGTCGCAACCTCCCCTTCCCTCATAGTGGTCGAAACTTGGACTTCTGGTGAGTCATTAATCTTACCGATCTTTATAAAAAATTAGGGAAAAGTAGCCAATGAACTCAAAAAAATTTGAAATTCGGTTTCCTTATATATTTTTGCATAAGAAATTCAAATCTTCAATCATATTTTCAAAATTTTGAGTGTAGATATGAGGTCCTTAAGAAAAACTTCCTGTTCAACAATTTTCAATCGAGTTTTTAAAAAACTAATTCATATAGTTTCGACTTGAAATTTTGCAGTTATTCTCCTAAGATGTTGAACTTTGATGCTATGTGATTGGATTTTCAAAGTTTAATAGTTAGATTTTGGGGAAAATCTGTTTCTCACAAGACAATGAGCTAGAAGTGGGTTTTTTTTTAAAAAAGCTAAGTTAGGTTTTTGTAAAAACAAACTTCATTCCATATTAGCCAACATGTAGTAACTATAAGTGGGTAAATAAGAGCTTTAAGATGTTGATTTTCAATTTTAGGTGTGTATTTGGTGGTTTAGTAGTTTAATCGCGAAAGATCTGATGAGTTGTATTAAGTGAAGGTGTAAGAGAAAAGTGTATATATAATAGTAGTATTAAATTGTTGTTTTCTACATTTGCAGGTTTATTAAAACTATGGAACATAAGGTAAGTTGAATTTTATATAAAGTAGCTAGATATACTAGTAGCAGCAAAGTTAGAAACTATGTCAAAAAGTAAGTCAAAATGTGATTCGATGTGCATATATGTTGAATACACTAAGAAAATGGAATCTATACCAAAAAATGGCTTATATTTGGATTCTACCCTATTTCTTGAGACAAGCTATAAGTCAAGAACTTCCTAAATAAGAATTTAACTTTGGACTAAGGGTTAAAAACTGGGTCAGAATGTTATTTGGTATTGGATATCCTTGACAACACTAGGAGTTTGACAATAGATTAATTAGTAATTTGTATATGAATTCCATTCCTTTATTCGAGTCAGAACATGAGTTAAAAGTCACTTGGACAATAGTCTATACCATAAGACTAGGTCAGAACCTAAGTTAGAACCTTTATCAAAAAGTAGTTCAATGGAAGATGCAAAATATAAGAGCAATTGGAAGTTTGAAGACAGTTGGTACTGAATATCAAACCATTAGAAATCGAAGAGTAGATCAAAAAGTTGCCTAATTATACTTTTTAAGAATTTATTGAAGTCAAAATTTAAATCAGAAGTTGCTGGACGGTAATTTGTATTAGGTTAGAACCTTGGTTAAAAGGTATCCTGTTTAACTAATATTTAATAAATACCATAGAAAAACTTACCAACACAATTGAAAATGTACTTAAATGTTCTCAATGAACACATATATTATATATTGGACACAAACTAAAGATTTCATGTTAAATTTTAGGGATAATAAAGAAAGACGAGACATGAACAATACATGAGGAAAATGAGCATCAATATCCAGGTAAGTGAGATCAGTGTTTTGCTGCACTTTGAAATATTGTTAAGAATACTTAGAGACCTTAGTATATGTCTTGTTTGTGGTTATAAGTTAGTTTCTTACGTGCATGCAGTGTATGTGCTTGAATATTGTTGTGCTAATTGAGTGTTGGATTGATGTGTTGATTGTTTCATAATATTACATGCCTTGGACTATTTGAATTTACTCGATCACCCCAAAAGTAATCTAACATAAACTCGACTTAACCACTAACCAGACTTGCATCGTAACCCACTAGGGGTAACAACTACAAAGTGTGGGCCAAACATGGATCCCTTCATTAAAGATAGCAGAAATGGTTCTCTCCCCACCTTGAGTCAAACTAACTAACAGGAGAGGAGGTTGTGGCCAGGTTAGGGTCAGTAGTTCGAAGATAGTCTATGGTGAAGCGTGTTCTCCATTGTACAAGCCTCGGTTTGGCAATCAAATTCATGAGTGAACGGCATGAAACTCCTTAGAACCCAGATTAAAGCGAGCATAATTTCTCTGATCTCACGACGATCGGTCAATATTGTGCAATGGTATTTGCTTGATCATACATTACATCTAACTAAACTTACTTAATAACCTTTATTGCTTTGCATCAAATATGTACTATTATCTTCGTCTCACTTACTAAGCAAGTTGTCACTCATTTCTCTATAGTTATTTTGTAGGTTTCCCTAGTAGACTCATTAGTATTACTCCAAGTTCTAAAAGGTTAGAAAACGGGGTCGAGAAGTGAGATTTAAGATTTCTTGACTGGATTTCTACTTATTATCAGCTATACTAACTTCTAAGAAAACTAATAGGGTCTCCTTAAGTGATCCCTAGTTTTTAGTCAATGAAATTTATTTTATACTTTGCAAGCCTATGGATTTTAGTGAAATTTTAGTAGACACTATATCTTTCCATAACAACGAAGTTTTTGGAATTTTTATTAAATACAAGGTTTTATCTTTCATACAACTTTTAACTTGAGTTTTTACTCGAAATTTAAGTTATATATTTTCAAAATCTATTTTTAAAAGTTATACCACAGGTTGATTCCTACCAGGTACAAAATGAGACGCTTCTAAGTAGTAGAGTAGTGAACGCTTTTTGTAGGCTATACCTATATTACCAACTAAGGTGGCTACCTTCTAACATAGGTTTGTTTACATAGCGAGGTTGTTACGACTCTCTGGTTTGGGGCATGGCATTCTATTGTGTTTCTTATTTATTTATTTTTCTTGTCTTTATTTATTAAACTTAGTAAATTATTGTTGAACCCAATTTTAATAGGGGTGATTCTATTTATGAAATTCAATTGATGATTTTGCTTATTGCAATCTAATTATACTGTTCTTATTATGTTAGATTAATATTATCGGGGTATTAATTTAATGTTTGATTTGCTGTAGAGTCACAAGGCCTGCAGTAAACATACGAGTGTAATTCGAAGAGATTGGATGTGCTAAGAGATTAAGTATTTAATCTTTCTAGATTAGGGTGACCTAATTGCGAGATCCATGTACGTCATGTGATCGTGAGATGCTCTATTTAGCAGTGATGTGAGTAGAAAGGATCTCAAGGTTAGAAATTAGTTGAAACACAAGTCCAACTAATTCAGAATTCGATTTCTACTGGAATAGGGTTAAAAATCTATACAATCCAATAAGGCAATTGAGATTGAATAATCTCCTAAAATTAGATAGTAAATAACAATTTAAGATTTACTAAGAAAAATATTAGCTTGTAATTAATTAATTCATGTTTTCTATATTATTTTAGTATTTCGAAGTCTTCGTTGCTTTTACGTTATTGTTATATTTCTACACTTATTATTATTATTTTACTTATTACTTTATGTTGTTTAGCTAATTAGTTATTTAATTATTTTGTTAGTAATTAGTTATTTTAATTTCCTTATTTATTATTGGCTAAATGTCAGATTTCCTTGCAATTCTTGTTTTCCTTATTTCGTTTATTTAACTAAATCTTAGTTATTTGATAAATTTTTCTATTAAGAGAAGCTAGGTAGTTGAATAAATTCAAAAGGGTATACTTGCTCTGAATAGTTAGATATGCTCATATACTTAGCTCCTTGTGGGATCAACAATTGGACTCAAAAATCTGTTTTAATTCTTTATAATAACTTAGCCAGGTACACTTGTTTGTAATGTGATATACTTACACGATCAAAAGCCAAAAGTTTATTCAATAAAGCTGAATCATGATATAACAATTAAAGCTTCAGTTAAAACCACAAAAGCTAAGCTCCTCATTTAAAGAAGATCATTATCTCAACTCATTTGAGAACAATCACCAAAGAAAATTCAAGAGAAGATATCAAATTACTATACAAAGGTAGAAGCTCAAGCATTTTGAATTAGGCAAGTAATTAGCTTAAATTACCCTTACATTCATACCTTATGGACAACAAGGTCAAAGCTTACAATTCATTGACTTATTGCTACAAATCACATTCAACAACTAAGTCGTTAAATGCAACTAAATGAGAGTATATTATTCTTTATACACCAAGTTACTCAAACTTAACACAATTCCTTTTTTTTTTTTTTTAGAATAATAATAGAAAGAAGCAAAACATCTTGGACCCAATATTCTAAAGCAAATCATCACTATAAATAGCATAACTTAAACATAGCAAAAATAGAGAAGGTTATCACTCTTGACCCCATCAAACAGACAAGATCCATCACCTTTAACTACTCAAGAAAGAGGGATGCAAATTGCTCGACCACATTGTTAGCTAAATGGGATACTTTTCCAAAACATCAATAACTTCCTCAACTTTTACCTTTATAAGATTAGCAACTTAAGCATATGTAGAACCTTATTCTGATCCATTTCCATAAGCATACCTATCATCTTAGCAGCATTATCATGCTCTAACTGATCAACCAATGGGTATAAGCTCTCACCCCTACTATGTTTTCTCCTATCCCAGTGATGCATTAGTAAGAGCAATAGTAAAAACCCACATAAGCATTAGTTGGCCTACTAAAGCATCTCATGATGCCATAGTACCCATGTCATATAGAGTAGAAAGTATTCCTCCACTAACATCAAGCATAGCAACCTTTAGCATATTGCAGCTTGGAGGATAGTGATATATGCATCCCTTCGAAAGCATTTGATGTTGTATTAGCAGAGCAGGCTGTTGACTCTGTTACATTGCACCCACTCATATCTTAATTATCAACAAATGATACAAGTTCATGTTATTTCATAAAAGACCATCAGCCAATAATGAAAGCCAACACTATTGCAACTTAATGACCATGTCTCAGTTATCAAAACTTCATTAAACTAAGTCAATTAAACTCTAAAGATACGTAAACATCACAAATATCAATAGAAAAAAAGGAAGAAAAGAAAAGGAATATAAGATGAGAGGTAGTATATGATGCAAAAATTAATATATGTAGATAAAGGTACAAGCTCTAAAGTTAGTGATGTTATATGCTTTAGAGTAATTCATGTTGAGAGTAAGCCTTGGCATAACTAGCACTGAAGTAGATTCATGAGTTTCAAAGCTCATTAGAAAAAAATAGCAAAAGTGCACCGAGGGACAAATAAGGAAATAAAAAGTTATAAACCATGAGAAATCTCACTCGATGTAATTTATATAAGGTTTAAGTTTTAGTCTTAATTAATTAGGAAATGAGGAAAGTAATCCCTTTAGTACAAATACATGATTCCAGCTTTTTTAAGGCAAAAGTTCATATTTCATATATGCATAAGATCAAGATAGGACAAACATGAATACATGAAATCACATAGATGGTAACCACAATTAGCACAAAAGAATCACACATACAAGCACCAAAATCAAATTGCATACAACTTAGGCCAATTTACTTGACCTAAGTTTTAAGTAAGTAAAATGGTCATATAAATCAATTCCAAACTCAAAGAACCAAGAAAACAAAATATCTCACTCTTGATTCCTAAAAACATACAAAATAACTCTAAACAAGTATAGAAAACAATATATTCACATCAAACAATTGAAACTCATTTTAGAACCAATTAAAGCACATTTCAATAAACCAATAACTTTAATTAAACACAATTTCAAGTATAAATAAGCATAAACAAGCAATAAAGTATGCATCCATTTGAAAATTTGAAAAACCACAAGTTTTTATACAAACAACAATTCTATCACAACTAAACACATTTTTATTCACCAAGACAAAAAAGGTCAACTCAACAACAAAAACTTGACCTGGTTTCTCACTTTTTTTTGTTTGGAATTCCTTAGATTTTGAAGTCAAAACATAATTTTCTATTCTTGGGACCTAAATAAATTTTGTTTTATTATTTTTCTAACAATTTCTTTTAAATAAATAGACAAATGTATGAAATTCGTTTGAACTTTCCACAATAATTATGAGTTTTATTAATGGTGCTTCTAACATAATAATTATCGTATTCTTCTTTCTTATACTTATTCACTAAATATTTTTATCTTTTTATTTATCCATAAGCATTTCAAAACCTTTATTACTTTTGGACTTTCAATATTGAATTACCTACATTAGTTAAGTTGTATAGTAACGTTTTCCATTTCGAGAGTTTCTAGCTCAATAGTATGATTATTTACAATTTCATTACTTTCCTTACTCTATTCTTCCTTTTCATTAATTTCAGTTGCTAAAAACTTATTTTCTTTTTCGGTTTTTATTCTCAACTTTTAAGGCATCAATTTTACCTTGAAAAGTATCTAATTCATTTCCAATTGTTTTTTTTAACATACTTAAGGTTGTCAAACTTACATTTTATCAAAAATCGTTGGATAATCAATAAAATCGGAACATAAAGTCAAAATATAGAAATGTAAGTTTTTAAGACCTATGTAAAATAGTTTTCAAAAATTGCGAATATGTTTATTGTAGCTAATAAAAACTTGAAATACACAATAGAAATGAAAAAATTAAGATATTTTTTCAATAAAAAAAAATTAACTAACATGTGCAGAAGAAGGATAAGAAAAATTGAAATTGAGCTTTTCTCCATTATTTTTCTTGAAAATAATGAATTAAAGAGAATTAAACCTTTCTACTTATTTTAAGTCATTAATGGTAAATCAAACTATGTATTTTTCCTTGTAAACTTTTTCTATTGAAATCAGAACCTAAATGAGGGTTATGAATGTCAAATGAGGAATCAGAAGAGAGTAAAGGACGAAAAAATTGGAAGAGGACAAGGAAAACAATGTAATGTTCTAATAATCAATGGTTTATAAAAACATAGTTGTCATTTAAAAAAAAATTTAAGCCTATTCAACTTAGATATATAGCATCAGTAAACTCAATTAAAAATATAAATTTTTATCGAGTTTAACATGTAACTTGATTAAAAAAGAAAGTTTCTGTAATAAAATGATTTTATGCTTGAATTAACTTAGAAAAGTCTTCTAAAATCGTAAACCCGTAGAATCATATGATTGGAATCGCAATTTTAATAACTATAAACATACTCTTTAACGAAATATTTTTCTTAAGGCATTTGCAAAGTTCACTATTCAACTCATTGTACTTATCTTAAAGTTTATAGTGAGAAATTACAAGAGATGAGGAAGAGGCATTTCTCTCATCCAAGGCCATCAGATAAAAAACTTCTTTTGAATCACTTTTGTCATCATCACTCTATATGGCCACTAACTATTCATTTTTTAGGTTCAAACATGGACTCTATAGATAACCCAACCTTTAACAATAATAGTATCTTATGACCTCCCCGTTGTGTTCTTTAAGGGTTCTTTAAACTTTCATGTAAGCTTTTTCTCTTCATCACATCCATTGCTAAAGCACTTATGGTTTTAAGAGCAATTAATTTCTCCTTTAGCTTCCTTTTTTGGTCTTAGTCTATTCATGAGTTCATAGAGAGCTAAGAAATTTTTTCATCTTCAATGAAGATAGATCATTTGCCTCTTCATTGGTAGTTCATTTAGCCTCACAATCCTTTGACAAAGCTAGCTTTTGAAACAATCTCAGCATTTGCCAAAGATCTACCAAGACATTGAAATGATTTTATAATTTCAACAGATCTAATATGTATTTGATCATTGTTTTTCCTTACTCTATTTTGAAATTTTTGAATTTTTCACAAAATATGCTAATTTTAGTTTTTTTAGCTTCATGAGTTATTTCTAAGTTATCTAAAATTTCTTTAGCATTTGTATAAATGCATATCTTATTGAGATCATTTTCACATAAATCACAATGCAAGTTGTTCATGTCTTGTTTATTTAATTCTATAGTTCCCAATTCATTTTAGTATATTTTATTTATTGTTTTTCAATTTCATGGATTGGACCCATTTCAATGATTTCATTATTTTCTATTATGTGCTCTCATTGATACTCTCATAAAAAATTTCAAAAAACTATTTATTACCATCAGATAAGTGTAACTTATTAGTTGATTGACTCTCCATAAATCCTAAACTATTAGAAGTCATTGTTGGTTTAGTCTAGATACGATTAAACAATTTAAATTAGAGTCATACCTTCGATACCAATTCAAGTACATAGAAGGGCTAGGTTTAATTGACAAATTTTAATGTGAATTAATAAGAATATGCAATGATAAAATAAATTATAATGGAATAGAAAAGAGACAAGGATAGAGAAATTAAATCAAAGTAAAAAAAAATGGAACCATAATGTACCTGACTACAATTGCATATATCTAACAATAAAAAAAAAAAGGGATGAACCCCGAAAATCCTAGCCTCTCTAAGGATAAATATAGTGATTGAGTGCAATGAAGCCGAAAAAGATTAGCAATTGATAAGCAAGATCAACCTAAGGTGTTATTCTCCAATGAACCAGATGATGAGAAGGAATCTCAATCAAAGAAATTGTCCTTTAAGGACACGGTGCTTACCAACATACCGGGAGCCTATGCGAGATATTACTTCAAGGATTTGCAAGAATCCAGTGATATAGATGACAATACTAAAAACATGATTGAAGAAGAAGATAGATTAAATAGTTAATATGAGCTAGAGGTATGTCATGTAGTCTTTTCAAAAGCTGAAAAAAAAATAGCCTCATTGTTCCTTAGCAAAATACCTTCATTGCAAAAGTTATGGGACCCAACCTTAGGTTTAAGATTTTAGCAGATTAGCTAAAAAAATTATGGAAATCCATAGGAAACTTGAAAGCGATAACAATGGGATCGAGAATTGATCTATAGTGCTGGATAATAATTTTGATTTTCAATAGGTAATACAAAATGGTATATGGTTCATTAACGACCCTTATTTAGCCCTTAAAAGATAGGAGTCGAATTTCCATACGGATTAGAATTCTTTTGATTCCATTGCAGTATACGTTCGTTGTAGGACTCCTTATTGAATATTATTCATCCTTGGTGATTAGGAAAATTGGTGAAAAGATCGGCTTGGTCTTACGTTATGATGCATATACAGAGGAACTTGAGAAGGGTAATTTTGCACGTATATGCGTGCAAGTAGAAACTGACACCCCTTTAAAACATCCTGGTGTTATTAGTAACATGAAATATCGAATTCAATATAAGGGTTTACATAGATTGTAGGAATCTTGTGGAAGACTTAGCCATAATAGATTTTTATATCCATAAACAAAAGAGAGCAAGGACACTTTGAAGATGAATGCTGATAGAATTAATTAGGGTGTAGTCAATACGTCGATAGTTGGAGATGCCATGGGGGACGTTGGGAGAGTGAACGTAAGACCTAGTTAGAGCATTAATGTAGAGAAGGCAAGAAGTACTAAGTAGTCAGATGCCTCAGACAAAGGAAAGGCAGTAGGAGTTATCAAAGAAAAATTAGTTTTAAAAGACATCACCAATAAAAGTTCAAGTACAGAAAAAATGAATGATGAAAATCTTAGAGATTGGGTGAAAATACAATACAAAAAAGCGGTGCTAAAAAAAGGGAACCTAGGAAAGGATTTGATAACTTGGAAAGTAATCGAAAGGAGGAAGAGAATATTTCTCGAAATCCATAATTACATACTCGAACAGGTATGTCAATTCAAAAAAAAAAAAAAAAAAAAGAAAGTGAAAAGGTGCCAAAGGGAAACATATCTTAGAGAGATAGGGTTGTGTCTTTTGATACACCTACTATCGCTTTAAAACCAAGGGAGAGTACCATGTTGGACGTTGAGTCCGTGAAAAATAAACCTCTACAATCTACATAAAAAAACTGTGTGCCAAAGTGGTTTCCACGATGAACGTAAAGATTAATCTCAAATTGTTAAGCAACGATTCAAAAATCCTGCAAATGTTTTCAGACATATGGATGTAGAAAGTTCAAATGGAATCATCAACTAGGCATGTAGTAATGGAGTTGGTGAGTATAGTCTTGATGGAAACAAAATGGTATGGGGAGAGGATTCAGGAACTAATGTTTTGGCCAATAATAAGGAGAGATAGATTTCAACTTGAGGGAGAGAGGATTATTCACATTCCCATGGAAAGCATTGTAGTAGTCAAGATGCCTTTGACCCTACAACTAGATATTCAAAGTGTACCAAAATGGTGTGGGGAGAGGATTCGAGAACTAGTGTTTCGACCAATAATAAGGAGGGATAGATTTCAACTCAAGCGAGAGAGGATTATTCGTATTCCCATGGAAAGCATTCTGGTAGTCAAGATTCTCATGACCCTACAACTAGACATTCAAAGAGTACCATTCACTCTCTTACTAATGGAAAGAATGTGCAATTGATGCTAATCACAACATGGGAAATGCAAATAGCCATGTTGCATACACCACCCCAACCGAGTACATGGAGAATGACCATTGATCATTTTTGGCAGGTTTACACAAATGATCACCTATGTAGAATCTCGGTTTGGAAAATTATGATGGACTTCATGGACACTCTCTCCATTGAAATGCACCATAAACCATTAAAAGCTCTTGCATGGAATGCAAGAGGTACTAATGTAGGTTGCTAGAGGCAAGCAATCAAAGATTTGGTACTGTGTTATGAACTATAGGTAGTAGTCATTTTGGACACCATGATGGGTAGATAAGCTTCGATTGAATTGAAGGATTTTCTAGTTTTGACTACTTTTTGTGCTTGGAAGCCCAAGGCTTTGGTGGAGGAATTCTCATGTGTTGGAATGTCGAAGATGTGATCATTTACCCTCTCCAAATCTCTTGCCAACAAATTCTTATGGAAATACAAGTGAGTCACACAAACTTAATATGGTATTTTTCGATTATTTATGTTAGTCCCACTTAGGATTTTAAATGTACGCTCTAGGATAAATTGTGTGAGTGGTCTCATAGATTACGACCTTAACTACTTATGGGGGACTTTTACGAGATCCTTTTGAGTGATGAGAAGTGGGTTGGGATAGACCTAAATCAGTCTAGAGTCATGGCATATCAAACTTGCATAAAGAATAAATGGTAGTTGAAAGATGAGTAGGGGTTTTTGTATATCGACGATACATAACTACCAATATTACACAACCAAGGGTAGGTCTAAATTGTGAGATAACTTGAGGAATAAATGGTAGTTGAAGGATGAGTAGGGGTTCTCGTATACTGACAAGGGATATGACACACCAACACCTCATATGAGGTTAAGTTACACTTGATATTATGCATAAGTGTAGCCATAAGGCACTTACCACTAATCTATGCTCACTATGGACTAGATAAGAGCAAACAAGAGTAAGTAGAAGACACTTAGCACACAAAAGGAAATATGTCTAGAAATTCAATTTTCATTGTTTTAATCATGTAGCTATCACATGTTACAAGTATTTATATGACCTAACTAAGGTAAGTCATAGGTTAACATAAATTACAAAAAAAATTCTACTAAAAAAGGAAAAAGGAATAAATTACAAGCATAGAGTTGTAATCAGACAAAAAGGGATATCGAGTACAAATAGGATAGTACGGATGTCAAAAAATTGGATTCATGTCAACTGTCCATTATGTGGTCCCAATGATGTTGTTTGCTAAGTAGAACAAGTTCTAAGTAGATCAGGTTGGGGTTAGGTACTTAGTAGCTCAGATATTTTAGGTTGAGGAAAGATTAGTTCAAGGGTTAGCCCATTGTCTAGTCGACTCGAGATCGGTGTCATCTTGGCCTCAACGATGTATTAGGTTCATAGTAGGCAGGTTTGGTGCTTGACCTTGGATTGATGTATTGTGAAAGGGTCGGCTTGGCAATAGGTTTGTTACCTCGAAAGTCTCTTCAATGAGATAAGGAACAGAGTAACTCAGTGGGTCGAATTGGAGAAAGAATTGTTCTTTAGATTTTAACTCCCCTTGGACAGCTTAGAGAACCAGATGGATGAGTCTTAGGGCCCAAGAGTGAGTGATTAGTCCATGATTCCCATCATCTCGGTATTAGAGCTTGGCTATGTTTGATCAAGTTCCTTCATTTATAACGAAGAGGGTAATTTTATCCCTACAACCTTGATGTTGAAGAGAACAATGAGTGTGAGCCCTATGCCCGAGGATGAACAACGAGAGAATTTGTTTCACATTGGTTATAAGGTCAATGGATCACTGTATGCCTTAATCGTTGATAGCAATTGCTGCACCAATGTAGCATCTACTTTTATGGTCCAGTAATTAAAGTTATCGACCAAGTCTTATAAACTACACTGGCTTAGTGACAAAGGAGCCTTACAAGTAAATGAACAAGTGACTGTGCCGATCAGTATTGGAAACTATCAAGATGAAGTGCTCAATGACGTGTTACCCATGAATGTGTCCCATATCCTTCTTAGACAACCATAGATGTTTGATTAGAATGTAATATACGATAAGAGGGAGAACACATGTTCCCTAGAGCATGAAGGTAAGAAGGTGAAGTTAAGCCCTATAATCGCCAAACAAGTTAGAAGCATGTAAACTCAACTAAGCTGAGTTTTGAAGAAGGAGGCTTTGGTGATGACTTAAGCCGAGCTTATCATAAATCAATCTTCTTTAAACCGATTAATATTAAACTCTACCTATTTAATACGAACCCTTAACTAAGCTTTAAAGAAAACTAGTTCTTTTTTATTTGTAAAAACATTTTGGAGTTACCATCTAACCAAGGTTGGGAAATGGTTTAGGTTAAAACTAAATGAGTAGATTTGGTTTTAATCTAAACATTAGTTCACATCAAAGAACCGATTTTTAAAGGGAAAAAAAAAAGGGATTTGAAAAACAAGAGAAACAAGTTCGAGGGTTAGATTTTTTAAACTCTTACGGGTACTATTTACTTTCCAAACTCATATTTTAATTTCTAAAATCACCTTTAAAAATAAGACTCAATCATTAACCGACGAATCGAATCCTATCTTATTAAACCGGATAAATTTAAACTAAATTAAAAGAAATCTAAATGTTTTTTTTTTCATTTTTTTACTAAATTGAGTAACTAATGGTGAAAAACTATTTTCTTTTTTATTTTTTACGTTGCCCTATATTTGCGTACGAGTACCTACGTATCCATTACTTAAAATTAAACATACGTAGTTTGTTTCAAAATTTTAAATGGGTTGGTTGATTTTAATTTGAGAAAACTACCGATTTTAAGTTTTTAACTTGATTCGAGTTTAATTGAGAAAATACTAAAGGGTCCTAATTGATCAAATTTTTTATAGATTTGAAAAATTCTAAGGGAATCCTATTTTTGGAAAAAAAAAGAGATTAATTTATTTCATTTATTTGGAAAATGATTTTTTTTTAATTTTATAAAATAATTTTTCATTTTTATTATTTTTCTTGTTTTATTTTATTTTATGATTTTTTTCTTATTTTAGTCTTAATCGGGGAAAATAAATAAACTATTTAAGTTACTCTATCTCTTTTTTTTTCTCTTTTTATTTTCCTTTCTTTTTTTTTCATTAAAATTACAATACAATCAGATTGAAATAACTAAACAAATAAATAAAAAAAAAATACAATTATCAAAACAAGAAGGTCGGGCTTAGATGAGTTAGGCATGTTAGTTGGACTTGGGTCGCAGCAACAGATTCGAATCGGGTCGTCAAGCTGAACTCAAGTCTAAAGCGGGTTGAGAGAGTAGAGATAGCAATGACTTTGTATAAAGATGTTTCTAGGTGATCTAAGCGTCAAATTGAGAGGGTAAGAGGATTTTTGTGTGTTTTGGGTTAGGATTGGGGGGATAAGACAAATGTCACAACCTGAGGTAGCTATACATGATTCGGCTATGACTAGTGGTGGTGGTCAATCCACATGGTGGTTATTGGGAGTGCAAGGGGGAGTTAGGTTTGTGGTTTTAAGGTGTAACAAAGCTAGTGGCGAGGTTAGATTAGAGTGTTGTGTGGTGGTGCTAATGGTTTCGAATGGGCGGTTGCGATAGAGAGAGGGTTTAAATAATAGTACTTCAATGGTAACTCTAAGGGCACGACAAAGTAAGAGGGTAGTCTTGCCCGAAAGCTAAGGAATAGAGGATTTTGGTCGTGGTGTTAGTGTAGCTCGGAGAAAGTTAGAGAGGGAGAGAACTATAGAGAGAGAAAACCGTATGACTAGAGAGAGAGAGATCTCGAATTTGTGCTAGAAACTAGTGTTCGAGTGTTTTAAATGAGAGTTGATGATGAGAATCAATTGATCGACCCCTATTTATACTAATGCAACACCAATTCAACTTAGAATTTTTCGGAAATCAAAATGAATGGCATTGAAGAACTTTGAACCAGAGTTTTTCTTTATTTTTCAATCCAATTTTAAATGCACAGTTGACTGAATCTAGATAGGATTTTGGTCAAGATTGAAACTAGGCTATGCATAGTTTGCAAATCTACTATTAATTTGGCGAGACTACAATAAAAGAGGATTAAATTTTCCGTTGAAGAAGGCTAACCGACTTAGTTTGTGCGAAAGAAATCTAGGGAAAATGCGGGAAAGAGAAATGAAAGGGAAAGAAAAGGGGCTAACATAATGCTGATGTGGTATCACATCAGTTGTGTCATCTAGTGGTCTTGTGCCACATTACTTGTCATGACACGTGGGCAGCTAACGTGTTATGATACGTGGGTTAACATGTGGCACTACATCAGCCACTAGCTAATCCGATAGATCCACGTATTAGAACATGTAGCACAGTGAAACCCTAACACATGGTGATGTATTGTGTATGTGTTGTGAAAAAAAAAATGCATTTCTTATGCCTTAGTGAGGTTCGAACCCAAGACCTCAAGCTAAACCCAATGTCAATGTTCTAATGCTTATTCATTAGGCTATTAGCCTGTACCTTATTCATATGAGTAATTAAACGGCATATATGGACTAGGTTTGTATGGGCAAGATTTGAATCTAAGCCTAAGCCCAATAACATTCTCCTAATTTTGATCTAAATTAAAAAAAAATCTATTCTATTATATTATCTAAAATTATTATTTATTTAGACTTCTTAAATTCTCTATTTTTTTTTCAATTTATATTTTTTTGTAACTTTTGTAATTTTTCTATTTTTTGTATTTTTCTATATATTTTTTTTCCAAAAATTTATTTTTATTATAAATTTTTCATTTTTTGCAGTTTTCTTATTTTTTATGCTTTTTCCTAATTTTTCATTTTTTTTTATTTTTCTGAATTTTTTTTGTTTTTCCTAAATTAGAACCCTTTACCTTATCATAAAAATTCTTAAAAAAATAAGGGGGTAAGGGGTAGCAGCGATGTAAAAATGGGGTGTCTACAAAACTGAAGAGAAAGATGGAGCTTGAAGCGCTGACCTATCTGCTAGTCATAAGATTACTTAAGATGAGAGGATTAAATGAGGAATTACTACTTACTAAGATGAAAACCTTATTAGATGAGTTTGTTAACCTATTCTTAGGTAAATTCCTAGAAGGTCTACCTCCCATCCGAGGCATCGAACATACAATTGATTTGTAACCAGGAGTTATACTACTGAATAAGCTTGCCTACAGGTTAAATCTTAAACAAGCTAGTGAACTGCAAAGATAAGTATACGAGCTGATGAAGAGAGGGTATGTATGAGAGTCCCTAAGCCTATGTGTTGTGCCAGCTTTATTGGTACTAAAGAAAGATGGGACATAGAAGATGTATGTAGATACTCAAGTAATCAATCGCATTACCATCAAGTATTAGTACCCTATACCAAGACTTGATGATATGCTTGATAAGTTGAATGGAGCAAGAATATTTTCCAAGATTAACCTCAAATCTAGTTACTATCATATCTGAATGCAAGAGGGAGATGAATAGAAAACTACATTTAAGACCCACCGTGGATTATATGAATGGCTTGTGATGCCATTGAGACTATCAAATACCCCGAGCACATTCGTGCAACTAATGGACCATGTACTCTGAGAATTTATTGGAAAGTTTGTCATCATGTATTTTGATGATATTCTTGTCTATAGTTTCAACTTAAAGACTTATCGAAAACATCTTGAAGCTATTTTCTTAAAACTCTAAACTGAGAAGCTTTATGCTAATATAAAGAAATGTGACTACTGCCGACCTGAGATAATCTTTCTAGGATCTATTGTGAGTAGTAGTGACATCTAAGTTGATGATGAGAAGATACAAGCAACTGCTAAATGGCTTATGCCAACCTGTTTAGTTGACATGCGAAGATTTCACGGCCTAGCATCATTCTATCGCCGATTCATAAGGAACTTGAATACTATTGTTGCCCTACTCTCTGAGTTAACAAAGAAAAATATAGAGTTCAGGTGGGGAGAGAATGAGCAAAGGAGTTTTGAAGAGGTAAAAAAAAAAAAAGTTGGTTATCACCCCTATCTTAGCTCTATTGAACTTTGACAAAGTGTTTAAAGTAAACTGTAATGCATCTAGACTAAACATAGGTATTATGCTAATGAAGGAGGGGCAACCTATTTCCTACTTCAATGAAAAGCTTCTAGAACCTACACTCGACTATTTTGTTTATAATAAGGAGTTTTATTCCTTAATCCGTACCCTAACTGTTTGGTAACATTACTCGTTACCCAAAGAATTTGTGATCTACACTGATCATGAATCCTTAAAATATCTGAAAAATTAACCTAAGTTGTCTTTAAGAAAAGCCTAGTGGGTAGAATTTATGGAGGGATTTCTTATGTCATAAAGTACAAGAACAATGTAGTGACTAATGCCCAATCGAAACGACATTCCCTCTTGATCGAACTGTAGATAAGGTTATTTGGCTTCTCTATGATTAATGATTTGTATGTCAAGGATCCACATTTTGGTCCAATTTATGTCAGATGTGAAGAAGGCCTAACACTTTATGATTATCACAAGGAGGATGGATTTGTAAATCCCGACCTATTATATGCGAGAATCACTAGTACATGAGGCGCATAATAGAAGGTTATGTGGACATTTTGGCAAGCACTAAACTCATGAGATATTAGCTTCTAGATTCTTTTAGCCAAAGATGATGGGAGATGTCTAAGTTGTATTGGAAAGATATGCTAACTGCGAAAGGGCAAAGAGTCGAGCCGAACTGAGTAGAGCAAAGGCAATACTTACCTTTGCCAATCTTGACCAAACCACAGTTCAAGTTGAGAATGGACTTTATGTTAAGATTGTCGAGAAGGTCCTAAGGAAAGAACTCCATCGTAGTGGTCGTAAATAGATTTAGCAAGATAACACACTTCGTGCCCTGTTCTAAAACTAATGATGTTTTTGCTATCTCTTTTCTTTTCTTACAAGAAGTCGTCAAACTCCATAAGGTGCCCAGGACCACTGTCTCTAATCGAAACCCAAAATTCATAAGCCACTTTTGGAGAACACTATGGAAGCAGATGGGAACAAACTATTGTTTAGTATGTCCTACCATCCACAAACAAATTAACAAACCGAGGCTATCAATAGGATAGTGGGAACTCTACTTAAAGTTGCTATTGGTCGGAACATGACTAATTGGGATCTATGCCTGCCTATAGTTAAGTTCGCCTACATCAGGATTATCCACAACGCTATGAACATGTCACCATGTGAGATCGCCTATAGATTTAACCTTGAGCTTCCACTAGATCAGGTGCCGCTTCTAGGCCAGAATGAAGATCAACCAATTGAAGAGAGATCTAAAGACATCAAAACAATGTACTAGAAGGCCACAAAATAACTAAGCTAAGTTGCCACCAAGCTCAAGAGGAGAGGTAAAGGACAGAAGAACAAAGAATTTATACTTGGTGATTTGGTTTGGATTTACCTTAGTAAGGACTAATTTCTAAGTTTGAGGAAAAGCAAGCTATCTCCTATAGTCAATGGACTGTTTAAAGTACTTAAGAGGATTAATCTTAATGCCTATAAGATTAAATCACCTAAAGACTATAAAGTCTTAAACTCCTTTAACATTACCGACCTCCATCCATATATTCCTGAAGATGAGCAACAAGAATCCAAGTCAAATTTAATCCCAAATCTCAAACAGCCTGGAGGGGATGATAAGGATCACAGATTGATTACTCACTCTCGAGCCTAAGGACTCATCCATACGGTACACCAAACTATCTAAGGAGAGTTAAAATTTGAAGAACGATCCTTTCTCTGGTCTAACCCATCAAGTTACTCTACTTTCCATCCCATTAAAGAGACTTCTAAGGTCACCGACATGTTGTCGAGCTAACCCCTTCACAATACATCAGTCTAAGGTCAAGCATCGCACTCACCTATTGCCAACTTGATACATTATTGAGGTAGAGCTAACACCAATCCCGAGCAGATTAGTTGAGGTCGACTAGACAATGGGCTAGCCCCTAAACCAATCCTTCCTTAACTTAGAACATTCGAGCTACCGACACTCAACTTTGACCTGATCTACTCAGAACCTGTTTTATTCGGCAAACAACATCATTAGGATCGCAAAATGGATAACTAACATACGCCCTATTTTCTAACGTCCGTACTATCCTATTTATAACTGAATATCCCTTTTTATCTAACTATAACTCTATTTTTGTAATTTATTCCTTTGTCCTTTTCTAGTAGGGATCTTTTTGTAATTTATGTTAAGCTAGAATTTACCCTAATTAGGTCATATAAATACTTGTAATATGCAATAGGTACATGATTAGAACAATGACAATTGAATTTTCAAACATATTTCCTTTTGTGAGCTAAGTGTCTTCTACTTACTCTTGTTTGCTTTTATCTAGTTCGTTATGAGCGTAAATTAGTGGCGAGTGCACTCCAATCATACTTGTGCGTAATGTCATGTGCTACTTAAGCTCATATGGGGCATTGGTACATCATATCCACCATTAATACACGAGAACCCTTACCTAACCTTCGACTACCATTTGTTCTTCGAGCCATCTCGAGGTTTAAACCTACCCTCAGTTGCATGATATTGATAGTCGTGTGTCACCTTTCCCAGCGATCCATATCATTCAAGATGTTTGACTTAAACTTTATTAAGCTAATGTTTACTTGGTCCAAAAAATCGAAAAACCTTAATGATCCAATCCAAACCCATCTTAACCAAGCCTAGGGAAATGTTGATTAGAAGAGAAAGTTTCCGAAAGCCAAACTGTTTCATCTTGTATCCTACCGGTCGATCATCTTCTTATCTTGATGAATACTCAACTTAGTATTCAAGGAGGTCCTAAACCTTTAAAGCCTTTTTGCTTTCAGCCCATGTGGCTAACTTACCCTTCCTTTAAAGATTTTGTGGTTGCCAATTGGGTCTGGCCGCATTTCAATGTAGTTACTAATCACCAAAAGTTTTTTGACAAACTTTGGCATTTAAATAAACAAGTATTTGGGTTGTTGCCTATGTATGGGTCACCTATGAGAGGTAAGGAAAGAGTTAGTTAACCAACCAACCTAACACTTAATCTTTAGAGAGGAAATGAAATTAATTGAAAGACAGGAGGAACTTCTATAGGCAACTAAAGTCAGTTCAAAGCGAATTATTAGTGGAGGAAGAAATACTAAGGTTTTCCATGCAAGAGTGATAATGAGGAGATCAAAATCAAGAATATGTGGTTTATTTAATTCGGTCGGGAATTAAGTTAGTGGTGAAGGAGAGAAAAAGAACCTTCTCGTTAAATACTATGAGGAACTTTTTTCGATTGGGAGAACTACTATCTACTTTTAGATGTGTTGATGGAGTTAAGAAGAATTGGAAATTCTTGGGAAAGAGAGGTTAAACAAAGAAATAAACAAAGGAATTTAGTGTATAGGGAAGCACAAGTTGCTGGGAGTAGATAGATTACATGTAGAGTTTTACAAAGCTTGTTTGGAAACAATAAGAGCCGCGGTCTGTAAAATAGTAAGAAAAATCTTAATTAGCGATGCTTGGCCTAATGAGCTTAACAACCCCTCAATCGTATTGATTTCAAAGTTGCTAGTGCTGACGAAGTTAAGGATTTTAGACTCATCAGCTTATGTACTACTTTATATAAAGTAGTTATTGAATGTTTGGTAAACTAAATCCGGCCTTTGCTCGACAATTTGATAAGTCTAAAACTAGTAAGTTTTATTTTAGGTCGTGCAAGAAGAGATAATTACCTAGTGTTTAATAAGTCTTACATATTATGGGGAAACAGAATGGGAGAAGAAAATATATGATGATCAAGCTTAACTTGGAAAATGCTTATGATAGAATAGAGTAAGATTCCATGTACTGTGCATTGAGTAGTCTTAGTTTTCCCCAAACATGGTTGAAACTCATAAGTTCCTACTTTAACACTTCATAATTCCAAATTCCTTTTAATTAGGCAATGACAAGGACCTTTTATGACAATAAAGGTTTGAGATGGGAGATTCCCTTTCTCCTTATTTGTTCATTATGGTAATGGAGATGCTAAGCAGAGTGATTCACTTCAAAGAGGTCGAGGGAAGCTGGAAACCTTTGAAGATAAGAAGCCCAGACAAATAAATTTCACATTTATTTTTTTGCAGATAACCTTTTGCTAATTGTCATGACACAAAACAATAGAGTCGTAATAGTCCTGTTGTGTTAACCATCTTAAGATAGAAGTTAAACTCTCAGTTGTTATCGTAGACCTAATTTACATAATACATTCATGGTTAACCCATTTTTAAATAAACAGTTCACAAGAAAATAATAAGATTTTGCCTATAAAAGTCCTAAAACAAGCATTAAAATCTAGATATTCCAATATTATTTATAAAATTTAGTAATCTAATGATTTATTATGTACTAAAATATTAATAGATGATAACTCTTATTTTAAATATATTTCACATGGTGATTTTATAGTATTTCCCTTACATTTTTTGTTTTCTTTAAAAAATTTGATACTTAATTGAGTAAAATTTTGATTTTAAGGTTTGAACGCGTTCTTGGATCGAAAACGAAGAAAAGGAATCAAGTTTCACTCAATTCAGAGTTCAAATGAATGAGTTATGAATTTTTGAAATTACACAGTTTGAGACACAACTATATCCCCAGACTGTGTCTATCCAAGAAAATATGCTGAGGTCAGAAAGTTACACGACCTGGAGACACGACTGTATCCCAAGTCATGTCTGGTGACGAAAATGGAAACCTTTTAATACATTATAAAAGGACATACTAGGGTTTCGCATATAGGATTGGACATTCAAAAGAGAAAAGACTTGAGGAGAAGGAGGGGAGAAAAGGCGAAAGCAATATTCAACTTCAAGATTGAAGAGATTGATCATCAACAAAAGGAGTTTTTCATGTTTTATTTATTGGTTTTATTGGAATTCGTTTTTAGTTTCATTATGATAGCTTAAAATTCGTGTATTTAGGATTATGGAACCTAAGATTTCATGTGACTATTGGATTGATTGACAATTTTCAATAAAGTTTCTATCTTTTCTTGATTTAATTATGTTATTTAATTGTTAATTGATATTTCTAGAATATCAATCTATGATATTTCTAGAATATGCATAATGATTGAGAAATCATATGTGTAATGAGATCTTGACATAATTGGAGAGAATTACATATATACTTAGAGATAAGATATATGTTTCTTCCGGAAAGTCATTCTTTTGTGTGGAAATTCATCATACATTAATGCAATTCTAACTCATATTACTAAGTGAAGAGATTCTGGTAAATAATTTAGGATTAGGGTTAATATGTTGGAGAAAGTGTTAACTTTAATTGTAAATCCCTCCGGTCAAGAATAATAGAAATTAAATTGGATATATTTTAAACAGTCACATGTTAAACACAAGGGGAAATAATTTCTAAATACGTTATTTGTATTCGTGAAATCGTTCTTAGTTTTATCGCTTTCTAAATTACTTAATCAAGTCTCATAATTAGTTTAGTTCATCAATTTTAGTATTTTTACTTCACTCAACCCATCATAATTTTCCGGTTAGATAATAAAGCTAAGGTTAATATTAGTACTCGAAGTTTCTGAGGGATCGATTCGGACTCACATCCGCTATATAAAAACTGATAAGTGCACTTGCCTGATATCAATAGACAAAAATCAAAATTTCGGAAGTTTAACTATTCTCTAGTTCATATTCTCACTCCTTAGGATTCAACAGTCATTAACTTCAGGGTAGTTATAATATGGCTTCCTAGTCAACCATTGTAAAAGCATCTATAGGGATGTAAGTAACCAATCACTCAATAAGTTAAGATGGAGATATAAGACTATATATCAAGCATAGGCAGGGTTATTAAACAGTTATTTAAATGCAATGCAACAAACAAATATCATTGCATGACATTATCTGATTTGCCATGAAATTAGAAAAACTATATCCGCTCTAATCCGGGTTAAAGAGTTTCAATGCACATAAAATAGCTAACGGTCAAATCTAAGCTTGTGTAATGGAGACATCGCTTCTCCCATAATTATCTTTGAACCATTGATTTCATCCTTACCGTGATCTTTTCTCCTGTTACTTAATTCAACTAAAGAAGAAGATTAGACCATTATACTTCAACGCTATCCCTTTCAAAGGTATCAATATTTAGTTAGAGAACCCTACAATGCATGTCTAGTTAAGATTGCAAGTCATATCTAGTTAAGTCTAATTTAAGGTAGTCAATCAATATACACAATTCCAATTGTTGCAAACCAGAATGGTATGCCAATAATATGCAATTAAGTTTAGAAACACACACATACAAGCATGTGCACAAAACATAAGTAAGTATAATCTTAAGCCTCCAAGATCTATGAAATAGTATTTTAAAATACTGTTACATATTAATCCCAAACTTATATGGATATCCCACTTCTTTACTTAAGGTGAGATTCGAACAAGTTTCACCGATAGTCCTTATATATATATATATATATATATTATTCTATAGCTTAGATTATTAGCTTTAATATAGGGTTATACTCTACTTAATTATTTGGGTTATATATCTCTTGTGGTTAGCCTCATTTTTAATTAAGTTTTGATTCAACTTCTAATTTCATCTCTAATTCAACCTCTAAATTGGGTTCCAATTTAACTTTCAATTTCATTTTACTCATAAACCCCTTCTAGCTTATTTCTTAGAGTTTAACAAACTTTAATTTGAGTGAATATAATATCTAATTTAGTTTCTAATCAACTCTCTAGTATGCTAGTATACACTGAATCAACTTCTGATTCTGATTTAGGTTCTGAATCAACTTCTGATTCGTATACTTCCTCATAATTCCTCACAATTCAGTTCAAAATCAGAATGCTAGCATAATTTATAGTCTAAGATTACTCCAACTTAAACCAACTATACTAAATCCCATTATTTGAGCACTTCACATATATTGCAAATATCGACTTTATGTCCTCAATATTTGAATCCAATATTCCCCACACTACTCATTTATTCTTTCAAAATTATTCAACATCATAATATGTCAAATTACTCTCTAAAATAGAATGAAGCTTAGTGTCTTAGAAAATTATTAAGTTTATTTAGAAAAATAGTTAGTTAATAGGATCTTTAAGGTCTAAAAATTAGATAAAAATACGAAAAATAATTTTCATGAAAAAATTTTCACGATAATTTAATATACATCATTGGTAATGTATAGAAAAATTTTGAGGCCAAAACAACAATCATAAGGTTTTTGAAATCAAAAGCAAAATTTGTTAAATTTCAGTAATTTGTTAAGGAGAATATATTTCAAGATTCAAATTAAATTAAATAATATTTTTCTCAAAAATTAGATGCAAAAATATACCATAATATAATTTTTCATAATTTTTAAATGAATTTACTATTTTTAATAATTTTATGAAAATCAAAAGGAAGAGGAACACTTATTGGGGTCTAGCCTTGCCGCCACCTTTAACCACCCTAGGATTGTTGGCCCCACTAGGCAAGTGGTCCTCCTTTAGACTTTGGTGGCCATCTTACATCAGGTCTTAGTTTAGGTGTTGATCTCCAATTTGCCACCATTTACACTATTGTTTTGTAATTTTCCAAAAAAAATCCCTTAAGCTAGTTTCTAAGTGTTTTCTGATTTTTCCTAAACTCTAGAGATGCTAAAATGAACTTAGGTTAAGGTTTCATGAATTTAAAAAGTTCTAGGTCGGTTAAATGAATTTCCAATTGCCACCGATAAAGTGTTGTCCAATTTCTAATGCTTACAAGTCTTAATCAACTTCAACTATCTACTCAATCTCCTTAGCCATCTGCCACACCTAAAGTAAAGGGCTCCATTCTCTTATTTTTCCATTTTTTATTAATTTTATTTATTTTTATAGATTTAGCATATAGTAGATGATTTAGATAATTTTAGGTATATTTCCCTACACATAAATTCATATTTAGTATGAATAAATACTCCTAAATACTATTTAAGTTATTTTATAATTTTTAGTATATATACAATTTATTTCTAGTAAGTTATTAATTATCAAAACTTATTTTACATATTTCAAATAAATAACTAATAAAAATGTGTATTTTATGAATATAATATTTAATTATTTTATTTTCTTTAAATCCAAACTTGTGGAGTCATTTCTACTAATATTTTTAATTTCATCATAAAATTCAGGCTCAATTGATCAACTAATGCGATTACCCTAAATTTTATATACCAGTCCCCAACCAACTAATTGTAAGTTAATAGTCAATTTTTATCGAGTCTCACAATGATGGGAAAGCATTGGACAAGAATGCTTAGCACATGAAAGATGTGATGGATTTCTTTTAAAAGTAAACTATGATAAATCATGTATCATCTCTTCTTGTGAACCTTGGGGAATGATCAAAAGCAAAGGATTGTGGATATCTTTGGGATATGTCCAAATGCAAATTTAGGAAAGTATCTTGTAATTCTGGTTAAAGATGACATGAAATTTAAGAATGCTGATCTAAACTTCATTTTAGATAAGCTAAGAACAAAACTATCGCATTGGAAAGCAAAACTACTTAGTATGTTCGAACGAAGATTATTGATTTCAACATCATTGGAGAGTGTCATTAACTCTTATGCCCAGGTGATCCCTATGCCAAAAGGCTTCATTAAAAGAGCAAAGAAAGTTCATCAGGATTTCTAGCAGGGTTTAACAAAACAGGTAAAAGAGATTTACTAGATAAGTTAGTCGAAAATAAAAGGACCAAAAGAAAAAAGAGGCCTTAGAATGATGGATATACAAAGGAGGAACCAAGCTAACTTCATGAAACTAGCTTGGTACCTGAAGAAAGAAAAACCTGCTATGGAATGAACTTCTCAAACAAAAATACAGGTTTTTTGTCCCAAGGAAGCTGGTGGAGAAGGAGTACCATCTTTATAATAAATCGTACAAGGCGGCAAATTGGCTAAGAGAGCACATCTAAATGAAAGTCAGAAATCGAGCAAGTATTCGATTCTAGAAGCATATTTGGAATGACAGAGATCAAGTAAGCAGTTGGCTATATAGCCCGCTAACAAATGAGGGGATGCATGTTCTTCTAAACCAAGCTTGGGAAAATGGCTTTGGCTGGAAGGAGGATATTATTGGATATCCTTTAAATGATGAGATTCAAGGTCGATTGGGAAATATTTTTTTGGAATCAGACAGTACTTTGTCAGACTGTTGTAGATGGCTATTGGGGTTAATGGTGAACTTACATCAAAATCTACATATTCTCAATTAGGAAGCACAAATGAAGATACTACCATGAAGGGGATTGGAGTTGGATTTGAAAAGTGCCAGGACCTCCAAACATCTAAAACTTGATTTAGTGACCATGCCATAATAATCATGTTACAAGAGATAACCAGAGAATCAAGGGAATACATTATGGACAGTTGTGTTCGATATGCAATTCGAAAGAAGAAACTACTCGCCATGTGTTTGGCCTTTTCCTTTGGAGTTGAAGATCGTGGCACGAGTTAGGGTTCAGTATTTCGTCGAAGCATTGTACTTTTGAAGAAACTCTCCATGGGATCAAGTGATGTTGTAGGAAGAAAAAAACAGGAATCAACTACTACTTCAAGAGAAGTCACGTTCTTCTTTGTCTTGAAAGGATTTTGGAAAGAGTGAAATAATAGTATTTAGGGCAAACAAAGATGAAATAGTCAATTCTCAAAGTATCAAAAGAGAAGCAAATGAGTGGTGGAGTATCTTTCGAAAAGACAAGCTACTCCTTTCATGTCCAATGCACCTTTTGCAACCATCCCAAATTGATGAAGACTAGGTTTGAGTTAATAGTGATGGAGCAGAAGCAGACAAGCGGAAGGTTTCGGGGGTAGGAGCTATCTATCGTGCCTCACGAGGAGTAGTGTTAGGAGGAGTCTACGAATCCATGAACAAATTTTCCCCCTTGAAAGCAGAACTTTATGCACTAAAAGAGGGCCTCCTGCTAGCAAGGAATCTAAGGAAAGAGAAAGTACTCCGTGAAGTGAACTCCTAACAAGCAGTGTTTTGGATTTAGAATGTACATGTTAATTTAGAAACATGCCATCCTCTTCTTGCTCCGCTGACATCCTTTTCACGTGTTGTTATTAATAAGGTAGATAGAAGGATGAACGCAGCGACAGATCATCTTGCAAAGGAAGCACTAAAAGATCATATGGATTGTGTTTTGTGGATTTTGTTCTTATGTCTCTGTTGGACTTTTGTTATGTTGCCGTCGAACTCTTAGCTATTATGTCAGATAGTTTGTGTGTTCCTAACCCAAAAAATGAATTAACGTAAAGTTCAAACCACTCCACCGTCTATTTTCAGAATGACTTTATGTAGATTTTATTAAACTTTATTCCTTAATGATTAAATTTATAAATATAAGTACATATTCAAGTTTATTGCTATTTGATTATAACAAATAATTGTTTATCCGGAAGTAATGATTGTAAGAAAACTAAATCAAAGTGAGATTGGATTACAAAAGTGCAGTTGCTTTTCTCTCTCTCCCTCTTTTTTTTTAGAAAAAAAGGGACTCTTCTAATGTATCTATAAGGTTAAAGAAAAAGCTAGCCTTTGCCCTTTTTTCCGTCTTAACCGATTCTTTTATTTGCTACACAATGGTTATTTTTCACTACGAGTTCCAAAGCTAGCTGACAAACTCTAAGACTTGTCAAACCTTGCAACAAAACATATGGTTTCAGCAAGACATGCTCTTGAGTCACTTCATAAGCTATGGAGCTCATGTACCCCTACACTTTTGTGGTTCTACTTCATCTTAAGCTTATGCCACATGCTCCTCGACTCGTGTTAAAAACTTTTTGCATATTAAGAGATAATCGCTCATATGCAAAGTATTTTCAAAAACACTTTTAATGTATAAGACCATCACATTACTTTAATTAAATTCTTTTATCTCATCAAAAGCTACGAGTTATATATAGAGAGAGAAAGAGAATTACGTGGGATGTTATCAACATTTGAAAGTAAATTCAAATAATTAATCAACGTTTCGAGAAGTTAAAATAAAATATTAATATGGTGATTCAAATAAGGAATCGTTATTATAATAACGTTAATTTTAAGTAATGTAACAAATATCTATCATGTGACGCACACGTAAATTTGATGAGGCACTCATACAGCATTGACATATATATTTAAATATCAATAAATAGAATAAAACCCAAAAAATATATTAAAATCATAAAAAAAATGTATTTGAAAATTTTAAAAAATAAATAAATATTAACAAAACTTTACAATATAATTAAGTATTATAATAATATAATTATAATTATTTTTCTTAAATATAAATGTATTAATTTAAAAGAAAATAAAAGAAAAATGCAAAATCCTTTGATAATCCTACGAATGAGTGCTGTACTCAAAACCCTATCCCAATTCAGATGATAAGCACCTTACAAACAATTGAGTTGGAAAACCCCAATCCTCATCACTGATTTTTTATTAATAATCTCACTACAGGCACTTCTTAAGAAGCTGCGATTAGAGACTTTGCCTTTTTTATTCAAGGCATAACAACAATCAAATGGGTGCTTTCTGGGATTTATGTTTACATTTAGCATAAGACTGCATATTCAACAGTAGTTGGACCTTCCACAATCTCTTTGTACTCGTTGATCTTTTATTTTTATAGTGATTTATTAGTTGGGTTTTTGTTTTTTTTCGCATTGTTTGGAGAAAGGCACCTACTTGATTTTGTAATTCATCAATCGGGATTTGCATGATTCACCGTGGAGTTCTAACTATTGTCAGTTCATTAATAAAGTAATTTGTGTTGGAAGCTACTGTGATAAGCGTACCCATTTGGAACTTGTTATGTAGAAAAAGGAAATTCTCTTTAAACTTAGAATGCTCCTTCCTGTGGGATGGATAACCAACTATTTCAAATTTGACCCAAATAGAAAGAACTTAGAAGTGAAACATAAATCATAATTCCAGTTCCAGGTGCAATTTTGGATGTCAAACAGGATATATGTGTCAAACTGTCTTGGGAGTTGGGATATGACTTGATTATCTTCCAATTGTACCTAGCAAGTCCTTGCAAAAATACAAGCTCAGAAGGTTGTCTTTTTTTATGGTTGCTATTTATGTCTTATGGAATGAAGGGAACTAGCATTTCACATGGCTACAGTAGACAGGGCTAATACTCCGTGAACCATACGATTATCCCACCAGTCATTTGCCACTTAGGTGGAGTCACGTTATCTCTTCAAGATGGCCGCCTACTAGCCCTGCCCTTAAGGATGTTAGTTCTATCTTTTTAATTATTTTTTACCTTTTTCTTTCAATTTTTTTATTTTATTTTAAATTAATTACATATATATTTAGGAAAGATCAATTATATTTAAATAAATATAATACTTAATTATATTATAAAATTTTGTTAATATTTTAGATATTTTTATAATTTTAGTTTTTTTTTAATTTTATTAGTACTTAAATATTCATATCAATGCCACATGAGCACCTTATCTAATCCATATGTATGCTATGTCATTATAACGGCAAGCCTCATTTTAACCGCCTAATAAAATGCCAATCTCTTATTTTTATTTTTCTAAATGTTAATACTCGATTTGAATTTACACATAAACATGTAATTCTATATATATATATATATATATATAAAAGTAAGTAATTGAACAAGTATATAAAGTGGCTATAATCCTTACAGGTAGGAGTGAATAGGTGAATAAAATTGTGGCCACAATAATAATAAATAGTAAAAGAACTAATAACTCTATAAATAAAAGGGGTAATAATAAGTGAAAGAATAAATCGATGATAAGGCATAATCAAATAAATAAGTATACTTAAGTATATTTATGTATGTCAATAAATGAATGTAAGAAGTAATAATAACAACACATATAAATAATATATAGTATAGACATAGGCATATAAAATGGTAAGTATATAACAATACTTTACTTATGTGCATTGTGCATTGTGTGTATATTTATTTTATATTTATCTTTATATCTATATTTATATAACAGTGTTCATAAAGGTAATGACAACACACATATATGAAAATGCGTATAGGTAAATGGATAGATTAGTAAGTAATTAATAACATCACACGTATGTATATAATTAGACACAAATTATAAGCAGGTGATTAGACGATGATGATAATCATTAACAAGTAAATGAGTATGGAAGTATTATGTAAGTATCTATATAGATAAGTAATTACAAGTAGGAGGTAGTAATAATAATTTATATGAATATATATATATATACTTACATATATGTAAGTATCTATATAGATAAGTAATTACAAGTAGGAGGTAGTAATAATAATTTATATGAATATATATATATGTACATATATGTAAGTAGATAATGATGATGAGAATAATAATGATAAGTTAATATTTTTATAAGAATGAATATATTAACATAAAAGGGAGAGAATGAATAATAATTTTGATGAGAACTTGAATAAGTAAGTAATTATATATATATACACACTAATTAATCAATGCTAAGTAAATAATAACCATGACAACACCTAAAATTATATATGTATAAATATTTCATAAGCGAATAGATAATGACAATAACAGTAAGTGGATGAATAAAAAAATAGATAAGACTATTATAATCTAGTCCCATGAACACTAGTTTATCAATAAGATGAGATGGATTAAGTTTGATTTCCCCTCCTTTAAAATTATTATATAATAGTTGGTAAAAATAAATAAATAATGATAAGCAAATTAAATAGATTAAATTAAACAGTCAGTTAACTTTGATTTCAACCTAAAGATATTATGAAATTAATAAACTCTTTTAAATGAACGCAAGTGAACTCTAGGTCACTAATCAAGGACTTATAAACAAACTATAAACTTAGTTGCACTCAAAATTGATATGTGATATGTATTACAAAATGTTATTGAAGGGTGGAATTCAAATTCCAAGACACAAGTGCATAATCACTGTTGATTGAGTGTGCTTGCTAGCATAGTTTAATAATCAATCTAATGAAAAAGTTTAATATAAATAACTTTGTACTAAGGAAGGCCCGAAAAGATACGTATAGATGCCAGTGATTTGGAGCAGCCAGCAATGATGGATACGATTTGTTTGTCCATTGTCCATTGTACAACTTGGTATAGAAGAGATATGATCAGTTAAGTTAAGCGTTGACACGAGGTCAATGGGTCATCATTATTTGAGGCAAAGTTCTATGATGGTTTACCGTAGTGGACAAAATCACAAGCAGGTCATAGAAGCAAAACGAGACACTCCTGTGTTGTTGAATAACTATTTAGTAAAACAAACTTGAGTCTGATTGACAATTGTTGAATTGAACTCTCAGAAATATTAAAAATCGCGAGAAGGTTTGATTCATTTATACTTCCTCGGTGGTGTGGCACTGTTAATTTATAATTAATGCACCTTTCTCTGTGTCTATATATATATATATATATATATATATATAGACCTTCTTCGGACAAGGTTGTCTTTTTATACACTATTTTAGATTTGAAATGGTCCAAAGAATATGTATACTGATAACACAACTCACGTGATGTCTCCGTGACGAAAAAAAAAAAAGAACTGGGAATTTTTTTAAGGTATTCCTACTAATGCATAACATATCTGACTCATTTTAACCTTGTGCGAAGTCGTTGCAAACCATGCCCATGATGAGCAGAAGCACATGGGATAACCAAGCTTATGATGTATGTATATGCAACTTAACTTGTCTATCATGTGCATGCAGTTCACTATGGTGCAATAGCTATAGGTGGCTAAGTGGGTTACGTTACGTAACTTGTGATGGGTGGTGGACCGCCAAGATCCCTTCAAGTTCCCGCCAACATTGCCGACGTGGAACCCACTCCCTCCTTTTCGCGCCAAAATGGGAATTTCTGGTGTCAAAGCGGACCATCAACAGCAGACAACTGTATTTGACACGGGTACGTTGCTCATTAAGATGGCAGGAATGAGGTAGTTATGTTAAAGAAAAATATATATATATATAAATATAATAAAATTTTAATATATAATATATTAAAATACGATAATTTTTATTATCTATCAATGAAAACTTTATTTAATGCTAAAAGTACTTGCGGCTTTAGAATAACTTTTTCTCTAATTTTTTTTTACGGTTTTATCCTCGACGAGGTTGGTGAAATCACAGAAGCGATAGTACATGCGGAGCGATGACGTGGTTCACTGTCATCTTACGGTCGGCGAGTGCTGACAAGTGATGAGTGACAACTCATCGCTGTTTCGACCTACGGAACGACATAGGTTGGTACTTTTCGAGAGACCAGACAACTTGGTACGGCCTCGAATAAGGCGAGAAATTAAAAATGAATGAATATAGAATGAAAGCGTTGGAAAGGAAACGAGGGGTTTATCTTTTTATCGTGTTTTTATAATGGAAGGAAAAAAAAAAAGAAAGAATTATAATAATCATTAAAAATTCAGATGGAATGTTTCATAAATTACGAATATATTCGTGAAAAAAAAATATACAAAGAAGAGAAGGTAAGGGAAAGAGGAAATAAAAACATGTGGACGTAAAAATTTGTTCCTGTCCTTGTTCCTGCCCTCTCTAATTCCTCTTTTAACCAAACAAACCAATTGTAGCTTTTTCCCTTCAAATTCTTTCCTTTCCCATTCTCCCTCCTCCCTTTTCCTCATCCCAAACACAATGTTATGGTTTACGGATTTTTACACTCTAGTTACTATTTACTGGTTGCCAACTATTTTACGGGAAGCCAAACTTCGTCCTTCATGTAAACATGAAATATGCTGGCATGTTCGTTGGTTGAGTATTAGTTGTGGCATGCATATAAACGGCATCATGTTCAATCCGACAATGGCATGTGTTTGTGGTGGTGTTTAATCTGTTAGGCTTCCTACTTTATCCATTGCTGGGCTTATTTCAAATATTTTAGGTGCTAAAACTTTGAAAAAAAAGAAGGATAAAAATGGAATACGATTTTAAAGCGATGTGTGTTCTTACAAGATGATAAAGAAACAATAAGAAAAGGTTTCTTATTGGATCCGGAGCAAGCATGGCGGTGTAGCGCCTATCAATGATTTTATTTGAATCATTCAAGTTAATTTGGTCGCTGCTAGCCTAATTGGATTACCATATTTTCAAGATTTACTATTCATCAATCTTTGGGGGGTTACAGAAAAAAATGTGGAGTGCTAATTGCTTAGTTTGGGAACTTAACCAATTTTCTTTTTAAAAAAAAAAAAAGTGATTAGCGTGGCATTGCAATTTGCATGCAGCAAAGTCATGCAATTTTTATAGAAACAAATGAATAATTCTTCTTTAGTTTTTTTCTAAAATATTTCTAAGTAATATTTACATAGGATACTCTAAATCAATAGTTAAGACATAAATTGTGGTAAAAACATATCGGTATTTTCAATATACTTAAATCTAATCTATTACTACTACTAATAGTTTGAATGTAACCAAACAAAACAATAGATACTGTTTTTTTGTTGTATTCCTTAGCAATTATAATTTTGGTATATTCAGAGTATTAAGAGGACTAAGAACATATAGCGTTGATATTTATTAAATAAAACAAACGATACTGGCCTTTGAAGGTGCAGGACAAGCCTCTAGCACGACGAAGAAATAAGAGACACTCACGATTGCTTTTCTTTTTCCGCATGGAAAAGGATGAACACATCAATTAAGCTCATCTCCTCTTCGTTATGAACCATGAGTAAAATTTTGTAAAAATGGCAACAATCAGGAAGGAAGTAGAATCTAGATGAGCAGGTCGGGTTTGACCAAACCACACGGGAAGCCTCCCTCTCCTCAACTCTTGCCCCCCATCTTCCAGGACACGGCAAAATTCTTCCCTACAGGCAATTTCAGACCATTAATCTCCACCATCACACTCTTCATGTCTCCAACTTCCAGTGTCTCCTTGTGTAAAATCTGTTGGGAGACGGACATTTCAACATCTGGACTGGTGGCAACATGGCTACCATCGATCTCAAGATCAGAAGCTCCTATCCCTTCCAATCCCAACACGGTCAATTTCTGAACAATCCAGCCATTCTTCAGGGCAAAGTCACCCTCCAGCACTTGAGACCACACCTTTACTTTTCCACTGCTTATGGTTGCAAGGAAATCAACGTACGATGAGGATCCTTTGCCGATTGTCATCTCAGGAAGTTCATCATCGTCTAGGAACAGCTTTCCTTTAGCTTCTCCATTGGTAGCCCCTGCCGGGAATGATATGACAAGTGTGAAGGGTGTCAGCCTAGCTTCTTTAGAAAGCATTCCACCTTGCTGCATTGGTAGTACTGTGTTCTGATAAACATGTACATTCACCGCATGCAATGGAGTGTCAAGGGTTACATACTTTCCTTCTTTAGATACAATTGTCTGTGTCATATCAAACAAACTGTACCAGCTGCCAGGAGGGAAAAGAGCTTTAACCTCTGTTTTCCCCTGCTCAAGCACAGGGGATATCATAACACTACTCCCAAGCAAGAACTGGGTGCTCAAACCATAACTCTCCGTATAAGTAGGGAATGAAAAGAAAACAGGCCGAGCAATTGGAGCACCATAAACATGAGCCTCATAGTTCAAGGTATACAAGTAAGGCAGGAGCTTGTACCTCATGCCTAGAGCATTTCTAGCAGATTCTGCCACAGATTCCCATTGATAGAGCTCTTGCCGTGGTGAGTAGTAATTTGCGTGATCTCTTGAGAAGGGGTAGAATGCACCAACCTCAATCCACCGGTTGCAGAGCTCCTCCGTTGGTGCAGGATAGAATCCGCAGATATCTGCTCCAACCATCGGTATGCCAAACATCCCAAAATTCAATACGGTAGAGATGGAGTACCTTAAATCTTCCCAAGTACCTTTGTTATCCCCGGTCCAATGAGCAGCATATTTTCCAGAACCAACAAAAGTGGAACGCGATAAGATAAATGGTCTCTTTCCCTCCAGGCCCTGAAGAGCTTTATGTGTTGCAATGGATTCTGAGAAACCAAATAGGCTATGTGCATCGTATTCCAAGACACCATTATAGTGATACGCACTAGTTGCGATGGTTTTGAATCCTACAGGAGCTTCCATTCCGGAGGCATTTATCTTGTAAGGTGGATCATCCCATCTGGTTTTTGTTACATTGACACAATCTAAGCAACAGATCCAGCCAGGGCCTGTTCCGTTCGGGCATATCCTATCCTTTGGGACCGTGCACTTTCCTGTACAGAAATTTGAAACTTCATTCATGTCGATCCACAGGCCATCAACAGGGACGAGTTCATGAAAACGGCGGATTTCATCACCCCACCATTCAACCGTCTTCGGGTTTAGGAAGTCGGGAAAATGAACAGCACCAGGCCAAACTTGAGCAACAAAGGGTTCGCCCTCGTACTTTATGAATACATCATTGGCAATCCCTCGTTGATACACCCCATAGGAAGAATTGATGGCAATACCCGGATCATTGATGACGATGTATTTCATTCCAATGCTGTGTATCTTTTCCAGGAAGGCCAAAAGCTTTGGTCGGGGATAGTTTGTGGGGTTGACGGTGAAATCCTTCTTGCCATCCATGTGGTCGTCATCATTCCAGATTACATCTAGGGGGATTTTAGCCTGATGATAGTTCTCTACAACATCTTCTATCACAGAGAGGTTGTGATATCCCCACCTGCATTGATGAAAACCTGCAATAACCAAAATCCTTGAGTGACCAGATATTAGGTTGAAATTAGCCGAGCATGTAAAATTTCAGAAACAAGTTCTGGACTAGAACAAAAAGAATCTAGCCTCTTAAGGAAACTACAGAAATATGAGCACGATTGAATTTCTCCACTTGTGCATAGAATATCCCTTTTGTTTTCGTAATGTGGATAAGTGATAAACTATACCAATACAAGGGAGCTCTGAAATGCACTAAAATTATAAATCTAGTACAAGAACCATTGAATTAATCAAAATGCTTAATGGGTTAGACGAATCAGATATAGGTAAATGCTGATGTATTGCTTTTCGTTATCTTAAAACAATCAAGAAGACCGTATCACAGAGAACATGTACAAGAACACGAATGTGGGCTTAGATTTCCTTCATGACAAGACTATCCAATCGTAAAGGCGGAATGACGATCCAAAAAAATGACCCAAGAAAAAACAAAAAGAAGAGAACGGAGAAGTGTCTCAGCTAAGACTCCAAGTATATGATTTAAACTTGCACACATGCATTTTTAAACAATTTGAATCCCTTCTAAGTGAAACCCACATTTCAGCCTAGTTATTAGCAGTTATTAACGACTTAAGAGTACTTATTAAGGACAGGAGCCCTCTTTATTTTCCACACGATGCTTATGAAAAGCATAGATCGCTATCTCCTTCCAATTCCAAATGCACATCGATCTTAGCATTATATATAGAGTAATTTATTATTCTTGAGTCGGTAAATTTTGGCATCAACTTGAATTGAGTGAGATCATCTCAAACATAAGCTGTAAAAAAGTACACGAGCAACTATATCCATATGTAGAAAGGTCCAAAACACATGGACTACTGGGAATGAAAGTTTGTTGACTAAAATCCCTGTAGTTTCTTCACCATCTATTGCTTTCCCCCAATAGGAATAGTGGCTTTACTTTTTTCGCCCCCATATTTACATATTTTCTCCTGGATTCACTAGAATTCAATTGACAAAAAAGATAAGCATAACAAGGTTTTGCTCAGAAAATCAAAACCGAATGATCTAGGCATCTGTGATGGAGTTACAATGATATATAATATTGCCCTGGGGACTCAAGGTTGATAAATGGTCGCACCATGTGGGTTAGAAAATTGATTAGGAGCAAAGTTTTTTTATCCGTTCACGTTTTGATACGAATAGATTCATAATGGGATCTTTCATGGGGTGAAGTAGCATATGCACGATTTCATATGAAATCATGTGTTACATAAATATAGTACAAAACATATAGATTCTGCTAACATATATAATTCCGATTTAATTCTCCGAGTCGTAACTACTCTGTCATACTACAAGACAGTGTGGTCACACAGGCCAGTGATTGAGCTATATCACAGGCTTCACACACGGGGAGTGGAAATTTTAGGCTAACCCCATATCACGGATAGTTACAAAATTCTGCCAAGCACGCGAGCCAATTGGGTTGTTCTATGCAAACATGTGTCTGACATAGAGATGGGAATCAAACGGTGATTGATGGGTTTCCACATCATGTAGAAAAATATCCCCAAGATGAAAGGTTAATAATACACATGTTAATATTTAATAATGATGTACCATGGGGACAACTTGCTACTCCACGTCCAAGATTGTCCCAAAGGTCAAGATATTTTGGGTATTATTAAATTTTTAGCCAGAAGAGTCCCTCAAACCAGTATGATTAACGCAAGGAAAAGGAAATCACATCTTCAACTTTTCGCAAACGGCTACGTCTTTTATGTTGACTGGATATGAGACAAAAAAGAACTAAAAAAGGAAAAGAAAGCTTAATGCAGTGATTCCAGGCGTAACCAAGTAATCTGATCACCTAGGTCCTTGTTTTATTCTTTTCTTTTTTTTTTTTTTGTCATTCTTTAAAGAATAACGTTTGAAAAACTATTCGAATTTTATTTGATTTGCTTCGGTTTCAAAGTAGATGCTTAAATAAACTGTCTTTCTTGCAATCTATCGAAATAACAGTAAAGATGGTGATTAGGAAAAACAATCGCGAAGGGAAATTTCATGTTTTACACTGGAAGTGGTTTAAAAAGCATATTTTATTCATCGGAAGAATAAAACTTTTAATTGTTTCTTTTTTCCTTTTTTCTTCCTAAAATTAAACAAAGCAGCGGAATGTAAAAACTCCCTAGTAGGAATTTGTTTGGTGTTCGATTAAATAAGAAAGAACGATGAGAAAATGACGTTAAAAAGATGAAAAAAAGAAAAAAGAAAAAAACCATAGATATGATGGATACATAAGAAAAACTAGTACGATATAAAAGAAAAAGAAGGAAAGACAAAATAAAAAAGAAAGAAAGAAATCAATAATAATACTTAAAATGACTACAGAGAGATTGAAATATGGACCAACCTTTCCCATGAAGCCCAGCCTGTAATAAAATAATATGGGTGTCCCAACCAACACGACACAATATCGTAAAGGTGTAATCAATCCGCTGAAAACGCAACATATATCCTGCCATCCTTGGTCCCTACACCATTCTTTATTTGGGGACAATAATTGTTTTCCCTAATGTACCTTAATTCCCTGTTATTCTCACAAGGCCCTATTATCATAATTATAATCAGTCCGTGGCAAATTTTATCTAACACTAATGTTTACTCATTTATGGTCCTAACCAAAAGAAGCATGCATATTATATTATTTCTAATATATTGTTAATTGCTTATATCATTCTCAGAAGATCTCCTCTAACTTGACCAAATCCGTGACTAGTATTAAGTATTGATCAAAATATTAAAAATAACCAAGCGACTTCAAGTATGATTTTACATTTCCAATGTAGTGATTAACGAAAATTTTCATTTTCCCAGCAATTGTTTTGGGAATTCGTTCAAATCTATTGTAATGTCACGTTAAAAAAAAAAAAACTACCTAAAAGTTTTCGATTTATTTTTTTCGGTAATAACAGTTTTCGATGTTGATAGCCTCAATTTAAACATGTAAGAAGTAATTTATGTTTTAAAATCACAATTTACTAAACTTAAATTTTCGATGTTCATCAGAAACCCTAGAAGTTCCCCAAACTTTAATAGCTATAAATGAGACGCAGAGCTGGTATTCGTTCACTAAGGCCCTATTCACAAATGAGTAACGATATAGCAATGGAAATGTGAGGTTGAATCATCTTTGTGATTTGGGTCATATCAGAGCAAATAAATATCTACTTTTCTAGGCATGTTGCATAACATGACTTGGAAAAAGAAAGAGATGGAAGTGCTCTGAAAGTCGGTGGAAACGTGAATTTGACCCAAAAGTTAAAACTAGTGTGCTTGCATTGTGATAACATTTTTTTCCAATTTAATATTAGTATCTGTTATAGTTAGCACTTTAGAATTGTTAAATATTATTATAATTACTCTAATTATTGATGGTTTTTAATACAAGTGAGTGATTCTTACTAATAGATGAAGGAAAAACATTTTTCCCCGTATCTATTGATATTTCTCATGAAAAATGTTAAATCATCATCGCAAAGGTCATCTGCTATTGCTACCCTTTGTAACTAAAAGCAATTGAAACTGAAAACTTCATAATATTTTTATAATGATTTTAATTATTACAAAATTTTATTTATGCTAAACAAAAAAATATCCCAAAAACATTTTCCACTATAAAAGCACACCTAATGTTCTCTAGGTGAAGCTATCACAATAACATTAACACACATTTAACCACCCGATGACAACCGACGCCATGGCAATCAATTGTTTGAGCTTTTATTAGCGGAAATCCGTAATTAAAGTATTAAAAATACGATAATCGATGGGAAAACAAACAAACAAACCCATAACAAAAACAAAATAATAAGAATATCAATAATAGAAGAGAGAGAGAGAGAGAAACTAGAGGATTAAAAGAAATCATACCAAATGACCAGTAAGGCATAGGAGCTGGTCGACCAATTAACCGTGTGTACTGCTCAACAACTTCCAGAGGAGAGGGCCCCGAGAAAAAGTAAAAATCAAACACACCACCAATAACCTTGTACGTCAAAGAAGTACCCCTGTAAAACACATCCATCCCATTGCTGTTCAGCAGCAGAACACCATGTGCAAAAGCTTCACCTTTCACATTCCTAAGATCCATGTACACCGGGTGTGCACCGTATAGATCCGTGTTCAGGTTAATGGCCGAAATGTCGGTCGTGTAGAGTGTGTAAGGATCATTAGGATACAGTTTGATGCCGTGCGGTTGGGTGTTCTCACCCAAACCATAGAGTGAACCGTCCTTCGGTAGTTTCGTGGAGATCTCCAGGTACTGGTCCTTGAACACTAGGGTGTTGTAGGGGTCGGACTCTTGGGCATTTGAGTCGAAAAGGGTTTCGCCGGTTGAAGTCCTTTTCACGGCAAAAGTGAAAGGGTCGACCGTGTAGCTGAAGATGAAATCGGATCCGGAGTACTCCGAGTTTGTCAATGGGATTCTTCTTGAGCTTCCTATGGTTTGTTTTGAGGTCGGTGGTTTTTCCCTCGGTAGGAGGTTGTAGGGAACTTCCCACCTCTGTTTCGCCGCGTCTGTTATGTGTACTCTCAAACGGTTGATCGTTTCATGCCTGAAGAAGTGAAGATTCATCAACAATCAACAAACGTTGTTACATGCCAAGTATATTAACTTTTGTATACAAATTTCACCTTTTACGTCAGTGAAAAATCGAAAACTTTAACAATAAAGAAAACTAAAAAGGAAAAAAAACGATAAAAACTTCCGGGATTATGCTAATAGGACACTCTAAAGCATGTATGACTGTCGCAACATGTAATGTAGTACTTCTAGGTACACATTAAGAAGAGATTCGAGGTATTGAAGGTGGTGAAAACATACTTGACAAAAAGCTGCAGGTAAGGGATGTCGGGGCCAAAGATACCATTCTTGCTATTCACTTGGAGATGGCCAAGGAGGCCACCGTCAGGAGTCTCCTCCACCGATATGAGACGGTAGCCCTTGCCGATTTTGGTGGGAGCAGATTCAGTAATGCAAAGGAACAATAGTACGAGAAATGGAAAACATGTTTTAAGTGGAGAGAACATCTCTCTCTCTCTCTGTCCTCCCTCCCAATGATGGTAGAGCTCAGCTCGCTCACTGTCACTCCAAGAGTTCCTCAGCGAGTGAAGCAAGCAAGTGAACTGGTTGCTGCGTTTTGCAGACCGTTCTAGGTTTTGGAATATATAGGACATAAAAAGGCGTCAGATGGATCTCCGGCGCATATGTGGGTTGGATTGGATGAGGATAAATTTTTCCTCTATTGAATATGTTGGTCTAATCCGAATTTTTTTTAGTCACATTATGTGTTGTAATTTTATTTTATTTTTTGGCCAAATTTATGTGTTGTAATTAAATCTTACATTTATAACATTAAAGTCTCTTTTACAACTCTTTTTGATCCTACAATAATCAAGATGATCCTTAGCCGCGGGAATCAATTAAATCCAAATTCACACCTTCTCGTTACATTAACAATATTTCCATTGTTCATTTTTGGTAATGGAGATAAAATGGAAATAACTATAAATTTCACCTTGTGTCAAAAAAATATAGGAAGGAAACTAAAGGAAATAAAGAGAAGTATTTCTATTTCTTTTGTTTGATTTGTTTTAGAAATGGAAATTAAGAGAAATGATAAAGGTTAATTTTTCATTTGCCATTTCATTTCCATTCATTTCTATTCAATTATGGAAAGGAAAGAAATTAATTTCAAAATGAAAATATTTCCACTCATCTTACAGCGTTCTTTTTTCCATTAATTTCCATTATTCACTTCCATTGCTAAACGTATCAATCATTTTACTTCTATTTACACCATCTTACATCTATTCAAACATAACATAAATTTCTTTACTCTTCAAGGTAGCCTCAAATAAACTCAAACTTGATTTGATTTTGTACATTTAGATTCCATTTTTCTAAGAATTTTTTTAATTAAATAATATTAATATATAAACTAGACTCGAATTCAACTAACATTTAAAAACAACTTAAAACTTGTCTTAGTGCATAAGCCAGTCAAGCAAAACATGAAATTGGAGCTTCACTTGATAAATTATGAGCTAAAATTCGGAATACTTTTAGGGGCAAATCTTTGATTGGTTTTAAAAATGAAAATGAAGAGAGTTGAAATTAGTGTTTAACAAAATTGTCCTTACTTTATTTTGGTAAGTAATCAGTGAAATCTCATTCCCATCAATATACACCCATTTTTATCCGATTTTGAAAGGAAAAGAAATCACTTCCGAATGGGAAATATTTACACTTAATTCCTTATTTTTTTTCACCAATTTCTACTCTTCACTTAAATTACTAACCATGACATCTCATTCCATTTCTACCAATTTTCTTCCTTTTATACCATCCTATATCTATCCGAGCATAGCTTAAATTTTTATAATCACCATAATTTTGTAGTTTTTATTAATATTATAAATGAGTCAAGTTGACATCATGAAATACAAAATTCAAACTCAACCTTCACTCCAAATTTTTAAGCTAAAACTCAAAATCATGCTCAGATTTTAGAATTTTGAACTCAAAGTTAATTAAAATTAACCCTCAAAAAGCTCAATCTCATTTTGATTGAGCTTATTTAGGCTCAATTCTTTTGAAAAATATTATTTTTTAAATTTTATAATATTAATATCTAAACTTAACTCAAATTCAATTAAAATTTAAGTTTGACTTGAACCCAACATGGCTTCCATGTTAGTCGAATCAAATAAAACTGGAATATATACCTTTAAACTATTCATATAATCAAAGTTCTGACCCATAAATAGATTTAGCTCTTTTATTCTCCAAATTTACAAATAGAAGGAAATTATAGATCGTAATACTAGATTATCCTTGAAGTTAGAATATTATTTTGAAGCATTTTATTATAAACTGCTAATTGCCTTTTTTTTTTTCAATTTGTATTTTTGTTTTATGGTATATTCCATTACCTCTCCAACTGCATTTACAGAAGACCTATATGAGGTTTTATCTATGTTTTTTTTAAAATGCTTGGTTTTACTTTTAAATACTTCAATTTTCCTCAAACATGTTTTCTTTTCGCCGAACCTAGAAATTGGTTTTCTTGTATCCTACAAATTATTACTAGTGGATATCCTCCGCTATCAGTGCCAACATCATGCAATTGCCGTAACAGATGGTGGAAGATCTACGTGAGGATGTAAACAAGGCCAACAATATGAAATTGTCATAGCAGATGGTGGAAGATCTACGAGATGACGTAAATATAGCGTGCTTAAGACCCGTCATAAGAATATAGAATCTATCTCATTATATTAATAAGGTTTCTAAACCCGATCTAAAATCTTGTAGAGCTTTTAATCCTATACCCACAATTTACCTACCTATCTCATTAGGTTACTTGCTTCTCAACTCACTAAGTTCGTTTATAATTTTCCTTTCTATTTTACCAAATGATTTTTTTATTTTTTATTTACATAAGAATTTGATTTGCATTATTTACAAAGAATAAGTAATACAATGAGAATTAAAGAATCAATTTCTTATACTATATTAAAATTTTAGTTAATATTATATATTAATTTATTATTTCTTATCAGATAATAAGCTTTCATCAGGTATTCTTTTTTGAATCTCATAACCCATCTAAAAACTTTATTAAATAGGATCTTACGAGATTTTTAGTGGATTGAATGGATTAAATATCTTATAATAAACCACCAAATTATATTTCTAGATGTATGATTTCCTAAAGCGTAAAAGGTGGTATAGAGATCTATTGCTTTACCGTGGTAATTAAAAGTTGAAATATGAGAGACTAGTTTGTATTAGAAATTCGTCTTTAAAATATTCAAATAAAATATGAAATTTTTCAAGGAAAAAGAAAGGGATTTGAGTTTGCATTACTATTTGATAATCAACCAGTGAAGTTTTCTTTCAATAAATAAAGGAGAAAGGTAACCGAATGAATCCAAAGATTAAGGAAATTATGAATATATTAAAGTTGGTAGGATATATTAAATTTTAAATTTCAAATGACCCATTATAGTCAAATTTACCACAGTAAGTTCTAGTGATAACTAAGCTCCTAGATACACCATATAATTTATTAGCATTAAAGCTTGAGGTTAAGACCAAGAGCTGTGTAATAATAGCCAGTCTGCTATTCGAGATACTTGTGCGTGTGTCGAAAGCATCTTAGTGTAGTGTCTTTACTGAAGCTTTTGTGTTAGGATTGTTAAACCCTAGTGTATGGGGAAAGATTAACGATGTCGAGAGTGATACTTATGGTTATGATCAAGTTACTCAATAAACACCATGTACTACTGATGAGCAGATACAAGATCTTGCTACTATCATGGCCAACTTAGCTATCTCAGTAAATAAGATCTTAGAGATTGGACCGCAGGAGAGAATTGCTGAGCAAGGCCGAAAAATGAGAAATAAGCCAAGGAGGCAGATGAACGAGCAAGCTTCAAAAGTGTTTCTAATGAACCAAGCACCACTACGACATGCCGATAAAGTCGTAAAAAGAAGGTTAGAGTTAGACGAAGTAGAAGAATACGAAGAAAAAGAAGACCAGTATGATAGGTTTGATGAGCGTAAGTTTAAGGCGCCATGCCAAATATCTTAAGGTACAGATTTTGAGCTTCAACAGGTATAGTAGTGCTGATGACTACCTGGACTAGGAAGAGAAAATCGAAACGATATTCAACTTCTACAATTATGAAGATGCTGTCCGCATTAAAGTAGCCGCGTTAGAATTTTCTGGATATGCGGCAATGTGGTAAAAGAAGCTACAAAATGTTCGCTTAAGGACCCAACATGAGGTCCGAATATGAAATGAAATGAAGAGAGTTCTAAGAAGTAGATTCATTCCCAAACAATACGAACAAGATACTTTCCAATGACTCCAAGACTTGAGGTAAGGTAATAGATCCACAGGCGACTATGTTCAAGAGTTTCAGTTGCTCATGATACAATGTAATATAGATGAGCCTGAGACCCAACTATAACACAATTCATCTCTAAACTATGAGCTTAAATTGGTAATGTCGTGGCACTATAGAGCCTCACAACTCTAAATAAAACCATCTATGTAACCTAGAGAGTTGAAAGGCAACAGCAGAACCAGGCTAGTCAAATGCCAAGTAGTTGAACACTAATGCCGAATAAGAATGCCCTGCCGAGTCGACCAGGGCATGACAGGGCATCAAACAATTCCGAGGTGAAACGCTGAGGTTACGTGCTAAGCCGACTAAACGAAGGCCGAGGTAAGATCAAGACTGAGGAGCTTGAGATTCAAATAAACCAAGGTTAGAGTTCAGGAAGGAAAACCTGAGAAATTAAATATTTTAAATGCTTTGGTTATGGACATGTACCTAATCAATATCCGAACCACCAAGTCATGACCATAAAGAGAGACAAGCCCCAGTTTAAAGTAGAAAGTGCAAGTAAAGGAGAGGAAGAAGTAGCAACCGATCCGATGCTGAAAGAATTTTAAGAAGACCCCAATGCCGAGATACCTCTTGAGAGCGGAGCTAAGTATTTTTTTGTTGTTCGACGATCTCTCAATACTTTTGTGGCTAACGAGAATAAGTAAAGAGAAAACCTCTTTCATATGAATTGCTAGGTGAATGACAAGCTATGTACCATGATCATTGATGGAGGGAGCCATACCATCGTCATCATGTAATAGGTAGTTAAGGCCATGAAATTGCCAACCCAAGTCAATAAGATTCATTGGCTAAACGAGAAAAGAGAACTTCACATTTCCGAGCAAGTCAGAGTGTCGATTACCATTAGTAATAGGTACATAAACGAGGTGTTGTGTAATGTCCTTCCCATGTATACATCTCATATATTACTTCGGCGACCATGGCTATTTGACTTCAAAGTGTTACACGATGGGTATAAAAACACCTACATGTTCCAGAAGGATGGGAAGAAAATTATATTAATACCTATGAGTCCTAAAGAAGAGCAAAAAGCTCAAGAAAAGGTTGCTAGATCTCTACAACGGAAATCCTTGGTGATTTCCCGAGCTCAGTTTACCCAAGAACTCAAGGCCGAAAACTATGTACTCCTTTTAGTCAGGAGATTCTTAGAGGTTAGAAAAGCTAAGAACTTACTTGTTGAAGTGCAGCAACTACTTCAAGAATTTGCCAACCTATTCCCTACTGAGATGCCGAAAGGATTACTTCCCTTAAGAGTAATTAAGCATTGCATCAACCTCCAACTAGGGGCTACCTTACTAAACCAACCTGCTTACAGACTTAATATAGAATAGGCAACTAAACTGAAGAAACACATGAATGAGTTGGTGGATCGTGGATATGCCCATGAGAGCATGAGTCATTGTATTGTACCTACTGTACTCGTACCAAAAAAGGATAGAACATAGTGAATGTACATTGACAGCCGAGCTATCAATAAGATCACTATTAAATACCTATACCCAATTTCGTGGCTTGATGATATGCTTAACAAGTTACACAGCACATACATCTTTTGCAAAATTGACTTGAAGAATAGCTACCACCAAATATGGATGAAACCTGAGGATGAATGGAAGACGGCCTTTAAGATAAGGGATGGTCTATTTGAATGGTTGGTAATGCCGTTTGGACTAAATAATGTACTGAGTATGTTTATGCGGCTAATGAACCATACATTAAGATCATTGATAGGCAAATGCGTTGTGGTTTATTTTAATGATATTTTGGTTTACAGGCCGTTTATGTTGAACATTTGAGATTAGTGTCTAATATACTTTACTCCAAGAAATTATTCAGCAACCTGACAAAAGTACGTTCTATCAAAGCGAGATTGTGTTCCTCAAATATGTCATTTTAAGGAGTAGAGTTCAAGTTGATGAGGAAAAAGTCAGAGCTATTAATGAGTGACCTATATTGACTAGTGCTGTTGAAGTCAGGAGCTTCCATGGTTTAGCCTTGTTCTATCAGAGATTTATCTGAAACCTTAACCCTATAACTACACTGTTGACATTAACTAAGAAGAACGTTGAGTTTAGATGGACAGAAAAGGCTTAGAAAAGTTTTGAAGACGTGAAGACTAAACTGACGTCCACTCCAATACTTACCTTGCTAAATTTCAAGAAAGTTTTTGAGGTTGAATTTAATGTGTCTGGTGTCGACATTAGCGCTGTCCTTATGCAAGAGCGCTGAACCATTGCCTACTTCAACAAAAAACTCCAAGGTGCTACCTTTAATTACTTAGCCTACGATAGAGAGTTTTATACCCTTGTCCGAACACTCTAGAACTAGCAGCTTATCTATTACTGAGAGAATTCATCTTCTATTCGAATCATGAATCTTTTAAGCATCTTTATGGGTAATAGAAACTTTCTCAATGTCACACTAAGCGGGTCGTGTTCTTGGAGACCTTTTGCTATGTCATTCGATATAAGAAAAGAACCACCAACACAGTAGCTGATGCATTTTCTCGTCGTCATACAATGTTGCAAGTTAGGGTGTTCGAATTTGGCACTTTATCTTATTAGTATGAGCTTTACCCACATTTTAGACCCTTGGTAGCCAAGTGCAATACTAGAGGAGCTGTGAAAGAGTTCTACTTAACTGAGGGGTTCTTAATAAAGAGCAAGTAGATTTGCATACTGAATGGTTTTGCAAAGGAACTATTAGTTCGAGAAGCTCATGCTAAGGTTCTAGCCGGCCATTTTGGGATAAAGAAGACAATTAAGATATTAAAGGAGCACTTTTACTTACCTGGAATGATGAAGGATGTATACTGAATACTTGAGAGATACAAGGTGTATAAGTATGCAAAAGAGAGGAGAGAGCCCTATGAAAATTATACACCCTTACCAATTCCCAAACATCTATGGACCAATCTAAACTTAGATTTTATGCTCGACCTTCCCTACATGTTGAAAAGATACGATTTGATCATGATGGTGGTCAATTAGTTCAACAAGATAGGCTACTTCATTGCTAACTTCTTTTTGTAGGAAATTATGCAACTACATGGAGTGTCGAGAAGTATTGTGTCCAACCATGATTCGAAATTCATGAGCTTCTTTTGGAAGACCCTGTAGAGGAAACTCAACACTAAGCTCCTGTTTGGTATCTCTTGTCACCCTTAAACAGACGGCCAAACTGAAGTAGTTAACAGAATCGTCAGTAACCTCATGCGCGTTACTGTTGGAAAGAACTCTCATGACTGGGATTTATGCTTGCCCATCATTGAATTTGCCTATAATTGTTCAACTTATAGCTCAATTAAAACATCACCATTTGAGGTTGTTATAGACTTAACCTAAACCTACCCTTGGATTTAATTAATAGCCCGACTACACAAGGGGAAAGTCAATCCAGCCTACAGCGTACCAAGGAGTTCCAAGGGTTACATCAGAAGATTGTCGAGCAATTGGCTAAAATTGTAGCCCGATAGAAGGAAGTGGGAAACTACGAATGGAGACGAGTCATTTATACCACTTGGGACCTTGTTTAGGTCAATCTTAATAAGGAACACTTCCCTAACAGAAGGACCAACAAACTATCTCCTAGAATTGATTGACCTTACAGGATCCTAAGGCGTATTAATGATAACGCCTATAAGATCGAGCTACCTGAAGGTTACAGCATGTCTATCTCCTTCAACGTCGCCGATTTGACTCTCTATGTACCTGATGATGACAAAAACTAAGATTTAAGGACAAATCTTCAGCAACCTCGAGGAACTAATGAATTGCCGACCAATGATCTCATTACTCACGCATGGCTTCGAAGACTCTAATCCATCACCTGAAATATCTTCTCTTGGTAACTTGCTAATGACAAGAAAGTATATACCAAAGGAAGGTGGCTGAATTCTCTGAGCTCTTCACATTATCATACAATAATCTATACACTCGATAGTGATGATACCGATTATTGTCTTGCTAAGGACTCTATGTCGAGTAATCCAACCAACTACTGCCAAAAGGTTCTTACCAAGTGACGAGAGACTTACTTATTGGCCGAGTAGTTTCCTCTCGGCATGCTACCATCTCGACCCCTTTATTGTCGTAACATCTTGATCCCTTTCGCTTATTATGCTTCGAGAATATTCGCGTGGGACCAATATTGCACTGTCACCTGTCCATCTCATCTAATATTATAATACTTTTCCATTTTTGTCTTTTATCCTTTTTACCATTTTTCGTATATATTAGGAATCCCCTTTTCTATATAATTTCTTTATTTATAATGTTACCTTAAAAACTTACTATAAATAGTTTATTTCTTTTGTAAGTTGTAAATAACTTACAATTAAGATCGAATATTCTGTTATTGTGAGACAACCTCTCTAAGTCCATCTTTCATGCATTATTATCTAATCTTATCGAATAGTTCAGGATTAGCGACAGGTGGACCTTATTATCAACTTGTGCGTCATATTGAGTAAGATGTCAAGTTATGTCATGTTTGTTGGTAAGTCATATCCTCCAAGCAGCTTCACATTAGTTACTCTTATTTGTTTATAGGTTATTTCCCTCTAATTATTTTCGATATTTCGGAGGATCCATTATAGTTAGATTTGCCATGGTAAATCCTAACGATAACTAAGCTCTTAAGCACATTAGTCAGTTACTAAGCGGAACAGGTCAACCAATGGTGGATCACGTTGGTATTGGGCTTAGTTAGGTCGATACAAGGCTCAAGCAAGTTGGTGTAGGTTTAAAAGACCTATATCCAAAATCTTCTATCAAAAGAGCCATTGCCCAATCTCATAAAAAGAGTAAATATATTTTCACAGTCAATCTTATTTTTGAAACGAATGGATTGAGACAATAATCAAGCTTTTAAGTTTCATACGTAGCAACAAAAGTTGGGAAAAAAATGAAAGTAATCCAATTTCCTATGATGTAATAAATTTATTAATTCTTACCATATTTACAAGTTTTAAGTATTTAGATCAAATAGTTGTGGTGTTAATTATAACATAGTATTAAATTCCTACATCATCATTCAACTCTCATCTAATTAAGTTATCCACTAGTTGGTTTTAGTCAAAATCAATCTATATAAGTGAGGAAGTGTTATTTATATTATTTAAGCGCGATGTGTTTTGTATAATCGCTTCATTTTTTTCATAGAACTCCATTAAATGCCCTTAAAAATTGATCCTATTCAATGTTATAAAAATAACTATACAAATTATTATAATAAATTTCTAAATAACCTTCTTTTAACTTTACCATATTACCATCCCATCTCTACATCTCTATCTCCTTCATTCTTTGCTCTTTCACTAAAATAACACCTTACTCAACACTTCCACTTTTTTCTCCTTGATCAATGTATGAAAATATTATAGTAATATAATAAATAAGTATTAAACACATTATAATTAGAATGGAAATTAAATTGGGCATTCCCACCTTTTTTCTCCTTCATGAATGTATGTAAATATTATGGTCGAAAATATTATAGTACTATAATAAGTATTCTTTGTATCTTTTTTTCTCATTTACAAGGTCTTAAAAGATATTGATGAAGGAGTGAGCATGCTAGTTGGGAGAGGACTCCAAGGAGTATAGAAGGCTGTTTTTGTTGATTTTATTCCCTTTTCTTTTTTTTTGGTCAAATGCTTTTAATAATTTGCAAACCTATGGTCATGTTATTGAGCAAGGATACTTAATCCTTAACTCTAGTTAATGCTTTGTCATGTTGGATTGATAATCTAATATATTTCTTTACTTTATCGAAAAAAAATATTTATACAATAAATAAATATTGAACATGTTATAAATGGAATGAAAATTACATACAATTGGGATAATATAGAAATATGAGAAAAAAGTTGCATTTTTGTGAAAAAAAAAAGATTTAATGGTATTAATATACTACTTAAATTGATTAGTGGTGTGTAAGTACCAATAATTTTTAAATATTTAAAAATAAAAAATATAATTTTTAAAAAATTATTAATTATATATCTACGTATTAAAATTTTATTAGTATTTATACATTATTTATTTATGTATTTGATATATTAATACCATTAAATCATTTCTTATATAAAAAGTAAGAAATAAGTTATTATATAATTATCTTTTCATGCACCTGCATGTGTTTTTCGTTAGTATAATAAATCCACGCTGGTTTTATATCAGATTGTTATCATGTTAGTCATAAGTTTTTGCACGCGAAAGCATATAGTTTTAGTTTCATCTGGAACCATGTATGTGTTATAAATTCTGTTGAGTGCATATTTTGCATTTTTTATCATTTAGCCTGAATATGTCTTTTAGTCGGTGAATTTATTTAAACAGGAAGATTCTGATTAGTACAAGCATAGCCGTAGAAAGAATTTGGCATTTTTTTGGTATATAAATTTTTGTTCAGTATCACCTGTAATTAGATAAATAAAATAAAATTACACTTGCAAATTATATATTTACACGCACACATAAAACATACACCCCCTTCCGTAATATAAACAGACAAAAATTTGCTGTCACAGGCATGTCTTTCTCCATACTGTCCCATCCATACACATATTGCCATGTGTCATTTAACATAAACCGGTTTAAATTTTCCGTTTTCTTCCGAGATTCCGTCATGCCGTTTCGCAGAATAATGCTGCTTATTCATTTTTTTTCTTTACTCAGTTCCTTGCCATTGAATAAAAAGCTTCTTATTATTATTTTTTCCCCCCTCCTATTCTTAGCTGCACATCTTATTTGTTTTCCTTTGGGATTCCTAGCTAAAGTCACTTCGTCGAACATATATAATATGCAAATCATATAATTCAAAAGTTAAGTAAAATTGCAAGCTACACTACACATTAGGCTTTTTTTAGGGCTTTTTGTTTGTCCTCTTTTTCCCTTTGCATCTGCTTTGTTTAACCCACTTTGCACATCAAACGAGATAAAATCACTATCAGAATTTGTAAACTAACGAAGTGTTCTATCGACCGGTAAATTTAGGTCTCTTTCACATATTTCATCTACCGCAAAGAGTTAGTGCTTTGTTATATGAGCGTGTTATTTTTGTTCAATATTATAATTTTTATGTTGCTATTATGATATAATTAGTTCCTTAACTATAGAATGAATGATTTGGCTATGAAGTCATATCTTTCCATTCCTTTATTTTATTATTTATTTTTAATTATATAATAACTAGCTAATGACGTATCTGCAATATATATATATATATATAGATTAAATAACATTAAATTTATATATTTACAATTTATCATTATCTTATTATAATTTTTATTAAATAATATAAATATAAATTTATTCTTTTTTTTCCACCTATGCTTACTTTAAATCCTTTAATTTCTTACTTATTAATAAATCAGGATTATGGGTATAAATTATCTATGCATGTAGACATTAATCATCATTATAGTTATATTTAATCATAATCTCAATTTTTACCATTCAATGCACCCATATAAAGTAGGTAGGAAAGATAAAGAAAAGAGAGAAAAACCATTGGGGAGATTATGGGGATAAGTATTATATTGTGTAGAGAAATAGAGAAGAAAGTGGGTTTTAGAATTAATGAGAGAGAGTGAGTTGACAAATTTATTTGTTGTTTATGATTTTAATAAATTATATTAATATTATTTTTTTGTTAAATAAAATTAAATCGAGATTAAATAAGCAACTTGAAATATAAAGATTATTTAAGCCCCTTATCGGCTTTAATATTATTGATAAAGTGATAATATTTTCTTATACTTGTTCAATAAATTTCACCCGATTCTAAAACTATATCAATTGTTGGAATGTTGATGTTAATTAAAGTGTATGTCCTAGTTTCTCAAACTAAAGAAACTAGCTTTGCTTCCATCTTTCTTTTCTTTTTCCTTTTTTTTTTCTTTTTGTTGCCGAGAAGTGTATCAACATTTTTATCCACCGTCTAAAACTTGCATTAATGTTAAGGAATTTTGAATAAAATAGCAGATTTTGAATTGCTAACAAATGGAATTATGACTCCGAAATGTGATAAGGAAAAAAATAACAATCGAGTGATGAACTTTAAATGTTGAACAATGGTGGAATAATTGATACTAATAGTGAATAGAAATAGCGAGTTGTACAAATGGAAATTGAGCAACACTAGTTTAAATAATACATAAAATATTACGGATAATATATTATCATTATTTACTAATAATTTTTTCCCACAGATTTGCAAACAAGACAAATAAATTTATTTTGATAAATGATTTAATTTTGCGTTAAAACACATATAAAATCAAATCTAAGTAATTAAATTAAGATATATAATATAATGCCCTTGAGAAGCTACATGCGGAATAGATTTTTGTCCTTGAAATCATGGATGTGGATAGATTTTAGCCAGAAGTAGGCATAGAGACACGTCACACGTGAAATAATAATATTCAGGACAGTATTTTGTTGTTTAATAACATTTAGTGGCTAGAACAGAAAAGAAAAAAAGTATAAGCAGCATTTTTCAGGAAAACGGCATGGACGGAATCTTGGAAGAAATCGGAAAATTTGAAATTGCTTATGTTTATTGTTAAGCGACACGTGGCAATATGTGTATGGATGGGATAGCGTAGAGACATGCTTGGGACAGCAAATTTTTGTCCATATAAACACATATTACTGTATACAGTGAGCGAGAAGTTAATAAATACAAAGAAACTATTCGAATGGTTCTGAGAGAATGACTCTATTTATGTGCTGAATCTTAGAACGAGCGAGGAAGCCGGTCCGGTTCAATGGTTCTGGAACTAAAAAATAGAAAATCTGCATTACATAAAGAGAATCCAGGCCCGAAGATCATCAGAAAATTGACAGTTGCCGAACAAGTCCAAAAAAGAGCAAGCCTATGGGCCAATTACGGTTCCATGTGGGGAGAACTTCCGGACTATCCCTTAGGCACACCCCCCTCTACATGTGATGTTGCTTCGCCGCGGACCACAAACCCACTTTCACATGTGATGTGATGTTGGTCCGCCGCGGACCGCAAGGACCATAATTTTTTTTTTTTGAGCTTTCATCCTTTTTGGGTTAAACAATTTCTCCCCTTATTTTGCAGTTGCAAGTGTAAGCGCCTCTTATCTATAGTCCACTAGATTTTTGCTTAGTGGATTGTCTAATTCATTATTGGACTGTTAAGATGATTATAATCTCTCATATATCAATATCGATTTCGATCACATGACATTCGGTTCACTTGGATGAGTGAATCATTTTAAAATTCTTTTAAAATATTATAATTTCTTCTTTTAGTTTCCCTACTTTCTTTTTTTTTTTCCTTCTTAAAATAAAAATCCAATCTTCGATGCAACATAGGAATAAGAAAAAAAAAAAGAAGGTATAAACAATATCATATATTGTAGCACGTTATTAAAATATCTAAGTGGAAGTTAGGAACCTACTTTGGTTTTTTATCCAATTATTTACTTTTATATAAAATAAATTATTCTTCCTTCAATTAGTTTACTTTGCAGTTTGAAATTATTATTGCAAACACTTAAAACGACGATTGCATTGCATGCCGCCATTTAATAAAGTAAAAAATAAATAATTTAGTTATCTATCCCATATTTTAGAAGCTGAATCCATGAAATATTAAAATATTTTACCTAAAAGTCTAATATTCATACAACATATATGAACGTTAAAATTTCCATGCATCCTTTGATTGGTCTCAACAATTAATTTAACGAAATAATATAATAAACTATAAATCAAATAATATAATAGAGCAACTGAAAATCACAAAAATATAGAAAAAGGGAAAAAAGAATGAAAAACCAGAAAATAGAACCTTTAAGCCTCAACTGGCTATCCCAACCTTTATGTAGTTGGCCAAGGCCTTTTTGTTTAACTAGGTCTAGATAAATTAGTATATGGTGTGATCCACCTAGAGCAATGAAAAAAGAAAAAAAAGTTGGTTATGTGAGAATAAATTAAGTCCCTTATACGCATGTAAGCTAGTAAATAAATATACTTTTTTCTTATTATCATATTTGAGTGAAGGACCGCTCACGTAACATGAGAGTCGGTGAAGTCTAATATTCCATAGATATAATTTTACCAAAAAAAAAAAAAAAGTTATTGATATCTTATAAGGCATGATTATCGTTTTTAATTAGGAGGCTTGACTTTGAAGTGCATTCGAGACCGAGATTCAATAAGTTTGATAATATATATGAAAAGTATATAAATCCGATATCGAAGATGCAACAGAAGGTTTTACTACAAAATTTTGTCCAAATTTCTCACGCATAGCATACTGAAAGTTCCGATGTATGATCTAATCCACATTTCTCCTATGGTATCTTGTTGGCCCTGTACGTCTACAAAAGGTTTTGTTGCGAGAATTTGTTTATATTTCCCTTATGTTGTCTGGAATATCATATTATGCATCTACCGTAAACCAGATCATGCAGTATCGATGTATTTGAAGTGCTGTAGAAAATAAAATAAAAACAACTAATAGAGGGATTACCCCTAAAATCTGTAATTGACAAATTAATTGTAGATTTAAACTAAGGACTTACGGCTAGTGCTTTCCTCCTCACGTAAAATGTTACTTATCCTAATTTTAGCTTTGCTCTTCACCTTAACAATAAAAACTATGAAACAAAACTAAAATCCTATCCCTCTCTTAATATTAGCATGAAAAAGAGAGGGGAAGTACCAAGATAAGAGCCTCTTCCTACCATGGTTTTGTTTTATCAAATTCAATGTTAAAAGGTTCTAATTTGTCAATCTCTTATAGATTAGGAGATCACGAGACAAGAATAATTAGGTCTTAAGAGAGATATCGAAATTCAATGGGGTTTATCAAAGTGGTTGAGTAGTCACACCTTCAATTTATGTTAGTTTATGGATTTAAAGCCCTAATTAGTATGTACTTTTGTGGACTTTAATCAATCAAAGGTGGTTTTGTTGAAAGGGGTAGCACGAACAATGATGTAAGAATTAAGGTTACTTCTTCAAATTAAGGTGAAATTTTTCTTCATGATAATTGAAACTTTAATTGGTATATTTCTATATGGGAATCATAAAATTGGTGATAATATTATGAAGTACATGGGGTTTTTTTAGGTGAAGTTGATATTTCTGTCAATTTAAGGTAGTAATCTATTTACTTTGCAAATATTTTTGGTCATGGTGATCATGGTAACTATGTTTTGATATTCTTTATTGGTGGGAATGAAGCACTTCAAAAAAACTAAGTTTTGATCTTTAAAAGTTTTTTTAGAGGTAAAGTGAAGAAAAATATGAGACTAATAATCCAAAAGACAAAACATTAACCAGGTCAAAGACTAAGTTTCCTTGCTCAACAACATGCTATTAAAAGCATTTGATAAAAAAACATGGAACAAAATCAATAAAAACATCTTCATTAGGTCCTTAGAGTCCTCTCTTGGCCAACATATCCGCTCTTTCATCGATCTCTCTTAAGGCCTTATAAATGAGGAAAGAAGATATAGAGGAAATTAGATATTTATAATCTTGTAAGATCTAATTGCATCTATCCAAGTCCACTTTATCACTCATTGCCTGTTGTGCATCTACCTCACATACTATTTTGTTATAACCCAATACTCTTGCTAGTTCTATGCCACTTTCGATTGGTAAGATTTCCACTTCTAAGGGGAAGGGTGGGGGGACGGGGGGTGGGGCATTTAAACTATCTATACAATCTTCCTATCACCTTATTGCCGTGATCTCTTACCACGACTCTAATGGCTGCCATTTTCCCATCCAAGGTTACAGCCCTATCGCTATTTAGCTTTAGCCATTTCTCTAAAATTTTTCTACCTTTAGAAGTCTCTTGCTATAGTTGTAGCTGTAGTTTCTCTCTCCATTGAAGCGCCCACCACTCGATAGTAGTCCCTCTATACTTCTCAACAATGCTTTCGTCTGGCGAATCCGACTAAAAGATTCTTCTATTCCATTTGTTCTAGATTTCCTTTATAGAAATTAAGAACAGAATTTGCTATAGTGTTTCCATGCTCCTCCAATTTAAACTTCTTATGTTGCTTCTTCAATAAAACCACTTCTTCAGGTTCTATAAGTTTAAAATGTTGCCTTCGACTTGTAAGTTCAACAACATTAGACATTCCTTCCTCCATAAACAATTATGAAAGACATGTTGAACAATTTTAGTCTCCTTAGTACACAAAGGATATACTTCTAATATCTCATAAATCAGCAATCAAGATGTGAACATCTAAGTATTAGGGCAAAGCTTTGTTTCCGTACGATTAGAGTCAATAATTGATTTAAGGAATTCGGAAAAGTAAATCGATTAGGCTAGAAACTTACGCGAAACTTGATAACCCTAATCAATGAATTCTCATACGTTTGAAAATCTATAATACGATAAGAATATTAAGAATACAATCAAAATAGTGAAAATTTATTTTATATGAGACTTTAAAATCGAATTTAGGGCAATTGTACCTAAATTTAGGCTTTGGGAAAAGTTATTCAATTAAACTAAACTTTATGATTAAGATAGAAAAGTTAGTTGAAATAATTTGGTGAAGTTGGATTTTGAAAATAATTACCCAAAACCCCGATTTTACTCTTAGAAGTATGGTTATTTAATATAGTGTAAAAATGATCGAAATCCTTAAAATTGAGTTTGGAATACGACGAAAACTTGAAGATAAATTAATTAAGCTATAAAATGAGATAATATAGCATAATTTGCCATGTGAGTATACATGAGTATTTTCGTTATAAACAATAATTATACCCTTAAATTAACTTGAAAGTCTAAAAATATATAATACGTAATGCCACATGGCTCCAACTTGTTAGTTTTCAAGTAGTTTATATCTTTTATAGAAAAAAATATCTTTACAAGTTAGGTTAATAGGTGAAAAATAGTTTATACTAATGTTACTTGTAATCAGAGAAATACGGGTCTTAACAATACATATAATGATACGAGATAATACGTAAAAGTAATTGAATTAGTATAAACCTAATTGGCTACATATCCCCTCTTCGTTAGATTGATTGGAAGTATTTATAGGCATGGGAATGTTTGAATTTCATCTAGTTATAGATATATAATCATATAAATTAATAAGAAATTAATTAAAAAATTTAATACTTGAAAGATATTCTAAAAAAAAAAAAATTTATTGAACCACCATACATATGGCAGTGAAATGCCATATATAAATGGCTTTAAAGCCATTAGTATAGCATAATTGAATTGGGGGGAGGGAATGGGGCAAGTGAGAAAGAGAGGAGAGGGAGGAGAGAGGGAGGGAAATGGAGAGAAAAAAAAGAAAAGAAAAAGAAAAAAAAAAGAGAGAGAGACAAAAATAATAATAAAAAAAAGAGAAGATGAAGAAGGAAAAAGGGAAAAGAAGAAAAAAAAAAGGAGGACTTGATACTTTCAGGTAATTTTGTTTTTATAATTATAAGTATTGTTTTTTTTATTGATATTAAATAGTTATAAAAAATAGATTTACGTTATTTCATCATTTTTTTTCTAAATCAAGTATTTTATCAATATCATTTTGTTTTTTTTCGAATTATAAACTTAGAATATTAATATTTATAAGACTTGTATATCACTAACACCAATTTATAATATAAGCGATATCTAGTAATAATCATTTATTAGAACTATTAAAAATTTAACTCTATATTCTTATAAATTTAACATCATTACTTCCGTAAACTTCGAGTATCTATGATTCATTATATTTTATTTCAAAATTATGTAAACGTATATTTTTCATTATACAATACGATATCAATATGATATCAGTTGTTGTACAACTTTATCTATACATTAGAATTAAAAATACCCTCTAGAGATGATTCTTTATACGAAACACGTAACGTGTATAATCGAGTTCATACAAACTTTACGATACTGACCTTACCAAAATTGAATCACTTTAGATAATAAGATAGATTTTTTTTGTAATATCATAGAAAATATTGTCCTATGACGATTTTTTCGAAAATAAATGTAATAAAAATAATAGTAAATATGTTTTGATATAATCAAACCGATATAATATAAATAGTAGTAAAGCTGGGAATGTTAAATATTGTTAAATAAATTACTGTAACCTATATTTCTAAAAAATTAAGAATTTATGTACATTGATAATCCTACCGTAATCGAAACGTGGTTTAACCGATTAAAAGTATGTTTCGATAAGATCGAAACGATATATAATACGTAATAGTATAAATTATATATATTATCAATAATTAATAATTTAACTCGACTTATATAATAAAACTATATATTGTTATATAAAGAAAATGATTATATACTTTATGTATATATATGGCCATTTTAGATAAAACCCCAATATTTTCATAACTATTATGAAAACTAAATTTAGGTTTTATGTATATAGGATTCCCTGGTGATTAAATCGTTAACAACTTGAGTCTTCCGTAGTAAGCATTTGAATAGATAAGTAGGATCAATGCTTTATCACATTTTGAGATATTATTTCAGAATATCTAAGGACTTTAGTATGTATTGACTTGTAATTGTAGTTAGTTGTTTGTACGTATATAGCGTTTGTGGTTGGAGTTCGATTTATTGTGATTAGAGCTAAGCTCCATGATATAGTTGTTCTGTGATTATTATTATACTTGAATTGTTTGATCACTCTGAAAAGATGAACAAACTCAAACTTGACTTAACATTTAATCTAATATGCATCGTAACCCATTAGGGGTAATGACTAGGATTCTCGAGTTAAACACCGACTCCCTTCAAAGAGGATAGCTAAAATGGTCATTTTTCTACCCTTAGTCAAAATAAGTGATAGAAGAAGAGGTCGCGACAAGGTTGGGGGCTGTGATTCAAAGGTGATCACTGGAGGAAAGTGTTTTCCATTACACAAGCTCTAATTCAGTTTTGATCCGTGAGTGTGTGACTCCTTAACTTGGATTAAAGCATGCGTAATTTCTCTGATTTTATGACAGATCGGATAACGTTGTGCGATGTCATTTGCTTGTACATACATTGCAATTAACCAACTTGATTGAAAACCTTACTTGTGATGTATTAAGTACATACTTCTGTCTCCATCCCACTTACTGAGCAAGTCATCGCCCATTCTCCTATAGTTTGTTTTGCAGGTTCTAAATGGCTTATAAGTGCTTATCCAATACTAGAACCTTAGTTAACTGGGAGAAGGAGTAAGATACAATAAGAAATGGCCGGTTATTGAGCTTAGTATTAACTTTTTATCTTTTAAGGAAAACTACACAAGACTCTTCAAAGGGCTAGGTAATTTTCAATATTTTGGTTTATATACGAATGATAAGTACTTATGAGATTTACTGCTACTCTTTTATAAGGTTAAATAATAAGTTTATTATTACAAATTATTTTAAAGGATTACTCCGCAAGTTTATATCAAATAAGTATCGAATTAAATGCTTCAAAATAGTAAAGTCAAGTACACTTAGTATGAACTAAGTCTAAGATAGTAGCTGTAAGGACAGTTTGTATCTTATGATGGTTCATACGGCGGGATTGTTACAACTTCACCTTTTTGAAGTGTGACAATACTTCCCTTCCATAAATTTCCCTCTTTACTAGATTATCTCTAGTTACCAAACCATTATGAAAAATATGCCATATCAAGAATTATATGCCCGAAGACACAGGTAATTTCCAAATCCAGTCTCATTTCTCATTTATTGGGTTTTGATCTATGTCTTTTAGGAGCAATTCATAAGACGACTTTGTGGAAAATTCCCCTTTCATCTCGTAAGGCCAAAAAACTAAGTCTTCATCATTCCCTTCATCATGTAACCACAGGTCCCCTAATTTCTCCTTAATGCTCTGGTCTAGAGGGTATCCTATCATATCCTCTTTCCAAACCCTTTCATTATTTTAAGCTTAGTAAATAATGACAAATTTGTCTAAACAATGTAGAGGTCCATAAATCCAACTAGAAATTAGCATATCTCCCTTCCTTAGTCAATCCAGAAGAAGGTATTTTTAACTTTAACTTGTGCTTTTTCCTCCACCTAAGATAAGGTTTCCTTAACCTATTGATAAATGCTTGAACCAACTTTTCAAGTAATATTTCCCCACTACACCTTATATTTCTATTGAAATAGCGCCGTCTATAGCTAGTCTTTCTTTTTGACACACTAAGCTAACTTTGCTATGTTTACTTTATTTCTAGCTTTAAGATTGCATAGGCTAAGACTACCCCAAGCTTTCGACTTCTTTAATTTATCCCATCAAATCCAATGGATTTTCTCTGCTTCTATTATAGATCTCCAAAGTCCTTATGGATATATTCCACTTTTTTAACAAAACTCTTTGGCAAGGGAATAACTTAAGAATAGCAATTAACAATACTCCTAAGGCTAAAAGAAGTGAAAAGCCTTTTGCCTTCCATACTAAAAAATCTTGTTTTGTACCTTGCTAACTTCCTTAAGATCTTCTCCACAATGAATCCTAGATCCTCACCCTTCATCTTTCCTCCTTCCTTAACTGGGATACCAAGGTATTTCTCAATATCCAAAGAAATCTTATTGCCAATTATTTTGGAGATGATATCTTTAGCCCTTCTATACGTATTCTAGGAGAAAATTACATAAGATTTCCAATAATTTATGCATTGGCCCGATAGGTGTCCAAATCCATCCATAATCTCCATTATAATTAGTACATTTTCTTCCATAGCTTCTCCTATGAGAAGGACGTCATCAACACAAAATAGATGAGATAAATCAATATGTATACCTCTGGCATGGAATGACTTCCATTTCCCTTCATCCACCATGGTATGAATGATCTAACTTCGAATCTCCACTGCTAGGATGAATAGGTATGGTGATAGGCATTTTCAATGCCTCACTCCTCTGCTCGAGAAAGAGGGGTCCATCATTGTAGCAGTGGAGATTCTAAGTTAGATCATTCATACCATGGTGGATGAAGGGAAATGGAAGTCATTCCATGCCAGAGGTATACATATTGATTTATCTCATCTATTTTTTATTGATGACCTCCTTCTCATAGGAGAAGCTATGGAAGAAAATGCACCAATTATAATGGAGATTATGGATGGATTTGGACACCTATTGGGCCAATGCATCAATTATTGGAAATCTTATGTAATTTTCTCCTAGAATGCGTATAGATGGTGGTGCATAGGCTTATTGGTCGGAAGTCAGTTACCTTATTCACATCAACTACTTTGGAATCAACACTAAAAGAGTTCGATTGAGTTCCTTAGGTATACGTAACTTCTAAGAATAGATTTAAGCAAATCCATCACTATATTCCCAACCAAGCTCCTACAATTCTTATAGATTCCGCATTCAAACCATCTATGCCTGGTGCCTTATTCTTTCCAATACACGATAAAGCTTGTTTTATCTCCTCTCTTGACTAATCTTTTCAAAGACTTTCATGTTGCTCTGATTATAGGGCATTATGGTTACTTTGCCAGCTTAAAGACTTAGCCTACACAAACTCCCTTTTAGTCGAATACATGGAGAAGAAGAAATTTGAGAATAAGTTCTCAATACCTTGTTCATCTTCCACCCAATTCCCTATTGAGTAAAAAATACCACCAATCCATGATTGGGATTAAACCTCATGTTCCTTTTTCCATACACAATCTAATTCTATCTTACATTCGTAACCCATAACAACTCCTCCTGCTTTAGAACCCGACTTAATTATTCTTGAATCTATCTTTCCTAATTAATAAGGTATTGACTTCAGCATCCAAAAAGTTTTTCTTTTTAACCTTTAACTTTTCTAGAATCTCTTTTTTCTTTTTTGAGATGACACCAAATATCTCTTTATTCCACTGCCATAGCCTATCTACAAAGTTTGGGGGTGTCTTTAATATGATAAAAACTCGGCCATCTCCAATTTGATTCCACAAACTTCATGAACGTAAGATGATTCAGCCACATAGATTGAAATATGAATGGCCTTTTCACATTTGATCCAACTTGCAAGGCAAGTTCAATATTTAGAAGAATGGGCAAATCATCTGAATGGTTGGAGACAAGATATATCACCTTAGCCTCTGGGAAAAGCCTTCTCCATTCTCCATTCCCCCATGCTCTATCCAATGGTGTTTGAATCAAATCTCTTAAGTTTTTTCATCATTTGCCACATGATACATGGTCCTATAAATCCCAAATCAATCATACTACATATATTCATATAGTTTTGATATTCTTATGCCCATCTTTGGTCTATGTCTCTACCTTACCCTCCACCTCCACTTTTCTTCCTTACATAAAATTTCATTGAAATCTCCAATTAAAGCCTAGGGTCTTACAATCTTTGAACTCCATTCGATAACTTGTGTAATTCTCTCCTAGGACTATCATAGATAGCGGAAAGTAATTGAGAGAGATTAGAGTTACGTACTCGAACATTCATGATAATTTGTTGGCGCAAGATGTGATTTGCTTAGATTATCACCTCTTACTCATTTTAGAAGGCAATAATACCCTTGCTGAAACCTTTAGCTTCTATACACAACATCTTGGAAAAGCTCAGATATTCCTTCAACCCATTTGCTACCTCCTTACCTACCTTTGTTTCAATAACAATAAGGACTTACGCATGATAGTAATTCTTCAAGTCCCATAATACCCGCTTCTTACTCTCTGAATTTAATCCTTAAGCATTCCATGTCGGAGCTCTAAAAGGATATATCTACATTTCTAAAGATAGTGTATTCATAGAATCAGAATCAATCATGGAAGCCAAGATTCTGTACTAGAAATTATTGGTGTAGCGCTGTTGAAAGTACTTTACTTTCATCCTCCATTGACACAACAGAAATATGGTGCAGAACATCATCATCTGCACTTCCCATACAATTAACAGTACTGCATTTTCCTTCTCCTCGATGACTAGCGTGGTGAACAAGATCTGTTGTAGTGAGTTTTTTGCGTTTTACATGTTCCTACTATGAGCAAGAATATGGATGGATTCTTCATACCCTCCCATCTTAAGATGTGATATAGATTATTAATAGGGATGCTGCTAAGCAAGTTTGGTATGGATCATATAGAACTTATTTGCCCTTATAGGCTTTAATATATGCTAAAACCTTATAAAAACTCTATGGGGTATTTTCTTTTATTATTAATACTCGCTCTTATAAGGTATAGCATTTTTCACAATCTCATAAAAGCCAAATAGAATTTTTCCTTTTATTATCAAAACTCGCCTCCATAGGTTCATCATAGACCCTATACCCGACCGTCCTACCTTGATCGTATAACTTTGTTCTTTTGCTTTTGATTTTTTAAATTATTGTGACATATTCTTAAAGTATTAATATAAATAAATGCTAATATACTTGTTAGTATTATTAATAAAAATACATATGATAAAGCCAATGAAACAATGACATTGTCATTTATAAATAAATGCTCGGTATACTTAATATGCTCATGTATAAATAGGATTTGCTTAAGTAGAAAGTAAATATTATTATTAATTTATTACTTTTACAAGATTATGTTTTCGATTATGCCGTTTTTATATTCCTAAAATCCGATTCAAATCTTAAGGGGTCTTAAATCATGTCCTAAACCATAATAAAAATCTTATGTGGGTTTTTATTTGACCAAGTAGATCGGGATTCATGTATTAACTCATCTGATTGCATCTCTTATTATTAATAACAAACATGATGATAAATAAACAAATGATTTGCCATTTGTTTTTTCTTTTCTTTTTTTAATGAACTTTTAAGTGTCATGATATCAATGCGCACACACCGACACGAGATGCATAAAGACATAGCTCTATAAATAGATAAGAGCAAGACGACCGCTCCAACTTAGCTAAGCCTAGTAAATCGTAAATACTAAGAGAGAAAGAAATGGAGGAGAAAAGCAGCCCTGAGAAAAGGAAGAAGGGAGGAATGAAAACAATGCCCTTCATCTTCTGTAAGCACATATCATTTTCTAGTTCTTGTATTTTTACGTGTAGGTATGTTTCATTTACATACGAAAGACAGCCGATTCACTTCACATATGTTTTAGCTAAACTATGGCTTTTATTGTTGTTGTTGATGTTGGTGGTTGGATAAAAAAGCAAATGAGGTTTGTGACAAACTGGCTGTGGTTGGTTTCAACGCGAACATGGTGACTTACTTAACAAACGAACTACATATGCCCCTGACAAAAGCAGCCAATACCATCACGAACTTCGGAGGAACTTCATGTCTTACACCGTTGCTTGGAGCTTTCATTGCCGATGCATATGCCGGACGCTTCTGGACCATAACAGTTGCCTCCTTGATTTATGTCGTGGTTTGTCGTCTCTCTCTCTCTCACCTTCTCGCGGAAAAATAAATAAATAAATAAAAATTCATCGGTACTAAGTACTAACACGCATTTAATGGTTCAACACAGTTATTGTCGAGCCTAATCTTGGCACTTCTCTCTCTCTCTCTCTTTGATCTGCAACTGTGCTTGTGAAAGTAAACGAAAACACACATAATATGGTACAACACGATTATTGTCGAGGTAACTGTTGGCTCATATCACAGCCAAAGAAAATATTTCAACTTAATCCATTAGTTTTTCATCGTCGTTCTTAACTTACATCCGAAATACCGTTCTTGAAAATTAATAAAAATCTTAAATTATCTCATATTGAGCCTCGTAATTTCATTCTTCATCTGTGATCTTTAGTATGTTTGTGTCATCAACGAATATAATCCACGGTCATGCGTCAATTATATGTATGGAGAAAATTGTGAAGCGTTTTAACTTTTAAATTTGAGCACGAGTCGGTCAGGGTATGAGAGAATCATATCAATTCTGGATCAATCTTGTACATCTTAATTGCATCGAATTAAACAAAGAACTTTCTTAATGGATTTATTTGACTATTTTTATCATTTACTTTTCGTAATGGTCGAATGGATCTACTTTTACAAAAAAAAAAAAAAAAAATTAAAAAAAAGGAGTAATATTTATGTCTATATCATTGAAGAACTAGACATCCTTTGATGTCCTCACATCTTTGTAAAGATAGCCTTTTTAATTAATTATTTACCAAATATTTCAAACGGCTGAGAATTCATCTAAATTTAAAATACCTAGCAAAATTCCATACAGCGCCACTCTACTTATTGTATATCTATTTTCTTTATATCATAATGCAACGGTCAATTTTAGTCATATTAATACGCAAAATATAACTCTTTTATAATTCTTAACAGTCCAACTAGTTATCTAATGAATGGAATATATATATATATATATAAAAGAAGTAGATAAAATTAACACAAAATTTTACAAAGTGAAATATTCAGCTTCGAAAATCATTATATTTTACATTGGAAACGTGCATTACAATGTATATTCCAAGAAAAATAACAGTAAGATTAATTTCATAAAGTAAAAGATTTTGTTAAAATTTTATCATATCTTTTAAGTATATATACCGTAAATGTATATCATACTGGGGCAAGCAATTGTTTCTCACTTCACGTTCTTCTTCCCACGGTGACACACTTCATCCAATCAAACGCCACCGAAATCCACAATGGACCCGTAAAGAGAATGATTGTAATCGACAATAGTATAATCATCCAAACAAATGATAATATATAATTAAAGAAACGAAATCCCTATTCTGATACATTTCTGTACCAATTTTAATCCGTATTTCTGTGCCTGTCCAATCCAAGAGACACGTAAAGTGAACAAACTCTAGGCCTGTAGCACCATATGGACCAGCCATGCCAGGAAAATTTTTGTCGTATCGGAACTATGGTTGCTGTGAAAAGATGGACAATGAAAGGGAGTTACGCGTGGGCACGCGATATCAATACTTTCTTATATTGCAATTAAGTACCGGGAGATTCATAGAATCAATAACAATAAAAATAAAAAGTGAATGATTTTTCGGTTGTTTGTAGTTTTTTTCGATTTTGCGAAAATATTATGTTTTCTTTTATGATAATTGTTTTTTCTTTTACGGTAATTGCAATAAAAAAAATTGATTACAACTTTTAATAACAATATATTTTATTTTTGTTAAAAAAATTGATACCTACCGACTTTTTCTTAAAACTTTTTAATAACACATTTTTTTGAAAACAAACAAATCATCAGTAAATTCGAAGGAAAATATTTGATAAAGAAAAGGTTAGCACTATCATAACGAGATAACCTTTAGTGATACGATTATTCTATATAGATGGATTAATTATATACAAAGTTTCGATAAAATGTTAATATATGAAAATATAATTATAATTTTTAAAAATAATAATATTATTAATATTTATATATTATTTATCAAAATACATAGCGTATTAATATTAATAAAATTTTTTTTATTAAAATTATGTTAACTTATATTTTATTTCTCTATATATATGGATATCTGAATTTTTTTATTATTTTATAATAATAAAATTAATAAAAAATGATATTAGTATATTTATCATGATATGATAAATTAATAAAAATTAAAAAGAAAGCATATGGCCAATAAAAAAGGTCTTAAGGGCACTTACAACTCTTTGGCGATGAGGTAGCTAATAAGGCCTAAGTTTAATTAGTATTGTAAAATTCGCTTTATATGTTTGATTCGAATATATGAAAGGGTTATGGATTAATATGAAGAATCGAGTTTTATTGAAAGTTAGACTGAAATTGAATTAAGATTAAATCTAATTGTGTTATAAGAGTTAACCTGAATTCGACAATATTTATAGATTATACTACCATCATAAATTCATTATGTTAGGCAGGTTGAGGGTTTCTTCTTCAAACTTATTCAAACTTCTTTATTTGTTTGTCTCTTTTATTTTATTTTTCTCTCTTTTACTTTTTAGGGGAGGTGGCATCAATATAATTGGGTCATTTAATCTATATAAGGTAGTGGATGGCAATTAGATAAAGCATTTAAGATTTATTAGTGACTCTAAGACTAATGGTAGTTGCCTACCACTCATGAAGAGTCAATTTCTCATGATGTAGTTAACTGCTTGCCTCGATGGTCAGTAAGGTTCTTGGTGTTTTTCGCCATCTACTTTTTGTTATTTGTTATAAATTTTTTATCGTATTATTTAGTTAAATATATTTAATAATATTATTTGATTAAATTAATTATTATTGAATTAATTGTAGTAGATAAACATTATTAATTAATATCGATGATAACAAATAAAACACAAGTATGCAAAGTATCATAAACAAAATTATAGATATGCAAAATGACCAAGAATGATGTGACAAGATGAAGTTTATCCTCATAAGAAGTTCCATTGCTTGTCCAGACAAAGATCTCACGGTCTATAATTCGTGAGCTTACGGGGTACTTACCTCTTTTCAATTTTGTAATTTAAGGTTAGTTGTAGTTTTAATATTCTAATTTTAAATAATGACTAATGGAATAACCCTTGTTTTCTTAAACAATATTTTAGGATTAGTTAAATTGATTAGCTTAAACCATAAATAATAAAAAAATAAATATGAAAAGGGTGTTTTGAACAAAATATGGTAAAACCTCTATAAATTAATGACGTTGAGATCATAAAATTTTGTTAATTTAGAGTGTTATTAATTAACCGATAAATTAATAATTTGTTAATTTAAAGAGTGCTTTTTCAATTTAGTAAATATAAATTTAATTATATAAAAATTTTTATATATCATTAATATATGTATTGTATTTTGTGAATTAATTTAAAGAAAAATTCATTATACATATAAATATATATATTTATGAAAATTATGGCTAGTGTTATTGAAAATCTAGTTGAGGATGAGGCTGATAATGATTCAATACCTTTAGAATCAATCATGCGAAGGGAAGCGTTTATACTGGCAATGACTCTTTACAATTTTTTGTTGTAGTTTGAGAACACAACACAGCAACTTTTGAAAGCAACAAGAAAAAGTTAGAGATGAAATCTGGCTAAATTTAAATTTTAAGAAAAAACAAAAAATAATAGATTTGTATTTTGCTAATAAGTTGAGAAAAAAAAATATTATAGTAGAGAGTTTATTAATTTATCCAGTATTAATTTATAAAAGTTTAACTATATATACGGTTCTAAAAGCTTCTAATACTTACATAAATTATTGAGGAACAAAATCGAAGTTTAAACTTTGTAGATAATGAAAGTAAAAGATATTGCAAAAGTCCTCCAAAGATATAGGTTCAACTTCATATTGTATGCGACCAAATTTGTATCCAAATCCAGGCATTTCAGTGAGCATCTCAGCCTAGGAGCTAATGGGTATTTCGATACTCCACTAGCACCACATGCATCCGAGTAATAATCATCTTCTATTCTTCACATATATGTATGTATAGATATTTTAATGTTAGTGTATAACCAAATAAAGTATAATGCAATCAATAAAATATTATTTTTTATTAAATTCATACGTATCATCTAGCTAGCGGAAGAATAATCCAACCAAAAAATGGATACTAGAAACACTAAAAGCATATAGTCCCTGAAAAGCTTTGAAATGACACCTCAAGCTATATATATATGCCACAAGGATAGTAATATAAAGTATGTTTCAATGCTAAAAAATTGATAGGAAGTTGGTTTAGAATGGCTTCGCATCACCCATCGTCACCCTTTAGATTTGATAAGGAAGAGTGTTTTGTGATTCTTAGTCTAATGCCCCTCATTAATGTTAAACTTGTGTGGAAATTGCAGTAGACATACATCTATCCATAGGAAAATGTGTAGATAGCTACTCCAATTAATATCTTATCAATTTCAGTGAAAATGTTGCTGCCCTTTTTTCCCTAAATTCATACAAGGGCAGCAAAATTGAAACAGCCAAGGAGTAAATATAGTTGTGGGAATAATATAATTAATACTTTATTTGTTCCTATCTAAGAAAATTTTGACTGCTATTTTTCCTCCTTACATTTATATCCGTAATTACCATAGCGTTTGTCTCTATAGGTGGGAAATGTATGAAATAAAAAATTATTACAGCAGTTATATAAAATAAAATGGTTGTTAATTTACTGTTTAGGTTTTGAATAAGAGTTACAACCCAACAATCTTTAATTTGATGAATATTCGACTCTAAAGAAACTTTAAACAGCGGCTGATCAGTTTTAACCTCTGCTTGACACTAATTGGAGGGAATGTCTCCTTATTAACACTTAGAGACATTAATCAAGTCCAAACGATGCTTTAACTTTCCTCTGGAAACTTGCTTGCTTATATCTCTGTTGCATTTTTCTCAGTACTAACCTTAATATGTAATATCTCACTTAATGAAATCAATGACCCAGTCTGATGAAATCTCACATCGTTTCATCCACCTGTGGTATATCGAATTTTCCCTGATCAAATGCTCACCATTTTAGTTATCATCTATATCATAACATCCTAGCCTAAAGGTAATCTACAGTCAAACCAATAAGAGATCGATGGGCTTTAACTACTTAGCTTCAAAGTTCATACACTCGGTATGCACTATCTTGTAAACTATCACTAATACTCCTTCCAAATCTATGTGGGACTTTACTCGCATTTAAGTATCGCAATTCCCCTTCTTGGCATAAGATCCAAATCTTCCCTCCCTCACCTTTTTAATAAGCAATTGAGTTCACTCTTACCAATTTTTAACTATAAGTCATCCTAGAAACTTGCTAAAGAGTTGTAACCCGATTATAAGTCCTGTACTCTTCAAACATTCTCTCTAAATCGGGTCAAAACAGATCCATTAATTTCCGCCTTGGTTCGTCACCAAACTATATCCACTTATTGGTAAATAGTTGCCTTTGATTTCATTTGTAATGACCTAAAACGAAAAGAGTAAATAGTAAGCGAATAGATGACTAATAAATCCTTCAACTCGTTGCCACAAAAATTCTTATTTAATGTTGACTTAGCATTTATTAGCATAATCATCCATATCTCCCTTGCATAATTGACCAACATGCCCTACAACTGACATATTTGCCAAACACATTCTCACAATCTGTAGAAGTGCCTCGAGTATTCGAAGAACCACTAAACTGTATTTCATTGTTGCCATATGCTTACTCATTAGCCGATAGCTTGGGCTAAATCTAGTCTTATGAAAAACACAACATACATCATGAGACATATTGCACTGGTTCTTTAGACTCAAAATGTGAGCCACACTCCTCCCAAGTAATAAAACTATTCCTTATATCTTAGCGAGAAGATAAATCCTATCGCTTTTAAGTGACTAAAACATATTCTCAATTGCTACCTCTTTTTTTTTTTTTTTTTTTCGTAAAACACATATGACACTGATAGTCAATATCGAGTATTCTCACATTAAAAAGTCAACTAAAATTGACTTTTACCGATATTCACCAGATTTAATTGCAAGAACTATTGTTTTACCATTTCACCTAATATTAATATAAGATTTTTTTTTTTTTAATCGCTTGTTGGAGCGAGAATTAGTATCTTCTTGCTTGAATTGGTTTAAGATCTTTGCAATGATTCCCAATTTCCACTGGAAATAGATTGTATTGATGTCTTCATGTAAAAGCTGGATAGGGCCTAGGGGTACTTCGTCAAAGTAAGGACTGGGACTGACTTGTGCGTGCCACTGTTTTCTCGGAAGACTTCAACTTCTCACACCTTTTCACCAATTAGCCAAATCCAAGGCATGTGCATGGTTGGATTGGATATATTTATAACCTTATGATCTAACAACTTTTGACAATGGAATTATCATTCGTCTAATACGGGCCAATTGAAGAACAGATGAAAAGAAACATCCGAGAATTCGAATCCAATCGAGATATACCTTATGGTTGCTTAAAAATATTTCATGGATTAGATCTTTGTGTATAGTAGTAAAGTTATAGTTGTAGTTATTACTTCGGGAAAATAGGAAATATTAACAATGCAATGTTTGTAGATTTTAATAACTATACCTTTCTTTTCATCAATATTAACATGATATTAATAAAGGAAATAAAAACCATGTTAATGTTGGATGCACAAATCAAACAAAATAAAAAAGAAAAGAAAAGAAAAAGATATAATTTATCACAAAATTACTCTCTCTCTCTCTCTCTCTCTCTTTTAAGTCTAAGTCTATATTTTATAATGTATACTAGGCCAATGTGTAATATATATAGTTTTGGAATTAAAAAAAAAAAAAGCTATAATCATAGGCAACTTGGAGAAGTTATTGTAGAAACGTTATCACATAATTATCAAAATGCAATAAATAATTCGGTATATTTTTCTATAATTTCCTTTTAATTTTTTACAATTAGTAACGAGAAAGGAAAAATCAAATTTAATTCATTCTATTAATAAACTAATATTTACACCATTGGATTACAACGCATTTGCATTAATTCTGCCTGTAATGTACTTATGTTAGTAATTCTTCTCATTCTTGTCAACCTCTTTATGATAAACAAACTATTTGTACCATTTTATCAATAAATATAGCTGTAAATCTATATGTCCATTTGCATTATTCATTAGGTCCCAATAAATTTCTTGCATGTTTAACTTTAATAACTCATACGAGGTTTGATAAATTTGTAACATTAAACATACTTCAGGGGATGTCGACGCTAACCCTTCAAGCTATACTTCCTCAACTAAGGCCTCCACCATGTAAAGGCGATCAAGTGTGTCAAGAAGCCAACTGGGGCCAGATAGCCATCCTTTACGGGTGTCTTCTCTTAAATGCACTGGGGGCGGGCGGGATCCGGCCGTGCGTTGTGGCATTCGGAGCGGATCAATTCAACGAAACGGATCCTAAGCAAAGCACCAAAACATGGACATATTTCAATTGGTATTATTTTGTGATGGGAGTGTCAATGCTGTTAGCAGTGACTATACTGGTATACATCCAAGATAACATTGGATGGGATTGGGGATTTGGAATTCCAGCTATTTTAATGTTGGTGTCGGTTGTTCTTTGGGTTGCCGGGTACCGGCTTTACCGGATGTTGGAACCCGACGGAAGTCCATTTACCCGATTGATTCAAGTCTCTGTGGCTGCCTACAGGAAGAGAAAATTATCCATTGCCGATCCCGAGTTGTTATATCAAAATGATGACCTCGATGCCTCGATCTCTATCGATGGAAAGCTTCTCCACTCCAAAAATCTCAAGTATGACATATATCCTATCTCCATTTTTACTCCGTATAATTAATGCAATGAATATTTTCCTTTGGTTTGGGTTTGGGTTGGTTTAATAATATCGACGAATTTAAGGATATGTGAGCTAGAAAAATTATTACATTAAGCCATTCACCGAGATCTAGTTCCCGATTTCATGAACCTCTATCATCTTATTATATGGTTTAGGGGTTTTTATCGTGGGTACCAAATGGTACAGGTTATGGTTTTAAATTTTATAAGCTTGCTTTTTTATCTATCTTATAACTTGCCTTGCCTTGACCTAATATATACATCATAAATTTAGGATATTTTACATTTTACTATTACATGCAGTATATTATAACTACTTACACTCATTTACTTCCTAGGATAAAATAGATAGAAAATAGAAAAGCTAATTCTTGACAATGACTATTGAGACTATTGCTGAGAGTAGACTAAAAATTTATATTTTACTGTTTACTTTGTCTAGTTTTTTATTGCAGAAAATATTTATGATAGTATCTATTTCATATCATTTATGGCAGTATTAAATTAGGATTATAATAAAAAATGCATATGTCCATATTTGGTCCTCTTGAGAAATAACCAAAAGTTCGATAACTTCCCTTATTAATTGGGAAATAATTTTTTGGACATTTTATTCCACGAGAGGGGAAAAAATTTTCCATTCAGCAAAATGTAATAACTATTCTTTATAGACAGGAAATAGAAAAGTCATGGAAAATTAAATTTTCCAAACTAATTTTCAAGTAAACAAAGTAATATCAAGTATTCTTAAAATGATTATTTTATTCCCTCTTTATTATCTCTAAATAAATAAGTCGCTAGTAATTTATACATTCTAGACATTGAAAAGATTTAAATAATTTACTCCAAGTTAATCTATTTAGTTAACAATAAAAAGATACTCGGCTAATTTTAGTAGCTTTTCTCATTTAAAGAATTGTAAATAAAGCTCACGACTATAACATACAATCAACAAATTGGACTTCTTATATATCTTTTTACTACATTAGATTTGTATTTTTAAAGATTTTCAATTTTGGGTATAAACCAAAATATAAAAGTTCAATTTGCTTTTTCAATTGTTAATAATGTTGATAGCTATATTATTATATCATATATTTTCAGTTTGCTA